>OX465102.1:4348811-5754311 GCA_949987565.1 Luidia sarsii
CGTATAGCAAAGGATGAATTTGATCACATGTTGCAGTTAGGCATTATCTGACCTTCACAGAGTAATTGGTCTTCACAACTACACATGGTTCCGAAGAAGTCGAATGACTGGCGCCCTTGTGGTGACTACAGAGCACTTAATAATGCAACAGTACCCGATAGGTATCCCATTCCACATGTACATCAAGTCTTCATGGCATTTTCGAAGATTGATTTAGTAAGAACATATCACCAGATACCTGTGGAACCCAGTGACATTTCAAAGACAGCAATTACTACCCCTTTTGGTTAGTTTGAATTTGTCAGAATGCCATTTGGTTTAAGAAATGCAGCACAGACTTTCCAAAGATTTATAGATCAAGTTCTGCATGGCCTTCGATTTGCTAGTTCATCACAGGAGGAGCACTATCGGCACCTTACGATATTATTCGAAAGGCTGAATGAGTATGGAGTGTGTTTTTGGAGTGCAATACCTTGATTTCTTAGGACACAAGGTAGATTCAAGCTATCCAAGATTATCCTCCCCCAAATTCTTTGAGGAAGGTACGAGAAATCTTGGGTTTGGTTAACTTTTATCGCAGATTTATACCTCACGCTGCTGATATTTTACGACCACTCACCGATCTTCTTGTAGGTACAGTTAAGAACAAGGCCATTCAACTCTCTGACAGGGAACTCCAAGCTTTTAATGAAGCCAAGTCAGCTTTAACTCAAATAGCGATGCTCACTCATTTAGACATCTCTGCTGCACTTTGTATTGCCGTAGATGCATCTGATGTTGCTGTAGGTGGCGTACTCCAGCAGTTGGTGGAGGACCATTGGCAACCAATTGCTTTAAGAAAGCTGAGACTACATATAGTAGATTTAGTACATTTAGTATCAGACACTTTGCTCATATATTGGAAGGCAGTTCTTTCCATATTTTTACGGACCACAAACCAGACATACTCTTTTGCCGCTGGCCCAAATCGCTACTCACCACGAGAAATAAGGCATTTGGATTATATTTCCCATGTAAAAGGCAAGGATTATGTCGTTGCTGATGCCCTATCTCGTCCACTTGTCGGCATTATAGCAGAGCTAGCATTGATGAAGAATTACGCAAATTACGGAATTCATCATCCTGGCGCTTACTTAGTTAAGGGCAGTTTGTGTGCACAGTTAGTTCAAGTAAGTTAGTATCTAGATACAGTTGGTAACGAAAGTATTTAGACCCGCGCGCGTGTATGCGCAATGTGCGCGTGGCCCCATAGATGGTGCATTACAAATATTGTTAGTGGCTTAGGGGGACGCATAGCAACCGGCAGGGCCCGCGCGGGCCCGCGCGCTAAAGTCGTGGGCTTTTGAGGTAAGTACAGGGGGGCGTGGCTCGAGCTAAGGGGGGTTTACGCGCACCCCGCGCGCTAAAGTCGTGGGCTTTTGAGGTAAGTGCGTGGGGGCGTGGCTCGATCTAAGGGGGGTTTACGCGCACCCCGCGCGCTAAAGTCGTGGGCTTTTGAGGTAAGTGCGGGGGGCGTGGCTCGAGCTAAGGGGGGGTTTACACGCACCCCGCGCGCTGAAGTCGTGGGTCGGCGAGGCTAGCGCGCGGGCCGGGGGCGTGGCACGCGCTAAAGTGGGGGGAATCCACCGCACCACACACACATAAATTCGTGGGTCTGCGGGGTAAATGCGCGGGGGCGTGACAATCACGGGGAGGGGGGGGGGTTCTCCACGCCGGCCGCTAGCTAAATGCGTGGACGAATCAGAACTCAGTGCGGCCCAGATCAAAACGCTGTAGTAACGGTGCCGAAAATTCAACTGTACACCTTATAGGTTGGCCGAATCCAGCCAATAAGACAGCAGTACTTAATCTTCAACGTACAGGAGTACCGACAGTTCCCGGCTTTCTCTGTGTGCACCGCCACGGCTTTTCATGTCGACCTCAAAGGTTGCGGTATAAAATTCTCTCCCACTCATCCTGCACACACCCCCCGCCCCCTTTCTGGCCAGTTTTCTGGGGGTGCGGGCGGTCTCAACTCTCAATTGAATCACCTTCACCCTACCAGCTTTACTCTTTGTCCTTTGTTTCTCATTCGTGTCCTATTCACTCTCTTTCCCCTTCCTTCGTGTACATGTATCTGTTGTCCTTGTCACTCTGCCTTTGAGAAAGGTCCAGCTAGGATCGAAACGTCAGGCCCACTAAATTTTAAATCCCCTTCTGTTAGAAAAAAGTGGTCGAAATGACTTGATGGAGGGATGACGTTGACGTGGACTAGAAATTTAATATTCCCACTCTTAGTCCATGACAGGACCAGTTTTTCTTCCGACACCCAACACAGTAGGCAAATAGCGTGAATCCTGGCTCTGATGTTTCAGCTAGTTTAGCAACAAACGAAAACGAAACGAAAACCACAGCACTATGTGGCTAGAACTATACAGGTTGGAAAAAAAATCCCATCACAGAGAAAGTCAAGGAGTATCTTTTTACAAGAAATCCGCCCATTTCATTGGCTAGAAGCTCTTCTCCCTGTCAGATGCAGACGGCGAACCCAGCAGCGAACGCCATCCAGGAAATATCGGCTGGCAAACTCAAAGAAATTGCCGCCACCGCCCCCCCCCCAACCTATTAACAATGGGTCCACGGACGTCGAACGCCGGGAGATTATTTTCCGGTCGGAGGGTACTTTTAATTCTCGGGACGTGAATATTTACTTCCCAAGTTCCAAGGGATCGTAACCATTTATTGAGATAATCCAGACATGCAACTTGGACATTAATTTGGGTGTTTAATTTTTGTCCAAGCCTATGGAACCTGAGGCTACCTCTGAAGATGTGAATTGTGAATTCTTAGGATGTATGTTAAGCCTTTTCCCCTGCTGCAATCCTTTTTGGTTTGGATTCTTAGCAGGCGGGATGTGAAATTCTATCTGGAATCTTTGATAGAAGTACATGTACAACTTTATTCTTTTTGGCCACTTTCCGATGTATTAAAACCCCGCAACATTCATTCGAATTTGATGACATGAGCCTAGATCAAAGCCTTTAAACTATGCAAGAGATTCCTGGTAATGGTCACCTTGAATAAATAAAAGGGGACCGAAACAACAACGGAAAATTCTGGTTTAGCAATTTTGTCTACTGTAATTTACGGAGGCATCGTACAGTGTACATATACAATGTACAGTACATGTACGTGTACATGTACATGTACACGTACTTGTACGTGTACATGTACATGAACATGTAATGTACATAATAATGTACACACTGTACATACAGTACATACCCTGTACAGTATTATGTACTGTACATGTACATTTTGTACATGTATACATGTACATGTACATGTACATGTACATTGTATGTACTGTAGTATAGTACATGTACATGTACATAGCGCGTCCCTGCACACAACCCGTGCTCAACAAGCTGCTGTTCTAGTTCTGATAATGTATAACATTTTCTAGAGCGCGCGAGCTCAACTGATTTGCATGCATTGGCCATACGTTTGACCTCTGACCACAAAGTTTTTGGGGGTTGCTGCACGGACGTGTATATTATACACGTCCGTGGGTTGCTGGCGTAGAATAATCTCTGCTGATTCATTGAATTGCATCAGAGACATGGAGGGACCTGAACGCCTATGTACTGTACTTTTAATTCTCGGGACGTGAATATTTACCTCTGAAGATGTGAATTGCGAATTCTTAGGATATATGTTAAGCCTTTTCCCCCTGCTGCAACCCTTTTTGGTTTGGATTCTTAGCAGGCGGGATGTGAAATTATATCTGGAAACTTTGATGGTCAAACTTAATAATAGAAGTACATGTACAACTTTAATCTTTTTTGGCCACTTTCCGATGTATCAACCCCCCGCAACATTCATTCGATTTTGATGACATGAGTCTGGATCAAAGCCTTTAAACTATGCAAGAGATTCCTGGTAATGGTCACCTTGAATAAATAAAAGGGGATCAAAACAACAACGGAAAATTCTGGTTTAGCAATTTAGTCTACTGTAATTTACGGAGGCATCGTACAGTGTACATGTACAATGTACGTGTACATGTACATGTACACGTACTTGTACATGTACAATGTACATGAACATGTAATGTACACACTGTACATGTACATACAGTACATACCCTGTACAGTATTATGTACTGTACATGTACATTTTGTACATGTATACATGTACTGTACATGTACATGTACATGTACATTGTATGTACTGAAGTACGTGTATAGTACTGTACATGTACAGTACATAGCGCGTCCCTGCACACAAACCGTGCTCAACAAGCTGCTGTTCTAGTTCTGATAATGTATAACATTTTCTAGAGCGCGCGAGCTCAACTGATTTGCATGCATTGGCCATACGTTTGACCTCTGACCACAAAGTTTTTGGGGGTTGCTGCACGGACGTGTATATTATACACGTCCGTGGGTTGCTGGCGTAGAATAATCTCTGCTGATTCATTGAATTGCATCATAGCCATGGAGGGATCTGAACGCCTATGTACTGTACTTTTAATTCTCGGGACGTGAATATTTACCTCTGAAGATGTGAATTGCGAATTCTTAGGATATATGTTAAGCCTTTTCCCCCTGCTGCAACCCTTTTTGGTTTGGATTCTTAGCAGGCGGGATGTGAAATTATATCTGGAAACTTTGATGGTCAAACTTAATAATAGAAAAACATGTACAACTTTAATCTTTTTGGGCCACTTTCCGATGTATCAACCCCCGCAACATTCATTCGATTTTGATGACATGAGTCTGGATCAAAGCCTTTAAACCATGCACGAGATTCCTGGTAATGGTCACCTTGAATAAATAAAAGGGGATCAAAACAACAACGGAAAATTCTGGATTAGTATTTTTTTTTTATCTACTGTCATTTTACGGAGGCATTGTACATGTAGGCCTACATGTACACCGTACATGTACTGTACATGTACATGTGCGTGTATAATTATGTACAGTACATGAACATACACATGTAATGTACGTGTACTGTACTGTACATACATGTACATGTACTGTACACATTACATACCCTGTACAGTATTAATGTTATGTACATGTACTGTATGTACTGTAGTACATAGCGCGTCCCTGCATTAAATTCGTGTATACCATAACCCGTGCTCAACAAGCTGCTGTTCTAGTTCTGATAATGTATAACATTTTCTAGAGCGCGCGAGCTCAACTGATTTGCATGCACTGGCCATGGGTTTGACCTCTGACCACAAAGCGGGGGCGTGACATGTACTGGGGGGGGGGTTCTCCACGCCGGCTGCTCGCTAGTAAAGTTAATGCGTGGAGGAATCAACGCAGCGCGGCCCAGATCAAAATAATTATTAACGGTGCCGAAAATTCAACTCTCCACCCTGTATAGGTTTCAAACGTTGAAGCAGCAGCGAACGCCCACAGGAAATGTCGGCTGCCGAAACTTAATAGAACTTACAAGTACAACATTTACTGGTAACCCCCGTAAATATTCATTCGAATTTGATGACATGAGATGGATCAAAGACTTAACTCAATGGAAGCAGGAGATCCCTGGTAATAGTCACCTCATATAACAAAATGGGGATTGAAACAACGGAAAATTAGGAGTTGTCATTTTTGCTTACTCTCATTCATTTCAGTCTGCACCATTACATAGTGCGTCCCTGCATTAAATTTAAGGCTCGTCTCCAATAATAACGTTGACCCGCGCGCGCTCAACAAGCTGCTGTTCTAGTTCTGACAATGTATAACATTTCACTGGAGCTTGCCAGCTCTTACAGTACATGTCCAGTACAATCATGTACACTGCCGTGCAAATGTTATTACGCACCCATTGCAACATTTTCAACTCAATAATTCACTTTGAAAAATCACAGTAGTTCAATAAACTATCAAACCTATGTCTGGAGTCATTCTTTTAATCAGTAATAATCATATTTCCACTAAGAAACACCCTCTGAATTACGTGTAAAAAGAGCAACTTGTACATGCACTGTACATGTACATGTACAGTGTACAGTACATGGCTTTTTAACCCAAACAACTTTGTGGTAAGAGGTCAGATGCATGACCACCAAAATGCTTGCCAATCAGTGGAGGTCGCTCTAGAAAATGATAGAGGCCTACAATGTGTAGGCTACAAAACATTGTCAGCAACTTGTTAAGTACGGGTTACATGCATGATGCACTCTATGTATTGTAACGATGCATGCTAAGCTATACACAGCCTCCGATTTGTGAATGAGAGTAGGCAAAAATGCCAACCCCGAATTTACAATGTACTGTAAATGTACGTACACTGTACATGTACATGTACTGTACTGTACTACATGTACTGTACATGTACTGTAGTGTGTGCGCAATGTTTATTTACAGAACTGTTCTCAATGGTTGGCGACAGATTCAAAGCAAGAAGACAAAGTGATGTGAAAAATATTTCCGAGGAATCGTTAATCATATTTTTCTTGAATGTTTAATTTTGTTTTCTAAGTATTTGAAACTACTTCTGGGGATGCGAATTCTGAAGTCTTGGGATCTGATCAGTATTTTCCTGCTGCAAGTGCCTTCATTTAATCTATTTGATTTTGACCCTTTTGGTTTGGATTCTAATCTTGCTCTTAGCAGGCGGGGATGTGAAGTTATATATCTGGAATCGTTGGTGTGTCAAGCTTAATCATTTAATAGAACTTACAAGTACAACATTTACTGGTAACCCCCGTAAATATTCATTCGAATTTGATGACATGAGATGGATCAAAGACTTAACTAAATGCAAGCAGGAGATCCCTGGTAATAGTCACCTCATAAAACAAAATGGGGATTGAAACAACGAAAAATCAGGAGTTGTCATTTTTGCTTACTCTCAGTCATTTCAGTCTGCACCATTACATAGTGCGTCCCTGCATTAAATTTAAGGCTCGTCTGCAATAATAACGTTGACCCGCGCGCGCTCAACAAGCTGCTGTTCTAGTTCTGACAATGTATAACATTTCACTGGAGCTTGCCAGCTCTTACTGATTTGCATGCATTGGCCAAGCGTTTGACCTCTGACCACAAAAGTCGGTAGGGTTGCTGAAAATTATACGCTGATTCATGCAGCCCATGCACTGCATGCATGCTAGCTAGTAGTATAGTACGTATGCGCTATCCACAGTACATGTACATGTACATGTACATGTACATGTACATGTACATGTACAGTACATACTTTGTACATGTACATGTACATGTATGTACTGTACAGTACAGATGTACATGTACATGTACACTGTACATCATGTACTGTACATGTACAGTACATGATGTACAGTGTACATGTACTGTACTGTACATGTACTACATGTACATGTACTGTACATGTGTACACATAATGTACAGTACATGAACATGTAATGCACACTTGACGAGTTAATCCTGACATGCAACTTGAACTTCACATTAATTCTGCTTGGGTATGTCTTCGCAACTACCGATGAGGATGAGAATTGCTAATTCTTAGGATATGGAGCATAGGTTGTTTTCCTGCTGCGAGGGCCTGGCCTTCATTTAATTTGTTTGATCAAAGCCTTTAAACAATCCATGCAAGTGATCCCTGGTAGTACTATACGGTACTAGTCACCTCAAATAAAAGAAAGAAAGAAAGGGGATCCCCAACAAATTATTCGAGGTACAATTGTACAACCTTATTCTTGTTTTTGCCACTTTCCGATGTATTACCGTAACATTCATTCGAATTTGATGACATGAGCCTGGATCAAAGCCTTGCCATGCTAGAGATCCCTTAAATAAAAATGGAAAGGCGATCCAAACAACAGAAAATTCGGGGTTGGCATTCATTTCACGGAGGCAGTCTGTGTGTGCACTATTATGCATTACATAGTGCGTCCCTGCAATAATAACGTTGACCCGCGCGCGCTCAACAAGCTGCTGTTCTAGTTCTGACAATGTATAACATTTTACTGGATCTTGCCAGCTCTTACTGATTTGCATGCATTGGCCAAGCGTTTGACCTCTGACCACAAAAGTCGGTAGGGGTGCTGACCTAAAATAATATAAGCTGATTCATGCAACCAATGCACTGCATGCATGCTAGTAGAACGCGTATGCGCTATCCACAGTACATGTACATGTACATGTACATGTATTGTACATATGTACTTTACATTACATGTACTACACTCATGTACTGTACATATGTACTGTACATGTACATTGTACATGTACATGTGCAGTATCCTCCAGTAACCGGTTTTCGACGATACAAGGACTTTTCTTCAAACTGAACAATGTGGACAAAAGTACCACACTAAAAGAGGTCTGAGTCACTTTCTCCACACCACAGACTATTAGAATAGGTTAGAGAAGGTTGATCAAGCCTGTCACTTCCATAAGATCACCCGGTTTTGTTGACGTCCGCGGCGCACCGCCCAGTAAGCATCGTCACCTATTTTCGTCGGTGGTGTTTAGTAAGGTGTCCCAGTGCAGCCAAACGCAAAATAAATTCTTAAAATAACTCAAAATGCTGTTTGGCTCTGTAAAATTCTTCCCTGTATGTTTTTTTGTGTTCATCTTTTTTTTTTTCGACACTGCTTCTAACACTTTCCTCAAATCATTCATAATTTATGCTTAAAGCGTATTGGTCTGGTTGATGTCTTCTGTTACGTTTAAAAAAACTCCACAATCCTCTTTCTCACTGCTTCTTCAGTTATGACCTTTCCCAATGTCACTCCAGAGACACATTTCCTCCTTCTTGGTACTTTCTCTAGCTGCCCTTTTATTTTTTACATTTTTTAAAAAAGCCTATTGGGCCATGTTACTTTTTGTCTTTAAATAATAATAATAAAACAAAAATTAAAAAAATATACCGTATAAGCGAGACACCCTATAGGAGGCTCCATAGTTTTTACCCTGAACGGACTGCCTCAAGTTGCGTGATATATTTTTTTCTACGGATGTTGGGGTTTGTTATGGTACACTCAGATTTTTTTTAGGACCAACAATAAAGAAAACTGGAGCTTCGGAGCAACTGCCAATTTTGTACCTAGGAAAATAGACCACAACAGAGCAACTTTTTGAATCCCACGAGTTTGGCCAACTGGAAAAGCCTTGGCTTAACTTTCCACATTTTCGGTGACGGACAAGAGCAGGAAACCAACTGTAAGATACAAAGTCTGAGATCGTTATACGGAGTTGTTTTCATCGTGCGATGTGAGTTAGAAGGCTAAGCGTCGAAAACGTGTACCGTCGAAAACGGGGGTTCCCACGATACATGTACTGTGTACAGCACATTGATTTTTCCCTGCTGCAAGGGCCTTCATTTAATTTAGTTATTTACAAGAAATCCGCTATTGGCTAGAAGCTTTCTCCCTGTCAGACTGGTGAACCCGGCAGTGAAAGTCTTCCAGGAAATGTCGGCTGCCAAACTCAAAGAAATCCATTCTACCGCCATCCAGGGTAGGCTAGACTTAACTGGTGACTGGGTTTTTTTTTTTCGTCGAAGTCAATCACGGAATACTTATACACTGTAATTGTATTTGCAGGAAAAAAACGTTGTAAGCACTTCTAGAAACCTCTATCACCCCCCCCCCCCGGAAATATATTCTCATGGCAGGGGCCGGGGGGTAGTAAACAAGTTATGACCAATAATATCTATGACCAAAATAAGGATATGACCAAATAAGGGAGGCTTTAGTGGGGGAGAGCCAATCACAAGTTGGCACTGGCATGGTGGGCATGGGATGTATGACAACCTCTATAATAAAAGTCACGTTCTCAAACACACGTGTCTCGTCAACTTAACCACGTGTGGATGAATCAGTTCACGGACAGCTAGCCCAGCATGAGCGAGGAGTCGGATAATTAATTCCCAGCATAGCAGAGAGCTACCGGTATGAATACAGGAAAATCACGATTTCGCTGGAAAAGGACGATTAAGTAAGGTGTGTAACCTGTTTCTAATCATTCTTTGAAGTTTAGAACTACATTTTAGTGGAGAGTTAATGTGTATTTTCATTTTGAAAAAAAAAATAGAAGGTTAAATTTATTCCACATTAAATTTATTCCAGTTATTGTTTGCATTTCATTCATTTTTTGTCAATTTCAATGGTCCATATTTATTGTAACCATAACGTAATATCGACTCGATTTTTTTAATACTTTCTCAGAGACCCAAAGTATGGCATTTTTTAGGCAAACATTGAACACAATCTCTTTTGTTATTATGGTGGCTCTGAAAAGAGCCGTTTGGTTTAAGTGTGTTTCTGCATGCTCGTCTCCTTCTGCAGACTAATACCCCGAAGCTCGGCCTTGGCGCTGAACAATGACCGGAAGGACTTTCTGGACGTGCTGGATGTATTTGCGGCACTTCGCAGGGGTGACCTTTTCAAGCCAGAACTGCTTGATGCCGCCGACAAGCTGCTCCTTCGTGGTTGGCTTGACATGTTTCCTCAAGTGGTCTTTCAATTCCGCCCACATATTCTCAATGGGGTTGACGTCCGGCGATGAAGGCGGTGTCTTCCACCAGTTGATACGCAGCTCGGCCATCACACGTTGTGCGATTCTGCTGGTGTGCTTCGGGTCGTTGTCCTGCTGGAAACGATGACCAAGAGGAAACACCCGCAGCAAGAAAGGTTTCAACCATCGACGGAGAATTTCATTTGCATAAAATTCTCCGTCCATGTTGCCCGTAAAAATGGCCACATCCGTCGCACCTCGTTTGGAAATTCCTGCCCAAACATGCACCTTGTAGGGATGTTTGGGCTTTCCTCGGAGGACGGCGGATGAGTTCTTTTTACGGAAACTCTTTCTTGCGTGGTGCTCCATTTGGACTGAACACTCATCAGTCCAAACCACATCGTCAAATGTGTCTTGGTCATGTAAGCATCGCTCAGCAAAATCAAGACGCCGTGGACGGTTAGCTGCAGATATCAACTGGCAGAAGTGCGTCCCTGTCCACATCCATCCCAGCTTCCTCCTTGCTCGCATGATCGCCGCCTTAGAGACCTCAGTCCCGGTTTCCCGGGAAATAATGGCCTTAAGGTTTTCCGCAGTCAGCTCGTTGTTCTCTTCGAGCTGGCGATCAATCAGATCTATCATGCGAGCAGTGAGTTTGCTGGGACGACCAGACCTGGGACGATCCACGAGGGATGCTCCGCTACGGACTTTCTTGAGGAAATATGAAAGACCACTCAAGGAAACTGCCACGCCATCCGTCTTGAGCGCCGTCTGAATTGCCTTCCTTGATCGGCCCTCAGCATTGAGAGATTGGATACGTTGGCGAACGGCAGGGTTGAAGCGAGTCATGGCGAAGGGACGAGTGCAGAACAGACTGAGGTAATGCCGTTTTTCTCGCTTTTATACACTTTGTTTTAATTATTCCACGCAATTTTCGCGCATAATGCGCGTAGATTAATATTCATCGATGTCATGTTAATTGAGAGCCCCGCGCGATTTGTGCACATATTGCGCGTGAATCAATACTACAACTAGTAATAGTAGTATAGTATAGTAATATTATTACTAACACTAGTAACAGTAACACTAACAGCAATGACTAGAATTTAGTAAGTAAGATCTCCGTCCAAATAACATGAACGTGGTAAACAGTGCAATACAAGCCTGTGGTGGGCCTATTATTATGACGTTGGATTAATTGATATTCTGAACACATGTTCAAAGCATAATTGTGTCAATAAAATGTCAATAATTTGCATTAGATATACAACTTATGGGATAGGTATGATTTTGAAACACATCATTTATTATTTGATTGGGTGAAAAACACGAAGCGTATTTTTGTGTGGGTGCGTAATACATACATGTACATGTACATGTACATGTACACTGTACATTGTGTACATGTACAGTGTACATGTACTGTACATGTACAATGTACAATACATGTACTGTACATTGTGTACATGTAGTACAGTACATTGTGTACAGTACATGTACAGTACATGTACAGTGTAAGTTTACACAGTACATGTGTTTGCCCTTTTTCCCCACTACTTACTGCACTAGTAATAGTTTTTTTTATTAGTAACAGTGATCAAAACCATCATACTCCAGTTGAATATGTTAGTGATGAAGTAAAGACAAATTTCTTTGCTATTTATTTATTTCAAAAATATTCTTTGCATGAATTCCAATTGTTATTCATTTTAATTGCAAATTTTAAGTACAGCTTTTTTGCCTTGTATTAAATAACTCGTTTATGGTTGAATTGCTTCTGACTGGTGCCCCCACCTGGCTAAGACTACAGTAGTCAGTACGTGTAGTTGATTATTTGGGAAGGCCACTGTCCACAGGCTGGGTAGCTCAGATGGATGAGCACTGGGTTTGAGTCCTGGTCAAGTCAAGGTTTTCTTTGCCAATTTTGTTTTTATATCATTTACTGGAGCAGAGACGGAAAATAATTGCTATTGTTTGTCTTAATTGTGACTTGTTTGTATGTTTATCCTTATCTTCATTGTCTACAGAAATGTCTAGTTGATGTTGCAGTTGTAGAAAATAATGTGCATTCATCCGTTGCAGATTTCAGAGCCAGGTGAGGGAGGTAGATCATTAAACTACATGTGTACTATAAGTTTACTTTAACCATATTTTTCTGAGATACAAAAAAAAGAAACACAGAAAAGAAATGAAGGTTGCAATATTTTTGTATCATTAAATTTTCAGAAAATTTATTACGAATGAATATTTATAAATAGTTGACTATATACATGACCATGTACACAAATTTACCAATAAACATTTACAAATGGATCTTTATGTAAAAAACAGTAAATTTGTACAAACAGTAAATTTATAGAAATTAAAAGTTGCCAAAAATGTAAATAAAATCAATTTTTGAAAGGAAGGTGAAGGGAGATTTTGATGAAGGGCAACAAGACATGGCAATGAAGCACACAATAAAAAAAATCAAAATAGATAAATACTTTTACAACATGTCTTGTAGCCCTTCAGCAATTACAGGAAGTTAGATGGTGATATACAAAAATGTTGCAAACTGCTTACTGACTAAAAATACCAAAATGTAAATCTTAAAATTTAGTGGGCCTGACGTTTCGATCCTAGCAGG
Organism: Luidia sarsii; assembly: GCA_949987565.1. Lineage (NCBI taxonomy): Eukaryota > Metazoa > Echinodermata > Asteroidea > Paxillosida > Luidiidae > Luidia > Luidia sarsii. The sequence goes on from OX465102.1 coordinate 4,361,889, forward strand.
ACCTTTCTCAAAGGCAGAGAGTCTCTGCCTTTGAGAAAGGTCCTGCTAGGATCGAAACGTCAGGCCCACTAAATTTTAAGAAGTTAGATGGTGCTATTCCTCCTGCAGAAGCCGTCGACGCTGCCTTAGGAATTCCCTTCCGGCAGCGTCGATGGCTTTGCAGCACTGTTTCCAGCTGGACTCCTGGTCGCCTGCCTCAACCACACGGAAGTAATTGGACTTAACAACCCGCAGGCGAACAGGGTCCAGCTGGAGTACAGGTGAATATTTATAAATAGTTGACTATATACATGACCATGTACACAAATTTACCAATAAACATTTACAAATGGATCTTTATGAAAAAAACAGTAAATTTGTACAAACAGTAAATTTATAGAAAATAAAAGTTGCCAAAAATGTAAATAAAATCAATTTTTGAAAGGAAGGTGAAGGGAGATTTTGATGAAGGGCAACAAGACATGGCAATGAAGCACACAATAAAAAAAAATCAAAATAGATAAATACTTTTACAACATGTCTTGTAGCCCTTCAGCAATTACAGGAAGTTAGATGGTGCTATTCCTCCTGCAGAAGCCGTCGACGCTGCCTTAGGAATTCCCTTCCGGCAGCGTCGATGGCTTTGCAGCACTGTTTCCAGCTGGACTCCTGGTCGCCTGCCTCAACCACACGGAAGTAATTGGACTGAACAACCCGCAGGCGAACAGGGTCCAGCTGGAGTACAGGTGGAAGAGCACCATCCCCTCCCTCTCGTCCCTTCACCCTCCCTTCAGCCAACTCATTCTTAGAAAATAATCGTTTGCATAATCTAACAGAAAAATTTACGTTACTACAACTTCCTAATCTAATCAAATTTAACTCCTCCAAAGAAAAGAAACTATAATCTTCGTTGTCGTGCCGGTCCTGTTGTCGGTCATGTTGTCGATCCTGTTGTCGGTCCTGTCGGTCATGTTGTCGGTCATGTTGTCGGTCCTGTCGGTCATGTTGTCGGTCCTGTTGGTTCAGTTGTCTGTCCAGTCTAGCCATGATCCTGGCTTCACTCCTTTGGACTTCGGCCAGGATTCTGGCCTCAGTCCTCTGGAGTGCAGCCAGGATCATGGCTGTCTGTCCATCCCACACCCCCACATTCTCAGCCCCCTCTCCAAAAAAAACCTCCCTTACGCTTCCCCCATTCCCTTCTTCAACACTCCTCCCGACGCTTTCCCCGTTCCCTTCTTCAACACTGTTCCCTTCTCCAACACTATCATCCCCTACGCTTCCTCCAAACATCCCTCTAAAGTCATCCCCAAACTGAATTATGTCCCCCCAATACCCCTGCCCCTCTTCCCCTCCTTCACCCTGGTCGTTCTCTCCCCTCTCACCCTGTTCTCCCCCCTGCACCTCTTCCCCTTCACCGTCCTCTCCCCTCTCACCCTGTTCTCCCCCCTGCACCTCTTCCCCTTCACCGTCCTCTCCCCCCTCACCCTGTTCTCCCCCCTGCACCTCTTCCCCTTCACCGTCCTCTCCCCCCTCACCGTCCTCTCCCCCCTTACCCTGTTCTCCCCCCTGCACCCCATCCTCTCCTCCTTCCACTCCCCCCTCCACATCTCCCTCTTCTGCCTCCTCCCCCTCCTCTGCCTCCTTGTCCTCCTCCTCTGCCTCCTCTGCCACCTCTGCCACCTCTGCCTCCTCCTGTGCCTCCTCCTCTGCCTCCTTGTCCTCCTCCGCCTCCTCCCGAAAATCAAACACATGCATGTCGTCAGAAGAGGTCCCAGGGGCACTGGGACCTCTTCCAACGACCATGCATGTGTTTGATTTCTTTGGTTTCTTTGTAGGTTTCTGTATAAAGAAAGAAAATAACAAAAAAGAAAATTTGTTAATCAATATATTTTGCTACAGTGGGAACAATTAACGGTTTTATAACTTGTGTTAGAACAAGAACGAATTTAGCACAGGGCTGTGACATCTATTGCACCCTGCCCCGGTAGTATATTCTAATTCTTAAGGCCACTGCACACGAGAGCTATCAGCTGAGCAAAAATTCTCTCGAGGTCGTTAGCTCATCACGTAGCTCTTGTGTGCACTGAACTTTTGGTGAGATTTCTGCCTCAAGAGGCCTTGAGACCAATATGTATCCTGTTTGATTTGTTTCGCCTCTCGTGGATGAAAACTCATCGTGTGCGGCGACTTTAGCTACATGCTGAGCACAAAATCTATTTTTGGAAGCCATCACGTGAACAGAGCGTGCGCTTTCATTGGCCGGTTGTGATTTTTGTGCTCAAGTCGCCACACACGATGAGTTTTTATCCACGCCAGGTAAAACAAATCAAACAGGATAGATATTGGTCTCACGGCCTCTCATCTTAAAATTAACTAGAAATACTTCTGCTAAAAAAGGAATCACAGAGCAAACTACACTGGAATACAAATGTTATTCCAAACCCCAAATGAGAATCTGTTGTCAAGAGCTTGTAAAAAGTGATACATTTTTACCATAAAAGGGGAATGATTCCTCCAAAATAGGAATGGTTGGCAGCTATGCTTATTGAAGGACACTTCATTTTCCTGAGGGAACCAGTCAGGACTTGTAATAGGCATACAATAATAATAAATAAAACATTTACCTTCACTTCCACAGGAGTGGCCTTCCTTTTTCTTTCTTTCTGGATACAACAGAGTGCCCTGTCTGCTGCATTGAGGACTGTGCGGTCATCTGAAAGTGGAAATTATACAAAGAGGAACCCAGGGGTCACAATAACATCTATTGCTCTTGTAATTGATTAACGTTGTTATTAAGAGCTGACAAAAACAAAAAACTTAAATTGTAAGTTCAGGAAGTGCAACATTTTTTTCCATTTCAAATGAGTATTGGAATTTTATCTGAATCATAAACATCCTTGTTGCATGAATGGCTCAAACTATTTGTACTAGCTACTACAAATAGTTTGAGCCATTTATGAATGGTAGAATAGTCAGCTGTAAGAAATGTATTAAGATTACGAATTAAATACATGAAAATAACACTATTTCACCCCTCATTTCTGAAAGAGTTTGATAGCCTCTGAAAAGGGTACATTTCATATAATCACAAGGCCAAAAAGGCCACTAAAGGTGATGGTTAAGAAGGTGGAAAGGGAAAAAAACGAGGAGATTACAGGTTATAAAGATTATTTTTTGTTGCACTTGAATTTTGAGAAGTTTTAAGTTGTTACTGTAAAATTGATCTCGGATATTGCCGAAAGACTCTTGAACTCTTACTCTTAGTCAATAAATAGTTCAACGTTTTTTAACTTAAGGCAAAGCACAGGATCAGTAATTATGATAGAAGTTGAGTACTTAGTACTTACCAGACAATGCCAAAACCTGGCAAGTCAAGACATCGGGGCCCCATTTCACTGACACACTCATCCCGGGGCAGATCATATTTGGTGGAGTCAGTGAAATGAGGGCTGATGTCTTGACAATTGCTGTCTTATTGTCCATGTCAAACAATACTAACGCCTCCCTTGGCACTGTAAGAGGAAAAAGTAAAAAAAAAAAAAGAGTAAAAAAAAAAAAAAAAAAAAAAAAAATTATATTATAAGTTATAGGCTAGCATGCAATCAGATATAATATTTCCTAAAACAAAAATCCTTCTAGAGTGTCATCTCTATAGTAGTTTTTGTACTTTCATATTTTGTCATACAATTTTTTGGGTGGTTTAAGCTCATTTTGTACACGTATTCGTTTATATCTGTATTGTAGTAAAATTTGAATAAACGATTGAAATGTGAAAATTGCTGTAATTGGCCTTTATGCAAGTTGTGTGAAGACAAATATTTATTATAGCTCTGGCCTAGGCCTAATTACAACTCCGAATTAGGAAGGGGGAAATATTTTGTTCATCCTTTCCTCCTTCATTTGGGTGCTTAAGCAGTGTTTGAAAATTTGTCCCAGCCCTAGACTAGGATTTAGAAATAGGATTCAGGAATACAGGCTTTGGAAATTCGGAAAGGCCCTAGATCTTTGATTAAACAAATAAATATTTTTTATTCTTTATATAGAATCAGAGTAGTGTTTACTTACCCTTTAGAGCGGCTCTCAAAGTCCGCATTTTGAAGAGTTTGCAAACTACTTTTTCTAGGCAGCTGTAGCGGTACGGTATACGGTTGACTAGTGATACATTTGATTGGCACATTTCGCGGGCCTTACATTTTACGAAGTTAAGCGCATGCGCACAGTTCTCATTAAGTATGCACGGTTAACTTTTCCCGCGACCAATTTCGCCCTGATCAGATCAAAAGCCAAACGCCTGGCCGATGCATGTACTGTACAGTACATGTACTGTACATTGTGGTTGTACATACATGTACATGTACATTGTACAGTGTACGTACGTACTGTACATTGTACACGTACGTACTGTACTGTACATGTACATGTAGTACAAAGTAAATCATGAGGTTGTCTAGCGGCCACCGCAAACCACTAGAATTTCTATCGGCTATTGACGCCAAACTTGTTGAAATCAAGGAATCGTCTGGCATAGGTCGGAATCTTAATACGGAAATGTTCTTTTTATGATTCTTTCGCATGCAATTGTATTGTAAACACCCAGCTCAACACAAAAGTAATTTTGAGGATAACGAACTGTCGCATGGAAATATTGGGAAATTAAACCATGTATACTAGCGTACATCTGAAACAAAATACTAGCAAAGTTATTGTCAAGTCAAGGTTCTGCTCCCTCTCATTATTACCATCATGTTATAATCCATGTTTATGAAGTGTTTTGAACGTGTACGTGTTTTGTCCAGCATGCAGAGCTGCATGAATCATTGCGTGAATTTAGTCCAGCAACCCCGACAACTTTGTGGTCAGAGGTCAAACTCAAGGCCGCCACGCTGCGCCATGCATGCAAATCAGTTGAGATCACGCGGTCTAGACATGTATTGTGTGCATGTACACGTACTGTACATGCATGTACATGTACATGTACATGTACATGTAGTACATGTACTTGTAGTACATGTAATGTACATAATATGTACATGTACATGTACATGTGTACATGTACTGTGGATAGCGCATACGCGTTCTACTAGCATGCATGCAGTGCATGGGCTGCATGAATCAGCTTATATTATTTTAGGTCAGCACCCCTACCGACTTTTGTGGTCAAAGGTCAGTTGTACTGTACTGTACATGTACTATACAAACATGTAAATGTTCATGTACACAAATGTACATTTACATGTACATGTACATTTACATGTGTACAGTGCGTGTACAGTACAGAACATGTATTGATACTGTGGATAGCGCGTATACGCGCGCGTTCCAGCAGTGGGCCGGGCTGCATGAATCATAGCACTAGCCTAGATTATTCTACGCCAGCAACCCGAACAGCTTTGTGGTCAAAGGTCAAACCCATGGCCAGCGCATGCAAATTAGTTGAGCTCGCGTGCTCTAGAAAATGTTATACATTATCAGAACTAGAACAGCAGCTTGTTGAGCACGGGTTATGGTATAAACGAATTTAATGCAGGGACGCGCTATACATTAATACTGTACAGGGTATGTAATGTACATGTACATGTACGTGTACATGTACAGTATGTACTGTACAGTACACGTACATTACATGTACATGTACAATGCCTCCGTAAAATGACAGTAGATAAAAAAAATACTAATCCAGAATTTTCCGTTGTTGTTTTGATCCCCTTTTATTTATTCAAGGTGACCATTACCAGGAATCTCGTGCATGGTTTAAAGGCTTTGATCCAGACTCATGTCATCAAAATCGAATGAATGTTGCGGGGGGTTGATACATCGGAAAGTGGCCAAAAAAGATTAAAGTTGTACATGTACTTCTATTATTAAGTTTGACCATCAAAGTTTCCAGATATAATTTCACATCCCGCCTGCTAAGAATCCAAACCAAAAAGGGTTGCAGCAGGGGAAAAGGGCTTAACATATATCCTAAGAATTCGCAATTCACATCTTCAGAGGTAAATATTCACGTCCCGAGAATTAAAAGTACAGTACATAGGCGTTCAGGTCCCTCCATGTCTCTGATGCAATTCAATGAATCAGCAGAGATTATTCTACGCCCGCAATCCACGGACGTGTATAATATACACGTCCGTGCAGCAACCCCAAAAAACTTTGTGGTCAGAGGTCAAACCCATGGCCAGTGCATGCAAATCAGTTGAGCTCGCGCGCTCTAGAAAATGTTATACATTATCAGAACTAGAACAGCAGCTTGTTGAGCACGGGTTGTGTGCAGGGCCAGGACGCGCTATGTACATGTACATGTACAGTACTATACTACAGTACATACAATGTACATGTATACATGTACAAAATGTACATGTACAGTACATAATACTGTACAGGGTATGTACATGTACTGTATGTACAGTGTGTACATTATTATGTACATTACATGTTCATGTACATGTACAAGTACATGTACATGTACATTGTACATGTACATTTTACGATGCCTCCGTAAATTACAGTAGACAAAATTACTAAACCAGAATTTTCCGTTGTTGTTTCGATCCCCTTTTATTTATTTAAGGTGACCATTACCAGGAATCTCTTGCATGGTTTAAAGGCTTTGATCCAGGCTCATGTCATCAAATTCGAATGAATGTTGCGGGGTTTTAATACATCGGAAAGTGGCCAAAAAGAATAAAGTTGTACATGTACTTCTATCAAAGATTCCAGATAGAATTTCACATCCCGCTTGCTAAGAATCCAAACCAGCAGGGGAAAAGGCTTAAGATACATCCTAAGAATTCACAATTCACATCTTCAGAGGTAGCCTCAGGTTCCGTAGGCTTGGACAAAAATTAAACACCCAAATTAATGTCCAAGTTGCATGTCTGGATTATCTCCATAAATGGTTACGATCCCTTGGAACTTGGGAAGTGAATATTCACGTCCCGAGAATTAAAAGTACCCTCCGACCGGAAAATAATCTCCTGGCGTTCGACGTCCGTGGACCCATTGTTAATAGGTTGGGGGGGGGGGCGGTGGCGGCAATTTCTTTGAGTTTGCCAGCCGATATTTCCTGGATGACGTTCGCTGCTGGGTTCACCGTCTGCATCTGACAGGGAGAAGAGCTTCTAGCCAATGAAATGGGCGGATTTCTTGTAAAAAGATACTCCTCGACTTCCTCTGTGATGTGATTTTTTTCCAACCTGTATAGTTCTAGCCACATAGTGCTGTGGTTTTCGTTTCGTTTTCGTTTGTTGCTAAACTAGCTGAAACATCAGAGCCAGGGTTCACGCTATTTGCCTACTGTATTGGGTGTCGGAAGAAAAACTGGTCCTGTCATGGACTAAGAGTGGGAATATTAAATTTCTAGTCCACGTCAACGTCATCCCTCCATCAAGTTATTTCGACCACTTTTTTCTAACAGAAGGTGATTTAAAATTTAGTGGGCCTGACGTTTCGATCCTAGCTGGACCTTTCTCAAAGGCAGAGTGACAAGGACAACAGATACATTTACACGAAGGAAGGGGAAAGAGAGTGAATAGGACACGGATGAGAAACAAAGGACAAAGAGTAAAGCTGGTAGGGTGAAGGTGATTCAATTGAGAGTTGAGACCGCCCGCACCCCCAGAAAACTGGCTAGAAAGGGGGCGGGGGGGGGGGGGTGTGCAGGATGAGTGGGAGAGAATTTTATACCGCAACCTTTGAGGTCGACATGAAAAGCCGTGGCGGTGCACACAGAGAAAGCCGGGAGCTGTCGGTACTCCTCTACGTTGAAGATTAAGTACTGCTGTCTTATTGGCTGGATTCGGCCAACCTATGAGGTGTACAGTTGAATTTTCGGCACCGTTACTACAGCGTTTTGATCTGGGCCGCACTGAGTTCTGATTCGTCCACGCATTTAGCTAGCGGCCGGCGTGGAGAACCCCCCCCTCCCCGTGCTTGTCACGCCCCCGCGCATTTACCCCGCAGACCCACGAATTTATGTGTGTGTGGTGCGGTGGATTCCCCCCACTTTAGCGCGTGCCACGCCCCCGGCCCGCGCGCTAGCCTCGCCGACCCACGACTTTGGCGCGCGGGGTGCGTGTAAACCCCCCCTTAGCTCGAGCCACGCCCCCCGCACTTACCTCAAATGCCCACGACTTTAGCGCGCGGGGTGCGCGTAAACCCCCCTTAGATCGAGCCACGCCCCCCACGCACTTACCTCAAAAGCCCACGACTTTAGCGCGCGGGGTGCGCGTAAACCCCCCTTAGCTCGAGCCACGCCCCCCTGTACTTACCTCAAAAGCCCACGACTTTAGCGCGCGGGCCCGCGCGGGCCCTGCCGGTTGCTATGCGTCCCCCTAAGCCACTAACAATATTTGTAATGCACCATCTATGGGGCCGCGCGCATATTGCGCATACACGCGCGCGGGTCTAAATACTTTCGTTACCAACTGTACATTAGGGTAGTTATTATTATATATTTGTAGTACAACAGTAAAAAGGAACCCAGATAACTTGACTGTGTGTGATACCTGGGTGGACAAAGCCTCAGCGCAATATGAAGGTGGAGGACATTGTGCTGATCAAAGAGGATAATGTTCCAAGAAACACATGGCCCTTAGGTGAAGATCGCAGTAAGCAACAAAGAACTGAATAGCCAAGGAAAGCGAGCTTCTCCACTGTTCTACCTTGACCGCCCTATCCACAGACTGGTGCTCTTAGTTCCGCAAGAAGACCAAGTGTAATTCCCAGCCAAGGAGCCAAATTCAACAAAGGGAACTTTACTTATAAGATTAAGAACTCCTTTAAAACAACCTCACTGAATCCCGAGTTACTGAAGAATTACATGTATAACATTTCTTTGTGACAAAGTCATAATCTAAATATTGGATTGTGCTAAAACTAAAATTTAGTCTACTTAATATGGTAAAGGATTACTTGAGAACAAATTGACTGCTTAATGGATGTTACATGTGAAAGCTTTTCCCGCCTCACGGAATCTAGGGTAGGCATAAAGGGGTTCTTATGTAATAATCCCCCTTATAAGCGGTGGCAAGGCGTGGTCACGGCAGAGCTTGACTACGATCGATCTCCTCCTGACGGGTGCCACTGCAGCTCTCCAGTGGCCCATCGGCTATGTACGGGTACCTAGGCTTCGGGTGCTACACCGCCGTGCCCTTCAGCTACGGGCATACCTAGGCTTCGGGTGCTACACCGCCGTGCCCTTCAGCTACGGGCCTACCTAGGCTTCGGGGCTACACTGCCGTGCCCTTCAGCTACGGGCCTACCTCGGCTTCGGGTGCTACACTGCCGTGCCCATCAGCTACGGGCCTACCTAGGCTTCGGGGCTACACTGCCGTGCCCTTCAGCTACGGGCCTACCTCGGCTTCGGGTGCTACACTGCCGTGCCCATCAGCTACGGGCCTACCTAGGCTTCGGGTGCTACACTGCTGTGCCCTTCAGCTACGGGCCTACCTCGGCTTCGGGTGCTACACCGCCGTGCCCATCAGCTACCCTGGGTGCGGTACTGTCGTGCTTCGGTGTCAACCAACGCGGTACAGACACCCTCGCTGCCCGGCTGGCAGCCGCCCTGGAACTGCACCTGGTCACGGCCGTTGGCCCAGTGCGTTCCTCACGAACTGCGCCTCCGTTCCACGGGATACCATCCGCCGTTGGACCTTCGTCCCTCATAACATCGCCCGACCCTAACTCCCGCCGAGTGACTACGCCGCCACGCCCAATCCGTCAGGCACGCCACACCACCACGTCACCGCGCCGCCACGCCCAATCTCCATAGCGGCCAACAGTCTTGTTTTTGGTTCGTTTTGGTACTGTTATAGTGTATCTAATCTTTGTTTTGTTGTGAATATGTTGTCATTCGTTCTTATAGAAATAATCATTATTATTCATGTTACAACCTTTGTCTGTCGCCGTTCTTTCCAAGTTCCTTTTTGTGTCTGCCCTATTTTGATAGTTCAACCCACAACTAAAGTCTGGACTTCGTAACAATGGAATTCTGTACAGTTTGAGAATGAGAAATTCTATCACAGATCTAAGGTCAAAGACAAGACTAATTCATTATATAGTAAAAAGGTAAATAGTTCATTTTCTTAAACAAAATCTTTCTTGATGACGCACAATATTCCGTATGGTACAAGAACAAGCATGTTCAAGTCATGATTTGTGATGTTTTGAATGCCACAAATTGGCATAAAAGTACAAACGAAAGGTAAAATTTGTTTCGCTCTTTCAGTGTAAAGAAAAAGGGTGTCTAGTGTGGCGGAATTCCCAACGGAGCACCATTCAAATCCGGAAGTACGGAGAGGGGCTCACCAACTGTGGGGAAAGTCCTCCGACCTCCAGATCCAAATAACCTCAGACCCGGTGTCACGATCTGAAATGGGTGGCCGTGCTAAAATGGGTGGGTGACGTCAACACCCATTTGAGCACGTAGCGACAACCTGCTGAAATGGGCGGCGTGCTAAAATGGGTGGGTGAACTGAGCGCGTGCGGGCGCCCTTTACGCTAATATTGTTTCTCGTTGCAGAACACTAATTCGAGCTCCCAATATACATGTTGCACTGTACAAAACTCTGTAGGTCTTGTAACTGTACTGTATTTTTTATTCAATTTTGGTGTCCTTTGCCGTTTTGATTTTTGGTTAATTTCCACCAGAAAAAAACCACCCCTGAAATATGTAGCCGTCGACGTCCAAGCCAAATTTCTGCAAGGATATTTCTACAGTCAATAAAGTGAATTAGGGTGATATTGCAAATTTTATACGAAATTGAACAGTAATTTATTTTAATTGTAAAACGTAAATTGTAAAATCTAAGTTTCATCAATAAAGTGTATACAATTATACACAAAGGTGGATAATAATTATTATTATTTTGCCCTTATTTGCTCTAAAAGTGGCAGGAATTCAGTCCAATGGCAGTTTGCCAATGCAAAAAAATACACTTTTCAGTTAGAGGGGAAAAGCAGACAAACGTTTTTGAAATAATCACAGGCAAACAAAACTAGCCAAAAGCCACACACTGACAGTGACACAAACGTCCATTTGCTCAAGGTTTGCTTTGCTTGTACAATGTACGTGATGTTATTATTGAGAGCACAGGTTAGGTTAACAAAGTGTGTCTTTGGCACTATGTTTAGATAATAAATAAAAAAATACAAGTGCCAGTCTTTGGCACAAAATCTGCTCAGGTTATATGGTAAAATACAAGAATACAACTCTGAAATAATGAATAATTTGGATAATGCTTTTCTGTACTTATCAGATACTTTGAGGAGTGATATTGTTAAGCTGATAAAAGAACATAAACCACTGTTCTCAGATGAACTTGGTAGTACGGCAAAAACCACTCACGATGTTGATGTAGGTAATAGTGTGCCTATTAAACAGCACCCTTATAGACTTAACCCTCGAAAACTGGAGTTGGTTAGGGGCAAAATACACTACATGTTGAACTTAATTGAGCCAAGTAAGAGCAGTTGGAGTTCCCCGATTGTGCTGATACCTAAACCGGATGGAACAAAGATTTTGCATTGATTATCGTAAAGTAAATGCTATAACTAAAACTGACTCCTACCCAATTCCCCGAATTGAGGATTGTATAGACAGGGTCGGGAAGGCCAAATTCGTCAGTAAAATAGATCTATTAAAGAGGTACTGGCAAGTTCCGCTAACAGAGGGAGCAAAAGAGTTATCAGCCTTTGTTACGCCTGATGGGTTATATCAGTGTAAGGTTATGCCATTACGCCCCGGCTGCCTTTCAAAGGTTAATGAACGAAGTAATAGCTGGTATAGATAATTGTGCTGCTTACATTATAGTGTATAGTGATACTTGGGATGACCATTTGAACCATTTTTGATGCTCTCATACAGGCTAACCTAGTTGTAAATTTAAAGAAGAGTGAATTTGCAAAAGCCCGAGTTACATATTTGGGACATGTAGTTGGCCAAGGCCAAGTGTTGCCACGAGAAGCCAAGATTGAAGCCATAATGAATTTATCTATCCCAACAACCAAACGAGAGTTACGCAGAGTAATTAGAATGATAGGAATCTATCGTAAGCTCGTAAGAAACGTCAGTGAAGTCATAGCTCCTTTAACGAATTTATTTTAAAATGGCATTAAGTTTATATGGAAAGACCTCTGTTAAAGAGCCTTTGATCAACTGAAAGCTATATTGATGAATAAACCTGTATTACTGGCCCAAAATTTTAACCGTCCATTTAAGATGGCTGTTGATGCCAGTGATATTTGAGTTGGAGCTGTTTTGCTTCAGGATGATGACAGTGGTATTGAGTGCCCAGTTAGTTATTTCTCTCGAAAATTAAACAAACACCAACATAAATATTCCACAGTAGAAAAAGAAACATTGAGTTTGATTTTGGTATTGCAACATTTCGAGGTGTATGTAACTGGCAGTATTGGAGATGTAATTGTATATACCTACCATAATCCTTTGGTAATTCTTGATAAATTTAAGACCAAAAACCAGAGGCTATTTCGATGGAGCCTCCTTTTGCAACCCTACTCGTTGAAATGTGTTCATATTGCTGGAAAAAGGAATGTTATCGCTGATGCGTTATCCAGAACATGAAGTGATGATACTGTTTGATGATTTTTTGTTAAAGAGTAAATAAATTTAAGTACTGGAATAATTTCTCCTGGAATTTTGTTTTCCTTTAAGGGTGAATATTTGTAGGATTTTTTTTTTTTTTAATTATTATTGTATAAGTTTTCTTGCACCATTGAAAGGTTATGAGGTGTACTCCGTGAGTATATTGTGTTCACTAGCAAGGCGAGCAGAACCAACTTCATGAATTATTCAAGTTAACGGATAAGTTAACCGATAAGTTATTCATTCTTTGACAAGGGCCGAGTTTTGGCATACCTGGTATGTCTACTCTCCCCTCGACATCGGGACCGCAAGCTGAATGAACGTGCCTCTTCCATTGAGGTTCCCCGTGAGGCACGCCCTTTTAGAACCGACGACCGGGACGCTGCGGTGAGGCACTGGCCAAGCCTTCACCTCGTCGGAGCAGCTGGTGTTTCTGCACGGAGGTCGTGCTGCCTGGCCCAGTTGGTCGCTACCTCGGACTTTTGACTGGCCACCGAGCTGGTGTTGGAGTCATGCCAGCAGGTCTGGAGACTTGCCTGGAGCCCTGATGGGAGTCCGCTGTAGGCGTGGAGCTGGTGCAGATTGCGGGAGTAGACCTGAGAACTACGTAAACTCTGTTGATTATTATAGTTTCAGGGATGTTGGCATTTCCAGAAACCTGCAGTTTTAGCGCTAATGACAATTAAAGGTGCACACGCATCATTATTCCTGTAATTTCTTTATACCCGAAGAAACCTTAAAAACATTGTCTAGGGGATACTAAATCCACAAAATTCACATTGTTAGACAGTTCCAAAACACTGTAGGATTGTTAAAAATACAAGTCCAATAGATTTAATGGCCCTCTGTTGTACACAAATGACAATACATGTAGCTTAATATACATGTAGCCTGCATGGACTTTATGCATAAAATCGCTGTTGTTGGCACCATAAGCAGAGCTCATTTCACATGGACTTGTCTGTTGTCTTAAACATGGTTGTATTGCCACCATTTTGCAAAGTTGAAAATCCTTATAACAGGGTTTTTTAATTGTATGTACAAACTGTCACAATTCCACATCACTCTGGATCCAATTGGGACACTTAAAGGTAAATTCTGGGCCCATGGCTGCTCTGTACATTGTACCTTCTTGACATACACAATGGCTTCATGAGCATAATGATACCCCAAAATAAAATTTCATTTTGATGTCTGAAATTACTAGCAGTACGCTGCACTTTAAAGCTTGAACACAAAGGAAGCAGAAAGAGGAGTTGTACACTCAGTACATGTATCTACAGCCAATGCGGTCAGGTCTAGACTCAAATCAAATATGATATACATACACTCAAGTTCAGATATCATGTTACATGTATAATGCGTTCTGCAATTAAGTCAGCAGCAAACATTTGTAAAAGAACTAAATAAATTACACGACAGAAACAATTGAAGAGGGTGTTGGTTTTCTGTGATGAATAAGATAGAGCGAGTGATGGGGACAGATTACCAGTGGTGGTGCTATAGGAGGGAGGTATTTTTCTCGAAACGTTTCCCCCAAATTCACTTCCTTCCCCTACTTAAGTTTTCCTAGGAGAGCCAAATGTTTCCATTCCCCTATTTACCTACAAATGAAGTATTTTCTTCTTGTGGCAACTCTAAAGGGCAATTCCATGATTAGTAACGTAAATTGTTTCACATACTTTCATAACTAATTATACTGTATCATCACCATCAATTAATTTCAAGTCACCGTTATGTTAGAACATGTTTACCAGGCCTAGGTCTATGACACTGCAATGGTCACTTTCAATGTTGGTTAGTAACGTTACAAAAAAAGGACATGGACAAGTATGTGTTATATAAAGCAATCATTGCCCCTCCTCTTCCCTCAATATCATAGAATACACTTATATGCGCATGAACAAAACTGTTCATATATAACCCTTTTCTGAAGACTTCACTCACCATGCTCACATGAGGCAACATTTAAAAATGTTTGTAAAATTCAATGCATTCAGTATACCGACTTTTGTTGATGGATTGGATTACAATGTACATGTACAGCTGAATGTCAACATAAATGAACCATGGAATTGATAAATTAATCCAGTAACTCAATCAAATTAATCAAAAGTAAATAAATTAAAAACACTGTGTAAGTGTACATTGCGTGTACGACTGATTACAGGCATCCTTGCAAACAACCGCCTGTCAGACACAATGCCTCCCTCCCTACTAGTACTACTCTGTGATACCCATGGGAAGCTGGAGGCTGCTCAGAAGCCCAAAATTCTTTACGTCTCCTCGCCATCTCTCCGTCATGCCCATCCAAATTCTTCCACTCAAAAGCGCAAGCTGTCGTTTTGCTCCAGCTTTTTTTCCGAGAATAGGACCACATTTGAATCATCCACTCCAGAGATACATTCCATTTTGCATTTGTGATGATAAAAGGACGGTAAATTATTAACAATCGGGGAATTATGTGAGCGAGCGTAGTCACCTGATCCCAATAATGGAACCTGATTGGTTAAAACCCCTCAGTGGATACCATTACGTCATACATTTCACGTCGTTCGGAAAGGAAAACGCGCTGAATTTGAACTGCCGAAATGTTGATTTTTCTCATAAACTGCTGGGAAAGACGTGTGCCAACATGCAAATTTTACATAAATATAGCAAAATACAAGAAATTAGATAAAACAAATTTAGTTCTCAGAGATGTGTTACGACGCGAAACGATAGAAGGGGACGTGCAACGGACTTATTGATTTGAGGTCGTAACAGTATTAACATAAGCTCTTACACAAATCGAGAAGAACGTCAATTTGTGAACATGGTCACTGGTCAGTAAACTAACCTTTGCAACAAACTCTTTAGACGGTAGGGCAACGAAGTCCACAAACTTAGTGAAATAATGTTTGAAAGAGGTTTTGTGATTATGTACATGGACACACAAAGCTCACTTGATATGCCGATAATAAATGCTCAAATAGTAAGGTTTACATCAGTCATATGTTGATAAACGTGAAGTTATGTATGAGAAAGTTTCCACAAAAGGTCACTTCGGTCTTCAGTAAATGAGTCATGCAGTATCTTATGAGACTTTGGGTCAAGCCCTCAAAAGGATGTAATTGCAACCCAAATAATTTAAGGTGATATACAAAAATGTTGCAAACTGCTTACTGACTAAAATTACCAAAAAGTAAATCTAAAATTTAGTGGGCCTGACGTTTCGATCCTAGCAGGACCTTTCTCAAAGGCAGAGTGACAAGGACAAAACAGATACATGTACACGAAGGCAGGGGGAGAGAGTGAATAGAACACGGATGAGAAACAGAGAACAAAGAGTGAAGCTGGTAGGGAGAGATCAAAGGGCAAGGGGTAGGGTAGGGATTAGTGAGAGGAGGGGGAAAGATCAAAGAGAAGGGCAAGGAGTGGGGTAGGGATTAGTGACAATAGGGGGAAAGATCAAAGAGAGAAGTGTGAAAGACTGAACACAAAAGAAGGATTATCAGAAAGCTGCATGGTGTTAGTCTCCCCACGTACAAACGTACAAACGTGCGTATCGGGCCGATACGCAACTTTTTCTGCCTGATACGTAAAAAACGGGCCGATACGCAGTTTTTCATCCCCGATACGCACAATAAAATGATTATAGTATGGTTTAGAATTATCTTAAATGATGCAGCTTGCATGTCCAGCAAAATCTAGACGAAAAAGCAGTACAAAAACCGGTGCAAACGATCTATAGTCCTGCATTTTTCCGTGCGGTAGGAGCGGTGCGTGCATTGTGCACCGCGCGACGGCAACACTGCACACAGTACATGTGTACATGCATTGGCACCCAACGTTCCTCGTGGTCGGTGTCACATGAAATCTGACCCTCCGCTATGGACGTCCTAGTACATGTACATGTACATGTACATGTACATGTACACGTACAGTATACAGTGTACAGTGCTGACTACTGTACATGTGTACACATGTACTGTACATGCACACGCGCTCGTGTGTTTTCCGCTAGTCGGGCCTACATTTACGAAGGTTCAAATGTTATACTACACCATTCGCAAAACTTACAAGATCGACCCCACACACGGGGACGGTATTTCTCGTTGCCATGTCGCCGCGTTTTGTTTCGCGCACGATGGCGGAAAAATAATATTTTCATTAATTTAAGCAGGGCTCGAAATTCACGGTGGCCAGTGCCGTCGATGCCCTTCGAAATGCGTTACATGTATTCGACAGCCAGTCTTGCCGTGCCCCATTGATACTTGTGTCGTGGTGCCCTTCTGAGGCCGGTTTGATCGTTGTCAAAAACGAGCCGATCGGATTATGTGTATATTTTGTTCGCATTTTTAAGATTATTATTCCGAAAAGGTGGAGCTTTTTCGTTTGCTTAAAAGCGCACACAAGCATTTAAAATTCTGTACTATATCCTACAAGGCTAAACAGTGTATAGACTATAGTGACCGTGCACACGATTGTATACTGTACAGTATATACTGCTACGGTCCAGTGGCATATCCTATTCGCTGGTACACATTCGCCCCAGAATGCGTTTGGATCGGATCGGGTACCATTGAGGAAGGCTACAGATGGCATGCCGCACGTGCGTTGTAAACGGTTGCGTCTTTCCAGTCTTCGCACTTCGAGTTCGATCCTGTTCCTAATTTTGTATCCCTAATTCCTTAGACTTAACATAGATTGTATTTTAACAGGCTTTATGGAAAAAACGTCGGATTTGAAATGAAACTTTTTCACGGACAGGGAAATAGATACACGATCAGATAAGTTAGGGAACACTTGTTTTAATGCCCAAACACGCAGGGTGGACCAGCAAAAGTTGTTCAGTACTTTTTTGGCGGTGGCGATCTTCCTTCTTCAATTGTACGGTCGTAGCGTAAAATCCACAATTTGAAAAATACTTTGACGAAATAATTATGAAAAATGTGCCACGGAAGTAATATACCCTCCTCGCAAACAAAAATGTACAGGGTGGTGTACATGCGTGAATCTGTTTTTCTGTGTGGGCCTAAAATTACGAAGCTCCAAGGTTTGACCGTGTTGTTGTCAGTGACATCGGCCGTGGCGCACGGTCAGAATACTGCTGCTGCACGGATCATGTCGGTCAATTTCCCTCCGTACTCCATAGCTCTACGAAATTAGTTCTTCAATCATCTCAAACAACTTTTCAAACCTTTAATTCTTCTAATCGAACACCATAGGGATCTTTGAATGATATAGTTGGATTTTAATTGTTCCCTCAGATTTTTTCATTTTGTAGGCTAAAAAATCACGTCTCAAGGGCCTCAATCAAATACTGTATATTGGACCCCAAATTACGAATTTCGATACCTTACAACTGAATGGAGCTCATGGTTTCAGGTCTGATCAGCATAAACCAAAGGTTGAAGCATTTTACTTCATTATTAATATTATGTTCAATTGAAACTGAATAAACAGTTGTTTGAATCGTTGATTACTTCAGCCACGTCTGAATCTTGAAATGACTAATTTTGTGCCTCCACCCTCCAGAAAGAAAAAACGGTCATTGGTTGAAATATTGATGTCAATAAATATCTGAAGAAAACAAATCTTCAAATCTCTTCATGTTTTTTCCTGAGAAAAAGTGATTAAAAATCCCAGGAAATGCTCTAAAATGCAGCAGAGAGCATCTAAAAGTCCATATTGTTTATAAACCACAAAGAAAATCCCCCACACTTCTGAAAAATCCTGGGGAGAACCCTGATTACCCTCCTGGATGTTGAGACCATGTGGTTGAATAGTCCGAAGACGCTTCATCCACATTTTCTCACGGCTAAGACGGACAGCATTACTACGGTGACCAAGTGATTCTATGCCCAGTACACTCATATCTGATATCGAATGATCAGGGAGATTGAAGTGATACCCAACAGGGGTGTCCATTTTACCGGTTTTGATGGTAGACATATGGCCAGAGATTCGTTTTTTGAGGGTGTTTTTTGTCTCGCCAACATACTGAGTATTACAAACTCTACAAGAGATGAGGTATATGATGTTTGAGGTAGTGCACGTGATAGAGCCATAGGTCGTGTGGGTAGTTCCAGAAGAATGTCCATTGAAAGAGTCTATTTCCTTGACATGTGTCTTGCAAACAATGCATTTCGAGGTACACTTAAATGTACCAAATTTGGTTGGAGGTGAAGAGTCCAAAGGGGGAACCTCTGCTCGGACAATTAAGTCACGCAGGTTACGGGGGCGCCTGAAAGCCAAAACAGGCGAATTAGGAATGGCTTCAGCCAGACGATCCGAAGTGTGGAGAATATGGTGGTTTTCCTTAGTTATCTTCCTGAGAGGAGGAAGAGAAGGGTGGTAGGAAGTAACTAAGGGAACCTTGGGCTTGTCCTTGGGACCTGGTGGCTTTTGTTTTAGTGCCGAACTTCTTGTATTCTAAGCCCACCGACACTCATCAATATCTCCATTCCTCCAGTTGTCACCCTAGACACTGTAAGACTGGTATAGCTTACAGCCAGGCCCTCAGATTGAGGCGTATATGTTCCAATGAGTCTGACTTTCGCCGCCATACACGTGTATTGGTTGCTAGAGGCTATAGTTCTCGCCAAGTGAAGAACTCCATTGCTAAAGTCTATTCCATTCCCAGAAGTTCGGCATTGTCAAGGGAAGGGACATACCAGTCACTTATTAGTAAAAAAAAAAAAGACATTTACATTGTACAAGTAGCAGGGACAGCAGGGACCCCTGCTACATAATGTTGATGATGAAAGAGTGGTCTTTTGCTGAATGACACCAAAGATAAATAGATTTTTCATAGTTTGATTTTCTTGTCCACTTTTTCATGTTCACCTACATGTATGTATTCTGTTCTCCAGCTAACGGACACAATCTCTTGCATGACAGGGATTAAAGGGAATTCAATGTTACCAATAAGATCCATGCCCACAAGTGCCAAGGGTTTTGATGCGGTCAAACCGCTGGCAACGATCACATCTTGGATCTGCAAATAGAATGAAATAATACAGAGGGAAATTGACATTATTAAAAAGTAATTGTCTTTTTCATTCAGTCCTTGTGTTCAGTGTAGGGGTCGTGCAGAACCACACTTACTCACAAAAGAGAATTTACATATGTTGTCACCGCAAACCTATTTATCCTGCTATTCTCACCATGCAAACCTTCAAATCTCATTTGAATGATATATGATGGTGAAAATCTTCTAGTTATTGGGCCACTTTCAACAATATGTATGCATTTTTTTAGCACCATTGAAAATTTGCAAGATAATACAAACTAATGAACTGTATACATAGTAAGCCTGCACATTCTGGGCAGTGCTGTGCCACTGAAAACAATGTCTATACAAATTGTCCAAACTTTTGTGGATACATTTGCTGTCACTTCACTCACTCCAGTAGTGCACCTCCACGAGTAGTGCACCATCCATTCACTTGTTCTTACTCTATCTCACTATATCAGAACAAGAACAATAGCTTTTCCGTATGGAACGGAAAAGCTAAAAAATCTTAACAATAACAATAGCTTTTTCGCTTCGCGCGAAAAAGCTAATTAACATGAATATCAGTTGGTAAAAGGCCCTTTTACATGACTAAATACCTAATTTCAGGGTGCTGCTATGCACAGGATGTTTATGCTTACAAAGGCGTCGCGTATTTCATACTGTAAGCAGTGAGCGCAACAAAAGGCACCCTGTTAAAAATTTACTGAACATCAAATGACCATACATGCAAATGTTACAACAATGGAAAGCAATAAAAGCATGACCATGAAATAACATTCCATACACTTACCAAGGCATCACTAATTTTCCTGTCCTTTAATTTCAATTCTAATTCGTCAACTTCTTCATGGGTTGTCAGGGGAAGCTGAATATCAGCTGGCAACTCCTCTATGTCGGGGGACTTCAGCTTCGCCAAGATGGCATTCTGCACCCTTCTTACAGCCTTGAGCTCATCAACTATATCTTTTTGGGTCAGCTGTATCTGGCTTAATGCCTTAAACAGTGTGCGATCAGTAGCTGCAGTATTTAACAACAACAAAATTGACATAGAAAGATATTCATGAAGGATTCCATGCCATCAGACCAATAACACTAACAGCCATGAGCAGACACAGCTGGGCTTTAGATCACACACTCCAGCCCACAGCTACTTTCCCCCCAACTTACATATCGCTTTCAAACCACTGGCAATTGTGTTCACTCGCTAAAAGTCGCTATAGGTAAAATTCCTGGGCTTATTTTTACGAAGGCATGGCAGAAAAATGTGATAAGGAAGACAAAACTGGTGTGGCTGTTACCGAGTCTCGTCCACCTGGAAGTGAAGAGAGTAAATTATATCAGCAGTTACACTAAAATGTACAGACATAACAGACAAAATAGAAACGATGAGACATTGCTGTTGTTCAGTAGTGAAAGCAAAAGTACAATCCATTCTGGGTGATCAAAAATATTAAATCAATGAATATGTAACACCGGAGCTGAGAATCAAGGAAATAAATTAAACTACCCCTCAGTATGTTAAGAATAGCCAATATTGAATGGCTTCTTCTGTAGTCCATGTTATAGAGATCAATTTGTATAATTTGCACTTCAAGTGTAAAGAAAGCAAAGTGATGTGGCTCCTTGCAGTCTGGTGTCATGAGAAAGCCACAAATCAAAATAACTTGAAACATGTGCACCCAAATGACTTTAGAATGGAGATTTGGGCAGAGGGAAGAAATGACTCCATCAGGCTGAATTGCAGTGTACCGGTATCCTCGGCATCTGTAAGTGTACCTGGCATTGTGGGCACTGCTGGCGCTGACTGAAGTGCCCCCTGGTCGCTTAACTGGCATCGCTAACTGATCATCAGTTTCATCATCACTAGACGACCATGCAGCGGGTCGTCTTCGTCTGTAAAGAATACCAGTACTTAGATAACTTGAAGACAAGGGGAATGAAACCCAGAGAAAAATGTTTGTTTATCGATTGGGTGTTAAAAACAGCCTATAATTACCTATGTGCTACCCACCTACGAGATTCCCTCTTTATGAATCTCGTAGGTGAGTAGCACCAATCAGATAAACAAACATTTTTCTCTGGGTTTCATTCCCCTTTAGCTTTTACCTTTCGTGAATAATCAAAATACTTACCGTACTAACCGGATATTCAACTCAATCATCAATCAATTTGTTGGTTATATTTGGCACAGCCTTACTTATTTACCCCTTGACTACCTGTGTCATTCTTACTTGCGTTTTGTTGTTATGTCTTCTGACATCCTAAGTTTCATCCTGCCATCTTCGTAGCTATCTGGTTAACATAAATCACACGGAAATAACAAAGAAACGTTCACAGAAGAAAGAAAGCAATTAAAGAAAAAACATGTGATTATACTGAAACTGTAACTGTCAGGGAGACAAAATAAATATTTTGCCTACATTTTGAAATTAGATTTTTCCACTCCGGTACAAAATCATTAAATTAAAATTAAACACTTTTAACTCTTAATCCATTTTCTTATTTTTGTTTTATTCTTAGTCCTTGATTGTGAAAGGAAAACAAGCTCCAATAATAATATCTGGAAGGCAAGACATCTACCACCTATATTAAAATAACCAATACTGTACAAAGCTATGTAACATGTCAACTGAAAAGGATAGAATTTTGAGTGGCAAAACGTACACGCAAAGTGGTCACGTAGTTATTACAGCTAATCCTTTGCATGTGTTGTAACACGGATTCAAAGTATGGCTGACTTGACAATCAAAATGTGACGTCACGTCACAGAATTTTGGTCAATTACTATGTTTACTTACGACTTCTGCACAGCAGACGAATCTTGTAGAAATGCCATGTGTTCAAGCCTTGGATACAGCTGATATTGACCGAAAAGGCGGCCACACAACTTGCTGGTTGGAATGGACTAGCCAAGTGGTTGGCACAAGTTCAACTTCATCACTTTGTGTGAACACAACTACAGCATACATTGCTTCACCTGTAGAGATTCACATGTACACAGAATCATTTTCAGCTTAAGTTCACGGCATATCCAAGTATACTTTACAACCAACTGTTTATGTAAGTATGCCCTTCTAAATTAACATTAAAAAAATAAGAGAATGCATTTGTGATCCTCCAGACACACCGATGCCCTGCAAGGTCGGCCATTTCCCATGCAGTTTAAGGGCCCGTGCCCCGCTGGTATGTTCACAGGTCCGTATACCTCCAGGTTATGAAGTGGCAACGGTATGTCTGGCCAAACACTCTTGCTCTCCTCATCACCCCCTCCCTCATGTGCATGTAATATTTACAGATTGTTGTTGAGGTGCATTGTGCACATCTTTAAACTGATCTGTAGGGGCAACAAAAGCTAACATGAATCGGACAACCTGCTATCACAAACTTTTGGGTATTTTTATGTGTTTGCTTAATTGAAGAATTGTTTTACTTAAATTTCAAGAAATTGATTCTGGAGCATGCTTAATAAACACACATACAAGTGTGTTTCTACAAGTAATTACAGACCTCCTATTGTTCCCTCTTTTTGGTTTGTAGTTTATTGCAATGGGCATGTCCCACGTACTGGATTTGTACACATTTTTAAAACATGGAGTCCTGGACCTAAGTGTCTTTTGTTGTTTTCCCATTTAAATGTACTGTTCAAACACACGGTGCAAATCCGGGCAGAGCACATCCTGGGTGTCGACAAAACAACTTGGCGGATGTACTTTCCCGAGGGACAATGCGTCCCACCGAGTGGACACTTCAGCCAGAGGTGGTCAGGGCATTGTTCCAGGTTCTCGACAGGCCCCACGTGGATCTCTTTGCGTCTCACCTGAATGCCCAGCTCCCCACGTACTGCACGAGATATCCCCATCCTCGGGCCTGGGCAACGGACGCCCTACGCATCCCTTGCGAAGGACTTCTGGCATACGCATTCCCTCCCCTATCTCTAATACCGAGGGTACTGTCCAAAATTCTACAGGAGAGCTGCCGCGTCCTCCTCATTGCCCCGTTTTGGCCGAGGCAGTCGTGGTTTCCCCGCGTGGTCAGACTCCTAGTCAACACTCCTCTGATTCTCCCGCTTCGTCCGGACATCATTTACCAACCCAGCTCATCTACACCTAACGTGCTGGACTCTGTCCAACAGTCATTCCGACGCTGCAGCTATGGCCGCCAGGGGCCGTCGGCCGTCTACCAGAAAGATCTACGACAGCCGAATACGATATTTTGACTCGTGGTGCAAGGGACGATCTACTGATCCGTTCACGGCACCTGTTTCAGAAGTAGCTGACTTCTTCATGCACCTGTTTCACTCTGGCCTCCTGGTGTCGACAATCCGGAATTATCGCTCGGCCATCGCGGCGATCCACTGTGGCAATTCATCACCTCCTGAGAGGAATGTTTATTGAGCCTCCACCATCTAGGAAGCTTATTCCGTCCTGGAATCTGGGTCCTACGTCTGCTGGCGGGCCCACCATTTAAACCCGCCGCATCAAACTGGCATTCCTCTTAGCTGTTGTAATTAGCATACTAGAGTAGAAGTAGAAAAAATTAAATGGGCCTAACCTGATTTTTAACCCTAATCAATTTGTTTGTATATAGGGGCCTCCGCCAGCTTTAAGTGAAAACGTGTTCAGTCGAATTATTTTACACAGCTAGGCCTACATAGTGTACAGTACGACTACGAATGTAGCTGTACGGTGTAGCCTGAGACTGTGAGTGTGAGTGAAACGATCGAAATCTACTTCGCCCTCACGGTTTAAAAGTGTACAGAAAAATGCACTAAAATCAGCTGAAATTCTCTATCCCTAGTACATGTAATTCACTCACCAGTTTACTAGTATAAGAATCAGCTGGTTCTTTAATCGTACACACACGAAGAACGTCGATTTAAAGATCGAAAAAGCGTAGTCAATAGCCCGACGTCGACAGCCAGTGTACTCGTTTAAAAAATGGCGGCAGTTTGGTATGTTCGATCGCGCGCGCGTATTCGGCCCATTACAATAACAACCGAAGGACCCACAATGCTTTGCGCCGGCCGGTTGCCTGCATTGGGCCGTTATCGGCCCGATTCTGATCGCTGTATTGGTGGCGTACTCCCGGCTGCCAGTATTGGCTGCATTCTGGCCGTGTACCGTCTGCCGTTAAACGGTACTGCCGTTACAAGCCAGTATGCTGCCAGCATTGGGCCAATTGTGGAATGTTTGCTGGGTAGGCAGGCAGGCAGGAAAGGAAATAGGGAAAAGAGGGGGAAACCAACGAGAGAAATGTGCAAAAATTAAAACAAATCAATACTTATCAGAAATCATGCATAGTCAAGACTTAAGCACCCATTACAATTAATAAACATTTATAACTCATCACCCAAGCAATCCCTTTTCCCGGTTAATCATTTTAATTTTCAAACCAATTATCATATCCCATTGTTTAACAAAAAATGATTGATTGACTACGATCGTCACAATCCCTTTCACAACATTCCACAATAAGCTTAATAAACCAATTCAATAAAAAACAACATTAACAAAACCTCATTATCAACTTATAAATAATAACAAGAAATTACTTCAATCACCTAAAATCCAACATGCTTTATTCAACAGACCAGCCATCGATCACTTGATATCACCAACAACACAAGGCTGACAAACAACAACCGTCACAACAGTTACAAGGTATGTACAATTGAACATGTTATGTAATCATATTACTACAACACGGCATCAATAGCAAATATTACATAACTTATCATTTAAAAAAACATATTAATATTTTGAGTCATTTGAAATTATAAAAAAAACGAACAAAAACATTCCACAGAAACCAATTAATACTTAATAGCTGCAAACAAACTTATCCTTAAGTCATATTTAAACTTATCCGTGCATACATACATATCAATTCATCAATCCTCATTCACCCTCAAAAATCACGCAAACACAGTCCGTAACCAACTCGATCGTTCCGTAACTAACACAGACCCATCTGAATTCAATCCGTGACCAACACATTGAGTTAAAACCCAACCAAATGGCTGTCGAACAAAAAATACTGACATTGTAGATTTTAATAAGCCAACGTGTACTACCAGTACTGCGTGATTACATGTAGGCCTTAATCTACAACAACAAATGACATGAATATGCATACAAATGGGAGCGCAACCTAAACAACCAAACCCCAGTACAGCCATTAAACACCTCAATCCATGGTACAACCACCCCACCATTCCAACACAAACAAACCCAACCCCACCCACACTCCCACCCCCACCCACACTCCCACCCCCACCCACACTCCCACCCCACAAACTATGCGTGCATACCAACAAACCACAAACACTTAACCACTTACAAACTGGATCTGGCTGCACACAATCACCTCACAATCACGCCGCCATCCCTCTTCACATCACATTCGAGATTTATCACTCATCCAAACCACTATGGGCACGTTTCAACTACGAAAAAAATCGCGATTTGAATCGCGATTTAAAACCCGGTTTTTTGGGTCGTGTCCACACAGGCCAAATAATTGCGAGCCGATTGCGGTTAGCTGTGTGGTCGCACTGCGCATGCGGCTTTCCTGAAAGATTGACCCTGAGTTGACCTGACTCTCCCGCGCGCGCGTTTGACAACAGAGCTAGAGACAGTTGCGTGTTGCAACAATGGGACGACCAAATTATGCTGTCAAGATTTATCGGCATATTCAGCGCAGGCTTCGTCGACAAGAGAGAGAACGTAGGCAACGGTTTTGGAGGTCCATTTTAGACGAAAGTGAGCTTGGTAAATGCCGGAATTGCCGATTGAAAATGGCGGCACAGTGCGGCACACGCTGACGAACGTAAACAAAACTCTGTTGTGCCGCACTTCCTGGCAGTAAGCTGCTGGCAGGAAATGGCATGCGCGCGCAATGCATTGTGGGACAAAAACAGGTGCGATTTGCGCGGAGCGTTCCCACACACATCGCGTCGCAAATAAACGCGATTTAAAAAAAAAGAAGTCTCGCTCTTAGTGGAGTCCGAATCGCGATTCAAAGCCCACTAATAATCGCGTTTATTGTGTCCACACACGCAAAAAAAGGTGGAGCTTGGATCGCGATTCAAATCGCGATCCAAATAATCGCGTTTTTTGGTGTAGTGGAAACGGCCCTTAATTTCTCTAAACCTCACCATAAACACGCACCGCCACACACTCGCACTAAAACACCAGTTCAGCCCTTCTGGTGAACAGAGTCCACCGAATCCCTCTCAATCTTCTTCACATCCGTTGTTGAGGGAAAACCCTCATTAAAAAAAAAATCACTCTTCAATTCAACACAAAAACATGACATTTCTCATTCAGTAAAAAAACAATAATCCCTAATAACAAATAAAGAATTTAGCACCACATTTGTTCACAGTGAAAAACCCCCAAAAATAATGCTCAAAAATAAACAATCATGAAACAATCCGTATTAAATTACTTATATTCTGCAACCACAGCCACTCCTACCCAACACAAACAGTTCAATTGAAACGTCCACATGAACAAAAAATAACACCCAACCCACCCCTTTCTTTTCACACAAACATCAGATGTCACTTAACGTCAAGGTGCTGCAAGAACCACGCCAAAGAGGCAAAATTTCAATTGCATCAGCCATCACGATGACAAGCCTCATAGTGGAGCTACTCAGCGTGGAAGATGTTGACAAGCTCGAGAGTAAGCTGCATCGAGGGAAGCACGTAAAGCTCCTCCTTTCAACAGAACGGAGGAAGCCAACATGACAAGAATCAAGCTACATCGGAAAACCAAGGTAACGATTCATTGTAGAGGGCATATAGTCGCTGGTCATCGGAAACAAACTGTCCACCTCAGCAAGGAAAAACTGTGAATAAAGCGTCACCAAACTAAACAATCTCACGGTCTTAATATACAGGAAGGGAATGACAGATCCTCAACTCATTAACAACTCTTTCCTTCATCATCCCTGTTGGTTTTCCCTTTTACCCACCTCCCACCCGTCCCTTCCCTTTTGTTTGTTTTCCCTAATCACCCCTCCCTCGTGCACATCTCCATTGCGATCCCTTCCCAATAGTCCTTCCTCTGACATGAGAATCAGGGCTTTCCTTCCCCTGACTGTGAATGTTTGCCCTTGTCACTTTGACTTTGTGAAAGGTCCTGCTACGGACGAAACGTCCAACCACTAATTTATGAGATTAATTGAATCATCAACAAATGTAATCAATGAGCCTATACACTTACAATAAAACATCACTAGAACAATAAAACATCACTTGTCCTGAGACAGCAATAGAGGTAATTATCACCACATACCTATTAACAAATCAAGTAACACAAAAAACCTACAACAACAATACACATATCGGTAACATAATAGCACCAAACCAACACATTCCAAAAAAAGGACTTATTTCAAACAATCATAAAATATAAGTGCGAAAAATAATAACACAAATCGCCCCCATACACCATTTCACAACATGATACACCAATGTTACAAAAAACATAAACATAAACAACACAATTCATTTCAACAGTTCCAAAACAAAACAAATCACACACTGTCATACAATTATTATTAACCACATTGTGAATCATTTTCAATGTTTCCTTCCATTCACAACAGGAAATAAACACACCAATAACAGCTGACCACATCATTGTAGGAGTGGACAATGAAAGGTAAACAATTTAATTAATTCATCAACCATACCACTTACAAAAATTACAACACAAAGATTCTAACATTGAACACCACCCAAAACAAACATTACATATATTAGGATAATCAGGCAGTCACCTTCAAGAAACAGTAAAACCAATTCAATCATTACAGACACAACAATTCTACTAGACAAAGTTACAATACATATCCAGTAACACACAACAATTTCATATATCATCAACAGTCTATTGATAATAATGTACACTGTTTTTTTACTCAACAGCGACCCACCAGAACTCGTAACGAGCACAGATGCTACTTTCAACGTAACCATGGAACAACTACATTCTTTGTTTGGAGCAGCCCAGGACATCACAACCACCTTACCGAAGACCTGTACAATCACTTCATGTCAAAAAAACCCAGATCCTCAACATTGAACTGTAAGTAGCATACATTAAATACAACAATCATCCATCCTATCAACAAATACTATCCAACTTTAAAAAAGGACTACTAACAAAAAGAAACCAAAGACACTTAAAGAAGAATGAAACCCAGATAAAATAGTTGGCTTATCTCTTTGGTTGATAAACACAACCTACAATTACCCATGTGCAACTCACCTACGAGTTTCATAAAGAGGGAAAAATCATGGAATTCGGTGGTCGAATTCGCGTTCCCTCAACCCGCCATGCTTTCGAAATTCCCGGCAGGTCACTGCGGGGGTATGACATCACGGCGGAGACGACCCTGTCTGATTGGTCAGTTAGGCTTGTTCAATCATTTTAATTTAAACTACACATTTTAATCAACATTTAAAAAAGAATTATACCTCAATGTGTGTAAAAATAATCTTATAATCCTGTGCAGATTAATTGTTTTTCGCTTTGGTCATTATTTGAATTATTCTTGGGGATCTTGATCTACAAACACTTTCACGGCTTCCTGATTGCATACGTTGCACGGACTGTACATGTACATGTACATGTACAATGTACATGTACATGTACAGTGCACGTACAATGTACACGTTGTGTACTACATGTAATGTACAGTACATGTACACACTACTACTGTACTGTACACGTGTACAATGTACACGTTGTGTCCTACTTGTAATGTACATTACGTTGGTATCTGTAACAAAATAAACGCTGCGCAATTTTGGTTCTCTGTTTTCTTGATCTTCGCCGAATGGCGCCCTGTTATAACAGCTAAACAAGTAGGCCTAAAATAACTTATACACCAGGGGCTGAGTTTAATAAAGGTCCGACAACTATGACTGGGAGCCCACTGTGTCCGGCTTTTGTTTCAGCTCGCGTAATTTTAATAGGAAAATACGAGAAATGATTCAAGAGATAGTCGATGTTTTGGAGAGATTTCAGTTGTACACGTTAGCGAAGCTGTGTGGAGCTTAGTGGGGGTCAGGGGTCATGCACTTCCCAGCGTATGCTATGCTGGGTGACAGGAGTTGCGGTCAGCGACCAGGGAATAAACAGTGTGGCCGACTGGAGTCGCGTTCCGATAACGCGTAAATTAAGCCTAGCTCCATGTTCTTGTTGCAGCACAAATTAAAATACGGCACGGTACGTATATCCCCCCTTCTTCCTCCATGGTAATTGGTACAATACATGTATATCCATGGAGTTTACCCTCCATGAGTTACAGATAAGCGGTCTGCGAGAAAGACTAGGCAGAACGTGCATGTGAGAAAAATCACGCTAGGACCGAAACGAAAACATACATCAAAAGTCGATCGTATCATACAGGAAAAACATCAAAATTAACTCAGCTTTCTGGATTCCAATGCGGCAATTCGTGAAGCTGTCGATGAACGTGATGCCACCGCTGGTCGATGTGAAAATACTGAAGGAACGGCATGTTCTTTCAGTATATTTCTCGGCTTCGAGCCGGTGAGTTTGGCCCGCAAGTCAACCTCGATCCCAACTCCTCCTCCGTGAAGTGATCGCTACAAATCACGTCATTTCGACTATATTTGTAGCCGACATTGAGAAATGTTTCTGCTTTTATGGCCGCAGCCCACTTCCCAAACAACTCAGGTCTCTTGGCCTTGTTAGGAACTGCATGGACGGATTTCCCTAGCTTTTTTTCCGCTGGCATTGTTACAACCAAAAGCCTGGCAGTACACCATCGTTCATGCTCGCGAGTGTATATAAACTGCATGCAGTATACATGTGTTGTGTACACACATGTTACTTTGTTGTAGGGATACGTCCGTCCGGGCCCATGCGGGGGTTGCCCGTCATTATGTCATACCCCCCGCAGTGACCTGCCGGGAATTTCGAAAACATGGCGGGTACAGGGAACGCGAATTCGACCACCGAATTCCATGATTTTTCCCTCTTTATGAAACTCGTAGGTGAGTTGCACATGGGTAATTGTAGGTTGGTTTTATCAACCAAAGAGATAAGCCAACTATTTTCTCTGGGTTTCATTCTTCTTTAACATGGACTAATCAATGTTTCAAAAAATCTTAAACATTCCCCAAAACAACATATCAATCTTCACATACATGTACATTAACTCTATATTCGCCTACAATTACATGCTAATTTGTTAAAGAAAACAAAAGGTAATCAATAACAACCATCAAAAACACTAATCATTTCAACCCATTATCATCATTAACAAACCAATGAAAATTAATAAACTCCCAAAAATACATCATTAACACATTGAATTAAAATTACTACAGGTTAATACAAAATAACATAATTTTTATTTTAAACAAAACACTTAACAAAATTCCCATTTGTATTCAACACGATCTTGAGGAAGAGAGAACTAAACACATCACACCACTCATCAAGAAGACGACCCTCTCCCCAAACTCCCCGCTCTCCAAAACTCCATCAGCCCCTCTCTAGCCCAGCCACTGCCTACTTTGTTAGTTAAACATTAGTTAGATATATATACATTTATAATTAGTATAATTTTATTTGCATTCCAGATAGTTACTCAAACATAAATCACATCACATGAACAACATTAACATTCAACCCAAAAAATTTACGCTTCATAACTCACCCATTACACCAAATACAGAAAAAATTAACGACAATACAAACAACCTTTTCAGAAATCAATACAGCATCACACAAACTCTCACCAGTTCAACTACGCAAATCCAACAAATAGCAACTTCTAACAACCAAACCACGAGACAATCCCAACATAACATTATATTGCACAGCATAATTTAAATAAAATAAAATAAAAACTAAATAATATTCCCTCACTTAAAAGTAGTAACATTGCAACAACATTGACCCACCTAAACAATAAATCTATATTATCAGTTCTTATATTTAGTGGCCCTGACGTTTCGATCGAAGGCTTTGAGAAAGGTCCAGCTTTTGCTAGGATCACACGTCAAGCAAGCCCGCTAAATTAAGTAGGCAGTTTGCAACTTTTTTGTATACCGCTTTTTATACATGTATTATCAGTTCATAGATTAATGCACACTTCTTCTTTTTTAAATAAAAGAAAGAAATTACTGCAACAGAACACTGTCACTATCACAGTAATTTTAAATGTGTCAAGAAGAGGAATAGGAAAAAGATGAGGATCGACGACAAATGGAAGAAATAAAATATTCGGCAGATTCAGTTACACCACATTGCCGGAAATTACCATTAGCAGCAATTGCAATAATCGATCCAAAAGAAGAAAGAGAGAACAAAGAGAACTTGACCACTGGTGCGGACACTGACACTGTGGATGGGAATTGTTTCTTTAAAGCCATTTCTTGCACTATATCAGGAACCGAAGCAAATCATATGCAAGTTAGACCTCTAACTGTCAATCACTTCCACTACTGATTATCTAT
Source organism: Luidia sarsii (assembly GCA_949987565.1). Classification (NCBI taxonomy): domain Eukaryota; kingdom Metazoa; phylum Echinodermata; class Asteroidea; order Paxillosida; family Luidiidae; genus Luidia; species Luidia sarsii. The sequence goes on from OX465102.1 coordinate 4,393,983, forward strand.
GCAGGGAAAAGTTTGGGTAAACTGTACAAAATGCATGCTTGTAGTGATAGTCCATTATAATACTAGGCCTATTACTTTATGAAGGCCACACCATAAAAGTGCCACAGTTACCAATCAGAGTTGCTATTTTTTAGCGGTAAACATGTATGTACACGTACAATGAATATTTGAAGTATAGTTTTTTGCCACAGAAATAACAAAGTACATGTACCATTGATGTAATACTTTTCATCCTCCGTGTGCATAATTTATGTGATTGTTGCTCAGTTGTTTAAAGCAAAAGGGAAATGCAGGGTTCGCCGCGAAAGGAGCGGCGGGGGGGGGGGGATAGGACTGTCGGTCTCTCAGCGGTCCACCATAGGTTGCCACCGGCTTGGTGATTGAGAGGGCGGGCCGACTCGGTCCAAGATTGGTTCGCCGCTGGTCACGAAATGATAGCCACGGTCCGCCAGCCACATTTTTCGGCGGTCCACTGTCGGCGGCCACCCGCGGCCCGACGAAGGTGCCGCAACTGGACCAACCGCCTATTGCTAACTGGGTTTCCCCTAAATTTAGAGATGAAAATTGGTCAGGATTGTTTTCTGGATGCTTTAGATTCTCCAGATATCCGAATTCAGTTGAGAAGGCTCAAGCCTAAAACATTGGGTGCTGTACTCGGGCTTGCTACTGAGGAGGAGGCTTTCCTCTGACTTGAGTTTAACAAAAGGAAATTTTGCCCAAAAGAATTGTGACAAGTAGGCCTACTGTTCCCCAGAATAACAGTGGACAGAAACACCATAATCAAATGGCAGAAAAAAAATGATCAGGTAGGGGAACAACTTAAACAATCACAGGCACAGTTAAAGTTTCGAAAACGGGATCCCTTGGTTTGTTGGAACTGTCAGCAAAAGGGTCATAAGAAAACAGAGTGCCCGAAGATTGACTCTAGTCATAACTCTATCCAACCTGGGTCTAATTGTTCTCAGGAAAACGAGAGTCGGCTGAGTATGGGGTCAGTACCCGGCCATCAGTAACCGATGAGACCCAGTTTCCAGTTTGTTTCGTACATGGCACTATCAGCGGTGTCAAAGAAAGATTTTTGTTAGATACTGGTTCATCCGTTACCATTTTACACCCAAGCACCTGGGAATTGTTACCCCATCATGAACGTATTAAGCTCGATCCAGCCCTGTAATTTTCCAGTAATTGCCGCAGAGGGTAGTCTTTTCCCTATAGCACCCATAGCATATGCTGGTATTTTGGGTTCGGACTTCTTGACAAATTTTGATGGAATTTTGAATCTTTGTTACCACCCCAGTCGGTATGCAAAACATGCCTCTCTATACAATGAGTGGTGTTCGCTCATGCATTGAGTAGAACCCTTTAAAAGGCCCATTCAGCCATTACTTCGGCCTCAGTCGGTGTTGGTGTGCGTGCTGGGCCCGACGGCTGTGCCCCTTTTGGCAACAACACCGGCTGAGCGGGGCCTTTTCGTCCGATCTTGGGCTCACCTTATTTTTGGTAATTATATTCGGCCGACTATGATTTACCCCGATCGTTGCATTATATATGCAACTGCCTTAATTCCTTGCTTAATTCCTTGCTTAATTCATCCCTTATTAATGTCTCGATTTAGTAATAACTGTTCTCGTTTTTGCACGTTAAGTCTCTAACGTTGTTTTGTTGTTAGTGCATGCATGAGAAGTTTTCAGTTGATTAAATGCACTTTAAATATATTTGCTTGCCTCATCTGCCCGTAATTTTAGAGTTCTTGTTCCCGTCTTCTGCCGTACGAACTCTCGTACGTAACATCTTCCTAAACGTAAACTTAGATTTGGTCAAGTGGCAGTGCCAGTAATAACGGAAATCACCACTTATTCATGTTGTCGTATTTCAGTTTCAGAGACAGTTATTCCTACGTGGTATTTTGGTTGCACGTGTCTTTGTAAATCCATGTGATAACTTAATTCCACTCATAGTCTTAAACGTGCACCCGGAGCCAATAGTGCTGCATAAAGGTACACATAGTGCCTTGTTTCAACCAGGTGAACCAATAGATAATGAAAAGGAAAACGGTTAAAAAGGGACACTAAGTAAATCACTAGAAGAACTACTTGACCGTAGTTCTGTCAATTTAAATGGACAACAAAAACGTAAACTTAGGGATTTATTAGGTGAACACAGTAGTACTTTCTCACATGTTGGTGAACTTGGAAAAACCAATATCATATACCATAATATAGAGACGACAAATGCTAAACCATGTAGACAACCAGCTCAGCGTTTACCTTATCATCGAAGAGGTGAACACAAAAAGTAGATAAGATGCTTAGTACAGGAGTTATCTCGCCATCTTCTAGCCCTTGGGCAAGCCCAGTAGTATTAGTTAACAAGAAGCATGGGTCTACGCGATTTTGTGTAGACTATAGGAAACTCAATGAGGTAACACTTAAAAAATTAAGGATGCATATCCCTTGCCCCGTCTTGAGGCTCTTTCTGGTTCCCAGTGGTTTTCTTCACTGGAACTAGCAAGTAGATATTGGGAAGTGGAAGTAGATCCAAAACACAAGGCAAAAACTGCTTTCACTACAGGGAGTGGTCTATTTGAATTCAATGTCATGCCATTTGGTCTTTGTAATGCCCAATTATGTAGACGGCATTGACATCCCCTTCCCTCTGGCCAACGCTCGGCTGGATCAGCTGTGGACACAGCCAAGTGTATCATCAACCTCTCCTCGAGGACCCTGTCGGCCACCGAAGACTCACTACTGGGAAAGGGCCTCAACTTCGCCATCGCCCCTGACGGGTTCCGGCTTCGGAGATCGTGGCCAATGTGGGGAGGATCGTTCTATCATGATCCTCCCCGCCGACAAGGGCCGCGCCAGCGTGGTCCTCAACGCGGAAACCCACTGGAACAAGATGGACGAACTGATCACCTATGGGCGGCCATTGTCTTTTATTTGGCCGTTGTCCTTTATTTTGCCGTTATCTTATATTTTGCCGTTGAATTTTATTTTGCCGTTGTCTTTTATTTGCCCATTGTCCTTTTACTTTCTGGCGTTGTCCTTTTACTTTCTAGCGTTGTCCTTTAGTTCGATGGTTAAGCTTTAATTTGACGGTTGTCTTTTTTGCCCCAATGGCCGCCCATACTGGGGCCCCTACCGCAAGCTGACGAAGGATCCCACTGACCGGCTCTGCAGGAAGATCACGCCCCAGCTACTGGAGCTAAAAAGGGCCGGGTATCTCGATGATGGAACCTACCGGAAGCTCCGCCCCTCCTGCAAGCCACCGCCCAGGATGTCGGGTCATCTTTAATTAAAATTTTACAATTGGCAACTCATTTCCTTAGCTGATATTTTATTCAAAATTTTAAAATTGTCATTTTATTTCATTATAAACCTACTTGTCAGTACACATTAACTTTATTCAAAATTTTATAATTGGCAACTCATTTCATTTAGCAGACATTTCATTCAAATTTTAAAAAATACCATCTTATTTCATTAAATACCTACTTGGTATAATAAACTCTAAAATGCAATCTGTACTGTACACATTGCATTTTAGAGTTTATTATGCTTATGAAAATGCTTTCCATGCATGGTGTAACATCAGCGCTCATAAAAAACTCGCAAGCTGATGTAAGAGCTTATGACGCATCTAAAGAGGCAATGGTCTCGACAGGAACTGTCTATGGTTGAATATCTGAGGTTTTATTCGTATATATCGCAGTACTTTTCGCAAACTCAGATTCGCAAGGGGTTCCGTGAAAACTGTTCAGAAAAATACAAGAAAGTAAAGAACACTAGGGTGTGCCTCGCTAGCGCTCACACACGGCCTTTTAAGCCTGTCCAGAGGGACAACACAATGGTGGAGGGCGCGGTTCGCTACACTGGGCAACAAAGCCCCTCCTGCGGGCACGCATTCCGCAGGGAGCGTTCACACGGAAGTGCGTTCGTAACAATATATTGTACATAAAATAAAAAATTGGATTGCAGAAAAATACGTATTTACATGTGGTGTTTAGAACGAAAAATGTAGTTGGTCTCCTTTTGTCCATTATTCTGGGAAGAGATAACCGCAAAAACGAGTTGGCAACTACAGGAGGTGGAGAACGCATCCGAGGGGTCCAAATTTGCCCACGGATGACTTCACAAAAGTAAACTTCTCCAGCCATTGCCAACACCTACTGTGCTCCAATTAAGCTTTTGTACAAAGGAGGCCCATTGACATTGGAAGTGTGTTGGTAGTGATTTTACTGGCGCGAACGTAACGAAATATTATCCGCAGTAGAGTTCTTGGCAAAAGTTATGTTCGTTAGTTTTTCCATATTTACATCACTTCGACACACAGCGCGTCTATGTATTGCCTACTTGACCAACACACATCGCTTTGAGAGTATGGAGGATTCTTTAGGCTCTAAAGTGGTGTGCGAGTATCTAAAATGCCGCCTAGGCAAAGAACCTTCAATCAGCATGCCAAGGAAACGCGAGCGAAGAAAATGGAGGAACAACGTGAGCACCACGGCAACTCTGACCCGAAAAATGCCCCCCTCTTCAATGGCTGCAAAGTTTCAATTCTGCAAGCTGTCACGATGCTCCTGTCTGTGTACGGTCTCTTCCCTGGGGTAAGTGTCTCCAGTCATCGATATATTCCCCTGGCATTAGGTGAGCCAAAGAGCAATGGATGAAGTATTTCGGATTTTGCACGACTTCATCCTCGCAGATGGACACGATCTTCCCAAGACGTTTGGTGCTACGAAGAAGCTTGTCGGGGAATTTCTTATTCATGTTACGACATTTGATGTCTGCCCACAAGATCATGTTGTTTTTGATTGGACAAACAAAGACTGCCTACATTGCCCTCAGTGCTCAACACCAAGGTAAGTTCATGCTAAATGCGACCGACTAAAATAATCTGCCATGTGCACATTTCATCATCACATTTCATCCCAAAGCATCTTATCTGCATGTTACGGGTAAAATGTCCAAATTAATGAGTGACCATGTTAACATTTTACTTTTGACAGTTGAACATGAGAATAATAATGATGTTAACTTTACTTTGAAACACATAGCCTGCATCGGTGCATCCTACTTGCCTAACTCTGGGATAGCAATTTTCAGGTCAAAAGTTTACTGGCATTTCATATTGTCATTAAAAACTCAAATATTACAAAAATGATATCATTACAAAAATGATATCATTACAAAAATGATATCATTACAAAAATGATATCATTACATAAATGATATCATTACATAAATGATATCATTACAAAAATGATATCATTACAAAAATGATATCATTACAAAAATGATATCATTACAAAAAATGTTATCATTACAAAAATGATATCATTACAAAAATGATATCATTACAAAAATGATATCATTACAAAACTGATATCATTACAAAAATGATATCATTACAAAAATGATATCATTACAAAAATGATATCATTACAAAAATGATATCATTACAAAAATGATATCATTACACAAATGATATCATTACACAAATGATATCATTACAAAAATGATATCATTACAAAAATGATATCTTTACAAAAATGATATCATTACAAAAATGATATCATTACAAAAATGATATCATTACAAAAATGATACCATTACAAAAATGATACCATTACAAAAATGATACCATTACAAAAATGATACCATTACAAAAATGATACCATTACAAAAATGATATCAGTACAGAAATGATTCCCTGAATGTTTAATCTGTCAAGAAACGGGGGAATCAGCCATGGACACCCGACACCCTATCAGAAACAACGCAAAATTATGTGAACAGTAAAGAACCATCTTTTAACAATATTTTGAAAACATTTGTGATGCATATAATGTCTAAGCACTGCATGCCGGTTCTTCCCCAAGAATTGTGAATTAAAAAAAAATGAGAGACTTCGTTTTAATTGCGTTTTCCCGAAAATATATGTTTCAAAATGAATGCCCTTCTTTATGGCTGACTGATGACATCGGGCAAGTTTCTCTCAACTTGTTTTATTACGCACGCCTACGGATGGACTCGTAAAGCTTTGAATAGGCTGTAACACACACAAAATCCTCTTTCGAACGAAAATCGTGCATTGTCCCGCAATACATTGCGGTTTTCCCGCTTGTGAAGAACTATAAATGAGCAAAAATGAGCACAGAAATGAGCAGACTTAAGCAAAATGAGGAAAAAGCGGGGAATGCCTGGGGGGGGGGGGAAGAGAGACTCGCTCAAGTCTGCTCATGCCTGTGCTCACCGCCTGTGCTCACGTCTGTGCTCACGTCTGTGCTCACGTCTGTGCTCACGTCTGTGCTCACGTCTGTGCTCACGTCTGTGCTCACGTCTGTGCTCACGTCTGTGCTCACGTCTGTGCTCACGTCTGTGCTCACGTCTGTGCTCACGTCTGTGCTCACGTCTGTGCTCACGTCTGTGCTCACGTCTGTGCTCACGTCTGTGCTCACGTCTGTGCTCACGTCTGCTCATGTCTGCTCATTTTACTCATTTTGCTCATTCCTGCGCTCATTTTTGCTCATTTCTGCTCAATCCTGCGCTCATCTTGCTCATTTCTGATCATTTTACCTAAATGAGCACAGAAAACAGGACGTTACGGTATATATTCCCTAATTTTAAACTCGTCTTCCCATTTGGAGATCGACACTCGAGTAAACATGAATGCTAATTCTGGGATAAGACGCTATGGTTGTCATCATTGTAGCAAAAGGTATAGTCGGCGATATAACCTTCGAAGACATGAACAAAACGCACACGGTGCAGGTGAATCGAAAATGGACGACATTGACGATGATCGTAACAGAGGCACGTTTCGATCTACCAATTCTAACGTAAAAGATTATCAACCAGAATTTAAAAGGCGTAGATGTCAGGATTCGGAAACAGACAGCAGCGGAACTGAATCTACAACTGATGGTGACGGGACTGAATCTAAGTTTGATGGTGACGATTTAGAGGAGAGTGATGACGAAGCAGAGGAAGAAACTGATTGTCATGATTTAGAGGAGAGTGATGACGAATCAGCGGAAGAAACTGACGATGACTTGTCGGAAGAAGATGGGTCCAGCTCTGAATTGGAAGATAATATTGCTTACCAAGACTGGTTGGAAGCGGCCAAAGAAGCAACCAAAGATTTGTGGAATGAAAAACACGAGAAGTACATCGACAATGGTATGGACGAAGATCAAGCCAAAGACAAAGCCAATAGGAAAACCCTCTGGCAAGTCAAGAGAATCTTCTTCGACAGCTACAAGGATTTCCTGTCAAGTTACTTGTATCTTGAAGACAATGATACCCACCAAGTTATTCTCGCAGGGTAATAGCTAAACACCATGCCGAATTTTTCGGCTTGTTCCAACATGATGAAAGCGGAAGACAACATGGGAGATGGTAAGGATTAGCGAATCCTATTTCTTTATGTTAACTCCCAAAAAGTTTAGGGGTCTGACGTTTCTCAAATGCACAATCTTTATTTTGCAAAAATGAACCATACAGTATTATTCGACAGTTCTACTTGTGCATTTTCCCCCAAAACCGTGACAAATTGCAGTCATTATTTCAACTGTCCCAACTTTTAGGCCTATAAATAATTCATTACCAATAACCCCCGCCTGTTTCCCAAGTCTCGTAAGAAAAACAACAAGAAGGAAGAAAGCGGATGACTTTGTCTGAAATCTTTACAACTGGGGCGAGCGAAGCTAAATTTCAAGAGCTTGGGCAAGCGAATTAAGCTACATTCTTTCAAGTCCCTAAACTTGAATCTAAAGTCTGACGGTATGAGTAAGCTAAGCTATTTGTCTGAAATCTTTATAGCCTGGGCGAGCGAAGCCACATCCATTAATTCCGTACCCTTTAATTTCTTGCTACTGTATAATTAACCCGTCTTTGAGTAAAGAGGTGGGGTATATCTGGTAATCCAACTCACAATGACGTGGGGCGCCGGTCCTGTATTCATACATGTACAGACCTTGGGAACTAATCTCATGAGCATGTGTACCCGTCTATGAGTAAAGAGGTGGGCTGTGTGGTAATCCCAGTGCGCAATGGCATGAGGGCGCTGGCCGTGTATAGGCATACTTGTACACACCGTGGTAAAGCAATCCCCCAATCTAGATGCGCAGGTCTCTCATTGACTTGACTCATCGTAACAAGTCACCTACCAGGGACCCTTGACTCATCGTAACAAGTCACCTACCAACCGACGCGAATACGGGTTAACATATACACTTTAGATCACCCCGCAGACGGTCATTTCGCGTTCCAACAGTGAACTAGAAGCAACTCCCCGACCAGTCGACACGATGGATAGCTGAAATGAATTTTCCCAGCAAGCCCGTCTCCAAAAACTTCTGAATCAATACGAAGAAGATATTGAAGATGGACATTCCATCAACCACTTAGAAGAAGTTCGACGGAACATTAACAACGTAGTGAGGCAATTACATTACGAGGGGGCCATCTCACTTCAGAATTTTATTTCTGATGAAGAAGCTCATCGTCGTTACAGGCAACAAACCAAGCATCCAGAGGTGGTATTTTCTCCCGCAAGGCTTTTTGACCTCGTATGGCGGTACGAAGATGAACTGGAACACCGCTTCCCATTCCCACACCTCGAGGAGCTGCGTAAAAAGATCAATCTTCTAGCGACACGTCAGCTCCTTCGAGGGACTATCACCGAGGAGCAAGATCCCTCCATCTCGGCAAAGGAAGCCCGCCAAAGATACAAGAAATTCCGTAACCCATTTATCGATATGGAGATGTTTCTCTTCATTCGAGAAATGGGTTTCGGAAAATACATCTAGAGGGTTTTCTCTCCACATTTAAAACCAAACGGCCCTTTTCAGGGCCACCATATTTTCAAACCAAACGGCCCTTTTCAGGGCCACCATATTTTCAAAAAAGAGATATGATTTGCATTGTCTTCCTCCACACTCGTTTTGCCGAATCGTCACATGTATTGTTCTCCTAATCTTGTCAGAACCTGCCCGAGACCTTACTAATCCGCTCCATTGTCCCACACTAACTTGTCAAGTCCTATCCATGACGTCACATACACTGACCCTTCGAATAATGTACGATAATGATGTAAATTATTACAAATATTGGTGCAGGGTGTAAAAAAGAAAAGAAAAAAAAAGGAAATGGTGTACGGTGTAAATAAAATTTCAAGGAAATAATGTACATTATTTTAAAAATGATTGGATGTAAATTGTTACGACATTTGTGCGGAATGAAGAATGTAAAATAAATTGTGTATAATTTGTTAAGGTAAAATGTATTTATATTTCATCTATATTACTGTTTTATGAATAAGAAAAAACAAATGAATAAACAAATCAGTAAAAAAAAAATCAGAAAATAAATGGTTTACAGTTAACTTTTTCTTGCTATGTTTGTTATTATTTAATATGTTACATCGGCCTACACTGACCCTTCGAAAACTTTCCGGACATCTTCGAATTGACCACCGCAGTCGCCCATACCCGTGACGTCGATAATTACTATCTTACAACATCCATTGTTTTAATATGTATCCTTTGTTCTGCGAAAATACTACCCTCCATCGAGCCGTGATATTTATCTACCTCCGCCGCCGCCACCACCACCACACAACAAGGGTCGAAACGCTCTCTATATACTACTGACGGGTCTCCTCGATACGTCTCGATAATATTCAGACAAACTCGATTATTTTCAAATGAGTTTTTAAACGTGAAATTCAATGTATTATCTGTATACTCCGTATCCGAGTTGCTCCAATTCGCGGTCATTTATTTTTGGCAACTTTTTGAACTGATTACAACAGTCAAAGATACTGTTATAAATAGGCCTAGTCAAAATGCACATCACGTATTCAGTCTGGTGCCTGGCTAAATTTGTGGGCAGTCTAGTAGCATTGATCAGGAACTCGTCAATCTTATGGCGCTGTTGTCATCACAGCAGACGTGACAAGGTCAACAAACTTAGGAATTCGAAAATAACGATAATACGGACCGCAAGCAGTATTGTATATTCTACAGACCTGATTGACTTGTTTTATTCTTTCTTTGTGTAGCTCACGCAAATCAATCTTGCTTTGTTTCAGAAATTGACAGATTACCGGTAATCCATTTCTAAGGTACATGTACATGTACATGTACATGTGTATTGGTAATATTGTCACAGTTCGGCGAGCAAAACAAAGCCCCAATTCCCTTATGAATGTATTTGCTATGGGGGTTATGAAGCCTTGGTCGGCAATTGGTGAAAAAAATCACCATTCTCTGCACATTCGTCGTCATTTTTTTTATTGTTTTCAATGTAACTTACTTTGAACTTTCTTAAAAGTTGATATTTTTTACAAGGTTTTGTGAAGTCACGAAATAAAACCCTTTGCAAAATTCAGACGATCTGCGTGTGCTTTGTGACAGTTACACAAGCGCTCGGAAAGATTTGTTTCTATACAGGCTTGGAGATTTTCCTAATAATGTTATGCGCACATGCGCCATGCCTTTCGTGGGGTCCCACAACGCTGAAGCTGAAATAAAACCCCGGAAAAACAAGTTGTGCTGTTAAATCAATGTCATGAGTGTCCGGACTGGAGGCGTCCACAAATTATTGGTCTCATCATAAAAAACCCAGGCCGTGACAGTGTATAGGCTCTATAGCTATGCTATAGCTAACCGCAATCGGGTCGCGATTATTTGCGTCGCGATATTTTGGCCTGTGTGGACGTGAGCAAATTGGGTCAACACGAGCCAAAAAGTGGGGTTTAAATAGCGATTCAAATCGGGATCTAAATAATCACGTTCATTTGGTACAGTGAAAACGGCCCTGTAGTGAAATACATGTGTAAACAACCACCCCCAGGCCACTTGGTGCGGTCGAACACTGGACTCCCCTCTGGGAAGATGTGGACTAGTCTGCTACAGTCTTCAGTATCAACATATGGGCAACATATTCATGAAGCCTTTGTGTTCCTCAGAGGGAGTTTTGGGTCTTCCTTTGTGTAATCCTTGGCATTTTTGGCGGGGTGGTTTAAAACCTCGGGGAATGGAATGTTGGGTTGAGTCAGTCCTGGGGTTCTGTGGAAACAACATCGGGTGGAATGTGTGGACCCTCGGCATGTCCCTGGGTTGGCATTTTCTTCTCGTGCCCAATTAAAGTAAGTTCGTTCCATTTTTTTAGGGGAAATTTGGGGTCAATATTTGTTTCTTCCTCTCTGTACCGGACATCAAATAAACACCCTGGCTATATCCATTTATCTACAGTAAATTGGGGGCGTTATCCCTAGCCTGATTTCTCTACTCTAGTCCTTTTTTTTGGTCATTGTAGTTATCTCTGCATTAATTAGATTTAATAAATAAATAATCCCTTGCACCAGAAGTTAAATTTTCCTGCATTTCCTAGTTTTCTTTTCTTTCGGTATGGCTCGACTTCGTTACACATGTACATGTAGCAATCTAGGCCTACGACGTTTTCAAAAATGATTTGATAAGGCCCACTTTTGGTCGATTTGATTAGAAAGTATGAGGTAAAACTTTGGCCCTTCCTTTGAAATATAAAAGAAAAGAAAAGTATGTGCCCACGCTGGGGACGCCGCCACGGCAAGGTACCCGGTACAGGCCTACATCTGCCGTGCAAATTAGACAGTGATTGCAATAACTTTAATATGGATTCATATAATGTGATGCCATGCATGCATCCACAATAAAACGTTTAAAGCGTATCAAACGTTTATACATGTAAATACTATAGGCCTATGTACAACTAATGTTATTTATAACTGTAGGCCTACTTGAAAGGCGGAAGTTGAGAATAGGGCCACATTTACATAGCCTCGTTTTAGGGAGTGTGTCGACTTGATTGATATTAATTATATAAACTTTTTTTCCCAAAACCTTTACATAGACTGTATACAAATGAAAGGTGCATGGGCACGACAGAAACATGCCATGCACCGCATACAAATGAATGCCCCCACACACGAGCTGTCAATCAACAGTTAAGGGCACAGAGCGCGGTAGGGTGGGGGTTTTGCACCTCCCTAACATGCAAGACCTTTGGAAAGTGAACGTTATAAACAAACATAACGGGTATGTAAACAAACTACCGGGGACACTGTGTACTCAAAGACATTCCGACAAAAAACAACAGTCACCCAACAATCTCGGCCATATGGAGGGAGTAAAATGTACCATGATAACTTCTTAGCCTCTATATTATTACTATCTCTTCAGATTACTCAGACCTTTACCTCCTTAATTTGGCTTAAAGTGTCAAGTAACAGTCTGAAGTTTGTTCTTTGCCGGCTGATAAAAAGCGTTGGTTCAACAAGGGACTGGTTTAATCGGCAAATTAAGCAGTGGTGTCATGATAACGTCATTTGATGATTTTGGAATATTTGATATACCATGTCCGTTTCATTAGAAATAGAGATTACGATTTATTGAAGATGGTTGATAAATTAAGCATGCATTTATATGGCTATATGATATGATATGATATGCTTATATGATGTGAATAGTTCCTTGACTAAATGTGTATGCATTAAGAATTATTAGGCCTATTTCAATGTAAACGAAACCCATTTTCATGGAAGAAAATACAGCCTTTCTATTATCGGCCGTCACATCTGCATTCTTGTGGGATATTTACTTCGTTATCGTGTACCGGTACTGAGAAAAGTGAACTTTCAAATGTCTCCAGATTTGAACCAAAATAGACAAATAGGAGTGTGCCAGCTTGACCCAATAACCAATAGTATCCAGTTTCACAGCGGGCCTCCGTACATTCATGGCCGGCTGGCATTGCACTGCACCACCATCCATGACTTCCATGAAGGCGTTATGGTTACGGACAGAGGAAAGGCATTCACATAATTATGCGGACAGGTTACAACGGGGATTTTTGATAAAAAATAAAAGCTGCTCCCCTGATAGTCCTCAATAATCACCATTCAATGTATGTCACTCTTATGCTGATTCGAATGTACTATGCATAGGCGATGTAAATCATAATCGATGCGCTCTTTTAGACTACATGAGCCCTATATGTAAATTTGAAACATTTTCCCTCAGTTGATGGGGAAGATTCTATCGCGCCGATTTAAGCAGTTTAAACTATCAGGATGGTCTTTTAAGAACAAAATATTGAAATACAATTGAAATACAATGTTTAAATTAAAATACGTGCTTTTTGCATGTTTTATAGTGAAACATATTTGAAATAAATATCCGTTTTCGCGTTTGAAACCGTAGAACCTATGCAACAAGAGGTGATAGTCGTGTTCACAACTCTATGCACTTGTTTCTTTGTGCCTGGCCTTTGGGAAACGAAACAGCTTGCAGTCCTAGAGATTTGTGGTTACAGCCGAAAGCAAAACACATAGGCATGATGGTGATCGTACGATTCGAAGTATACGTACGTGACACGTAGTGAAAATCACTCAAAATCCATGCTATACAAGGCGCTTTTCTGGCCTGAATGCGAACCACACCAACTTGGGCGCGATATAAGTACATGTAGTAATGCTCGCGTCGCATACCACAGTTGGGCCGGAAGATGAAGGTCAGGTTATATTTATTCGTTTTCTCTGCCGTATTCATTGTTTGTAGTTTTTTTCTGCTCATTTTTATATTTTAATATATGTAAAGGCCCCATCCAGAGGTCAGAAGTTTTTTTAGAAGCCCCCTACATTTTTTTGTTTATTCTTGCCTGCATTGTAAGTCTTTCCAACCACTGTACAGTGTGTAAGGTAGATGTTATCAGTAGCCAGAAAGAGGGAGAGTCCAGTGCAGTGTTTAGGAATGTGTATAAACATTACCCCCCCCCCCCCCCCTCTACACTGGACTGGTGAGACACTGTGGCCCTGTGGTGGGAGCCTGTTGTCCTTAGGCCTGCATGTGTGTCATTCTGACTCCATGTTGGGAAAAGGAAACAGGTTTACATCACAGCTCAACCAGTGTCCCTCTCTCCTTTCCTTACCAGAGGCAAAATCTTTAATGTGCCCCTAGGAGTGACACGGTCCCGTGTCCTCCGGGGTGCAACATATACTTTGTGTTTTGTGTTGGAATGAGGCTTCATTCATTATGTAATAATTCATTCAAAATTGGGCACGTGTTATAGCAGGCGGCGCGGAGGTAGCCGGAAGTGACCTTTTTCACCACGAGACTTACACAGTCTATAGAAACGGGGTGTCCATCGCGGTGGTAATGGTATGGTACAGACAAGTAGAAAGTTGATCAAAGTTACGCGATGTCGTGTTGCTGGTAGCGACGACTTTCGGTTGTTCGGCCTGGACTGCTAACTGACTGGACAGTCAACTGAAGATTAGCCTTTGCGGGATATCCGGTACATTACGGCTCCGGGCCGAGATCCGGGCCCTAAACGCACGCAAACCATGACACATAATTATAGCACGCCGGGTGCAAGCTGTACACGGCTCGCAGAGCGCACCGCTGCCATACCACACGCAATATTCTGTGTCCGTACATGTGTGTACGAGCCTGTACGCGGCTGTCCTCGCTGTGCTGGCCGCCCTTGAGTAGCAAGATCGCCTTGTTGGGTCTGTATTTCTGAGTTGTAACGGGTTTCTTTGAATTTTCGTCCACTTTTGAACATAATTTGTACTGCACAGCGTTGTACGAGCAAGACCCCCCCCCCCCCATGCAGCCAATCGCAAGACTCAGAAAATGCGGTTACACAATGCAGTTGTGTAGGCCTACTGTACGCGTTGCACACACAGACGGTCACCGTACACTTCCGGCCACCTCCGCGCCGCCTGCTATAGGAAATTAACATGGAGATTGTCATGGGCTGGGAGTAATACCAAATAACGACGTGAAATTGTCTTAGAATAAAGGAATACCAGCTGACATTATTTAAAAGTCTATTTAATTCACTTGAACATTGTATTGAATGAAATCTGATGAAGTGAATATAATGTAAGAAAAAATTGTTTTGAAAAAATGCATTTACCAAAACTGTATAAGCTAGATTGAATAAGTATCTGGCGAGAATAATTAAGTTTATCCAAAGCAATTGAGAACGGTCAAATCAGAACCGAATGAAATAATTTTAATAAGATAATTGGAAATATTGTAAATCTTGTAAATAGAGATGGTAAGAATATTGCTCATTAAACTATTTTGTTGTGTCGAGACTTAAATCATTCCGTGTTTTTTGTCTTCATGAGTTCATTTCATCATATCTTTTTGGTTTCAATTCATTATATCAAATTAACTTGTAATACCAAAAAGGGGATGACAATTTTGGGGGCCTATCCGGGAGGTCTAAAGACAAAACGAAATAATGATAAGGAAATATGTAAGGATTGTATAAATACAACTTAAGACGACTTTGAAGTGAAATTTTTTGTAAAGTAAGCTTTGCTGATAATGTGGTATTATATCTATTTGTTTTATATTTTGGTATACGTATACAGGCTGAGTGTTCCCCCTCCTACGCAAGTTGCGACAAACTCCCTCTTTATAACTTGTGGTAAGTTGATACCGGTAACGATGGAAGAAAGTGTGGAAATGATAAGGAATGTGGCAGAAGCGTGTGCATTGAGCGGACATGACTTGATAGAATTCATCCGCGAAGAACGTAAGGAACATGCAAGCCTTAAACGATTCAAATGCGCATAGAATTAGACAGAATGAAACACAAACCGCCTCAACCAAGTGAAGAACGCGTTATGAATGACTCTCATGTGAGTTATGGCTGTAGAATAAAGGCTAAGGCTCCAAAACTTCCCTCCTTTGACGAAGGATGATTTAGATGCCTACATTCAAAGATTTGAAAGGTATGCAACAATCCAAAATTGGGAACGTGATGAATGAGCCATTAATTTGAGTGCACTTCTAAAAGGCAAGGCGTTAGATGTATATTCACGTTTGACCGCCATAGGATTTAGACAAAAGTTCAGAGACTCTAGGCCAGAGAAAGGCGAAACGGCACCTCACTTTGTGGCACGCCTAGACTGTATCTTCACTCGCTGGTTAGAGATGGACAAAACAGATAAGACATATGATGGTGTAAAAGATCTGATATTGCGCGAACAATTTTTGAACAGCTGTAGTGAAGAGTTACGCTTGTTTTCAAATGAACGCAAACCGCGCACCGTTTCAGAAATATCACGCATTGCAGAACAGTACTGTGAAGCACACGGTAGCTTTGGCATACCCCCGAATGTTAAGAAATCTGGTCAAGGCAGCAGATACAAGAACATCTTTCAAGCCAAATGCAAAGAAGCCAAAGTTTTAAGCGACCTGAGGGTCACAATCGCCCCCCCCCCCACAACCTGCTACATTTGTCACAAAGTAGGTCACAGCGAAAAACTGTCGCAACCGACCTAAGAATTATGATCAAGTTGCAAATATAATTGCTTCTACGTTTACACACGTTGTTGATACGCCTAGTGACTCATTAATGCAAGTGTCTTAACAGAATGAAAATACAGAACACACCGAAGCAAAGAAGAATGAAAAAGTACCAAAAACTGAGCGAACCTTTGAAAAAGTTGCGTGCATGGTTAGTCCGCACACCCTCGATCAATGTTGCTCACATGACGGCTTTGTTAAGCTTAATTGTGGTCATGTTTTGCCCCTAATGAGCGCGGCTTGTAGTGGTATTGTTGTTAGGCAAGAAAGCCAAATGACAAGTCACGAGCGAACCTATGTACTCGCCGATAGAACAATACGCAAAGCACCTGTTGCTTTAGTAAACTTGGCGTGACCGTGACGAACATTCAGAACCAGTTGTTTTAATTGCTGTTGAAACGACAGCACAGAAACTAAAAAGTGAGACACCAAAAAAAAAATGAATGTGCCAACATAGACATTGGCGAAATCGAACTAGCCCAGCAAAATGACCCATCTCTTGATCGAACCAGAGCACATGCTTCTAAGAAAGATGAAAGACAAACTAGAAATGGATACATAACCAAATTTGTTTGGACCAACGGTTTATTATACCGCACATTTGTTTCACCTACCTACGAGTTTGGTCAACCATGTAATCAATTAGTAGTTCCACTCAAATTTCGTAACTACATCATGAAAATTGCTCACGATTCTATCCTGGGAGGACACCAAGGATCCAAGAAAACAGCTGATAAAGTCTTTTATTGGCCAGGTGTCCAAGCTGATGTGACTAGAATATTGCAGATCTTGCGATATTTGTCAGCGTACTATTCAGAAGGGAATAGTTTGCAAAGTTCCCCTTGGTCAAATGCCAGTAATAGATACCCCTTTCAAACGCGTAGCGATTGACATCATAGGCCCAATTTTTCCTGTGTCAGAGAAAGGTAACCGGTATGTATTAACGCTAGTAGACTATGCTACACGCTACCCAGAAACTGTCCCAATTCGCAATAGACACGTGTAGGCATACCTAGAGATATTCTAACGGATCAGGGAAAACAGTTTACTTCCGGTTTAATGCGTGAAATTAGTCGATTACTTTCACTTCGTCAACTCACAACCACGCCTTATCACCCTGCATGCAATGGATTGGTAGAACGCTTTAATGGAGTACTGAAACAAATGCTTAAGCGCCTATGCTCAGAAAGACCTCGCGATTGGGACCGTTGTTCTTCGCATATCGCGATACACCTAAACAAGCATTGGTTTTGCTCCTTTTGAATTACTTTATGGTCGCACCGTTCGCGGCCCAATGACAGGTGGAAAGAATGACGATGAAGAAATTAGAACAACATATCAAAACGTATTTGACTTACGCGAGCGTATCAATCAAACCTGTAAAAGTGCTCAAGAAGCCTTACAAAAATCTTCCAACCTTTATAAATATTATTATAATCGAAAAGCCCGAATGAGAAGTTTTAAACAAGGTGATCAGGTTTTACTCCTTCTCCCTACTGACCATAATACATTATACTCCAATGGAAAGGTCCGTTTCCAGTACTTGATAAGGTAGGCCAACTAGACTATCGAATTGACCTGTTTGGTAAACCTAAGGTATTCCACGCAAATTTGCTCAAGGCATAAAATCCGCGTCCTGAAATTACCTCATCTATCTCTATAGATACTGTAACGGCACCCCTGGTGCCCAGCCAGGGGCCTGCCGCCAGTTGAATTTAAGGATCGGAGTCACAACAAAACGAAGAAAAGGCAAAGAGAATGAATTTAGAATTTATAAATTTAATTGACGCCACAGCTCAGGGGAGGGCACTGGTGCTAGAGGTATGAGGGCAAACATGGGGGATACAACACTGATTAATACAGGGTACGAAAATAAATAAACAAGAATTTAACTTACAAAGAATAAAACCGAACAGCCAGGTTGTTAGTGGTGGTGGATGGCGAACATAAGAAAAATCAGTATAGTAATGAAAACAAAGAAACAACCCCCAAAACAGAGGGCATCTGCCCTAGGCTTACTTTAGCCGTTTTTAAGAAGAAAACTAAACTGACCACCATCCACCACCACTCCCATCCGCAGAAGTCCACCCTGGACTATGCTGCTATTGGGTTTTATAGCTGGGCGGGGGCCTCTGTAGGGGAACAATTAGGGGATTAACTGGGCAGTGCCCCAGAGGGAAAGCTACTTCTACCAAATGGGGGCGCTACAAATTGGAACTAAAGGGGCACAATACACGGCCGTTCCGCGCTATAAAAAAGAGTGCGCCCTCAGCGTTTGTTTTTATCCAGTGTATTTTCTCTCTTTCGCCGTTTCGACTGTTGCGAGTCTAATATCACCGCGCAGTCCTTTAATTTTGAATATGCGCAGTCCTTTAATTTTGAATATTTTTATTGGTCAAAAAATAAAACGTCACTTTAAAAAGGTAAACAAGTGATGAATATTTAGTACTAGAGACGTCTGCAAAGTTTTAAGTGTCCTGCAGTAACGGTCTACGGTGGATTTTTCCATGTGGTCATGTGGTGGTGTAACGGAACACGCTGTCATGGCAGTCGTAACTCGTGCAAAAGGAATCGTGCAAAAAGTGGATTTTTCAGCACAGTTTGAGTTTTCCCAGGGTAATCTCATCCAACATCAGGAGGAAGAGATGACAGAAAGGACATTCAGACCTGGAAAAGGTAAAAGACAGTGGGGAATCTTCTGATAATTTGGATATTATTTCGCCCCTTTTTTCCACGTGACAGCATACCGAAACTGTACAGGCATCATACTATGTACAAAATGAATGGGGTACCGTACCAAGTTGGATAGTTTACCGTTCTAGGCCAACATAGTGGCATTAGTGCATTAAGGTCTAGGCCTACATATTTTTCTACACTCAGTACACATTTCTTCTTTCTTTCTTTTTTGGCACACAGCAGCAACTTTAGCCTGCACTTCAGGTGTGGTGGACAGGTGGTGACGTCTCATGATTGTCATCAGGCGCTGCATGTCATCCCGCATGCCCTGTACAACACGGCCCGTTCTGTTGAACTCGGTGTGTATCAGCTCCCCTCCCTGCTCATTCAACAAGCCTAGCCCTACTCCAAACTGTGACAACTGATCAACAGCATGGTCCTCCAACAAGTGCATCTTTGGAGTAATGGATGATTTAGGGAAGCTGTCTCGGAATGACCTCATGAAGATTTTGATGCATGTATCTGTGTTGGAAACAAGTACGCATGAATTCATTTTATTATTTTGATTTGCAAGCAACTATAAACATACATGTACACATGTTCACACAGAACTGCTGAGATGAGTTGGGGAATAAATACCTATACTTTCAATGTCAGTGGGCCTTAATGCCCTCCTGTGGTTGATGGCAAAGTGTGCATCGGCAAATTTGAGGAATATATCCTCAAATTTTGATCCAACTTGTGCAGCTTCGCGGATCAGCTGATTGTGGCTTACGACTGGAATTTCATCACAGGACAATTCTTCTAGCGTCTTGCGAGGTGCATTCGTGAGGTCTTTGATGACTTCAACCTGTTGAGGAAGCAAAAAGAACTATTAAAAAGCAGACGTCCATACATGTACAACCTAAACAAAGTGCACTTTTCTACATTTTATGTTTGTACATTATGTGACCTGTACTGGAACATGTTCATGTACATGTACATGTAGGTGTTACAGTTGTCATTTGCTTACCTGACAGCATTTGTGAACATGGTTTCCCACGAGTGATTTGCCGTGATATGCTTGCCTCTCAACTTTGTGTTTTTTCAGCACTGCATCAAGACAAGAAGCTACTGGACCCACACCAACAGGTAGACCGGTGTTTTCAATATTCTTTTCATCAGCAAGTTGGCACCCAAGACAGAAAGAGAATAATGCAAGGTACTGCTAACCAACATCAGAACCTCAGTTCAACTAACACTTCATCCAGACCACATATGTTCCTAATTATGTATAGTGCCAAAACTACATGTATGCCTAAAAAAATAAATCCTCACCAATTCTTCTAATTTAAGGCGAAGAGTGAAGGTCCTGTTTGCCAAGTCGCGAAATTGACCATTGGCCTTTGCAAGATCTCCCTGTAGAAGATGAAGCGGTAGCTCCTCCTCAACTTGATCGAGCTCCTCTTGTATTTTGGCCTTCTCAGCTGCAACCTGCTCATGACGGTGAAACTCATTCACTACCCTCTGGTCAAAATGTGTTGAACTCCCAGCAAGGTCTTCATCATCCACGTGCTGTAGCCGTAACTGGAATAACTTCAAGTCCAGCACGTGACAGCTTGCTTCGTACATGTCATACAGCTTCTTGTATATGCCGAGTGACATGTGGAGACTTGGGAGAACAACCTGCAAAGAGGTATTTTACATAACTCATAAATTATTGGCGGGGTCAGCGATTTTCCACAAAAATGGAAAATGCACAGAAAAGTTACAATTACATATTGCCCAGCCTTTGATGGCTTTAGGAGACACTGGTTGTCTGCTGACATGAACTACATGTACAAGGGATTTTTCAAACAATTCTGGTTGAAATGGAAATCATTAGCCAATATGGAAATATTTAAAATGTGAAATCATTGGCTCTAGCCTCTAAATGTTGTGAATTAAGGCAAATGCATGTCTATGCATAGGCAAAGAGAATAAGAATTAAGGCTCATTTGGCTTGCACTACCTACATTCCCAGAAGTTCGGCACTAAAACAAAAGCCACCAGGTCCCAAGGACAAGCCCAAGGTTCCCTTAGTTACTTCCTACCACCCTTCTCTTCCTCCTCTCAGGAAGATAACTAAGGAAAACCACCATATTCTCCACACTTCAGATCGTCTGGCTGAAGCCATTCCTAATTCGCCTGTTTTGGCTTTCAGGCGCCCCCGTAACCTGCGTGACTTAATTGTCCGAGCAGAGGTTCCCCCTTTGGACTCTTCACCTCCAACCAAATTTGGTACATTTAAGTGTACCTCGAAATGCATTGTTTGCAAGACACATGTCAAGGAAATAGACTCTTTCAATGGACATTCTTCTGGAACTACCCACACGACCTATGGCTCTATCACGTGCACTACCTCAAACATCATATACCTCATCTCTTGTAGAGTTTGTAATATTCAGTATGTTGGCGAGACAAAAAACACCCTCAAAAAACGAATCTATGGCCGTAGGTCTACCATCAAAACCGGTAAAATGGACACCCCTGTTGGGTATCACTTCAATCTCCCTGATCATTCGATATCAGATATGAGTGTACTGGGCATAGAATCACTTGGTCACCGTAGTATTGCTGTCCGTCTTAGCCGTGAGAAAATGTGGATGAAGCGTCTTCGGACTATTCAACCACATGGTCTCAACATCCAGGAGGGTAATGACTAACACCATGCAGCTTTCTGATAATCCTTCTTTTGTGCTCAGTCTTTCACACTTCTCTCTTTGATCTTTCCCCCCATTGTCACTAATCCCTACCCCACTCCTTGCCCTTCTCTTTGATCTTTCCCCCTCCTCTCACTAATCTCTACCCTACCCCTTGCCCTTCCCTTTGATCTCTCCCTACCAGCTTCACTCTTTGTCCTTTGTTTCTCATCGTGTCCTATTCACTCTCTCCCCCCTGCCTTCGTGTACATGTATCTGTTTTGTCCTTGTCACTCTGCCTTTGAGAAAGGTCCTGCTAGGATCGAAACGTCAGGCCCACTAAATTTTAGATATACCTACATGATCAATGGGAATGTTGAGGAAGGGCAAAGCAATGATGCTGTGGGACACATCCTTGGACCTGGCCTTCCGGGAACCATCTGCTTTGTAGGCATTATAGTCAAGCTGGATTGACTGCAACGTTCTTTTGTTGCATGGTTCCCTCTGTGCCGTTGTATGTCTCATGCTCTCTTTGGACACAGTGCAGTAGAGACAGCAGTGTCGAGCTACATGTACAGGTATGTGACAGAAAATAACAAGCCAAATTGCATAAGTTCTTGAACTGGACACATGATAAATTGTCTAATAAAATGAAAAAAAAAATTACCATTGCAACTGCAGATACCATACATCTTCGTCAAAAACTCGTAATCTCCGAAGAGAAACAGTTGCAGACTTCGGCCTCTGTAATGAAAATATTCAGTGGAAACAAATATATTAAGAAATTGTTACAAATTATTAACAAAACGTAAAAGGCCATCTGAACAATGAAACACATTTTCTTGCATGCATTATATACATAATATTGGGCGAGATCAGAAATGTCATGTTTACCTCCACTTTTTGTTGCTTAGAAGAGACACTTCTTCCATTATTGGTGGCAGCACACGTTGAAGGTTTGCTATCGAATCGCTTGCCTCAAAGCATACGAAAACAACAGTGTTCTTCAGTGAGTTGGGGTGACTAGTGTTCACTATTTGGAACGACATTTTGAAGGACTTGCCTCCCTTGTCTCCCCCTATTTTTATCCAGATTTGGTCCTGAGGAATCACCCCATCATGCCAGGTCAGCAGTCCGTTACTGTCAACATCATACAAACAGCAAGTTGAATGCAGACGTAAACGCACATGAACCAGTGTGATACAATAAGCAAGGTTGAAAGGAGTTATAAACAAGGTCGAAAAGGATTAGATATATAATTGCCAATCAAAAATTAACTAACGCGTCATGTCTGTCCAAATAGTCGAAAATCATAGACTGGAGGTTCTTTACAGTCACACAGGGTGTTTCGCGTGACTCCAAACCATTGTATCCACTGGAGCTATCTGAAGAGAAGACTAAGGGAACAAGTTTGCCTTCGAGGTTGTCATTTAGCAACACTTGTTGACGCTTTCTCATTGATCGCTCAGACGAAATAGAAGCACCGATGACCCCAAGGTATCTGTTGAACACAAAAGACATCATAGACTTGCTTAACTACAATGTTTACATGACATTGTTAAATTGATATTATTTTATTTTATTTTTTGATTTTCATACCTTCGAAGCTTGCGAAGTTGCTCCCATGCCAGTTGACAGTCCCTCATCATGGCAATGGATATGTCAGCGTCCGAAATTGTCTTGCTTTCTTGAGTGCTTGTGCATTTTGAAGCTTCAGCTGAAAAACTTTTAACAACTTTTTGCACAAAGGCAGGCTGAAAAAATTAAAGCATCATCTTAATCTTTGACCCATGCTTTTTTCTTTTTTTTGGGGGGGGGGGGAGGACATTATAGTTAGATTTGTTAAGATTTTTGTACCCTGTGTTTGTAAACAATGATCTTGATATTTATTTGTTTGATAAGTAATTATTTTGGGGGTTAAGCAACAAGCGATTCATTTTCTCAAATTATTGACTTTGATATGAAATTTGTAATTAATTTGTAAATTCAGATATTTTCAAAGTACCAATGTACATAAGTATGGTTAGCACTTCCTGCTTCCCCTGTATACAAAGTGTGAAGCAGGGATGCTTTCAATGTCTATGAAGTAATTGGTTCCCACAACGTAAACACTTAGAGATGATTTATTATTCGTATGATGATTCTGATAAAACCACGAGGCACTGTGGTGTCACAGGTCACATGAGGACTTAATTAGAATTGTATGCATGTTCATTATTGGCACAAATTACCCACACGAAAAGGTTGTGTATTATGCATAGAGGAATTCATGCCTGCATATATACTTTCATGTATTGCTTGTAGTATACAGACTTCCTAATTGTAAGACATTAATGCAAAAACTTTTTCAAAATTTACTAAACTGATAAAATCTTACCCGTCCTGGTGTTTTCAAGCGAATGTCCTGTCCTTGATGGGCACTAAGTTTTAGCCATGTCCAACGGTCAGTCACATCCTCGATTTCTTTCGGGATTGGTGTCCCTCTATGGTGCTCCACAGCCACTTTTCTTTAGTACCTTAGCTGCATTTGAAATTTCCTCCTGAAGCAACTTCTCAGTAGTTGCTTGGGTGACTGGTAGTTTTGTGGGGCTCTCCAGACATTTGTCACAGTGGCACTTAGGGGTTACTCTCTTTTCAGGGCAGTTATGACTGGCCATTTTGTACAGTTTTCCTAGTGTTCCACATTCTACGCAAACAGTCGATAGTGTGTCCAACTGAACCCGAAGAACTCTAGGTGAAGCAGAGACTTCATCAAGTTGGATGTTAGCTTGACACACTGGGCAGGGAACGGTTTTACTGTCATTGAATTTAAACCATTGTTCTAGGCATTGGGAACAGTAGTTGTGTTCACAGGGGGTCTGTACAGATGGGGAGCTGAGAATACACTGGCATATTGCACAGATGAAGATGGTTTCCACTTCCTTGCCAGTTCCAAGTATTTCAAGTTTGTGGGACACTATGTAGTTATGTGCAGTGCGTGTAGGTGCAAGATTGAACGAGTACACAGGGGTTGTCTCCTGCACAGTTTTGTCCACATTGGGCAGTCCCTTTCCTGTGTGCTTGCTCGCCTTGGGACGCCCTCCCTTTCGCAGGCTCAAGTACAGTTTGCATGTATTACAGGAACCAGTTCTGCTATGTTTGGGCCATTCATGGGAAGACCTCTGTGACTGTGAGGAATTGTTTCTAGTTTGTTGTCTGCAGTGGGTCAAATTGCGCACACATCTCCAACACAATTTACTTGGGTGTCGAGTTGAATCGTCTTGCCAGATGTTACTACTGTACAGCTGATCTAGTTCCTTTATGAATTTTTCACATTCTACTGCTACGTGATGAGAAGGGCTTGTGTTGAACTTGACACACACTCGGCATATCTTATCCAACGCTAATTGATGGCACTGTAGCTGATTCATCTTTTGATCCTAGGCCTACTGTCTCTAATTATTTACATGTACTGTATTGCTGAACAAATATATTATTTAATATTTTAATATTGGGGAATAAGCTATTAAAAACACTGGAGAATAAATTACTTTACCCTAAACATGTTAAAACCACGAGTTGAGCTTCTTTTATGCAGTGCGTACCGAGTCCAAACCTTGTTTGTTGCGTCTGTGTGTACAGTGTACGCTATGCTATTAATCTCTACAAGCAATTGTATCTGCCGCGCGCCAACTGCATACTGTGTACGTGTTATAATGTGTGAGGAACGCGCGCGATGTTTGTGCATGTTTCAATGGGACAGTGCGTTCGAGTGCGAGAAGGTTTGCGTGGTTGAAAAAATGATCGTCTTTTCAAACCGCCCTGTAAAAAAACCCACCGTTGTCTTTTGGTCGTCTTCCCATGAAATAAATGAACATAACATAAATTTTCTTTGGAAAACTTTGCGTTTTTATTAAGCAACAATTTAATTGCGCAGATTTCGAAACCTGTGTAAAATGAAAATCCGTTCACGGAGGGTTAACAAATTCGATTTAAATTCTTTTTTTCACATAAACATTCCGTTTTGATAGACGGAATGACGAGATATAATGTGTGCAAACACAATTTATCATTTGATTTGTCAAGAGGACACACCGATTGAGAGTAATCTTCATTTGAAAACTTTTTTTTTCAACGTGAACGAAAATGGTCCGCCATGTTGGATTTTAGGAAAACAATAATTACTGGAGTAAACGTTTGTTCGTAGCAAAATCTTTACAACTGCTGCGCGTACGGCAGTGGAACGTCCGTGAATAATGAGGGGAAAAAAGAACCCAAATTAATTCGTAAAATGATTAAGACAAAATGTAATCCTTGCCCTTCTCTTTGATCTTTCCCCCTCCTCTCACTAATCCCGACCATCTTCACTTTTTGTCCTCTGTTTCTCATCCGTGTCCTATTCACTCTCCTTTGATCTCTCCCTACCAGCTTCACTCTTTGTCCTCTGTTTCTCATCCGTGTCCTATTCACTCTCTCCCCCCCCTCCCTTCGTGTACATGAGTAGTGAACAGTGAGCGTTTCGACCCTTGTTTGTGGAGGTGGAGGTGGAGGGAGGGGGTGGGGGCGGGGCTGGCGGAGGTGGAGGGGGGGGGTGAGTGTTGGGCTGGCGGAGGGGGATTAGGTGGTGGTGGTGGAATGAGTTGGGGTTTGGTTGCGGCTCGTGTCGGGTGAATAGTTTGTTGGGTGGAGCGATTGGTAAAACAATGGACTGCGTTAATCAGTTTATTATAGGCGACGGTACGGATAAGGCCGACTCGAGTGGATATGTCCGGGAAGGGTTTGAAGAGATCTGGATGCGACGTCGCGGGCGGGTCTGTGCAAGTTGGTATACAGACAATGGAGCGGATTAGTGACGTAGCAAACAGGTTCGGACAAGATTTGGTGAACAATGGGGTAGGGATGGGCGAGTTTAAACTTGTGAGTTTGTTTCGACTCTGATTGGTCGAGCGCAACGCGTGTCGAGGGTGAAATATGCGTGGACTTTGGGTTGGGAGTTATTTCTACGTCGATGTTTGAAGCGAGCGGACCTTCTGTCGAACGATACTCCTACTTACAAGCAATCTTAAAAAGATGTCTGATGCTCTCAAGATACATATACCCAACGATGGGGTATCTGAGTCGAGGGTTCAACCTTCTTCTCCTCGAGATTCTGCATTGGCTGGTCCGTTCGATTGCGTTAAAAAATTAACGCACGAACAAGTCAAGAGAGGATGGCGTGAGGGTTTCAGCTCCACGATGGCGAGACCCTACTTCTACAACATCTACACCCGGGAAAGCGTCTGGTCCATTCCGGACGCGATGCCTGCACCCGACATTCTCCAAGCTGCGATGGCGGAGCTCACGGATGGCCTTCCCGGCACTCAGAGAGACAGCCAGACGGCCTCTAGCTCCGCACAGGTCGACTTCACGGCACCGCAGTACATCAAGGGGAAGCAGGAGTGAAGAGGAAGTTCAGCCCATACCCCGACCAGGAGACCAACGACAAGAACGCCGTGGCATTCCACATCGGAGGTGAGCGTTATGCAGTCGTGAAACGCTTCAAGGGACGGGTCTTCGTGAATCTACGAGAGTACTACGTGAAACAGGGTACCACCAAACTACTGGCTGGGAAGAAGGGACTGAACCTCACCTCTGACGAGTGGAAGCAGTTGACGGAGCAGGCTCCAAGCATAACCGCAGCCATAGACTATGTCTAGAGTTGACATTTACCAGCCTTCTTTTACCAATTGTTATTTTATGTTGTTTTAGATGATAAAGATGACTACGTGTCCGACTGCAAGCAGCGAGTAAAGACTTTAGTCAAAAGAATCTTGACACGGATCGTCACCGACCGGATTTTCAAGCTGGTGTATGCAGCGCAGGAACAACTAGGATGCGAAGAGTGTGAGAAAGACTGGCCGAGCCAATACGATCACGCCTGTTTGTTTTTTGGAATGGATCCGACATGTTGCCTCAGTGAATACGTAGATGAACATTACGAGCTAGCCGCGCAGTCGGTGAATAAGACCAACGTCATCCTCGTTTTTGGTCTGGTGACCAGTCGTCTTGGCGTAGGCCCATTTACTTATCAGGGCATGAGTCTTGACAATATAATTGCTCAAATACTGAACGAATGGAAACTCGATCCTACCGACATAAGTCGGTCCTTTTATGCGAATGACTTCGATATCTTAACCGAGCTCATTGATGATATGATCAAACGGTTAAAAATCAATTTTTAATTATTAACCTCATACTCCGTGTAACTTTAATTAATCCGTATGAGTGGTCCAACAGTTTGTTAATGGTAGTGTTATGTAGTTGTGTGATTTGGAATTCTAATAAACACCTAGTACGTTACTAAAGATTATGAAATACTTCTCTCTCTGAGTATTATTGGTATCCGGCGGTAGTGTGATAGATGTTTTACAAAGTTAACTTCGGGACAACAAACACAATTAAACACGACTTATACAGTTTTTACAATGTTTTATTCAGATAGAAAAATGCTAATCTACTCACACCAGTTTAGGGGGGGGGAGGGGAGGGGAGGATAAACAAACTGATAACTCATTTGAATAACGCCTTAGAAATTTGTCGTAAGATAAATTCATCGTCATATACTAAAGTCTTAACGCGAGGAAAACGTTTCCTTATAAACTCATTTACTAAAATATCATTGTCCATTTTATCATTAGAAAATAAACGCGTGATCTTGGCCATACTCAGTCCGCGACATCGATGTAGCAAGAAGAATATAGTGTACTGCCCACACACAGCTTGAAGAGGTCGACGGTTGTAGGTGATCGAGGAAGCATTCTTCTTTAGAAAGGCTTTAAACTGCGGTAGCGATGGTTTCTGTCCGTACGAATCGAAATATTCCCCCTTTCCATTCCGGGCGATGTAAATAGCCACCCAGTGCTTGCCGGGCTTGTCGGATGGATCCGTATTGATGACGAATGCGCTCGGACGAGGGACGTACCGCGTGGGAAGTTGGTCGCAGGCAAATACTCCTCTAAAGTAATGTTTGGTGAAACGATCCTGCTTTAATATACGAGCAATCTCCAGACTATCCATCGGTTATTATCTTAGCTCGCGTAATCAAAGATGATGTTGCGTGCCTGGTCTATTTCTAGAATATTGTTTAACTCTGCGTAGATGATGACGTTGATGGTTTTCTGCAGAGGGGCAGCAAAGTGCATGTCCAGACGGAGGTTGCCGCGTTTGACCAGATTGAAATGTCCTCCCGCGGACAAGTCAGGACTCATATCAAAGGCGTACAGTGCGTGTCCTGCGGCGTAGTCCTCCCGACTGATGGTGTTGCCCTCATCCTGGTACATTTTATCAGTTCCAGAGAAGAGAGTTTGGTAGGCTCTGATGAAGTTTCCTCCTGCCTGATCATCGAATGTGGGCTTCAGGGGTGTGTAGGGGATTTGTTCTCCGTCCACGTGAACCGCCAGGTATAGTTGACGTTCATATGCTGGAAGTTGAAGGGGTTTTTGCCGTAGCGACCGTTGAAGGCCTCGTTGGTCACACACCCTACTACGATGCGGGATGGAAGTTGCCCGAGGATGTGGTCTCAAGATGTGGTCTTGAGTGAGTGTTAAATTACCCTGGGGGACGGACACCATCTTGCACATGATGCGTCTGAGTGGATATTTTGCCGTGCCTCTCTCCAGCGCCTTCATGTGGCCCAGCATAACCGCCGAGCTGACTTTGACCTTGCGGACGAACACCGACGCATCTTGTAGGAAGGATTGGCTCCGGCAGAAGGCATCGCTGCTGCGGATCAGTTTGAGTTTCAAGTCCACTCCATTCAGCATGTGTCTGTCTTGAAAGAAGATGTCGCTGTGGATGGGACCGACCATATCCACCACGCGACTGTTTTTGATGTATTGCTATCTCTTCTTTAGACCTTGGTTGACCGCCGGGTCTGGATTGTCCATTCTTCCTGCAGTATCTTTGTAGAACAGACCGGCCGTGAGCTGCGTGGTCTTGGCATCGTTCCCGTAGCTCAGTACGGTTTCGATCATTGCTCGATAGGGGTAGGTGGGAGTGGAGGGAGAGATCAACCGTTCGTTCAGACTCACGTCTATTTGACTAAACAGAGATTGCAAAAATAGGTTGACGGGACCGACGGGGTCGTCCGCCGCCAGATTGGAGCCGTCTCCTTTGGTCACTTTTGCTCGGACGTATAGCTCAGTTTGGTTAAGGTCCAAATACTCCTCCCCGGATCCTGGGATGAAAAACTCTATAGGACCCCCATCGGATATGGTTGAGATGGGATGGAATTCTACCCACTGTCCTTTCTCGACACTGGTCTGGGTGGGAGGAAGCGCGAACAAATCCAGCTCGGATTTGGCGCACTCTCCGGAATGTGCCAAATCCAGCTCGGATTTGGCGCACTCTCCGGAATGTGTGTGTAGCAGAGCCATGACTATTCAAAAGAAGTGTTTCGAAGAATAAGATGGTCACTAGTCAAAGATGTCAAGCGATCTTTTCCGTTTCCTGCCCGATGTAGAAGTGGCATGTCTGCCGGTTGCTTTTCTTTTTATATCCCGTCGCGGACCCTGCGATGTTCTGGCCCTAACGCTGCGAACCGCCTTGTTCGAGAGATTGCGTCCAGCATGAAGGAGTCTGGATTTGGCTGCTTTCTTGATATCTTTCCCTTCCAACGCATCTTGAGCGATTCCTACTCCGGTACGGAGGCCCTCACGACCCAGTGTCTTTGCTCCCTGTTTGATCAGTGGCATAGCCGATCGGAAAAGTCCACCGAGAATTCCCCCAAGTCCGTAGCCTCTCTGGGTTCTCGCTCCGGTAAACACCGGGTGGCCACGTCCCACTTGACCCACGTAATAATTCTCATAATCCTTACCGCTGGGAAGGTAGCGGCCCATTGTGGAGCGATTACCCGAAGTATGAGGAGCGCTTTCTTCTAAAGTGAACCTTTACGATCACTTTATCGGAGACAAATGGAATGAGTCGGCCCGTGTCGTCCCTTTTATCTATCTCGATCGTGTCCACCAGCTTCTGTTTGAGATTCACGTAATGGGGGTTGTCGTAGGTTTTGGTGACCGTTTTACCGTACTTTCCATCCACGGTCACGATTCGCAGTAGAGGGGCCCTGGTATCCCCCACCGTGTTGTACTCTAAATGAACAGAGAATGAAACGGTTGGAGGTCTGCCACTCGTAGAGCTTTCTGAGTGGTCGTAATTAAGTTCTCTTTTTCAAAACCCAGCATCGTTGCCAAACCACCCATCAATCTCACTACCGCACCTTCCGTTTTCAAGATAACCTTTTGAATGTATTAGTTAGCCTATATGAGAATCGGATGCGACCATCGTGATCGATGGGAGGTTCGAAGCTTTTGAATAGATCTTCGGGAGTGGGGTAGTAACCCTCGGGTATTCGATGTCGATGAAGGTGTGACGAATTCTCCCCGACCGCGCATACTACGCTATTATCACCCTCAATGACGTTCAGCCAGCGGTGTGGGTAACTAATCTCGGCTATAGCTACTTCCCAGTCTCCTTCGAACGAGAGTGGGGACGGCAGAGTCACGTAATAATGACTCAACGTGTTGTTGGGATGACTGACCATGGAACTGTTGGATGGGAGCGTGACGTAAAACGAGTCCGCCATGGTGAAGGATAGCCTCCACTCTGTGGTCAAATGTTCGTGTCAGCGGTGTTTTATAATTTATGTATATTCGTTACCCAACTGTTAAATTTGTCCGGGTATCCCAGCCACTTGACAAAATACTCTTTCTTCCCACCTATCTTTCGCGTTCTTACTACTCTCTCTATCTGGTAAAGGTTATCCAATTTTATCATAGAATGTCCCGTCCAATTCTTCGCCATCGTAATCCTTCAACTTGTACACGGGTGGTTGGCGTGGGATTTGCGCGCTGATCGTGAACAATTCAGTGGTCCAATTGGGGAGATAACCTTTCCTAAACCGTCTAGCAGCCATGCTGATGCGCACCGTGTCACCCACATTGAGCTTGTACGATACGGATCGGATTCCATTAGAGCTGTCGCTGGTGCCGTAGAGATTTCTCCATATAATGTCGACATTGTCAGAATTTACCGAGGCCGGGGTGGTCTTAATGCTTCGATGGTAGGTGTTGTTGTACGCCGACATTAATTTAGGTAAAGCCTTAACATACTTGTGGCTGTTGGTGGCCGTAAAATATTTGTACATCTTGGTTTTCAGCGTTCGATTGAATCTTTCCACAACGCTGGCTTTCGTTTCATTTTGGGTCGTGAAGAAACTAATCTTATGTTTCTTGAGAAATCCCTGGAAGGGTCGATTGGTAAACTCGGTACCTTTATCGGTTTGCAGTACTTTAGGTTTTCGTCCGCTTTCAAAATTTTTGATAAACCCTTCAATGAGTGTAGAGCCGGTCTTTTTTTTTAGCGGGATCGCCCAGGCATATTTCGACAAGATATCGATACACGTCAACAGATATCGTAGTGTGAATTTAAGCGACTGAGTGAACTCATATCCACCAGATCCGCCTGCCATTGGTGATCGATACCTGCCACGATGACTCTGTTGCGTTGGAAGCGTCTGCGTATGGGTTTGTGTAGGGTGTACATAGGTTGTTTACTCAGCCAGGTTTTAATCTGCTTTTGGTTGACATTAACGCCGTCCCGCCGGGCAGCACGATAGACAGCCCCCACACCACCGAAACCGGCCGGATGCTGGGGGTCGTAGTACGCTTGTTTGAGGTATATCTCGTGCTGCGCCATAGCTTAAAGAAGAATGAAACCCAGAGAAAATAGTTGGCTTATCTCTTTGGTTGATAAAAACAAACTACAATTACCCATGTGCAACTCACCTACGAGTTTCATAAAGAGGGAAAAATCATGGAATTCGGTGGTCGAATTTGCGTTCCCTCAACCCGCCATGTTTTCGAAATTCCCGGCAGGTCACTGCGGGGGGTATGACATAATGACGGGCAACCCCCGCATGGGCCCGGACGGCCCGGACGTATCCCTACAACATGTGTGTACACAACACATGTATACTGCGTGCAGTTTATATACACTCGCGAGCATGAACGATGGTGTACTGCCAAGCTTTTGGTTGTAATAATGCCAGCGGAAAAAAAGCTAGGGAAATCTTTCCATGCAGTTCCTAACAAGGCCAAGAGACCTGAGTTGTTTGGGAAGTGGGCTGCGGCCATAAAAGTAGAAAAATTTCTCAATGTCGGCTACAAATATAGTCGAAATGACGTGATTTGTAGCGATCACTTCACGGAGGAGGAGTTGGGATCGAGGCTGACTTGCGGGCCAAACTCACCGGCTCGAAGCCGAGAAATATACTGAAAGAACATGCCGTTCCTTCAGTATTTTCACATCAACCAGCGGTGGCATCACGTTCATCGACAGCTTCACGAATTGCCGCATTGGAATCCAGAAAGTTGAGTTAATTTTGATGTTTTTCCTGTATGATACGATCGACTTTTGATGTATGTTTTCGTTTCGGTCCTAGCGTGATTTTTCTCACATGCACGTTCTGCCTAGTCTTTCTCGCAGACCGCTTATCTGCAACTCATGGAGGGTAAACTCCATGGATATACATGTATTGTACCAATTACCATGGAGGAAGAAGGGGGGATATACGTACCGTGCCGTATTTTTATTTGTGCTGCAACAAGAACATGGAGCTAGGCTTAATTTACACGTTATCGGAACGCGACTCCAGTCGCCCACACTGTTTATTCCCTGGTCGCTTACCGCAACTCCTGTCACCCAGCGCTATTGTGTGCATAGCGTACGCTGGGAAGTGCATGACCCCTGACCCCCACTAAGCTCCACACAGCTTCGCAAACGTGTACAACTGAAATCTCTCCAAAACATCGACCATCTCTTGAATCATTTCTCATATTTTCCTATTAAAATTACGCGAGCTGAAACAAAAGCCGGACACAGTGGGCTCCCAGTCATAGTTGTCGGACCATTTATTAAACTCAGCCCCTGATGTATAAGTTATTTTAGGCCTACTTGTTTAGCTGTTATAACAGGGCGCCATTCGGCGAAGATCAAGAAAACAGAACCAAAATTGCGCAGCAGATCCCAACGTAATGTACACGTGTACAGTAGTACATTACATGTAGTACACAACGTGTACATTGTCTGTACGTGCACTGTACATGTACATGTACATGTACATGTACAGTCCGTGCAACGTATGCGATCAGGAAGCCGTGATAGTGTTTATAGATCAAGATTATACGCAGTCCCCAAGAATAATTCAAATAATGACCAAAGCGAAAAACAATAAATCTGCAAAGGATTATAAGATTATTTTCTCACACATTGAGGTATAATTCTTTTTAAATGTTGATTAATATTTGTAGTTTAAATTAAAATGATTGAACAAGCGTAACTGACCAATCAGACAGGGTCGTCTCCGCCGTGATGTCATACCCCCCGCAGTGACCTGCCGGGAATTTCGAAAGCATGGCGGGTTGAGGGAACGCGAATTCGACCACCGAATTCCATGATTTTTCCCTCTTTATGAAACTCGTAGGTGAGTTGCACATGGGTAATTGTAGGTTGTGTTTATCAACCAAAGAGATAAGCCAACTATTTTCTCTGGGTTTCATTCTTCTTTAAGTTTGTGTTCTGTATGACAACAACACTTTGACAACAAACAAACACACAGCGGATTTTTCTCACAAGTTGTTGAAAACTACAGCCTGGTTTCGGTAGACAACACTCCATGGTGGATAGAAGTCGAATGAAGGAATTGGCAATAATGTTCGTATTAATACGGCGTCCATTTAGACCGGGAACGGGGTGTTCTCGTACTCACAACTGTTTTTCTTTTCTTTTTCTTTGATGTGGGTGTTAAATGGGGCGCTTCAGCAAACAATTTGGGGAGGTGGTAAGATTCCTCTTCCTCCTCCTCCTCCGCGTCGTCTCTCAAGTATGCGTGTACATCGGAGGTGTCGTCAAAGTCTATTTCGCGTTTTAATTTTGGTGGACCGGGCGTCCTCAACTGCACGTGGTTGATCTTCCACTTTGTCAGATTCTAATGTCATCTTGAAAGGTGTTATTCTCTGTTTATTCAAATCCATGTACCGTTGCAACGTCTGGTGGTACAGTTTGATTTTATCGTCATCAGAAAGATTTTGCCGTTCCAGGAGCTTTCTCATCTCAGCATCCAAACCGTGCACCACGCGAGTGGTCGGTGTTTGTTCTAATCGTCTGGCCGATTGGAGTTTGAGCAATGTTTCTTGGGGTATCAGAACCATTTTCTTTGTATGCTCCATGTTCACTTGAACAACAATCCTCCAAGGGCGCTTAAAACCGGTGTCAATAAAGCACCCAAAAATCCTCCTTTCTGACGAAGAACTTTCTTTTTCTTTTGGACCCTGACTCGTTTATCCCCGAGGACTCTGATGTGTCGCTTGTATTTCGTCAATCTCTTTCTCTCGGCTGGTTTAAGATGAACGTTGCCGTTGAGTATGTTCAGGGCGCACTCACACAGACAGGCGATTAATTCTTTGTTGGCTCCTTGGATTATACCCTGGCGTTGTTTGTCGCTACCCTTGGCCAGCACGTGCAGGTACGGAGCGTTGTGTTTCACACGCCTCGACATCTTCAAATGATTGCTTACCACTCCGAGGGGTCTCATTTATACTCTTGGAACGTAGGCAATAGAATATTCACCGGGGAAAATATGGGTTCTGAGTCTCATGTTTTCGGGCGTATCGGGTTTTAAATCGATAAAGAGATAGCCATAAGGGGCGGATGTTGCGTCGCGGTAGGCCTCCATCATATACTTGGACTTGGAGGGGTACATCTGACGCGCTAGGTGGGAAATTTGGGAAGCGTCTCTCGGGTTTTTAAAGAGGATCATGTAATGCGCGTTCAAACTGATCGTCCTCATTTCCTTGCCCTTGTAAAATAGATTTTGAAGAATGAGGATAACCGATAAGTTTCTATGATGACTCCCCTTAGTAAAGAGCTCGGTGACTTTCCCATTGTTGCCGCTTTCTGACATAAGGTCGTCGATCACAATCAGATTTCTTTGCCTTCGGTCCAGGGACTGTAGTAAGTCATCGGGGTAGCCTTCCACAAATCGTATCTGAGGCACCAGACTAGCCAGATGGTCATAAGCATCTTGATATTCCCCGTAGCACCAAATGATATTATCGATGGCCGGTTCTATAAGTGAATTCCCATCCGCCAGAATAAGACGCTTTACAAACTGAGTTTTGCCACTCCCCGTTGGGCCAGCAATTACACCGGTAAAGGGATGCTTCAATCGTGAATCCATTTGACTAAATGAAGCTTATTTTGTAGTGTGGCAGATTTATATACAGGTGATTATATTCGTTGTCTGGACAAGTTTGAACGAAGTGGAAACTAATGGAAAATTGATATTGAATGAAAATTGTACGAGAAATATTCTTCCCTCCACGGCGTCGTCCTACCGACCGGACAAAGACGGGGACGAGGTACCCACCCGACTTCCAAATTGGTGATCTTATAAGTTCATGTGCAATGGGGCTACTGGAGATTAAAGCTTCTACCTTCACGTCGTCGTCCTACAGATCGGACAAACACGGGGACGAGGTACCCACCCGACTTCGAAATTGGTTTTTATCAGACGAGTTAATTGGAAGCCTCATTGGTCTCTTTATAAAGCTGTCCCGGTCTGGGGATCCCTCATTCCGCCCGCTGACATTTCCCAAAGTCACAACTTCACCGATTGTCGCAAGACAACGATTCCCCGTTTGGCTCTCCCGATCCCACCTCTTCTCAGCTAGAAGAGATTGATCGGATTGAAGCTAACGCACTCAGGCGATATGATGACTCCGAAAATGAGTACTTTCCGTTTAACTCACCCGATCCGACACCATCTCAGCTTGCGAGTATCGGGTATCTGGAGGATGCATTGACGGCTAGCACCTCTGCTCAGCAACAAGGAGGTGGAGGAGGCCAAGAGCAGGTAAGGCAAAAACTATTCGTGAATTTTTTTCTTTTCATATAACTTCTCCGTGGTGGTCGAAGGTCTCTTTCTGATCATTCAAGTCGGACACATTGTTTCGCTCCATAATAAACCCTAACACGGACGACTGATCTATTTTCCTATTTAACTTATTCTCGACGTCACACACATACACGGAAAATCTGTATACAGCTAGAGTTGTTGTTGTTGGGTTGTTGTTGGGGGGGATTAAAGAGCCCCACATTTTAGTAGACCCTTTATAGTTCATGAGTGCGTTTGTATTCTCCCCTTCCCTACCTCTTACTTGTCCGGACATGTCCGCACAGTCAGACGAGTATAGGCCTATACGAGTGGTTTTTTACTCACCAAACGTGAGACAAACGTATTTTGGCGAACGGTCTTTTGTTCGCGTCGCTCCGTTGTTGTTTCGTGTGGGTCACGTCCGGACTTGTCCGGACTGGTTGTCCCCAACGCAGTATTTTTTCCACATTCTATTGTTAATCCTCTCTGTAGACCGTGGAACTGCTACTCGACAATCTGACATTCACGAGAGCTGGTGTTTGGTTGGTTGTGCATCCCATTTCACGATCAGAACGTTCTTACGCTGGACGGGGTTTTACGGGAGTCTTAATATTCTCTTTTTTCTTTTTAAAATTAGGAGTCTGAGGATATGACTTCCCAACCCAAGAACACTCACAAATGCCTTGTATGTAACACGGTATTTAGCCGCCGAGATAACTTGCGGCGCCATAAGGCTACCCACTCGAAGGGAGCAAGCACACGCTGTTCAATCTGCGGTGCTTTCTTCTCACGAATTGACAGCTTGAAACGTCATGTCCGCAACCACACTATCGGGGCTGAATCTGCATTGAGCAAGCGGTGCTCAACTGCAAATTCTTTATCCGAGGATCGCCCCAGCTGCAGCGACTGGACGGGCGGCAGGTGTCCCACCAGCACCCCGCCCGAAGACCGCCCCGGCTGCAGCGACTGGACGGACGGCAGGCGTCCCACCAGCACCCCGCCCGAAGACCGCCCCGGCTGCAGCGACTGGACGGACGGCAGGCGTCCCACCAGCACCCCGCCCGAAGACCGCCCCGGCTGCAGCGACTGGACGGACGGCAGGCGTCCCACCAGCACCCCGCCCGAAGACCGCCCCGGCTGCAGCGAGTCCAACGACGGTAATCGCGTAGATTACACCAATTGTATTCAGTGTGGTAGGTCGTTCGCTCGGGTAGATATTTTAATGAGACATTTCCGTCAATGTCATCAGGAACCTGACATTGACATCGACGGAGATTAAAACCCCGAAGAAAATGTTTTGGAGGAGGATCCTCCAATTTTCCCGGAAGAGATAGATCTGAACGAGGATGATCTCTCTCGCGTTTACCGGGAAAATTGGAGGACCATACGGTCACAATTCTTCACCGGAAGACCGGTGCAAGACATATTCAATGTTAGAATCGGTCCTGAGCGCAATATGAGTATGAGGGACATTCTGGAGGGGGTATTTCAGATGTTGACCTGTCGCGTAAAAATAAACTTGTCCTTTGGGTTTATATTAAGTCATACAGAAACGCAAGAGCTAAGATATTTTCATCCCAGTGAAAACAATGCTAGAGCAACCCCGTTCACCGTCGGTTGTCATCGAGATATTGAGGAGTTGATTCAATACTTCGAAAACACGGACGTTGTTGAATTCCTGCGTCAGCAACGTCCCGATACAAAATGGACTGTGGTATCCCTCACCAATGTGGCAATCTTTGTGAATAAGGTGCCGCAATTTTACATTGGTGCGGGTATACATTTACCGCCTTACATAACGCACAATCGGGGAGGCATTAGTCTGACCCACAATGCTTATAGCGGTAGACTGTACGAAGACAATCTTTGTTTTTTTCGATGTCTGGCTCTACACCAAGGTGGAGACCCCACCTCACTTGAAAGGCGTACACGTCATTTAGTGAACTCATTTGAACACGCTACCGGTAAGAAAATCGACCGAGGGATCACCTTGGACGATTTGTCAACGGCCGAAGCCTTATTCGAAGTAAGTGTTCAGGTCTACAGTCTTACCGCTCCAGAAACCGATCAGACTAATGATGCTCCCTGTGCAAATACCCTTGTGTTCTCTACGTGAACTTATACGAAAATCATTTTTCCTATATTCGCGATATGAGTGTGGAAAGTGCAGAACAGTTTTTACCAAACACTTCAACCTTCAACGGCACATACCTACCTGCAATGTAAACGTGAAGCATAAATTTGCTGGCGGAGCATACCGCTTACCTCTAAACATATTTGAGCTTTTGGATGAAGAAGAAATTGATGTGGAAGAAGAGTTAAGATATTTTCCGTATCGCACCACATACGACTTGGAATGCTACTTTGAGGAAGTTCCTCAAAACAACGATCAAACCAAGCTAAAGTGGGACAATCGTCATGAACTCCTTAGTATCAGTGTCGCAAGTAACGTACCTAATTTTGAACAAGCGACATGTTTCGTGTGCGAGGGCGACTCATCTCACCTTGTGAGGCAGATGGTGGAACACCTTCACCGAGTTAGTGATGCGGCATACGCTCTTCTCAGAGAAAAATACCGTCCATTGTTTGAAAAATTGGACCACCTTATCGATCGTCAGCAGCAGGAACTGAATCAAAGCAAAAAACAGAATGATCGTCCTAGAAAAGCACATGCAGTTACGCTTAAGCAAAAATTGGAGGATTATTTGCACGAACTTCCCGTTATTGGGTTTAATTCGGGAAAATATGACCATAATGTCGTGAAGAAACATTTATTTAACGAACTTCAGCAAACGGATCCTATAACATGTATCATCAAACGTGGTGGCTCGTACAAGGCTAATTTCCATACGAGTGGATGGATAGCTTAGAAAAACTACAGCACGAAGAGTTGCCACCACATCGTGCGTTTTATAGTAAACTAAAGGGGGAAAAAAAATCTCCCGATAATTATGCTTACTGTCGTAGGGTTTGGGCCGAGAAGAATATGGTCATATTTCGTGACTTCTTAATATGGTATAATAATTTGGATTTGGATAATAATTTGGATGTCTTACCGTTTTTGGAGGCCTTAAGTAAGATGTTTACATTTTACAAACATCGCCAAATGGATATGTTTAAGTGTGCAGTGTCAGTTCCAGGACTGTCACTACATTATCTCTTCCGCACTTTGCCCAGGACATTTACTTTAGCCTTATTGACGAGACAAACAAAGACCTTTACTACTCTTTAAAGCGGAACATCGTGGGTGGACCTTCGATTGTCTTCCACCGCTACCATGAAAAAGGTAAAACCCACATCCGCGGAGGGCAAAAGATGTGCAAAAACGTTGTGGGGTTTGATGCGAATGCTCTTTACCTCTGGTCACTAATGCAATAAATGCCAGCGGGAACATTTCTCAGACGAAGAGACATTGATGAATTTAAACCAGTACGAAGCCATAAGTTTGGCGTAAAGGCAACGGAATGGTTAGACTGGATTGCTCACACCAATTTAATCGTGGTGAGAAATCGATTGGTCAAAGACGAATTAAGGTGGATGGCTACTGCCGAGACACCCAAACTGTGTATCAGTTTCAAGGATGTTTCTGGCATGGGCATGTATGCCCACTAAATCCTAACGAATTTAATGAAGTTCGGAGACTACCCCGCGAAGAACTTAGACGTCAAACGGAAGACATTTCCAACTACATCCGTCAACAAGGTTATCGCTTAGTTGAGATTTATGAGTGTCAATGGAACCGACTAAAGTCCTCCGATGTAGCCATATCAAACTTTGTAAAGTCGCAAAAATTACCCCATGAACACCGTTTGAAAATTACCCAGCAGGACATACAAGACGGTGTGATAGATGGGACTATATTTGGTTTGGTAGAATGTGATCTTGAGGTACCGGAGCGATTGAGGGATTTCTTTGCCGAGATGCCTCCAATTTTTAAAAACACAGACATTAGCAGGGAGGACATCGGTAAACATATGCAAAGGTACGCCGAGCAAGAAGATTTGATGAAAACACCCCGACGCAGTCTAATCGGTAGTATGTTTGCGTCGCGTCTTTTCTTTGCTACACCGCTGTTGAAATGGTACCTTACTCACGGACTCACGGACTCACGGTGACTCACATTTATCAAGTTGTACAATTCACCCAGTCACCTTGCTTCAAACCCTTCGGCGAAGCAGTGAGTAATGCTAGGAGAGATGGGGATGTAGACCCAACAAAAGCCATAATCGCGGATACAATGAAGTTGCTTGGTAACTCTGCATACGGTAAAACTGTGACTAACCAAGAGAAACATGTAAACGTCAAACTGTGCAATACCGTCAAAGAAGCAACCAGCATGATAAACAAACCTCATTTCCGAAGAGTCTCGATTGTACGAAGTTGAACTTAACAAAAAAGCTGTACACCTAAACCTCCCATTACATATAGGATATTTTGTTTACCACTACGCCAAACTCAAAATGTTACAATTCTATTATGATTTCGTAATCAAATTTATAGATACGGCAGACTTTCAGCTATGTGAAATGGATACCGATTCACTTTACATGGCGATTGCCGGAGATAGTTTAGATAGCGTCGTAAAGCCCCATCTGAAGGAAGTCTATCAGCGGGAAAAGTGGAATTGGTTTCCACGGGATGATACGCCCGCGCACCGAACATATGACAAACGAACGCCCGGTTTATTCAAGGTAGAGTGGGAGGGGGATGGGATAATCGCACTATGTAGCAAAACGTACTATTGCTTCGGTGCATCAGATAAATGTAGTTGCAAAGGATTAAATAAAAAGAACAACGATATAACTAAGAATAATTACTTGGAGACACTCCAAACACAGAGAGCTGGTTTAGGGGTCAACAGAGGGCTCCGTATGCATCCCGATGGAAATATGTACACCTACAATCAAGTTAAAGCTGGCTTCACGTATTTGTACCCTAAGAGGCGAGTTGCAGAAGATGGGGTATCGACAACTTATCTGGATCTGTAACTAGATACTTTGGCTACCGTGCAGTTGTAAGGGGCTTATCTCCAAAAAATAATAATGATATAATGTTTGTGTACGACAATTGCAGGGTGTACATGTATATTTAAAAGAAAACAATGTTGAGAAATTGTGTATACGACGATGTAAATTGTTAAAAAAGGAAATAATTGTTGCAGGGTGTACATGAATTAAAAGAAAATACTGTTGAGAAATTAAGTATACGACGATGTAAATTGTTAAAAAAAGAAATAATTGTTGCAGGGTGTACATGAATTAAAAGAAAATACTGTTGAGAAATTGTGTATTTGACGATGTAAATTGTAAAAAAAAAAAAAAAAAAAAGCAGGGTGTACATGAATTAAAAGAAAATACTGTTGAGAAATTGTGTATACGACGATGTAAATTGTTAAAAAAAAAAATAATTGTTGCAGGGTGTACATGAATTAAAAGAAAATACTGTTGAGAAATTGTGTATTTGACGATGTAAATTGTTGTAGGGTGTAATTATAAGTAAATATTGATAAGATATTGCGTACGACGATGATGTTAACTGCTGAGAATGGGTGCAAAACGACGAATACAAAATAAGTCATTAAAACAGGGCGCTATTTATGTATAATTTGGTGATATTCTTTCCTTAATTAATTTTTATGAAATAAAATAACCAGAGAAAATGTTTGTTTTACAGTTCACCTCGACTCACTGTGTTTCTTACTCTGTTTGTTGTTTTATACTACTAGTGAGATGACATACCCAGGAGTTTTAGCAATAACCTATACGTGTTTACGGTTAACCACTTCCCGAACATCTCGACATACTTGCACAGACCCGCCCGCAACGTCGCATCCAGATCTCTTCAAACCCTTCCCGGACATATCCACTCGAGTCGCCTATAATAAACTGATTAACGCA
This sequence comes from Luidia sarsii, assembly GCA_949987565.1. NCBI lineage: Eukaryota > Metazoa > Echinodermata > Asteroidea > Paxillosida > Luidiidae > Luidia > Luidia sarsii. The sequence goes on from OX465102.1 coordinate 4,436,541, forward strand.
GTCCATTGTTTTACCAACATGTACGCCAATAATAAACTGATTAACGCAGTCCATTGTTTTACCAACATGTACCCCACAATTCTGCTCCAGATCGCTCCACCCAACAAACTATTCACCCGACACGAGCCGCAACCAAACCCCAACTCATTCCGCCAGCCCAACACTCACCCCCCCCTCCACCAGCCCCGCCCCCACCCTCCACCTCCACCTCCACAAACAAGGGTCGAAACGCTCACTGTTCACTACTTACATGTATCTGTTTTGTCCTTGTCACTCTGCCTTTGAGAAAGGTCCTGCTAGGATCGAAACGTCAGGCCCACTAAATTTTAAGATCTATTTTTTTGTGAGTGTAGGAGTACGGCAATGGATCAGAGCTCTGTAAAGGATTTGTTTGCCCTCATGTCAGAGGTCGGCTCAGTGCCTGAAACTCAGAGAGCAAAGTCCAAAGCGTGGGTTTTAGTGTACTGGATTGATGACAAACAAGTGTCAATCGAGAGTCTGACATGCGTGGGAGCTGATTTCAGAAAAGACGGCGAGGTGTCGGATATTAGATTTAAGGATGGAAAGAAATACCCTGGTAAAGTCCTTCGAATCAGCGGTAAGTAAAATTCCTTGCGAAACAGGTAGCATGACACTTTCATCTCAACATTTTCATTTCATCTCAACGTGACTGTAGAGCTGTCTTCCTGATCTACTGAGAGATTCCACAGTTCAGAACTGCTGGGTGTTTTCCACACTGCCATCATCCATGTTTCTCTGGTCTGCAGCCCAGAACAGGGTACAGTGTTCATTTTGCTATGTCCTGTGGGATGCAACGAAAGTTCAGCGAATCATGTCACGAAATCTCCTGTGCATAGCAACATCGGTAATCGCCGTTGCCGACGAGGGTGTGGTCGCGCGAATTCCACATCCTCCTGTCTCGACGATTCCGACTGTAGTTGTTCCCCATGGTCCAATGTTGAGTTGTTCAGGGGCGGGTCCTCCCTCTCCATCACCACCACCAGCCGCTGTTACTGCTTCTCTGGCAGGGTAGGGGTCTAACCGTTGATTGTCGGAGTCTCCTTCGTCTCCCTCTTCACTGTACATCCAGTTGTTCTGCCTCACAGTTATCAGCAGCATCCCAATGTTACATCTTTCTCGTTTAAGACACCCTGTGAGGTAGGGCTCAGGACACAAGGTTTCAATCTATCAAAATGCAAAATTTTTCTATGCCCTGTGTCAACGTGTTTGATGCGGTAAACTGCGTCAGATATACACTTGATAACTTGATAAGGACCTTTCCAGTGTGACTGGAGTTTAGGACTAAGTCCAACTTTACGAACATAATTATACAGCCAAACTCTATCACCAACAGAATATGGTTTGCCTTTTAGTTTTGCATCATATAGCTGTTTTTGTCTTTTCTGTTCACCTTTAATTTTAGTTCTTGCAACTTCAAATGATTTTTGCATCTTAGAATAAATGTTGGATGCATATTCGTCATCACTTGTGTTTTCACTTCTATTAGGTTGGGTGACCAACAAATCTAGTGGCAATGACAATTCTCTTCCAAACATCATTCGATTTGGACTGACACTAGTTGTTTCTTGCTCACTCACCCTATACGCCATCATGGCATATGGGAGGTGTTCATCCCAATCAGACTGGTCTTCGCTAACATACATGCTGAGAATGGTCTGTATCGTACGATTAAATCGTTTAACAAGACCATCTGACTGAGGATGGTAAGGTGTTGTGCGGGCTTTATTTATTCCCAGCAACTGACAGACAGATTGGAATATTTGACTCTCAAAATAAGTTCCTTGGTCAGAATGAATACTCATTGGAACACCAAAGCGACATATAAATTGTTCTACTAAAACTTTCGCAATTGTTTTTGCCTCCTGGTTACGTATAGGATATCCCTGTGACCACTTAGTGGAGTAATCCATGACAACTAAAACATATCTGTTTCCATGTTTTGAACGTGGTAATGGTCCAAAAATGTCTATGCCCAATCTTTCCAATGGTGCACCAACAATAGAAGGTTCAAGAGGGGCTCGCGACTTTGGAGCCGGAGATTTACGTCTGGCACAAGCAAAACATTGTTTGACCATATGTTCCACCTCACTACGGTAACCAATACAATAAAATAATCGTTGAATCTTTTTGAATGTTCTCTGTCGTCCAAGATGACCACCCGTTCTGGAACTATGAGCCTGAGCAAAAACTTGCTTCACCTTAGCTCTCGGAACAACAAGTTGCCAGACAACAGATGAATTTACAATAAATTCTCTATACAACATACCATTTCTAAGTTCAAACTGGTCCCACCGATACCAGTACCCTTTCGTTTCTCTACCATAGCTCAACACTTCTCTACGTGGTGGTTTCTGAAAACTCTCTCCCATCCACTTGATGATTGGAGCTAATGATGGATCTTTTCCTTGTGCTTTTCGAAAGTCACTCTCATCCCAACCTGCAAAGACTTGACTCAGAGAACCACAGATTACTTTAAATTTCTGAAAACCAGTTTTATGTTGGCTGGTATCAAACTCTTCACCACGACGGGACAAAGCATCGGCATTTTTGTGCTGAGTACCGGGTCTGTGGCAAATATCAAAATCAAAAGAACATAACGTCTCAAGCCATCTTGCAAGTTGGCCCTGAATGTTCTTAAAATTAAAAAGCCAACGTAAAGATCCATGGTCTGTTCTTAGGGTAAACTTCTTACCAAACAAGTAATGTCTGAAATGCTTGACAGCTAAAAGCTCACGCCTGGTGACACTGTAAATGCGTTCTGTTTTACTAAGTTTACGGCTCGCATACACATTACCCTTTCTTTGCCATTTTGAATTTGGGACAGAACTGCACCCACAGCATCTCCACTGGCGTCTGTGTCAAGGATAAATGGTAGTGAAAAGTCTGGGAAAGTCAAAATCGGGGTAGATGTTAATTTTCCTTTTAACAAAGTAAAAGCTTTGTCACACTCCTGGGACCATTCAAACTTTACATCTTTTTGTGTAAGTCGCCTATAATAAGAACATAACCCCAAAAAGCTTCTAACATCCTTTAAATTATGTGGAATTGGCCATGCACGCACTTTTGCTGTTTTTTCTGGATCAGTTGACACATCTGTTCGTGATACTATGTGACCGAAATAGCAAACTTCTGTCTGAAATAATGTACATTTCTTCGGTTTAAGTTTAAGTCCTGCTTCAGACAATCGTTTGAAAACTTTCCCTAAACGTTTAGTATGTTCATCAAAAGTTGGGGCAAAAACAAGGATGTCATCCAAGTAAATAAGACAAGTTTTCCAGTGGAGCCCACGTAAAACCAACTCCATAAGTCTTTCAAAAGTGCTGGGGGCATTACAAAGACCAAATGACATTAAATTCAAATAGGCCACTCCCTGTAATGAAGGCGGTTTTTGCCTTGTCTTTTGGATCTACTTCCACTTGCCAATATCCACTTGCTAGGTCCAGTGAAGAAAACCACTGGGAACCAGAAAGAGCCTCGAGACTATCGTCCATACGGGGCATCTTTAAGTGTCACCTCATTGAGTTTCCTATAGTCTACACAAAATCGCGTAGACCCATCTTTCTTCTTAACTAATACTACTGGGCTTGACCATGGGCTAAAAGATGGCGAGACAACTCCTGTACTAAGCATCTCATCTACTTGGTTTTGTGTTTCACCTCTTCGATGATAAGGTAAACGTCGAGCTGGTTGTCTACATGGTTTAGCATTTGTTGTCTCTATATTATGGTATATGATATTGGTTTTTCGAAGTTCACCAACATGTGAGAAAGTACTACTGTGTTCACCTAATAAATCCCTAAGTTAACGTTTTTGTTGTCCATTTAAATTGGCAGAACTGCGGTCAAGTAGTTCTAGTGATTTACTTAGTGTCCCTTGTGAACCGTTTTCCTTTCCATTATCTATTGGTTCACCTGGTTGAAACAAGGCAATATGTGTACCTTTATGCAACACTGCTGGCTCCGGGTGCACGTTTAAGACTCGGAGTGGAATTAAGTCGTCACGTGGAATTGCAAACACACGTGCAACCAAAATACCACGATCTTCATGTTCTAATTGTCTACTCAAGGGTTCTACAACACCACAGGCTACATCCCCACGTATGTGTAATTTACCGGGAATAATCGTTTCCTGATTAGTAGGAATAACAACTGTCTCTGTAACTGAAATACGACAACATTAATAGGTGGTGATTTCCGTTATTACTGGCACTGCCACTTTACCAAATTTAAGTTTACGTTTAGGGAGATCCAAAATTTGTCAAGAAGTCCAAACCCAAAATACCAGCATATGCTATGGTTGCTATAAGGACTGTATGACATCTGCGGAAGCTACAAAGTCCTATCATTAATTTAGCACAGCCTTCAATCTGTAAAGGACTACCCTCTGCGGCAATTACTGGAAAATTACAGGGCTGGAGCTTAATACGTTCATGATGGGGAAACAATTCCCAGGTGCTTGGGTGTAAAATGGTAACGGATGAACCAGTATCTAACAAAAATCTTACTTTGACACCGCTGATAGTGCCATGTACGAAACAAACTGGAAACTGGGTCTTATCGGCTACTGATGGCTGGGTACTGACCCCATACTCAGCCGACTCTCGTTTTCCTGAGAACAGTTAGAGTTATGACTAGAGTCAATCTTCGGGCACTCTGTACAAACCAAGGGACCCCGTTTTCGAGACTTTAACTGTGCCTGCAAATGTTTAAGTTGTTTCCCTAACTGATAATTTTTTTCTTCCATTTGATTATGGTGTTTCTGTCCACCGCTATTCTGGGGGACAGTACTTGGCACAATTCGTTTGGGCAAGGTTTCCTCGTTAAACTCAAGTCGGAGGAAAGCCTCCTCTTCAGTAGCAAGCCTGAGTGCAGCACCCAATGTTTTATGCTTGAGCCTTCTCAACTGAATTCGGATATCTGGAGAATCTAAAGCATCCAGAAAACAATAACAACCAATTTCGTCCCTAAATTTAGGATAAGCCTTGAAAACTAGTCTACGAATATCACTAGTCAGTTCAGGTAAAGACTCGCCTTTTCTACGAACCCTTGCTTTCAGTTGAGCACGATAAAGCTCAGTCTGGCATTGAGGACTAAACCGTTCCTGCAGAGCCTTAACAATAGCTGCATAGTTTGTTTTCTTTGACTCTGGCAAGTCTGTATACACTTTCAGTGCAGGGCCTCGCAGTTTAACTGCCAGAAAATTGGCTTTCTGCACTTCTGTCCAACAATTAATTTGACTACACAGATTATGATGGGTTAACCAATCATCAAATTGGGTGTATCTACCATCAAAAGTATCAGGTACTACTATTGGTTCCTTAACAAAACTTCGTCATGGTCCAGTCAAATTCGGATGCCGGATTTACAGATGGTGTACGAGTACCAAAATAAGGGTCTGTGCTGTGCATGAAATTTGAACTACATGTACCCTGTACATGCTCAAAATTGTCCATGGGGTGGGTTCTGCGAACGGGGTTAGAAAATACTGCTTCGTATTCCACGGACTGAGCAGGACTATGTGTATCCACCATGTCTGCCCCTACCCCCAGAACTGTGGGGTTCTACGTCGTCCGCTGCTCTCCCGACCAGAACCCCGCAGATAACTAGGCTTTTTTCCCCATAGGCTTCTGTGCAACGTTCACAAGTGCTGTGGCATAGGGATCAGCAGGTTCAGCATAACTCATAAAATACTGCTTCATTTGGCCCAATGTGGCGAAAATGTGTCGAAAATGTGTCGATTCCCCCCCAAAAAATGGGCGAAAACCTCCCGGTTCGGTTGTAACATTCAAACGTCAGCTCCGTAACTGGCAGTCTGGTCCCTGTAGTACGGTATAGCGCCTTGCTGCGAAGACGTACAGGGGACCAGACTGCCAGTTGCGGCGCTGCCGTTTGGATCTTGCGACCAAACCGGGAGGTTTTCGCCCATTTTGTTTGGGAAATCGACACATTTTCGCCACATGAACAGTTGCACACAGGTGCGTGGTATGTAAACCACATTTGCTAGAAATCTTGGGCCAAATGAAGCAGTATTTTATGAGTTATGCTGAACCTGCTGATCCCTATGCCACAGCACTTGTGAACGTTACACAGAAGCCTATGGGAAAAAACCTAGTTATCTGTGGGGTTCCGGTCGGGAGAGCAGCGGACGACGTGGAACCCCACAGTTCTGGGAGTAGTCTGCCCCCTCTCCCAGTTCGTTATCAAACAATTCTATGGTACGGTTAATCTGTTGTTACACAGCTGCATCCATTCCTGAAGCCATTGCATTGGTTTAACCCACTACTCCAGCTTGAGCTGTTTTTTGTTTTGTTTTTTAACAGAAAACTCGAACCAAACAAATTTTAACTTCCTTTGGACCTGGCGGGGTCGCCCAAAACTAACGGCACCCCTGGTGCCCAACCAGGGGCCTGCCGCCAGTTGAACTTAAGGATCAGGGTCACAACAAAACGAAGAAAAGGCAAAGAATGAATTTTGAATTTATAAATTTAATTGACGCCACAGCTCAGGGGAGGGCACTGGGGCTAGTGGTATGAGGGCAAACACGGGGGATACAACACTAATTAATACAGGGTACGAAAATAAATAAACAAGGATTTAACTTACAAAGAATAAAACCGAACAGCACAGCACAGCCAGGTTGTCAGTGGTGGTGGATGGCGAACATAAAAAAATCAGTATAGTAATGAAAACAAAGGGAAAAAAAACCAAAACAGAGGGCATCTGCCCTAGGCTTACTTTAGCCATTTTTTAAAGAAGAAAACTAAACTGACCACCATCCACCACCACTCCCATCCGCAGAATTCCACCCTGGACTATGCTGCTATTGGGTTTTATAGCTGGGCGGGGGCCCCTGTGGGGAATTTCCACACAGCTTTACAAAAACCCAACAAAAGAACAATTAGGGGATTAACTGGGCAGTGCCCCAGAGGGAAAGCTACTTCTACCAGACATAACTGAAATTGACCAAAGGGGGCGCTACAAATTGGAAATTAAGGGGCACAACAATGAGGGGAAAAAATAACTAATTTTTAAATTTTGTTACAATACCTTACCTGAATGTGAGAAAGAACACATCTTCGAATGCGCCAGTGTATCACTAATATAATGTGAACAGCCCTGTTCAGAAAAGGAATCTGTTGAAGATGCAAAGTTGGATAACGATGACATCTTGATGTTTCCACCTCTAGAACCGAATGAAACTATCAATGACGTAGAAATAAATCCAGATTTGTCAACAGAACAATACAAAGAGATGAAACGCATATTAGGAAATTTCCGCGATGTTCTCACAGACTTGCCAGGCAAAACTAGCTTAGGCTTTCATGATATAAAGGTCAGATCCGACAAACCCATTCGAAGTAAACCGTTTGCGCTAATCGAAACTGTAAATGTAGAGATCGAGAATATGTTACGGATGAATATTATCGACAGGACAGAATCACCGTATGCATCTCCAATAGTACTAGTGAAAAAACCCGACGGCTCAAATCGCTTTAGCATAGATTTTCGAAAACTGAACAAAATAACAATATTTGATGCAGAACCGATATCAAGTCAAGATCACATTTTTTCACGCCTATCCAAAGACTACTTCTTCACCAAAATCGACCTGACTAAAGGATATTGGCAAGTCCCTCTGAACATCAAAAACAAAACAGTATTTAATACTCTAATGGATTGTACCAATTCAAAATGATGCCTTTCGGCTTAGTCAATGCGCCAGCAACATTTAGTCGCATTATGAGGACTCTTGTGAAGGGTTTAGATCCCATTGATAACTACATAGATGACATTCTTATCCATACTCAGTCATGGGAAACCCACATTAAAATTATAATTGCGCTGCTTAGTAGGTTAAGGAAAGCTGATTTAACTGCACGACCAAGTAAATGTTCGATAGGAATGAATAATATTACATATCTTGGACACACTATAGGAAATTCTACACTAGCTTGGTCTTGGTGCGATCTTATTACAGATGCATGATGATGTCTCATTTCCTATAGCATATGCGAGCAGAAAGTTACTCAATCGTGAGCGAGCGTATTCTTCCATAGAAAAAGAATGTCTAGCCTTAGTTCAAACGTATCAGTCATACTTATATGGAAAACCGTTTATCGTACAGACATCACTAACACCTCTCATACATGCAGAAAGCAAAAATTGCAAATGCCCGAATTATGCGATGGGCCCTCGCTCTTCAACCTTATCGTATGCGAATCATGTCAATTAAAGGTATCGATAACGTAGGAGCGGATTTTCTCAGTCGTAATCTTTAGGAAATAATCGGTTTCGATTGAGTGTTTATCATTAGAAAATGTGGAACATTTTCTCGTATATTAGGGGGTAAAATGTCACATCAATCCCTAATTTTGCCCTTATATGTATTCCCCAGAGTTTTGGCGGCACTAAAATCACGAGTTGGTTGACACCCGCGAAAACGCAACGCGTCTTGTTACTTAAATGTGTTGTCCGTTTAGCCATGGTTATTAATGCTCGTTGTTCTTGTCGTATCCATTGTGTGGAGAGTGAGAGTTCTAGTAACGATGAAGAAACTGATGAGAATCGTTTGTGTGGTATTCCTCTTGATACATGCTTACAGCCTGTAGATATTGGACAAGAAGTGCTTGATTAATACTTTGATGATGTGATGTGATGTGTTGCACCATGTGAAAGGAATAATCCAGTCAGGGTGTTAATGGAGAAGGGTAATGAAGCCAAATGTTTCCCAGCATTTGATGATAATCGTGATCAAAAGTTGACTCGTTTGAGATATTTTCATAATAGATTAATGAATGCAGACAACAGGTTTGCTAAAAGTACTCAATATATCTTTTTTGCCCAGTATTAATCAGAAATAAAGTGATGTCCAATGTTTCAATTGCTATGCGTCAGAGTTCAGGGAAACCATTCTGGTCAAAGATAATATACAAAAATGTTGCAAACTGCTTACTGACTAAAATCACCAAAATGTAAATCTTAAAAATTAAGTGGTCCTGACGTTTCGATCCTAGCAGGACCTTCTTCAAAGGCAGAGTGACAAGGACAAAACAGATACATGTACACGAAGGGAGGGGGTGAATAGGACCCTCCTGGATGTTGAGACCATGTGGTTGAATAGTCTGAAGACGCTTCATCCACATTTTCTCACGGCTAAGACGGACAGCATTACTACGATGACCAAGTGATTCTATGCCCAGTACACTCATATCTGATATCGAATGATCAGGGAGATTGAAGTGATACCCCACAGGGGTGTCCATTTTACCGGTTTTGATAGTGGACCTAAGGCCATAGATCCGTTTTTTGAGGGTGTTTTTGGTCTCGCCAACATCATGAATATTACAAACTCTACAAGAAATGAGGTATATGATGTTGGAGGTGGTGCACGTGATACAGCCATAGGTCGTGTGGGTAGTTCCAGAAGAATGTCCATTGAAAGATTCTATTTCCTTGACATGTGTCTTGCAAACAATGCATTTTGAGGTACACTTAAATGTACCAAATTTAGTTGGAGGAGAAGAGTCCAAAGGGGGAACCTCTGCTCGGACAATTAAGTCACGCAGCTTACGGGGGCGCCTGAAAGCCAAAACAGGCGAATTTGGAATGGCATCAGCCAGACGATCTGAAATGTGGAGGATATGGTTGTTTTCCTTAGTTATCTTCCTGAGAGGAGGACGAGAAGGGTGGTAGGAAGTAACTAAGGGAACCTTGGGCTTGTCCTTGGGACCTGGTGGCTTTTGTTTAAGTGCTTAACTTCTGGGAATGGAATAGACTTTAGCAATGGAGTTATTCACTTGGCGAGAACTATAGCCTCTAGCAACCAAGTTACTGGCCAATACACTTGTATGGCGGCGAAAGTCAGACCCATGGGAACATATGCGCCTCAATCTGAGGGCCTGGCTGTAAGCTATACCAGTCTTACAGTGTCTGGGGTGACAACTGGAGGCATGGAGATATTGATGAGTGTCAGTAGTAAGTGTGTCGAGGTCTTCATTACTGGCATGATTACCTTCTTAGGAATGTGAAGGTCTTCCTGTACATCGTGGGCACAGTATAGTCACTGTTCCAAGAAAGTCTCCTCAAAACCACCAGCCTCATTAGTAAATCAGTAATTTTGAGTGGTGGGCATTCAGGAAACGGGTTCGGATCTCTGCTGCATGCTCACATCATTGGGTCTGCTCCTTTGATCAATCAGAAATCGGAAAATCACAGCTAGATAATTACATGAAAGGTTCAACCCCGTCCTTGGCCTATTTAAAAAATTCCATGGCTTTATATTTCTTCGGTAATATCGTTATTATTATTATGTTCGAGACGCACAACTCAACGAAAGATCTTGTTTTCGCTTGCGTTGGATTCACCTCGGATGAAGCTACGTCCCGTAGCCTTAGATCTCGATGGTTTTCCTAAGGATCCGAGCTGTACCTAGTATGGCCGTCTCCTGTAGTAATTCGACCTTCACGGTGTTTTCTAATAGTAACCACTACCACAGGCACAACCTTAACCTTTACACCCCACAACGCAGTTCCCTCGCCAAGTCCTGGTACTTCCCAATCTTCTCCTTCGTTTTGAGCTTTAATTGCAAGTATTATTTGTTTAACTTGGGATACATGTATTTCGTGTAGTTCGTATGAAATATACGTATGTCCCTGACGCAGTTTGGTGATTAAAGCCACCGTATACTGACGCGTCAAAATTACTTGGTAGCATATACACTGGACCATCTTTTTTTCTTTCGCTTATGATTTGGTGGTTGATTTGGAAGTTGGTTGTCCAGCGCTTTTTATAAATGTCTTTTCCTCAATGAGATAACTTACAGCAAGCTTTAGAGGTGCATTCCCAATAGAAAAAAACGAACAGTGGATCGGGATCCCAAAACGGAATTCGTAACCAACTGCACATGTCTAAGAAGATGTGAGTCAACCGGAATCACTTTATGTAATTGTTGGGAAATGGGTTTTATGTTTAGGTTCCAGTGTTAGGGATGGGCATTGGGTTTAGCCTTGGGCCTCACTGTGTTAGGGATGAGCATTGGGTTAGACATGGGGTTAGGTTTCACCTTGGAAACCATAGCAACATGCCCAACCAAACAGACTATCAGGCACTGAAGGAGTGGGACCCAGGGATGGCACTGTCTTGTGTAACTACTGGCAGATTTATATGCTTGAATACTAATTTGCATATACTCTTCACTCCCAAGCACATTGTTTCCCTACCCTCTTTACAAACATAGGGCTGACCTATTTTAATTAATGATTTGCCTTACATTAATATTAACTCATAAATTTGGGTTATTGTGATGGATAATTATTTCCCCTGTTCATTTATCATTGTATTAGTTTTGGGCTCAATTGGATTTTGAAACAAGGTGGTTATTCCAGTCATGGGCGAATTGATATTTCGTCCCGTGATTTCACTGGAATTCGGTATAAATTTTGGGGACCCGCCCAGCCTCTCTCTCTCTCTTTGCTACTACGGGGACTGGAGGTGCACTGAAACTGAACTGAGCTGACTAAATTCTGCTGATGAAGTGGAGGCAAGCTGCGGCTGAAATCCTCTGAGTGAGTTTTTAGTTTTTATAATATTTGAGTTGTCCCGCTCCATGTCCTTGGCATTTGAGGTAACTGTTGGCTGACCTCGGTGCACAACTTTTTGGCACATGGTTCACTGCAGGATAGTGGCGGGATAGGAGAGAGCTGGCTGGTCTGGGGGTATTTTCTGTCGCCAAGCAAGATAAAAATTCTGGAACAGTACATGTCGGTTCGACTTTCGATCATTTCATGAGTTCTCACCCTCACCCCGGGAGGACTTCACAGCCCCCCACCGGACAGGAGGCCATCGCCCCTGAACCATGACACAATCATCGCTAAATTGATTGTCCGAGCGCCCGGGACAACCAAAACCTTTCACAAGTGGTTGTCTGGTACAACCATGGAGGAATGTCTTATTCCTCCATGGTATGGTACAACCAAAAAACCTGGCACAGCTGAGTATTGATTTCCCCCACTATTATACAGTTTTACGAGAAATAAACGCAACGAATTCCTTGCTTCAACCATGGCTTCAACTCATGAATTTCACGAGATTTTGCATGGGTGTGATTTGCAGTAATGCAATGTACAGTCCATATACATGTACATGTACAGTACATACAATACATTCGCATTGAGACAATCCCATCAGAGAACATAAACACATGTGGAGGTGGTCCATGTGTGATGTCATTTACATACAGCCAATCAGCTTGGAGTAGGTGACCTCCACACAAACCGCACAGGGCCTACTCGATTACAGGGAGCGGCTGTGATTCAACGAGGCATTAATAACCTTATCTTGGGCCCTAGGGCCCAAACCACAGGTTTATAAGAAACAACTTAAGAAACTTATAGGTACCAACTTTTACGAGGATGTGCCAGTAATGTTCCGGACGGTGACATCCAGAAAGTGGGTCTGCTGGAGAGAGTGTTCCCATGTGAATTTGATAGTGCTGTGGAAGGAATTGATGTGGTCAAAGAAGGCATTCAAGCTGCTATCGTCCCTAGTCCAAATGAAGAAAACGTCATCTATGTATCTCCACCAAATCCAGGGACGGCATGGAGCCTCACTGAGCATGCGTTCCTCAAGGTCACCCATGAAAAGGCAAGCAAAGGAAGAAGCCATGCGCGTGCCCATGGCAGTGCCATGCACTTGAAGATATTGCTTGCCAAGAAAGGAGAAATTATTCTTGGCCAGCACCAGCCTCATGAGGGTGGTTATGTCGGAGATGGGCGGAGAAGACTGTAGTAATGCTGTCCGTCTTAGCCGTGAGAAAATGTGAATGAAGCGTCTTCGGACTATTCAACCACATGGTCTCAACATCCAGGAGGATAATGACTAACACCATGCAGCTTTCTGATAATCCTTCTTTTGTGTTCAGTCCTTCACACTTCTCTGTTTGATCTTTCCCCCTCTTCTCACTAATCCCTACCCTACTCCTTGCCCTTCCCTTTGATCTCACCCTACCAGCTTCACTCTCTTTGTCCTCTGTTTCTCATCCGTGTCCTATTCACTCTCCCCCCTTCCTTCGTGTACATGTATCTGTTTTGTCCTTGTCACTCTGCCTTTGAGAAAGGTCCTGCTAGGATCGAAACGTCAGGCCCACTAAATTTTAAGATCTATTATTTTGTGAGTGTAGGAGTACGGCAATGGATCAGAGCTCTGTAAAGGATTTGTTTGCCCTCATGTCAGAGGTCGGCTCAGTGCCTGAAACTCAGAGAGCAAAGTCCAAAGCGTGGGTTTTAGTGTACTGGATTGATGACAAACAAGTGTCAATCGAGAGTCTGACATGCGTGGGAGCTGATTTCAGAAAAGACGGCGAGGTGTCGGATATTAGATTTAAGGATGGAAAGAAATACCCTGGTAAAGTCCTTCGAATCAGCGGTAAGTAAAATTCCTATGTTGTTAGTATTTTTTTATTATTGAAGTACAAGTATATTTCATCTGTTTTTGTAGCCTACATGGTTTTATTTTTTTGGGGGGGATAGGCAAAAATACGGGGTTGCCACTTCTGGAGGGAAAAAGTCTGAGAACCATTCCCTTGGTCATACTCATAGACCTTATTACTACTACTAGTACTAGTACTAAACAAGGACTAGTAGTAGTACTAGTAAAACTTACAAGGAGGAATACAGGTCAACTCGTACGCGAGCCAACTTGTACTCGTACACGAGACAATTTGTACGCCGACCAACTCGAGACAACTAACTGTACACAGTAGATCTCAACCAAATCTTTAGAATATTAATTATTATACTATTACTAGATGTGAAACTTCTGCTTAAGTGCGTTGACCTTTTAAGTATTAAAATTCAGTTTGTATAATTACAACATGATAATTTCCTCGTTATTCTAGCAAATATGTTGTTAATAATAATAATAATTATACTCATTCCATAAAAGACAAAAATATTTTAACTGCAAATTATACACGGCTTGAACGAAAAGGCTGTGACAAAGTGAAGCAGCAAACTGAAGGTTACCAACATCACAGAGTACCTAGATACATTTTTTGGGGCCGTCATATTCATGGATCATATTTATTAATTTTTAACTTGCAGAGGACAAGAAGAAGCTGCAGGAAGAGCAGGCCAACATCCTGGAGTCCTTTGAACTCCAGCATGCTGAATCTGCTGGGGGTGACAAAGGTTATAGTCAGGCAAGCAAGAGGAACAGGAAAATGTCATCAAAGCTTACTGACTTTGTCAGTGGTGTGGAGGAGGGGCCAGTAACATCGAAGGCGGCTTCTTCTAAACCTCCTGCTGCCAAACCTGCCTCCATAGCTACCAGACCTGCTCCTGCGAAGAAGTCTGACAACCACACCAACCACACAGTAGTCAACCTCAGCAACCGCCACCTAGACCACACCGAGACCCAAGTTCTATCCCTCAGCAACTTCGCAGTGCCACCCAAGCAAGTCCCCGTAGAAGCCATCATTCAGGCAACAGAACCAGCCATCAGACACCTCCCCAAGTCTTCAGCGATCGATGTCCGGGTACAGATCAACGAGATCATGCGCAAAGCCCGACCACCCAAGCCCAACCTCACCAAACCTGAGCTTGCTGCCCTCCGTGTCCTCCGCCGGGATGACTATCCAAATCCTGAAGGCATACAAAGGAAACGCCACTGTCATCATGGAAAGAGCAGACTACAACACTAAGGTGAGCAGCATTCTTGGATCTGGTCCGTACCGCCCTCTCCCCAAGAACCCTATACCTTCCATTGAGAAGAGAGTCACCAGCAAACTCCTCGCTCTGCATAGAGCCGATGCCCTCCCCTTCCCCCTGTACCGCAAACTCAGACCCTCTAGTTCCGTCTGCCCTAGGTTCTTCGGGCTACTGAAAATCCATAAACCAAATGCCCCACTTCGCCCCATCGTTGCCTCTAGAGGTTCCCCCACGTACAACACCGTCCAATATTTAGCCAAATTACTCAGACCCTTGGTGGGTCAATCTACACATTTCGTTGCCAACTCTGCCCACTTCGTCGACATCACTAAGAAATTCACACTCAAACCCACTGATTTGCTGGTCAGCTTCGATGTAGTTTCCCTATTCACCAATTGTCCCCACAGGCATGACCCTACACTGATAGAACGCACCCAGTTGACCCCGGACCAGATCCATGACTTGCTGCTAACCTGTGTTGCCTCGAGCTGCTTCCAGTGGCATAGCGTGTTCTATGAACAGACGTCCGGCACCTCCATGGGATATCCTTTATCCCCGGTCCTTGCAGACGTCTTCATGGAGGAGTTCGAGTCGTCCTCTCTCCTCACTGCGGACCTCCAACCCACCCTCTGGCTCCGCTACGTGGATGACACGTTCGTGGTCTGGCCCCACTGCCCTCCAAGAATTCCTGCAGTACCTTAACGGACAACACCCCAACATTGCCTTCACCATGGAAGTTGAACAGGATGGCTCCATCCCTTTCCTGGACGTCAAGGTTTCCCGCAACCCTGACGGCACCCTTGCACACACCGTCTACAGGAAACCGACCCACTCGGACCGCTACCTCCACCAACGATCCTTTCACCACCCCGGCATCAAGGCTTCCGTCAACCGCACACTGGTGAGGCGGGCCTTCGACATATGTGATGCAGCCTTCTTACAGCCAGAACTGCAACACATCAAGTTTGCTCTCCACCCCACCCCCTGACCAAAGGGTCTCCTATACCCCAGGTCCCTCTCCTAGTCCCACACCCAAGCCCCCCTCAGTCACCCTTCCATACATAGGACCAGCATCCCACCGGCTACAACGGGTCTTCCACAGAACGGGCATAAGAGTCTTCCACTCATCGACCAACAAGCTCCAGTCCTCCCTCCACACCCACAAGGACAAACCAGCTCCTCGGAACAGCCAGGTGTCTACCGTATCCCCTGCGAACGTGAAAAAGTCTACATTGGGGAGACCGGTAGAAACCCGGCAACCCAACTGAAGGAGCACAAAGCACACGGCCGACGGGGTGACTTTGACAAGTCATCTATAGTTAAGCACTCCCACTCTGAGGACCACCCAGTCAACTGGCAGGCAGCGGAACTAATCGTCCCCATTCAACAATGGCACTCCCGACGGATCCGAGAGGCCATCGAAATCCGCAATCCCCAAGACATCGGCTCCCCCTCATCCCGACCAATGGATCTCCTATATCCCAGGTCACCCAAACCTTGCCCACACCAGTCTAAGGCCCCCCCTTCCCGAGCCGACTTATGGATCACCTATATCCACGGCCTCCCCACCACCTTCTGACACACCCCAGTGAGCACCCATAGGTTCCCCCCCCCCACCAGTCTCCCCTTAGGGTTTCTCGCCTTCCCGCCTCAGCGACCACCGTTAAATAAGGAGTTCCAACACCGAGCCCAAGACATTCTCCTGATGACGGCCAGAGCATACTCTTTCTTTTCAGAACCAAACCTCTTCCTTTAAAAGACCTGATACATGGTGTCACCGCAAACCTTCATATATTGATTCACCCACCATGCAAAGCCTTAAGTCTTATTTATTCTTTTCAGTCTCCATGCAAAACATTTTTTAGGAGGTAAGGTTTGTGGTAACACCATATACACGAAAGAAATCTCTCTTATATGAGTGTGCGGTTCTGAGAAGAACCGGTGGTAAACACTTGACGTTCCAAACAGTATGCTCTGTTCATCTTCAGGAGAATGACTGGAAGACGAACAGAAGATGAAGTTTGGAACGTCAAGTGTTCTCCACCGGTTCTTCTCAGAACCACACACTCAATTGGAGAGATTTCTTTTGCGTACATGGCGTTACCACAAACCTTACCTTCTACATGTATAGTACTTCAAACATGCATAGCTTAAAGTCTTATCTGAAATTTAATTTTAACTTTGCAGTTTGCATGTTTGAAGTCATTTTCGCTGAAGATTAAAATAGGTGTGTGCAATTTATTTTCTTGAAACTGATTATAGTCGTGTGTGGAACTTTTCAAATTTGTTGCCAGTTGCCAGCTTTTCCTGTGTGTGGGGCCACTCTCCCCTTAAATGAACAAAAATCAATAAATTAACCTTCAGAAAATTGATTTTGACAAAATTGCCCCTTCGTTTCATTACAAAAGACATGTCATTTGTTGCATACATTTGTAACATGCAGTTTCTCCAGCCAAATATGCAGCCCTAGCTGCATATTTGGCTGCAATGTTGTTGTTTTTTCAGCTCGCTTGCTGCAAGCTATGTATAGTGAGCTTAATAGTCTGCAAACTTGCTGACACACTTAACTGCAAACTTGCTACTGAGCTTGTCTGCAAGCTTGCCGCAAGCTTGCCCTCATTTACATACTGGCCGGTATTTGGAACCTTGTAAGCGTGCAGGCAAGCGTGCCAGGCACACTTAAATGCAAACTTGCTACTGAGGTTGCCCGCAAGCTTGCCGGGCAAGCTTGCCCTAATTTACATATTTGAAACCTTGCAAGCTTGCAGACATTTCTGTAAGGGCATGTCAAACTGTGGCCACTCTGCACTGGACAGTCATCATGCCACCAGTGGAGTGGTGTATACACCTAGCACCCAGCAGGGCCATGTCAAACTATGGCCACTCTGCACTGGACAGTCATCATGCCACCAGTGGAGTGACACATACACCCAGCACCCAGGAGGGCCATGTGAGACTATGGCCACTCTGCACTGGACAGTCATCATGCCACCAGTGGAGTGGCGTACACCCAGCAGGGCCATGTCAAACTATGACCACTCTGCACTGGACAGTCATCTTGCCATGAGTGCAGTGGCACATACTTGTTGTTTTCTAGGCTGTATTAGTGGATTGAACTTGCACTTAATTTGATATGAATGAAAAATAAAGTACATTGTAGAAATCATGTGAAAGGTCTCTCCATTCAGTTTGTTGTAATTTTGTCAAAGGTACAATGTAATTTCTAAGGGTAATAATATTACTTTCCCTCACAGAAAACATGTCATGTAATCTTTCATTTAACACTTGAGTAAAATATATGAACCTTTTTGGGGGAAGGTAAATGAAAAGACATGAATTTGTCATGTTCACTTAAGCTCGTTTCGCTGTGCAGTCCCGTTTCCTGGCAAGATCTCGTTGAAAAACGGCGCTTTTATGTACGTTTTAATTTGTATTTTCAGAACCGTAAAGCCAATTTCACGGGGGGAAAGTTATATAAAGTTTGTTTTCTTCTACAAATTATGAGTGTGTTCATTTGCTTTAATTTGGAAAAAAAATTCGCCGTAAAATTGGCTTTGAAATTGTTCGGTTTTCGTGAATTTACTGTGGAAGCGCCCATTTTTGGCAGCGCCCGCTATCGTTCTTTGAACTTATTTCCTTACTGGAGATTCGAATTCCACCAGGGTAAAAACAATCGGATAGCTTAGATAATTCTCTTTCCAGTGATATAAGATGCGTCCTGATTGGTCGAGAAAAACCACCGTATATTCTTAGATGAAAAAAGGAACCAATGACAGCTATCGATCGATATTCCATTCACCGCGTCATACCGCGTCATTCCGCTTCTCAGCACGCCTTTTGTGATCAGCAACGTCTCCCATCGCTCGTTTTGTAAGACCAGTTTTCTACATCTATGCAGAAGGTAAGCTTTTTAGAAAAACTACAGATATGCCATTTAATAATCAAAGAAGTAAATGTGTGTTTTTTGGCCCTCAAATTAACTTCAAAATAATGTAAAATTTTACTGAAACATTGCTCATCTGTTCAAGGAATC
This sequence comes from Luidia sarsii, assembly GCA_949987565.1. Classification (NCBI taxonomy): domain Eukaryota; kingdom Metazoa; phylum Echinodermata; class Asteroidea; order Paxillosida; family Luidiidae; genus Luidia; species Luidia sarsii. Next base: position 4,455,299 of record OX465102.1, read on the forward strand.
TGCCACGTTAATGTGAGCTGTGTGCACGTTCTCAATTTGGGTCATACCATTTTAACAATGGGAGACACTTGGATACCCCGGTACTTGTATATGCACACGTGTACACATGTACGTTATGACCGGATACGATCTACAAAATCTAGACACGCTTGATGAAAACGTAACAAATAATTGTTCACACTTGGATTTAAGTATTTTTTTTTATACTACTAGTACTACTAGCAGTTACTAGTTAGTGGTTAGTGATTAATTGAAGTTAAGATTGAATTTGTGTGAGTTACAAAATACAACTGCAAGTAAATTGAAAGATACTAGAGAAGATAGACCGACCTTTTCCCTTTTCCCAATGCCCAAAGTACCATATTGAAAGCATTTTACATTTAACATGTAATAATGCTACAGCAATAAAAACACACAATATATTGCAAAGTACACACATAGACCTAAAAGTTTAGGTCATGTTAATTATTCTTGCCTTTTTTTTAATTTTTTAAATAGGTTATGAATCTGAGGGAAAAGAAGACACTGAACTACCGTGCCTTACACAGACAAGTCAGGATGAAGAATAAATATGGAAGAACTTGGGTAAATCAAAAGAAGAAACATCTTCATGACAATACATTTTGCGAAAGACTTGCTCTCAAATGAAGGATTTAAAGTGAAAACAATAACGGTTCAAGATATGTATGGCCACAACATTCAATTTCCAGAGTACCCAGTTGGAGACAAATGTAAATATCCATTGATCGAATGTTGTTCATTAAGGACAGCTTTATGATTGCAGATAGGGCCTACCAGGAAATGTCCCTTGAGGAGGGATAATTTCCATCACTGTATGCTCTGCATACCCGTATGAGGGAGCTTAATAGTCTTTTTACTGTTCAGGCACTGTCAAATGGCAAGGGAGTGCAAGAACAGTTAGAAAGCAAGTTACGACGTGCTATTGAAAAGATGCCCCCGCAAAGAGAAGGAAATGATCTCACAATTAAAATTACTGGTGATGGCACAACTGTTGGTTCTCGGATCCATGTTACAAATTGTGGCTTTGTTGTCATGACAGAAACATGGAGGTCAGATGATCTTATCCTTGCTATTGCTAAGGTTCCAGAAAAGTATGGGTCCATTAAGGAAGTACATGTACTTAAGGATGTTGTACGAGATTCTGAAGTCTTGCAATCTATAACTGTGAATGGAGAAACGTTTAGTCTCAAGTATGTCATCTGTGCAGACTTGAAATTTCCAAACAAAATCTTGGGTTTGGGTGCATGTTCCTCTGATTACAGTTGCCCATGGTGCAAAACTAAAAAATCTAACTTCTATGATGTGTTGACAAAACTGTCAGAAGATGAGACTGCATCATGTGATCGAACCATTTAAGAAATTGAAAGTCTCTGTAAAAAGAAGTCAAAAGCAGCTTATGCTTGTAAAAACCCACCCATTTTCCCACATATCCCAATTTCTTTTATCATTCCAGACCCTCTTCACTTATATTTCCGTATTTCTGATCAGCTTATCCGTCAACTTGTTCTTTTTTTTCGTACTGCAGATAACATTGGGAAAAATAAGAAAAATATTGATAAATCCACTTGTAAACATATCAAAATGTTCGAAGATTTCGTTCAGGGTCTTGGTATTGACTGGTCTTTTCACACAGACAAAGATGGCATGTTTACTTACCCGGATTTCATTGGCCCACAGCATGAACGAATTCAGAAAATTATCAAGTTGGAAACATTTTACGGAAGTGACCACCCAAAAATATAAAAAATTAAAGGTTTATAGTGTTCATTTGGCAAACTGAAAGAAGATATGAAGTTGGGAATGAACAATGAAGAACCTGAACTGTTTCAAAGGAAACATGAACCGTGGGTAGATGATTACTACCGTGTATATACTTCCCATGATGTGACATACATGCATATGCTCACAAAACATGTTGCTTGCTCCATCAAACTTCATGGTAATCTTGGCAAATTTTCTCAACAAACTTTCGAAAAAATTAACGACAGAATTACAAGATGGTACTTCCAGGCAACCAACCATCGAAATCTTGATGCTTTAACCCAAATTATGAATAAGCAAAACAGAATTGAATATCTCGGCCCCCAGTTGCCAAAGAGAACCGAGACATAAGATAATGTGCAGCAACTGTAGTACAGAAGGGCATAATAAAAGGACGTGTGTTATCAAAATTAAAGTTGAGAAACAAATTCTATATTTTCACTGCCACCTTAACTCTTGTTTTGATAAAGAGTCCGGGGGGGGGGGGGGGGGCACTACATGTGCTGTACACTGTACAGTACACACATACTGTACTGTACAGTGTACGTACGTTGTCGCGTAGGCCCTTTACTTATTGTGTGTGACGGACCCGCATGTGGCAAAGTTGCATAGGTCTGTGTAACTAAAACTCAAAAGTTGAAGTCTGTAAAACAAGGATCAGGAACAGCGGAAACTTCGGCGGGGTTCCGCAGGACGGGTAGTTCTGTCCCCTGTTTCGAAAAGAAGATCTGTGAAATATAAGCAGGCAAGGTTACCGTGCGAAGCACGCAGCAGAAATCAAAGCAAAACGGAAGGCGTCATTGATGATTACTGTCAACAATTGGAGGGCCGGTTGACCCGGCCCTCCAATTTTCAAATTTCAATAAAAAGGGCGACTTAATTGTTGATTCCAAGTTATTCGGACTAAGTCGGACATGGGTCGGCCTGCAAGAACGGCTGCAGTGCAGGGATAAGAATAAATTTGGCGTAAATGGTCACCATCGGCATCACCATCACTCAGCATTATGAATGACGACTCTTGCAAGTGAGTACTCCAGCCAAATTTCCCCCATAGCCACTGTACTGCAGTACATTAGTTTGTAAGTTAAATCTATTATTATTCAGCGCTTACATTTGCAAATTAGTGGTCGGCCTAACACTGGAATTTTTTTTGTCAATTGGGAACCCCGTAACTATTCTATGAAGTGAAGAAAATTTCACTGTTACAGCCAAGTTTCTCAAATTTTTCCCTGAAAGTATTCTGTAACGACCTTTGAAATATCCTATGCCTCCATGTTTAGACAATGTCATTTTCAAGTGTTTGAATCAAAAATGGAATAGTTTCTCAAGTAACAATTACTCTACCCGACATTTGGAAAACATTGCAAATTTGTAATGATTAAATATGAATGTAAGGCCGTACAATCATAATTTCATATTATTACATATGTATAAGGGTTAAGTATAATATTGTAATAATTGCTACTTTAGAATCCCCATTCCTATTTAGTCAGAGTAACTTTGACCCGACAGGTCATACTTTTTTATCGAATTTTGAAAATTTGAGAGTCGGGTGACTAGTCACCCGACTCTCAAATTTTTTCATCGAATTTTGAAAATTTGAGAGTCGGGTGACTAGTCACCCGACTCTCAAAATTTCAAAATTCGATGAAAAAAGCGTGACCTGTCAGGTCCAAGTTTCTCGGAATATTCCTATTATAGTACAAGAAAATTTTACTCAATTGTAGCTAAGTTTTTGCCTTTTTTAATTGAATTTTCCTGTATCACTCTCTAGTCTTTAAATCATTTCTTCCAAATAAAGGAGATCTAAGTTAACAAATGACATTTCCAAGTGGTTGAATCTGGTTAGCAGCATAAATGGAGCTGGGATTGAAGAGTACCAATTTTCATTTTTTTGACTTTTTTTTTCAATTTCAATTTTTATTTTAATGTAAAGTTGGTTAAGTGTGCTGGATATTGATAAGTGTTCAACAATTGTTTTACAGGAGTCATTCATCAGGATCAAGTCATCAAGACAACCTTTTGCCACCTCAGCCCCTGTTGATTTTTCTAGTGCCCCAGTAAGGTAAGTCCTTTTAACATTACAGGCCAATTTCATAGGGAAAGAAACCTCCAACAATTCCCAGGAATGTACTCCTAATTTTTGAGATTTCTTCTGAAAAGAGGGTCATTTTAACCACTACACTTGTGCAACTGCAAGTTTGGGGTTAGGGCCTATGTTAATCCCAGGAAATTTCCGTGTAAGCAAGTTCAATGAAAAGTCCAACCATTAGGCCTATAATTCCCGGATTTACCTGATTGAAAGGTTACCTGCACTGTGCAGCAACTTATTTCATCATGAGGGAACTTAGACATGTAGCTGAATTATTGAATTTGTAAATTGCTTTCCAATTCCAAATATTAAACTTTACAGACAAAACCGAAACTCAACAAATCATCACTCTTTGTGTTTACTTACCCTTTCATCTTTCCCCTCATGATCTTTCTTTTGTGTTTATTATTTTACCCTTTCATCTTTCCCTCTTTGATCTTTCTTTTTTAGTGATTGTTATCTAAATTATCTTTCCCCAATGTGATCATTCCCCACTCCATGGCCTTCCATTTGTTCCCCCTAGTCTGTCCACCAGCTTTCCCACTTGGCCTTGTTTTGTCCTCTGTCATCAGCTGCTTTCTTTTCCTACACTGTAGGCCTATCTGTTTCTGTTATACTGTCTTTGTAATTTTGCTTTTGAGAAAGGTCCTACTATACTAGGATTGAAACATCATGCCCTATAAGTTTTCTTTTATGTAATTGTCATTGGTGCTTGAAGTTGACACAACCAGCTGTCAATAACTCTTATAATACAGCTTTATTTATAAGATTAGTTTATGACACATTAGGTATATGTGCTGCTAGGAGTTTTCCGAGTTTGGGCCCTCAAACTAGGAAAGAAAACAGCAATTCTGTGGGTAGACCTTATCTTGTTAATCCCTATGTATATAAACAAACCCCTCTTATCTTTCCTCCAATGCACTTATGTACCCAGGCCCATTTTGCACTACTATACAGTACAGGGTTCAGTATACTGTACATGGGTGCGTCCATGAAGTTGGGGCATAACGTGTGATATGGGGGTCAAAATTTCAAAAGTGGTGTACTACTTTTGTAGCAACATTTTTATACAGCCCATTTACCCTAGTTTTAGGAAGAATATAAACAAAGTAGTTTGAAGCTTTGCAGAAAATATTATGTGTGTTACAACATTGCACCCATCATGCAAAAATACCGATGCTACATGGACACCACTTCAAGTTGTATACATCTGTTAACTTCAACAGTTCAGCATTTTGCAGATATCCTTTTGGTCAAGTATCAGCCCTGGGATGATGTCTTTATGGGATAAAAACATTGTTGTCACTTCCAAATAAAAACTGGGAAAAAAAACCTCTGCATGTTTCAAGTATGTGTAGTTTATTTGATGAAACATGACTGTATTCATTAGAAGTTTCGGCTACTTATTTATCAAGCACATATATTAATAAATTTTACATCTGGAACATTGTTAGAATACTGAAAATAAATGAGGTACAAGGCAAGAACTGTATCAAATCTAGTGTTTGTGTTCCCATGGGCATGCAATCTGGTTACCTATGCTACATGGACACCATGTCCATGTAGCATAGGTAGATTTGTCAGACTTGTCCTTTCTGGCATTAAACCCATTAAACCCATTAAACTCTGTGTCTTAAAATACTGAACAAGACAGAATAGAATTCATTGGTAATTTTTATCACTGCATCACAGACATAACCCATGTTCATCATCATCCTAAAACACAATGTAAGCATAACATGTAGTACAAAAACTTGAGAAGTTAATAAGTAGTTGTGTAAATGGAGCAGGTTACAAACCACACTGTCCTTAATAATGATGTACATTTGCAATTAAGTTACAGCATACTTTAGAATCATCTATGATATCTAAAACTACCGATACACCACCATATTGTACAATCTTAAGCATGCATTACCTATGCTACATTGTGTACATGGACACCGTGTCCAGGTAGCATAGGTAATGCATGCTTAAGATTGTACAATATGGCGGTGTATCGGTAGTTTTAGATATCATAGATGATTCTAAAGTATGCTGTAACTTAATATACATCACTTACTTTGGCTTACAAATTAGTATATAGATTTTTCTACATTTAAGCACACATTAAAATACAAAATTAGTACAGTGTATAGGGACTCTAATGCCACAAGTTCAGTCACATTCAATGATTAAGTTAAAGAAAGGAGGGTGATCTAAAAAAGTGTTACATGTACATGTATACAGTACATGCAGTAGCACCATAAAAATCGCACACAATTGAAAGTAAAATTTGACATGAAACATATACCAGCCTTCAAAATAATATGGAAATCAAAAGCCCAGAAATTTACCCAGAAATTTACCATGCAGCTACAATGAAATGAATCAAATAGCACGTCTCATGTTAATTGCACTTCATGAATGCCCAAGAATTGCTGTATGCTGCCACACAAAAGGCATTGAACTTAGTGATCATCACTGTACCAGTTGCAAAGACCTATGGTATGTTAATGTTTCTTGGAATTAATACCGGATGTATAATGTCACTGATACTGCACATGTCATTATTAACCAGATATATCACTTCGTTCATTTCTCTAAGTATGTTGCCAAAGCCAAAGAGATATCTTTAACTACTTGTGTGTCAAATCCAAGGTAACGAGATGTCACAGGGGCAGGTGGACAAGGCAACCGTCTGAAAATCCCGGTCTTAGCAACCCATGCATCATCTTTCTGTGTTGGCCAGCAGAACTTGTTTGGACCTTTCTGTGTAAGGAAGCTGATGTGACACATGCTGCCATTGACATCCGCCACTTCACCTGCCCACCAAGCATCATCATAGATGACGGCCACATAGTCACCAACTGCAAAGACAATGCGAAACAAGAGAATGTGAAACTGCAGTTTTAACAAAAAGGCACAGCTTGTGTCCGAGGACTTAAAACAATTACCAGAAGTTTTTCTATCAAGAAACTTCCACTGCAGTTATAATAAAGTATTAACATTTTAATCACATAATCTTGTCATTTAAAATAAAACTTTTACCAAAAATAATGTGAATTCATTAAGTTGAATCGAGCAAATCAAATGCAAATGTGTAAAGTTTAAACAGAGAGACAAGGAATGACCTTGTGTTAAAAAAAATCTGCCTGAAAGGAAATTTTTAATTGTAGTAATTGTTAACATACCTTTATAGTCCAACTCTGCCTCGGTAGTCGCATCTGGGTTGGCCGCCTCGGTAGTCGCATCTGGGTTGGCCGCCTCGGTAGTCGCATCTGGGCTGGCCGCCTCGGTAGTCGCATCTGGGCTGGCCGCCTCGGTAGTCGCATCTGGGCTGGCTGCCTCGGTAGTCGCATCTGGGCTGGCCGCCTCGGTAGTCGCATCTGGGCTGGCTGCCTCGGTAGTCGCATCTGGGCTGGCCGCCTCGGTAGTCGCATCTGGGCTGGCTGCCTCGGTAGTCGCATCTGGGTTGGCCGCCTCGGTAGTCGCATCTGGGCTGGCCGCCTCGGTAGTCGCATCTGGGTTGGTAGGCTCAGGCTCTGGCATTACCTTTTCATGTGATGTACATGTAGTATGGGCTCCAGCAGCTCCACCAACCACGGTAGTGATGACATAGGGTTGAACGTATTCCATGTTGGTGCACGAACCTGTGTCTTCACTGCATGCTTTGCAAAAACAGGACAGCTTGCGGACACCAATGACATTCGGTTTGATGGAGCGAATGCTGTGAAATTGCCTGGTACCTGCCACTGTCTTTCTTGCATGGCGATCCCTCTCTCGGTCTATGCATTCCAGCCAAAATGCTTTTCTAAAGAAATGCATGCATTTGCCATCCTCATCCATACCTTCTTTAGGCAGAGTTGCTGTCCGATCAATGAATTTGTAAAGGTCTCGGGCATTCGCAATGACCTCAGTGCCGGACATCACTGCATCTGTGGCAAGTCGCTTGACTACACCACTTTCGCCATCACTTGGCCCTTTGCCATGGCGGGAACCAAAGTACTGTGGCGCAAATTATAGTGCAGCGTAGACTATAGAGGGCGCACTCGCGGCTTGGGGCCCTATATAAAGCCCGGGGCAGTCGCTGGTGCCAGGAGTCACTCGCTAGGAGACACTCGCTGGTAGTCACTAGCAGTTACTCACTGAAAGGCACTCCACGGCACTGAACCAGACAGCACAGGACAGCGGATAGAGGAAGAGACGGTAGGCCAACTAGCTTGCGCGCGCTGACGGGCGTGTGCTGGGTGATGCGGTGAAGTCGGGCTGGCATAAGGAGGCTAGGAGTCCGTGGAGGCTACTGGAGGCGGGACGGCATACGGCGATCGGCCGATCGTCTCGCAGCGGAGCCGGAAGGGTGCGCTCCTCTCCCCGCCGCCTCGCGGGAGGATCACGACGGGAAATGGTCGAGGGCGGGGAATGGAGGCGCACTGAAACGCGAGAGGCGTACGGGTCTTACCCGGGACTCGGACCGAGGCTATCCCCAGCCAGGCATTGCCGTGCTGCCCAGCACTACCCTACCGTAGCAGCTAATGCGAGGCTACCCCTTCACAGAGCTAATTATTGAGAGGCTCAGGGACCAATCACTTGGAGGCTAATAATCATTGTAGTGCAATCAAACGGGAGGTCCATCATAATTATGACATGAACCTTTGCAATTAAACTCATACCAATCATTAATGGAAGACATTGACTCTTGTGTGTAATTGTCTGTCCTTGTCCACCCCGAGGGTTGAGGAGCGTGGGTGAATGCCGCTACGCGTATGGGGCGGTATATCTCCATCCAAACGGACCTGCATTCCTGGCTGCTGGCATTGATCTTCAGCTAGGTTGCTTGGGTAGAAGGACTGCGTATCGGATCACCGATAATAGACCGCCACAAATGGTGTCAGAAGTGGGATCATACGCCTGGCGACCATTTACCCACGTTCTCCTCCTTGGGGAGGCGAGGACAATGACCAATTAATAAAGTAGGACCTATAATTTAACTAAAGACGAACACACCAGCTCGAAATGACAGACCAGACTGCTGAGGAACTTCAGGAGGAGGTTGACACCCTCCGAATGGACCTCCAAGGAAGGGAGGATGAGCTCCAGCGTACAATGGAGGAGAGTTCACTGCAGGAGGCTACAATCGAGAAACTAACGAGTAGAGTATCTCTACTGGAGGATGCTTGGAAGAACATAGGTCGGAGGACTTCGCTGGATTCGGGCGTGCACACTGGACTTGCCTCTATTTCCCCGGTGAAGGGCATGGGACAGGAGGCTACTGGAGGTAACTGGACGCCTCCGAGGAGTATCATGAAGAAGAATAAGTCTTGGATGCCACAGGTACAATCTACTGGCATTAGAGGAGACACAACGCCGCCTGTGGAGGCAATCGCGGAGCTACGGAAGCCAGCTGAGGTCATAGGTGAACCAGGAAAAAGAGAGGAGTCAGCTCGTGAAATAGGAGGCGCAGGAGCCTCTTGTAAGGAGATACCATGGTCTCTCAGACGTGATCAAAGAATGAACGGGGAGAACCAGTTACAGGAGAGGATGACTAGGAACTCAGGTCGCCCAAGGATTGTCCCGGACCGCTTCGGAGGTAAACAACCGTGGGTAGACTACAAGGAACACTTTGAGTCATGTAAAATAGCCAATGGATGGGATGACGAGGAGGCGGCCGTGTTTCTGTCGGCGAGCCTCCAGGGCCCGGCACTAAAGATACTTCTTCACCATGGAGATGGAGAGAAGAAGAGGCATTCATACAGAGAACTTCTCAAGCTTTTAGATGGGCGTTTTGGACCTGGAGAGCACGCAGAGAATTTCCTCCTGGAGTTAAGGAATAGGAGGCAGAGGCCGAAGGAAACCATACAGGAGCTCGGCCAGGCGGTACGTGAATTGGCGTCATTTTCGTACCCGGAGTTTTCGGAAACCGCAAGGGACCGTCTCGCAAGAGGACATTTTTCTGATGCAATAGCCAGTCAGTTGATTCGAGAGGGAGTATTCCGGGCAAACCCGTCTACACTTGATGAGGCGATACGAGCAGCCTTAGCAATAGAGAACTTCGAGAAGATTGAGGCTCAAAGAAATGGGCCTAAGTTCGGCGCTGGAAAATGTAGGATGCTGGAGGACGCCATGAAGGACTTCGTTCAGCATGGCGCGGAACGACAGACGAACCTAACCTTGGACGAGGCGGGTCAAACAAAGAGGCGTGACACCAGGGTTTACCATTTCCACCAGAGGCGACGTGCAACCCCAGGGGACCGGTGCTATCGTTGCCAAGGGAATGGACACTTTGCACGAAATTGTCCGGAAAAGTGGAATAACGCGAAGCCTCAGGGAAACGGCGGTCAGCCTCTCCTAGGACCCGAGGAAGGGCTGAAACCACGGCAGGGTCAACTCTCAACCTAAAACCATCATCAAGTAATTTCTCGGAAGTTGAGCGGAAGGTACTTGTGCCCACAATCTCTCCCAAGAAAGGACTTTATGTAAAGGGGAAAATTCGTTCCCTCGACATTCCGCTCCTTGTGGATACTGGAACCACTGACACCGTTATTTCGGCCGAGGTGTATTACAGAATTCCAGCTGAGAGGCGGCCGAGGCTAGAGACAGATGGTTTAAAGGTGTTTCAGGCGGATGGAACTCCGATAGAAACTTTGGGTGTGGCGCAGATTGAGGTTCAGGTAGGAAGAACCATTTTCCCGGTACGTGCAGTTTTTGCAAAGGTTAAGGCTCAAGGAATTCTGGGAATGGACTTTCTCATACCAACTGGAGGAGTGTTGGACTTTAAGGCCTTAGAGCTCGTGTTGCACGGAGAACACATTAAGTGCACGAGCCGATGGGGAACAGCGTTATGCGCAAGGATTGTAGTAGCCAGGACTACTGTCATACCGCCGGGACATGAAACCATTATACCCGGGAGGATGGATAAGCCACTTGACTCGTGTCATGTTGGTGTGATAGAGCCAGTCAAGGGAGGCGGCGTGGTAGCGGATAAGGGCCTTATAGTCGCGAGGTCACTGGTGAGCATGGGTGGTGATACATTGCCAGTGCGGGTATTGAACCCGGGGAGGCAGAAGTGCGTTTTACGCTGCGGGGTTACTGCCGGCTGCCTCACCCCAGTGGACGAAGAGGATGTCGATGAGGTGCAACAGGAGGCTATGGAAAACGGATCGGAGGAGGTGCATGTCCCCGGACACCTTCAGGATCTCTGGAGGCGAAGCGTTGAGGGACTAGATACGCGATATCATTACGCCGTTGCTGGGTTGCTGTCGGAGTTCTCGGATGTATTTTCCAGAGGAGACCACGACCTAGGGAGGACTGACAGGGTGAAACACACCATAGACACTGGAAGTGCCAGACCTGTAAAGGAAAGGCCGAGGCGACAACCCCTGTGTAAGCAAAGGGAGATCGACAAGCAAGTGGATGACTTGTTAAAACGGGGGATTATTGAGCCGTCCGACAGCCCGTGGGCGTCCAATGTAGTTCTCGTTCGAAAGAAGGACGGAACGCAGAGGTTTTGCGTGGATTACAGAGGGCTCAATGAGAGGACGATCAAGGACGCTTACCCCGTCCCCCGAATCGATGACACCCTTGACGCACTGGCCGGGGCAAGATGGTTTTCAACCCTAGATCTTGCCTCCGGCTACTGGCAAGTCGAACTTGATGAAGAGGCTCAGAAGAAGTCTGCCTTTGTTGTGCGCGGGGGATTGTACAGCTGGAGGGTTATGCCCTTCGGTCTGTGCAACGCCCCCGCCACATTTGAGAGGCTGATGGAGAGGATAATGCGTGGCCTCCAGTGGGAAACATTGCTCGTCTATTTAGATGATGTCATCGTGTATGGACGAACCATCATGGAGGAGATCAATCGTTTGAGGGAGGTTCTGCAAAGGTTACGTGGGGCTGGACTTAAGTTAAAGCCAGGGAAATGCCACCTCTTCCGGAAGCAGGTTAAGTATCTGGGACATGTGGTGTCCCCAGAGGGAGTATCTACCGATCCAGACAAGCTGGAGGCGATAAGATCTTGGCAAACTCCGACTGACATACGAGGACTGAGGAGTTTTCTTGGGTTAGCCTCGTATTATAGAAGATTTATCAGAGGTTTTGCTGATGTGGCTCGTCCGCTCCATAGGCTGACTGAGAAAGCACGTGTCTTCGACTGGAGTGACGAATGCCAGGAGGCGTTCCAAACCTTGAAGACTCACCTGCAAGAGGCGCCAATACTGGCATACCCAGAACCCGAGGGCAAGTTCATATTGGATACAGATGCTAGCGGAGTCGGCATCGGAGCTGTGCTGTCGCAAGTGCAAAATGGAGAGGAGCGCGTTATTGCCTACGCGAGCCGTACACTCTCAAAGCCCGAGAGGAATTATTGCGTGACGCGCAGAGAGCTCCTTGCAATCATTGTCTATCTTAAACACTTCAAGCAGTACCTATATGGACAAGAGATAACTGTACGAACGGACCATGCAGCATTAAAGTGGTTAGTCACTTTCAAGAACCCAGAGGGGCAAATCGCTCGGTGGCTTGAGGTGCTCGGGCAGTACAACTATGAGATAGTGCATCGCCCTGGGAAGAAACATGGAAATGCAGACGGCCTGTCACGTCGACCTTGCAAGCAGTGCGGACTAGTGGATGACGATACGGTAGAGGCACCTGTGCCGGCGAATGTGAGAGTGGTTGTCGCCGAGCCAAACGTTACCACAGACGAATTGCGGAAGGGTCAGCTGAAAGACCCCTCCATTGCCTGGGTAGTACTTGGGAAGGAGGAGTCGGGTCAGAGGCCAGATTGGAAGAGCATGTCCTCCCGTGCAACTGTAGCCAAGGTTTATTGGTCGCAATGGAACCAGCTAGAGATGAGACAGTCGGTGTTATGTCGATGATGGGAATCGAATGACGGTAAGGAAGTAAAGTGGCAGATAGTCCTCCCAGTCGGCCTCCGAGAGGCGAAGATGGATGAGTTGCATGGAGGGAAGACCGGAGGACACTTTGGAATCAGTCGCACACTAGCCAAATTGAGGTTGAGGTATTACTGGTCTGGAATGGCAGCGGACGTGAGAGCCTGGTGCAGGAAATGCAATAACTGTGCTAAACGAAAGTCGCCTGCTCGGAAGAGGCGTGCACCACTCAGGCAGTACCGAATCGGCGCTCCGATGGAGAGGGTGGCGTTGGATCTCGTCGGCCCTATGCCGGAGACGAATGAAGGCAACAAATGGGTTCTAGTTATAGCCGACTATTTCACCAAGTGGATGGAGGCGTACGCCCTTCCCGACAGTACGGCCGAGACGGTAGCCAGGGCATTTGTGGAGAAATTCGTTTGCCGTTATGGCGTACCCAAGGAATTGCACTCAGACCAGGGTCGCAATTTCGAGGCGGACGTCTTTGCCGAGATGTGTCAGATACTAGGCATTCAGAAAACCCGCACGGTTGCCTACAACCCCAAATCAGATGGATTAGTGGAGCGGTATAACAAGACACTTATCGATGGCGATGGTGGCGGTGGCGATGATGCTAGACCCCCATCGCAACCAGAGAGACTGGGACCAGCAACTCCCCTTTGCTACATTCGCCTACAGATCGGTACCACAGGAATCAACGGGCGAGACTCCAAATATGCTCATGTTGGGCAGGGAGGTAATGTTGCCGGTGGACCTTACTATAGAAGCGCCTCCTCCAGAAGACGAGGCTATGGAACCGAGGACAGACTTTGGGGAGGAGTTGCGCAGGAGGATGCAAAGGGCCCACGAACGAGCCAGAGAACAATCCAAGACTAGTGCTAGACGCCAAAAGACGTCGTATGACAGACGAGTTCAGGGTGCAGGTTATGATGAAGGTGACTTCGTCTGGTGGTATAACCATACAAGGAAGAAAGGGGCCTCCCAAAAGTTAGTTTCAAGATGGGAAGGGCCGTACCTCATCATAAGGAAGCTGTCGGACGTGAATTACAGGATACAAGACAAACCCAGAGGGAAGATGCGTGTGGTTCATTTCGATAGGCTGAAGCCTTACACAGGCACTCCTATGGAGTCTTGGCAAACAGAACCTCCGAGACAAGTCACTGAAACTACGCCTCACGTGGATCCGGAGCGATTGCCTGCAGGGAGGCATCACCAGAGGAGTGATGAGGAAACGATTCCCTACGGAGGTGTAGAGGAGGACACGCAAACTGACCCAATATTTGACATAGGGAGCATTGACGGAGACGGGGTTACAGAGACTATGCCGAACACGGGGGACGATTCTGAAAGCCAGAGTCGAAGGAACCCACGCAGGGAAAGGAGGCTACCTTTCCGTTTCCGTTAGGCAGTATATAATTCTGTAACAAATTCAGTAACTTACCAATTTGTTTTATTGATCATAATTATTAGGTGAGAACCCCTGAACACAATGAGGGAGCACGGAAAGAAAAAGTTCCAATGCGAGGAGTGCTTGATGACGTTTCAGCACAGGACCAGCCTGACCCAACACAGACAGGTGTGTCATGGTCCGTCCCAAATCTTCACCTGGTGCGTGCGGTGTCCTTTCAAGAGCACGAGGAAGGACAACTTGCGGAGGCACTACCGGCAGAATCACGAGGCCCACATCCATGAGGTGGATCTTCTCCCCTTGGAGACCGAGAGAGAACGGACGCGGAGGCGACGTTCGGCAGGAGGAGAGCAAGCGGGAAAGGAGACCAGACGGATGGTGGTGAAGAAGCCGGAAGGACGGGAGGTGAAGGATCTGGGAGATGCTGAGACCTGGGCAGAGGCCCTACGTGTACAACCACGGGGTGAGAAGCGGCTGGCTGGAAGTAAGCCAGAGGCACAGGAGGGACCGCCAGCCAAGCAGGAGTCTCCTAAGCAGAGTACAATCACTCAAGGAGCCCCCCTGGATCTCTCGATTGCAGGACTGGAGGCAGGCGAAGGACTGTCCTTGTCACCTGCCTCTGCGTCCTTGCTAGAGGAGGATGTGTCAGCCCCAGTGCACAGACCGCTTGGTGGTAAGCCTCGAGGAATGCTCCTTATGGCCCAGCAGGATCACGTAGAGAGCAGTGAAGAGGAGAAAGCACCCAACAACGGAGCAGCTGCCCACATCCGCGAGGATCTATACCCGATCCACGTGACCTCCCTGGAAGAGGTACTGAGGGGCAGGGTTACCCGAGTGAAGGAGGTGTCGACTACCTTCAAGTACAAGGAGGGTGTGGTGGTTCGTGAGCAGCGGTTGGAGAGGGTGTACGATGTCCAGTTCGACCAAGACTTCCGCCAGAAGTAACAGCGCATCCAAGAGACCATGGAGGCAACGTGTTTCGTACGGGTTTCCAAGATTCAGGCTTTCTTAAGTTATACAGTTTTCTACAAGTTTTATATAAGTTTTCTATAAAGTGTTTCATAGTTTTATAAAAGTTTACTGTTCTTTATGAGGCGCATGTATAAAGAGGCGTCGACGTATTGAGGTTGTGGACCTTCTCGTTGTTGGATTAAAGCTTTGATAAGGAAGATTTGAGTAATTTGCTTTTGAATATCAGTTCTTTAGCCGTTATGAACGAGGGCGTTCATGCTAAGAAGGAGGCTTTGTGGCGCAAATTATAGTGCAGCGTAGACTATAGAGGGCGCACTCGCGGCTTGGGGCCCTATATAAAGCCCGGGGCAGTCGCTGGTGCCAGGAGTCACTCGCTAGGAGACACTCGCTGGTAGTCACTAGCAGTTACTCACTGAAAGGCACTCCACGGCACTGAACCAGACAGCACAGGACAGCGGATAGAGGAAGAGACGGTAGGCCAACTAGCTTGCGCGCGCTGACGGGCGTGTGCTGGGTGATGCGGTGAAGTCGGGCTGGCATAAGGAGGCTAGGAGTCCGTGGAGGCTACTGGAGGCGGGACGGCATACGGCGATCGGCCGATCGTCTCGCAGCGGAGCCGGAAGGGTGCGCTCCTCTCCCCGCCGCCTCGCGGGAGGATCACGACGGGAAATGGTCGAGGGCGGGGAATGGAGGCGCACTGAAACGCGAGAGGCGTACGGGTCTTACCCGGGACTCGGATCGAGGCTATCCCCAGCCAGGCATTGCCGTGCTGCCCAGCACTACCCTACCGTAGCAGCTAATGCGAGGCTACCCCTTCACAGAGCTAATCATTGAGAGGCTCAGGGACCAATCACTTGGAGGCTAATAATCATTGTAGTGCAATCAAACGGGAGGTCCATCATAATTATGACATGAACCTTTGCAATTAAACTCATACCAATCATTAATGGAAGACATTGACTCTTGTGTGTAATTGTCTGTCCTTGTCCACCCCGAGGGTTGAGGAGCGTGGGTGAATGCCGCTACGCGTATGGGGCGGTATATCTCCATCCAAACGGACCTGCATTACTGGCTGCTGGCATTGATCTTCAGCTAGGTTGCTTGGGTAGAAGGACTGCGTATCGGATCACCGATAATAGACCGCCACAGTACTCATGTTGGAATTCAGTACCGTAGTCTTCCTTCCCATATGAAATGTCCAGAAATGGACTGCGAGATTTGTACTGACTTCCTGCGCCATCAGAAAACCTGACAATCTTCTTGATGTGCCCTAGTTTTTTCTTTAGGTGATCGATAGCCAGTGCTGTAAACTGATGAACAGCGTGGTGGTCGTGATTATTATCTGCTGTTATCATGATTAGGGACTCAGTGACGGGCTTATGGCAATTTGGGCATCTGTAGTAAGAAACAACTGGGTGTATTGTGGCAGACTCATGCCCCCAGTGTACGCTTTGCACCTCATCCTGGAATCTGCAGGAATAGTTCTCTGCAAAATCGCAAACCAAGATAATCCAGCCATCAGGTGGTGAATTTGATATTTGTTGGAACGCTTCACTTTGCCATGCTGCCGTAAACAGATGTTGGGAAATGGACTTTGCATCTCCTTTCAACTCTTCCAACAAGTCTTCCAGTGTCCCTTGTTTCGTGTTCAATACCATTCTGTTTGTCTTCTTCCCTTTCTCTTCTTTGCTTTCACGCTCCCATTTCCTCCAATTTACATGGCTTTCATGCTTTTCTCGTAATTCCTGAAAAGCGACATCAAGTTGCGATGTCCCGCAATTCTTACATTTCCGCTGGATGCAGGGCAATTTGTGGTATTTCTGATCCTGCTTTTTACACAAGGATGCATCACTGAACTGGTAGATATTCTCAAAGAGAGAGTGGTTTGCAAGTTTGTTGATTGCTGTCAACTTAAGGTCAATGTTCGCACAATATTCACACAGACAGCCTCTGTATTTGATTGAATGACGGGTCTTGATGTGTGCTGGTTTCAAGTCTGCAAATTTTGACAAGCAAACTTTCATCTCTGGGCTGTCTTTCTGAAATTTTCCTGCCCTTATGGTCATGGTCAGGAATCCAGTTGCTTTCTTTGTTTTCTTACTCACCAACTTCTTGTCTGGAAGTGTCATGGAGTTTTCCTCATAGTATCTTTGAATGGTCTGCTTTGTCTTGTTTGAAAGTAGGCGAGCATGTGGCTTGAAAGAGGGTAGCTTCAGAGTTTTCGCAGTTGTCTTGAGCTTTCTGCATACACACTTCAGGCATCTGTACTTCTTTGCAATCTGGAGTGCTGGCACGAATATACGCTTCAGCTCGCCGTCTTTCTTCATTCTGCTTTTTCGCAGGCTACTCATCTTCTGTGACACAGTGGTGTAGATGATTTTTGTTGCAACATCAGTTGCAATGCCCTTCTCATGAAGAAGACGCTTCTTCCTTGGGGACGCTTTTTGCACGAGATCTTCAATTGTTTCAGCGTATATCTTTGGGTCTTGGGATAGGGAAGACCTGGCTCGTTTGAGGCTGTGGCGTCTTGCATCGTGTGATCTATCCTCATGCTGTCGCATGTCCTCTAATTGTTGCCATGCTGCTTGCGAGCGTTTCTCCTCTTCCATTAATCGTTTCTCCTCCTCTTCTAATCGTTTCCTCTCTGCTTGTGCTTCCAAAACTTCTCTCTTCTGTTCCTGAATCATCTGTTGCTGCCTGATGCACTCTTCTTTTGCCTCGTGTCTCTTCTGGCGTCTCCCATCCAAAATCTGTTGTTTCCTCTGATCTGATAGTCTAGCCCTTTGCTCTCTTTTCTTAGCAGCTTGTACTTCTTTTCGCTTTGCTTCTTTATCCATTTCAGCTCTGGTCCTTTTCACAGGTTTTTTGCTTTTGTCTGCCTGTTTCTTTCTCTCTTCTGCTTCTCTTTGTAACTTGTTCTTTGCTCTATATTCTCTCTGCCTCTTCAGAATTATGAGCTAGATACTCTCTTTTTTGGCCTCATTTCCAGGAAGATTTAGGGCTTCAACTTTCTCTGCTCGTCTAACTCTAGCTTCAACAGCTTCACACTGCAAGAGTGCTTTATACTGCTTTGGGTCACCTTTTCTTTGTTGGCGCCAATGTGGTTTCTTGCTGTTGATACTTTCGTCATGTTGATCAGCATTGCTCTGGTATGTCTTGAAAGACCGCAACCGCAGTTGAAAAGGAGTGGATGGCTTTGCTGATGATTTTTTTTTCCGTGGCATTTCGATCGACAGCGATTCTACATGTAAACATCAAATAAAAAAAATGAAAGCTGAATTAAGAACCAGGTCAATTGAGAACATGGTTAATTAGGTCAACAAATTACAATGAACTTGGATGGAATAAAGTTGATGACCATTTAGAATTGACCAAAAACCAGTCTAAAATAGCTTGGCTTCTAAATGGTGTAGTGTTAAATCATTTATTTCCTTAGAATTCCCATAGAAATTAAGGATCCAAAAAAATTAAAAGCTATTGAAAAGGAGGGGGATCAGCCCCCAAAAGCATAGTGTTGCAAGTCACATATTTTTTGTTGACTTGTACCATTTATCTCCTCTAATAAAGACATGGAAAAAATGAGTGAGGCCACTGTTCATTTGGAATCTTGTTTTATTCATTAATTGGAAATTGTGATTGAAATGTTGTCTTTTTGTGCACTTTGTAGCTCCTTCATTTAATTTCCAGTTTCAAAATTTTGGAAATTTGAAGAGGCCAGCATTTGATTTATTGAAATGAAAATTACGCCAGCTTTAATTTTTTTTCAGTTTTCATTGAAAATCCACACTCATTTGTGTGCACAAAAATGTTTCCCTCCTTATTTAACATCATGCTTCAAATCATGCCTCAAATCAGTGTTCCTTTGCTTTGAAGCGTCCGACGAGATCCAACCTTAATAATTACGCCCTAGGCCTAGGCCTACATTTTGGGGTTTTATGATATCCTCTAGATTAAAAACAAACCAGGCAGGCTCCAACAAAAAAAATATCAAAAATGTATTGACCTCCAGGCCTACCTAGCACCTGGGCTAAAAAAATACAGACCTAGCAAAATGTCTGCATCGTTTTCATTAATATCGGGTTGCAAGGTAACGAAGGTCAAAAACCGTGCACATGGCTTTGTGCGCCAATGCGCAATACCGATGCTACAATGGACACCGTGTCATGGCGATAAACTGTAGCATCGGATAATTTTCATGAAGTCAACATATTCAATGGAGAACTGTAAGTTAACAGACACTTCCACATAAAAAACAGTCGTTTTGAAAGTCTCCGCATCGGATTGGAATTAAAATTATCCTTACTTGTTCATGTCATGTCAATTTTTTTCACGAGAATGTACCGATACTACATTGGAGACCTTGTCCAGTTAATCATGTCCGGAGATTCATTTTCATGAAGCTATGCTTACTGTGGCAAAAACATTCGCATTGTTTCAACTTATAGATACAATCAGGCACATAGATACCAAAAAAAATAAATAGCATACTCACCTGTTGTTCATTTCACCAAAAAGCCGAGAATCCTCTCTCCTCACTGCGGACCTCCAACCCACCCTCTGGCTCCGCTACGTGGATGACACGTTCGTGGTCTGGCCCCACTGCCCTCCAAGAATTCCTGCAGTACCTTAACGGACAACACCCCAACATTGCCTTCACCATGGAAGTTGAACAGGATGGCTCCATCCCTTTCCTGGACGTCAAGGTTTCCCGCAACCCTGACGGAACCCTTGCACACACCGTCTACAGGAAACCGACCCACTCGGACCGCTACCTCCACCAACGATCCTTTCACCACCCCGGCATCAAGGCTTCCGTCAACCGCACACTGGTGAGGCGGGCCTTCGACATATGTGATGCAGCCTTCTTACAGCCAGAACTGCAACACATCAAGTTTGCTCTCCACCCCACCCCCTGACCAAAGGGTCTCCTATACCCCAGGTCCCTCTCCTAGTCCCACACCCAAGCCCCCCTCAGTCACCCTTCCATACATAGGACCAGCATCCCACCGGCTACAACGGGTCTTCCACAGAACGGGCATAAGAGTCTTCCACTCATCGACCAACAAGCTCCAGTCCTCCCTCCACACCCACAAGGACAAACCAGCTCCTCGGAACAGGCAGGTGTCTACCGTATCCCCTGCGAACGTGAAAAAGTCTACATTGGGGAGACCGGTAGAAACCCGGCAACCCAACTGAAGGAGCACAAAGCACACGGCCGACGGGGTGACTTTGACAAGTCATCTATAGTTAAGCACTCCCACTCTGAGGACCACCCAGTCAACTGGCAGGCAGCGGAACTAATCGTCCCCATTCAACAATGGCACTCCCGACGGATCCGAGAGGTCATCGAAATCCGCAATCCCCAAGACATCGGCTCCCCCTCATCCCGACCAATGGATCTCCTATATCCCAGGTCACCCAAACCTTGCCCACACCAGTCTAAGGCCCCCCCTTCCCGAGCCGACTTATGGATCACCTATATCCACGGCCTCCCCACCACCTTCTGACACACCCCAGTGAGCACCCATAGGTTCCCCCCCCCCCAGTCTCCCCTTAGGGTTTCTCGCCTTCCCGCCTCAGCGACCACCGTTAAATAAGGAGTTCCAACACCGAGCCCAAGACATTCTCCTGATGACGGCCAGAGCATACTCTTTCTTTTCAGAACCAAACCTCTTCCTTTAAAAGACCTGATACATGGTGTCACCGCAAACCTTCATATATTGATTCACCCACCATGCAAAGCCTTAAGTCTTATTTATTCTTTTCAGTCTCCATGCAAAACATTTTTTAGGAGGTAAGGTTTGTGGTAACACCATATACACGAAAGAAATCTCTCTTATATGAGTGTGCGGTTCTGAGAAGAACCGGTGGTAAACACTTGACGTTCCAAACAGTATGCTCTGTTCATCTTCAGGAGAATGACTGGAAGACGAACAGAAGATGAAGTTTGGAACGTCAAGTGTTCTCCACCGGTTCTTCTCAGAACCACACACTCAATTGGAGAGATTTCTTTTGCGTACATGGCGTTACCACAAACCTTACCTTCTACATGTATAGTACTTCAAACATGCATAGCTTAAAGTCTTATCTGAAATTTAATTTTAACTTTGCAGTTTGCATGTTTGAAGTCATTTCCGCTGAAGATTAAAATAGGTGTGTGCAATTTATTTTCTTGAAACTGATTATAGTCGTGTGTGGAACTTTTCAAATTTGTTGCCAGTTGCCAGCTTTTCCTGTGTGTGGGGCCACTCTCCCCTTAAATGAACAAAAATCAATAAATTAACCTTCAGAAAATTGATTTTAACAAAATTGCCCCTTCGTTTCATTACAAAAGACATGTCATTTGTTGCATACATTTGTAACATGCAGTTTCTCCAGCCAAATATGCAGCCCTAGCTGCATATTTGGCAATGTTGTTGTTTTTTCAGCTCGCTTGCTGCAAGCTATGTATAGTGAGCTTAATAGTCTGCAAACTTGCTGGCACACTTGCTACTGAGCTTGTCTGCAAGCTTGCCGCAAGCTTGCCCTCATTTACATACTGGCCGGTATTTGGAACCTTGTAAGCGTGCAGGCAAGCGTGCCAGGCACACTTAAATGCAAACTTGCTACTGAGGTTGCCCGCAAGCTTGCCGGGCAAGCTTGCCCTAATTTACATTCTGCACTGATTATGAATATGATGCAACTTGTACACGTAGTCACTGATGCTAGTTGTTCTGGTTATCTAGTATGACGTTAATTTCTTGTAATTTGTTGGTGGTTTTTTTTTTTGAAATCTCAATTTAACTATTTAAATCATTGATTTCAATCCCTTTCTTTGACCTTTTGTTTTCATAATAATTGACTGGTCAGTTTGAAAAGTACGTTATTTTATTTGTAATAGATGTACCATAGAGCAAGGTTTGCTCTGTAGATGTACATCTATATGTGGTGTGTGAAGTACACATGCTGTGTACTTTAATTAGTGTGCTTGCTTTGGAGCATCGTTTGCAATGTCTACAGTAAATTTTCCTGCCATTGTCTTCACTGTTAGTGATTACATTTGATATGCAGTATTGTGTGAGTGACAGTTCTCCTGTGAAGCATTTCAGAAATGCACTGAAATGCAGTCGCCATTATCAATGCCGTCTGACTGCAACTTGTGTTGTAGATGCTTTAGCAGAAGTTTATTATTTTGGAGTCTATAAATTTGATCCGCAGCCTGACATAAGTGGCAACAATCCACTTTTGAGGCAGTTAATAATGCAGTGTAAACTGCGCGATGAGCTAGGTCCCACGTGTGAAGTGCGTGAAAAACTGTGGGAATGGCTTAGTCAGAATATCAATGGATACAGCCCCAAGGGGCGTCCAGATGCTGAAATTCTGCAAGCTTTTGAGATGTTTGGTGATAGCAGTAAAAAGTTCATGACAAGTTACAATGGATTTGGTACCTGCCCTTCCTGTGAAAACAGTTTTCCAATCATGCGAACAATTGACCCTGTACTTTTCTATGACCAAACAGTACACATGAAGGAAACTTGGCAGCGGGTCTTAGTGCTATCATCGATAGGGCTGTTGAACAGCAATGCAAAAGGGCAAAATGTAATTTCTGTTCAGTGCCTCTTTGTACTCCCTTTGATGAGAATTCCATTGAGATGTCAAATTTCATGGTTGTAACTTTAGGACTCGATGAAAATGGCAAAAACATGCAGAAACCCTCAGTTGTTGTAAGCGAGAAAATTGATGTCCATGGGAAGACATACATACTAACAGCAGCGGTGCAGGTCAGACCGGGGCAATTTTTTTCAGTTGTTAAGATAGATGATCAGTTTGTTGTATTAGATGTTTTGAAGACAACTGTTGAAACTTACCTGACATTTTCAGATGCTGTTGTTGGGAGTACCCCTAATCTGAACGACTCACTAAAAGACCCGGTCAACAAAAGCAAGCCTTTCTCATATGCATCTGCTGTATCACATAATATTGCATCTAAATGCATAGATTTCCAACAAAATCCACGTGAAAAACACAACACTTTCCTAAACCCAAGTCATCATGGTGTTCATATCCTTGTATATGCACAAATAAATGGGCAGAAACTTTCAGAAGAAACCTCTGCCAAGGAACCTGGATTTATTTCAGTCAACAAACAAGTGAAACAACCAGCTACTTGCTTTCAAGGGGATCCTAAAGTTTGGCTGGAAGAATCAATTGATTTTCCTCGGGCCTCGTTGACCCCTATTAAGTTCAGGGAAACAAACAAGTGTGGTAAATTTTCCACAAACAAAAAACAAATGCTAGACATTCCTTCTAGATCAAGTTCTCCTTTTGATCAGAAAATGTGGCCGGAAGAATCAATTGATTTTCCTCAGGCCTCATCTACTCCCATTAAGAATCAGAAAACCAACAGATATGGTAGTTTTTCCACAAACAAAATACCTATGCTAGACACTTCCTCCTGGATCATGTTCTTCTGTTGATCAGACAATGTGGCTGGAAGAATCAATTGGTTTTCCTAAGGCCTCATCAATCCCTGCTATACGGAATACAATTGACAAGGCCAAGGCTGGTCACTTTCCCATCGATAAACAATCAGTTCATGTCAGTACAAGCACAGGTGGTTTTTCTAAGGGCTCAACTGCAGATATGAAACCGCAGTTGAATAATAATACAAATAGAACTCCACTTGCATCCAAAAACTTAAATACATTAGGGCAGTCCAAAAGAGAGTTTTCAGTAATTCTCCCTGGAAAGGAAAATATACCGCCATTAAAGGGAAACAAAAAACAAAGTTCAAAGGATGATGGTTGGAGTGCAGATGTATCTGCATTGTCAAAAAAACAGTCACCAGCAATACTAATAAAAAAGATTTCTGAGTGTATTAAGGACATAAGAATGGTACAAATATCTGGGCAACATGTTTCGTATACAGTGTTCAATAACATTCTTTATTTCTCTTGCAAAGAAATATTGAATGTTGCAGGAATAGCAATGAATAGAGGATACAAAGAAATTGACAAGGTTCTGAGCAGCAAATTTTCTGGAGTTCAAGCTGTTTTCCTTGACGTAGGGAAAAGAAGAGCATGGATCCAGAAACCTGCTGTTTTAATGCTGCTGCACAAAAAATCAAAGAACCTTTCACAAAAACAATGTGTAACTGATGCTGTTTTGGGGTGTGAACTCTCAGATGTTTCTGGCAAGGATGACATTAGTGTTGATGCTAACAATTCCTCAGAAAAGGGTGTAAGGGACTTCTTCACCTTGGGTGGACAAAAAGTACCATATTGTGTTATGCATGGAATGATTTTTGTTTCCTTTAATGATGTAGGAAAAGGCATTGGGTTCAATAATCATGTGAAGAAAAATCAGTGGAAGTACATAGATGCTTGTCTACATAAGAATAATATCAGCATTACTAGTTCATTTGACACAATATGTAAGAGGGAGAAAAGGCGTTTTATTAGCATAAGTGCATTAGAAATTTTGTTAACCAAGTTCAGATCTGGATGCAAAAACAGAAAAAAAAGTTGTTCTCGAAGAACTTAAGCTGGAGATTCAGAAGCTTGCTGGGCAAAGTGCAGAGAATAAACCACTTAAACATATGCATGTCAGTAAAGAACCAATACAAGATTTTATTAAATCACAATATCTTGGGGAGACAAAGGCCTTCTTAGATGCTTTGGTCAGTACATTTAATGGGGCTAAGACAAATCAGGGGGGTGTTTTGAACAGGTTTAAAGGGTGTCTGTTTAAGGAAGACTTGTTATATGTAATGAAGGGTCTTTGTGAAAACCGTGGAATGATTAAGGATTGTGTACATGAAATGTACAGATACCTTCATCCAGTTGGACCTGAAGAAACAATTCACATCACAGAAAATTTCAATGGTGTAAGACTCATTGCAGAAATGAGAAAGATACTGCCAGGTATTTTACCATCCTATTTGAAGGAACGAAATGCTAAACTTCAATACAAAAAAGAATTTGATGCTATACTGCTGCCAAGACGGATTGCCACAGGGTGGTTTATTGATCCAGACCGTTTGTTAAATATTCTGTTATTTCGGTGCCCTTTTCTATCAGGAAATTTGATAACAAGTATTTCTTAAGTGGAGATTTCATGTTTCTCATTAGAATGCTTGATGGAAAAAAGCTGAGTCCAACTTCTGAATTGGGATGGAACTTTTACCACTGTGTGGAAACCTCTCAGAAGAGTGAGGTTGCCCCAAATGGCTTGCGAACTGATCTTGAAATTAAACTTGATAGATCCCACCCAGAATCCCTTGTGCCTTCAAATCCCTTGAAGAACATTGTATTTGATATCATGCATGGCTTAGCTAGGATAGTAGAGAAATTGCTTAGTCTTGAAGTTGAAAAAATAATGTCAGAGGCAAACAAAAACCAGCAGGTCCAAGGCAAGAGTCCCTCTGGCAAGCACTTGTTGGATAACTTAATTTCCAACATAAATAAACCAGGCATTCGACAGGGGAATTTTCAAATATATTTTGATAAAACTGGCAAACAAGAGCCAATTTCTCTGAACAAAGACCATGCCTTGGGTATGGTTAGTCCACCACCAAGAGGAAAGGAGGCAGATTTTCCTCACATATTTGAACATGTTGTGCCTCAACGCATTATGCAAGTTTCAATTCCTGCTGAAATTTTACAGTACATTGATATCCCACATGTTATCACTGAATACGATGTTGTCTGTAAACTTTGGGATAGTCTTTATCACATGTATGATATTGTGAAAGATGATCCAGAACCCCTATTGCTACCTGGTAAACCAGAATGCTCTCTTCTGGTTACTGAAACTACAATTTAAGAAACACGCAGAGTGTTTCTACCAACTATTCTGTATGCGATATACATGGAGAAGACTGACCCCATATATGATCAAGTACATTGATTACATGCGTTATTTCATGGAGTCATCTGAATTTCCAATGAGCAGGTTACAGGCAGAGGGTGGGGAGCATCTGAACTATGTGCATAATTGCTTTTACTTTCGACACACAACTCGACATGGGGGCAAGTATAAAGTAGATCCACAATTATCACTGCTATCGTCCATGTATCGCAAATTGTCCTGTGAAATCATGTGTACACAATCAGGAAAAGATTTTAGTTTGTTTGCCAAAAGGCACACTGCTGCATGCATAATACAAGCTGTATTCAGGGGACACTTAAGTCGTAGATTGATGGTAGAGAAAGGTTGGAATTTTGGACCGTTAAATCAGAGTCAGGTGGAGGAAAACAGTACCATCTTAGATGATATACACTTAATGCAATACCCCCGTGTGCCAGTACCACAATCAGATGGAATCTTTTCACAGGTAACATTTGTTTTTGTTGGAAATGTGCTGAAACAATTAAATGGACACAAAGTACATTAGAAGTAAAACTTGTGTCCCTTGGTGGAAAGGTACATCAAAATTTACCTGGGGATACTAAGGGTCGATCAACAAAAAAATATCACATCTTGGTAAATGAGCAGGCCTTAATGAAGTCCAAAAAGATACCAGATACTGTAAGAGAAGCTGTTCACCGCAGGTACATAGTACTGGACTATAGCTTTGTTTTGAAGTGTATGAAAGAAAATAGACTTGTTGACAATAACATATACAAGCCAGACCTTACTGACTTATTACAACCTGTCAACCAGGAACCAACTCTTCAGCAACAGCATTTTAGTAAAAAGGCACGTATGATAAGTCTTCTAAAGAAGCAAAATAGACAAGTGTCAAAAAGAAGGAAAAGGCTTAAAAATGTGGGATCTAACGTTGCCCAACTGTATGCAAATTTGAAGAGAAAACAAAGTCTTGGCTCACAAAGAATGACTTTTGAGGAGCAAACAAGATTGTATGGCAATTTATGCAAAGAATATAAGACTTTACCACAAAATGAAAAATTAAAGTATGCTAAAATGTGGAAAGCAAAAAGGCATGTTCAAACTGAGAAGGAAATACATAGAAGTACAATAGATCTTTATAACTCTCCGGATACATGTAAACCTCTCTACAAAACATATAACAGGTGAATGTAATTTGAATCAGGGGTTGGAAACTGGGAAAAATCAGTACATGTATTTATTGGAAAAATACATTTCCAGGTTTGTTTACATGAAGGGTACCTTTATAAATGTACTAATTACAATTGTGTTTGCATTTTCATGTTTCATGGCGTTTCCATTAAATTTACTGCATTTTATTTAAGGCAAAAACATGATTTCAATATTGCAGCATTTTTGTATTGTTTTTATGTGTGTAGTTAATGACAGAGACATCCCATAATTCATTGACAATTCAGTATGTGAATGGTATTTTGACTAATGTGTTATTACTGTTACATATACGTGTGCGTGCGTTTCATTGTATTGTTTTGTTTATGGGTACAGTTAATGACACCAACATGTCTGAAGATAGTTTCAGAATGATCATTTTACAAAATCAGAACATGTTTCTAATTCATATATCATGTATTTGGAATTGTCAATTTTTTTGGGTGGAAATACATGAAATATTATCAAATTGCCCCCTACATGCAGGTAAAATTTTTACTTTGATGAATGTCAAGAATAAGAGCACCACTTTTTTAATGCCCAGACAGGCACATGCATGCATGTAAATTGTCATATCATGTTGGCAGTGACGAACTTGGGGATTGTGAGCACATGTACATCATGTACAGCAAGGAATGCCTTTGTGCCAAAAAGTGCATTGGAATTATATGATACTGATAGGACAATCTTGGAGAATCCAAAAGTTTTAATTAACGGTAAAAAGTGTTACCAAGTATCGAGGATCATTAAGAATTTCCGTATACATTTTATGTATGGCTGCCAGATAGACCATGGAGAATGTTCTCTAATCTCTAGATAATACTCCTCTTCCACATCGAAAGTGAATATTTCCCTTTAAACATCAATGTTTGTAGCTATTTTTGAAGTAAAGGGGTCAAGAATAATGACATCATACACAAGTCTTTGAATGTAAAATATATTTGACTCAATAAAACAGAAATCAGTCTGTAAAGACTGTACATAATAAAACAATTATAATTGAAGAAAATAAATGACATGTTCCAAGTATATTGAAGTGAACATTGAAAGGCTGGGTTTTCCTTAAGGTTTCTTTTAGATTTTGATGTGATGTACTGTAGGTTCGTTTATAATTAACACATGTTATGTATTCTTTTAATTTTACATTGATAATTTAGTTAGTTTCCCCACAACAATTTAATCTAGATGTGTAGTGTTTATAAACTCTGTATAGGGATTCAACAGATGACTGCAATGCAATTTGTTTGACAATCATAAGTTTTTACCACATCCCCATAGATTTTCATTCTTTAGTCAAATCTTTGCAAATAGCCTTTTCTGCCTTCTTTGACGCCTTTGCGCTTGTTGCCTTTTTGAGATTCAGATATACATTGATGAAAGCCTTGGTTGGTTCATATTTAATGATTTGAAAACAAACATCTTTAACAATTTGACTGAGATATCTCCATTTATTTCATTTTGAGTTATGCTACACCAAAAATTTTGCACTAGTTTGTTTGACAGAATATGTTTGCAGAGAAAACTTTGTATATCTACTCAACTTAAATTTTGTATATCGTCAGTGTTAAAAAAAAGTTCCATACTATGAAATTAAAGATAAATTCCATCAACATGGAACAAACCACCTCGATTTTGAGTGACAATCCTTTCATTGGTGTACTGCAAAAAATGTTTGTGCAGTATGTCATACACACTTGGCATTTTTAAAAAAATGCAAAATGTGTTTGCAGTTTCATTCTGCTGTTGTTTCAATTTACTATACCGTAACCGGCAACATATCCCAGTGCCCGTTCTTCTTCGGGAGTTATGGATTTTATTTCAGATGTGTCTTTATTTTCTGGAAGGTCTGCACTTTGTTTTTGTCCTTGATCATCCAATACAGAATAGACTGCAGTAAATAGGCCTACTGATAACAAATTTCAGCAAATTGCCAACTTTGACTCACGTTGAGCACATGCTTTTCACATGGCTTCATATACCGTTACCTCTGGTTTCGGCACTTTTGTATCTACAGCAGTGACAACCAACCAGAGTGAACTTACTGTGGCTAAACTAAAGTTTTTAAACTCTTCTGAATTTAGCGCTTCAGTTAATAAGCTCACCAGTAAACTCATGACACATAGTGCTATTGGATAAGAGACAGACTATGATTACATAGATGGTGGCTTTCTTGTGAGCATCTGCAGCAGAAAACTTGGTCTCTGGTCCAAAAGCTGAAAAGTAAAAAAAAAAGAGCTTTTTGAATTACAACTGAGTGAGAACACCTCAATGGTGAGAACAAGCCAACAAAACTTAACAAGGTCTTTTTTGCTCTTCAAAACAATTATCAGTGTTTGATAATAAATGTCAAATTCTGATTTTCATTCTGCCTATGAGAAAGGTCCTGCTTGGGTCGAACATTAAGGCCATTGTAAGAGTGAAATTTGGCAAGCCCCATGTAACAGGTGTTACTCAAGGTCTATCCTGCACACGTCATTCCCACTGCCCTCATTCCAAGTAACCTGGCTCAAGACATACCATGCCAGGGTCCCTCTGTCAGTGCCCCACAGAGTCATGACCTCATGGTTTCCCCACTAAACTGACCCTGCACCTTCTTCCCTGAAATGATGTCTTATAAGTTATGTCTTCTTTATATGACATCCCCCAAGAAAATATCTCCCCCTCCTGTAAAAAGGTATATAATGTGCTCATTTTCCCAGTTTTACTGAGGAGAAGATCAGGCCAGACCAGAGTCCAACACGCATTCCTTACTCTTATACCCAGGCATAGCCAGAAGCTGTTCTAGCCCTATGACCTGTGGTGCAGTATCATTTCTTAAGTATTTACCGGATGTATAAGTGAGTTCTTAGAGTTCAATTATAAAAGTCTCCCAACCAAGCTGAACTTAGCCGGTCTGCTTTGCCTGTCGTCATCTTCAAAAAGCCCATCATCATTCTTCTCTACCGTACACAAAATCTGGGAAAAACCTGTTGCCCATTTGGGAGAGCACTAGTACATTAATCCAAAGTCCTTCTCCTAGGTTTGAGTCACAGTCCAGTCAAAGATTACTTTGCCATTAAAAAAAATATCGAATTTAGACAAACGTTTACCTGTTTTTCTGACTTTCATGTTTTCTTTCCTTCAGAACCTTCAGAAATGCCATGCTGGTGCTGGTACTTGCATTGGACCATGGGGAATAGTCCAAACTGATACTGATAGATGCCATATCTGCAAAAAAATTGTATAGAAAAAATAATGAATATATTCGTATTTCCAATTTTTTTTAATGTAATAAGTAGTAGGCCTACGGGGGGCATGTAAACACTTAGATTAAGCAAATCGCCTGATCCCTAAAATTAAAAAAGAAAGAAAAAGGGGTGATTGTAACTGTAACTGTAACTTGTAAGTGGAACTTTGTAACTGGAAGGGTACAAGTTACTCAGACTTGGACCTACTTGCTTGGGTAATTATTTTTAGAGGAAATAGGGCCTATCTTCAATTTGCTCGAGTAACTTGGACCCGACAAGTCACCCTTATTTCTCTAAATTAAACAAAATATTGAAACATTCGTTCAGGTGGATTTCGTTGGACCAGGTTGGACAGTGGAGAAGGACTCTAGTAATAATATGGGGAAATAAACATACCTCGGAAGTTTCAGTAGAACATGCAGGCCGACAGCGAATACAAATCCATGAGTACTCCGAGACTGTTTCTTTGCTGAGACCGGCGCAATCATTCAATCATATATCCTCCAGTCCATGTTCATCCCACCAAACAACGGTGCATCGTTCGTCATCGCAAGACAGTAATCATTTCAGAATTAAGCTGACGCTTTGGTACTAATACAATAGTGGCGGCCATCGTCTTCGGAAACATTGCTTTCGTGTGACAACTTATTCAGGTCCAACTCATCTTCAGAAATATCACTCCATGGAGGATCACTCTAAATCTAATCATGGAGGAATATCCTCCATGATCTAATCGTCTAAATCCCAACCATAGAGCCATTAAGAGGAAATCTTTGACTCACTGAACTGATACAACCATAGGCATACAACAAGGCAAGTGCTGCAGCTGGCCTTCACTGTGATAATTAGATTTAGACACATAGTGCATAGAATAGTATCAGTAGTGCTTGCGGTTGGCAGTGCATGACCCCTTTACAGAGATTGACAGCCCCCTTGTGGATGTGTTTACATAACAGTGTAAGGGGAGTAGATAAGAGGGCTGGCCAATTTACCGCAGAATTGCTGTTTTCTCTCCCTAGTTTCTAGCGGAGGAAATACCTAATGAGCTGACACTTCCTGGCATGCATAATTATGTGAATCACCAAATCTTCAAAATGTTTCCATTTTATTATTTGCAGCATAAGCGTTGACTACCAACATGATGGGGACTTTGTCTGCTTGAGGACGCTGTTTCTGATGAAGGAGACCTGGATGAGACATGGGAGCCTGTTGTCTCATTGAAGAGCAGGTAAGGCGCTACAGCTCAAACACTTCAAATACGTTGTTTTTGAAATCACAGAGGGTCGTTCTCTGTAATGTGGTTTGCCACAATGCTACTTGTTTGTTATGATAGCGATTGAACTGCACTTGTGTTGTTTCATGCTTGAAGCTAAACTTTGAAGATTTGCTTTCTATTTTTGTATAAAATGTTTGGCTACTTTTCACCTCTGACATTGGTGTCTGAAATCATACTTTTGTTGGCCACAATAATTGTGTTAATTTTCCACAAGCAGTCTGATGATCATCATGACATAAGAAGCAAGCTAAATAGTAATAATAATTGTACGATTGAAATAGTCAATAGTCAATTTAGTAGAAGCGGTATTTTGTAACTTTCTTAAACATTTTGTGATTTTTTTAGGGTAAATCCAGATGGTTTGGATTATATGGCAACCAGTGAAGAGGTGTATGGAAGAGATGAAGAGGCAGATGATGAAGAGACTGGGACAGAAAAGTCCTTCACAAGAAGTGGGCTGCACCGGGTGTTGAATAAATGTGAGGGCGCGGAGCAGACCAAGATCTACATAATAACGGAGACAAGGCGGTGGGGGCTGAATAATCAATGTTAGTAGTATTTCTTTTAGCAGCTTGAAAAAGAAGATCTCTTGCTTCTTCCAGGTTCAAACGGCCTATGTTATCCTGCAATGAAACCCTAAACAACATAGATAAATTGTTCAAATAATCATGCCAAACAGATGTTTTGTTTTAAAAACTACAGTCATTTCTAGAACTAGAATTATAAAAAAAATAATGTGATGAATCATTTCTAAACTTAGGCATTAAGCACGGCTAAGACATTCATCAGCTCCCATGCTTATCACCGGTTTTTGATTTCCATGTAACAACATCAATTAAAATGTACATGTAGGCCTACAATGAAAAAAGGACATTGGCTTTGTAGGGGTGTTTCACACACATTAGTGCTAATACACATTATACATGTGTTGCATAATTATCATGACCCACTAGGCGCTCCATAACAGTGTTACATATTATACCCACTAGGCACCCCATAATATTGGTATGTAACGTGTACGACATGGCTTAATAAAAGATGGCGACATAACAGTGAACCCACAACAACGTGACTCGCACTTGTACAGTCATTTTAGAGTTAACCCACGCCTCGTATGCAAATATACGACAAATTGGCGACGAAGATGGCGAATGAGGACGTCCATTCATCGATGGACAAGAGCAATTTTCTCCCACCTTTTTCGTCACACTACGATAAAGATGAAGATTGGGACTGTTATGTTGAGCGGTTTGAGCTGTTCCTGCAAGCGTACGGATTCGACGCTACACAAGGCAACCCACGTGTGGCGGCCATGTTCCTGCACTCGATTGGACCTCACTACTACAATGTGGTGCGGGAGCTTGTTCCTCCAACCAAACCCAATACGCTACCTTACGGGGAAATCAAGAAGGTCTTGCGGAAGCACTTGAAAGCTCCACCGATAGTTGTTGCAGAGAGGCGCAAGCTGATTAAACGAGATCAGATGCCTTCAGAGACCATTGCTGACTATGTAGTGGCCCTCAAGCACCTTAGTTTACACTGCAACTATGGCGACAAACTCGACGAGAATCTTCGGGACAGATTCATCAGTGGGCTGCGTAGTGAGTCCACATCCCTTAAGCTCATGGAGAAGACCGGCGACAAACCTTCACTGACATTTGCAGAAGCAGTTGACTTCGCACAGTCAAGAGAGATGACCTTCGCCGAGGCAAAGCACATGAGGGACGACATGTCCAATCCAATGAAGACCAAGTCATCAGTCAACATGGTTAGACAGAACTTCAAGCCACGCAGGGGTGAACAGACCAGACCTCGCCAGCAATGTTTCAGGTGTGGAAGAAGCTCGCATGATCCGAATCAGTGTTGGTTCAGAGAAACTAGATGTAACATACTAACAAGTGTCAGCACGTCGGTCACATTGCACGGAAATGCAACAGCACTCGTACTTCAGGCCGTCGAGAACCTGACAGAGAGACATCAACCAAGCAACGCCAAGCCAGAGAAGATCAAGACAGGTCCCAGCAAAGGAGACAAGGGAACCCAAGAAAGGACAAAATGAGACACTCAAACAGGACACCGAACTCTGGTAATTCGAAAACTGTCCTTAGAGTTAGCCAAGGAGGTAGGCATACTCCTACTACCGATCCTAGTACGAGTGACTCTGAAGTCGAAGACGACTACACAATATTCAAAGTTGATAGTGATGGTAGCACTAGTACGACGCATGATGATAAACGCACCAGTGTCACTAAACATGCAAAAGGCGCAATAGCGGTTGACATGTGTATTGAAGGTAAAGTTGTAGAAATGGAACTACATACAGGGTCTGGGGTCACAATGATACCACTTACCTTATATGAGACAGAATTTAGTAACTTACCTTTACTAGAGAGTAGCAGAGTCCTCACTAGTTTTACAGGTGAATCGGTTCGACCCGCAGGGAAACTCAAGGTCAATGTTAAGTATGGTAGACAGTCAAGGGATATGTACTTATATGTGGTGAAACACACAAACCATACCTTGCTAGGTAGAGATTGGCTACAGCATATTAGGCTGAATTGGCATGAAATCAACTTCTCAAGTGTTGAGAATGATAACATAACAGTGGTTGAGAAAGTTAAGGCCATGGGAGGCTTGAATGATATCCTTGTAAAACATGCCATGGTATTTGACCATACATTGGGTAAGCTGAAAGGCATTAAAGCCAAGGTGACCCTACAAGAAGAGGCAAAGCCTATTACATGCAAACCTCATAGAGTACCATATGCAGTGCGACCGCAAGTTGAGAAAGAGTTGACACGACTCCAGAATTGTGGTGTATTGACTCCAGTGACGCATAGCGAATGGAGTACAGGTATTTTGGCTGTACCAAAGAAAGATGGTACCGTTCGAATTTGTGGCAATTATAAGATTACCATAAATCCAGTGCTAAAACCAGTAGCACCCCCGAACATAAATGTGGAAGACATTTTGGCTAATCTAGCTGGCGGAGTCTCTTTTTCAAAACTTGACCTCGCACATGCATATAATCAGATGGAATTGGACGAAGAGTCCAAGAAGTTGTGTACAATATCTACACACAAGGGTTTGTTCCAGCAAAACAGATTAGTCTTTGGCATTACCACTGCACCTGCTATTTGGCAGAATGCCATTGAACAAGTATTGCAAGGTTTACCTGGGGTTCAGGTATACTTAGATGATATTCTAGTAACTGGGCAAACTGAAAAACAGCACCTGCTGAATTTGGACAGTGTTAACTCGCTTATGTGAGTATGGACTTAAGTTAAAGAGAAGCAAGTGTGAATTCATGGGGACATCTGTAGAGTACTTGGGACATGTTATTGACAAAGATGGTGTGCATAAGTCAGAATCCAAGGTCAATGAAATTGAAAACATGCCTCCACCCAAGGATGTATCAGAACTCAGATCATTTCTGGGAATGCTGAATTACTACAGGCGCTTTATTCCGAATTTGGCTGCGGAAATTGCACCCCTCAACGCACTGCTTGAAAAGAAGCAAAGGTTCAAATGGACTAGCGAAGCAGACAATGCATTCCAGAATGCCAAGCAATTGCTGCACAATTCAGGGTTTTTGGTTCATTTTGATGCAAAGAAACCAATTTCCATAGCAACGGATGCAAGTCCCACAGGCATAGGCGCTGTGATCTCACATGTCATGCCAAATGGCGAAGAGCGACCAGTTCAATTTGCCTCGCGTTCATTGACTAAAGCAGAGAAAAACTATCCGCAGATAGAACGAGAAGGTCTTGCCATGATATTTGCCTTGAAGAAGTTCTACATGTATATCTATGGTAGGAAGTTTACGCTGATTACTGACAATAAACCACTCACGGCTATATTTGGGCCGAAGACAAGCTTGCCAACATTAGCAGCAGAACGCATGCAGCGCTGGGCTATGTATATGGCTGGATTTGATTATGAGATACAGTACAGAAGCACAAAGGCGAATGCAAATGTAGACTGCTTATCACGATTGCCATGTATCTAAAAAATAGCTGTGTGCGTTAGAGTACTCTCAACCTTTGTCATACATGTACATGTAGTTGATCAGCCTAATCAACCACTTGTTGGCCTTGTGCAACAGGTTGAAGATCCCCTACCTGTTGTTGTTACATTTTCTCTATTACCAGATGCCCTACTTCCTCTCCTACCCACACCCCTTGCTCTTCTATTCTAGAAGGAATAGCAACCTGACAACAATGCATATACTGTACATGTACATGATGTAAACTGTAAATAAAATTGACAAGACACTTTGTAAAAAGAAAGTAACTTGAATCCGTCCATCACTTACTGTTCTATGATTATGTACTTCAAATTAAACTTACTGGTATGCCTCAGGTTAGTCACATTTTGGTAAAATCTATATTTATTTTATTGCAAACCTACATATCTAGAATGAAACAAACCCTGGATCAGATTGGAGCAGTCAGTTCAGTCACATAATTATGTACAACCAAAACCAGCTACATGTAATTGCACTATTTATAAAAATGCCTTACACTGCATCAGTACCTACCAAAAAAATAGGAATGGACATGTTGCGGACATGGAGATAAACATTATAAGGTAGCGGATGGTTGTTGCCAGGTGTTTCTGCAATGGATGACTGTAGAGAATTAATAACTAATTCTGCTTGCATTCTTTCTCCAGCCAGCGGATTAAGTTACAGACTACAAACCCATTAATGACTCTTATAAATATTTACTGGTCAATGACCGGAGACAGTTTCAAGATGTGCAGTTGACCACAATATTCACGTCACTCGGATAGTCACTTTTGCAGGCATGTTAATGTTTTTATTTGTAAATGTCGACAAAGGTGATCCTTGGGCAAAATAAATAAACTGGTATCAAGCAAAAAATCACACGGCCTGCCGGCCGCGATATTTTTTTCCGTACCATATAAACGCTATGGGCCCATATGTTTGTGCACAAACAAAGTGCATGTATGAAGAATTGAGTCTCAGGTCACTCAGACCATGGAGGAATAAGTATTCCTCCATGCTCAGACGGTACCGGGTGCGGGCCGCGGGACGCAAGTGAACGACGTACAGTACATGTACACGTACGATACATGTAGTACTGTACATGGCACAAACGAACTACGTTTAGGTTGTTCGTTTTTCTCATGGCAAAACAATAATAATACAACGACACAGCGAGAACACATCAATTTCACATATCAACGTTATTAATATTTTTTCTTGAGCATTTTCAACTGCCAGATACCGGTTGTGATTGATAACACGTACACGTGTCCAGATTTCACACACATGTATCATATGACACCGTGGAAATAATTATGATTATACTTGATTAAAATAAACACACGACACAGGTTTGACATTTTATGTGAAATTCAGAAAGTTTTTCTGTCAAACAGGTCTTGGAAAAAACACGTGAGTTCGATCAAACTTTTGCACGGCCGTGTATGATACATGTACGTACGTCTATGGCAAGCCAAATGCCCAATAATTCGATAAACCGTGTTTATCGCCGATAAACCGTGTTTATCGGCGATAAACACTGTTTTTCAACCGATAAACACGGTTTATCGAGAGAAACTCTGTTTATCACTCGATAAACAGAGTTCTCTCGATAAACACTGTTTATCGCCGATAAACACTGTTTCTCGCCGATAAACAGAGTTTTTCGAGATAAACCCTGTTTATCGACTGATAAACAGAGTTTTTCGAAAAACTCTGTTTATCGCTCGATAAACTCTGTTTATCAGTCGATAATTACTGTTTTTCGATAAACTCTGTTTATCAGTCGATAAACTCTGTTTATCAGTCGATAAACTCTGTTTATCAGTCGATAAACAGAGTTTATCTCGAAAAACTCTGTTTATCGAAAAACATAGTTTTGAAGTCTGCCTCATGAGGGCGCTGTACTGAAAGTTCACGACGGTATTGCTGCCAACACCATAGATACGTGTCAACACGGCCTTCGAAATGGCTACTGGTGGTGATGGTCCGCTGGATCCAGATGTAAGTTGTAGTGAACTTTACCATAGATTGTGTAGTTTAGGACCCCGATGTAACTTTGTCATCAACCTGTAGGGTTAATTTGTGGCAAGAGGTAGTCACTTACAAGGCCCAAAATGTAATGACGTACAAATGACTTAGGCCTAGCCTAAGTCACTTTGAGTTTGACAGTGAGAAAATGAGCTTTTTCTTAGTCGGACAAATCCATAGGGTTTGTACACAGGGTGCTGAGTGGAAGTAGTATAATTATGGAAATCTTTCCGGACGGTATACATCATATCATTTACTGCTCTCGTTTTATTAGGTAATACTAGGACTGAGTGAAGTCCCAAATTGGCCAGGATCTAGAAATGAACATCGGTTGAGTACTTTGATAGTGTTGGTGTGATACATTTTGTTAATTTACAGGATGATGATTTTCAGGTGCAGCACAGGAGGCTACAACAAAATATCAGTGCGGCCATAAATGGACTAGATGCACTCCAACACTTCGATCCTGCATCTTCTAATCGAAGAAATAAAAAAAAGAGGAAGAGGGGACCAGAGGCACGGGTTGTGACCAATCACTGGTACTGCATTCCGGAAGGATCTACACTCCCCAACTTCAGGAATTTGACGGCGTGTCAGGTGCATAAGGCACACCTAGAGGCAGGATATGGTAAGTCCTATTCACTCGCTGTACAACCATTCTACATCCCAAAGCTTTTAAATAGGGCTGGCTATTGCACACTGATAAAAACTGAGATAAAGGAATGTTTTAACCGATGCTTAAACATCTAACTAATCTAACTAATTTCTTTTGTTCTTCTTTTTCTTAGGATACCCACCATCCTGTGTTGAGGGGGAGGAAGTGAGAAGGGTAACTCTAAGGCTAGATTTGACTGAGGAAGCCTTTAAGTCCCACATATGGGATCTTTTTCCCATACTGCGTAGAGGAAAATTCCAGTTGTTCAAAAGGAGTAGGCAAGGCAAGCTGGTCCCATTGGAATGTAGCACACCCAAGGAGATCAAGGATTTAAAGTATCGAAATACTGTATTTGTCCGCTCCATTGTAATTGAGCATTCTGAACATTCCATCCCCTCACCTTCAACAGTGACTACTGTTCCCGTAAGTAAATATTTTGTTTTTTATTACAGGCGTAGAATATTCGAATGGAATGTATATTTGTATGACTTTGGAATTAGTGTACAGTTTGCCCTTATTTGATTTATGTATACAGTTTGCCCTTATTTGATTTATGTATACAGTGTATATATCTAAACAAACCGAATGTAAGGAGGGAACGTTAACCCACCCAAGGAATTTGTTCAAACTTCATGGCCACTTTCATTTTCCCACAATCAGGTTACTAATTCCAACATCTTCACACCACTTTCTTCGTCTGGGGAAATTAGTAGAAGACGAGTGACCAGACCATTAAGTGCAGGACAACATGCAGTCTCTGAGAGAGGGGACCAAGATCAAGAGGTACATGTAATTATACTCTCTGCAATATAATATTTAAATGTCCTTGTAATTGTTCTTGGCAGCTGCAATGAAGTGGGGGTGTCCATCCCCGTGTCTGGCAGTATGAACTAGTGAACAGAACAACGGGATGGATACCCTTTTAATATGTGTCACAATGTCGCTCAACAACCATGATAGCATATTAGTTGCCATGTTGAGGATACACGCTCTTCAGTTAAGAGTTGGTACTTAAGATAAATGAAGTTGTGCATGTATTTTGAATGGGCAAATGTTTAACACCACTGTGTTACTGTCAAGGCACAGTTATCCCCTCATTCATTTAAATTTATATCCGAGCCAATGACATTTTTCTCTATCAAAAAACTGAAATACATGTAAAAGTTATCTATTAGGTTGTGCATTTACAGAGTTCTCAACTGAAATCACGTTTTAATTTTTATTTTTTCTTATTACCCTATTTTCCCATCTCTTTCTAGCCTATCCATAACACTACAGCAGAAAGATTGCAAAGAAATGTGGCTTTGAGATTAGAGCAGGATGTTGCATATAATGCATCTTTGCTAGAGGATCAGCAAAAAGTAAGGAAAAGGCTCATACATTACAATTTATAGGTGATTCAAAAGAGCTTTCATTGTTTTAGATTCAACATTTGTTGATATTTGCAATGTGTACATAATCACAAGAGCAAGTTCATTGTGACCATTATTTCTAAAAACATTATTGTCAATTGAGAAACATTTTCTGAACTCTCTATTAAAAACCAAAACCAAAAAACAGCATTGCATCGTGGAGTAGACAGTATGAGTACATGTACGTTTCTCACGATGTGGTAATAACTGTTTGCAGCTGACCAATCAGAGTGCATAAAGTTGGAGGTATTTGTACAAGTCAAAAGTAGGGTAATGCTGCTCTGAATTCCTTTTTTTAGGCTGCTGACAGGCAACAACAAAGAGAGTTGCGACAGAGGAGGAGGAAACTACGGGAAGAGGTATTGTTTTTATTATATTTGGTGGTGATGTTGGTCTGTGCCCAGGCTAAACTCCTCAAAATAGGAACTAGTGATGCTATAAAATGTAAGAGCACCCTCTAGCAGCAGAATAAAAATTGCTTAATCACAAGTTTTTCTGAATGTACATTTTGTGCTTGTAATGATTTTTTAAAGCAAATGCAGACAAAGCTAGAGCAAGTTGGATCAGAACCTGCAGATGGTCATTTCATCATCTTTCGACTTCCAAATGGGACGAGGGCAACCAGAAAATTTGATAAAAATTCGCCCCTGCAGGTATGTAATATATGTTACAATAACAATAAGTTAAGTTATCCTCCCTGGAAACTATGAATGGTTGTGACTTAAAGCGTGGCATATAAGCAAGCATTATACACCAGGAGACGTCAGAATCGCATGAACAAATTTGTCAGTCTTTCCGCACAAATTTGAGTTATTCATTTCTTTCGTCTTCCTTCAGTAATACATGTACACACTCATTTTGTGTAGAATGGGGATGTGGGGTCTGGTACTAATATCAGTGGTATTCATAATATATGGGGATTGACACATCGCGATGTGTATACAGTTGTAATAAGCCATTACTGATGTTTGTACGAAATTGCTATATTTCTCATTTTCATACATACTGTACTTGTATTCACAGATCCTTTATCTCTTCTTGGAGGGGAAATTTGGAATCAAGATTTCCAAGTTGATTAGTCCAGGAAGAAATTTGCTGATGAGATCACAGACACCTATCAAGGAGGAAATTCAGGACAATTGCATTGTCACAGTGGAACAAGAAGTAAGGAGATTTTGAAAGGAGTTTTTGAAATGTTCCTTTCTCGAAACCCCTGATTTCAAAAGAACATTACTAAATTTAAATGCTTTGTTTGATTTGGACAGGAAAACATGTCATCAGATCAAGACAGCACTGATGAGGAATTGGCTGTTGAGGATGAATCAAAAGATATTGGTTTGTGAATTTCTTTTCTAGTACTTTTTAGTTAGTGCAACAACCGAATGATAAAAATTTATAAAAAGTTATTTTCCCTGAAACACTTGTTTAATTATTTGTGATGCTGTAACATTTCAGATATGCATGAACTTGAGCGTAGACGAAAGCAGGGATTTGCCTACCTGTGCGAGAGCAAGAAAGTTGTTGTGGAGAGGGACAACATCATCGACACAGTTCTGCATGCCTATAGGTCAAACTTGGAGTTAGAACATCATCTGCTAGATGTTGAATTAAAGGATGAAATTGCAGTTGACCTACAGGGTGTCACCAAGGAAATGTTCCAGCTATTCTTTACTGCATTTTCAGAGAATTATCTTTCGGGAAATATGCAAAAAGTGCCCAACAATGACCATAGGTCAGTAACTTAAGATTTTTGTTATCTTCTTTTTTGTCATTGTTGCTGCTGCTGCAATTGCTATCAAATTGTTATTGAAAACAACATGATATTATGATGAATGTTACCTATTTGGGTAAAGGTTTTTCTTTCATCACTCATATTGCAATATTTGTACCTTATTCACTCCAAATTTTTGCAGGTATCATTCAATGGATCTTTACAGGACCCTAGGACGTATTATATCACATGCCTACGTCCTTTGTGGTTATTGGCCAATGCAGCTCAACAGGGCCTTTGTAACTGCAGCACTGACAGCCCAAGTGTCGGAGGACTTGATACTTCAGTCCTTCCTGGACATGGTAAATGACAGAGAAAGAGGGCTCCTAGAGTCACTCCTGAGAGGTGAAGCAACTCCGGATGACAGACTCAAACTTTTGAGTGTACTCTCAAGATATGATTGCAGGTATTTTTTTTCACTAGGGGGAACACAGGGGAGTGCCTGCATTTCAGTAGCAGCAGTAACTTTAGAACAATGAAGTACATTTAACCAAACTTATTATATTCTCTCACCTGGAAAGATGAACTGATCTGATATTAGAATTGAGAGGTCGGAGGTAAAAATTGAAAAATTATGGAAAGGATTTCTCTTAATATGAGGATCATAAGTGTAAAATTAGCAATAATAACCAAATTTAAAGAGGGTCTCTTTTAATTCCCAATATGTAGCAAAGATTCTGTTGTAGTTGATTGACCGACTCTTACATGATTGCTAATTTTTTTTCATCTTACCATTTTGTTTCTCAGACAGAATGTAGACAACACCAATGCAAGGAGTGCATTGATCAGCTTAGGCAGCGCTGTAACCATCTATCGGCCGTACCATGCTGTACTCCAGATGGGCCAGGGCATGAACACTTACAGTAATTTATGGACTGGAATCTCTGAAGAGCACATTGTTGAACTGTTCAAGGCTGCAGTGCCAGATTTCATAAAGATATCACAGGGTATTAAACCTTCTTACACAGATGATGACGTGGATAAGCGCATCATGGAGGAGCGAGTAATTTCATACCTTGAAGCATGGATGGCATCTTTGTCTTCACAGCACTTATCAGAATTGCTTGTATTCTGGACTGCGAGCAATGTCTGCCTTCCAGAGCAAACCTTGAATGTTGCATTTAACTCCCTCCAAGACTTAGCCAGACGTCCAACTGCCACTACCTGTTCAGACACATTAAACCTGAGCCGATTGTACGTAAGTCAACAGGACTTTGACAATGACATGGCAGTTGTCTTCAGTGTAGAATCGAGAGTGATGGATGCGATGTAAGATGACTGTTTAACAGCCAAAAAAATGAGTGAACAGGAATTGACAATGGACCTTTCACATGAAAAATGTACATTAGACTCAGAGCATGTGCCAAACTAAATTGGTTGGCAAGCGAGTGGTATGCAGGTTTGGAAAGTCCCTCACAGGAGGCATTGAATAGCCAATCACTGCTTGCCCGAAGATTTAGTGCAAGAGAACACATGCCCGCACCTGGAAAACCATGATTGGTTAGCATCCCACCTTCCAACCAATTCAGTAAACAGCATGTGTCA
This sequence comes from Luidia sarsii, assembly GCA_949987565.1. Lineage (NCBI taxonomy): Eukaryota > Metazoa > Echinodermata > Asteroidea > Paxillosida > Luidiidae > Luidia > Luidia sarsii. Next base: position 4,498,382 of record OX465102.1, read on the forward strand.
GGTCCAATTTCCACATTTCATGGGAAGGGCTCATTCCCTTGTCACATTTGTACAAACACATCTGGACCCAATTTCACCCAATTTCATAGAGCTGCTTAGGAGCAAAATTTGCTTAAGCATAAACAAGTCTTTCATAGTCAAAATAATGAGGTTACCAACCAAAACACCATGTGATGTACATTGCTTGTGAATGGTACATGTATTTAGTCGTTTTTATAATTACGCAAAGTTTTTGTGCAAAAGCAGCTTTGTGAAATTAGCCCCTACTCAAATAAACTGGTGTTTATTTGATGATGGGCAGGGTGAAGTATTCTCTTCCAAGTGTTCAATGCTCAGGTGGTAGCAGCAAAGAGTTGGTATTTCATTTGGAGTATTCTCTGATCAAACAGTTCTATAAATTTGTTTTATAAATCTTTGTAAGAGTTAGGCGTTTTAGAGTTTGTTCCAAAGCAGTTTTTTGGACCACATTAATTGAGGTAAACATGTACATGATTTGAATGCACGTCTGCAAGTGACTTTGAATGCCCTGAACTTGTAACAAATACATCTCAGCTTCCAAGACTTAGGACTTAGGAAGTAGTACACTGTAGTAGGGCAGGCATAGTATTCAATGTAAAACAATAAACAAAAATTGTCCTAAAGGGACCCATTAAATGACATATACTTGTCACAAAGAGAAGAGTTGTGAGATAAAACTTTGTGTAGGTATTCACTGATGAAGTGGCTTTAAAATTTGTGCATGTTAAATGGACCAGTGAACGTCATTTACCTGTTACAAATTTCTTAGTTAACAAGACCTCAGAAGTTTTGATGAAGTGGTAGTTACATAACAGTCCAAATGCAAAGATGCATTGAACAATAAACGGTGTTACCCAAGATGGTGTTTGTGCTGTTTTCTTATCCTTTCCAGCTAGGACCAATTGTAAGAAGTTTACCAAATTAGACCAAACTCGTTTATGTTTAGCAATAAAGCAGGCATGGCACTTAACTGTTAAACAATTCAAAACTTGTTGCATTGTGTCACTTTATTTGTAACTTTGCTTTCATCTTGCATGTCTTAAAAGGGCCTAGCAAAGGCTGTAAAGCTGTCATACCAGATTCAGCTCAGAAATACACAGCTTACCATGACCTACGCATACATCGAGAGGCTGTCCTCACCCTTCTGCTCCATTAGTTTGGCTCCTTTCAATACACCTTGAAACAAATTCTATAACCTCCCCGTATATGTCTATTCCTTGAACATCAGATTGTCTACAAGGATCTATTTCATTTCGAAGCTGTCTTAAATTCTCCTCACTGAGAGATGGTAAAGTAATGAGCGAGTCCCCAACCGTCTCTGAAGAGGTGCTTGCCAAATCAATTCCAAATCTGTTCAAAATATTTGCAGAATGATTATCAACGTTGTAATTAAGAACATGCGATACAGCTCTAGAAGGTCGTAATGCTCCCTGATGGCCTGTTGCTCCCTGGGCTGGTAGTCCCTGGGCTGGCGGGGCAGCAGCTCGATCCTGGGCTGTTGCTCCCTGGGCTGGTAGTCCCTGGGCTGGCGGGGCAGCCGCTCCCTGGGCTGGCGGGGCAGCCGCTCCCTGGGCTGGTGGGGCAGCCGCTCCCTGGGCTGGTGGGGCAGCCGCTCCCTGGGCTGCTAGTCCCTGGGCTTCTAGTCCCTGGGCTGGCGGGGCAGCCGCTCCCTGGGCTGCTAGTCCCTGGGCTTCTAGTCCCTGGGCTGGTGGGGCAGCCGCTCCCTGTTCTGTTGCTTGCTGGGCTTCGAGGGCACACCGCTGTTTGATCATGTTGATAAGCCACAACTGCTGTGGAGATCGGTGTCCTTCAGTTCTGATTCCATGATTATTATGCGCATGAGTCCACTTAGTTAAAGCAGCCTGAATTCGTGGTAGATATGTGTAATGTAATGCAAACAGGTGTAACGGGTTGTCAATATTTAGGGCTTGAGTATCTTCAAGATGATAAAAAAGTTTATAAAACTGGTCAAGTACCTTTGTATATACATCACGCCACAAACGTTCAATCCGTTGATTGTGCACACTCTTTCCACGGATTGCACTGCCTCGATTTGATCCCATTTGCCATTCCATAAACCTTTCGCAGTCATTATATTCGGATCCATTGTCAAGACGAATGCGACTAGGCAGCCCACGCTGTCTGATTCCTTTGATGAAACAGATCAGCGCTAATTTTCCAGTGTTTCCAAGTACAACACACAGAAATGATATGCACCTCGAAAATCCATCGATTCCGCCATGAATGTAGAAACCCCATCTGAAACACAAGAATGGCACAACATTTTAAGATGCATCATATCTAACTTTTAACGAACTGGAAGTTTCATACTAATACTAACCATCATGCATTAACATGTTTGTATTTTATGTCTATATTCCAGTGTTGCTCTACAATGCTATTTTACATCTCACAAGGTGTTTTGTTATACATGTACATGTCCAAAACACTACGCGAGTACATGTAAGTAATACATATTCCAGGGCCGCCATACATGGTTACTATAAATTATCATGCTTTGTAATAGCAACCTCATTAATCTACAAAAATGGCAGACATGACATGCAAGACAGAGGCCACTTGCATACATTATTCCTGTGGGATTTTTAATCTACACACATTTCTTAGAATAAAAATTGTACCTTTTAAGAGCATGATTGTTATCCAAGTGCCACAAAGAGTTTGGGGATCCCACACAGTATGTTCTCCTTTGGGTTGTTTGGGCCCAACGACAGGCTGTACCCATTGGATCTGCTCTAGAAAGTGCTCTTCTGACGCGCTCTCTATGGACTACTATACCCCTAGAAGATACAAGGGTAGCTCTTATCTCCTCAGAACCGCTGTTTGGCTGCTCCCGATGGATTGCATTCACTGTCTCTTGAAGGTGATCATCAGAGATGTCGCTATACCTTTGTCTGGGTAACTGAACATTTAAACGTTGACAATGATTATATATCGTATTCCTGTTGGTAGTTCCAAGAATGCCACTTCTCGCAATTTCAGCAACAGTCATTCGCATACTAAGGAGTACATCCAGCTGATTATGTTGTATGTTATACATTGGTGGCCCTCTGCTGCCTGCTGAAAGACGCTGGCAGGTTCCTTGACTCGAACATGGTGCAACACTGTCCAAAAAATAAATTAAACTAAAGTTAAGTTAAAAGTTAAGTTAAAAGTTAAGTTTCAGAAATGGACATTAAAGTAGACAAATGGCAAGGAGGAATATTCAAACGAAATATCAGTAAAATTATCATCCTATCGGAGATTCTTTTGAGAAGATATTCTCACTACTCACATATCCCATTTAAATGCAATGTTTCAATTAACAGAAAGTCTTTAGAATGAAGGCATTTGGAAAATAACAAATTGCAATACAAAATCAAATTTTGAGAAGCTGAACTGTACCTTATGTTTTGGCAAAAACAGCATTAACTATGCAATTTAACTATAAATACTAGAACTCTATGATAATGACATACAGCATTTCACTGAGCATTCGAAGATAAACTATTGGAAATTTTCACATTTTGAATTTAAGATTGATGTCTGTCATGCAGTTGCATTGTAAAATTGTTAAATTACTGGTACTACATTTTATGCAAGAGTTCAGAACACACTAAAAACAAACTTACCTGTGATCACTTTTAATGGTTTCTTGTACAAGCTGCAAATAGTGAAGAACATTTTCCAAAGATCTAGCAACTTGTTGATGCAAATGGACAGGAAGTTCATGATCCAGTCTATTGAAGTGAGCTAGTGCTACTTGCAACATCTCTCTTGTATCTTCAAATGTCCTTAATGAACTAGCAGAGAGTTGTCTTGAGGTTGTGAGATCATGATGTTCAGTAAATCTGGAAATCAATACCCCAAAAATGCAATTTTTAAAAATAAAACATTTGCATGTAATTTTGCCAGATAAAACAAGTGTATCCACTGGTCCTTTTGTATCATTTGTGCATGTGCTTCATTCGAATTGGAGAGGACTCCAATAGGGGAACTTTCCAGGGGTTTCTTTCCATAAGCCATTGACAATCAACAATTGATTTCAATACTAAATACTCAAAAATAAACTTGGATCACTTGGTGCCATATTCATGATGTAGGCCTACAGAAAATACCATTCTATCAAGTGTGTATCCAACTCTCTTTTTTTTTTAAGTTGGTGCACACCACGATATGGTTTGAGAATTAGTCTGAGGTTAAAATTGGGTCCAATTTTCCTAAGAAAGCGGAGGGATGCCAACTTCAAGAAAGGTGCATGCAGGCTGCACTTAGGAATGAGCAATTTTCAGGAGATGAGTTTCTTCTGGTGTAAATTTAAAAGGAAATAATAGTTCGCTTGAAAAGAAAAGATGATGGGTCAGACAAAAATTAATTAGCCCTACATATTATTTTAGATCCACCAGTAACTCCTTGATGTGTTCGCTACTTGGTGATTTTGCACCATTGGCACTTGTAAATGTGTAGTTACTAAGTTAGTACGGTATTGTGGACATGCATGTAATGTAAATGAATGCTTACCTCTCCAAAGCTCGAAGCAAACATGTAACACGATGACAAAAGGATATGAGGGTAGGGTTTGCAGCCCGTTCGACTCTGTTTGGCAGTGGAGCGATTAGAGGCTTGGAAAAAGCCACTAAGAGTAACGGAACCAACATTAAAGACTTCATTGTTTTTTTTACTGAAACGATAAATGACCCGATATACATGTAGCTAGCTGTGCATCATGTGTAGGCCGTAGAGTTAGATAGTATCCAACTCTATGGTGCATAGTGCAGGCTCCACAGCGCCCTCTTTAGGGGGTGTATGAATAACCGTGTTTATCGAGAAAAACTCTGTTTATCAGTCGATAAACAGAGTTTATCTCGATAAACAGAGTTTATCTCGATAAACCGAGTTTATCAGTCGATAAACTGTGTTTATCGACTGATAAACATTGTTTTTCGAGAAAAACTCTGTCTATCGCCGAAAAACCGTGTTTATCAGTCGATAAACAGGGTTTATCTCGAAAAACTCTGTTTATCGGCGAGAAACAGTGTTTATCGGCGATAAACAGTGTTTATCGAGAGAAACTCTGTTTATCGAGTGATAAACAGAGTTTCTCTCGATAAACCGTGTTTATCGGTTGAAAAACAGTGTTTATCGCCGATAAACACGGTTTATCGGCGATAAACACGGTTTATCGAATTATTGGGCATTTGGCTTGCCATATACGTACATGTACCAAAACAACCACAGACCAAACGCACTGTCCATACACAGCTAGCTACACATTCAGTTACCGTTGTGTGCAACGCCGCGTGCAGTGCATGCATTGAAAGCAACAGGACACTCATTATGCAGCGGCTGTGGCCATGTGGTGACCTTCGAAGCTCCTGGCAACACAGAGCTGGCCAGATGCCTTATCATATCGGATTACATTGGCCGATTTGGAATTCGGAACTTTTACGGTTAAACGCACGGTGGCGCTATTTAAAATTCTGCTATGTGCATTTTACGATCCTCGAAGCTGACACAGTCCGATGAAAAAATAAGTCAGTTTTTCACCATTTTCTCGCGACTTGGTTGACGGATTGAGCTGAAACTTTCACAGGTGTGTTATTTCATGCATATGCTGGATTAGACAAAGTATGGACGCGTTTCTAAGACCTTTACCAATGGTGTGTAGGGCCTTAAAGCTTCTTGGTAGTTTTCAAGTCATATTAAAGTTTTAAAATTTAGTGGGCCTGACGTTTCGATCCTAGCAGGACCTTTCTCAAAGGCAGAGTGACAAGGACAAAACAGATACATGTACACGGAGGAAGGGGGGGAGTGAATAGGACACGGATGAGAAATAAAAGGGAAGGGCAAGCGGTGGGGTAGGGATTAGTGAGAGTATGGGGAAAGATCAAAGAGAAGGGCAAGAAGTAGGGTAGGGATTAGTGACAAGAGGGGGAAAGATCAAAGAGAGAAGTGTAAAGGACTGAACACAAAAGAAGGATTATCAGAAAGCTGCATGGTGTTAGTCATTACCCTCCTGGATGTTGAGACCATGTGGTTGAATAGTCCGAAGACGCTTCATCCACATTTTCTCACGGCTAAGACGGACAGCATTACTACGGTGACCAATTGATTCTATGCCCAGTACACTCATATCTGATATCGAATGATCAGGGAGATTGAAGTGATACCCAACAGGGGTGTCCATTTTACCGGTTTTGATAGTAGACCTATGGCCGTAGATCCGTTTTTTGAGGGTGTTTTTGGTCTCGCCAACATACTGAATATTACAAACTCTACAAGAGATGAGGTATATGATGTTTGAGGTAGTGCACGTGATAGAGCCATAGGTTGTGTGGGTAGTTCCAGAAGAATGACCATTGAAAGAGTCTATTTCCTTGACATGTGTCTTGCAAACAATGTACTTCGAGGTACACTTAAATGTACCAAATTTGGTTGGAGGGGAAGAGTCCAAAGGGGGAACCTCTGCTCGGACAATTAAGTCACGCAGGTTACGGGGGCGCCTGAAAGCCAAAACAGGCGAATTAGGAATGGCTTCAGCCAGACGATCTGAAGTGTGGAGAATATGGTGGTTTTCCTTAGTTATGAAGTAACTAAGGGAACCTTGGGCTTGTCCTTGGGACCTGGTGGCTTTTGTTTTAGTGCCAAACTTCTGGGAATGGAGTTCTTCACTTGGCGAGAACTATAGCCTCTAGCAACCAAGTTACATACACGTGTATGGCGGCGATAGTCAGACTCATTGGAACATATGCGCCTCAATCTTAGGGCCTGGCTGTAAGCTATACCCCAGATAACATGGTGACAATGGGCCAATGTTGGGCCAACGTAAGCGGTTACGTTGGCCCAATATCGGTACTCCACGTTGGCCCAACCTACCTTTGCTCATCGGCCTTACGTTGGCCCAACGTTGGCCCAATGTAAACATCGGCCCAACGTTGGGTCAATGTCGGCCCACTGTAACTTGGATAAAATGACCTACATAATGCCAACGTTGGCAACATGTTGGCTCCTCATTATATTCACCAAGGGCCAACATAATGCCAACGTTGGCCTAATGTTGGCCAACGTTGGCAACATGTTGGCTCCTCATTATATTCACCAAGGGCCAACATAATGCCAACGTTGGCCTAATGTTGGCCAACGTTGGCAACATGTTGGCTCCTCAGTATATTCACCAAGGGCCAACATAATACCAACATTGGCCCAATATCGGTACTCCACGTTGGCCCAACGTACTTTTGCTCATCGGGCTTACGTTGGCCCAACGTCAAAGTTGGCCCAACGTTGGCCCAATGTAAACATCGGCCCAACGTTGGGTCAATGTCGGCCCACTGTAACTTGGATAAAATGACCTACATAATGCCAACGTTGGCAACATGTTGGCTCCTCATTATATTCACCAAGGGCCAACATAATGCCAACGTTGGCCTAATGTTGGCCAACGTTGGCAACATGTTGGCTCCTCATTATATTCACCAAGGACCAACATAATGCCAACGTTGGCCAACGTTGGCAACATGTTGGCTCCTCAGTATATTCACCAAGGGCCAACATAATACCAACATTGGCCCAATATCGGTACTCCACGTTGGCCCAACGTACTTTTGCTCATCGGGCTTACGTTGGCCCAACGTTGGCCCAATGTAAACATCGGCCCAACGTTGGGTCAATGTCGGCCCACTGTAACTTGGATAAAATGACCTACACACTGCCAACGTTGGTCTAATGTTGGCTCCTCATTATATTCACCAAGGGCCAACATAATGCCAACGTTGGCCTAATGTTGGCCAACGTTGGTAACATGTTGGCTCCTCATTATATTCACCAAGGGCCAACATAATACCAACGTTGGGCCAATGCTGGTAGCACGTTGGCTCCTCATTATATTCCCCCTTAGGCCAACATTATGCCAATGTTGGGCCAATGGTTGTAGCACGTTGGCTCCTCATTATATTTCCCCATAGGCCAACATTATGCCAACGTTGGGCCAATGGTGGTAGCACGTTGGCTCCTCATTATATTTCCCCATAGGCCAACGTTGGGCCAATGGTGGTAGCACGTTGGCTCCTCATTATATTTCCCCATAGGCCAACATTATGCCAACGTTGGGCCAATGGTGGTAGCACGTTGGCTCCTCATTATATTTCCCCATAGGTCAACGTTGGGCCAATGGTGGTAGCACGTTGGCTCCTCATTATATTCCCCCTTAGACCAACATTATGCCAACGTTGGGCCAATGGTGGTAGCACGTTGGCTCCTCATTATATTTCCCCATTTGCCAACATTATGCCAACGTTGGGCCAATGCTGGTATCACGTTGGCTCCTCACCATGGGCCAACATTATAATAACGTTGGGCCGATCATGGACCTTCCTGGCAGCCAACAATAATCTAACGTTGGCACAACCTTGGTAATCATTGGGCCAACATTCACCTCTTCGTGGCACCAGTCGTATGTTGGTAACGTTGTGCTCCTTTTGGCCAAAATTAAAAGAAAATGTTGGTTCACATAAATCATTGGTTTGTATTGTTGACAAAATGTTGGATTAGTAATTTTAAGATTGGAAACAGCAAACAAATGAATAGAAGCATGACAGAGTAATTCAAATTTCAATACAACTGAATTTGTGTTTTTTATTCGCCCTTTATGTTAGTTGGTGTACTGTTTTCCTTTCCGCTTCGAATTCTGCCGTCCTCTGTCTCTGTCTTTAGCGTATCGTAGCCAGTCTGCTTCAGCCGCTTCAGTGTCGCTACTAGTCGCACCATGGCTGGCTCAGTTGTTATGGATGGCCTCTGTATACAGAAATAGATATACCTTAGCACTGGCGGCATACAGACATCTTAACATGAACTTTTCAAATATAAAAGTAAAATTAATCTCAAAAGATAGAGGGCCTGACGTTTCGATCCTAGCACTAAGGCCCTCTAACTTCTTTTAGTCAGTGAGCAGTTTGCAACAGTTTTTGTATTAAGGTGATATACAAAAATGTTGCAAACTGCTTACTGACTAAAATTACCAAAATGTAAATCTAAAATTTAGTGGGCCTGACGTTTCGATCCTAGCAGGACCTTTCTCAAAGGCAGAGTGACAAGGACAAAACAGATACATGTACACGAAGGAAGGGGGGAGAGAGTCAATAGGACACGGATGAGAAACAAAGGACAAAGAGTGAGGCTGGTAGGGAGAGATCAAAGGGAAGGGCAAGGGGTAGGGTAGGGATTAGTGAGAGGAGGGGGAAAGATCAAAGAGAAGGGCAAGGAGTGGGGTAGGGATTAGTGACAAGAGGGGGAAAGATCAAAGAGAGAAGTGTGAAGGACTGAACACAAAAGAAGGATTATCAGAAAGCTGCATGGTGTTAGTCATTACCCTCCTGGATGTTGAGACCATGTGGTTGAATAATCCGAAGACGCTTCATCTACATTTTCTCACGGCTAAGACGTCACTACGGTGACCAAGTTGGTCACCGTAGTAATGCTGTCCGTCCAAGTGTCTAATATTTTACATTTTGCAAATGTTTATAATTATCGTAAAACTAAAGGCCAACCTTGGACAATCTACATGTAATGCAGGACAAACTTGTGGTAAGACCAACTTGAACTTTGTAACCTTTGATGCAAAGATAATGTTCCGCAAATTAATTGTAGTGCACTGAACACCGTGAAAATAAGTGGAACAAAACTGTCTACAGCTAGGCTACAGGCTAGACGCAGGCGGGCTTGGGCTTTGTGGTACCGTAACAATGACCAAATATATGTACATTTTTGACTAGGAGGTTATCAAGCATGCCTTCCCAATATTGGCCAAAACAGTGCATTCAAACTTCTGAGAAGAGGAAGGCCATTGATGTTTATTTGTAAACTTAACAGTGATTCATCAAGCGGCTCTTAAACTAATTGTTGCAAATCATGGCAGTCTCCTTAACTTAAAACACTGCCAGTCTTCCGTGTTATAACTATCGACGGTATCATTGTCTCTTGACAAACCAAAGTCATTCTAAGTATTGCTATCACAGTTATTTTGATCGAGTTGATTGTTAGGATTATCATAATTAGTTAAAGCTGGAAAATCATCATTATATTACATCCATGCGAATGATGTTCCTGATTATTCTGCATTCCCATTTCAATGACCAAACACTGTTCTTCGACTCACGCTTTAACATGACGACGGTTCATTCTTCAATCAGATTTTTTTCATGATTTCAACCAAGCAGAAAAAACCTCAAACGGATGGCTAACACTTGAATATCATTCTGCCACTAAAGATAGACCTACATTGATCTATACGTTTTCATATCATACATTCATAGTTTATACTGAATAAAAGAATGAAAAGGAAGGGGTACATTGTGTAGATAAAGGATTTACACTTCGCACAAAATCCTTTGAGACAATTATTTAGGACCTGCTTCATGAGAAAATGGGAAAATTCAAGTTAGGTAACATATATAGAATCAAAGTTTGTCTGCAACTGAACAGAAACAAAAAGTATTTACTGCACTTTACCTGTTAATCAACGCAAGGATGAATCAGATTATATCCAAACGAATTACATCTTTCCATGCCGTCCCAGGATCGAGTTCCATCACGATCTGTATCGGAAAGATTTGCTTTTCAAGAAGAAAGTATGCAATTGATATAGCCTATAATGCATATAGCTATACTGTAGTTCATGGCAGCCGGGCAAGCTGTACACCTATCACGACGGTTAGACTTCTCTGAATTCCCTCAAGGTAGCTGGTGGAGGAGTGGTACTAACCGCAGCCCGTTAGGATTCCCGCCTTTTTTTGAATAAGAGCTCCATTGTAGTACCGTTCCTTCTGGAGAAGGCAACAGTTAATGGGCCTTGAGGTCATAGGTCAAAAGGGCAAGTTGCCTTGTGCACTGATAGCTGTACTGTAGTACATGTACAGTACAGTACAATCAAGGAGGTACATGTACACTGTACATGTATTCACTTTGACCTCCTTGGTACAATACACAAGCCACCTGTTGCCGCATTCCTTTTGGATGACCAGGCCAGGCTAGTACTACAACTAGGCCTATACTGATCAGAAAATCTTCTTCACATTATGCATCCTACCGAACTGAGCGTGCACATACATAGGCCTATCAAGGAGGACCTCCTTGGGCCTATGACTTCAACGATTTGATAGCACACGTATAAGCTCTGTATACTGACATACTATACAAACGAACTGTGATTGTCAGGATAAGTCCATTATGATTTAAATGGTGAATAAAATTCACACATGCCATGAGTAAAACAATGTCTTATCCTTCTTATACTATTATAGTAACACTAGCTAAAATATGCCTGACCTGAGAATGAGTGTAACCATCAACGAATTGTCAAAAACTAAAGAAGTCTTATCCTCTTACTTTTTTCGCTGTCAACTTTTGGGTTCTTTTTGGAAAAGCTCAAGCTGAAAACGAACTTTAATTAAGAATCTCCATACTGCAAAATACGCAGTTGGCAACAATTATTCGAGTAGCTTTTCAATACATGCACATATTAGGATCTGCGTAATTTCACATGGGCCTACAAAGGCTACATGTGCGGTAGGCTGGCAACTCGATCCTTAGTTGAAAAAATAGGGGCCTGTTCCCTAAGTTAGCCAAACATGGCGCTCCACGTGGGCCTACTGGCTGGACCATACCAGGACACTGCAGATTTAGGACTGTTCAGTGAGAGCAGGAATTAAACCATATCAGAGTTTTGAAAAAGGGAAATGCGAGACTTATGGAGTTTTGAGTGTACGCATATAATGACCAAGACTAATGGAATGGAAGCTTGGGCTGTCGCGGTGTGGCTTATGGCCCTTTTGCAAACTGAATTAGGATGATATGACAAATCCTAACTTGATGGAATCGACCAAGGGATAATGTAAACACAATGAAAAGACGCTAAATAATTATATCACGTCTGAAAACAAACATTTCACTGACCATATATAAAGGCCTATAATAATGATTGATCGAAGAGCTTTGACATTTCTTCGAGATTAGCTATATATATAGCAGCCGAAAGTGCAGTACGCACTTCTCTATATAGTAAAAAAAATTCTTGAAGAAAGAAAATATACTTATTTCCCATTTCACTTTTTGAGAATCCATAGTGAAAACAAGGACAGTATAGTCTTCGATAATCTCCTCTCGAACTTCAGCGTACTCCGTGTTTAGACCCCGGCCGTTGCCTCTTAATTCTTTATATAGATAAACGAAAACAAGCAAATGTATAATAACGATGGATGGAATACATAACTTTCCCTTCTGATCCCCAATAGAGGTGAAAGACGAAAATCAAGACATGTTGTACTGTACATTTTCCCCCTTGCACGAGGCCGGTGCTACACAGCTATGAGCGCGTCGCGTTTCATGCGGTCTACCGTCCACTCGCTCTTGACGTCGGCCAACGGTCACCGGTTTGTCCGCTAACCTCGATCAAGCCGCATGTGCATATTGTCTTTTACTCGTACGTACCAAAAGTGATTCCCCCCAAGAAATGTCATTCAAATAAAAATGATGTAAACTGTTGATACGAAACTGTCTTCTTGAATACCGGTAGATAAACTGTATTCACTTTGTACCATGAATGTGCTCAATATGTCCAAGTAAGCATGCACGAGGATGCTACAGACCTATGACCGCATCGCGTTTCATGGGGTCTACCGTCCACTCGCTCTTGACGTCGGCCAACGGTCACCGGTCTGTCCCGCTAACCTCAAGCCGCATGTGAATGATTATTCTCTTTTACTCGATCGTACATAGGCCTACAAAAAGCATTTCTTTCTCTCGCAGGAAATGTGGTTCAAATAAAGCAGCTGTAAACTGTTCATACAAAATTGTCCATTTGAATAGGCCTAGGCCTATTATATAAACTGTATTCACTTGGAGAGATCCTACCATGAGCTCAATGATTCACATCTACGATTCAATAATTTCATTCTTAAATCAACTTACCTTTCGAAAAACTAATGTAAATTCGTTCTTTATGTAGAAAATCTACAAAGTGATTTTTGTTTGATGAAACCATAAATGGAAACAATTATAGGGGAAATTTATTTGTTTAGACATGATCACGAATGAGACCCATATATCCTTCTAATCACCATGATCTTCAATAATTACAATCTGCAACGATCTCCTAAGTAGCTAGTGCTACTTTTCTTCGAGAAGAAACCTCAGAAAATGCAAAAAATATCGAGGGGCCTGACGTTTTGATCATAATTATAGGCCTATATACGTGTGTCTTTGTCTTTTCTGCCAGATTCTGCAAAATTCCCTTCGAAAAAGGTATGCTAAGCACATTCTAAACCTCAGGCTTTGCAAACTTTGTGGAACATCATGTCCATATTCAGTTTACAAAACTTTTAATTTGTCCTTTTTAAAAACTTAAAGAAACTAGCAGAAAATCTTGTAAAATATATTTGTTCAATGTAATAATGTATAGGTACGTGTGGGTGGATAATCATAACATTATAATCCTCTTCATAGTTTGAAATAATGTTATAGTTATTGTTAAAACCCACTTTTTTAGTGAAGATGAAAAATCACATACATAATGCCCATAGCTACCATTTGTCGACATGCGTTTTTACTAAGCAAAAAACTGTCGTTCATGAAAAATCTAGAATTTACCAAAAGCTTCCGATTGATGTCTAGTATTAGTGCTTTGTATTTACTTTAATGCCGATGACATGTTATTACCCTATAATCAGATTCGGTATATTTATTTTACATTTTATTTGATTTTAAATATTAAGCTCCACATTTATATGCAAATCAAACAATAAAAGAGGGCGCTATTTCCTCAACTTGTTTCAGTCTGCCCTCAGTGCTTTACTTTGATCTACATTTATGAATGTGATTTAATATTCTTAATCACCCCAGAAGATCCTTCCCATATCGGGGAATACTATTGGTTTAAAAAAAGGAGTAGTGTTAGTGATTTTCTGTTGAAATTGAAACGGGAAGATGATGAAAATTCTATACGACTACAATATTGACAGGACTGGAAGAAGTTTATTAGTGTGTGCAAGTCGTGGCGCAGAAAGCGTTTATTCAGTTTGAACAGCCACAATTATCTAGATTGCTGAATAGGTGCCTGTGAGTTTAAATTCATTTGCAGAGTAGGCCTATGAAATGATTTCCTGTCATTATAACTACAAACCTTGTATAGTTCAACTTAGAAATTCAACTTTAAACTTTTCTTTACCTATATCAGAAAGATCACCAGTGGGAAATATAGTAATGGTACTTGCTAAAAATAAATTTTTTAAAAATGATTAAGTCAAGTGATACTTTTTTTCACGTGTTTAACCGTTTGTTTGGCAATTTTGGTCCGTTGGTCGTAACACGTTTTCCTCGGTGTTCAGGGAGTTCTTACATGTAGTTTTATTAATTTGTTTTCATTCATTTACTATCATCTTCAGAGGTGCACGGTTAACAATGGTGAAACTGCAAACCCAGAACCGTGTCACTGCACCAAGCTTCACGTCAGGGTACAATCATGGATTTGACCGTAAAAAGTACACTTTCGATCAACTTTTCCCTCTCCAATGAAATTAAAATTGCAGCACTTTTCCATGTAGGGCTATTTGAGAGAATTTACGTAAATAAACAATTGTTTATGATTTCGAAGCCGGTTAAAAAGCTTGAAAAGTCCACAGGGTTTCTGTTAAAAGCCGTAATATTTTGTCGTTGATTTGCTGACAATGACATTGTATTTGGGTTGCTCCTTTTTGTGTAGGGAGATAAAACCGCTCAACAGTTGCAATCGATCAATTGTCTTTGTATGACCATACCTACTAGTACTAGTATTCCTCCATGGTGATGACACATAATTGCACAGAGTAGCACGTAAGCGTTCTCACTTGATTGTCAAAATGTTCTGGCATGTCCGAAACATATATACATTATAAGAACAAAATAAGGCTGTGATCGCAGCCGCTCTCTTTGGCGAAGCTTCGAGTTTCGAGTTCAATTACATGTAGGCCTATAGTGGCAGAAACAGTTTTGTGTACCCATGATGTACCCAACGCTTTACATGTATTACACATACAGTATTCAAGTTAGCCTAGGCCGACTGTCACGTTGTCCGAGGGTGGAATTCATTCTCCCATTCATATATCTCTGCATGGGCAGATTCGTGTGTACAACCATGGAGGAAGGAAAATAGATTTCCCTTCCTCCATGGTACAACACATTCCCAAACAGATCGTGCGCTAGTCGTCACACGGTGTCTCACCGTAACGGCTGAAGCAAACTATAACTCCCATTACACAGGACGAAAACTGTGGAATTCATTGTTTCTACACGGTCGAATAGTGTTTTACACGCGGCGTGGGGATATGGGTATGTGTCCATGGTTGCGCAACCGTACATAGAGAGAGGACGGGTGTAACTGTACATAGGCATGTGTATGCCTGTGGATTGTAAGTGCGTTGACCTCGACGTACGTCGTGAAACCAGTAAAAACAACATACCGTACCTCTGCCCCAACTGACCACGACGTGAACAATTCCAGCTATATGCGGACATTCTTGAAAAGGCTTTTATTTCTGTCGTGTTTTGAGAGACCAATTCAATGACAAGCTGGGAAATAATGTTGTTATGTTACACGTATCGTACACGTGTGTACGACCATATAGAGCAATGAACCATGGAACGGATTATACGGCCCCAGGCCAATTTACATTTCGATTTGTGACACTACAGTACATGCATTATTTACAAAACTAGAATATAAACGGTAACGCCAGCGAGAACATTTTCATAGCTTTCAATTTGATGACCAAGTTGATGGTCACAGAAATTCACCGGACATGATGTCGACCCCCAAAATCATTTGATTTCATGTGAATGTTGGCAACCTTTAATGAACGACGCCATGTAGCCGAGACATACGCAATCGAGCTCCGCAAACCAAGTTAGTGCACGTCACACTTCCAGCTCCCCAACCTATCTTCAACATAACACCGACATATTCGGACCTTGTTCCCATCTTGGCCTGCCATCAATTTACAAAAAATGCCGAGAAAAGGTGCAAAATCTCCGGGAAAGAGTGCAGGAATCAGCGCCAACAAACAAGAGTCCACTCCCCTGACTCCTCGCATGCCTACTCTGCACCCGGTTGAGGAACCTGTCTGTCAAGACCACCTTTCCACTGTGACGCCAACAACCCCTTGTCCGGATGACAGCGACGAATTCCAACATTACGTAAGAAGAGCGTTTAAAGACTTACACAAAGGGCAAGCTAGCATCAACAGTCGCATCACTCAACTAGAAAAAAAACATCAATGAGGCGATCCAGTTTGAGAGTCAACGCGTGACTGATCTTGAAAACAAGGTAAAGGAGCTGGAGCAAGTGTGTCTGCGTGTCAGCACAATCGACAAGCAGCTGGCTGATCACAATGAAATGTTGAACAAACTCGAGCGTTTTAGCAGACGCAATAACGTCAGGGTGATCGGCCTTCACCAAAGCAAAGAGGAAGATTGCCTGAGCTTGACCAAGAATCTCCTTCGAGACAAGTTCGGCATGAGCGACACCAAGATCGAAAGAGCCCACCGGGATGGTCCAAAGATCCCCGGTAAACCCCAACACCTGCTCTTCAAGCTGAACTGTTAC
Source organism: Luidia sarsii (assembly GCA_949987565.1). NCBI lineage: Eukaryota > Metazoa > Echinodermata > Asteroidea > Paxillosida > Luidiidae > Luidia > Luidia sarsii. Next base: position 4,515,030 of record OX465102.1, read on the forward strand.
CAGGACAAGCTCGAAATCCTTCGTCACCAGCGACAAGTTCTGCAAGGGGAGGCTTTTTTCTGCGTAGAGGACCTGACCAAGCAAGATCTTCAGGAGAAGCGGAAATGGAAAGCAGAAGTCAGTAAGGCTTATCAAGAAGGTAGACGATATCGCTTCTATGCAGGGAAATGGCGCGGTCAAGGAGGAGCCATTGCAGTCTTTCCTCATTAGTAGTTTGCTAGCTCGATTCCCTCTCAAAGAGATTCTTCGACTTTTCTTCTGCTTTTGTTATTTTCAAACAACACTGTACTATTATAACTATTTACTTTGTGTATATGTTTGTGTATTGTGTTTTTGTTCATGTTCACCCAAAATAGTAGAAATTATTTTTTTAATGAGAGGGATGTATTGGCCGATAATGCAAATAATTGTTTAAATTGTCATGAAAATTCTCATAACAGTGCCCAGTGCGATGATATCAATCTACTTCATTCTGCAACTAACTCCAGGTATTACTCCATAGATCAAATCCCTAGCGCTGTTAACGATAGATCCATATCTATGCTGCATATTAATATAAGAAGCCTTCAGAAAAATTTTGAACAACTCAAAGTTCTGCTGCAGTCTCTTAATTTCAATTTTTCGATAATTGCTCTTTCAGAAACCTAGCTTAAATTTACTCCTCCAAGTTACTATTCTTTGCCTGGATATGAGTTCTTTGTAAACAATAGACAAGGTTCAAAAGCCGGAGGTGGGGTTGCTCTGTACGTCTCATGTGATTTGAACGTTAGCACTAGGGAAGATTTGACATTTTCAGATGAAACCCTTGAATCCTTATTCGTTGAGATTACTATTCCTAAGGCTCAAAACATCACTGCTGGCGTCATTTACAAAGCACCCTCTGCTGAACATAAGATGTTTATAACCACTTTTCAAAGTATCTGCTCTAGAACTATATCTAATCATAATACCAAACCCTGTATCATCGCAGGTGACTTTAATATCAATCTCCTGAATAATTCCAATCCAAAGTCACAGTCCTTCAGCGACCTACTTACATCTTATTCTTTCCTTCCCTTAATTCATAAGCCCACCCGTATTACCGATAGCTCTGCAACACTAATATATAATATTTTTACAAATATTCTGCCTTCTCCCAAATCAGGAATCTTATTGGCTGACATCTCGGATCACTTTCCGATTTTTTTGTTTACGCAGACTGTAACTTCAATTGATGATACCATCAACAATGCCAGATACTCTTATTCTCGCGATTTCTCCAACATTAATCTTCAAAGATTCAATGATGATTTGTGTTCCAGCGATTGGGACGATGTAATATCCTGTGGTAATCCGGAAATTGCATTTAATAAGTTCATTAGTAAATTCAATTACCTATATGATAAAAATATACCACCTATCCGACATATCCACAAATCTCCAAATAGTCGTAAAACCAAATCACCGTGGATCACTAAGTCACTTCTTAAAGCCATACAAAGGAAAAATAAACTCTATTGCTACTATTTATCCCACCCCACGATCCCAAATAAAACCAAATACACTAAATATAAAAATACACTAACCAATCTATTACGTTCTTCAAAAACTGACTATTATGCTCGTCAGTTTCAACAGGAAAAGAACAACATCCACAATACGTGGAAAATAATTAATTCGGTTTTGAATACTTCAAACAGACCCTCCCAAGCAATAAAGGGTATCGTCTCGGATGGCAAATTAATCAATAGCACTACTCACATTGCAAACTGTTTTAATGACTACTTTAAAAATATAGGCCCAAATCTTGCCAGTGGTTCCCCAAGCAGTCACTCATCCAGCAAATTCTCAGACTACCTGACCAATCCTCATTCTCACTCTCTATTTTTTGTCCCGGCAGACGAACATGAAGTTATTGACATCGTCAACAACTTGCGAAACAAAACAAGCTCTGGCCACGACTCAATTAGCACCTACCTAATTAAAAAAACTATGACTGCGATTAGCAGACCTCTTACACACATCATTAACTCATCCCTCTTAACTGGTATTGTTCCCTCACAACTAAAAGTCGCAAAAGTCATTCCGGTCTACAAAAAGGGTGATCCAACTAATATCGGCAACTACAGACCAATATCTATACTCACATGCTTTTCCAAGATTTTCGAAAAATGCGCTTATGCTCGAACTATGAAATTCCTAGATAAATTTAATATTTTGAACAATTCACAATTTGGATTTCGTAGAAAACACTCCACAACTCACGCCCTTCTTGATTTTATAGACAAGGTCTCCTGTGCAATTGACAAAGCTCAACACACCTTAGGGATTTTCCTTGATCTCTCTAAAGCCTTTGACACCATAGATCATGATATTCTGCTACACAAACTATCATATTATGGTATCCGAGGCATCCCCTTGGAGTGGTTTAAGAGTTATCTATCTAATCGAACTCAATATGTTTCTATCGATGGAAACTGTTCAAACTTATGTTATTTATCCCACGGTGTACCCCAAGGATCAATTTTAGGACCATTGCTCTTCATACTTTATGTTAATGACTTTGCTAAATCATCAAATATACTTTCTTACATTATGTTTGCAGATGATTCAAATCTATTTTTTTCACACAGCAACCTTAGTCTTCTCCTTGACACGGTGAACGACGAACTAAAATCCGTTGCAAATTGGTTTCGAGCCAATAAGCTAGCTCTCAATATCAACAAAACCACTTACATGTTGTTTAGTAATACTGCTAGTGAACTACCCGGTGAAGTGGTAATTAATGATTCTGTTATCAACAAATGTGACTGCGGTAAATTCCTTGGCATACTTATTGACTCTGGACTTACCTGGAAACCACATATTAATTACGTATGTAACTTAATTGCCAGAAACACTGGAGTAATTAACAGAATTAAACATTTTGTGCCCGCAACTGTCCTCAATTCTCTTTATAATACATTAATTGTGCCATATATCAACTATGGCATTCTTGCCTGGGGTAACAGTCCCGCCTGCAACTTAAACAGGATACTTGTTTTACAAAAGCGGGTCTTGCGCTCAATCAATTTCACTGAGTTTCTTGCACACTCTGATCCCCTCTTTCTGAAACATAAAACCTTAAAAATTAAAGACATCTATTGTCATCAACTTGGGTCCCTCATGTATCAATCCACATGTAATTTACTACCATCTGCAATTAATGCTATATTCAACAGGAACCATGAAGTTCATACCCACTTCACACGCCAAGCCTTAGACTTCCATATCCCATTAACCCGAACAACACTTGCTAAAAAAACAATCAAATATGAGGGGCCCAAACTTTGGAACTCACTCACTGACCAACTTAAAACCTCAAAAAACCTCTCCACCTTTAAACGTGAGTTTAAATCTAACCTTTTGAAATCATATCTCTGATTTCGAGAGTTGAAGTTGACATGTATTATCTACTCTATTTTTTTTTTCTTAGCTGAATCACATTACTATCTAACGGCGACATATTTCGCTATATTTCCCAATCATTGCCTATTCCTCAAATTCGTTTTTGTTTTCTCTGCTAAGTGTATAATGTATCTAATTAGTCCATGTGTATAGTTTTCTATGTGTTTTGTGTTAATACTAAGGATTTGTGTTCTATTGATTGATTGCTTCACTTGCATTGAGCCCTCTCCCTACCGTCTACGGTCTAAATTAGCATGAGCATTCCTTTTCCGGCTCAGTGCAAGTGTTGCAATGGGGCCCAACACTTAAAAGCTGTGCTTCTTGATGGGTCCCTCTGCAGTATCGCATTCATTGTTTATTTATATTAAGTTATCACTTAATGTGCCAGTCATCTCCCTATTAATTTTGCCTATTCATTCTTTGTGATGTACATTCTGTGATATGTGCTTTGTTGGTTGATGCTGTGGAAAAAGAAATAAACTAAACTAAACTAAACCTGCTATAGCCCAACGTTGGCACAATATCGGATCCCGACGAGATGCCAACATGATGGTTGCCAACATTCATCCAACGTTGGCCCAATGTCGGTTGCCAACATCATGTCAATGTTGGCAACCTGCTATAGCCCAACGTTGGCACAATATCGGATCCCGACACTAGATGCCAACATGATGGTTGCCAACATTTATCCAACGTTGGCCCAATGTCGGTTGCCAACATCATACCAATGTTGGCAACCTGCTATAGCCCAACGTTGGCACAATATCGGATCCTGACGAGATGCCAACATGATGGTTGCCAACATTCATCCAACGTTGGCCCAATGTCGGTTGCCAACATCATGCCAATGTTGGCAACCTGCTATAGCCCAACGTTGGCACAATATCGGATCCCGACGAGATGCCAACATGATGGTTGCCAACATTCATCCAACGTTGGCCCAATGTCGGTTGCCAACATCATGTCAATGTTGGCAACCTGCTATAGCCCAACGTTGGCACAATATCGGATCCCGACACTAGATGCCAACATGATGGTTGCCAACATTTATCCAACGTTGGCCCAATGTCGGTTGCCAACATCATACCAATGTTGGCAACCTGCTATAGCCCAACGTTGGCACAATATCGGATCCTGACGAGATGCCAACATGATGGTTGCCAACATTCATCCAACGTTGGCCCAATGTCGGTTGCCAACATCATGCCAATGTTGGCAACCTGCTATAGCCCAACGTTGGCACAATATCGGATCCCGACGAGATGCCAACATGATGGTTGCCAACATTCATCCAACGTTGGCCCAATGTCGGTTGCCAACATCATGCCAATGTTGGCAACCTGCTAAAGCCCAACGTTGGCACAATATCGGATCCCGACGAGATGCCAACATGATGGTTGCCAACATTCATCCAACGTTGGCCCAATGTCGGTTGCCAACATCATGCCAATGTTGGCAACCTGCTATAGCCCAACGTTGGCACAATATCGGATCCCGACAAGATGCCAACATGATGGTTGCCAACATTCATCCAACGTTGGCCCAATGTCGGTTGCCAACATCATGCCAATGTTGGCAACCTGCTATAGCCCAACGTTGGCACAATATCGGATCCCGACGAGATGCCAACATGATGGTTGCCAACATTCATCCAACGTTGGCCCAATGTCGGTTGCCAACATCATACCAATGTTGGCAACCTGCAATAGCCCAACGTTGGCACAATATCGGATCCCGACGAGATGCCAACATGATGGTTGCCGACATTCATCCAACGTTGGCCCAATGTCGGTTGCCAATATCATGCAAATGTTGGCAACCTGCTATAGCCCAACGTTGGCACAATATCGGATCCCGACGAGATGCCAACATGATGGTTGCCAACATTCATCCAACGTTGGCCCAATGTCGGTTGCCAACATCATGCCAACGTTGGCAACCTGCTATAGCCCAACGTTGGCACAATATCGGATCCCGACGAGATGCCAACATGATGGTTGCCGACATTCATCCAACGTTGGCCCAATGTCGGTCGCCAACATCATGCCAATGTTGGCAACCTGCTATAGCCCAACGTTGGCACAATATCGGATCCTGACGAGATGCCAACATGATGGTTGCCAACATTCATCCAACGTTGGTCCAACGTCGGTTGCCAACATCATACCAATGTTTGCAACCTGCTATAGCCCAACGTTGGCACAATATCGGATCCCGACGAGATGCCAACATGATGGTTGCCAACATTCATCCAACGTTGGCCCAATGTCGGTTGCCAACATCATGCCAATGTTGGCAACCTGCTATAGCCCAACGTTGGCACAATATCGGATCCTGACGAGATGCCAACATGATGGTTGCCAACATTCATCCAACGTTGGCCCAATGTCGGTTGCCAACATCATGCCAATGTTGGCAACCTGCTATAGCCCAACGTTGGCACAATATCGGATTCCGACGAGATGCCAACATGATGGTTGCCGACATTCATCCAACGGTGGCCCAATGTCGGTTGCCAACAATATGCCAATGTTGGCTGAACGATCATTAGCCAACATTGGGCCAACATCACTTGTCATCGTCATGCCAACGAAAATCATGCCGACCATATGCCAACGTTGGCTCAACATCAATGGCCAACCAAACGCCAACGCCGACGAATCCGACGAATTGCCAACGTTGGCCCAATGTCAGCATGTTATCTGGGACCAGTCTTACAGTGTCTAGGGTGACAACTGGAGGAATGGAGATATTGATGAGTGTCGGTGGGCTTAGAATACAAGTCAGTAGTGAGTGTATTGAGGTCTTTCCGGACGGTGACGTCCAGAAAGTGGGTCTGCTGGAGAGACTGCTCCCATGTGAATTTGATAGTCCTATGGAAGGAATTGATGTGGTCAAAGAAAGCATTCAAGCTGCTACCGTCCCTAGTCCAAATGAAGAACACGTCATCTATGTATCTCCACCAAATCCAGGGACGGCATGGAGCCTCACTGAGCACGCGTTCCTCAAGGTCACCCATGAAGAAGCATGCAAAGGAAGGAGCCATGCGCGTGCCCATGGCAGTGCCATGCACTTGAAGATAGTGCTTGCCAAGAAAGGAGAAATTATTCTTGGCCAGCACTAGCCCCATGAGGGTGGTTATGTCGGAGATGGGTGGAGAAGACTGTTTTCCCTTGGCCAGGGCCGAGGAGCAAGCTTAAATGCCTTCTTCCTGTGGGATGTTAGTGTATAGAGAGGAGACGTCAATAGTACCAATTACGGCCGTGGCAGGAATTTGATCCTTGACACTTTCCAACTTTTGCAGAAAGTCGGGAGTGTCATGGACGTATGAGGGGATTTGGGGAACCAAGGGTTTGAGAAAAGAGTCAATGAAAAGAGATGTGTTCCGTAGGTGAACCATTGCCAGAGATGATGGGTCTACCTGGGTTGTTGGCCTTGTGAATTTTCGGGAGAAGGTAGAATCTGGCAGTTCTACAATTGATCGGTGATAGAAATCTGTGAGCTTTTTTACTCAAATGATCACGTGATCGCATGTCATCCAAAACTTCCTGAACTTAAAGTCTGTTAACTCCATTAAGTCTAATGTAGTTGTACACAAGAAATAAATTAAGAAAGACACTTATTCCATTACTTGTACATTAAGTCAATGTCAATCTACAGACTGTGGTCAGAATGAAATTTGCAAACGCATTGTGGTTGTAATAACCCCTCCCCGACCCAGTCTGAGGCAATGGTACAGTCCAAGCAGTGACCCCCTTCTCAACCTTGAGACACGCACACACCTTCACAGACATTAGATATATTTTTAAAAAGACATCTGGAGATAGCGTTTGTAAGTCGTATTTTTCATCATCACAGGCGTTTTAAAACTACTGGCAGAATTTGTAAGGTATCATCGGAAAGGAAAATTTTTATTCTTTCTTGTAGTGAAACAATTAATAACGTAACTTATTTTTATGAATTTCTATGAATTTTTGAAAAAACAAAAGACTTTCATTTCTAATTTCCGTTATGTTTACGTCATGTCATTAAAACTTGTCATGTGCATTGTCCGAGTGTGTGGCTGTCTCCCTGCCGAATTTGAAACGATTTCCTCAAACTTCGCCACAGGGATCGTGTTAAATTACATTTTCGGACATTTTCAACCTGCCGCTAGAGGGCGCTCGAGTACTTGATGACGTCATATGTTAATGAATTACAGAAAGTGACTCAACCTTGACCTAACAACTTTAACACAAAGTTCATGTGATGTGGTGACTTTGTAGGGTCACTTCGGGGGTACGTGGGCGGTGAGCCCAGGTGGGGTGAGGTGCAATTCCTCGATAAGGGAGACCGGTGTAGTTGTTGTCATCAAATCATTTATTAAATCATCCAATTGTAAGTAAAAATGATCCTACACAAAAAAGGAAATTTTTTCATACAATAATTCACCATAATCAATATCATTATTACAGAAATAAAATATACGGATATACAATCTTTTTTAATTTTATATAATTAATTAAACACCATTGCAACGCAGGGGAACTCACCCAGCACCTCGCTCTCACCCCTTATCCTAGTAATACATGTTGCCAGCGATGATTACATAGTGGACCTGTAACATAATGTAACATACTTTAATCAATGCCCAACGAAATTGGACACAAATTGTTACACACGAGTCGACACGACAGCCACAATATCTGCGATGCAGTATGAGTGTACGTGGTTTTAAATACAGTACCACCCATCGTGTGCTCCCAATTAGACAGTGTGCCAAGGGGTCCAATACCCTTCAGAAAAAAGGTTTCGTGGTCCCCTCCATGGCAGAAGACCTAACCCTTTTAGAAATTCATAAAAGTATATAAGAAGCCCGAAAACGTTTTGTTCCCGTCACCCATGCCCCTCCGTTTGTTTTTAGAGGTCAACTTAGGTCAAACCGGGGTCAGGCGGGGTCACAATTTAAAATTATCACAATCCTTTCAAGTAATATATCAAATTAATCGTGTGATCATAAGGAATACAAAAATATACAGTTCGTCATACTTCCAAATTTCTAATATGCCACTTTGGACAGAAACATGGACGGAAACATGGACAAGTCATGTGACTTTGACCTTAGGGTCAAATTTATTAAAATGGTGGAGACATTCCAAATTGACGTCCAGTTATTTGTCTCTGGACTTGAGGAAAGCATATTTACAATGTAGTGCAAATCAAACTGGTCATCTTTACCTTAACAGGCCATAATGGTCCACACATTATGAATGTGTAGGGAAGTTTTATAAGGACAAGAAAAAAAAAATCAGAAGGGACCTACAAGATAGTTTGTATCTCACGAAACCAGATATCGAATGATCAAAAACACAAAAGATTGGGTACGATGATTAGGCAAAATTTATTTTAAAGAAAGGAAAAAAAAGGGAATTAAACTAAATATGATTAAAAAAAATAAATAATGATAATTACTATTGGAATTGACAAAACCAAAATCCAAAAGAGGAAAGTTCACTAGCGCACGGTGCGGTCCTGCGTAATGGGCGGCCAAGCCCACGGTGCGGTCCTGCGAACCGGCGGCCAAACCCACGATGCGGTCCTACGAACCGGGCGGCCAAGCCCACGGTGCGGTCCTGCGTAACGGCGGCCAAGATAATTTGACCATTTCCTCTTCTTTTACATCAGAAGACAGGCCAGTCATCCAAGCAAGAAAGTTGAATAACTTCACAGGAACAATTTTTTCTGCTTTCTCTGATGTTAAATGTGAAGAATCTGGGGGCCACGGTATTGTTTGTGAAGAAACTTTCTGGATTTCTTCCTTCAGGGATAACGCACTTCCAAACATCTCTCTCAGTGTAGCTGGGGGTGAGAACAGTGAATGGCTGACATAGGTGGGTTCTTCATCAGTGGAATCCCCTGAGTCTGTGGTGTCTGGATCTGATGAAACGGTAGAAACACATCTATCACTGCTTAGTAGCATCTCCATTGACAAATCATCCATGTACACCATCTCACTTTTGCTCCGTAAATTTGGCCTTGCAAATTTCAGCTGTGGATATCTAGCCTGCAATCTACGCTTAAGGTTATAGGTCTTGTATGACTTAGCATTCTGATTTTCCACCTTTTTGACAGTCTTCACGACCGCTGTTCAATTTTGTTAACCTCAAAATACTCTTTTCACGGATTATCCTAGGCTGGATGATTTGTTGGCAAAATATGTCAAAGGACTTGCTGTAGCATCTCTCGGTCTTGTTCTCGGTGTTTTTTCTTGTTAAGGGCCTTGTATATACCCTATGGCATGATGCATGATACTTGACTTCAATTGCGACACAGTCTTTACCGTCAATCTGTCTAAGGATGTGCTCGTCATTGATGGCCCTTGCCTGTTCAGCCAGTTGCCCACCATCAACAAGTTCACATGTGGTAAGAGGCTCGACCACCCTTGTGCCTTTCCATCGATTTCCGATGTACTTTTTGCCCATGCAAATGATGCAGATAGGAGGCAGCACATGTGTTGATCTTCGTGGAGGCAAGCTTGTACCGCTGATGTCGCAGGTCGAGCGAAGTCCTGTGCGCTGCTTTTTGCCTTGAGGCTCATCACATGAATCTGAAATGACAAGTGGGGAGAATTAAAAAATAATACTTTGTGGTTTTCAGTCAAAAGCAACGACAGATATGAGACCAGGGAGCTATGAAGTTTCGGATACAACATTGTTGCATAAAAAAATCTTCTGTGTATACACCATAAGTATGGGTACCCTGTACTGCCATTTTCATGTACATGCAATGATGGGCTTCTATACTATACACAGCGTATTAAAGCATGTGATTGTTTTCATGTATATCCAAGGCATCATGAAACGGATAGCCGACAAATCCAATAGGGAAAAATTAATTATTCAGAAATCAATAATAAATACATTAAAGTCGATCCGATTAAGCAAACTATCAAAGTGCCCTATGAGAAAAGGGCGAGTTTGGAAATCAAAGGCCGAACGTTAGGCAGGAATACCATGGGCATACCAAGCCAAGCATGCCAAGCAAACCCTCGGCCTAGGCTAAAGTTCAACTTTATTAAGATGAAAAATAAGGTTTTACTTTTTTATGCCGATTTTCTCACCTTTGGCTACTACAGTACTAGAAGTTTTTCCTCTTTTCTGTGCCCGCTCTTTCTTGGATTTATCAGTCAATTTCTGATAACAGGATCGATGAAATCGGGCACGAGCATGAGCACGGCAACTTGGCGTTGTGCCGCCGCCGTTGTTGGCATGGCATTTACATGGATCATCACGATCATGGAAACTGGCGATGAAACCAAGGAAATTGTGAGCGACCACGGCCTTTTCACCGTCAAAATCCTTCCAGAACTCGGAGTATTCCACTGCTCGATCCCAAGCTGTATTGGTGAATTGCTTTAATTCGGTGTCATTCACGGCGGAAAAGTGAATCGCACACGTGTTTTCGTCCCCCGAAACGGCCTCTGACGAACTAACGTTGTTTACGTCGGTCGCCATGTTGGAACTTACGTTGATTTTTCATTTTCGCGGACGAGCCTAAAAGTTTGACCCTGGGTCACGAAAAGGGGGCTTTTGATTGGTCGACTTCGCGTTGTTCACAAATAATCCGGGGCATTATTCGCCTTACATGGCTATGATAGGAACAATGTAGCTTTGAGTTTTAAATAATTTTTGGCTAATTTAGGGGAAGGTTTTGGTCTCTGCCAAAGACGGGATCGCAACATGACAACTTAGATCGACTCGGCCCACTGTCTAAATGGTATGGCGAAGAGACACCGGTCAAGGGTCACGGCAAAGTTGTGCCATATCACACATGTACCTGGCCAACGTATAATGCACACACATGTACTACATGTACACGCACTGTACACGCATACACAACGGCAAAATGGTAGCCGTGCAAAATCTGATGCGAAGGGCTCTAACAATCGTCCTCCATTTCCACAAGGAAATTGGAGTCAAACGAAAATGAAGAGACACAAACGGTTTCTATGATATACTTGAGCACATACCAAAGGGTCTCAAGGTGGGCTGCACTTCCCCCTCTGGGTGAGAAGAGTGGACCAAGCGGACACTCGCATCGACCGTGCCACCAGCGCTGAAGGTCCAGGAGGAAGAGGGCATGACCTACCCAGGTGCTCATAAATATTCATGAGTCCCTACAAGTTCCCTGCTAAAGAACCCTCGCCCTCGAGAGGTTCTTATTACTATAAATTATAAACAATTAGTCCCGAACTGATTACATCCCAATCATCACAAACCTACTCCTCAGATGTAATCTGACTTTAAGTAGGTGACACCGAAAATCCTCTCACAAGGGAGGAGATATAATGATCGTGGTTACATTATTATAAACTGAACACAAAATATCAAGGATTTATCAGTACAAAGATTCCTGCAAGATTTACATTTGAAGCTAAACGGGGTTTGATTATTTTGCATAAACTACAGAGCCGTAACCCTAAAGCAATGAAGATGCAATGAACAGAAATACAGGATTGAATATTTTACAGGTGTGTACATTCGGTACAGATACTCCTCCAACCTCAAAATCATGTTCCAAGTTACCCCCCAAAACCAGTGGACTACGCGCTGATAACTCAAATCAAACAATACCGATTAGGTGTAATCGTATTTTGGTATAATTCGTAAGTCTTCACTTAATATCCAAACGTAGAAAAATAGCAAGGCACAAAGAGAGGATGGGAAAAGTTTCATCGTTACAATTATTTTAAGTTTCAACGTTAGGTCTTCGTCTATGGCGAAACACCACTTCTCTGATACCTTGGCAATACTGATGCATGCCTGCTGACGTCAGGTGACAACCATCCACTAAATATCGCGGGTGGTTTACCCTCCTTTGTTGGAAGAAGTGTATATTCGGGCAAGAGCGCATTCGCTGAACTAGAAGTGAATTAAACCGTTTTGCTCTGTGATTAAACGTATTGAGCGAAACCTGACCTGCTCGAGACAGCCAAGACCGCTGTATCACCGTAAACAGGACAATGCATCGGGGAGCAACACCATTAGATGAAAGACATTCTAAGAACCTTATAGTTTTTCCCACCAAAACTATAGGAGTGATATCTGGCATACGGAGGTCATTTGTACCTATGTCCACACATAGGATGTCAATTCGTCGACAAATCATCCGCCGACAGAAGTTTTCAACATTTCCAAAGAAACGATCATAACTTAATCCAGGATGCCCATCCACAAACAGATCGCATCCATCAGTAAGTCCCACATAATCCCTTACGCGCCGCCGGCACCTGCTAGCCTCACGAAAGAGTCTGGCCGGAAAAGAATGACCAAACAGACAAACCCGTGTATCATCCGACATCTTATTAAAGACCAGAAAACATGAAAACGAATCGAACTTATTAACTAGCAGAGGTGGGTAAGCACTATGTCCTGCGGTGCAGGCTACCTCTGTGCAGTACTAGGGTTAGTACCTAATTATCTACGCGCAACAAAATCACGTTTCAAAGAACAACTATTTACAAAAACGACGTTAACACAAGAAAAGTATATGAGGTGGAGTTCACTTTATCCCGTTACTTTACGGGCTTCCTCAATAACGGTTCTTGTCTCTTTTGAGTAGTACCAGAAGCTCCAATTAACGTCATTAGGTGATCGCACTTGGCCACTGACCAGTCTTTCGCTTCTGCAAGCGCTTCGACCGGCGAAGGCTTGTATCCTGATTGGTTGGACACTCTGGGAGCGCGTCGGGACAGGTCTCACTTCTGTCGCTATTTACTGAGTGTTGCGCCTTGAGAGTTTCTTTACTCCTTTCTGATTGAAACAACTGTGGAGGGATTGAAAGAATAACATCATCATCATCTGACCCATCACTACTTTCACTACATCCATCCTCTGCAGATGGAAGACATGTTAATGGATCAGCAACAGGAAAATGAGGCTCTCTTCGTGGATCTACAATAAGCACCTTTCGGTTAACCCATCTACTTTCACCACCCCCAGCGGGCCTTATCCGACAAAGATCACTCTCTTTATTACATTCAGTCACCACATAAGGTTGGTCAGCAAAGGCATTCGCAAGCTTATGTCGCCCAGTATGCGCAGACTGTCTGAGTAGGACTCTGGTACCAACTACTAGCTGAGCTGCTCTCGCCTTCCTATCATATCTATTCTTGTTTACTGCAGCTGCCCTAGTCAACCGATCCCTCACAACACGATAAGTGCGTCTGATCATCTCAGCCTGTCTCTGGATACTGTTTTCGCTCCAGTCACGGCTTGTGTTGTTCAACAGCTGTTTCAATGCGACAGTAGGTTCCCTTCCAAACATTAGTGTATAGGGGGTGTACCCTGTAACCGAGTGAGGCGTGCTATTGTATATATAGACTAGGTGGGGGAGCAACTCGGGCCAACGACGACGACACAAGGTACGGTTGAATCGTTCGGTCTGACCGTTCCCTTGCGGGTGATATGGTGTTGTTCTCGTCTTCTTTATGCCGTAAAGCTGACATAGTTCCCGAATCAGCCCACTCTCAAAGTTACGCCCCTGGTCCGAATGTATTTGGAATGGTATCCCAAAAGGAACAAACCAGTGATCACGCAACGCACGGGCAACCATTGGTGCAGTTTGGTCACGACAAGGTACCGCAACAGCAAATTTCGTGAACGAATCAGTGAGGACAAGTACATCTTCGATATTGCCTGAGCCGCGATCCAGCTTAACAAAATCCATCGCAAGCCGTTCCAACGGCTGAAAAGCCAAAAGATGGCGCATAGGTGGTCGAATAGTCGGCGTTGGAGCTTTAGACACCCTACACTGGAAACAATCTCTGACATGGTCTTGCACATGGGTAGAAACCCCAGGCCAAAAGCATCGTCGCTTAATGAACGATAAGGTTCTCGCAACCCCTTGGTGTCCCCAATTATCATGGGCTCCTTCAATGATGGTAGACCTAAGCCTCCTTGGGACCAGAAGTTGGAACAGCTCTCCCACGCCTGTATCCTGAACGCACCTATAAAGAACACCGTTCCTCTCCCTCAACCGTGACCATTCCTTGATCCAACTCCGGACCTCTTGGGTAAGCTGTTCACCACTTGGGGGTTCTTGCCCTGGTGCCCAGCGGCTTTGCCACCGCTTCCAAATTATACAGAGGCCTTCATCGTTTTGTTGCATTTCGGCAAGTTCGGTATGTGAATATGAGGGTAGAATGGAAGGAGTTAAACCAGAAGGGCTCGAGCCATCAACTCCACTCTGCCTTGAGTCACTAGCAGAACGCACACTATGAGGGATAAAGACACCATCTTCAGAACCATGGACAGAAAGGACAGCTGCCTCGCATTCATTCGAAGCGTAAGGGTAGCGGCTGAGGGCGTCTGCACACTTATTAGATTTGCCTGACCTATACCGAATATCGAGGTCAAAAGGGGCAAGTTGAGCCGCCCATCGCTGCTCAGCAGCACCAAGCTTTGCCGTCCGAAGATGCGCAAGAGGATTGTTATCAGTGTATACCACTGTGTCGCCCAAGCAAATAATCCCTGAATTTTTCAGACACAGCCCATTTGAGGGCTAAAAACTCTAACTTAAAGCTAGAAAGATTTGAATAGCCTTTCTCAGCACCTCGAAGACCTCGGCTAGCAAAAGCCACCGGATGGAGCTTCCCCGTCCCATCTGGCTGAGAAAGACAAGCGCCTAAACCTGCAAGTGAAGCACCAACCTCTAAGACAAAGTCTCGGCTAAAATCTGGATACCCCAACACCGGCGCAGTGCAAAGGGCTTCTTTCAACCTTGTAAAAGCTTTGGCAGCCTCATCAGACCAACTGAAAACCTGACGCCTGTTCCCTGCTTTTTCCTCCTCCTGCGGGTGAGCGCATGTAATGGCTCAGCTACCTTTGAAAACCCAGAGACAAACCGCCTGTAATACGAGGCCAAGCCGAGGAATGATCTCAACTGCTGTACCGTCGTTGGAGCAGGCCAATCCTTAATGCGAGCAGTCTTGTCAGGATCAACACACACTCCCTCTCTGCTGACAATGTGCCCGAGGTGCCTAACACAGGACCGGAAGATCTGACACTTCTTTCCATTTAGTTTTAGAGCATGCCGCTCAAGGCGCTCAAACACTTTGGCAAGGCGGACCAGATGTTCCTCAAAAGTACTCGAATAGACTAACAAGTCATCCAAGTACATGACTAATTCGGATAAATTAAGGTCGCCAAAGATTAACTCTACTATACGCTGAAAAGTGCTAGGTGCATTACTTAATCCCTGGGGAAACCGCACGAACTCGTATAGGCCCCAGGGAACCCGAAATGCGGTCTTCCCAATGGAATCCTGATGCATGGCTACTTGGAAATAGCCATGCGCCATGTCAAGAGACGAGAAGAGCTTTGCCCCCGCTAGAGACTCTAACGTCTCCTCTATCCGGGGCAGGGGGAATGCATCCTTTGCCGTCTTGGCATTAAGTAGCCTATAATCAACGCATAGCCTCAACTGTCCATTTTTCTTTCGAACAAGGACAATTGGGCTAGCATACGGGCTAGTAGATTTACGAATGACCTGTCGGTCAAGAAGGTCCTGGAGAAGCTGTTTCACCTCCTCAACAAGACCAGGAACAATCCTGCGATGTGGCAGGTTAACTGGTTTATCATCAAAAAGCTTTATCTGATGAGGGATCAGATCACAATTACCTAAATCGAATGGGTCACATGAGAAAGCACCTATGTGCTTCCTTACCAACTCAGCTGCGAGAAGGGCCTCCTCTGAAGTGAGATGACTTAAACTAACCCCAGGGGGCAAAAGAAAATCCGTTCCATCCGGAAACAGGAAACGCTCGCGATCAGACTGAGTACCACCTCCTGAGTGGACTGACAAACCCACGCTGATCTCCCCGTGTCCGGAGAAGTCAGACTCAACACCCAAAATATTAGATCCATCACAAACTACACGGTGCATGGAGACACTAAATCCACCATCTACTGGCTCGACAAAAATGCGCTCACTAGGCACAACTTCTACTGCCACTGCCAACTTCGTAAATGGCTGAATAACAACGGGCTCAACACTGGTGTTAGCCACAAAAATGTCAATTGAAGCACCGTCAATACGGTCAATTCCTTCAAGGACCTGACACAAAACAGAGGGATCAGAAATACCAGATGACTGGACTTCCTTTAGGCTACCATGGTTCGTCAGACACAAAGGCGACGCCCTTATCAGGAAATCTTTGCCATCTGGTAAAAGAGTGCTCGTATCTAACTTGCAATGGACGCGCTGAACCGCATTCGCCTGAATGACCTCTCGCTTATGAGAGAACACATCTAGAGCCAAAGAGTCAAAGGTATCAACATCTGAAACACTGCTCCTCCCCTCAGAATTGATTCGCATCAAGCGAAGTGCTAATTCCCAGTCAGGGTCTAGCTGCGCCGGTCCCATAACCTCCACTTGGGGTGCTACTCGTCGCAAAATGTTGCAACCAAGGATTACTGGACATTGATTGTGAGGAGCATCAGAAGAAGCTTTAGTCTCCTCAGATACAAGAAAACTGCCCTTAAACTTCTGGCCAAAAACCTCCAAAGTGGTCTCGAGATATCAGGTATCTCTAGATCATTTGCGCCCATTAATTTAATGAGCGTACCCACAGGTTCCAATTTCCTGACAGTACCTGCCATGTGTGTATGATAGAATTGAGCAGACATCAATGAGGTCTCTGCCCCTGTGTCAAGCAAGCACCTGGTGGAAACGCCGTTAATGATAACAGAGGCCGTCGGAGTTCTGGCCAGAAGACTGTTGCGAATATCAGATGGTGACAAATTCACACCGGCTAACACAAGGTCACCTGTCGCCCTATCGCAAATAATACGCGCTCGATCGTTATCAGTAGTTGCAAGAGCTGTGGGCACTACACAAGATCCAGTATCCCCCGTCACACTGCCCTCTGTGACCGAGGCTGTCCATTTCCCAAAGGCTGACTTTCGGGCTGCTTCGTCGATGCCGCAGCGTCGGGTTTCTTGGCTTCAGCGCGCTGACGCCTGAAACAGGTCTCTACAGCATGTCCTGGTCTATGGCAGTAAGAGCAATGCAATGGGCTTCGGCCCCCCTTGGCCTTACTTTCATGCATTCCTAGTGCCAGCTTCGCTATGCTTTGTGAAACACTATCCAACTTTGCACATGTGTCCGATTGCTGATCAATCAGTGTTTGCACCGACGAAACAAGCTGCTTTTGGCATTCAACTAACTGCGTTAGTTTTTCATCACTGGCTGTAATCGGTTTGCCTGAGCGCGCAGCATACACAGATTGGCGAACACCTTCAATTTCACCTTCCACCGCAAAAGTACCTTCTGCTTGGGGATAAAGCCCAAGAGCCAACTCCCGGAAGCCAAAAAATGACAAGTCCCCATGGTCAAATGACAGCTTACGAAGCTCTCTTCGTAAGGAGGGATCCCCAACACCCCTGATAAATTGCTCTCGGAGTGTGTTCTCCCTCAACTGACTAAGTGCAGCCCTATTCTCATCCGTATTAGCCGCACACTCCATTCTGTCGTGCAGCCTAATAAGGGAGCGGCTGTAGTCGGCAAGGCTCTCCTCTGGGAATTGACTACGAGCATACAGTGCACCAGTCAACGATTGCACCGTCTCAGGTGCACCGAACCTGCGTTGAAGCAACGCTTCAAGCTTGGTCCACGTGTCCCTCTCCTGTGGAGGAGAACACAGGACCTCCTCCCGTGCGACGCCCGACAAGTGGTCAAAAGCCGTATTGACCTTCTCTGTTTGCCAGTGGTGTAGTAATGAGAGCCCTTTACAGAATATAACACTTCGGAGAAGTTGACAAATTGTCCCCACTACTTATACACATATAATCAAGTTCAAATGGGTAACAATGGCCCTCAATAAAAAAAAGCGGAGCTTTAAAGACAAGGTAAGTACACTAAGGCTGAGCCCAGGTAAATATGGAATATCACCAGCGAAAAAAACCCGGACCTACGCAGACATATTACAACATGTACACGTTTAGTGGTTACACACGCTGGAAATACAGGTGCATTCCGTGACACTGACAATCGAATAGATGTCCACACCAGAGAACATAAATATTAGCAAGGTGTTGGGATCATTAGCAAAAAACAAAACAAACGAACAACAAGCTCTTAATCGAGGTCGATCAGGTGAAGAGCAGAACCCGTCTCCACATCCTGTCTACGACGCCATTTTGTGATGTGGTGACTTTGTAGGGTCACTTCGGGGGTACGTGGGCGGTGAGCCCAGGTGGGGTGAGGTGCAATTCCTCGATAAGGGAGACCGGTGTAGTTGTTGTCATCAAATCATTTATTAAATCATCCAATTGTAAGTAAAAATGATCCTACACAAAAAAAAGGAAATTATTTCATACAATAATTCACCATAATCAATATCATTATTACAGAAATAAAATATACGGATATACAATCCTTTTAAATTTTATATAATTAATTAAACACCATTGCAACGCAGGGGAACTCACCCAGCACCTCGCTCTCACCCCTTACCCTAGTAATACATGTTGCCAGCGATGATAACATAGTGGACCTGTAACATAATGTAACATACTATAATCAATGCCCAACGAAATTGGACACAAATTGTTACACACGAGTCGACACGACAGCCACAAAATCTGCGATGCAGTATGAGTGTACGTGGTTTTAAATACAGTACCACCCATCGTGTGCTCCCAATGGTATGGCGAAGAGACACCGGTCAAGGGTCACGGCAAAGTTGTGCCATATCACACATGTACCTGGCCAACGTATAATGCACACACATGTACTACATGTACACGCACTGTACACTGCAATCCCGTACCATGCACTACACGCATACACAACGGCAACATGGTAGCCGTGCAAAATCTGATGCGAAGGGCTCTAACAATCGTCCTCCATTTCCACAAGGAAATTGGAGTCAAACGAAAATGAAGAGACACAAACGGTTTCTATGATATACTTGAGCACATACCAAAGGGTCTCAAGGTGGGCTGCACTTCCCCCTCTGGATGAGAAGAGTGGACCAAGCGGACACTCGCATCGACCGTGCCACCAGCGCTGAAGGTCCAGGAGGAAGAGGGCATGACCTACCCAGGTGCTCATAAATATTCATGAGTCCCTACATTCATATATGTCTTCAAATTTGAATACGAGCCCTTACATAGTCACTTCCTGTTTCAACGACGAGGTCAGATGACATCACAAAGGTCATCGATCTCTAGTGCCTGGGAAGACTTCTCACATGCTGCAAACAGCAAGACAAGGGAGCCAACCGTTGATTTGTTATAATTTTTTTGAAGGTTTTAAAGTTCAAAGTTCAAACAGCGGTCACGTGACCGTCTTTCGAACAACTCACTTCAAACCAATTTGAGGCACAAGGGTGGGTCATGTACTTTGTGTGTCAAGTTTGGCTGAAGAATCATTTGTAGTTCTCTAGATTACGAAGTTAGAAGAAGAAGAACAAGAAGAAGAAGTAGAAGAATAAAAAAAAATCAGAACAACCGGAATACCTTTTCCGCTACGCTGTAGCGGCAGAAAAGCTCAAGAAGAAGACAAAAACAAATCAGAACAAGAACAATAGCTTTTCCGTTACGCGGCGGAAAAGCTCCAAAAAAAGAGATTTATTTCTGTTCTCTTAAAAAAAATTGATGAAAACAAAATTGACATTAACGGGATTCGAACCCGTAACCTCCATTGCTAACCCAAAACGCACGTGCATATTTTGTGCACAAAGTTTATGGGACTTCATTATATTTTTCAAAAAAATCATAATAATTCTGAACAATGGTCAATTGCTTCCAAACTCAGGATTTAGAATGTCTAGCCCAATAGCTGAATGCCCACCAAATTTCGAGACGATTGACCTTTGGCAAATATGCGTTTTAAAAACACGCATTTTGATGACGTCACGATTGCGTCATGGCATTTTGGCCACGGAAAAAATTAAAGAAATCTTGCTCCGTTGGCCAAATATGCTTAAATGAATGTTACAATCTGAAAAGTTCATGACCTCATTATTATTCATGAGATTACGTCACGATCAAATGAGGGCAATTTTTAGATACACCTTTTTCCCGACTTAGATATACTGCAAAATTGAAACCAAAATAAATTGTACTTTTGCTTTTATTGGAGTTTGAAATTTGCCCCTTTAAAGCGCTGCCTCGTGACACGTGGTGACGTCATGAAGTTTTCAAGACAACTGTGCACAACTTCAGCAAGAGTTCTATGCATTTCTATGCATTTGTCAAGTTTGAAAAAAGTGTGTTCAATGGCAAAATTGCCTTTCACAAAACCCCTGCACAAAGTCAATGGGATTTTGGCACAAGAAAAAAAAAAAACTTTACAAAAACAATAGCTTTTCCGCTTCGCTTCGCGACGGAGGAGCTAACTAGAGATTTATGTCTGTTGGCTAACAGAACATAACGCTTTTCCGCATCTGGTTCTTTAAAAAAACCATTCCAACCCCAAAAAGCACGCACATTTTGTGCATAAAGTCTACAATTTGAAACAGTGTTCAATCGTTGCCAACTATTACATTTTGCATGTCCAGCACAATAGCTATAACTGCCCACCAAATTTTCAGAAGATTGACCTGCGGCTTATACGTGCTTTAGAATCACGCATTTTTATGACGTCAAGGTTGCGTCATGTCATTTTGGCCCGGACGGTGTTTGTAAACCATATCCCTAATAGATGAAAATGGGGGAAAAAATCTTACTCCGTTTGCCAAAATAATATGCTCAAATGAATGTTAATGGTCATTGGAATTGGGCCCAAAAAACCTCGGCTATGTTTTAATTTAAATGCACTTTCATCGCAGACGGACCAGTGAGATTAACAATGTGATGATTGACAATGTATTAATATTATTCATCTTAATTGAATAATTGGTATGTTAAAATGAATGGAAACTTGGTGGATTTGCAGCACATGTAGCATACTTTAAGACAATGTGACCGTGTGGTTGATCTTTAGAAGCTGATTTGAGCACATACACGTAGGACTGATTTCAGAGGTTATAGGTATAATTAGGTACCTTTCCAACCACATTTTTGTGTACTTGGAAATTGTCCTTGTGTAGGCCCTCGCAGAATTAGTCATATTAGTGTTCCAATCCTGATATTTACTTGATACATTTGAACTTTAAATTATTGAAACAGTTTCAAAGTGTTGCTTTGAACAAGTGGCACTATTAATGAAAATGGAAAAGAAAACTTTGACTGGACCAGGATTTGAATGTGATTGTGAGACCTCTGGATTTGCATTGTACCAGTGCTTTACCATCTGAGTTACCTAGCCCTAAGTTAGATGACAGTCTTCCCAAAGAGTCAACGAGTCTTTGCTGAGTTGGGGAGCCAGCCAGAAGCATTCAACTATTAACTGCTGTCTGTCTCCAAGGATCACACCCCAGCTTTCTTTTGGATGCAAACAACCAATTGTTGTAAACCAGAATACAGCAGCTTGGAAATCAAACTAAGTGGATTCAGCTTCAAGCCAAAGAGATAAATGAAAACACAGGCTGTTTAGCAATTGAACAAATTGAAAATATGGCAAATAAATCTTTGACTGGACTGGATTTTGAACCTGAGACCTCTTGTCTTTGTGCGTGTATTTGTACAAATGCACATCAGTATGAAGAGGGACTTACTGCTTTTGTAAGTTAATGTACAGATGTTCATGTTCACTTCTTATTGTGATGACTGTGAATAAAGTTAATGATCAATGTAAGTGAAATCACTTCTGTCTGTTTGTTTTTCTATTTCATTAAACATGCATCTTGGAGATTGAACTGAAAGTTAAAGTGACACAATAAAGTTTTGCTCAACACCATTTCACTGTTGCTGGATATAAATATTGCTTTTGATACATTTTTACCCTGTAAGATAAAAATGTATATTGTTTATTCTTAGTGCTTTGAAATGATGGATGTGAATGATATAGGAATTGACCTTTCCCCCTGACCAGCAGGTCGATTATTGATTATTATGTCATTTGGAAGAAACATGTGTGCTTTTACTGCTTTAGATAGGGATTTGTTCTCAAATGGTTTTCCTTTGTACTACACAGTCACATCACTGTATAAAACAACGTTGAACTAAAATGTAACTTCGCATTAATGTAAAAATGTTTTGGAAATCAAATGAGCACATTCAATATTTTTGTTTTGTTTGCACTTTTTTGAATAAAATAAAGGAATCCACATCAACAGAAAACAAAAGCAAAGTCATAGATGTAATCAAACAATGAGTGGTAAACAAGACATATTTTCTAAATAAGCAACTGTGTGTTGTTTAAGCACTGTTATACACAATGAAAACGATGCAAAGCAACCATGGAACAGCATTTTGAATCACGTCGACTAGTTTTGACAATGGTGTACAGAGCAAGTAAAATATTTGTGTTTTTCTTTTGATTTGTTTGCAGTAAAAATGCCAAGCCACCTGAAGTTCCTGAGGGAGTCCTGGGAGAAGAAGCTGCCTGGAGGAATGCCTGCTTCCTCCAACAGATGCATGTTTCTTTCTCATCTTTCTAACCTTTCCTATCTCAGCTCATATTCTTCATCTCCTTTTCATGTCCGTTCACTTGCCTTCTATTCCTCTTTCCTTTCCTTTTCCACTCAAGCCCTCGGGCTTGTGACTCAAGCTGCCTTGCTTGAGGACGCTGCTGAGAACCAGGCACTTGTGCCTGCTATCAGCAGCAGCCATATGTTGCCAGAGTTGCTTAAGTTGCCAGAGTTGCTAAAGTTGCCAAAGTACTTGCCAGAGATATGGATTCCTTGCTATACGATATGTGATAAAAAAAAGTCAAAGCATGAGCCAGATGATAAGCCAGAAGATGAGCCAGGAGAAAAGCTGTCTGATGAGTGACGAGAGAAGCAATACAATGAGCAACTGGGCAAGTCATAAGGTGAGTCATTATATTTATTGCAGGAGTTGTGAGGTGAGACATCAGAGAAGCTATGACATGCACCATAGGAGGAGACATGAGATGAGCGTCAAGAAGATTCTTAACACAGGTGAGATAGGACATCATCCAAGAAGTTTTTAAGTAAGCCAGAGCTGTAAGCTGAGCCATAAGATGGGACATAGGAGCAAGACCAGCAAACATCAGGTGAGAGTGGGATTTAGAGTTGCATCAATGCAGAAGTGCCCAAGTGCATTGCAGAGTACAGCAAGTGACACTTGGTCAAATAGGTGGAAGCAGCAGAGAAGGGCTCGGAGGTGTTGGACAACTGGTTATACGATGCTGAGAAAGACGTGGTGGACAAAAATGGGTAGGAAATGTACTGTGTGCGAATATGGCAACAGTGGTAAATCAATTGGACAGCGAATGACAACAGATGGACAAATACAGGAGAAGGTGAAGGAAACCACATCCAGTCATTGTAGCAGAGATGATGAGACTAGTATCAGCAACAAGAGGAGAAAGGACAAAGTCTCAACAAATTCAGGGAGTAAAGAGACGGACAATATAATTAATGGAGTGCAGTGTGATGATATGTTGAAGCCTGTCAAAATGCAGTGTTGTCAGACAGTCGATAGTAGACATACAATTGATGAAGTGGTCAGGAAGTGTTGGCTATGTGAGCAAGCATCAAGACCTTTGGAAAGAACTGTGACATGTGAGGGGTGTAACATTTGTTATCATGTCAACTGTATGGGATTTTCAAATATTGAGTATATCTTGGCAAGCAAACCAGTATCATGGATGTGTGCCAAATGTGGACAATCTAATTACAGTCAATCTGTGATGTCTGATCTTGGAATTCCCACAGATAGCAACCGGTTTGAGATGCTATTGATGAGTGATCTTGTAGACGAATTGGTGAACACTAAGGAAGCATATCCCATTGAAGATGACAAGAGAGATGGTGTAATTCATGGTGAGATAAATCAACGTGCAGATATGATGTGTGTAACAGGTTGTAGTAAGATTCTGACACAAACTGGAGGCTATTCTTTAAGGAGTAAGAAAGCTGTTAATGCTGTAGAAAAGAGTGATGAAAATTAGGATAGCAGCAAAAATGTGAATTGTAAAGAAGCTAAAGGGAACAGTGCAACAAGTTGTTCAGTGAGTTTAGAAGCTGACCCTAAACCACGATACGGACTGAGAAAAAGAACAAAGGAAGTGCTGTCTGAGGGTAAAGAGAAAGTTCAACTTAAAAGAAAGGTGATGGCTGAAAATTGTTCTGAAGATGCAACTATCACCAAAAAACAAAGAGTCTTATCACTCCGAAGTAAATCATACGAGATACCCAAACTTGAAGTGTCTAAAACTACAATTGTATGCAGTGACTCAAGTACCGGTACTCAAAATACACAGGACAATGTTAAGACAGTTGTTCAAGGTACTTTCCATCAAGGTCATCATAAGTTTGGGAACAATAGTGGAAAGCAGTGTGTTGCTAACAGTCTGTGTGCAGTGCTATATAGTCACATGAAGATGATGAATGAATGGTGTTCTCTTGATATGGATTTTGTATTGAATACTGGCAACATTTTAACATGAAGTATAATGAATCTGTGTGTGGTACTTTTGGAGTAGAATTTAATCTGTCTGAATTCAATATGGTGTCTTGAGAGATGCATTGGAGCAGACACTTCAGAAATATTCTGCATGCTTTATATGTTTCCATAGTAGCACATTCTCAGTTATTGCTCACGGTGAAATGTATTATATTTTTGATTCTTATTCTAGAAATCACAATGGCTTGCAAAGCAGTGAAGGAAGAAGTTTGCTGAAATGCGTTGCATCATGGCAAGGTGTGCACGGGTATTGTACTGAACTTGGTCATTCTATGAATGTGTCTAATTCTGAGCAATTTGAAATTACAGATGTTAATGTTATGGTTAGTGATCATGCGAGCATTCATAGACATGAACACATTGAGAATTCTGATAGTGCCTGTTTTAGTAGTACAGCACCAGATGTGAAGTATGAATGCGGTGATGGAAAGTAATGCATCCCAAATCAAAGAAACGGATAACAATGACATACAAGTCATAGAAGTTATTGAACGTGTTACTCTGAAGTTTCTGCCTCTAACTTAAGAAATAAAGAGTGCACTTTGTCTTAAATTTGATATTGGCAAATTATGTTTGAATGGTAATGACGTATCAAAGACATGTGAGAACATGGGAAGACCTGATAAGTGTGAAGAAGATAAAAGGTGATGCTATTTGCTTCTTTAGAACAATTTCTTGCGCTATATCAGGAACCGAAGCAAATCATATTCAAGTTAGAACTTAGAACCCTTACTGTCAATCACTTGTTGAAAAATGGAGAATGTTTCAATCCTTTCTTACAGTGAAAGACTATGTAATGAGACAAAAGGTGGCTGATATGCTGGGTATTAATGTTTACACAAACAGTGATATTACTAAGTGGTACATGTTTTCTCGTTCATTCAGCAATACTAATAGAATGCCAAATTGTGGAATTTATCTGTATCATAGAAATGAAGTTCATTATGATTTGGTTATGAATGTTCGTGCACTTCCCACGACTGAAACAATTGATATATCCGCAAGCTGTTGTAATAGTGAGTTCTTGACTGAAGATTCTATAGACGGACATGACCATAAAATCAGATGGAAAGAATTCATACAGGGAAAACGATAAATATGCAAAAAGACAAATGTTCAAAATGTAAAGATTTCAGAGAAAATAGACTTAATTATAAGAAAAATTGATATAAAGAAAAAGGGAATAGGAAAAAGAAATTGTTGAATGTGAAATATCATGAAGATATTGCATTTAGAGAAAGACAGCTGAAAGTAAAAAAAAGCAGACAATATAAGATTAACAGTACAAAAGCCAGGTATGAAAAAGAAATTGCACATAGACTAAAAAAAATCATCATGCAAAGAATAAATATCACAGCAATCAAGTATATAGAAATGCGCTAATTAAGTTATTAAAGAGAAAGTATTGCAGTCATCATGAATACAAAGTGAATTTGATTAAAAATCAGAAAGAAAAATATCATTGTAATGCAGAATACCGGAAGAAAGTAAAGCAGAGGAATAAAAAAAAAAAAAAAATAGAAATCATGCAAGCATCATGAAGAATGTTATAAGAACATGGAGGAATGAAGTCTCAACAGGTCCTGAGTATGTCTGTGCAGTGTGTCTGAAACTTTGATTAGAAAGCAAGTCATCAAATGCAATAAAGACAAGTATAGCAGGGCTGATTGTATATCTGAGAAATACTTACATAGATGTGTGTGCACAAAAGAGTGTGGAAATGACTGTATTTTTTCTAAATCTAAATCCAGAACAAAGTGCCAGCAGAAGCATGGGTAAATAATATGGAACTGGTTGATATTCCACAGGAATTGGCTTGTTTGAATGTGTTAGAGGAACATCTTATTGCAATTAATGTGGCATTCATGAAGATGACAGCATTACCCAAAGGAGGTCAGAATGCAGTTCATGGTCCAGTTGTATGTGTACCATCAAACATTGCAGAAACAGTGACAGCGTTACCAAGATGTGCAAATAGAGACCAATTAATTCGAATAAAATTTAAGAGAAAACTAACATACAAAGGTTATTATCTGTACCAGTTTGTGAGCAGAGAACATGTTGATAATGCACTAAGCTATCTAAAGCAGAATAATGTATGGTATCAAGATATTGAAATTGATTGTGACTGGAATGATCCACTATTAGATGATGGGCATGATGAGGAGCATGAAAAAGAATTGATACATGATGAATCTGATGAGACAAGTGCAAGTGATGAAGAAACTGATGAGAATCGTTTGTGTGGTATTCCTCTTGATACATGCTTATAGCCTGTAGATATTGGACAAGAAGTGCTTGATCAATACTTTGATGATGTACTATGTGTTGCACCATGTGAAAGCAATAATCCAGTCAGGGTGTTAATGGAGAAGGGGTATGAAGCTAAATGTTTCCCAGCATTGTTCCCAGCAGGTACACCGACATTTGATGATAATCGTGATCAAAAGTTGACTCGTTTAAGATATTTTCATAATAGATTAGTGAATGCAGACAACAGGTTTGCAAAATGTACTCAATATATCTTTTTTGCTCAGTATTTATCAGAAATTGATAAGGTGATGTTCAATGTTTCAATTGCTATGCGTCAGAGTTCAGGGAAAATGCATTTTGGTCAAAGTGTGAATTCTAGCATGATTAAAGATGTTGATCATTTGAATGATATTTTACAGTCTGATAGTGGGTATAAATTTCTGAAACCAATTAGAGGTACACCATCATATTGGCAATCAACTCAAAGAGATGTCATGGCTATGATTAGGCAACTTGGAATACCAACATGGTTTTGTTTATTTTCTGCAGCTGATTTTAGATGGCCTGAAGTCATAAAAACACTTTTGAGACAACAAGGAGATTGTAGAAAAATTGAAGACTTAGATTGGAGTGAAAAGTGTAAAGTATTTAGAAGTAATCCTGTGACTGTTGCTAGAATGTTTGAGAAGCGTTTTCATACCTTTCTGAAAGATGTTATAATGTCAGATGCAGCACCCATTGGGAAAGTCAAGGACTATTTTCACAGAGTAGAATTTCAGCAGAGAGGATCCCCCCCCCCCACACATTGTCTG
This sequence comes from Luidia sarsii, assembly GCA_949987565.1. Lineage (NCBI taxonomy): Eukaryota > Metazoa > Echinodermata > Asteroidea > Paxillosida > Luidiidae > Luidia > Luidia sarsii. The sequence continues at coordinate 4,543,042 of OX465102.1, forward strand.
TTTTGGATTGAGGATGCACCAAGATTGGCAGAAGACAGTGATGATAAAGTTATTAATTTTCATGAAGAAGTCTTTTTTTGTGTTGCAACTGCTTAATGCATAATTATCAAAATGCAAATACTGTACAACTAAGTGAGAATAAAATACAAATGTGGAGGGCCTGACATGTAGTTTGATACGCATGACCTTTCTCAAAGGGAACCAGCACACAACTTGGGAAAGATCGAACACTTAATCAATTGGAAATTGGTTCCTGCAATTGTCAGGCCATCGATCTGCACTGATTAATTATGTTCTTGGATTTGTTGGTATTTATTCTGGAATACTCTAAGTCGGAGAACCTTGCCACATGATTTATGATCACTTATAAATACCATACATCATGATTTTACTGATGAGAGTTTGGGAATTCGATGTAAATAATCTATAAATATGCAAGTCTTTATTATCTCTCTAATCATTGTCTGATCAATTTAACTTACCAACCCTGTTTTCAAACATGATCGTCACATCCAGCAGTTTGATTTGAGGAATTGACATGTACGAGTTTTTGAAGAAAAAAATGTTTTGATTTTTTTGCAAGAATTAAATACTTTTTTGTCAAAGTAAATGAAGAAAAGGGGGATTTGCAATGAATATCAAATGAGTTAATCTATGTAAGCAACACAATTCGGTGTCAACACTTAAAAAATAAAATAAATTCATATAGGTTTCGGTGCGAGTATAAAGACAATTCACTTGCCACTTGAGTGCATGGGCGGGTAGTTGAGCGGGACAGACCGGTGACCGTTGGCCGACGTCAAGAGCGAGTGGACGGTAGACCGTATGAAACGCGATGCGGTCATAGCTCTGTAGCATCCTCGTGCATGCGTACTTGGACATTATTGAGCACATTCATGGTACAAAGTGAATACAGTTTATCTATTCAAATAGACAGTTTTTTATCAACAGTTTATATACATGTCATTTTTATTTGAATGACATTTTCTGCGGGGGAAAACGCTTTTGGTACGTACGAGTAAAACACAATATATGCACATATGCGGCTTGAGGTTAGCGGGACAGACCGGTGACCGTTGGCCGACGTCGAGAGCGAGTGGACGGTAGACCTTATGAAACGTGACGCGCTCATAGCTGTGTATAGTACCCTCGTGGAAGGGGAAAAAATGTTCAGTACAACATGCTTGATTTTCGTCTTTCACCTCTATTGGGGATCAGAAGGGAAAATTATGTATTCCATCTATCGTTCTATACATTTGCTTGTATTGAAGTGGCAACGGCCGGGGTCTAAACACTTGAGTAGGTTCGAGTGGAGATTACCGAAGACTATACTGACGTTGTTTTCACTATGGATTGTGAAAAAGTGAAATGGGAAATAGGTATATTTGCTTTCTCGCAGACAATTTTTACTTGAGAAGCGCGTGCTCTTTCGGCTGATAGTATATAGGCTTATCTCGAAGAAATGTCAAAAGCTCTTCTATCAATCATCAGCTAATAGGCCTATAAATATTATAATGGTCAGTGAAATGTTTGTTTTCAGACGTGATATATTTAGCGTCTTTTCATTGTGTTGACAATTATCCCTTGGTCGATTCCATCAAGTTATGATTTGTCATATCATCCTAATTCAGTTTGCCAAGGGCCAAGGCACACCGCGATTGTATCAGCCCTTCCATTCCATTAGCCTTGATCATTATATGCATACACTCAAAACTCCATAAGTCTCGCATGCATTTTTCAAAACTCCGATATGGTCTCCTGATTATAGTATGTCCGCAGTATACATGTACACATGTACTGTACAGTGCTTATAACTGTGCTATCAAATCTTTGAACTCCTAGGCCTATGTATGTGCACGCTCAGTTCGGTGGGACGCATGATGTGAAGCAGATTTTCTTATCACTATCAGTATACAGTGTATAGGCCTAGTTGTACCATGGAGGAAGAAGGTTGTATATACGTACTAGCCTGGTCACCCCAAAGGAATGCAGCAACAAGTGGCTTATGTAATCATGGAGGGTGTAATGTACCAAGGAGGTCAAAGGGAATACCTCCTTGATTGTACAGCACTGTACTACAGTACATGTACACAACACACTGTACAGTACTACCGAACAGTGCATGTACTGTACATGTACATGTACATGTACAGTATAATTATGTACACTATCAGCGCACAAGGCAAGCTGCCCTTTTGACCTATGACCTCAAGGCCATTAACTGTTGCCTTCTCCATACTGGAGCTCTTATTCAAAAAAAGGCGGGCATCCTAACGGACCCCTAGTACAGTGATAAACAAACGGATCATAAATCAAATGGGCTGCGGTTATAGCACTACTCCTCCACCAGCTACCTTGAGGGAATTCAGAGAAGTCTAACCGTCGTGATGAGTGTACAGCTTGCCCGGCTGCCATGAACTACAGTAGTGTAGTCCTGTACTAGGATTAGCCTTTATAAATTATAGGCATGCCTGTAATATGTAGCCTATCACTGTAGGCTATATCAATTGCATCCTTTCTTCGTGAAAAGCAAATCTTTCCGATACAGATCGTGATGGAACTCCTGGGACAGCATGAAAAGATGTCATTCTTTTGGATAGAATCTGATTCATCCTTGCGTTGATTAACAGGTAAAGTGCAGTAAATACTTTTTGTTTCTGTTCAGTAGCAGACAAACTTTGATTCTATTTTACTTAACTTGAATTTTCCCATTTATTCATGAAACTGGTTCTAAATTGTCTTAAAGGATTTTGTGCAAAGTGTAAATCCTTTATCTACACACTGTACCGGCCCTTTCCTTTTCATTCTTTTATTCAGTATAAAACTATGCATGTATGATATGAAAACCTATATAGATCAATATAGGTCTATCTTTAGTGGCAGAACGATATTGTTAGCCATCCGTTTGACTTTGAGGTTTTTTTCTGCATGGTTGAAATCATGAAAAAATCTGATTGAAGAATGAACCGTCGTCATGTTAAACTTAAAGTGTGAGTCGAAGAACAGTGTTTGGCCAATTGTAATGGAAATGCAGAAGAATCAGGAATATCATTCGCGTGGATGGTAATATAATGATGATTTTCCAGCTTTAACTAATTATGATAATCCTAACAATCAACTCGATCAAAATAACTGTGATAGCAATACTTAGAATGAGTTTGGTTTGTCAAGAGACAACGATAGTTATAACACGGAAGACTGGCAGTGTTTTAAGTGAAGGAGACAGCCATGATTTGCAACAATTAGTTTAAGAGCCGCTTGAAAAATCACTTTTAAAATTACAAATAAACATCAATGGCCTTCCTTTTCTCAGAAGTTGGAATGGACTATTTTGGCCAATATTGGGAAGGCATGCTTGATAACCTTCCAGTCGAAAATGTACATGTATTTGGCCATTTTTACGGTACCACAAAGCCCATGCCCGCCTGCGTCTAGCCTGTGTTCTTCTAGCCTAGCTGTAGACAGTTTTGTTCCACTTATCTTCATGGTGTTCAGTGCACAACAATTCTTTTTGCATCAAAGGTTACAAAGTTGGCCTTACCACAAGTTTGTCCTACATGCAGATTGTCCAAGGTTGGCCTTTAGCTTTACGATAATTATAAACATTTGCAAAATGTAAAAGGTTTGACACTTGGAATTCTAAAACTGAATTGTTCTCTTTATCCAGACTCGTATTCAAACTAAGGCACCGCAAATGTGTTGACTCGCCGGCGAAGGGGCGCTGAAGAAACAATATTGGTGAGTGAGAGAAAACGAGGTTGCGAACAGAAGAAGAACGATTTTTTTGGCAGGTATAGCTGGCCGTACTTGGTGAGAGGACCACCAATGAGTGTCACTTCGAAGGGTGATGGCTGCCATCTTTTTCAACTTGCTGACAGGGATGTTCATCTTGCGTGGAAAGAGGGAGAGAGGACTTGAGTGGCCCTTCAACTCGATGGTCTTTTGAAAAGTAAGGTTTTTTCATTTCACGGCAACTGAGTAATACTTATATCACCACATAAATCTGGTCCCGACATAATGTCCAGGTACAACTAAAATAATTTAGTTGAGAAATGAGAAAAAAACTATTGGATGAAACTATAATTTTATAAGCGCGCTAAAGACTACAAGAAGTTTATGGATGGTTGTTGAGATACCTACACATGCATCATACAATGCCTGTTTTCTTACTTTGAGAAAGGTCTTGCTTATGATCGAAAGTTTGAATCGTCAGGCCCACTAAATTTTAAGATTTTTGGTCCTTTTAGTCAGTGAGCAGTTTGCTACACTGTACATTTGTGTATGTTACTCTACTTTTATACTTAATACAAACAAATGATGTACCAAAATGTTGCAAACTGTTTACTGACTAAAATTACCAAAATGCAAATCTTGAAATTTAGTGGGCCTGACGTTTCGATCCTAGCAGGACATTTCTCAAAGGCCAGAGTGACAAGGACAAAACAGATATATGTACACGAAGGAAGGGGGAAGAGAGTAAATAGGACACGGATGAGAAACAAAGGACAAAGAGTAAAGCTGGTAGGGAGAGATCAAAGGGAAGGGCAAGGAGTAGGGTACAGGGGGAAAGATCAAAGAGAGAAGTGTGGAGGAGTGATACCCAACAGGGGTGTCCATTTTACCGGTTTTGATTGTAGACCTATGGCCATAGATACGTTTTTTTATGGTGTTGTTGGTCTCGCCAACATACTGAACATTACAAAAACACCTTCAAAAACTATGGCCATAGGTCTTCAATCAAAACTGGTAAAATGGACACCCCTGTTGGGTATCACTTCAATCTCCCTGATCATTCGATATCAGATATGAGTGAACTGGGCATAGAATCCCTTGGTCACCGAAGTAATGCTGTCTGTCTTAGCCGTGAAAAAATGTGGATGAAGCGTCTTCGGACTATTCAACCACATGGTCTTAACATCCAGGAGGATAATGACTAATACCATGCAGCTTTCTGATAATCCTTCTTTTGTGTTCACTCCTCCACACTTCTCTCTTTGATTTTTCCCCCTCTTCTCAGTAACCCCTACCCTACTCCTTGCCCTTCCCTTTGATCTCACCCTACCAGCTTGACTCTTTGTCCTTTGTTTCTCATCTGTGTCCTATTCACTCTCTTCCCCCATCCTTCGTGTACATGTATCTGTTTTGTCCTTGTCACTCTGCCTTTGAGAAAGGTCCTGCTAGGATCGAAACGACAGGCCCAATAAGTATCTTTTGAGATTTACTTTTTATATTTGAAAAGTTCATGTTAAGATTTCTGTACGCCGCCAGTGCTAAGGCATATCTATTTCTGTATACAGGCCATCCATAACAACTGAGCCAGCCATGGTGCGACTGGTAGCGACATTGAAGCGGCCGAAGCAGACTGGCTACGATACGCTAAAGACAGACAGAGAACGGCAGAATTCGAAGCGGAAAGGAAAACAGTACACCTACTAACATGAAAGTAGAATAAAAAAACAGAAAATCAGTTGTATTGAAATTTGAATTGCTCTGTCATGCTTCCATTCATTTGTTTGCTGTTTCCAACCCTAAAATGACTAATCCAACATTTTGTCAACAATACAAACCAATAATTTATGTGAACCAAATTTCTTTTTAAATTTTGGCTAAAAGGTAGCACAACGTAACCAACATAAGACTGGTGCTGTGAAGAAGTAAGGTATCATACAGGCTGGGAAGGGGCAAAACGGCATTCATCCTGTACTGGGCCTGTACCAACTAGAGTAAAGGCTCACTACGGGGCCAGTAAGGTATCATACGGGCTGGGTAGGGGCAAAATGGCATTCATCCTGTACTGGGCCTGTACCAATGAGAGTAAAGGCTCACTACGGGGCCAGTAAGGTATCATACGGGCTGGGTAGGGGCAAAACGGCATTCATCCTGTACTGGGCCTGTACCAATGAGAATGAAGGCTCACTACGGGGCCAGTAAGGTATCATACGGGCTGGGTAGGGGCAAAACGGCATTCATCCTGTACTGGGCCTGTACCAATGAGAGTAAAGGCTCACTACGGGGCCAGTAAGGTATCATACGGGCTGGGTAGGGGCAAAACGGCATTTATCCTGTACTGGGCCTGTACCAACGAGAGTAAAGGCTCACTACAGGGCCAGTAAGGTATCATACGGGCTGCGTAGGGGCAAAATGGCATCCATCCTGTACTGGGCCTGTACCAATGAGAGTAAAGGCTCACTACGGGGCCAGTAAGGTATCATACGGGCTGGGTAGGGGCAAAACGGCATTCATCCTGTACTGGGCCTGTACCAATGAGAGTAAAGGCTCACTACGGGGCCAGTAAGGTATCGTACGGGCTTGGTAGGGGCAAAACGGCATTCATCCTGTACTGGGCCTGTACCAATGAGAGTAAAGGCTCACTACGGGGCCAGTAAGGTATCGTACGGGCTGGGTAGGGGCAAAACGGCATTCATCCTGTACTAGGCCTGTACCAACGAGAGTAAAGGCTCACTACGGGGCCAGTAAGGTATCATACGGGCTGGGTAGGGGCAAAACGGTATGGGCCCCGTATCACGCCAATGTGCAAAGTTCCACGGGGCCCGTACAGTCAACCGGTATTGGGCCTGTGTAACAGCCCGTATTGGGCCTTTACGGGGCCAATTGTGTAATGTTTGTTGGGACCGTTTCGCCTGAACTGGCCCATTGCTGGCTGCCGGAATCGGCCCCCTTAAGGCTTGCACAGCGGCGCGGAACTGGGCCAGTACATGTTGCCATAACTAAACCGGTATACAACCGGAAGTGGGCCGATTCTGGGCCGTTACACGATGCCAGAATTGGCCCATTATTGGGCCAGTATATAAAACCAGAATTGGGCCATTACCGTTTCGACTGAACTGGCCCATTGCTGGCTGCCAGAATCGGCCCCCTTAACCACTTCGCGCCGGGGGGTTTTTCAGCACCGATGACCGCCATACGGGGGTTTTTGAACAATGCATCATTTTTAAATCTTGCTAAAACAATCGGAACAATATATTTCTGTGAAATAAATCGATAAGGGTATACTATGGGTACAAGAGAGTAAAACCTGGCACAATTCGTACGTCGTTGTGGCCTTTGTCAAGAGATTATCCGTTCGAAAAAGGGCCCTTTGTGCGTCGTCAATGGACCGTAACGGACGTGTGTGTGTGGGTGCGTGTACGCTGCTGACAATACCTGACCGCAGACTCCAGCCTCCACTCTAGGCAGTCAAATCTTCGAGTTGGTCGGCCACAAACGAGCGTACAGATTACGGTAAAGAATGTGGGGGGAATTCCAATGCCAGACCGACGACCGTTGGGCTGTGTGGCATGCAAAGACAATGTCCCCCGCGTGCTTTCAGCTGCAGCGCGGTATCCCTCGATCCTCCACAGTAAAAGTCCAACAATTGCACAATTACTGCTGCTCATCTTGCAATTCATGTGGCAACTTGCGTCAAAAAGGGTCTTTGTACTGATTCATATTGCTTTGTTCTAAGCTGAAAAGAGTCTTTGTTTAGAATGTGGACAATAGTGGTGCCCGGATTCGGAGGGCCCCGTTGCAAAGGCAATCCAATTGACCTCCGGATTCGGAGGTCCCGGCGCGAAGTGGTTAAGGCTTGCACAGCGGCGCGGAACTGGGCCAGTACATGTTGCCATAACTAAACCGGTATACAACCGGAAGTGGGCCAGGGAAGTGGGCCAATTCTGGACCATAACATGATGCCAGAATTGGCCCATTATTGGGCCAGTATTGTTCCAGTACATGTTGCCATAACTAAACCGTATAAAACCGGAAGTGGGCCAATTCTGGGCCATTACATGATGCCATGATTGGCCCATTATTGGGCCAGTAATGGGCCAGTACATGTTGCCATATCTAAACCGGTATACAACCGGAAGTGGGCCAATTCTGGACCATAACATGATGCCAGAAATGGCCCATTATTGGGCCAGTAATAGGCCAGTACATGTTGCCATAACTAAACCGTATAAAACCGGAAGTGGGCCAATTCTGGGCCATTACATGATGCCAGGATTGGCCCATTATTGGGCCAGTAATGGGCCAGTACATGTTGCCATAACTAAATCGGTATACAACCGGAGGTGGGCCAATTCTGGGCCATTACATGATGCCAGGATTGGCCCATTATTGGGTCAGTAATAGGCCAGTACATGTTGCCATAACTAAACCGGTATACAACCGGAAGTGGGCCAATTCTGGACCATAACATGATGCCAGAATTGGCCCATTATTGGGCCAGTAATGGGCCAGTACATGTTGCCATAACTGAACCGGTATAAAACCGGAAGTGGGCCAATTCTGGGCCATTACATGATGCCAGAATTGGCCCATTATTGGGCCAGTACATGTTGCCATAACTAAATCGGTATACAACCGGAGGTGGGCCAATTCTGGGCCATTACATGATGCCAGGATTGGCCCATTATTGGGCCAGTACATGTTGCCATAACTAAATCGGTATACAACCGGAGGTGGGCCAATTCTGGGCCATTACATGATGCCAGAATTGGCCCATTATTGGGCCAGTGTTGAGTTTGAAACCGGGCCAGTATACAATACCAGAACTGGGCCATTGCAATTTCAGGTCCGGTTAAGGCTTAGCTGGAGACATGGGATCAGGCCGGTACATGTTGCTGAAACTAAACCATGAACAAAATTGGTTGTTTCACCAAAACGTGAACAATGCTGCTTGCCAAAATCGGCCCACAGAAATAAAAGTTTGCACTATGGCACATGGAGTCATGAGTGACAGAATAGGTCGACAAGTGAGCCCTTGCTGTTTAGTCCAAATTGGATCAATGTTAAATCAAGGGCAAATTACACATTTTATTATGACATACATTACAAGGTCTGTCTTTATTTCTGTATAAAATTGGGTGTTATAAGCATGGGAAAGAGGTCCCAATTTGATTGAGTCGACAAACATTTCATGTCAACATAGATATAACAGGGCAAAACTTCATTGAATTACATTGCATGTCAAACTTTTAACAAAATGTAGTACAATATTCGAGTTTAAGGTACATATTATACCAGTGCTATTTATAACCATCTGGGCTATCCATCCCATGTAGATGTCAGCCTAGAGAATCAGCCTAGATGTCGAATCAGCCAAGAATTACACTTCGTGTGAAAACCTTGGACACTATTGTACATCTTTCATGTGAAGTACATCTTTGTGCTTTAGCCTGTAGGGATATATAATTTTGTTTTTAACTTGGATTAATGGATCTGATGAAGACATCGCTACAGATGAAATACGGCCCTAAGCAATATGCTCGGTGCAAGTTGCAAAAAATAGGAATTAAAAGGTGGAGCAAAAGTAACGGCCACAAAAAAAGAGCGAAACAAGATCCATTTGGTGGTCATTGAGTTGGTAATTACCCCATCACTATGCCCTACCAGACAAAACACCTGCCTATACAGGCGTGCCGTTCACCCACACTTTATGGGCCTGGGCCCTGTAGGCTGTCAAATTTGCAGGTCACCATCTCCTAGCCAGGCATTAAGCTACCCTAATTATTCTAAGACCATCAGATTTATAGGATATACGGAGATTTCCAAATGCATGTATTATGAAGTGAGTGCAGGAAGGGTCAGGAAGGCTCAGGAAGGCTCAATTTATAGCTGCCCTTGTTGCTGGGCCTTTTCCCGCTGTTTTCGTCCCCCGTTGCGGTCCCCTGCATTCCTGAGCCAGATCATTATTGCTCTCTCAATTTCTGACTCAGTGGCAGTGGTAAGCAGGGGATTGCGCAGTGTTGACTCTGAAACAAAAATGTTTCACAATGTTTGTTGAAAAAACCATCAACGATATTTAGTGCAATACAAAAATTCCTTTCAAAACATCTTTTCTTATACTAGGGCAATGCATACAAATCTGAATCTCCTTTCTATTGACAGGACTTGGTGCATGGGCAAACAAAGTATTAGCCACAGATTTCTCTCAAACAGCAACGAATGACCATACACACAGCTGGTTACGGTTTGATTTGTGTCACAGCTCCTCAGTCTTAAAACTTGTGGTACGTATTTGGGCACTTACTTGTGATTACACTACAGATGCGCAAACTGCCAAATGGCAGCTTTGCCTCTGCAGTGCTGCTGCCCTTCCAGCCAGATTTGCCGGCCCAATTGTAGCGGAGCGATAGCTCATGGCTCAGCGCATTCGCCATGATGCGCTTGACTGTCTCATTGACAGTGTTTCCCCCAACTGATGTGAAGTAGTTGACCTAAAAGGGAAAAATAAAATGAACAAGTTCATGAACATCCATAAATTTAGTAATTAGGCTCTTGCACTTGAGCCATGCAGGAATTTTGATGCTGTTATGATTTTTATTGAGCAGTTTTAATTTTTGAAACAATGCTCATGTATTTTTTATGATAGGTGCCTCTGTCAAGCCGTTGTAAACCAATCCCTAGTATAGTAGTATATAGATAGACGACCACTAATTGTGTGATGTGCCCCTCCATCATTGTGTAATTTCGGCAGGCAAGCCAATACCCAGTACCAAGTAAACTAAACTTCACTTATCTGCCTTGAGTAGGAATGTGCCCTCAAGAATTGTCGATGGTTCCATTATGCCCAATTTGATATATGCACTTAGGGCATCCCACTCTAAAGATAATTGTAACCAGGAAGAACAATTGTTTCTACATGTCATGTCGTGTCCCTCCTCAGAGCGGATAGCATTGAGGGATTAATTGAAGGTGTTGACCACTTAAGCCAAAATCTTTCACAGTTAGTGACATTTCAATCTCAGAAGGGAATAGTAAATGATGTTGCCTACCAAGGTTTTTTGAAGCGTCCGGTCTTCCAACTTGGACTCCAACTGATCCATACTTTCTGTGGTTCTTATAGGAAAGTCTATACAGAACTTGTCCGTCAAGTCGACCACAGAGTCCACGTTGTCACCAATCTTCTTCAGGATCTGGTCTAGGCGCCTTCTGTCCTGTCTCTGCTCAGCCTTGATCTCATCCAGTGAGACTTGAATCGCACTTATGGCTTTGAAAAGAGCGTGGTCTTTTCCTGTAGTGAAAAGCAATTGTACATACACATGAAAAAAGACGTGTTCGTGACCCGGTATGACATAATGAGGACTGCCGTCCAGTTCTGAGAAATTTATTCCCAACCCCTGGAAAGAGTATTTCATCAGTTTTCAAGTGGTATCAAATTTGTTTTCTGTGTGAAACCGAAATCCACAAATACGAGGAAAGAAAAATGACAAAGCAACGCACAGTCACGGGAACTACTTTTCGAGACAAAGCGGTACACAGACACACTCCAGAAATCCTTGACTTTTCAACCTTTGCAGACGTTTGTAGAACAATTCTTTCTGATAGATGATTCTCTAATTTACATATAGGCTACTTTCCCAAAATGCATTGGCACGTACTGTATTCACATGTACAAAAAGGAGTGCATGCATCCACTTCTTCATGAGACCATTTATAAAAATTATGTCATCAGGGTGCTGTCCAAAAAACATGGTCTCTGTGAATTGTCAGGGCAATAGGGTTTCATTCAAAAGGTGACATTTTCAGATTGTTTGGGTAAACTGCAACACAATCGTTCCTAATACATGCAACAAAACGAACCTGACATTGATGAACCAGAGCTGATGCTACATTCAGCAGTATTTTCACTGATTGCTGACAGCTCCAAGCTTGGTACAGTTGGGGGAGTCGGTGCCCGTGCCAGTCAAATCGGTGATGATGTACGCCTTTTCTTTTGTCGTTCAGAAATATCCTGTCTCCTCATCAGAGGATGTCAAAACCACTTTGGTCCTGTATCTGCAAGAAACACCAACAATAGTCATTTGCATGAATTTATCAAATTTAATCCGCATTATAAGACCATGATCACAAACATCCTATTGTTCAGACCCTTTTTTAAAGTATGTTCAACTTGAGGAATTTCCACAGGTTTGTGAAAACGACATATAGAGCCATGCATGTCTTTTCAAAATCAACCTTTTAGTTAACGACAAAAGGCTGTGCCTTGTATCCACAAAATACATTGGTTTATTTGGTGGAATAGGATGTTCTCGCCGGCAGCCCGAATAAAAATACTGTACTTCCGGGTCTTCTTCAGCATTTCCTCATCCTCTGTAGCCAGGTCTGATGTTGCCTCAGCTTTTATGACTTTTACTCTGCCTTCTTCAAATGTTTCTTCATAACAGTAAAAGTAGAAAAGCAGTGAAAATGCTTAGCTTTTCTCTCGAAATCGTTACAAATTAGGTTACAAGGCTTTAACTTCTTTAGATACATTTAAAATGGTTCAGTCAGACATGGGTGAAATGCACACGTACATGTACATTCAGTACTTGCTTTCATGTATTTGAATCACTTAATTACCATGGTACATGCCTCTTTTTTCAAATTGACAGACAAAAAGATAGTATCTATAATCAATTGGAGAAAAATCTTGGAAATGGAGTGACTGATGAACACTCCATTCCAACACACGTACATGTCAATACAATTCAGTAACATTCAAAAGGATAAAACACTTGTTTTTTGAGACATGTTTTCTTGCAATAAATCAAGAGGCAAATGCAAATGATGCAGGTAAGCTTTGTTCTTGGTCCCCCTGTAGTGGTTACTGCAGTTCATGCATTTTAAAAAGTCGAACACGCAGTCTGATAAAAACGTGAAATAGGATAATCAATTCATGAGCTCTCTCAGAAGACATGCCACAGAAACGCACTTAATTCACACATTTTACTTACTACATTTAGAGAGTACACAGACTTCAAACTCCTCCCAAGCAGGATCAGAGGGTATGTCTTCTCTCACAGCCTTCGTAATGGCAGCTGAAGATCTGAAGTTGGGCCATGTGCAAACTGTCTCCGACTTCAACCATTTTGATGGGATGAGTTCCACCTCGTTGGTTATTTGGAAAACAACCACAGCATACATGATGACTGCTCACACCAAACAAATCATACAGCGGGGAGGGGAGATAAGAAAATAGATATTGCAACTCGCTCTGAAATCCATCATCCCCTGAATCATCACTACATGTATTATTTGTTCAACAAAATTTCGCTGAACATGATAATGTTTGACATACAGCATGTAAAGTACTGTACCTTAACATGTACAGCATCATTACACAAGGTAAAATTTAAATTAAACCAATAGCTACAATTATGGGCTATTATTTATCCTAAACTGCATTATGAGGAAACGCCTTTCCCGCCAAAAGATATATGTATACATCCCATGGCATCGGTGATGTCTCGACTTTTCCAAGGGTAAGGCGACTTCCATCCTACGATATTTCATCCTACTGTTAACGCTGACTAACCACGGCATTTTCCTGACTAATTACATGTGCAAAATTACAGAGGCGCTAAATATCCCTGAAACACTTTCTATTGTTAAATGGCACAGAAATTCTCAATATCTCACACTAGATAGATATTTTTTTTTTAAAGGGAAAACAAATACATTTCTTGTTCTAGTTAATTTCATACAAATTCACTTCAAAATTAACCAAGTGGCTCATCCATTATTGTGGAATAAGCCACAATATTGATGAACTGTACTGCACAGTTCCTAACCTCATGTAAGCTTTTATGGAATAAGTACATTCTGGAACATTAGGGGAATTCTGTCACATTCAATGGTTGGAAATAATGCTATGAATTATAGGCATTGCAACAGGTTTGTTACCATGAGGGAACAGAATACACTTGCATTTTACAGATTCAATATCTATGATGCTCAGCTTCTTGCTTAAATCTGACACTGTGTATACACCAAGTACTGAAGACTCTAGTGGATATGAATAGAAAGATGCTTGTTGTTGAAATTCTTGGTAAAGCTGACTTATGCTGTTCATGTATGATATTTCTGATCAGTCCAATTTTGCTTCCAATTCGTACACAATTGTTACCCATTTTTCTACTCAAAACAAGACCACGCAGCTCAGCATCTCTATACTGTGTACAGGGGAAATAACTTGCTGGTGGGAGAGGCCCATCATCATGCTGCATTTTAAGTGCCACTCCCTTGCTTGAACAGGGTGGTAGTTGGTTTATAGAGCAAGGCTGCTTAAAGGCTCTTTCTTCATTAATTCTTTTAATGACTTGTTCAAGTGGCAAGTTTGGCTTTCTGAGCAGCTGCTTCAAGGTTTTCAAGAAATTCTCAAACGGAAAAGCAGCAAATGCATCCAATAGGCAATAGAGAAGAACATCATCAGCCAAGTGGACAAGGCCATGGACATTGTATACCAGTTGTTCCTCCCCATACAGCTCTGAAACATGTTTAACAAAACAAACTAGAAGCTCACTGGCATATTCACGTAGAAGAGTGCAGAATTCTTGGCTCACCAGAATGCTTATGGCAACAGATAACAGAAGGAAATTACTATACATTTCCGGACACAATATGCCCTTCAACACAACAGGACCTGTATAGAGTAGGAAAAGGCGAAACTCTGTAGCCTTCCACCTGTCGACTTCCCTGAGTGCTCTGGGCTTTCTGGCAAACTACTTCGGTATGTCACTGCGGAGCCCCAGCAGCAATTCTGAGATCTGGGAAACTTTCTGAGATCCTAAGCGACATGTCAGCGGGCCTTTCAGCCAGAGCATAAGTAAACGTCTCATGACACCGAGGCACACAAGATGCATGTAGTCTAGGGGAAATTGGGATACCATACCAACTGACAGCCGTTGTAATGGATTGGGCCCTATATGGTGCTCAGAATCAGTCCTTTTCTGGAAAGATTCGTCAGTGCGAAGACGGGCGTCTATTTCTGGGAAGAGCATTTTATTCTTATACATTCCATTTTGGCAACATTTTTTACATCCAGAATGGCCTTTCACTTGCTTTTAAAAAGCACGGGCCGGAGCATCACAGACAAAATTCACCAAAGACATGGTGTAAGAACGGCCATTGCAGATAACTCCATCAGATTGGATACTGATCAGTTCTTCCACAAAATCACTAAGAAATTCTTCAGGGTTTTTGGGCTTTGAGTTTCCTACAAACAATCCTATGGTAAAAGGTTTACTACGTCCTTGAAGTAACCCTAGAATTGGCCAAAACTGACAATTACTACTTCTAAACAATGGCAACCCATCCACATTAACTTGAAGAAGGGTTGTATTGTCACCTTTCAAGTTGCCATGAGAAACCATACTGTACTTCACACCTTCTGCAATACCCAAATGATAGTATGACCCGCCAACAATGTTTTTTATACCTTCAATCTTCCCAACTGATAAAAGGGTCCTTGGGTCTTTGGGGAGGGATGGGTGGAACTTAGTAAGTATTCCAAACAAGTCCCTAAATGCAGACTGGGAAATGTTGTGTTTCACAGCCCAATCACGCAACAGACTTGGGAGCTTCTCGAGCCTGTCAGCCCCAATCTGAAAATCAGATGAATCTTCACTGCAATCACTAGAATTAGCGGAGAATAAGCTTCCAGACTCGGAGGTTGACGAAACATGATCACCAGAAATAGAAGCAATTTCAGCAGGTCTATCGACACATTTTGAAGAACTACTTGATTCACCTTCGTTCCCAGTCATTCCAGAAAACTGACAATTGTTAACATCGTCTTTGCCTAGAATCTTCTCATCAACTGGTACCTGTAATATCCATTCCTCTACATCATCATCTAATGCGCCCAACAATTCCTTTTCTGAGCCTGATGCACCACAGGATTCATCCAAGTCATCTGATTGTGTGCTATTTGACTGATCTAGACATTCTAAATATTGAAGATATTTTTCTTCAACCCTTCGCCGCTTAGTCCAATATGACATGTTTGATGAAGACATGAGATTCCTGCTTGTCCAAAATATTTTGTTTTCTAGTTCTAATAAGATAAGGTGCCTGTTACAACAGCCTGATTTGTTGTCCAATGGCCTCTCATTAAATAGGTTCGACTGTATACAGTTAATATAAATCACAATTCTTTTTCTTTAACGTGTCTCAAATTAATGATTAATTGTTGAAAAAATACAATGTGCAAACTAAGGAATCTCCGTGTACGTGAAAATGTTTACAAAACTCAAGGATGCTTGACCTAATTAAAAAAAACTACGATTACCCAAACCTATGCATGAATTTAAAGGAAATCAAAAAATAACATTAAAAACATGGACTTTAAATGTCTACAACATATCGATCTTGTCATCAGTAATGACAATTCTAAAAATATTTTTGTGTAAAAAACCAATACATGTACATACTATACCAGCAAGAACAGAGAGGTAGCGGCTCAGTATTGGCTTCGTGTGAGCAGTGCACTAGGAAATGGCAAACTGAAAGAAAAAAGAAAAACAATTCAGAGTCAGAATGCGGAAAAGATTAATTATATTTTAAATTAAAACGCTTGGTCATTTAAAAAAGAAATGCATAGAAGCATATAACATTAGTTACTGTCTGCAGGTACCATCACATTTTTGTTCTTTCAACACCAAGACCAGCAAAATCTATGCTTGAGATTTGAACTTTGTCGTGGTGAAGGTTCATGTGTAGCAATTGAAGTGAGAAGTTTGTGATACTAGCACCATGTGGATTCTATTGTGAGGGTTGTTGTGTTGCGGGCTGGATCGGAAATGTCTGCTTTCTGGCTTTTACACTTTTTACACTTTTCACTTTGACAGATTAGCCAAAACTTTATTTCATCGTGGGTAGCATCTAGTACTGTTGATACACTTCCCTCCTGTACTAATCATAATCTCTTCTCTCCTCTATCAAGAGGGGTATCCATATTCATATCGCACAAGTTGGGGTGTGGTTTAAGGGGTAGGTGACCTATATATTTAACAGGTTGCAGTTTCAGTGAAGAGGTCTGGACTGAAGGTTTTGAAGAAATTGGTCAACTAAAACAGCAGCTGCAAAGACTATTCTCGACTATTAAAGTAGTCCCTTACTTTGCGGAGACACTCATAACACATCCCATATAAGAGTTCAAATTGTCCTCATCATTAAAAAGCATTAATATAAATTGATGGAAATTTATTTACTCAGAACATATATGATATATAGGCCGTAAGGGCTGGTAAGGTATAAACTACACGTATAAAGATATACAAACACAAAAGAGGAAAAAATATAAGTAACCATGAAAGAACAAGCACTGTAGATACATGTAAGATAGGAAAAAGTACTTCTCTTAAAGTAAATTCTAAAATCAAAGCAGCTATAGTGTCACTCAGCTACACATGTACAGTGTATCAACAGAAAAAATGAATCCCCTGAAACACAATACTAGCCACTTTACAGTTTACTACCACACACTGCAGTACTAGAGAGGAGACTATCTGCTACATAATAATGAGCTGGAACCAAGGTCACTGTGTACAAGAGAACACAATCCCTTGGCTTGACCTCTTCTACCAAGGAGGGGAACTTTTCAGCCTAACAGGGCCCAAGAGACCAGAGACTTGCTTGACCAGCAACTCCTACCTGGAACTAATGACTTTACCAGAAACTTGGAATGCATCCCTACCCCACCCACAGGGCTGGCAATTGTGCAATGATGACATATCAATTACCCAGAGTAGGGACATACCACCACAGTATCGATACCATCGGTATACAAGTCATATTATAGGCCTATACAGTATTATTACAGCTAGGAGCTGAAACTGCACAAACTTCTGCCTGAATAGGCTTATCTAAGCATGATAAAATGAATGGTTCAGCTAGCGTGAATTTCCTTTCAATAACTGAAAAATACAAAATAATCAGAATAGAATGATCGAGGATTCCCAACTTCAAGAATCAAGGAAAGTAAAATCAAATTAATAAACTCTGTCCTCTCTATACCTCATTTTGTAAATTCGTCATGAATACCATAAACCTGGAGTACCGGTAATTAAGTGCACAATTGAGTAACCACTCTATACAGTGTATAGGTTATTAAAATCCCTATTTGAATTCGGAGGCTTAAGGTGAGATTAAATCAGAAGTGTATAACAGATCTCAAGTCATCATAATCATGCAAAACACAAGAAACTTGCTTTCAAACTGGAAAGACTCCAAGCAAATATAATTATGTACAGTATAACGAAAGTGAAAATCCATGCAATAAATTCAGTTCATTTCAAAAGATTTCTAAAAGATGGAAGTGGTCTGAGCATCATCATAAGAAACTTAATAAAACATCTTCATAGAAAATACCGAGCTCCCGACTTCTCAAGAAACGAAACTAACGAATAATGCCCAAAAATCCAACTACAAAACTTGAACAATGATGATAAAAGTGTAAACTTACCAAAAGTCTCTCTGATGGAACTTCTGATGAGGCGCAGATAGAACTGTACTAACTGTACGCGGTGGTTTATTATAGGCAGGACAAACAGTAGTGTCTCTAGATGTGTGGTCAAAATGGTCTGTGATCAGCGCTGAGACATGGTTCAATGGCCCATGCAGTGTCTCTGGAGTGGGGTCACATGGTCTGTTATGCTCATGAATTATTCATTGTTCAGGGAACAGTTACAAAAAAAGTGGAAAGCTAATAGAAATCTTGTCACACTACATATAATATAGTCATAAATCGTCCATTGTTATCACATCTGTGAATTTTATTTTACTCTTGTTCTGTCAAGGAACAGCAAAAAGAGAAAAAGTAGCCCCACAATATATATACATGTATAGTTCTCAGTAACTGTATTTTCTTTTTATGATCAATTAAACTATTGACATGAAAACAGTACTTTTCAGAATGCCTTCTTATTTCAGGCTACATGTATACCGTCTTGCCGTTATGGCATGTCATTGGAGAACCGACGTTGGCCCGATTCAGGCTCTGTACCGTCTTGCCGTTATGGCATGCCATTGGATAACCAACGTTGGCCCGATTCAGGCTCTGTACCGTCTTGCCGTCATGGCATGCCGTTGTAGAACCAACGTTGGCCCAATTCAGGCTCTGTACCGTCTTGCCGTTATGGCATGCCATTGGATAACCAACGTTGGCCCAATTCAGGCTCTGTACCGTCTTGCCATTATGGCATGCCCTTGTAGAACCAACGTTGGCCCGATTCAGGCTCTGTACCGTCTTGCCGTTATGGCATGCCGTTGTAGAACCAACGTTGGCCCGATTCAGGCTCTGTACCGTCTTGCCGTTATGGCATGCCATTGGATAACCAACGTTGGCCCAATTCAGGCTCTGTACCGTCTTGCCGTTATGGCATGCCGTTGTAGAACCAACGTTGGCCCGATTCAGGCTCTGTACTGTCTTGCCGTTATGGCATGCCATTGGAGAACCAACGTTGGCCCGATTCAGGCTCTGTACTGTCTTGCCGTCATGGCATGCCGTTGTAGAACCAACGTTGGCCCGATTCAGGCTCTGTACCGTCTTGCCGTTATGGCATGCCGTTGTAGAACCAACGTTGGCCCGATTCAGGCTATGTACTGTCTTGCCGTTATGGCATGCCGTAGGAAAACCAACACTGGCCCGATTCTGGCATTGTACCGTCAAACGGAACCGCATTGCCATAAGCATGCCAGTATCGACCCAATTCTGGTTTTGTACCGGGTAAACTGAACGGTACTGCCGGAATAAGCCCATTACAAGCCAGCATTGGCCCAGTACCATCATGTTTGCTGGGCAATGATATAATGAGTAAGAAAGATACCATTGTTATGAAGAGAGAACCTCAAGATACATGGGTGAATCTGTATAATCCTGATTTGATAAGGGCCTGGAATGCTAATATGGATATACAATACATCAGTGATGCATATGCCTGTGCAGCATACGTTGTATCATACATGTCAAAGTCTGAACGTGAATTGGGACAGTTATTAGGACACAGTTATTAGAGTGAAGCAAGGAAAGGGAATTTAGATGCCAGACAGAGTATGAAGGAAATTGGGTGTGTGTTTTTACATAACAGGGAATTATCAGCTCAGGAAGCAGTGTTTCGCGTTTGTGGTCTCAGGTTGAAAGAAGGTTCAAGAAAAGTTGAGTTTGTACCTGTGGGTGAAAATCCTGTTCGTATGAGTTTGCCGTTAAGTGTCATTCAGACCAAATGTGAAGACGTTGATGGTATCTTCATGACTAGTAAAGTTGATCGTTACAAAGCAAGGCCAGATACTGATGAGTTTAGTGACGTGTCTTGTAACATTTTGTTCAGAGTACAGAATTATTTATGGTAATGTAAGTACAAGTACCGGTAATAGATCAAGAAAGTCACATGTATACCCAGATAACATGGTGACAATGGGCCAATGTTGGGCCAACGTAAGCGGTTACGTTGGCCCAATATCGGTACTCCACGTTGGCCCAACCTACCTTTGCTCATCGGCCTTACGTTGGCCCAACGTCAAAGTTGGCCCAACGTTGGCCCAATGTAAACATCGGCCCAACGTTGGGTCAATGTCGGCCCACTGTAACTTGGATAAAATGACCTACATAATGCCAACGTTGGCAACATGTTGGCTCCTCATTATATTCACCAAGGGCCAACATAATGCCAACGTTGGCCTAATGTTGGCCAACGTTGGCAACATGTTGGCTCCTCATTATATTCACCAAGGGCCAACATAATGCCAACGTTGGCCTAATGTTGGCCAACGTTGGCAACATGTTGGCTCCTCATTATATTCACCAAGGGCCAACATAATGCCAACATTGGCCCAATATCGGTACTCCACGTTGGCCCAACGTACTTTTGCTCATCGGGCTTACGTTGGCCCAACGTCAAAGTTGGCCCAACGTTGGCCCAATGTAAACATCGGCCCAACGTTGGGTCAATGTCGGCCCACTGTAACTTGGATAAAATGACCTACATAATGCCAACGTTGGCAACATGTTGGCTCCTCATTATATTCACCAAGGGCCAACATAATGCCAACGTTGGCCAACGTTGGCAACATGTTGGCTCCTCATTATATTCACCAAGGGCCAACATAATGCCAACATTGGCCCAATATCGGTACTCCACGTTGGCCCAACGTACTTTTGCTCATCGGGCTTACGTTGGCCCAACGTCAAAGTTGGCCCAACGTTGGCCCAATGTAAACATCGGCCCAACGTTGGGTCAATGTCGGCCCACTGTAACTTGGATAAAATGACCTACATAATGCCAACGTTGGCAACATGTTGGCTCCTCATTATATTCACCAAGGGCCAACATAATGCCAACATTGGCCCAATATCGGTACTCCACGTTGGCCCAACGTACTTTTGCTCATCGGGCTTACGTTGGCCCAACGTCAAAGTTGGCCCAACGTTGGCCCAATGTAAACATCGGCCCAACGTTGGGTCAATGTCGGCCCACTGTAACTTGGATAAAATGACCTACATAATGCCAACGTTGGTCTAATGTTGGCTCCTCATTATATTCACCAAGGGCCAACATAATGCCAACGTTGGCCTAATGTTGGCCAACGTTGGTAACATGTTGGCTCCTCATTATATTCACCAAGGGCCAACATAATACCAACGTTGGGCCAATGCTGGTAGCACGTTGGCTTCTCATTATATTCCCCCTTAGGCCAACATTATGCCAATGTTGGGCCAATGGTTGTAGCACGTTGGCTCCATTATATTTCAACATAGGCCAACATTATGCCAACGTTGGGCCAATGGTGGTAGCACGTTGGCTCCTCATTATATTTCCCCATAGGCCAACGTTGGGCCAATGGTGGTAGCACGTTGGCTCCTCATTATATTTCCCCATAGGCCAACATTATGCCAACGTTGGGCCAATGGTGGTAGCACGTTGGCTCCTCATTATATTTCCCCATAGGTCAACTTTGGGCCAATGGTGGTAGCACGTTGGCTCCTCATTATATTCCCCCTTAGGCCAACATTATGTCAACGTTGGGCCAATGGTGGTAGCACGTTGGCTCCTCATTATATTTCCCCATTGGCCAACATTATGCCAACGTTGGGCCAATGCTGGTATCACGTTGGCTCCTCACCATGGGCCAACATTATAATAACGTTGGGCCGATCATGGACCTTCCTGGCAGCCAACAATAATCCAACGTTGGCACAACCTTGGTAATCATTGGGCCAACATTCACCTCTTCGTGGCACCAGTCGTATGTTGGTAACGTTGTGCTCCTTTTGGCCAAAATTAAAAGAAAATGTTGGTTCACATAAATCATTGGTTTGTATTGTTGACAAAATGTTGGATTAGTAATTTTAAGATTGGAAACAGCAAACAAATGAATAGAAGCATGACAGAGTAATTCAAATTTCAATACAACTGAATTTCTGTTTTTTATTCGCCCTTTATGTTAGTTGGTGTAGGCCCTACTGTTTTCCTTTCCGCTTCGAATTCTGCCGTCCTCTGTCTCTGTCTTTAGCGTATCGTAGCCAGTCTGCTTCAGCCGCTTCAGTGTCGCTACTAGTCGCACCATGGCTGGCTCAGTTGTTATGGATGGCCTCTGTATATAGAAATAGATATACCTTAGCACTGGCGGCGTATAGACATCTTAACATGAACTTTTCAAATATAAAAGTAAAATTAATCTCAAAAGATAGAGGGCCTGACGTTTCGATCCTAGCACTAAGGCCTTCTTACTTCTTTTAGTCAGTGAGCAGTTTGCAACAGTTTTTGTATTAAGGTGATATACAAAATTGTTGCAAACTGCTTACTGGCTAAAATTACCAAAATGTAAATCTAAAATTTAGTGGGCCTGACGTTTCGATCCTAGCAGGACCTTTCTCAAAGGCAGAGTGACAAGGACAAAACAGATACATGTACACGAAGGAAGGGGGGAGAGAGTCAATAGGACACGGATGAGAAACAAAGGACAAAGAGTGAGGCTGGTAGGGAGAGATCAAAGGGAAGGGCAAGGGGTAGGGTAGGGATTAGTGAGAGGAGGGGGAAAGATCAAAGAGAAGGGCAAGGAGTGGGGTAGGGATTAGTGACAAGAGGGGGAAAGATCAAAGAGAGAAGTGTGAAGGACTGAACACAAAAGAAGGATTATCAGAAAGCTGCATGGTGTTAGTCATTACACTCCTGGATGTTGAGACCATGTGGTTGAATAGTCCGAAGACGCTTCATCTACATTTTCTCACGGCTAAGACGTCACGACGGTGACTTCTTTTTGCTATTCGAGAAGTTCCAAACGAGTCATTAGGGTTTAGCCCATTTGAATTATTTTTTGGACGCAATGTGAAAGGTCCATTGACCCCAGTAAAAGAAAAGTGGCTGGATAGTGATGAAAGTACTAATAGCGTTCTAAACTATGTTGTAAAACTTAAACAACTTGCCAAGAAACACCTTGAGACAGTTCAGTCAGATATGAAAACTTGGTATGACCGTAAAGCCCGAAGTCGTAGTTTTGACACAGGTGATCAAGTACTTGTTTTGATGCCAATGTTAGGACAGCCACTTCAAGCCAGCTATAGTGGCCCTTATGTTATCGAAAGTAAAGTAGGTGATTTAGATTACATTGTTAAGACTCCCGATAGGCGAAAGAAAAGACAGTTGTGTCATGTAAATATGCTGAAACATTATTATGCCCGACCGTCAGAAAAGAAAACTGATACAGTAGCTATAAGTACAGTAATAAATTCTGACGAAGCTGATGATTGTCATGTGCCAGGTGATAATATTAAACTAAGTAATTCTCAGATTTTAACTAAGCTGGATGACAAGTTACAACACTTAACGCCAGATCAGAAATGTCTGAGTTGTTAAATAAGAATAGACAATTATTTTCTGATGTACCTTCCAAAACTGATATTACTGAACACGACGTAGATGTTGGAAATGCTTTGTCAATTAAACAACATCCTTACAGATGTGGGCCGATTAAACAATCGCTCATTTTAAAAGAAATTCAGTATATGAGAGAAAATGATATTATTGAGGAGAGTAACAGTTCATGGAGTTCCCCGTGTATATTAGTGCCCAAGCAAGATGGGTCTATGATATTTTGTACTGATTTCAGGAAAGTTAATGCTATTACTAAACCTGATACTTATCCGCTCCCTAGGGTTGATGATTATATTGACAAGATTGGTAGTGCTAAGTATGTAAGTTCATATGCTTTGCTGAAAGGGTATTGGCAGGTACCGTTGACGGAAAGGGCGAAAGAAATTTCTGCGTTCGTCAGCCCACATGGTTTATATCAGTATAAAGTGTTGCCATTTGGTATGATGAACGCCCCTGCTACCTTTCAGCGAATTATGAATCGAGTTACCACAGGGTTAGAAAACACTGAAGTGTACATTGACGACATTGTTATATATAATGACACTTGGAAAGAGCACATTGATCATACAGAAGCTTTATTCGATCGGCTCTCTCGAGCGAAATTAACTGTTAATTTGTCTAAAAGTCTGATTGGAAAAGCCCGAAAAACTTTTCTAGGTCATGAAGTGGGACAAGGAGAAGTCAGACCAGTGAACACAAAGGTTGAAGCCATCGCTCTTTTTCCACAACCTCAAACAAAAAAAGGTTGATGCGTTTTCTTGGAATGGCTGGTTTTTATCGAAAATTTTGTCGTAAATTTTCAGATGTTATTTCTCCGCTCACAAACTTATTGGCCAAAAACGCTAAATTTGTCTGGAATGATGACTGCAATCAGGCATTCGAAAAGCCATTCGCTCTTATAACTGATGCCAGTGATGTGGGAGTCGGCTCAGTACTCATGCAAGAAGATGACTGTGGAATAATGCACCCAGTTCTTTACTTCTCAAAGAAACTGAGTCGCCACCAGAGGAATTACTCCACAGTCGAAAAGGAAACAATGGCATTAGTTTTGTCCTTAGAACGTTTTGCGTTGTACTTAGAGTCAGCATCAAAACCACTCTTGGTATTTACTGATCACAACCCTTTGACCTTTCTGAACAGAATGAAAACTAAGAATCAACTTGTTAAGATGGAGTTTAGCTTTACAAGAATTCTCCCTCGAAATTCGTCACATCAAAGGAAAAGATAATGTTATCGCAGACACGTTGTCTCGATGTTATGATTAATGTGAACGAGGGTTTAAATTTGTTCTAAAAATGGATTTTGAATTTACCGATGTAACAGAATTATATTGTATGTTAATTTTATATTTTGTATAAGGTTATATTTGAGTGAAAAGTTTTCTTGTCGTTGAAACTTTTTTTATGGAGGGGAGAATGTTACCACCCCAGTCGGTATGCTAAACATGCCTCTGTACAATGAGTGGTGTTCGCTTATGCATTGAGTAGAACCCTTTAAAAGGCCCATTCAGCCATTACTTCGGCCTCGGTCGGTGTTGGTGTGTGCACAGTAGGCTATATGCCGTTTAAAATAGCCAGCGTCGGCCCGGCCCCTCCCTATCGTCCGCCCCTTCAACGTGTCTTCGCCGCCAGACCAGACTGAAGCCGACAGCGCATGAGGACTCGAGGACCCTGGATCGTCGTGGCTCCACCACCGTGAAGTTGAAGCTCCTGATGGGTCCGACCTCCCTGTCTTGGCTGACTGGATGTCTGGGCGTGGAGGTGCTGGGCCCGACGGCTGTGCTCCTTTTGCACAACTAATGCAGTGACTATGACGCCCATTATACGGTACCCAGCTTCGGTACTTCGGGACATCGATAAGCATTTACCAGATACTGTGCTTCCATCCAAGACATGGGACCTTTTGAGAGACCTTCATATCACCAAATTTGTGAAACGTGGTTGCAGGGCTGGCGTAGCAAAACGACGTAAAATCCAGTCAGAATATCACAACGAACGTCCATTGTTAACTCTGACCTTCGTCGTGCTCTCTCCAAGAACCTTATAAACATCACCACACACGCGCAACGACCCCCGTCCCAGAACCAACTTCCATCGTTGCTACTGTGTAACCCACGGTCTCTTAATAATAAAGTCGACGAACTCGGTCTTGTATTGGACCGCAATCACATCGATATAGCCGCTATTACAGAAACGTGGTTCACTGCTAATCAGCCAAATGACTTATATAATATTCCTGGGTATGATCTTTTCTCACGCCCTAGAACTGATCATAGAGGAGGTGGAGTTGCTATTTACACTAAAGCCTGTTTGAACGCCAATTCTCTACAGAACATTACCGTTCCAGATGATGTTGAAGCCATCTGGGTTAATATTCGCCTTTCCCGGCTTCCACGATCAATTACCAACATCGTCATCGGCACTGTGTACTACCCTACACGAAGCCCTATTGCTCCAACCCTACTAGAACACATCAGCTCTGCTGTGGACAGCATTTTTGCTCATCAACCCGATACTGGAATTGCCATCTTGGGTTATTTCAACAGACTGGATCTCAACCCAATATTGTCCAACTTACTAGTACAGGTTGTTGACCAGCCGACACGTCATGAGGCTGTACTTGACAAAATTGTTAATCTGCCAGCCCTCTACAACCCAGTAGAGATTTGCTCACCGATTGGACTCAGTGTTATCATGAAACCAAAAGCCTCTCTCCCTCGTGACAACACCAGCCATCATCGTGTAGTAAGACCAATGAGAGACAGCGACATACGCGATTTTGGGTTATGGCTCTGACCATGAGTGGTATGAAGTCCTGACTACAGAACATGCTACGGACAAGTGCTCGGAGCTCTACACAACACTTCATCAAGCAATAGAAACTTTCTTCCCGCAAAGAACAGTTAAACAACACTCTCAAAAAAAATAACAAACAAAATTAAGCGAAACAGTTTCACTACAAAACTGAAGTCAACGCTCTGAAGAAATAAAACCCAGCGGCATGGTTTCGCGAAATAAGAGCCATAACTTCGGGAAATAACCGAAAAGATCTCTCCCTGCGTATCTGCCATCTCTGCCGATCCCATCCGTGCAACCATGGGAGGTTTTTTATCAACTGAATAGAATCCAGCCCAGAAAATTAAGCGGTCCGGACAATATCCCTGCGAAGCTAATCCGTCATTTTGCATATGAATTTGCAAAACCGCTGACCAACACCATCAATGCGTCCTTCGAACAACACACAGTTCCCCTGCAGTGGAAAAAAGCTATATTTGTACCTATTCCGAAATCAACTCCTGAATCAATTGATAATCTGCACCCAATTGCACTAACCGATCACTTCTCGAAGATTGCTGAACATTTCATAGCTCATGCAACTATGGATGAACTTAAGCGCACCATGGATCCTGTCCAATTTGCCAACATAAAAGGTGCGTCCACATCACACTCTCCACTCATATGCCGACAACCCAGGATCACTTTCAAGGATGCTTCTGACTGATTTCTCAAAGGCGTTCGACCACATCGATCACACTATGGCTGTTTTTAAAACTGCTGCAAATGGGAGTTCCCACTCGCTTATTTCTTGGATCAGCGACTTCCTAAATAACCGCCAGCAGTGCGTCAGATATGGCAAAGTTTTGTCAAAATGGACCACCATGCATGCAGGATTACCACAGGGAACGAAACTGGGACCAGTAATTTTCCTTGCTGTCATTAACGTCACCAAGTCACGTCACGTCACGTCACCACCAACATTCATCGCTTCAAATATGTCGATGACTGTGATAGAAACATCTCATGCTCATACGCAGTCCCAACTGCCAACTGTTGTCAATGAACTCCATGACTGGTCTACAGAAAAAAAATTGCACCTCAATCAAAAAATGTGTGCAGTTATGAATATCTGCTTTACCAGGAACAAACCCACCCCCTTAACCTTACTTTTTGTAACCGAGGTGGGAGGCTACACAAATATAATTAACTGGGAGCGGGGTCTCTTACTTCAATTATATTGGAGGTTTATTTCAATGTACACAATATACAAAAAAACGACAGCCCGTATGGGTCAATCTGCAGAAATTGAAATGGATAAAAAAATAAATACATTACTCACTTTTATATGTACAAAATTCATTATGCAGGATGTTTTGGAAGGATGACTATAAAAGTCATGATATATCCCAAAGTTCAATAAATTGTAGTAATTCAAATCAGTTATGATAATTATTATTTCTTTAGTATGTCTATGATCACCCTTAATTTGACATTACTTAATAAAGTTGAAGCGTACTACTAGTGACTGCGGCTAACAGTAACCGGGAGTGCAGTAATCATGTTTTGATTCTGACCAAAGTTATGGAAGAACAGTACCCGCCCGTAACCGATGTCCGGTATCTGAGGGCTGTGATATATTTTAATGATAAAATGAATGATTCCAGGTAATGCAACAGCAGTTTCATATAATGAGCTCTCAAACAGTTAAGGATTGCCAATAACCATGATTACGTACGCAATACAAATTTCCCATGCAATCGTACGATACTTCGCCAATCTACGTAATCCATTTCAAATGCTGTACAACATATTTATAAGTAAAATAGAGATGGTCGACTGATCTAGATGGTCGCGTTTCAATAATATGAAAGAGATTAAATGTTATGGAATATGGCAGGATAAAGGTTCCGGCAGAAAACCACGATACTCGAGGGAATTGTCTCGAGCACTATGACTATGATGCAACATGTAAAATAGACAAATATACCAAATGAAATCCAACAAATAAAAGTTAGGGAAACTTACCGACCAAAGCGGCCTAAACCTCACTTGCCTCCAAGTACACACTGACGCAATCACGCGGTCAAATAGGGCCTATGTGCGCTGACAGATGCGATCGCGCATTGCGAGGACCAGATGACAAGTGGTCCTTAATTACTGAGAGGGGCACAACAGGACAGATAGGGGCGCCAGGTCTTTCCCAAAATGCAGGGCAACCATTGTTGAAATTTCCTCGCGCGTGAAGCGCGCGAAACTTCAACAATGGGGCGAAAATCGCTGCGGAAAGCCAACGTCAATGTTCGCAGTGCATGACGGGAATCCCTAACCCAGGCACGGTGGCGCTATTCAAATGTACAAAATAAGTGCCAGGCAGCACGCGCAGTCTGGCTGGTCACATCTGCATGATGTCACTATACAACAATGCAACACGGTGAAACTGCTTGGCATTTTCATTCAGTCAAACCTGAAATGGGACAAACATGTCAACTATATTGTAAAGCGAGCTAACAGCCGATTATACATGCTTCGTAAACTGAAATACCATTTCTTGTCAAGAGGTGATCTTGTTCTAATCTACACATCATTTGTTCGGCCGATAGTAGAATATGCAACCCCTGTTTGGTCAAGTGGAATTACGAAACAGCAATGCGACACTATCGAGCGCATTCAGAAAAGAGCGTGTCGAATTATCCTCGGTCCGGACTACGTTCGGTACTGTGATGCTCTACAAATCTGCAGACTCACTCAAGTGTAGACGAGAACAATTGAGCATTGCATTTGCAAAATCTCTTAAAAACTTCAAAGCCTTGTACCAGAAACAATGTCAATATCTGGCTTTAACCTAAGGAACTCAACAAAACATACAGAAATTAAGTGCAATACCTCCAGATTTAAGAATAGTCCTGTGCCACATTTAAGTAACCTTTTGAATACAACTGAATAGATACAATGCTAATTCCTTTTTGATTTAAAATTTGATTGAATTTTGACTTTGTTATATTTTCATTGTATGTTTTCCGTAATTCAGCTCTTGGCTGCGAGGGAAAATGTGATTAATAAACCATTAATAACAATGTGATCACGCAGAATGACTGACACCGTTGAGAGCCCAACCCTGGTTCCGGGTCGCTGTCGAGCAAAAATCCTAGTTCCTGTATTTGTTTGTTTCAAAGTTGGAACGTTGTTGGTGGATGCTGTTTTGTTGCTATGCTATGGTATAAGAGTGGACAGCTAGTCATGTAAATGGCTAATCTACTCAGTCACCTGTTAGCAACCTTATTTCCCACCTTGTTGGCAATTGTTTTATAGCTCAGTGAGTTTTTTCCTTATGGGAACATTTTGTATAGTGGACATGTTTGAGCTGGCTGTACAGAGGAGAGAGAGAAGGATTTAACATAGCTAGAGTGATAGCTATTTTCTGTATCCAGCATTTGTTATGTCGGTCTACCTTGGCCTTTGTGTTTGTTGGTTAGGCGCAGTCCTACCCGCTTTGCAGTACGAAAATGTACTTGCACAGCTGTATTGGTGCCTGCCGTAAATCAAGAGAAGCTGCCAAACTACACCATATCAAAGACAGATTCGTCAACCTTGACTTTAGCAAGGCTGGCCAAGGAGTCCTATATCAAAGAAATAAAAGTCTTTCAGAGGATAAGTAGTTAAAAAATAATGTGTAGAACAGTTACTGCCCCAAGTTGGTTTGGTTCAGTTGCAGGATTCCAACGAAAATATCCGCCCCCAAACGGAGTCGGTCCCAGACAACGTGATCGGCCAAGAAGAAAGCTCGCACTCAGGAGAACAGTGGAAAGCCAGATCCAGCAGAACGCCAAGATAACCAGCAACACCTGAGCGAGCCAACAGAGCAGCAGGACAGGTCAACGAAAGTATTGGACTTGGACGTTACAGAAATACAGCAGGCCGTAACGGATTCCGTGGTCTCGGCAATGTCAGAGCAAATTCAGCTGGCAGTCCGAACAGAACTGGTCAAAGTGATATCGCAGCAGGGACAGCAACCAACGCTAGAAGTCGGCTCTCATCCTTTGACGACCAAAGCAGCGTCAACATGGGCGCCACAGAACCCGTCCGGGGGACGTCAACAAGCCAGAGCACACAAGCAATCACGCAACAGACTGACGCTGCAGGGAGCAACGGGAGTGGGACAGGGGCCGACTCCTGAAGTTTCCTGGAGTGGCAGCCCTGTGGCACAGATTCACAGCAGCTCTGGCGACTCCTAACATGTGCGAACAGACAGGACACCAGTCTATCAGTTTTTACTGGTGCCCTGCACAGTGCATGCAGTGTGTACAATTTCGTTGGTTTTGAACGTATACTCGTGGGCACGTTAGAGGACATGTGTTCGGACCGTTATGTTTACAGCAGTGCCAGCACTAATTCCTCGAAGAATCATCAGTTTTGGTAATAAATTTCTCCAAATACGTAACAAAATTTTACAAAATGAGTATGTAGAATTTGGGGCCCTGCTTGACCCCTCTAACTTAAATCAAAGTAGGATTCAAATGCAAAGGACAACAGAGGGGGGAAATACGTTGTGCTTCATACCAGCTAATAAAAAATTACCCCAAAACATTAGCGAGTGGATAACCGCATTTTCGATAGTCAGTACGGTTTACTCAAAGAAGTTTCACAAAGAAATCGGCAATCTATTGAAATACGGAGAAGTGGTGCGACAAATTGCAGCAGAAGGTGGTAATTTCAATGGTTATGATGCTTTCGGAAACTAAAGGCAGTTACCGAATTGCCATGGCACCACCTGCATACAGAGTTCTTTCTAAAAGCCACGCAAGCTAATACATTCAACAAGAATAGAGTGCAAATGCACAAGGAAGTCGTACGTTTTCATACAGGATATTGTTTCCAATTTTGTCGAGGATTACCATGTAGGGGAGCCTGTGGCTTCAAACACAAATGCACAAAATGTATCGGTAACCATTCAGTTATCCACTGCAGGAGTCAGTCACAAGCAAATAGGAATCGGGGAATTTTCGGAGGTCATTCCGACCCACGCAAACTAGTTGAATGCCAAATAGCTTCCGGACCAAACCAAAGCACAAGTAAACAGTGGGGTGATTCAACCCAAAGACGAACCGGTAACGCCAATAAATAGGTTTAAGCTGGCAGCACGATTAATTGGCTATGACCCAAAGAAAGCCAAATACCTGGTCGATGGGTTTACGTTTGGTTTTAAATTGGGATTTGTTGGAGAACAAAAGGAACGCAAGTCCACAAACTTGCAATCCGCAATCGAAAAACCAACAGTGGTTTTAGAAACTTGATATTGAAAAAGATAAGAAAAGAATTGCTGGACCATTTGACAAAATTCCCCTTCCACAATTTTGGGTTAGTCCAATTGGTCTTATTCCCCCAAAACAAGCTGGGAAATTCAGAATCATTCAACATTTATCGTACCCCCAAAACGGGTCAGTCAATGACGGGATTCAAGACTGCTACGCCACCGTCCAGTACGCTAACACGGACGACGCAATCACTAGTATAAATAAGTAAGGCCCAGGTTGCGTGCTATCTTAAGTAGACATTAAATCTGCATTTAAAATTAACCCGGTGCATCCAGAAGATCACCATTTGTTAGTATTCAAATGGGATGGAAAATATTATTATGATAGAACTTTACCCATGGGCTGCCGGTCAATCTGTGCAATCTTCGATGCTTTTAGCACATCAATAGAATGGATAGCCAAACATGATTTACATTTGGAAGAAATGGTGCATATTCTAGATGATTTCCTTACAGTATTGCCGTCAATGACGCAAGGGCACAAAAACCTTCACAGTTTTCAGGAGTTATGCAAGGAGCTTGGCATCCCTCTCGCACCTGAAAAAACAGAAGGGCCGTTAACATGCCTTTCATTCGCTGGAATAGAGCGGACAAATTAGAGAAAGCGAAGACATTAGTCACCGAAGCGCTTTCCAAAAAGAAGTTAAGGCTACACTAGCTGCAGTCAGTAATTGGCTTTCTTAACTTCGCTTGCAAAGTTGTAATTCCAGGCCGTGCCTTCTTGCGGAGGGTCATCAACTTAACGTAAGGAATTAAGAATCGAAACCATCACGTACGCGTGAATTCAGAAGCCAAAAAAGATTTGCTAGCCTGGCTGTATTTTCTCCGCCAATTTAACGGCAGCACATTCCTCCTTTCGAAACAATGAACGGCTAACAAATGAGACTGCACTTTCACACAGACGCTTCTGGCTCATTGGGTTTCGGTTCAGTTTTCAAAAAAGAATGTTTTTTCGGAAAGTGGCCATAAAGTTGGGTATCAGAAAGTTGCTGCGGCGTGTGTATGGGGCAAATCCTTCGCTAATAAAAATATCATGATACACACCGACAACAAACCATTAGTTAGCATTTTAAATTAAAAAACGACCAAAGATTTAAAGGTTATGAAACTGCTTCGAAAACTAGTCGTCCAATCAATGATTTATAATTTCCAGCTAAAAGCGGAACACATCCCAGGGGTAGAAAATGCCTTAGCTGATAAATAAATTAGCTGATCGTTTACAGGTAGAGGAGTTAAAAAAGCTAGCACCGTGGGCAGAGAAACAACAGTTAACACTGCCGCCCAATATTCGCCAAGAGATTTGGTTCCCGGACTCTTGAATTTATATCAAAATCAATGGCGCCAGCAACATGGAGGACATATCAAAGGGCTCAAGTGTTGCTTTTGAGGTTCTTGAAAATATACGGATTCAACGATGCGTTGCCTTTGCCGCCAATTGTGTTAGCCCTGTTTGTTACCTATTTGTGGGAGGAGAAATACGCAGCCAGCACAATTCTAACGTACATTTCCGCAATCAATTACGTGCACAAATTAAATAGCATGAAAGAACCGGGTGTCATTCTTAGTTCAGAAAGCAATTCAGGGGATTCAAAAACATAACCCGAGAAACGATGTCAGACTGCCAATAACGAGACAGTTACTTCACGGTATGTTAGAAGCGATAGACGCATGCGCAATGACAAGCTATCAAAATATAATGTAAAAGAGCATGTTTTCGCTGGCACTTTCAGCGTTTTTGCGAGTAGGTGAAATTACTGTTTCTAATCGCAACGAAATGAACGTGCTCAAAATGGAAAATATACTAAAAGGGCCAGACACCAACAGTATGAAAATAGTATTTGACCACTACAAACACTCTGAGGGAAGGAAGAGCAGCATTGAAGTCTTAGGCGAAAGCAGTCGCTATTGTCCGGTAGCCGCACTATCCAGGTACATACATCAGAGGAGACCATTCTCTTCAAGATTTTTGTTTTGTTGTCCAGATGGAACACCGATTAAGAGAGAAGAGTTTTCAAGTATTGCAAGCTACCATACAATTCATGGGATTAGACCCAAAGAGATACACAGGACGTAGCTTTAGAATAGGAGCAGCATGTCATGCGGTTTCACGTGGTTTCTCCGACGCCCAAATTAGAGAAATGGGGCGATGGCGTTCAGATGCATTCAAAAGCTTCATCCGATTGTATAATCATTCCTGAGTTTAGGCATCGTGGGTTTTGGTGGGGGAGCCAACCCAGGCAGGAAGCATGGGTCGACTTGTGGCGGTTTGCCCCCACAAAAACAACACGAATCCGCTTTAGACAGAAGGTATAATAGAAATGTCCAGGGTAGCAGTGAAATAAGAATAATTAAAGTATCTTATAGGAAGGTTTGCGGTGAACACCATGTATCAGGTCTCTTAAAGGAGGAGGTTTGGTTCTGAAAAGAACCTGAGGGTAACTCGACGTTTCGACCAGTATGCTCTGGCCGTCATCAGGAGAATGTCTTGGGATCGGTGGTGGAACTCCTTATGTACCGGTGGTCGCTGAAGCGGGAAGGCGGGAAAGATTATCCTCGAGTTACCCTCAGGTTCTTTTCAGAACCAAACCTCCTCCTTTAAGAGACCTGATACATGGTGTTCACCGCAAACCTTCCTATATTGATTCACCCACCATGCAAAGCCTTAAGTCTCATTTAAAGTATCTTAGTAAAATGGGTAAAATTAGTATCTTAGGGAAATGGGTACAAAGGTCAGCTCAGAAATACATGTATGTATGTTCCTATAGCATTCCTGTGACAGAACGAAATTTCAAAAGAATATACATAGAGTAATTAAAGTATCTTAGTAAGTAAGGAAACTAATGTTAAAGTGTATAAACAATGGGAATTTATGATTGTATCACAAGGTGCGGTAAAAGATACAATTATGAGAAGAGAAAGAGAGAAATAATGAGTACTCTCAAGTAAGCGTGAAACCTGAGATAATTAATGACGTTATACTTGATCTTAAAACAATTACAAATTAACCAAATGAGATCACTACAACCACCCTTGTTTTAACAAAGTACCTGTATAACATTAAACAATTACATCCTGTCACGAGACAAATAATATTAGGATTTTAAGTAACATGAGTTTTGTAACATTTTTGATACCAGAAATACATGATATAAAAAAGGGACTTCTAAACCCAGCAGTACTTTATGAGTGGATATCTTATTATTTGTGTAAGAGACCAATAACCATAGAAGAGAATTAAGCAGCGCTTAATGGTATTTATGGAAGGGTCTCCAGGTATGTTTAAGAAAAGAAAGCGTGAACGCCCTTGCCACTCACAACGATTGCGTAAGAGGTAACAATAGCCAATGCGTAGGCACAATGCAGAGAGTGAGGGTGGCCACGCAGGGTATTTAGGTTAACGTGAGGCGGGAAGTTGCCATTTGAAGGTAACTCCACACCACTACTGGCCACAGGAAAGAACCACGTTACCTCCGCCATCCCCTTCCACCTCCAGTAAATCAGAAAGAGTAATCTGCATGGGATTTAGGAGTCCTTCTTGCCCTATAGCTGGCAATCTTGTCATCCGGTCATTAAAGGGCAATGGAGACTGCAAGAGATTTAGTTACAAGTCGATGTCATAATAAAGGTTCCTTAACACGATTAAATTGTATAAAACTAAAGAAACATTTAATTTATCAAGATGGGTTGTTTGAATTTAAATTGAAGTAACGTTACACACCAGATGCATTAGTACGGAGCAAGAGCTTGGTTGCCATTAAATAATGGAGCCGGGTGGGAATTTCCCCGCGTTTTTTCCCCAAGAAGGGGTTTTCGGCCACCCCGTACTTAGCGGGAAATGGGTACAAAGGTCAGCTCAGAAATACATGTATGTATGTTCCTATAGCATTCCTGTGACAGAACGAAATTTCAAAAGAATATACATAGAGTAATTAAAGTATCTTAGTAAGTAAGGAAACTAATGTTTAAGTGTATAAACAATGGGAATTTATGATTGTATCACAAGGTGCGGTAAAAGATACAATTATGAGAAGAGAAAGAGAGAAATAATGAGTACTCTCAAGTAAGCGTGAAACCTGAGGTAATTAATGACGTTATACTTGATATTAAAACAATTACAAATTAACAAAATGAGATCACCACAACCAACCTTGTTTTAACAAAGTACCTGTATAACATTAAACGATTACATCCTGTCATGAGACAAATAATATTAGGATTTAAAGTAACATGAGTTTTGTAACATTTTTGATACCAGAAATACATGATATAAAAAGGACTCCTGAACCCAGAAGGACGCTATGAGTGGATATCTTATTATTTGTGTAAGAGACTCATAACCATAAAGTACCTTAAAAATGTATAATTATTATAAACCCATGCAGCGTATTAAGGTTATTCAGGTAAAAAAAAAATGGTTTTTACCTCTCAGTTGTCTCTATTAGCGGACGGAGGAAATGTGTTCAGCATATACCATAATATGAATTTCAATCTTTTCCAAATGTTCTTTATAATTTATAAATTACCTTTGACATAATTAGAACAAAATGAATGAAGAGATATTTTACATGATTTTAACAATGTACTTTATTTTTCATTTATGTGATTTACGGTCTCCCAAAAACCAAAAGACATCTTGAGGGCAATTGTTTGTTTTGGGTTAATGTTACGGAACCCCTAGACAGGTTTCCCTTATAGCGCCCTCTCTCGTCCTCGGTTTTGTTTTTGTTGTTTTACTTGAATCGTCGTGTATTCCACATCACCTCCAGCCTCGCTAACCTCTATCCCCTGCTTTCTTCTTTATACGTGCCAGCCTCTTTTCCGTGCCTTTGCGAGCATTGTCTGTAAGTAGTCGACCTTCCCTACCCTCTCGATCCTTACATTTAGATACTTTAAACCGATTTAAGCCCCTATCCTTTTGTATAACCGTTTAACGTTAATATTGTCATAACTGGTTAAGGCGTTTGAACGTACTCTATTTGTCTCGTCCTCACTCATCCTACATGACTTCTGTTCGGACCCCTCCTTATTCTTGACCTCTTATCGCCTTTCCCGTCTTCTCGTGTGGTCTTTATCTGTAGACGCAGCCTCTGTTTACCCCTTTTATGTATCCTCGGGCTATCTTCTTCTTTTTTACTGTCTATACTATAACGTATCGTTCATTCCCTCTTCCATTGCAGTTTCACTCCGTGTTTGGTGACCCCAATTAAACCAGAGCTACAGAGAAGCTAACCCTGACTCCTGGCGTCTCTTTTCCGGAGTTTGGCTCGCTGCCAAATTGTAGTCGCGTCGAAAGACAAAACACTGCGAGGAGGGCAGTACAGTTAAGGAGTCCACGTTTTTAATAAAATATTTAATAATTAAATAAATATGAAAGACGGTGAACAATTTATTTTAATGCAGTTGGTCAGCCAAAATTGGCAAGCAGATTTCTGACCAATTGAATACCTAAGATTTGAATATTAAGTTCCACTGAATAAGGCTGCTTTAAAACAAAATATGTATTTCATTCATAAAGTAATTGAACATCTTCTTTATGACAGTTTATTATATAGATTAACATACAGTATATGATAATTCTGTACTTTTCGAGGGAGCCAATCAGCCATACTCAAAACAAAACCAATTAACAAGTCCATTTAATCACATGTATACCAATAATGCATAACAATTATGTACTGAAAGCATGGGTTGCTGATCACGGGATGGGCGGAAACCCCGTAAAAACCCCGTAAAAATCACGGAAATAAAAACACGGGGAAATTCCCAACCTGGCTCCAAGTTCCTTGGCAAACTCTTCGTCGATTCAAAACCCGATATCCCATGAGCTAGGCAGCAGACAGCAGGTGGGGAGGAAGGATGTGAAGCAAAACTGCTTAAATTGTCGGTGTGCCTTTGAGTGTAGTCAAGAATTGCGAGTGATTACGAAGGCGTTTTCTTCCTTAAATATCTGCCCGTCAGTGGACTACTGAACCCTAACAAAAGGCCTGGGCATGTTTCACATAGCTATTGTCTCCGTTAAATTCATGCAGTTCAATTAAGCCAGAACTGACTCATGTCACATGAAAGCGATAAACCAAGATTAATATTTTCTTTATATTAAACTAAGTGCATGTTAAATCCACTAATACAGCCTAGAAAATACAACTCAACCAAACGACATCATTATTTTAACAAAATGTTGCCATATTTACCAACAACAGGACAAACCCCTGAAAAAAATTGCGCAGTCTGACTGGCTGTCAACTAATTCGTGTTTTGAAAAAGAATATAATCAAAGACAAGGTTGATTAACTTGTGATTGATATTTGAGGTACCATCTTTCTGAT
Organism: Luidia sarsii; assembly: GCA_949987565.1. Taxonomy (NCBI): domain Eukaryota; kingdom Metazoa; phylum Echinodermata; class Asteroidea; order Paxillosida; family Luidiidae; genus Luidia; species Luidia sarsii. The sequence continues at coordinate 4,581,092 of OX465102.1, forward strand.
GATCAAAAGCATCCTATTCTTGAATAGTAAACTCATTGAAAAGATGTAAATAAAGCATGGTGGTTTTGAAGAGTAGGAGTGGAAATAGCTATATCACTTTTTAGATTGCAGTGTATTTGTCTTATGTAACACAGACGACAAGATGACTGTCCAGTGCAGAGTGACCATAGTTTGACATGGTCCTGCTGGGTGTATGTGTCGCTCCACTCGTGGCATGGTGACTGTCCAGTGCAGAGTGGCCATAGTTTGACATGGTCCTGCTGGGTGTATGTGCCACTCCACTCATGGCACGATGACTGTCCAGTGCAGAGCGGCCATAGTTTGACATGGTCCTGCTGAGTGTATGTGCCACTCCACTCATGGCATGATGACTGTCCAGTGCAGAGTAGCCATAGTTTGACAAATAGTTAGACTATTTGGGAGGCCTTCATCAAAGGGCTGGAGTGCTCAGATGATAACAGCACTGCTACACAAAACTGGAGGTCTCAGCTTCAAATCAAAACCATTCAAATATCTGGGTTCAAAATAAAAGATCTAAACTACATTTCTATTATACAAAGTAAATAATTATATGGATTGACTAACTGCGATTAATACTTGTATATTAGTAGTATTACTGTGAGGATCCACATGTAGACTAGGCCTTTGACAACAAAACAAAGACACAATATGTCATGCAACAAATCTTTATTTTTCAACAGGTACAGTACACAACAACAGTGTATGGGCTTATCACCTCCATATTTGGAACAGCACTAAATTATTAATAATATACCCTTCCCTGTCCTGTGAAATCACCATAATCACCTTACTTCAACTTTTAAAACCATACAAAAAATAACAAGGGTAAAAGAATAGTGTCAAATATTAATTTTAGCATTAACCAATATCAACATAATTCAGGAAAAACATTTTTAGGAGTTATAAACAAAAATGTTGCAATTTACTTAATATACACAGAAAAAAATGAACCCAAAAAAATCATCGGCCTGATTTTTTTATCCTAATTCCTACTAGTTCGAGTAACTTGGACCAGACAAGTCACCCTTTTTTTTTTATCGAATTCTGAAATTTTGAGTTTCGGGTGACTGTAGTGTAGGGTCAAACCGAGTCACAATATGGCTTATGTGTACAAGCAGCCAAAAAAAATTCGACCGAAAAAGTAGCCGAAACAAACCCCCAGATTTACCGCCGGAAACACCCGTATCACCGTCCTACGTGCCCATTTTTGGATTCAGTGGGAAAAAATACCCTCAGTTGATCGAGAAGGTGTTTCGCCATCTTCTTTTCTTAAAATAGCATTCTGACAGTTCCTTGTGCGCAGTGGGTCTGCAACCGTTGAGCCCGCGACTGTTTCATGAACGGCTATTTTTAGTAATGGTTCAAATTATTTTCACCAACAAGAAGTCAAAGTGATAGCAACAAAACTTGTATTACATGTACTGTTAAAGTAAATTAAATAATTAATCTAATTAATTAATTAATTAACAAATTAACTTTACTGCAAGTTTTTTTGTTAGTCATGTCCAGTGTATAAACCATTAATAAACAAGTACAGTGAACAACAAAACTTGAAGAATAATGTACGTTTGAATTGAATGTGTGTGCACTCGTTACATGTGCAATGATTAGTAGACTTCCGCCAGCCCTTACAGTTGTTTTCTAAAAAATATAGTTATAGTTATATAGTTATAGTTATACTAGCGATGTTTCAAGTTTCGCGGTCAACCAAAGTGTATTTTCTAGAATTATAGAAAATTTGAGAAGGATTTTTCACTCATTTCTTGAGATATTGGAAGTTGAAAATTGCAAAATCGCTGCGTGCGGCCGCGCTAGATCAAGCCAAAATGACGGAAAAAAAGAGTCAAACTAGCGTTTTTCAACCGCCGTCCAAATTTGTAAATTTTATTCTCAAATTGAAGCCTGTATTATCTTCTTTCTATTCATACCACTATCAAAATTAATAACGAAGGGAATAATATTAAACTACGCGGAAACGACATTCGGAGACAAACGATTAAAGTAGCGTATTTTAGTTATGACCGATTTCCCTTCGCGACGTTGGCAAGTCTAGGTGTGGTTTCCGCCTCTAGGTAAAGCCATAGCGACACTACATGAGCAGTAGGTCCGAAACCAGCCTACTCGCGGCACGTGACATGCCACAACACGTCTATCTTTGCACACACTGTACCGGTACATGTATACTGCACAGTGCACGTGCACGTTCGTGCACAGCGACCGCATAGCTGCATACGACTACGATCACGCTACGCTACTCAAGACTGATCGAAAAAAAAATACAATTTATTTTACTACCGAAACCAAACATAGATTTGGATAATAATGGGGTGAACATAGTGCCGGTCGGAAGCATTGTTTTTCACCAGGAGTGGTGGACGGAAATTACCCGTGGTGGTCGGCCCCGTTTACCGCCGACTAGCGTAGTATAACACTGCCTACAATTACAAACATCTTTGAAGTTTGAACATTTTACCGATGGTCAAGTCTGCAAGCTGTCTAGCTGATAACTGAGACAATTTATTCAAAGGATACAACCATATGAATTCCTTGAAGCAAAATTGGACACTTAAGAAACCGAAACAATACCTGGTATCTGACCATAGGGTTCTGTAGGGGCCCTTATCTCACACAAGGTCCGTGAGGTGTTCGTTCATCCGTAAAGAAGGGGACTAAGCTAATGGCATATTCCACTTTCAAAGTAGGGGTGTAGCAAGAAGTGGGAATTGAAGCAATAATAGCGGATGCATACAATTACAACGACTTTAATGGTAACTACATGTATACAAAAACAGCTTGTTCTGTTGCGCTGATTGTCTTTCCTTTATTTCAAACATGTCCAACAGCCATTTGGACACAAGACAACAGTTCAAATATGTGTACATAATACAACTTTAATGGATTTCATGGACAAGAAACATACGTCCTGCATGCAATGCGTCCACAAGATTTTTATCATACAAAAACATTAATACAAATATGATAACAATATTTTTAAAAGTCGGTGGCAAAAGTAAGCTCTGGCAAATGAGCTGAAAGTGGCTAAAGATTCGGCAGCTATAACTTCTTTCGCTTATTAAATGGATAAGTGTACAGAAGACGAATAAAAACAAATGTAAGATAAACTGGTAGGTTGGCACCTGGAATAAACATGTCATAGCATGAAGGAAGGAAAAACGCAATATAAAACACTGGACGTACGGAATCTTTCTTCTGTAAACTACTGCTAAAAATTATGATGCATCATAATTCATGAACATTAAACAAATCCTTGTCAAGTTGTCATAAAGAAATATTTTAAAAAAATAACTACATGTAGTATTAAGAGACAAAGTTAAACTCAACTTCATAGTTTCACTTTCAGTAGCTGAGTGGTACTGTATGTACCACAAACGCTTTCAACTTTATATCTCTGTAAAAGATTTTGACATCTGTCCTTGGTTACCCAACATTATTGCATTTTACCTTTTACTAAATGGACATACTTCAGGTAAAATTTAATACATGTAAAATACAATAAAAAAAACAACGTTTTGTTGTCATTATGAAATAAAGCAAAACAAATACATGTATTCTTTGTACTTCCAAAGTGTGAGTACATGCATTTTTCACTCACACTTCAAGGTTGTTACATTTTGAGCGAAAATGATTATATCATGGTGAAAGACGTGACTTTTTGCAAACTTCAGACTTCAATGGAATTAACTGAGTATTTAAGAGGGCATGTTCGCTTGTTGTGCCCCTCTTCTGGGCAGTTGCTACAGGAAACTTCGAAAAATTTACCTCTCTTACAAAATGGAAACAAGTATTCTGTCCTGTTGGCTTTTTGCATTACTTGTTCCAAGGCTTGGAGGTTCTTATGGTCAGATCCTCGAAAAAAACACTTTGTCAAAAGGTCATTAAGTTTTTCAAAGGATTGCTGAGAAAATGGTTTCAAATTACCATGTAATGATATGGATTCAGGTACATGCTGAGCCATGATGTGCATGTACAATGTCACATCTCGAGACAAATATGTTTCTATATACAATGTAACCCATGATTGCACTTTCATTTTGAAACCAATCAGCTGCACTTCATCTAAGTTGGTTTTCATCATGGTCATGATAGACGGAAACTCTTTCCACAATTTTATTATCCGATAAGTTTTTTATGCCAGGGAATTAGAGATTTCAAGTCTATGCTTTCTTGAATTTTCTTGTGTTCAGGACCAACAAAGTCTCGGTACGTCATCAACTTACTCTTCTTGTCAGTGTGAAACTTCCACTGAATTCCTAATCCAGATACAAATTGTTCAAACTTGAGCATATTTGGGCACTTTGATTTGTCTATATTTTTTTTTTCTTGACGTTGTCTTGGGTGTAGTGCTGGGCGACTATTGATTTTCAAGAGTCGATTAGTCGTTGGCGTAATAGTCGCGAAAAGTCGACTAGTCGACCATTGTTTAGTACACGCGTTTTTATTGTATAACAATACACGTGTACATGTACATGTACAGTACATGTACATGTACATGTACAGTACATGTACTGTACATGTACACTTATTGCAGCCTATTGTGCATGTAGTACGTGTACTAGTGTACGTGTATTAGTACTGTACATCTACTGTACATGTACAATGTACATTACGTGTTCGTGTACATGTACATGTACATGCCATCTACACACGTGCACACGTGTATGTACATGTACATGTACAGTACATGTGTGTTACCAGCTCTGCAGCGAACACAAGACCAGACGGACACTTCCATTTTCATTGTAGGGGACAAATTAAATTGTGGTTGTGGAATGAATTAAATTTCATTGGTTTACAGGACTTACATGCATAGCTTTGTGTCATGCGCGCATTGTGATGTTTTGTAAGCCATTTATTCTGCAATGGTTTCAGAACTTTGGTAAAAATAATGTGTGTCTATTTTGTTTACCTTAAGAACTTGACTCTATTAACCCCCCTTTCCATTTTTGGAATGGGCCGGTGAAACTGTGGACTCATCATGGTCATGGCGGCCGTTTTTACAGCGCACGTGTTAGTGTTACAATATTGCTTCCGTGAAAGCCTCCCAGAAATGTGGACCTCAAACAGGGAGTTGTTTCGTCTCTAGGCATTTCAGAATATTATGGAGAAACAGCAACTCCAACCTTTCACCAACCAGTTAATTATCCTCTGGAAGAAATAATACAATCTGGTCGTGCTTTCGGTGAGGTTGATAATTTTCCGTGAAGGGTGAACGGATTAGTCCGCAACTTAATTCGCACGGGGAAAATTAACTTCGCTGCTAATAATCACGACACGGCTTGAGTTCGTAAAATAAACAAACTGAACTGTCGGAAGGAAAAATGATTTTGATCCCCGTGTTTTGATCCCAGGGCTTGGCTAGCGGGACCTTTCTCAAATTAATGACAACGAAAGTGAGGAGTCGAGGGTCTGTATTCTTTTATTTGGTAAATTGGGACATTTATATTCAGTAGAAGTCCAGCGCAAACAGTCTTTAAGTCTGTATACATTTTTTTTTATCAAAAACCTTTTTTCAAATAAAGTTTGCGTGAAAAGAAGGAAATGAAACATTATTTTTCAACAGAAAAAAAACATTACGAGGTGATTACATTCTGGTGAAAATTATATCAGTACAATGTCCATGTATATGATTTTTACACGAGCCCAGAAAGGTTTGCCGATCTCTGGATTTGTTCATGCCTAAAAAGTACAGCACATGTACATGTGCATGTGTACATGTACATGTAACAATCCTGAAATCCTGCATGAGTTAGCTGGCACGTGGTGCGCAAGTGGGAAAGGTCATCGCACTTGTGTTCCCAGACCTCCGTTAGTACAGTGCTAGTGAGGACGGTAGTGTCCGAAACGAATTCGGATGAATATGTATCACCAAAATAGAACCAATGGTAGACCGGGAATAATACATTTCCGTCTGTTGGCGTGGAAACGGTAGTCTGATTGGACAACGAAACAGCACGTACATAATTATGCTCCCCTGAAATAAAATGGAACAGTCCGATGACCAACTCCCCTTTGCTGCACTGAAGACAGTGCTGTGTTAGTACTGCACGCGATGCATGGGCCGATGGCGATTGCACTGTGTTTCGCGGCATGTTGTGCCGTGCCGTGGGATTTCGACTGTCGTAATTTCGTGCCGTGCCGTGGGATTTCGACTGTCGAAAATTCGTGGCGTGCCGTGGGAGTTCGACTTGTCGCGGGGGTCGACTTGTCGCGGGGGTCGACTTGTCGCCGACAAGTCGCCACCGCGACAAGTCGACTTTCGTGAAAACGAATGTCGACTGTCGGCATGTCTTTGCCGGTCGCGAAATGTCGGTTAGTCGACATTTTGTCCCAGGCCTACTTGGGTGTGAATATCTTTAATAAGTTGGCGAATAAGTTGATCTGATATCCGTAGGAACATGTGCAGAGGATGGATCTTTGACAGAAATAGGCAACAATTTCCTTCAATGTACGTGCCCCCTTCTTGGGATCAGTCACGGACCATTCAAGTGACATATCCCAGAACTTTGTACTTGAACATTTACACCAGCAACATGAAAATTCAGAAGAGCAAGACCCAATACCCATCAGTTCATTCAGAAACTTAAGGTCTGCACAAAAAATATAGTGCAGATTTATCAGTTTGTCATTCACATTTACAACTTTCATGTCCTTCACGGTCTTTACAATGTCAGCGAAAATAGGTTTAAGTGACTCATACTTTTCTTGTACTCTTGCCAGCGCTAACACATATTCAGGGGAGTGTAATCCCTTTCTTATAAGGCAAAAACCAACATTTGTTACTGCAAACCTTGAACCAAATGATGTTCCATCACCTGTGATCTTCAAAGTGACAGTCACCATCACTGACTTCCCATTTGCTATCGTGAACTGGCATATATTGCAATGCCCTGATCAGCTTCTCTTCCAGGGGTTGACAAGTGGCGTTGAGTTCAGGATAGATTTTTACATTGAAGAGCTGATTAAGTTCTACTGCTCGTGATTTAAGGCTGTATAGTGATGGAAGGGATATGTGACCAGATAGAGCAAGTTCTTGATAGGACTGATCAGAGATGGAGTATCGATCTTTTACATCAGATTCAGTAGTCGAATCAGATATTTTGACGATATTACCATATTTGTCAGCAACAGTGATCTGCTTAGGTATCAGCCCATCCTGAGCAAGGAGGTCCCATGCAAACTGTGTGTCTAAGGATAGTTTTCCTTTTTGTTTCTTTGACCAACTTTTACTGTAAGAGGCTTTCTTTGCACAATTCCTTCTTTGTGTTGTTCTGCGTTCCAGTAGCCTTCTCAGTAAAGTAGTGGCTTTTTTGGCATCTGCTTTTGTTTTCTGGGTTGCTTTTCTGAGCTCGTTAGCTTCCCTCTTGGCTTGGAGTGTAATTTCTTCAGGCAATTTGCGCCGCTTTCGTTCACTTTCCAGTTCATGTTGGATTTTCCTCTTCCCTCCACCAAGTACTAACTTGTATGTTGTGTTTGACAACTTTTCAAACAACTGTTTGGATTGGCGCCCGCCACGATTTGCAGCACTTTTTACCTGAGATGCGAGTTTCTTAATTTTAGAGAGAAGTCGTGGCAGTGTTAATTTCAGATCAACAAAATGTATATTTACCCCATGCTCTTCACAAAGTTTCTCCAGCACAGACATGCCACATTCATTTTTCCAAAATGAATTACCACTTTTTCTGACAAGCTCATGCAAAGCAAAAGTATTCACCTGAATGACCCAATCGTCTGGTTGACCTTGGATTTTCACAATACATGTTGAAGAAAATAGGGCCAAAAACATAACAAGTGCAATACAAAACTTCAGATTACCCATGATGTTATTCACCGGAGAAGGTGGAGATCAGAATTGTTGGCAGTCTGCTTGACGAATCGTAGGCTGCAGACGAACCCCCCTGTGCACAGATTTTCTCTGCAGGTCTGGAGTATACTCCACAAGGCACGATCTCTCCGTTATCCACATCTGCACAGTGTCATCAATGACGTAGGCGAAATCTCCTGCATCGTTCCATACCCGGTACCACCATTCTTCTCCAAGGACTTTTCCCAATTTGTCACGATTCAGCCGATATATGTCTCTTGAACCCGATGATCTAAAGGGCAAAGACCCGATGTTCTTTATGAAGATGTTAAATGTTTCTCTTTGCACTGGTACTCTGATTGTCACTTCAGTGTCCTGTATGCGGGAAAGAGTCAGGTGCTCCTTAACCTGCACTTTCAAGTCGCTTACTAGAAGCTGGTATGCATCACTGTGCTCGTGCTCCTTAGAATCTGTGATGTCACTTGCGAGTCGCCATTCATCATATGACTTCGGCCAGCCAATGTAATGAACCAGCAACTCCTCCTTGCCTTGACTGGTTATTCGGTGGTCCACTGTCTCCAATCTCCACAGCTTTGATGCTGGCCACTTCTTCTCTGCCACAGCTTTGATGGGCTCACCGCTGTCAAGGGCACGATAATCTACCCTTTTCTTTGTCCTTAATTCCATCGGATTCTAATAAGAAGATAAAAAAGAAGCACTCTTTTAAATTTTAGGTGTTTTTTTCATCAAACAAATAAAGAAAAAAAATGACTGGGATCTTTTGAACATATTTTGAAAATGGCAAAGAAAACTTTGACTGGACAGGGACATGAATCCGAGATCTCTGGATTAATGTACAAGCCCTCTCCCATTTTATTTTCCATATTATAACGGAAAACCGGGCGAGGTTGTCAGCTTGTAAAGTCGTCATGGCGATCATTTTTTGTAGCAAATGGATAAACCAGGGTGAATAACATAGTATTTCATTATTTGTCATAGCATGAACAGAAAAGTGAAGATAGTTCCTGCTCAAGTACCGGTATGCAGTTGTACATTTACATGAATTTATCCACAAACATGATGATACTTAGTCCCACTTACTGTGCTGTTACGACCGATCAAGTCCAAGATCGTTAAAAAGGAGTTCTAACAAATCTAAGGGCACAGTAAGTGGGACTAGTAGATGATAGTGATACAATAGTTTGAAGCCTCAAACTTAATCAAACTGCAATTTAGCTTCCAGACACTTAAAAAAAAGTCTTCCCGCATTCATGCTAATATCAGTGACTAGAACCACTGAGCAAAATATTCCCCTATGATAAAACGAATGCAAAATAGAGCACTTGGTTCACCCATGCTTTACGAGCAATGCCACGTGTGTGATCACCCCTACATAAAAGTGAACTGAGCCGGAAATCACAGCGTGCCCAGCAGGCCAAAGCTGTTTCCATCGCGTATGAAGTCCAATTTGCATTGCAATTACTGTATCTACACATACAGAATCATCATTTGTTTTCCGATTTTAAGATTCTATATATTCTAAGCTTCAATTTCATATAAGTTTTGAAATCTTTGGGGGACTTAACAAGGATACTTACCAAAGAGAAACTGCGAGTTGTACGGCAACGATCAGAGCGTGATGAGTAGCACAGCCAGCTGGTGGTACGCGTTCCAATGGGGTTTTAAACGAACTCTCTGATTGGAGCAAAATGTTCAGGCTGAAAAGGACGGGCCTAAATGTTAGCCAATCAGCTTCATTTTGACACCATCTTTCGACTAAATTGTGCCGTACATCTTGGCACACGAACGAAAAGAATCGATAGAGGGCGTCCAAAGTTATGAGTTGGTGAAGAGCTGAGGTGTGACTGGAGTTGGTCTGAAAATCGCTCGCGCCACAGGAAAAATGCAGATACCGTTTATTTCTACTTGAAAAATGACGGACCTTTAAAGTCATTGACAAATGTTATATTTATACTATTAGAAATAAGAGAAATGAAAGTTCAACTTGCCGAAAGAACGAAATTGAACCAACTTAGCGTTCAAACGTTATGCTCTCAAAAGAGGAAAAAATGTTGTGTTTTGTGTGGTGTTCTTATGGATTTCCGCTCCCAGCAGATGCTCGTCGCTTATGTTGCGCCAAGGAATTCATATGTTACAAGTAAACTTCTGAACTGAAGAGTTCTGTTATTTCATCATTGGCTTTATGCACCATTACCAGCATTGTTTTTTTCTGTTGAAATGTCAACAAAAAGCATTTGTTACGTACGCAGTTTCGAAAGGGTGAAACTACAGGCACGGCAGAACAAAGAAGAATAGAAAAATGGCGACGTCAACAATTATCTGGCAATATCCATTTTAATAAACGCAAACTGGGTAACCAAGATGGGCGACTAAATAAAGATACAACACAAGAAGCAAACGTTTAGAGTAATTAATAAAATATCAAAATATACCCTATAGAGGTCTTGTGGAGCAAGCTTGAAACGCGTAATAGAGGTGGTTGTACAGCGGTGGGATGAGGTCGGAGCCTGAGGTTGTCGAGGCCGGTGAAGGCGGTGGTGGTCAACTCACCGACGTCCGCTCCAAGACCGGGGTGGAGTTCGAGGACGGCGGACGCGAGAGGGATCCAGCGACGCGAGGTAGTGGGACTTGAGGATCCGCAGCGGTGGCGTTGATGCCGGCGGGGTCGAGGGAGACCCTGACTGGAAGGTCCACGGCAGACCACGGGCGGGGTTAACGGTGAGAGTCCGATGGGACGGACCGTCCCAAGACGACCAGCAGCCGGCTCACGGCCTCATCCAGGCAGCTAGGGCTGATGAGGGGTAGTGTGGCAGGAAGGCATGAGGGGTGACAACCTTGACGTTGCAGCGGAGGAGAATTGGCCAAAGCCTCCGGCCGTCCCTTGATGGTGGTAGGTAGGGTGTGCCTCGCTAGCGCTCACACACGGCCTTTTAAGCCTGTTCAGAGGGACAACACAATGGCCGGTGGAGGGCGCGGTTCTCTACACTGGGCAACAAAGCCCCTCCGATCCTGCGGGCACGCATTCCGCAGGGAGCATTCACATGGAAGTGCGTTCGTAACACATTTGAACATTGGCAAGACACTGCAGTACAAGTGCATATACTTCCAATGTGACACGTTTAAACCACTGTCCAGCTGCGAAACTCGAAACTTTAAACGCTATGATACATGCTGCGTTGTTAATCCAACATTAGGCCGCGGGACGATATTGCGAAATCGTTACATTTGTGGTCTCTCTCGCGAAGCTACGCAATTTTGGGCTTAAAATTCCTTAAAAATCACTCTTATTCTTTGGTGAAACTCGCCAAGCATGAAACTTGCGCAGTATTATGAAATCATACTTCAAAGAAAATAAAAAATCGAAAAATCGGTCTAATTATAGATAACTGACTTTTTGGCATTGCCCAATCACAAGGCGTTTCTCACGATGAGTTCGGCACAGTGTCCAATGAAATGGGTCGTTACTCCGTGAGTCCTTACAGCAAAGATGGCGTCTTCCTCCGACGTGTCGGACGTCAGTTTTTCCGATGGTGACGCCGAAGATTGCCCGCTTTAATTGTTGTACGCACTTGGTGAACACGAAATCGAACGTACTGAATTTCAGTACAAAAAGCTGGGCGAAGTTCAGGGAGTGTTGCAACCGATGGCAAGATCTAAAGTGCCTGGAAAGTGAAATCGCAAATTCGTCTTTCGATGTCAAGCCGACATTCGTTAACCAGCATGGCGGCGAGCGTTCAGTCTCGGTCTCGGTCACTCAGCCTCGATCAACAGCAGCACCAACAGGACACACTTGGCCGCATGGATGTGGATGTGGACCTGGACGCTGCTACAGTCTCTAGACGCAATAGAAGGTATGCTTCTTTAAATTCTGATCTGTTCTGTCTTTTCTGTGTGACAAATAAAGTTAAAGACTAGAGTCTTAACCCTAACACTTTGCAAATCGAGCACGGTTTCATTTAGGGTTAGGGTTAAAGAGGATTATCGTGATGCTGACTGGAGTTCGGGCAGGGCATGGACTAGTCCGAGTAACTTGCTAGTTGCATATTACTATTCGCCCTCTCTAAAATGTTTAAGGGGTTGGGCTGATAATGTAGGGTCCAACAAGCCGAAAAAGATTGCCATCTTTGTGCGTGTGCATAGAGTCCTGGTGATTGTTTCATGAAGGGTTATCGGCACTTCTGCAACACCACCAAATCAAACGGGCAGAGGACAGACACAGGAAAGGAGAGGAAAGACTGATAAAAGAACAAGGTAACAAATTGTCTTTGTTGATGTGCATAATATTGCAGACTGCTAACTGATACTGACTTGAGTGACCTAAATTCAAACTGACTCAAGTGCCTTTGAGAAGGCCCCTCAATTTGTGAAATTGTCCTTTTCACTAAAGAAAATAAGCTTACTTGTGATGTGTTTTACACACAATTATCAGAATTTAACATTTCAAACTGAACTGATCCTACTGAGCATCCTACGACAAAAAAAATTGGGTACACAAATATCAGTGAGGCATTGCAATTTTGCTCTCGGATTATTGTACAAATGTAAGGAGACAGAATTAGTTCCTTGTCACTTTTTTCAGTTTGTCTTTATTACAAACAGCCAAAAGAGGTCAGAAGATGCGGAAGAGGAAGCTCAAGAAGATGATGAGCCTTCATCAAAGTAGTCCGTAGCGCGTCCCCTTCTATCGTTTCGCGTCGTAGCACATCTCTGAGAACTAAATTTGTTTTATCTAATTTCTTGTATTTTGCTATATTTATGTAAAAATTGCATGTTGGCACACGTCTTTCCCTGCAGTTTATGAGAAAAATCAACATTTCGGCAGTTCAAATTCAGCGCGTTTTCCTTTCCGAACGACGTGAAATGTATGACGTAATGGTATCCACTGAGGGGTTTTAACCAATCAGGTTCCATTATTGGGATCAGGTGACTACGCTCAATTGGGATCAGGTGACTACGCTCGCTCATATAATTCCCCGATTGTTAATAATTTACCGTCCTTTTATCATCACAAATGCCAAATGGAATGTATCTTACATGTCTCTGGAGTGGATGATTCAAATGTGGTCCTATTCTCGGAAAAAAAGCTGGAGCAAAACGACAGCTTGCGCTTTTCAGTGGAAGAATTTGGATGGGCATGACGGAGAGATGGCGAGGAGACGTGAAGAATTTTGGGCTTCTGAGCAGCCTCCAGCTTCCCATGGGTATCACAGAGTAGTACTAGTAGGGAGGGAGGCATTGTGTCTGACAGGCGGTTGTTTGCAAGGATGCCTGTAATCAGTCGTACACGCAATGTACACTTACAAAGTGTTTTTTTAAATTTATTTACTTTTGATTGATTTGATTGAGTTACTGGATTAATTTGCAAGTCAGATATAGTACTTTTTAAAATTTATCAATTCCATGGTTCATGCCATCAAGAATTGTTTGAATCCTTTGTATTTTCTGGATACTTTTCCATTTATGTTGACATTCAGCTGTACATGTACATTGTAATCAAATCCATCAACAAAAGTCGGTATACTGAATGCATTGAATTTTACAAACATTTTTAAATGTTGCCTCATGTGAGCATGGTGAGTGAAGTCTTCAGAAAAGGGTTATATATGATTGCTTTATATAACACATACTTTTCAATGGACAAATTGTAACGTTACTAACCGTAACGTGACTAACCATGATTTGTGGATCCTACTTGAAAATAAAGAGTCAAGCTGTTCTAAATATTGGCTCAAATAACTGTCATTAAACTAGAAGTAAAATGAAAACAGTAATATCTTTGAGGTACCTTACGTTTTAGGGAATTTTTTGTCTCAACACATGAAATATTTGTCCATGTCCTTTTTTTGTAACGTTACTAACCAACATTGAAAGTGACCATTGCAAATGAAAAATTTATTGAAATGTTTTCATTCTTTGCAGTGTCATAGACCTGAAATTAATTGATGATACAGTATAATTAGTTATGAAAGTATGTGAAAAATGTTACGTTACTAATCATGGAATTGCCCTTTAGAGTTGCCACAAGAAGAAAATACTTCATTTGTAGGTAAGTTTGAATACATTGCATGTTCGCCACTTGAAAAAAAGGCTTAAATAGGGGAATGGAAACATTTGGCTCTCCTAGGAAAACTCAAGTAGGGGAAGGGAGTGAACTGTCCCCATCACTTGCTCTATCTTATTCATCACAGAAAACCAACAAATGTTTGCTGCTGACTTAATTGCAGAACGCATTATACATGTAACATGATATCTGAACTGAACTGGAGTGTATGTATATCATATTTGATTTGAGTCTAGACCTGACCGCATTGGCTATAGTGTACAACTCCTCTTTCTGCTTCCTTTGTGTTCAAGCTTTAAAGTGCAGCGTACTGCTAGTAATTTCAGACATCAAAATGCAATTTTATTTTTGGGTATTATTATGCTCATGAAGCCATTGTGTATGTAAAGAAGGTACAATGTACAGAGCAGCCAAGGGCCCAGAATTTACCTTTAAGTGTCCCAATTGGATCCAGAGTGATGTGGAATTGTGACAGTTTGTACATATAATTAAAAAATCCTGTTATAAGGATTTTCAACTTTGCAAAATGGTGGCAATACAACCATGTTTAAGACAACAGACAAGTCCATGTGAAATGAGCTCTGCTTATGGTGCCAACAACAGCGATTTTATGCATAAAGTCCATGCAGGCTACATGTATATTAAGCTACATGTATTGTCTTTTGGGTACAACAGAGGGCCATTAAATCTATTGGACTTGTATTTTTAACAATCCTACAGTGTTTTGGAACTGTCTAACAATGTGAATTTTGTGGATTTAGTATCCCCTAGACAAAGTTTTTTAGGTTTCTTCAGGTATAAAGAAATTACAGGAATAATGATGCGTGTGCACCTTTAATTGTCATTAGCGCTAAAACTGCAGGTTTCTGGAAATGCCAACATTGATATTTGTATTTACCATCCCTGAAACTATAATAATCAACAGAGTTTACGTAGTTCTCAGAGGTGTGCTACGAAAATCATTTTCTGAGTGTTATATAGGGGGACATGCAACGGCCTAAAGCGGCTACTGCGTTCAGTGAGAGTTGGTAACCAACAGCCTCAATCCCTTTCAGGCAGACAACATGTTCTACCCGTCCAGTGCATCTTCTGTAGAAGTACAAAATACACTAAAGAAAGGTTTACATGTAAACGAAAGGTTGAGAGACTTCTAAACTGTGAAACAACTCAAGGTGGAAAATTGCTACAAGCTGCTAAAATTAGGCAAGATGAACTGCTTTTAATTGACATAAGAGATAGAGACCTAGTTGCAATAGAGGTTAGATACCATAGGATGTGTTATCTTCAATATACCAAGATTGCTCGGGACCATCAACACAAGGCAGAACTCTGCCTTCCTGAATTGCAGTTATCCTTTGATAAATTCAGTCAGGCTGTCATCAAGGAAAAACTTGTCAAAGGCAAAGAAATATGGAGGTTAACTAAACTTAATCAAGTATTCATAAAGATGGTCAAGGAAGTTGAAGGTCTGGATATTGAAGGGTACAAGACTAATAGCTTGAAAAGAAAGATAAAGAAATCACATCCAAGCATATTTTTTTTTTAGGCCTTCACGCTTTTTTGAAAGCGACATCGTTTTTGCAGGAAGTGTTGAGGTGCAAGATGTTGAGAATGTGGTAAGGGAGATGTCATCTAGTGATAGCACTAGTAGCAGTGACTGTGACACCACTCGCCTGGCTTCTGGTCTGGGTGAGTTAAGATGTCTGTACCCACTTTCTACTGATTTGACTCTTGATCAAGTTAAACAG
Organism: Luidia sarsii; assembly: GCA_949987565.1. Taxonomy (NCBI): domain Eukaryota; kingdom Metazoa; phylum Echinodermata; class Asteroidea; order Paxillosida; family Luidiidae; genus Luidia; species Luidia sarsii. The sequence goes on from OX465102.1 coordinate 4,596,765, forward strand.
GTAGTTCCTCCACAGTTGATCAATTTTTTAGCTTGGTCCACAGCACACTTCCCTTGCAATGGTCTCGGCCATTGTGTGTCCAACTCTAAGGTACAAGAGCATGACACTGCCCTTGCAAAGCACCAACTTGCTTTGGGTAATTCTCTGCTTCCAGCTGGTTGTCAACCCATATTCTCAACCCTCGTTTGGGATAATAATGACTTTGGGGAAGAAACATTATCAGGGAAGGGGACTACTCACAACACTAACGGTGTTATCATTCAGCGTCCCTCATCACACATAACTTCTCCAATTAGCAAGGCTCCTTTATTAATAAAATCTCGAGAGCGGTCTTTCCAGCCACCTACTGAGATTAAGGTCTACTACGGTAGCAAGGAAAGGGCCCTGCACCTTATGGCAAAGACATCCCTCTCGGCAAAGTCCATCATATAGATGTACAGGAAGACTACCGGAAGTTGGACTTAGCATATGCCATGATGAAGATCACAGAAGTTTCTGATAATGTCTTTCCTGGATGGACTGGCTTCAATGTAAAGCTCCAGAAAAAACATTCCCTACCTATCAACTGTAGGTTACCTTCCTATAATTGATGCTAGCCGTACTGAGTATGACACAGTCTTCACTATTTTAGAACATACTTTAGAAGTTGCTGATACTCTTTGTCAGGAGAAGGTGGCTGTAGTGTTTGACCAGGCCACTTATGCCAAGGCGCAACAAATCAGGTGGAGAAGTGAGATGTTCATGAGTAGGATTGTCATCAGGCTAGGGGCTTTCCACACTACAATGGCAATGCTGGCATGCATTGGCAAGAGGTTTCGAGATGCAGGTTTAGAAGATGTCATGATTGAATCTGGCATTGTTGCTCAGGGTTCAATCAATATTGTGATGGATGGACACCACTACAATCGAGCTGTGAGAAGCCATAAATGTGTGATGGAGGCTTTGCAGCGTCTACGCTGGCAGTCATTTTTAAACACCTTGCTTGATAGTGAGAGAGATTCAACACGAGAGGTATTGGTCAAGCTTCAGCAGTCTTTCCCAAGTGCAGAGTTTGAACAGGTTGATGCAGTTGTCACCTCATATGGCAAGTTTGTTAGCCTGCAGTCCAGAGACCCAACCTTTGCTGTGTGGTCATCCTACATTGAAATGGTGGAAGTACTGCTCTTGTTTATCAGAGCAACTGGTAATGGAATTTGGGAACTTCACCTTTCCTGTATTCGAATCTAGGTATTTGCCAGCATATCGGCTTGAGTTTTGCCAACTGCCAGATGTCCACCCATCAGTCTCTGAGTCATTCATGCGAGGAGTTTTGTGTGCAACGCCAGGGTAATTATGGTTTCTCTCAAGTTGCATGTGACCAGGCAATCAAGCAAACTTGTAATCGTGACACAAAGACTAAGGGAGGAATGGTTGGCTTTACCACGAACAAAGGTGCTGTTCAAAGATGGATTCTGTCACAACATGAACGTTCAGCGATTGCCAAGCAGTGAGGAAATGGCAGGCCAAGGAGAGAAAACACAAAGAAAAAAAGACCTTGACCCAGCCACCATCGAATCAATAGTTAATCCCTTTGAAGAGAAGAATGATTTTCTCATTCACATTGCAGATAACATTGAAGCTCGGGCAAAAGGGGACACAGCAGTAATTGATTACTGTAAAGATCGATTACAAGGGAACAAGGATATGTTTGTCGCTATCCGAAAAAAAACAACATTCCTTAATATGAACAAAAAATCAAGTTCTAACTATCGCAAGTGTACGAAAATTAGACATAGCCAAAATGCTTACTTACAACTTGGGTCCATTTCCATTGTCCTTGGCAAATTTCAGTGGCTCAATAAGACAACTAAGGCGAGTTTGATGCATTCCATTGAGTCCACTGTTGTACCATCACCAGTCATTGGACAATTTTCCAAATGGCAGTATATGGCATCGTGGAGCAGTCGCTGGAGTGGAACTCCCCCCTCTACATCAACTTCATTGACTATGAGAAGGCCTTTGACAGTGTTGACAGACAGCTTTCGAGGCACTATGGCGTCCCCGAGAAGATCATCTCCCTCATCAGATGCACCTACCAGGGCATGAGCTGCAGGATTGCCCACGCTGACCAGTTGTCCAACAGCTTTGAGGTGAAGACCGGAGTTCGTCAGGGGTGCCTGCTGTCCCCATTCCTCTTCCTGCTGGTCATCGACTGGATCATGAAGACCACCACAACAGACAGGCGGAATGGGGTACAGTGGACACTTTGGACGCAGCTTGACGACCTCGACTTTGCTGATGACCTGGCTCTTCTGTCACACAACCACAGTCAAATGCAGGACAAGACAACTCGACTGGAGACCACATCAGCAGGGACAGGGCTCAAGATCAACAAGGAGAAGACCAAGCTGATGAGGACCAACACCACTTCCAACACACCAGTCACAGTTGGTGGAGAGCCCATCAGGGAGGTGGATACCTTCGTCTATCTGGGAAGTGTGGTCGATCGACAGGGGGGCACAGACCGAGATGTCACCCTCAAGAGCATCTGGGCATCAAGAGAGATCAGCGTGAGAACCAAACTCCGCATCTTCAACTCCAATGTGAAGTCCATTTTTCTCTATGGATGCGAGGCATAGCGGACGACAAAGACGATTCAGCAGAAGATGCAGACATTTTTCAACACCTGTCTGAGGCGCATCTACAACATTCGATGGCCGGAGAAGATCCGAAATGAAGACCTGTGGGAGCGAGCGGGACAGGAGCCAATGGCCAAGCAGATACTGCGGAGGAAGTGGGGCTGGACCGGACACACCCTCAGGAAACCGGCATCCAGCACCACACGCCAAGCCCTGACCTGGAACGCGCAGGGAAAGAGAAAGAGAGGCCGGCCTCGCAACAGCTGGAGGCGAGACACTGAGGCAGAGTTGAAGCAGCAGGGTACCAACTGGACAGGAATAACAAGAGCAGCCCAGAACAGAGTGCGATGGCGAGGGGTCGTCGATGGCCTATGCTCCACTGGGAGCGATGGGCTTTAGTAGTTAGTAGTAGTAGTAGTATATGGATTGTAGATGGTATGGCAATGTTGCAGGAGCTTCCTATCGGAAGTGTTCCGGCCACCTTTGGCTTGTTGGCAGATCACCTGTTACGGCAACTGGTAAACATGGCTAGGGGTGTTAATAGCACTGAAGTTCACTTTGTTGTCGACAGATACCCCACAGTAAGCATCAAGAATGCTGAGAGAGGACGAAGAGCTTCTGGTGGGAGTCAGTTAATTAAGATTAATGGAAGGGAGCAGAAAGTTCCACAACAGTTGATGAAGTTCCTGTCTTGTGGTGAGAACAAGGTGGCTCTCGTTGACTTCTTATATGTGATCTGGAGTAAAAGTCCGAGTCTTCTGGGTCATATTGATGTATATGTATCACATGGTGTCACCTTCTTAGTAACACTGGAGGAAACTTTGTTGTTCAATCTATCCCAGATCTTGCATGCAATCATGAGGAGGCAGATACTCGACTTTTTCTTTATTCCAAGAATGCTGCAGCACATCAGTCTTCAACATCAACTTCAGACACCTCATCAGTGCAAATAGTAATCAAGAGTCCAGACATAGGTGTGAAAAAAGCCCATGAAATTGATGGTACTTTGCTCCTTCGCACTAGACGGGCCAACAATAAGCGTACTATTAGTTTGACAAGTGTAAGGAGGGAGTGAGCAAGGCCTTAATCGGTGTCCACTGCTTCACAGGGTGTGACTCTGTTAGCGCGTTTTATGGGAAGGGGAAGAGTAAAGCTGTAAAACTGATGATAAGCAGTGATGAATTCCAGGCAGCTTTTCAACAGATAGGGTCTTCCTTTTCCATAACTGACAATTTACTTCCGGTTATTGAGAGATTTGTATGTGGATTGTATGGACAGGATTGCTCTTTGGTAAATACAGCAAGATACAATATGTTTTTGATGGCCACTAAGGCTGAAAATTGTATGCCGCCTTCACAGGATTCTTAACAGAAGAACTTGATGAGGGCAAATTATCAAGCGGCAATTCAAACAAGATGTCTGGAGCAGTTTCCCGAAGTCCCCAGTCCAGATGGACATGGATTGAAAGTTGATGATACTGATCTGGAAATTGTTTGGGGAGATCAGCCTCCTGCACCAGACACCTTGCTTGAACTGACTCACTGTGGTTGTAAAAAAACCAACTGTAAGGCACCACTAGCCAATGCCAAAGGACGATGTGTTTGTCAACAACACAATGTGCCATGTACTGATCTGTGTAGTTGCATTGATTGTGAAAATTGTTCGATCACAGAGGACTTTGATGAAGATTCAGATTCTGATGATGAGCTGTAAAGCAGGATCTTTTAACCCCCCAAATCTGAAAAGATTGTATTGTATTATCAGTATTATTTCTAATGGCAAATGGAAATCCTCACAATCGTACATACAGTTGTTCAGAAATATATTTCTATTGATTTCAATTTATTGGTTTGTTATTGATTTGTTGATACTGATTCCATGGTGATTTAAAAGAAAAAGAGTGTGAAATGTTCAGTGGAACATGGTGACAAAAATTGCCATATTGAAAAATGAGTGTAAATAAAACAACAAGCAAACAAAATGATGAATGTAAGTATCTGTGGAAGCATTTTGTCCTTTACTTGTGCCTCAATTTGTAACAGAATCATAGAATTTAGGGAGTATTCATCAGTTGGTTTCGGAGAATTTGCAAAGTATCTTATATGAAAAGCAATAAGTATATTACAATTATTGTTTATGTAATTCTTTTGTATCTGCAAATAATGGGAAAGACCAGCTACTTTTCACCAGTCATGCATGCAACTGGAGTCCCCATAGGATTTGTACACGGTTCTCCAAGTTGAGCCAATAGAGGGCGCTATTTCATACATTTTTTTTTAAATTGCAATTTACTAATTAGTGTGCAGTTTTTGACAATGGCAAATAATCATATTAAGTAGTATTACAACTACATTTTAAGCCAAAAACCAGGTAGCTTTTTGGTGTGAGATCACAAAACTTAAAATCTAGAAGTCTTTTGTAATATCGTCCCATAGTCTACATGTTGTTTGCACATGTACAGTACTGTACGTGTGTAACGAAGTCGAGCCATACCGAAAGAAAAGAAAACTAGAGATTTATGTCTGTTTGCAAACAGACCTTAACGCTTTTCCGCATCTGGTTCTCTTATAAAATAAAAAAAAATGAAAAATTACATCAACGGGGTTCGAACCCGTAACCTCCATTCCTACCCCAAAATGCACGTGCATATTTTGTGCAAAAAGTCTATAGGACTTCATAATATTTTTTTTAAAAAAGGTTAAGAATTCTAAACAATGGTCAATTGCTTCCAAACTCAGGATTTTGAATGTCTAGCCCAATAGCTAACTGCCCACCAAATTTCGAGGCGATTGACGTTTGGCAAATATGCGTTTTTAAAACACGCATTTTGATGACGTCACGATTGCGTCATGGCATTTTGGCCCCGGATGGTGTTTCTAAACTACATCCCCAATAGATATAATCGAAAAAATGAAAAAAATCTTGCTCCGTTGGCCAAATATGCTCAATTGAATGTTAAAATCTTAAAAGTTTATGACCTCATTAATATTCATGAAATGACGTCACGATCAAATGAGGGTAATTTTTGGATACACCCTTTCCCAACTTAGATATAGTGTAAAATTGAAACCAAACGAAATTGCATTTTTGCTTCAAATGGAGTTTGAAATTTGCCCCTTTAAAGCACTGTCACGTGACACATGACGACGTCATGACAATTCTAAGACAACTGTGCACTAGCTCAACATAAGCTCTACGCATTTGCAAAGTTTGAAAAAAATCCAAGTGTGTTTAATGGCAAAAGTGCCGGTTACAAAAACCCTGTGCTTTGTCTACGGGATTTTTTCCGACCAGAAAAAGAAGAAGAACTAGAGATTTATGTCTGTTGGCTAACAGAACATAACGCTTTTCCGCATCTGGTTCTCTTTAAAAAAAATAGACATCAGCGGGATTCGAACCCGTAACCTCAATTTCTACCCCAAAACGCACGTGCATATTTCGTGCACAAAGTATATGGGACTTCATTATAACATTAAAAAATCATAATAATTATGAACAATGGTCGATGGGTTCCAAACTCAAGATTTTGAATGTCTAGCCCAATAGCTAACTGCCCACCAAATTTCAAGAAGATTGAGCATTGGCTAATATGAGTTTTAAAAACACGCATTTTGATGACGTCATAATTGCTGATGGCATTTTGGCCCCGGAGGGTGTTTCTAAACTACATCCCCAATAGATATAACCGAAAAAATGAAAAAAATCTTGCTCCGTTGGCCAAATATGCTCAATTGAATGTTAAAATAGCAAAAGTTCATGACCTCATTAATATTCATGAGATGACGTCACGATCAAATGAGGGCAATTTTCGGATACACCTTTTCCCAACTTAGATATAGTGCAAACTTGAAACAAAACGAAATTGCTTTTTTGCTTTTATTGCAGTTTGAAATTTGCCCCTTTAAAGCGCTGTCACGTGACACGTGGTGATGTCATGAAGTTTTAAAGACAACTGTGCAATAGTTCAGCATGGGCTCTATGCATTTGACAAGTTTGAAAAAAATCCAAGTGTGTTCAATGGCAGAATTGCCGTCCACAAAAACCATGTGCTTTGTTTATGGGATTTTTGACACAAGAAAAAGAAGAAAAACTAGAGATTTATGTCTGTTGGCTAACAGAACATAACGCTTTTCCGCATCTGGCTCTCTTAAAAAAAAAAAAAAAAATTGACATCAGCGGGATTCGAACTCGTAACCTCAATTTCTACCCCAAAACGCACATGCATATTTCGTGCACAAAGTGTATGGGACTTCATTATAACATTAAAAAAATCATAATAATTCTGAACAATGGTCAATTGCTTCGAAACTCAGGATTTTAAATGTCTAGCCCAATAGCTAAATGCCTACCAAATTTCAAGACGATTGACCTTTTGCAAATATACGTTTTAAAAACACGCATTTTGATGACGTCACGATTGCGTCATGGCATTTTGTCCCCGAAGGGTGTTTATAAACTACATCCCCAATAGATATAATCGAAAAAATGAAAAAAATCTTGCTCCGTTGGCCAAATATGCTCAATTGAATGTTAAAATCTTAAAAGTTTATGAGCTCATTAATATTCATGAGATGACGTCACGATCAAATGAGGGCAATTTTTGGATACACCTTTTCCCAACTTAGATATAGTGCAAACTTGGAACAAAACGAAATTGCTGTTTTGCTTTTATTGCAGTTTGAAATTTGCCCCTTTAAAGCGCTGTCACGTGACACGTGGTGACGTCATGAAGTTTTAAAGACAACTGTGCACAACTTCAGCAAGAGTTCTATGCATTTGTCAAGTTTGAAAAAAATCCAAGTGTGTTCAATGGCAAAAATGCCGTCCACAAAAACCCTGTGCTTTGTCTGTGGGATTTTTACGACCAGAAAAAGAAGAAGACAAAAAAAAACTAGAGATTTATGTCTGTTGGCTAACAGAACATAACGCTTTTCCGCATCTGCCTCTCTTAAAAAAAAATTAAAAAAAATATTGACATCAGCGGGATTCGAACTCGGAACCTCAATTTCTACCCCAAAACGCACGTGCATATTTCGTGCACAAAGTGTATGGGACTTCATTATAACATTCAAAAAATCATAATAAATCTGAACAATGGTCGATTGCTTCCAAACTCAGGATTATGAATGTCTAGCACAATAGCTACCTGCCCACCAAATTTCGAGACGATTGACGTTTGGCAAATATGTGTTTTAAAAACACGCATTTTGATGACGTCACGATTGCGTCATGGCATTTTGGCCACGGAGGGTGTTTCTAAACTACATGCCCAATAGATATAATCTAAAAAATGAAAAAAATCTTGCTCCGTTGGCCAAATATGCTCAATTGAATGTTAAAATCTTAAAAGTTTATGACCTCATTAATATTCATGAGATGACGTCACAATCAAATGAGGGCAATTTTTGGATACACCTTTTCCCAACTTAGATATAGTGCAAACTTGGAACAAAACGAAATTGCTTTTTTGCTTTTATTGCAGTTTGAAATTTGCCCCTTTAAAGCGCTGTCACGTGACACGTGGTGACGTCATGAAGTTTTAAAGACAACTGTGCACAACTTCAGCAAGGGCTATATGCATTTGTCAAGTTTGAAAAAAATCAAAGTTTGTTCAATGGCAAAAGTGCCCTTCGAAAAAACCATGTGCTTTGTCTATGGGAAAATTCCGACCAGAAAGAGAAGACAAAAAAAAAAATCTTAACAAAAACAATAGCTTTTCCGCTACGCGGCGGAAAAGCTAAAAAAAAAATCTTAACAAAAACAATAGCTTTTCCGCTACGCGGCGGAAAAGCTAAAAATCTTAACAAAAACAATAGCTTTTCCGCTACGCGGCGGAAAAGCTAAATATTGACATCAGCGGGATTCGAACTCGGAACCTCAATTTCTACCCCAAAACGCACGTGCATATTTCGTGCACAATGTGTATGGGACTTCATTATATTTTTCAAAAAATCATAATAATTCTGAACAATGATCGATTGCTTCCAAACTCAGGATTATGAATGTCTAGCACAATAGCTACCTGCACACCAAATTTCGAGACGATTGACGTTTGGCAAATATGCGTTTTAAAAACACGCATTTTGATGACGTCACGATTGCGTCATGGCATTTTGGCCCCAGAGGGTGTTTCTAGACTACATCCCTAATAGATATAAACAAAAACAATAAAAAAATCTTGCTCCGTTGGCCAAATATGCTCAATTGAATGTTAAAATCTTAAAAGTTTATGACCTCATTAATATTCATGAGATGACGTCACGATCAAATGAGGGCAATTTTTGGATACACCTTTTCCCAACTTAGATATAGTGCAATTTTGGAACTAAACGAAATTGCTTATTTGCTTTTATTGCAGTTTGAAATTTGCCCCTTTAAAGCGCTGTCACGTGACACGTGGTGACGTCATGAAGTTTTAAAGACAACTGTGCACAACTTCAGCAAGGGCTCTATGCATTTGTCAAGTTTGATAAAAATCCAAGTGTGTTCAATGGCAAAAGTGCCGTCCACAAAAACCCCGTGCTTTGTCTATGGGATTTTTACGACCAGAAAAAGAAGAAGACAAAAAAAAAAAATCAGAACAAAAACAATAGCTTTTCCGTATGGAACGGAAAAGCTAAAAATCAGAACAAGAACAATAGCTTTTCCGTATGGAACGGAAAAGCTAACTAGAGATTTATGTCTGTTGGCAAACAGAACATAACGCTTTTCCGCATCTGGTTCTCTTAAAAAAAAAAAAAAAAAAAAAATGACATCAGTGGGATTCGAACTCGTAACCTCAATTTCTACCCCAAAACGCACGTGCATATTTCGTGCACAAAGTGTATGGGACTTCATTATAACATTCAAAAAAATCATAATAATTCTGAACAATGGTCGATTGTTTCCAAACTCAGGATTTAGAATGTCTAGCCCAATAGCTAAAGGCCTAGCAAATTTCGAGACGATTGACCTTTGGCAAATATGCGTTTTAAAAACACGCATTTTGATGACGTCACGATTGCGTCATGGCATTTTGGCCCCAGAGGGTGTTTATAAACTACATCCCCAATAGTTATAATCGAAAAAATGAAAAAAATCTTGCTCCGTTGGCCAAATATGCTCAATTGAATGTTAAAATCTTAAAAGTTTATGACCTCATTAATATTCATGAGATGACGTCACGATCAAATGAGGGCAATTTATGGATACACCTTTTCCCAACTTAGATATAGTGCAAACTTGGAACAAAACGAAATTGCATTTTTGCTTTTATTGCAGTTTGAAATTTGCCCCTTTAAAGCGCTGTCACGTGACACGTGGTGACGTCATGAAGTTTTCAAGACAACTGTGCACAACTTCAGCAAGGGCTCTATGCATTTGTCAAGTTTGAAAAAAATCCAAGTGTGTTCAATGGCAAAAGTGCCGTCCACAAAACCCCTGCACAAAGTCTATGGGATTTTGGCACAAGAAAAAAAAAAAAAATCTTAACAAAAGCAATAGCTTTTCCGCTTCGCTTCGCGACGGAAAAGCTAAAAAAAAAAATCAGAACAACAACAATAGCTTTTCCGCTTCGCGGCGGAAAAGCTAACTAGAAACATACGTCTGTTGTAACAGAACGTGTAGCTTTTCCTCTTTTTTTCTAGAAGAAAGACCAAGTTGAAAATCTGAAAACCAGTAGCACATGCATGATTACTACAGTACTTCCGGTCTGGACCGGAGGAAAGGGTCACATGACACGAGGAAGGTCATGAAACCTTGGTCCCTGAAACTCCTCTCACATGCTATATGCGCTAGCAACAGCACAACAAGGGAGTTAACCATTGATTTAATATCGTTTTTTTTATTACCTCATTAATATTCATGAGATGACCTCATCATCATAATTATTGCAATATTTGGATACACTGTTGCCCAAATTAGATATATGCTAAATATTGATCCTGCGGGATCTAAGATCGTGGCGTGATTGCACATGCCAGGTTGGCCCTTTAAAGGGCGGTCACATGACAACTCAAGCACAAACAAACGAAAAAAACCACAGTTTTACTGTATAATGGTGTAAACCCCTTTTAGCATCGTTTTGATTGAGTTCATGAAGGTGGCAACTCTGTTTCGAACCCGTAACCTCCATTCCTAACCCAAAACGCACGTGCATATTTTGTGCACAAAGTGTATGGGACTTCATTATATTTTTCAAAAAATCATAATATGTCTGAACAATGGTCAATTGCTTCCAAACTCAGGATTTAAGATGTCTAGCCCAATAGCTAAATGCCCACCAAATTTTGAGACGATTGACCTTTGGCAAATATGTGCTTTAAAAACACGCATTTTGATGACGTCACGATTGCGTCATGGCATTTTGGCCACGGAGGGTGTTTCTAAACTACATCCCCATTAGATATAAACGAAAAAATGAAAAAAATCTTGCTCCGTTTGGCCAAATATGCTCAATTGAATGCGAAAATCTGAAAAGTTCATGACCTCATTAATATTCATGAGATGACGTCACGATCAAATGAGGGCAATTTTTGGATACACCTTTTCCCAACTTGGATATAGTGCAAACTTGGAACAAAACGAAATTGCTTTTTTGCTTTTATTGCAGTTTGAAATTTGCCCCTTTAAAGCGCTGTCACGTGACACGTGGTGACGTCATGACATTTTCAAGACCACTGTGCACTAGCTCAACATTGGCTCTATGCATTTGCCAAGTTTGAAAAAAATCCAAGTGTGTTCAATGGCAAAAGTGCCGGTCACAAAAACCCTGTATTTTCTCTATGGGAAAATTCCGACCAGAAAAAGAAGAAGAAGAAGAAACTAGAGATTTATGTCTGTTGGCTAACAGAACATAACGCTTTTCCGCATCTGGCTCTTTTAAAAAAAAATTGATGAAAAAAAAAAATTGACATCAGCGGGATTCGAACCCGTAACCTCCATTCCTAACACAATACGCACGTGCATATTTTGTGCACAAAGTGTATGGGACCTCATTATATTTTTCAAAAAATCATAATAATTCTGAACAATGATCGATTGCTTCCAAACTCAGGATTATGAATGTCTAGCACAATAGCTAAATGCCTACCAAATTTCGAGACGATTGACCTTTGGCAAATATGCGTATTAAAAACACGCATTTTGATGACGTCATGATTGCGTCATGGCATTTTGGCTCCGGAGGGTGTTTATAAACTACATCCCCAATAGATATAATCGAAAAAATGAAGAAAAGCTTGCTCCGTTGGCCAAATATGCTCAATTGAAGGTTAAAATCTGAAAAGTTTATGACCTCATTAATATTCATGAGATGACGTCACGATCAAATGAGGGCAATTTTTGGATACACCTTTTCCCAACTTAGATATAGTGCAAACTTAGAACAAAACGAAATTGCTTTTTTGCTTTTATTGCAGTTTGAAATTTGCCCCTTTAAAGCGCTGTCACGTGACACGTGGTGACGTCATGAAGTTTTAAAGACAACTGTGCACAACTTCAGCAAGGGCTCTATGCATTGATTAAGTTTGAAAAAAATCCAAGTGTGTTCAATGGCAAAAGTGCCGTCCACAAAAACCCTGTGCTTTGTCTATGGGATTTTTACGACCAGAAAAAGAAGAAGAAGACAAAAAAAAAAAATCAGAACAAGAACAATAGCTTTTCCGTATGGAACGGAAAAGCTAAAAACTAGAAATTTATGTCTGTTGGCAAACAGAACATAACGCTTTTCCGCATCTGGTTCTCTTTAAAAAAAAAAAAAAAAAATTGATGAAAAAAAAAAATTGACATCAGCGGGATTCGAACCCGTAACCTCCATTCCTAACACAATACGCACGTGCATATTTTGTGCACAAAGTGTATGGGACCTCATTATATTTTTCAAAAAATCATAATAATTCTGAACAATGATCGATTGCTTCCAAACTCAGGATTATGAATGTCTAGCACAATAGCTACCTGCACACCAAATTTCGAGACGATTGACCTTTGGCAAATATGTGTTTTAAAAACACGCATTTTGATGACGTCACGATTGCGTCATGGCATTTTGGCCCCAGAGGGTGTTTCTAGACTACATCCCTAATAGATATAAACAAAAACAATAAAAAAATCTTGCTCCGTTGGCCAAATATGCTCAATTGAATGTTAAAATCTTAAAAGTTTATGACCTCATTAATATTCATGAGATGACCTCACGATCAAATGAGGGCAATTTTTGGATACACCTTTTCCCAACTTAGATATAGTGCAAACTTGGAACAAAACGAAATTAATTTTTTGCTTTTATTGCAATTTGAAATTTGCCCCTTTAAAGCGCTGTCACGTGACACATGGTGACGTCATGAAGTTGTAAAGACAACTGTGCACAACTTCAGCAAGGGTTCTATGCATTTGATAAGTTTGGAAAAAATCAAAGTTTGTTCAATGGCAAAAGTGCCGGTCACAAAAACCCTGTGCTTTGTCTATGGGAAAATTCCGACCACAAAAAGAAGAAGAAGAAAAAACTAGAGATTTATGTCTGTTGGCTAACAGAACATAACGCTTTTCCGCATCTGCCTCTCTTAAAAAAAAATAAAAAAAATATTGACATCAGCGGGATTCGAACTCGGAACCTCAATTTCTACCCCAAAACGCACGTGCATATTTCGTGCACAAAGTGTAAGGGACTTCATTATAACATTAAAAAAATCATAATAATTCTGAACAATGGTCGATTGTTTCCAAACTCAGGATTCAGAATGTCTAGCCCAATAGCTAGATGCCTAGCAAATTTCGAGACGATTGACCTTTGGCAAATATGCGTTTTAAAAACACGCTTTTTGATGACGTCACGATTGCGTCATGGCATTTTGGCCCCGGAGGGTGTTTATAAACTACATCCCCAATGGATATAATCGAAAAAATGAAAAAAATCTTGCTCCGTTGGCCAAATATGCTCAATTGAATGTTTAAATCTTAAAAGTTTATGACCTCATTAATATTCATGAGATGATGTCACGATCAAATGAGGGCAATTTTTGGATACACCTTTTCCCAACTTAGATATAGTGCAAAATTGAAACCAAACGACCTTAAACTTTTGCATATAATGGAGTTTGAAATTTGCCTCTTTAAAGCGCTGTCACGTGACACGTGGTGACGTCATTGCAATTCTAAGACAACTGTGCACTAGCTCAACATAAGCTCTATGCATTTGCAAAGTTTGAAAAAAATCCAAGTGTGTTCAATGGCAAAAGTGCCGTGGAGAAAAACCCTGTACAAAGTCTATGGGAAAATTCCGACCAGAAAAAGAAGAAGAAGAAGAAGAAGAAGAAACTAGAGATTTATGTCTGTTGGCTAACAGAACATAACGCTTTTCCGCATCTGGTTCTCTTAAAAAAAAAATTAAAAAAAATATTGACATCAGCGGGATTCGAATTCGGAACCTCAATTTCTACCCCAAAACGCACGTGCATATTTCGTGCACAAAGTGTATGGGACTTCATTATAACATTCAAAAAATCATAATAATTCTGAACAATGGTCGATTGTTTCCAAACTCAGGATTCAGAATGTCTAGTCCAATAGCTAGATGCCTAGCAAATTTCGAGACGATAGACCTTTGGCAAATATGCGTTTTAAAAACACGCGTTTTGATGACGTCACGATTGCGTCATGGCATTTTGGCCCCGGAGGGTGTTTATAAACTACATCCCCAATAGATATAATCGAAAAAATTAAAAAAATCTTGCTCCGTTGGCCAAATATGCTCAATTGAATGTTAAAATCTTGAAAGTTTATGACCTCATTAATATTCATGAGATGACGTCACGATCAAATGAGGGCAATTTTTGGATACACCTTTTTCCAACTTAGATATAGTGCAAAATTGAAACCAAACGACCTTAAACTTTTGCATATAATGGAGTTTGAAATTTGCCTCTTTAAAGCGCTGTCACGTGACACGTGGTGACGTCATGGCAATTCTAAGACAACTGTGCACTAGCTCAACATAAGCTCTATGCATTTGCAAAGTTTGAAAAAAATCCAAGTGTGTTCAATGGCAAAAGTGCCGTGGAGAAAAACCCTGTACAAAGTCTATGGGAAAATTCCGACCAGAAAAAGAAGAAAAAAAAAAAAATCAGAACAAGAACAATAGCTTTTCCGCTACGCGGCGGAAAAGCTAAAAAAAAAAAATCAGAACAAGAACAATAGCTTTTCCGTATGGAACGGAAAAGCTAAAAAAAACTAGAGATTTATGTCTGTTGGCAAACAGAACATAACGCTTTTCCGCTGCTGGTTCTCTTTAAAAAAAAAATCCTACCACAAAAAGTACGCACATTTTGTGTATAAAGTGTACGGGATTTAATAACGATATCAAAAAAACTTTTTCGAAACAATGTTCAATCGTTGCCAACTATTACATTTTGCATGTCCAGCACAATAGCTAACTGCACACCAAATTTCCAGAAGATTGACCAGTGGCTGCAGGATAATGTGCTTTAGAATCACGCATTTTGATAACGTCACGGTTGCGTCATGTCATTTTAGCCCTGGACGGTGTTTCTAAACCATTATTTTCCCCAATAGATTAAAGAGGGGGAAAAACTCAATCCGTTGGCAAAAATAGTATGCTCAAATTAATGCTGCGGGTCATTGGAATTGGACCCCAAAACCCTCGGCTATGTTTTAATTTGAATGGACTTTCATCGCAGACGGACCAGTGAGAATAACAATGTGACGAGTGACAATGTGTAATCCATCTTAATTGAATAATATTATTGGTGCGTTAAAATGAATGGAAACTTGGTGAAAAACAGAAGGAAGAAGCTTCAATCGCTCAGCATTATCTATGTCTTCTGACATTGCCACATGCTGTGAAATAAGACGGAAGTATTTTGAGGTGAATTACTTTTACCGCACCGCACCATCACTCGATCACTACTACTGGCTACTGCACTAGGCCCTATTCTCGCTCAAACTTATTGAGCTGAAAAACATACTTTCTCATACTAGCGCCCTCTACCGGCGTCAAGAGTTTTGTGGAAAAACAACGCAGTCGTAAATCCCGTCTTCTAAAACTTGTTGGTAATACACAGTGTAGAAGGGTACTGTCTATTCAGAAAACATGTCGAGACGACTCTGCCGTAAGTAGTTTGGAATGTTTGTGTTTCAAAGTAGAAGTATTTTTTTCTTCGTTGTTAAAATTTTGTTTCATTTCATTTTATTAGCTAAGGTTTGAAATGGACTTGTACCGTCAAGGAACTTTAGAATTATGTATGGATTAGCTGTTGAAATAACCAATTGGGGACAAAATGTGCCGTTAAAATGGTGACAGCGTGGTTCCCAATGTTTTTGCATGGAGAGAGACCTGCTCAGTACCAGTTGCGCAGTCGCGCGTTTTTAGTACCACTAGTAGTAGTAGTACTAGTAGTAGTAGTACTACTAGTATAGTAGTAGTACTACTAGTACTAGTAGTAGTAGTAGTACTACTAGTACTAGTATAGTATTAGTAGTAGTACTACTACTACTACTAGTAGTATTAGTAATACACTACACTAGTACTAGTAGTACTAGTAGTACTAGTAGTAGTACAATCCATACAATGTACACTATACTATAATTTATAAAAAGGATGTTTACTTTTTCGCATAGCATAGTTGTCGTGCGCAAAGCTAATGAGGTCTGATATTAAAAGCTGATATTTTTCTATGCTGGCATTACGTTTTTTCAGTGGTTTTTTCCTGTCTCTGGTCTGATTTTTTTTTAGTTTTTGTTATTATAAACTGAAATAAGGACAGGTAAAGGTCAACTGTATTTTTTTGTATCCTCATACACTAGCTGGTATTCTGCATTGTATGTACACTGTACAGTAATTGCAAAATTTGAAATTGTGTGGAGTTGCAGCACATGTAGCATGCTTTAAGACAATGTGACTGTGGTTGATCTTCAGAAGCTGACTTGAGCACATACACGTAGGACTGATTTCAGAGGTTATAGTGTACTATAATTAGGTACCTTTCAAACCACACGAATGAGTGTACTTGGAAATTGTCCTTGTGTAGGGCCTTGCAGAATTAGTTATTATTAATGTTTCAATCCTGATATTTACTTGATACAATTCAACTTGAAATTATTGAAACAGTTTCTAAGTGTTGCTTTGAACAAGTGGAACTATTAAAGTATTAAACAAAATGGCAAAGATAACTGGACCAGGATATGAATCTGATTGTGGGACCTCTGGATTTGCATTGTACCAGTGCTTTACCGTCTGAGTTACCTAGCCCTCAGTTAGATGCCAGTCATCCGGAAGAGTCAACTAGTCTTTGCTGAGGTGGGGCGCCAGCCAGAAGCATTCAACTTTTAACTGCTGTCTGTCTCCAAGGATCACACCCCAGCTTTCTTTTGGATGCAAACAACCAATTGTTGTAAACCAGGATATAGCAGCTCGGAAATCAAACTAAGTGGATTCAACTTCATGTCAAACAGATAAATGAAAACACAGGCTGTTTAGCAATTGAACAAATTAAAAATATTGCAATGAAAACTTTGATTGGACTGGATTTTGAACCTGAGACCTCTTGTTTTATGTATTTATACAAATGTACATGAGTATAAAGAGGGACTTACTGCTTTTGTAAGTTAATGTACAGATGTTGATTTTCACTTCTTATTGTGATTACTGTGAATAAAATTAAAGACAACATAAGCGACAATCATCTCTGTCTATTTTTTTTCTATTTCATGGAACATGCATATTGAAGATTGAATTGAAAGTTAAATTGACACAATAGAGTTTGCCTGTAATTGCTCAACAGCATTTCACTGTTGCTGGATATAAACAATGCTTTTGATACATCTTACCCTGTAGATACAAATGTATTTTGTTTATTCTTAGTGCATTAAAATGATGGATGTTAATGATATAGGAATTAACCTTTCCCCCTGACCAGCAGATTGATGATTGATTATCATGTCATTTGGAAGAAACATGGTTGTGTGCTTTTACTGCTATAGATAGGAATTTTTCTCAACTGGTTTTCCTTTGTATCACACAGTCACATCACTGTATAAGACAACATTGAACTAAAACGTAACTTATTCATTAATGTATAAATGTTTTGGAAATCAAGTGAGCACATGCAATATACTTTTGTTTACCTTTTTTAGATAAAATAAAGAAATCCACATAAACAGAAAACAAAAGCAAAAGTCATAGATGTAATCAAACAATGAGTGGTAAACAAGACACATTTTCTAAATAAGCAACTGTGTGTTGTATGGGCACTGTTATACATTTTGAATACAATCAGGCATTTAAAAAAAAGAGGTCCACAATGAAAATGTTGCAAGGCAACCATGGAACAGTATTTTGAATCAGCCCGACAAGTTTTGACAATGGTGTACAGAGCACTGAGAAGTAAAATATTTGTGTTTTTCTTGTGATTTGTTTGCAGGTAAAATGCCAAGCCACCTGAAGTTCCCGAGGGAGTCCTGGGAGAAGAAGCTGCCTGGAGGAATGCCTCCTTCCTCCAACAAATGCATGTTTCTATCTCATCTTTCTAACCTTTCCTATCTCAGCTCTTCATCTTCATCTCCTTCTCATGTCCGTTCTCTTGCCTTCTATTCCTCTTTCCTTTCCTTTTCCACTCAAGCCTTCGGGCTTGTGACTCAAGCTCCCTTGCTTGAGGACGCTGCTGAGAACCAGGCACTTGTGCCTGCTATCAGGAGCAGCAATTTAATGAAGATGAAATGCCATGAGATGAAATGCCATGAGATGAAATGCCATGAGATGAAATGCCATGAGATGAAATGCCATGAGATGAAATGCCATGAGATGAAATGCCATGAGATGAAATGCCATGAGATGAAATGCCTTGAGATAAAATGCCTTGAGTTGTTGAATGACCAATCCATGTGGATTGATATTGTTCTGAGTCATAAAAAGTGTAATAAGAAAAGTGAAAAAAAGAGCCAAATGAAAATCCTGGTGATGAGCCAGAAGAAAAGCTGTCTGATGAGAGTCGAGGGAAGCCATGCAATGAGCAACTGGGCAAGTCATAAGGTGAGGCATGAGATTTATTGCAGGAGTTGTGAGGTGAGACAGCAGAGAAGCCATGACATACACCATAGGAGTCATAACACAGGTTGTAAGATTGGACATCATCCAAGAAGGCATGAAGTAAGTCATAGACATAAGAGGAGCCATGATATAACCCATATGGTGAGACGTAAGAGCAAGACAAGCAAGCAGCAGGTGAGAGTGGTATTAAGAGTTGCATCAAAGCAGAAGTGTCCATGTCCATTGAAGAGGAGAGTGATTGACATGTCGAACAGATGGAAGCATCAGCAGCAGAGAAGGGCTCAATGGTATTGGACAACTGGCTACACGGTACTGAGACGTGCATGGTGGATAATGACAGCAAAGGTGTTGAATCAAATGAGCTGACAAAAGATGGACAAATACAGGAGATGCTGAAGGAAACTACACTTGGTCGTACAAGAAGAGACAATGAGACTGCAAGAGAGACAGAAGGTAGAATTAATGAAGTGCTGTGTGATGATAAGGTAAAGCCTGTTGAACTGCAATGTTGTCAGACAGTTGATAGCAGACAAATAGTTGATCAAGATGCTAGGAAGTGTTGGCTATGTGATCAAGCACCAAGACCTTTGGAAAGAACTGTGACATGTGAAGGGTGTAACATTTGTTATCATGTCAACTGTATGGGTTTTGCAAATATTGAGCATATCTTAGCAAGCAAACCAGTATCATGGGTGTGTGCTAAATGTGGACAATCTAATTACAGTCAATCTTTGATGTGTGATCTTGGAATTCCCACAGATGCCAACCAGTATGATATGCTACTGATGAGTGACCTTGAAATCCAAGATGAATCGGTCAACACTGAGCTAGCATATCCCATTGAAGATGACAAGAAAGATGGTGTAATACATGGTGAGATAAAGCAGTGTGCAGATATGATGTATGTAACAGGTGGTAGAAAGATTCTGAAACAAACTGGAGGCTATTCTTTAAGGAGTAAGAAAGCTGTTAATGCTGTAGAAAAGAGTGATGAAAATAAGGATAGCTGCAAAAATGTGAAGTGTAAAAAAGCTAAAGGGAACAGTGCAACAAGTTCAGTAAGTTTAGAAACTGACAATAAACCACAATACGGACTGAGAAAAAGAACAAAGGAAGTGCTGTCTGAGGTTAAAGAGAAAGTTCAACTGAAAAGAAAGGCGTTGGCTGAAAATTGTTCTGAAGATGCAACTATCACCAAAAAACAAAGAGTCTTATCACTCAGAAGTAAATCATACGAGATACCCAAACTTAAAGTGTCTAAAACTACCATTGTATGCGGTGAATCAAGCACTCAAAATACACAGGACAAGGTTAAGACAGTTGTTCAAGGTACCTTCCATCAAGGTCATCATAAGTTTGGGAACAATAGTGGAAAGCAGTGTGTTGCTAACAGTCTGTGTGCAGTGCTCTATAGTCACATTAAGAAGATGAATGAATGGTGTTCTCTTGATATGGATTTGGTATTGAATACTGGCAATCAGTTGTATACCTATCTATCAAATAGTTCTACAGTGATGCATGAGTATTTGTTGATCAATGAGTTGCCTGATGAAGTTGATGTTTTTAGTCAACATTTTAACATGAAGTATGATGAATCTGTGTGTGGTACTTTTGGAGAAGAATTTAATCTGTCTGAATTCAATATGGTGTCATTGAGAGATGCATTGGAGCAGACACTTCAGAAATATTCTGCGTGCTTTATATGTTTCCACAGTGGCACATTCTCAGTTATTGCTGACGATGAATTGTATTATATTTTTGATTCTCATTCTAGAAATCACAATGGCTTGCAAAGCAGTGAAGGAAGAAGTTTGCTGAAATGCGTTGCATCATGGCAAGGTGTGCACAGGTATTGCACTGAACTTGGTCATTCTATGAATTTGCCTAATACTGAGCAATTTGAAATTACAGGCGTTAATGTTTTGGTTAGTGATCATGCGAGCATCCATAGACATGAACCCATTGGGATTTCTGATAGTGCTTGTTTTAGTAGTACAGCACCAGACGTGAAGTATGAATGCTTGATTGAGGCGATAGAAAGTAATACATCCCAAATCAAAGAAACTGATGACAGTTACGTACAAGTCGTAGAAGTTATTGAACCAGTTACAATGCATTTTTTGCCTCTATCTAAAGAAATAAAGAGTGCACTTTGTCTAAAATTTTATATCGGCAATATCTCGTTGCATGGTAATGATGTGTCCAAGACGTGAGAATATGGGAAGACCTGACACTGTGAAGAAGATAAAAGGTGATGGGAATTGTTTCTTTAGAGCCATTTCTTGTGCTATATCAGGAACCGAGGCAAACCACTTGCAATTTAGAACCCTAACTGTCAATCACTTGTTGATGAATGGAGAAAGTTTCAATCCTTTCTTAAGAGAAGGTTACCTTACGGTGAGAGACTACGTATTGAGACAAAAGATGTTTGATAATGGAACATGGGCTACTGAGGTAGAGATCATGGCAGTCGCTGACATGCTTGGTGTTGATGTTTACACATATAGTGATATCACTAAGTGGTATGTGTTTTCTCGTTCATTCAGCAATAGTAATAGATTGGCAAATTGTGGAATTTATCTGTACCATAGAAATGAAGTTCATTATGATTTGGTTTTGAATGTTCATGCACTTCCCACAACTGAAACTAATGATATATCCGCAAGCTGTAGTAATAGTGAGTTCTTGTTTGAAGATTCTATAGACAGACATGATGCAAGTCATCAATGTGATGTTAAGAAAGAAGGCACATCAACACATTCCAAAAAGAAGGGAAATAATAAACGTAAACGTGTGAATTGGAGACTTAAGAATAAAATACAAAGAGAAAAAAACGAGAAAAGTACCATCAAACAAAAATGACTCCAAAATCAGATGGAAAGAATACATACAGGGAAAACGAGAAATATGCAAAAAGACAGAAATATTCAAAATGTAAAGATTTCAGAGAAAGTAGACTTAATTATGAGAAAAACAGATATAAAGAAAACGGTGCTGAGATAAAGAAATTGTTGAATGGGAAATATCATGAAGATATTGCATTTAGAGAAAGACAGCTGAAAGTCACAAAACGCAAGTATCATGATGATAGTGTATACAGAGAAAGAAAGGTTAGCACCACAAAAAGCAAGTACCACGAGGATAGTGAATACAGAGAACAAAAGGTTAGCACTACCAAAAGAATGTATCATGAGGATAGTGTATACAGGGAAAGAAAGGTTAACAGCACAAAAAACAAGTATCATGAGGATAGTGTATACAGGGAAAGAAAGGTTAACACCACAAAAAGCAAGTATCATGAGGATAGTGAATACAGGGAAAGAAAGGTTAACACCACAAAAAACAAGTATCATGAGGACAGTGTATACAGAGAAAGAAAGGTTAACACCACAAAAAGCAAGTATCATGAGGATAGTGAATACAGGGAAATAAAGGTTAACACCACAAAAAACAAGTATCATGAGGATAGTGTATACAGAGAAAGAAAGGTTAACACCACAAAAAGCAAGTATCATGAGGATAGTGTATACAGAGAAAGAAAGGTTAACACCACAAAAAGCAAGTATCATGAGGATAGTGACCACAGACAATATAAGATTAATAGTACAAAAGCTAGGTATAAAAAAGATATTGCATATAGACTAAAAACAATTTATCATGCAAAGAATAAATATCACAGCAATCAAGTATATAGAAATGCAGTTATTAAGTCTTTAAAGAGAAAGTATTGGAGTAATCAAGTATACAAAGTGAATTTGATAAAAAATCAGAAAACCAAATATCGTCATAATGCAAAATACCGGAAGAAAATGAAGCAGAGGAATCTAAAACAAAGAAGAAAAAATAGAAAGCATGCAAGCATCATGAAGAATGTTATAAGAAAATGGAGGAATGAAGTGTCAACAGGACCTGAGTATGTCTGTGCAGTGTGTCTGAAACTTTGGTTTAAAAAGCAAGTCATCAGATGCAATAAAGACAAGTATAGCAGTGCTGATTGTATATCTGACAAATACTTACATAAATGTGTGTGCAATAAAGAGTGTGGAAATCATGACTGTCTTGTTTCCAAATCTAGCAGGGCTTGTTTATGGATATGTTACACATGTCACAGGAAATTGCTCCAGAGCAAAGTACCAGTGGAAGCATGGGTAAATAATATGGAACTGGTTGACATTGCACATGAATTAGCTTGTTTGAATATTTTAGAGGAGCATCTTATTGCAATTAATGTGGCATTCATGAAGATGATAGCATTACCCAAAGGAGGTCAGAATGCAGTCCATGGTCCAGTTGTATGTGTACCATCAAACATTGCAGAAACAGTGACAGCATTACCAAGATGTGCAAATAGAGACCAATTAATTCGAATCAAATTAAAGAGGAAGTTAACATACAAAGGTTATTATTTGTACCAGTTTGTGAGCAGAGAACATGTTGACAATGCACTAAGTTACCTAAAACAAAATAATTCATGGTATAAAGATATTGAAATTGATTGTGACTGGAATGATCCCTTGTTAGATGATGGGCATGATGAGGAGCATGAACAAGAATTGTTACATGATGAATCTGATGAGTCAAGTGCAAGTGATGATGAAACTGATGAGAATCGTTTGTGTGGTATTCCTCTTGATACATGCTTACAGCCTGTAGATATTGGACAAGAAGTGCTAGATCAATACTTTGATGATGTACTATGTGTTGCACCATGTGAAAGGAATAATCCAGTCAGGGTGTTAATGGAGAAGGGTAATGAAGCAAAATGTTTCCCAGCATTATTCCCATTAGGTACACCTACATTTGATGAAAATCGTGATCAAAAGTTAACCCGTTTAAGATATTTTCATAACAGATTAATGAATGCAGACAACAGGTTTGCTAAAAGTACTCAATATATCTTTTTTGCTCAGTATTTATCAGAAATTGATAAAGTGATGTCCAATGTTTCAATTGCTATGCGTCAGAGTTCAGGCAAAATGCATTCTGGTCAAAGTGTGAATTCTAGCATGATTAAAGATAGAGATCATTTGAATGATATTTTACAGTCTGATAGTGGATATAAATTTCTAAAACCAATTAGAGGTACACCGTCATATTGGCAATCAACTCAAAGAGATGTCATGGCTATGATTAGACAACTCGGAATACCAACATGGTTTTGTTCATTTTCTGCAGCTGATTTTAGATGGCCTGAAGTCATAAATACACTATTGAGACAACAAGGAGATTCTAGGAAAATTGAAGACTTAGATTGGAGTGAAAAGTGTAAAGTATTAAGAAGTAAACCTGTGACTGTTGCTAGAATGTTTGAGAAGCGATTTCATACCTTTCTGAAAGATGTTATAATGTCAGATGCAGCACCCATTGGGAAAGTCAAGGACTATTTCTACAGAGTAGAATTTCAGCAGAGAGGATCCCCGCATACACATTGTTTGTTTTGGATTGAGAATGCACCAAGATTGGCAGAAGACAGTGATGATAAAGTAATCAAATTCATTGATACATATATCAGCTGTAAGTTACCAACAAAGGAAGATGATGAGGAATTGAATGAAATAATAAGTCATGTGCAGCAGCATAGTAAGAAGCATACCAAATCTTGTAAAAAGAAAGGAACTGAATGCAGATTCAATTTTCCTAGACCTCCATCTAATAAGACATTTATTGCCAGACCTGAACAAATGAATGAGGACAATGAAGATGAGTGTTATAATGATGATGACAGTGTTCCGACTAGTAATGAGAAGAATAAGCAGACCAAAGCCAAGGAATTATTGCAGTCAGTGTGGAATGCAATCCAGGATGAGAAAAACCAACATATGACTACATCAGAATTATTTAACAGCATTAACATTACACAGATTGAATTTGAGAAAGCCAATGATATATTGAGCAGGAAAGATACCATTGTTATGAAGAGAGAACCTCAAGATACTTGGGTGAATCTGTATAATCCTGATTTGATAAGGGCCTGGAATGCTAATATGGATATACAATACATCAGTGATGCATATGCATGTGCAGCATACGTTGTATCATACATGTCAAAGTCTGAACGTGAATTGGGGCAGTTATTAGGACAAGCACAGAGTGAAGCAAGGAAAGGGAATTTAGATGCCAGACAGAGTATGAAGGAAATTGGATGTGTGTTTTTACATAACAGGGAATTATCAGCCCAGGAAGCAGTGTTTCGTGTTTGTGGTCTCAGGTTGAAAGAAGGTTCAAGAAAAGTTGAGTTCATACCGGTTGGTGAAAATCCTGTCCGTATGAGTTTGCCGTTAAGTGTAATTCAAACCAAATGTGAAGACGATGATGATATCTTTATGACTAGTAAGGTTGACCGTTACAAAGCAAGGCCAGATACTGATGAATTTAATTACATGTGTATTGCAACATTTTGTTCCGAGTACAGAGTTATCTATGGTAATGTAAGTAATAGATCAAGAAAGTCACAAGTATATGCATTGAAACATGATATGGGTCATGTACAGAAACGTACAAGAACTGATGCTGCAGTTGTAAGATATCCAAGGTTTTCAGTGACTAAATATCCTCAGAAGTATTACCAAAGTATATTGCAATTGTTTTTTCCATATCGTCTAGATGCTCAACTGAAACCACCTCAGTTTGACAATTATGAACAGTTTTATACAAATGGTTCTATTTTCCTAAGTAACAAGATGGAATCTGTAAGTGTTGTTGTTGAAAGTAATCGTTCTAAATATGAGAAGAATGCTGAAGCTCTAGAAGCTGCAAAGACATATATAGAGAAACATGGTCTGCAGGAAGATGCATGGGCTTTGATTTCACCAATAACTGAACAGGAAAGACTTGAATGTGAATCAGAACATAAGCCAGTAGTTTCAGTGGAAGATAGTGCAGATATTCCTGATCTCAAATCTTACAATAAACAAGTGTGTAACATTGAGCCACATTCAGTGAAAATATCAAAGGAAGACGCATTGTGTTTGATGAGATCATTGAATATACAGCAGAGGAATGTGTTCAATAAGATTCGAGGCTGGTGTTTGCAGAAGGTACAAGGTAAAAATCCTGAACCATTTCATGTTTTTATCACTGGTGGAGCTGGCACTGGTAAAAGTCATTTAATAAAATCAATACACTATGAAGCAACAAGGCTCTTCACAAGACTGGTTCATAATCCTGATAATGTGTCAGTACTGATAACTGCACCTACTGGAGTGGCAGCTTTTAATATCAATGGAAGTACAATTCATAGTGCACTGTCAATCCCTACTGATGCACGTTTGCCTTATCAACCTCTAGGTGATGAGAAATTGAATACTCTCAGGAATTCTTTGCAAGATCTTCAGATTCTTATAATTGACGAAATATCAATGGTGGATCATAAAATTCTGTGCTACATACATGGACGTCTGCGTCAGATCAAGCAAACCCGTGATCAAAAGCTGTTTGGAAATGTGAGCATTCTAGCTGTTGGTGATTTTTATCAGTTACCTCCAGTCAAAGGTAAAGCATTGCCTCAGACAGATACTACAGTAGATCTGTGGAATGATTCTTTCCAGAAAGTAGAGTTGAAAGAAATTATGAGACAAAAGGATGATGTGAAGTTTGCTGAGACTTTGAATAGGATACGTGTCAGAACAAAGCAGGATAAGTTACTGGATGAAGATGTGACAATGTTACAAACAAGGGAAACTGGAGAAGATTGGGATGATGCTATACATATATTTCCATGTAATAAACAGGTTGATGAACACAATAGGAAAACACTTTTTGCCAAATGCAGTGATTGTATGTGTATTATTGCAAATGATATCCATAAAATTTCTAGTAGACCAAATAATACAGAAAAGGATACAGTACCAAAGAAAACAGTTCACACTACTTTACCTGAATCATTGTGGCTGGGTACTGGTGCTAGGGTAATGCTGACTAAAAATATTGATGTATCAGATGGACTTGTTAATGGAGTTATTGGAACAGTTTGTGATATCATAATGCTACCTGATAAATCTACTCCTAAACTGATACATGTTCAGTTTGATAGCAAACATGTTGGACGCAAAGTGAAAAGGAAAAATGACGGTATCATTGCATTTGAAAGGGAAGAGGAAAATATAAGTAAACGGAGGATTAGAAGACAGTTCCCATTGAAACTAGCCTGGGCATGTACAGTTCATAAGGTACAAGGAATGACTACAGACAGAGCAGTGGTGTGTCTTGATCGTACATTTTCAGCAGGTCAGGCATATGTTGCACTGAGCAGAGTAACATCCCTAAATGGACTTGTTATTGAAGGCTTTGATGAAAAACTTGTGTATTGCAATAAAGCTGTGAGAGATTCATTAAATAGTATGCCACAATTCATTGAGGAATCCAATACAAACAGAGATAAATTGAATGACACTGTAATCATGTTGCATAACATTCAAGGACTGAAGGAACACTTCATTGACTTGAAATGTAACAGTGATATGATGACATCAGACTTCATTTGTTTGACAGAAACGTGGAGTGAGAATGAGTTGGACTATGAAACAGAATTAAGTGAATTCAAATGTTATCATCAGATCAGAAGTGCTTCATATAATAATTCAAGTAACATTACCCAAACATTAGGTAAACAGTGTCATGGAGGTGTTGCTATATATTGTAGAAGGAACATGACATGCAGCAGACTTTCCTTATCCGTACAGAATCTAGAGTATGTTGCAATACAAGTTATTTGCCAAATATCATATTCTGTTGTAACTGTTTATCGTCCAGCATCATATTCTATGAATGAGTTTATTACCAATATGAATGATTTGCTTGATAAAGTTCATAAGTTATCTAATAGGTGTATTGTAATGGGTGATTTTAATGAAGATATTTTGAAACAGCATTCACAGGTTGAGAATTTAATGCACCACCATGGATATAAACAATGTGTGACAGATGCAACAACAGAGTTTGGGACATTGATTGATCATGTTTATGTTAGAAATATAGAAATTCTATGCACTACTGTGATTCCTACTTACTACAGTTATCATGAAAGTGTTAGCATCACTGTGTGATGTGGTTCATGAGCTAATAAATTAATATAAAGGAGTATCACAAGTAAGACTCACAAGTAAGTATTATAATGGTAAACACAGGTTTCAAGTGCAATTCAAAACGAAGTAGATTCATCAATACAATAATAGGTGCAGATTGGAAACTGGAACTGGATCTAATAAGGGTGTCATTATATGCTCATAGGGTGCACATGAATGATGCAAATATCTTAATAACGTTTTTTTTTTTTTTTGCTTTGCAGATACATGTGAAATCAAGATCATTCTTCACTACACAGTCATCTTGCTATCAGTGGAGTGGTGTATACACCCAGCAGGGCCATGTCAAACTATGGCCACTCTGCACTGGACAGCCATCTTGCCACCAGTGGAGTGGTGTATACACCCAGCAGGGCCATGTCAAACTATGGCCACTCTACACTGGACAGTCATCATGCCATGAGTGCAGTGGCACATATACCCAGCAGGACCATGTCGAACTATGGCCGCTCTGCACTGGACAGTCATCTTGTCATGAGTGGAGTGGCACATACACCCAGCAGGACCATGTCAAACTATGGCCACTCTGCACTGAACAGTCATCATGCCATGAGTGGAGTGGTGTATACACCCAGCAGGGCCATGTCAAACTATGGCCACTCTGCACTGGACAGTCATCATGCCATGAGTGGAGTGGTGTATACACCCAGCAGGACCATGTCAAACTATGGCCACTCATCTGCACTGAACAGTCATCATGCCTTGAGTTGAGTGGCACATACACCCAGCAAGGCCATGTCAAACTATGGTCACTCTGCACTGGACAGTCATCATGCCATGAGTTGAGTGGCACATACACCCAGCAGGACCATGTCAAACTATGGCCACTCTGCACTGGACAGTCATCATGCCATGAGTGGAGTGGCACATACACCAAGCAGGGCCATGTCAAACTATGGCCACTCTGCACTGGACAGTCATCATGCTATGAGTGGAGTGGCACATACACCCAGCAGGACCATGTCAAACTATGGCCACTCTGCACTGGACAGTCATCATGCCATGAGTGGAGTGGCACATACACCAAGCAGGGCCATGTCAAACTATGGCCACTCTGCACTGGACAGTCATCATGCTATGAGTGGAGTGGCACATACACCCAGCAGGGCCATGTCTAACTATGGCCACTCTGCACTGGACAGTCATCATGCCACCAGTGGAGTGGCACATACACCCAGCAGGGCCATGTCTAACTATGGCCACTCTGCACTGGACAGTCATCATGCCATGAGTGGAGTGGCACATACACCCAGCAGGGCCATGTCTAACTATGGCCACTCTGCACTGGACAGTCAACTTGCCGTCTGTTACATAAGACAAACACGCTGCAAACTTCAAGTGAAATGGCTATTTCCACTCCTACTCTTTAAAACCACCATGCTTCATTTACATCTTTCAATGAGTTTACTCTTCAAAAAGTTGCTTTTTATCATCAAAAGGATGGTACCTCAAATATAATTCACAAGTTAATCAACCATGTCTTTGAATTTTTTCTCTGCTCTTAAGTATTCTTGATCAAAACACTAATTAGTTGACAGCCAGTCAGACTGCGTGAATTTTTTTCAGGGGATCGTCCAGTCCTTGGTAAATATGGCAATATTTTTTTCAAATAATGATGTTGTCATTTGTTTTCTAGGCTGTATTAGCGGATTTAACATCCCCTTTTTTTAATATGAATGAAAAATAAAGTACATTGTTGAAATCATGTGAAAGATCTCTTCATTCAGTTTGTTGTAATGATGTCAAAGGTAATTTCTAAGGGTAATAATATTACTCTCCTACTGAGAACATGTCGCGTGAACTTCGATTCATCACTTCAGTATAATTATAATGAACATTTTTGGGGGGGAAAAAAGGCAAATGAAAAGATTGAAATTCACATTAACCCTTCCGCTAATAAGTATTAGATATAAAGACAGCTCAGTGGTAAAAGACGATTTATTGACCTGAATAACCGTCAACGGTATATCTATGCACACAAAAGTGCAGTACACACAAAAGACCAACGACAACCTTAGTGTTCGAACGAAACTAAAATTGCAATACTCCTTAATACGCCCCAGGGGTTTATAAATATTTTTTTACACAAAGAGGGACATTAAAACACATTATGGGATCCGTGATTTTGTGACCTGTGCCAACACGAATACGTTATCTGCAATTTCGGTAGGAATTCTTAATTACGTTGTCGGAAAAAAAGCCGGTAACGTCTCCCACACGCATAAGATTAAGAACTGTTATGTAAGTCTAAGAAATATCATTATCAAGAACATGTGCATAGTGCATGTGCACGCGCACGATCAACATGTGCAGTACACCAGCCATTTATTTTCTTACAGCACCACATGAGGGCGCACTTCATAGCAACTGTCTGATACGCGGATAGGTAGCATCGTGATTGACGGTTTGGCCCTTTCACGTGACCACCCAAGCAAAAACAGACAAAGAAAAACAGAACAAAATACATATGTTTATTCTATAAAAGGTTAAGGCCCACTTCGCGTCGTTTTAATTGAATTTGTGACCGACGAAAAAAAGAGAGTTTACGTCACTGGGTTTCGAACCCGTATCCTCCATTCCTACCCCAAAACGCACGTGCATATTTCGTGCACAAAGTGTATGGGACTTCATTATAATATTCAAAAAACCATAATAATTCTGAACAGTGGTCGATTGGTTCCAAACTCATGATTTCGAATGTCTAGCCCAATAGCTAAATGCCCACCAAATTTCGAGACGATTGACCTTTGGCAAATATGCGTTTTAAAAACACGCATTTTGATAACGTCACGATTGCGTCATGACATTTTGGCCCCGGAGGGTGTTTCTTAACTACATTCCAAATAGATATAAACAAAAACATTAAAAAAATCTTGCTCCGTTGGCCAAATATGCTCAATTGAATGTTAAAATCTTAAAAGTTTATGACCTCATTAATATTCATGAGATGACGTCATGATCAAATGAGGGCAATTTTTGGATACACCTTTTCCCAACTTAGATATAGTGTAAACTTGGAACAAAACAAAATTGCATTTTCGCTTTTATTTGAGTTTGAAATTTGCCCCTTTAAAGCGCTGTCACTTGACACGTGGTGACGTCATGAAGTTTTCAAGACAACTGCGCACAACTTCAGCAAGGGCTCTATATATTTGTCAAGTTTGAAAAAAATCATAGTTTGTTCAATGGCAAAAATGCCTTCCGAAAAAATTATGCGGTACACCAGCCATTTATTTTCTTTCTGCACCACATGAGGGCGCACTTCACAGCAACTGTCTGATACGCGGATAGGTAGCATCGTGATTGACGGTTTGGCCCTTTCACGTGACCACCCAAGCAAAAACAGACAAAGAAAAAGAGAACAAAATACATATGTTTATTCTATAATAGGTTAAGGCCCACTTCGCGTCGTTTTAATTGAATTTGTGACGGACGAAAAAAAGAGAGTTTACGTCACTGGGTTTCGAACCCGTATCCTCCATTCCTACCCCAAAACGCACGTGCATATTTCGTGCACAATGTGTATGGGACTTCATTATATTTTTCAAAAAATCATAATAATTCTGAACAATGATCAATTACTTCAAAACTCAGGATCTAGAATGTCTAGCCCAATAGCTAAATGCCCAACTAATTTCGTGACGATTGACCTTTGACAAATATGCGTTTTAAAAACACGCATTTTGATGACGTCACGATTGCGTCATGGCATTTTTGCCCTGGAGGATGTTTCTAGACTACATCCCTAATAGATATAAACAAAAACAATAAAAAAATCTTGCTCCGTTGGCCAAATATGCTCAATTGAATGTTAAAATCTTAAAAGTTTATGACCTCATTAATATTCATGAGATGACGTCACGATCAAATGAGGGCAATTTTTGGATACACCTTTTCCCAACTTAGATATACTGCAAAATTGAAACCAAACGAACTTGTACTTTTGCTTTTATTGGAGTTTGAAATTTGTCCCTTTAAAGCGCTGTCACGTGACACGTGGTGACGTCATGAAGTTTTAAAGACAACTGTGCACAACTTCAGCATGGGCTCTATACATTTGCAAAGTTTCAAAAAAATCCAAGTGTGTTCAATGGCCAAAGTGGCGCTTACTAAAACCCTGTACAAAGTCTATGGGATTATTCCGACCAGAAAAAGAAGAAGAAACTAGAAACATACGTCTGTTGTAACAGAACGTGTAGCTTTTCCTTTTTTTTCCCGAAGAAAGACCAAGTTGAAAATCTGAAAACCAGTAGCACATGCATGATTACTACAGTACTTCCGGTCTGGACCGGAGGAAAGGGTCACATGACATGAGGAAGGTCATGAAACCTAATTGGTCCCTGAAACTCCTCTCACATGCTATATGCGCTAGCAACAGCACAACAAGGGAGTTAACCATTGATTTAATAAGATGACCTCATCATCATAATTATTGCAATATTTGGATACATTGTTGCCCAACTTAGATATATGCTAAATATCGATCCTGCGGGATCTAAGATCGTGGCGTGATTGCACATGCCAGGTTGGCCCTTTAAAGGGTGGTCACGTGACAACTCAAGCACAAACAAACGGAAAAAAAACCAGTTTTACTGTATATTGGTGTAAACCCCTTTTAGCATCGTTTTGATTGAGTTCATGAAGGTGGCAACTCTGTTTCGAACCTGTACCATCCATTCCTACCCCAAAAGGCACACCGAAGTATCGTGCACAAAGTCTATGGGACTAAGAAATGATATTTAACAAATCATAATAATTCAAAACAATGTTTAATCGGTTCCATACTCAGGATTTAAGATGTCTAGCCCAATAGCTAACTGGCCACCAAATTTCGAGAAGATTGACCATTGGCTAATATGTGCTTTAAAATCACGCATTTTGATGACGTCACGATTGCGTCATGACATTTTGTTCCCGGAGGATGTTTCTAAACTACATCCCCATTAGATATAAACGAAAAAATGAAAAAAATCTTGCTCCGTTGGCCAAATATGCTCAATTTAATGTTAAAATCTTAAAAGTTTATGACCTCATTAATATTCATGAGATGACGTCACGATCAAATGAGGGCAATTTTTGGATACATCTTTTCCCAACTTAGATATGCTGCAAAATTGAAACCAAACGAATTTGCATTTTTGCTTTTATTTGAGTTTGAAATTTGCCCCTTTAAAGGGCTGTCACGTGACACGTGGTGACGTCATGAAGATATCACTTTTTGCAATGAATCTCCATCTACTAACCTAAGTATGTGCCAAGTTTGAAGCCATTTGTATTTGATATTAGGCCCTTAATGGATTTCACAGCCAATTTGTACACAAACCTATGGCCCTTATTATAAAAAAAACCTAAACAATGAAAAACAAAGGAAATTCCGGAAATATGTTTTGATATTTTCAATCCGGGGTTTATGTTGAGTCGGTTGAAGACAAAATAAAAATACGATTTTTTCTTCGTTCAGGTAGTAATCTTCGTCTGAAGTTTAGATCTACCTACGTGAATCCATAATTAATGACTACACTACAGTGTAGTGTACAAGTTGCCCCTTTAAAGCACGTGCATATTATGCGCACAAAGTGTATGGGACTACATTATAATATGAACAAAATCATAACAATTCTGAACAATGGTTTATTAATTCCCAACTCAAGATTTAGAATGTCTAGCCCAATAGCTAACTGCCCAACAAATTTCGAGAAGATTGTCCAATGGCGAATATGTGTTTTAAAAACACGCATTTTGATGACGTCACGATTGCGTCATGGCATTTTGGCCCCGGAGGGTGTTTCTAGACTACATCCCTAATAGATATAAACAAAAACAATAAAAAAAATCTTGCTCCGTTGGCCAAATATGCTCATTTAAATGTTAAAATCTGAAAAGTTTATGACCTCATTAATATTCATGAGATGACGTCACGATCAAATGAGGGCAATTTTTGGATACACCTTTTCCCAACTTAGATATAGTGCAAACTTGGAACAAAACAAAATTATTTTTTTGCTTTTATTGCAATTTGAAATTTGCCCCTTTAAAGCGCTGTCACGTGACACATGGTGACGTCATGAAGTTTTAAAGACAACTGTGCACAACTTCAGCATGGGCTCTATACATTTGCAAAGTTTCAAAAAAATCCAAGTGTGTTCAATGGCCAAAGTGGCGCTTACTAAAACCCTGTACAAAGTCTATGGGATTATTCCGACCAGAAAAAGAAGAAGAAGAAGAAGAAGAAGAAGAAGAAGAAGAAGAAGAAGAAGAAGAAGAAGAAGACAAAAAAAAAAAATCAGAACAAGAACAATAGCTTTTCCGTATGGAACGGAAAAGCTAAAAATCAGAACAAGAACAATAGCTTTTCCGTATGGAACGGAAAAGCTAAAAATCAGAACAAAAACAATAGCTTTTCCGTATGGAACGGAAAAGCTAAAAAAAAAAATAATCAGAACAAAAACAATAGCTTTTCCGTATGGAACGGAAAAGCTAAAAAAAAATAAATCAGAACAAGAACAATAGCTTTTCCGTTTGGAACGGAAAAGCTAACTAGAGATTTATGTCTGTTGGCTAACAGAACATAACGCTTTTCCGCATTTGGTTCTGTTTAAAAAAGAAATGATGAAAAAAAATTTACATTTTGATACTTGTATCTTTTTAATGTACCCGATCATAATACGATATTTAGTTTATGTGCCTGAAAATTGCTGAAGAGAGTTTGACAATTGCCTATTTAAACTTAAAGCCATATTTTTGATAACGTCATTATGACTTGCTTTTTTTTAAAATTGGTTATGATGGTGTCATTATGTGCGTGTAAGGTTTTTTTGCTTATAGTAATGATTATGGAACTGTAGTTGATAGGAAATGATTTGTTAATGAGGGCCTCAGAAATAGATGAGCATTGATTATCCAATGTTGTCAACTGCATTCATCATCACTGACCCTTGTAATCAATTTCCTTGATCTATAAGTAATTCGTTACAGATATTTTGCAAACAGCGGGACGGAACGGGATGATGCGGGATATGAATGCAAGCGTACACTGAATACCAATAGTAACAGTAAACAATCATGTCAATAGGACCACCGGATATATAAATAATTATTACTAGTACATGTGCACGTACTCGCGTACGCAGTAGTAGCAGTTGCATGTCTGCTTTTCAGTCTGCCCGAGTAAAAGGTCACTTTTTTCGTTTTCAGGCTTGTCCGATTAATTATAATGATATTGACTATATAATTTGGTTATTATCAATGTATTTTATTTGGAATGAATTATCCCAATCTAAAATGTCAGTCATTCATTGTAACTTTTTTTCATAAGTAGTTTATTAAGTAGATTTAGCAAATTCTAAAGATTTTTTTTGAGTGATACTGTTCGAGGCTCGTTTTTAATAAATGATGCCAATCGTAACCAAAGATCATTTTACTCGTAGGTCAAGGCTAGAACCTGCGCTATAGCCGTATCGTAACCAACTTGTGCCACTTTATGATTATAATTATAATACATTTTGCGTTCGCCCCGAGGGGGTTAAGAAATAATGATTAGATGTTTAGATTACGGCCATATCTGTAGCAACATAGAGCGACCTTGTTTTGGTGAGTGTTTGTGTTTGGCCTCATTAAGGCATTATTGTACATCGAGAGTACTAAATTTGTTTTACCGGGTATCCGTAGTATAAGTTACATTAGTATAACCATGGAGGCATTATATGTAGCTCCATTTTTTAACCTAGTAAATGCTCTACTTTACCTTAATTACTGTATTGGTTGTGCATAATTTACCACAATGTCCAGGTAACAATGTTTTTTAGATATGTAGTGCCTGGCTATAGACAGTGGCCCACAAAACGCAAAAGTAGTTTTATATTGCTTATTGTTAACACAAATGATGTACAGAATGAAAGTAATAACTCGTGCAAATGATGTTTTGAACTGGGCAACATGATATGTGAACATTTGTTGTTTCTCAATAATTGATTCATGTGCTTGGAGGTTGTGGAGTTCTAGGAACATTTTACACATTACTCATTACAGTACTGATTACTACTAGTTACTGCACTACTAGTACTAATTGTTTGTAGTTGACTTTGATTTTTTGTTTGAAACTTTCTTGCGATTTGTAGCTGACGATTCTGGTTTCCACTTCCCATGTGGATGATGTTGTTTCCCTGCACAACAAATGTGAAAATTGATTGAGGCTCTAGTGCCTGGAGAACTTTGGATGTAGCTGTGGTCTTCCATAACTTCATTGCAATGGACTTTGGCATATGCAGTGTGCGGATGCTGTCATGAACATCACACATCGACGAGATGGCAGTCTCTGTGACATATTCTCCCATGATGATTGTGAATTTCCTTTTAAATGTCTTTTTTTCTGTTAATCCCCTGAACAGTTACTTTAGTGCCTTGGTTTTCTTGGTGAATGGTTGAAATGGGTATCACTGTGGGCTCTGGTGGATCTACCTGGTATTGGGCAGTGGCCATTATTTCATTGCTGATCACTTACTTAAGGGCAGGGCATTTATCATTGCTGGTATGCTTGTTGGCAAGCAATACTTTACTTGTTCCCTTTTGGAACTGACGTACAAGGATAACATCACCCTGATTGAAGCTGTCACAAGCTATATCATATGCCACCATTTTGGCAGAGCCGGTGTGGTCAGTCAAACTCATTTCGAAAGTAGATTCCTTTTCTTTCTTTTAACTATCAGAACTCTGATGGCTTTCGGATATGGGCTCTGTTTGGCAGGGGTGCTGTTCATTGATGATGATCAATTGTTTCAGGGCAGGGTTTTTTCTGCAGTAGGAATTCTGTTGGCAAGCAATACTACATCATTTTTATTTCTTTTGAGAATTAATGTTTGTAGAATAATTAGTTTTTTGTATGAACCTTTCTGTCCCTTAAATGTGTAGCTGTTAATTCTGGTTATTGACCTCCAATAAAGATGATAAATTGTTTGAATGCACAACATTATTTAAACATAACATGACTATTGTGCTTGACGTGCTTGGAGAACATCTGAAGAAGGTGTGGCCTTCCATAACTCTAAGGCAATGAACTTGGGCATATGCTTTGTGCGGATGTTGTCCTGAACTTGACACATCAAAAAGACGGGTGTTGGATCCTTGCACTGTGATGATTTCAACATTGACCTCACTGTCATCTAGTATAATCTGAAATTAATATAACCAGCATAATTGAGAGGTGTACGGTTTATACATTTTATAATACAAAAAGGTTTTGTGGGGTTGTATTTCACTATATGCACTGTATATCGTATAGCATGCAGAAAATTACTTTGCACATAACACTTGATATAAAGATTTGTGTTGCAATTCAAATACTTTTTTACTGTTTGTAGAATACATACATCAATGGTATTACTCATCAAAGACAAGGTTATCTGTTGTAGGTACTTGTTGTCCCTTGGTG
The DNA here is from genome assembly GCA_949987565.1 of Luidia sarsii. Taxonomy (NCBI): domain Eukaryota; kingdom Metazoa; phylum Echinodermata; class Asteroidea; order Paxillosida; family Luidiidae; genus Luidia; species Luidia sarsii. Next base: position 4,633,935 of record OX465102.1, read on the forward strand.
ACGTGTGAATGTCACACGGTGCTCAACTTTGTCAGGACTTTTACTCTCGGTAGTTGCACATGACGCCTTGGATGGATCCACTGTTAGCCTCAATATGGACGTTTTTGACCATTTTGGCTTTTGTGCCAACAGGATGAAGGAGTTTCCTGCAGTAGACAGTAAATATTGAATAATAGTTTCCGTACTAGTGTTCAAAGTACATTATTAATTAATGGCAGGAAACATGACATTGCTAATTGTCTTCTAATGTTCAATTATTGACATAGATACAATAACATTATGTTTCAATTGTTTAGTAGGAAATTTTACTCAGATAAACATATTTGTTGGAATGGCTGAATTAAGAATTTTGAAAGGTTTAAGTTTAGTGCTGTTTTTTGTAAAGACTTTTTTGATTTACTATTTAAATTATATAGTACAGTGTACTAGCAACTACTTACTTGTGTTATTATCCCTTGAACAGTCACTGAAGTGCCTTGGTCTTCTTGGTGAATGGATGAAATGTGTGTCACTGGGGGCTCTGGTGGATCTACCAGGTATTGGGCAGTGGCCATTATTTCTTGCTGATCACTTACTTAAGAGCAGGGCATTATCGAATGCTGGTATGCTTGTTGGCAAGCATTAGTCATTTTGTTCAATTTAATTGGAATTGACGTACCAAGATAACATCACCCTTATGGAAGATGTCATAAGCTTTGTCATATGCCACCATTTTCTATCATCTTAGTAATCAGAACTCTGATGGCATTCGGATATGGGCTCTGTTTGGCAGGGATGTTGTTCACTTTTTCTAGAGTATCCATCTTGACTGATTGAGTTGCAAGGGGTCATTAATTTTCCATTGCTTCTCACAAGTGTTCAGGACAGGGCATTTCCTAATGCTGGAATTGTTTGTTGGCAACTAATATTGCACTTGTTCCCTTTTGGAACTGATGTACCAGGATAACATCACGTTGATGGAAGCTGTGACAAGCTTTATATATGCCATCGATTGGCAGAACTGGTGTGGTAATGAGTGAAACTCAATACTAGAGCTGTTTCTTTTTCTATCATTAATCTGTCAGAATCGAGAGATCCATTGGATATGGACTCAATTTGGAATTTGTGATGTTCTCTTTGGCATCTTTATAAGTTTGTAACATATCTGAATTAAACAGAATAGTTTTGTTTATTTATTCAATATGGAACAAATAATGTGAACTTTTGAAGTATTGAATATTGTGATGGTTATGATAGTATATGTATTGATAACTGAAGTCAGTTAGGCTCAACCTTATTATAAGCTAGCTTGTTCAACTAAAAAAAATACATGATCTGTGAGTAGTTGCAATTTGTTTTTGGGATATTTAATGATGAAAATCACTAGTTGATCAATTTAAGCAGCTGACCTTAAATGGTTTTTATTGTTAGCTTACAAATGTAAAAAAATAGTTTGTTAATATTGAAAGTAGTGAAATAAAACCTATAATCTTTGTTCATTTGTGAATATAATTACTTTGAAGAGTTTATTTGATTATCAATAAGTTATGTTTTCAGACCTTCAGATTAAATTGATTTGTCTCCTCATTTGTTTATGTGAAGAGGTTCATGCCAATAATAGAATCATCACTGGTCCTTGATTTGTTTATATTCATGGACTATGTGTGTGTCCGTTGTAAGAAACTGCTACTGATTTTCCCCCGTTTTTTAAGCTACAAATGGATGCATAATGGGATTATGAACATTAAAAGTCTTTCAATGAAAAGCTGCTCAGAATATTGAATATATTTATTTAATAAAGAATATCACAAGTTGATCAAATTTAAGCAGCTGACTTATAATGGTGTTTAGTGTTTGCGTACAAATGTTAAACAAATAGTTTGTTAAAATTAAAAGTAAAAAAATTGAAACCTAAAATGTTTGTTGATTTGTGAGTATAATATTTACTTTGAAGAGTTTATTTGTATTATCAATAAGTTATGTTTTGCAGGGCCTCAGATTGAATTGACTTCTCTCCTCATTTGTTTATGTGAAGAGTTTCATGCCAATAATAGAATCATCACTGGCCCTTGATTTGTATATATACATGTACTATGTGTGATTGTGTTTGTAACAAACTGCTGCTGATTTTTCACTTTTTATCCTAGCTACAAATGGATGCATAATGGGATTATCAACATTAAAAGTCTTACAATAAAAGGATGCTCAGAATATTGAATGGAGAATAAGTACTGTGGATGTTATGTATGGATAATTATTTGAAAGGCACGACATTATATTTTTTTATTGTAAATACAGTTGATAGTTTTTGATATTAAAGTTAATGAATGTAGAGACAAATTGAATGGAAACTGGAAGCAAATTACCAGTAAAAAGAGAACACATTTTGGTTGTTTTATTAATGTGATATACTGAATGTTGTAAACTGCTTACAGACTGAAGATACCGTAATAAAAATCTCAAAATTTAGTGGCCCTGACGTTTCGGTGCAAGCAGGATTTTTATCAACTAATGATAGATTATATAATATACAAGATTTATCGTGATGATCTTTTGATTTTTACAGAAAATGTATTTTTTTGCTGTAACAGTAAAAGTTTGGCAAGTCACTTATTCTTTTTAATTTTGTTTGTATCATAATATGTGTACATTAACTTAAATTTGAGAGGACTTGAAATTGTGCTGCTGTAATTCTACAAAGGAGTGAACTACACGGATCAGGGTTTGAATTTGTAATCCGAACATTAATTCTTTTGTCATAGGCCGTGTGCTGAACGGGCGTCTACAGCTAGCTAAGTGTAGGTCTACTTCATTGGAAAAAAAATGTACACGGAGATGCGAAGGCAATAGCCGTTGCTCTGAAAGCCCCTCTGGTCACGGTCTTTGAGTCGTGGATTGTTGGATCAAGTTATCACTTAGTCTGAATCTAAAGAGGGCGGTGTTGCTGTTTCAAGTAAGCGTAATGTACGTGTACGTTATTACAACTGTAGCACTAGATCATAGAGCTATTAATAGAACATGCACACAGTGTTTCATCATTTAAGTCAGTCGAGTCATGCGCACTTTTCAACGTACATGAGCTGTACTACTGTATTTATCGTAGATACAACATAGACAGATACATTTATTAGTACTGATGTAGCGCTGCGTCATACATGTACGTAACGTAAACGAGGAGTGACTGAGTCAGTATAACTACAATTATGACTTAATTAAAAGTGAAATGAAAGGTAAGGTTCACTCTTATGATTTTTAATTAACCGGTTCTGCGCGGTTATCAGGTAACGAAATTAATGTAAAGAAAAGTCATACAAATAATTACGAAACTATGACAAAAAATTAAAGAAATACTAGTATCGTCCGGATAGAACTTATAAGGACTTTAATTCAAACTGAACAATGTGGACGATAGTATCACACTAAAAGAAGATGTCAGTCACTTTCTGCATATCACGGACTATTACTTTAGAATAATCATACTTCATAGAGAAGGTTGATGAAACCTGTCACCTCCGTAAGATTAATCGGTTTTGCTGACTTCCGCGGCACACCGCGCAGTAAGCACCGTCACCTATTTTCGTCAGTGGTGTTTATATAGTAAGGTGTCCCAGTGCAGCCAATCACAAAATAAATGTTTAAAATAACTCAAAATGCTGTGTGGCACTATAAAATTATTCGCTGTAGAGGGCCTATGTATTTTTGTGTTCCTCTTTGGGTTGTTTTTTTCGACACCTGTCTAATACTGTTTTTGGAAACATTCATAATTTATATGCTTAAAACCTATTGGTCTGGTTGTTGTTTTCTTTTGTGACGTTTAAAAGAAGTGCGGTGGCTGTTGTTACGGCAGTCGTCTGTATGGTTCCCTGACTTCACAGTATTTATCAGGATGTTTACTTCTGGATTCAGTCTATCAGCTAATAGACTGGTTCAACCAGCCTGCAATGCTGACGAAATATAATCAAGTCAGGGAACCACACGGAGGACTGCTGTAGCAACAGCTACTGCGAAAAAGAAAATCCACAATTGTCTTTCTCAAAGCTTGTGTTGTTATGACCTTTCCCAATGTCACTCCAGAGACTCATTTCCTCCTTCATGTAACTTTTTCTAGCTGCCATTTGTTTTTGTTGGATAAAAGCTTATTAGGCCATACTAAAGAATTATTTAAAAAAATATTATAAGCGAGACTCCCTTTAGGAGCCTTAATAGTTTTTTGCAGAATGGACTGCCTTATGTTGCGTGATATGTTTTTTTTCTAGGGATGTTTGGGTTTATTTTGGTTCACTCAGATTTGTTTAAGGACCAACCGAAAAGAAAACTGGAGCTTGAAGCAACTGGCAATAGTGTACCTAGAAAAATTGACCTCGAAAGAGCAACTTTTAGAATCACACAAGTTTGGCCTATTGAAAGAGTCTTAACTTTCTAAATTTTTGGTGAGGGACATAGAGCAGGAAACAAATTGTTGGACACAAGTCTGAGATTGTTCACGAGTTGTTTTCATATTGCGATGTGAGTTAGAAGGCAAGTGTTGTAAATGTGTACCGTCGAAAACGGGGGTTCCCACGATACTAGTAGTGATAGATAGTAATAGTGATTTGTGATATCAGGTCGTCTACATAGCTTATTTACATTAAAAGTCTGAAAAGTGTTCCTGGAGGTCAAGGAACATTGTACACATCACTCACCACAGTACTGAGTGTTACTACTTGTTTGAAGTTGACCTTGATTTTTTGTTGGAAACTTTCTCGCCTTTTGTAGATGACGATTCTGGCTGTCCACCTCCCATACGGATGATGTTGTTTCCCTGCACAACAAATGTGAAATTTTGTTGAGCCTCAAGTGCTCGGAGAACTTCGGATGAAGCTGTGGCCTTCCATAACTTCATTGCAATGGACTTCGGCATTTGCAGTGTGCGGATGTTGTCATTAACATCACACATCAAGAAGATGGCAGTCTCTGTGACTTCTTCGACAGTGATGATTTCCACATCCACCTCTTTGATCTCATCTGGCATGATCTGTAAAAATATAAGAAACATAATAAAGTTGTGTTTTGTTTGTATATTTTACAATTCAAACTGTGGCATTGTTTTTCACTTTACATATGTATAAGTACGTATATGTCCAGTACATTCAGGTACATACTGTATAATTAATTAATGTATAGTATGCAGTAAAATGTAATTCTACATAAACATTTAACAGTTCCTTGAAATAGAGTGCAGTGTGGCAATTTAAATATTGATTTCACTAGTTTTATGATACATACATCAATTGTTGTATTACTTGTTGAAGACAAGGACATCTGTTGTAGGTATTTGTTTTGCCTTGGTGACACATGTGTGATTTTCACACGGTCTCCAGTTTTGACCGGACTTTTGCTTTGGTTGTTCCACAAGGCGAGTTGGATGGATCCACTGTTATCCTCAATGTGGAGGTTTCTGACCGTTTGAGACCTTGTGCCAACAGTCTTTGGGACTTCATCCTGCAAATTACATTAATTTATTGAATGTTAGTTTTCCGTTTTCATAGTACTGTACATTTATTAATATTAATAACAGCAGCAAGCATCACGTCACTATTTGTGTCTCATTAACTAAAAACCTTATTTGCATCTATAGATAGAGTATTACTGTTAAAATGTCTTGATAAACCTATTTTGTATTTATAGAGAACTATTAATAAGCATATACATGTTTGCTTTAGAATGCAGAAGTGAGGTGTTTGAATCCCATCTGAGCTGCCTAATTGTAGTCAGTAGGCAATTGTGCAATGAATTGAGCACTTGTGCTCAACATTATATAATTGATTAGGCAAACCCTCATTCAATTTCAATGTGCTCAATGGAAATATAATTATGTAATCTTTGAGACAACCACTTTTGTTGGAATGCCTGTATTAAAGAGCAGTGAATGGAAGAGACATGCGTTTTTCTAGTTAACTTTTTTATTAGTATTTGCAACTACTCACATGTGTTATTACCCCTTGAACAGTCACTGAAGTGCCTTGGTCTTCTTGGTGAATGGATGAAATGGGTGTCACTGGGGGCTCTGGTGGATCTACCAGGTATTGGGCAGTGGCCATTATTTCATTGCTGATCACTTGCTTAAGGGCAGGGCATTTCCGAATGCTGGTATGCTTGTTCGCAAGCAATACTCCACTTGTTCCCTTTTGGAACTGACGTACCAGGATAACATCACCTTGATTGAAGCTGTCACAAGCTTTATCATATGCCACCATTTTGGCAGAGCCGGTGTGGTCAGCCAAACTCATTTCCAAAGCAGATTCCTTTTCTTTCTTTTTAACTATCAGAACTCTGATGGCTTTCGGATATGGGCTCTGTTTGGCAGGGGTGCTGTTCACCTTTTCTAGAGTATCCATCTTGACCTATGAAATTAATTGAATAGTGGGATAGAAAAGAATAGTGCTATCTATATTTGTATATTTTAATTGACTGCTGAAATTTGTTGTAAGCACCACTGTATTAAACAAAACCAGTTTTCGTCATGATAGTACGTGGAGTATGTAATAGTGTTTGTGATGATCAATTATATCTGTACTTAAAAGCTCTCAAGTCAGTTAGGCTGATGCCGGCATGATGTCCTGACTGTGTTGAGCATGTGGTTGTAATCTCTGATCCTCGCGGTCGCCGTATCCAAGTTAGTATTGAATATTCGGCGGATCAGTTTTGGGGGACATTGACCAAACCAGGTTGGCTGTACATACCCAAGGTGAGTTGCTTCTCTGTGGATGCTCTTGTAGATGCTCTTGGGTTGTGGATGCTGTTGGTCTGTGGATGCTCTTGGTCTGTGGATGCTCTTGGGTTGTTGATGCTCTCGTCTGCGGATGGTCTCGGTCTGTGGATGCTCTTGGTCTGTGGATGCTCTCGGTCTGTGGATGCTGTTGGTCTATGCAAGCTGTTGCTCTTTAGGAACTGTTCGGAACACTAAGGAGCTCTGGCTGAGGTCAGCCTTTTTGTTGAGGGGCACTTGGGATACAGCACGTGATTGTCATCCAATTGGAAACTCTGTTGTCGCGTCAGGGTAAACTTTGGTCAATGAGGAGACACATGATCACTGGCGTATCACACCACTGTAAATGTGGTTGCATTTGAAGGTGTAGTGAATGTTCCAGCCAATGACAAACGAGTAGGCCGCGTCGCGTTCCTAGCCCTGGTGACTTGTACCCCCCCCTCCCACAAGTGACTAACCCCCCCCCCCTCCCACGTCATACTTCCTGTGCTGTAGCCAATCAGAAACAACTGTCTGGCGTCCCCAATAAAAGGGATCCCAGGGCATGTTACTGCCAGAAGTTACAAGAGTTTAAATAAAACAATAATTATCCTGAAATGGATTTTGTTGCCCCCAAATTGTTGCTTGTGAAGGCACTGAAGGCGGCGGCGGCGGCGGCGGCGGCGGCGGCGGCGGCGGCGGCGGCGGCGGCGGCGGCGGCGGCGGCGGCGGCGGCGGCGGCGGCGGCGGCGGCGGCGTCGTCGTCGTCGTCGTCGTCGTCTTTTTTTTTTTCATAGGACAACAACAGCAAGCATGACGTTATCGATAAGGATGGGCAAGTCATTACATGTACGGTTATAAAAGTGAGAAGACGTTGACATACCTCATCGACATCGTTGTCTAACTCAAGAACTGCGGAAATCGGCTTCAGAGGAGGAAAATCATCAGGATTGTACACGAAGTCACCATCCTGTTCAAACAGAATTAAACAATGTCAGAGGAGGAAAATCATCAGGATTGTACACGAAGTCACCATCCTGTTCAAACAGAATTAAACAATGCAACGATCCTGCCCGTAAAGTTACATCACATACACACTACAAAATATTACCAATTTCAACAACTATAATTAACGAAGTTAAAATCGAAATTGTTTTTTACCTTTGCATACATCTCGTCGGTGATGCGCTGAATCTCCTCCAGCTGACTATCGGTGTAGTCGGGACTCTCCCACGGCTGAGACATGACTAAGTATAGTGTACTAACGTACAGTAGAACACGGTTGCAAGAACTTGACTCGGAACGGATGACAAAATGACTCTCGGAGTTCAGATTGAGACGGGATCGTGCGTTACACCGCGTTATATCCTCGAAGGAAGACCGTGTTTGGCAAAAAATACCTTGGCAACGAAAATCAACAAACTTTTTAGACGTGGGGTTATGGGACCTAGACACTGAACAAGTGATGTTTGTTGTGCCAGTCTCTCTGACAACCATGTATCTACGCGACAAAACCCTTTTACATCCATCCCTTTCTGCTTAGACGTACCCCTGGGTGATTAACCGTGAGGTTATGGGACCTAGACACTGAACAAGTGATGTTTGTTGTGACAGTCTCTCTGACAACCATGTATCTACGCGACAAAACCCTTTTACATCCATCCCTTTCTGCTTAGACGTACCCCTGGGTGATTAACCGTGAGGTTATGGGACCTAGACACTGAACAAGTGATGTTTGTTGTGACAGTCTCTCTGACAACCATGTATCTACGCGACAAAACCCTTTTACATCCATCCCTTTCTGCTTAGACGTACCCCTGGGTAATTGACACCCTTCTGTGGTGGTCAATGGATCGCATTTTCCCAGTCCGAGCAACCCGCCCAGACTTTGAATAATAAGACCATTCAAGGATCTAAAATGCATCTACTAATAAAGTGAGTGACCAGGTATTTTCATTATCACCTCTACGTATGTAATGAACATGAAAGATTTGAGGATGGAACACGTCAGGTTGAACCAGACGGACAGACAACTGATTGAATGGGTGGGTACCTTAATAAGAAGTTACTAATCCCCACCCCTCCACCTTCCATCTTGCGCATGAAAAGACTCATCGCGCGGGTCACAAAAGAATGGGCTCGTTAACTACCAGACCGTCTCTATTCATCTCGCTCAGCCTAATACATTGTAATTAGGCCTACGCACTCGGTCTCACAGAGTTTGGTAGGTTTACACTTGACTAACATGCGTCAACTTCTTTAAAAGGGAATCATATTCCACTTACTTAATTACCAAGAAATGGACATGCTGACGCATGAAAGTTATTAAAATGTCGAAACGCTTTAATGATGATCTCATTTGCTCAAATGGATCCACGACTGAAGCATCCTTTCACTGGTGTAATTGCTGGTCCAACTGGGAGCGGCAAAACTCAGTTTGTAAAGCGTCTTATTCTGGCGGATGGAAATTCGCTTATAGAACCGGCCATCGATAATATCATTTGGTGCTACGGCGAATATCAAGATGCTTACGACCATCTGGCTAGTCTGGTGCCTCAGATACGATTTGTTGAGGGCTACCCCGATGACTTACTACAGTCCCTGGACCGAAGTCAAAGAAACCTGATTGTGATCGACGATCTCATGTCAGAAAGCGGCAACAATGGGAAAGTCACCGAGCTCTTTACTAAGGGGAGTCATCATAGAAACTTATCGGTCCTCCTCATTCTTCAAAATTTATTTTACAAGGGGAAAGAAATGAGAACGATAAGTTTGAACGCCCATTACATGATCCTCTTTAAAAACCCGAGAGACGCTTCCCAAATTTCCCACCTAGCGCGTCAGATGTACCCCTCCAAGTCCAAGTATATGATGGAGGCCTACCGCGACGCAACCTCCGCCCCCTATGGCTATCTCTTTATCGATCTGAAACCCGATACGCCGGAAAACATGAGACTCAGAACCCATATTTTCCCCGATGAATATTCCATTGCCTACGTTCCAAGAGTATAAATGGGACACTTTTGAGTGGAAAGCAATCATTTGAAGATGTCGAGGCGTGTGAAACACAACGCTCCCTACCTGCACGTGCTGGCCAAGGGTAGCGACAAACAACGCCAGGGTATAATCCAAGGAGCCAACAAAGAACTGATCACCTGTCTATGCGAGTGCGCCCTGAACATCCTCAACGGCAACGTTCATCTTAAACCGACCGACAGAAAGAGATTGACGAAATATAAACGTCACATTAGAGTTCTCGGTGATAAACGAGTCGGGGTTCAAAAGAAAAAGAAAGTTCTTCGTCAGAAAGGAGGCTTTTGGGGTGCTTTACTGACACCTGTATTAAGCGCCCTCGGAGGACTCTTGTTTAAGTAACCATGGAGCACACGAAGAAAATGGTTCTCATACCCCAGGAGACCCTGCAAAAACTGCAATCGGCCAGACAATTGGAACAAACACCGACCACCCGCGTGGTGCACAGTTTGGATGCTGAGATGAGAGAGCTCCTGGAACGGCAACATCTTTCCGATGACGATAAAATTAAACTGTACCACCAGACGTTGCAAAGATACATAAATCTAAATAAGCAGAGGTCGGCTCCGCTAGCTATGACATTAGAATCCAAGAAAGTGGAACATCAACCACCCCAACTTCAACCGATGACGCCCGGCCCACCCAAATTAGAACGGGAAATTGACTTTGACGATTCCTCCAAAATACAGGCGTACTTGAGAGACAACTCGGAGGAGGAGGAATCTTACCACCTCCCCAAATTGTTTGCTGAAGCGCCCCATCTAAAAACCACACCAAAGACAAAGAAAACGAAAACAGTGGCGAGTACACGAACACCCCGTTCCCGGTCTAAATGGACTCCATATTAAAACGAACAATTTGACTACTTTCTTCATTTGACATCCGTCCACCATGGAGTGTTGTCTGCAGAAACCAGGCTGTGGTTTTCAACAGCTAGCGAGAAAAATCCGTTGCGCGTTTGTTTGTTGTCGCAGTACCGTCATCATCCAGAACACAGATTTCAGCGATGGCGCAGCACGAACCCTACCTGAAACGAGCGTACTACGACCCCCAACATCCGGCCGGTTTCGGTGGTGTGGGGGCTGTCTATCATGCTGCCCGTCAGGACGGCGTTAATGTCAATCAAAAGCAGATTAAAACCTGGCTGAGTAAGCAACCTACACTCTAAAAAAATAAATGTTGGATTTTAACCTTTTCGAAGTGTTAGTGCTTATGCATCGTTTTAAATGTTGCAAAGTGTGACTTCAACCCTTAAAAATGTTAAAGCCAAGCAGGAATCGAATGTGAAACTTAACACATTGTGAATGTTGATGAACTGATCCGTCTACACGCATGCGCAATAATAAAGAGATCAATTGGGACAACTTGATTGGTTGAACGCGCGTGTAAAAATTCCCGCTCTATCTTACGTACGTACACTACTGTAGTACATGTACATGTACATGTACAGTACATGTACTGTGTAGTATAGTTTACATGTACAGTACGTATATGTACACAATACGTAGCAACTAGCTCTTGCTGTGTCAGTGTCAGCTCTACTGTCGTACAGAGTACTGGACAAGTCAAAGGTAAGAATATATGCCGATATTAACTGTAAAACACAACGAACGATTTGAATTGTTGTATTGTCTTGACCATAGAGCAAGGGTCTTGACCATTGAAACTTGTTACGAGCAGTTCAGTCCCACAACTAGCCCAAAATGTAATTGGAGGTTTCGGCAAAGTCAAACTGGTTCAGTTTAAACTGAGTGCTATAGTGACAGTGAAAGGTTTATTCTACAGTACAACTAGTAAGTAGTATTTAGGTCATGTACAGTCGGGTGCCAGTCAACTCGGTCCCGATGGGAAAATGTGCACACACAAAACTGTTGGTTTCGGACCGAGATGACATACGAAAACCGAAGACGACGTCCAACCAAAGCTATGCTTAACATACGTGTAGACCTAGTGTAGACCTATAGTCGTGACTACAGTTTCGGTGCGTACATTATATACTACTATTAAGTATTATTAGTATTACTAATAACTAACGCAGTGGCTGTTGTTACGGCAGTCGTCCGTGTGTTTCCCTGATTTAACAGTATTTGTCAGGATGTTTAGCTCTTGGAACCAGACTATCAGCTAAGTAATAGACTGGTTCAACCAGCCTGCAATGCTGACGAAATACAATCAAGTCAGGGAACCACACGGACGACTACCGTAACAACAGCCACTGCGAATAACTAAACTTATTACTACTATAGTACTACTACTAGTAGTACTACTAGTACTAGTAGTACTACCATACTACTACTAGTATCAGTACTACTAGTACAAGTACTATATAAAAAATAAGTACGTACACTACTGTAGTACTACAGTAAGTAAGTAATATTATAAGTAATACTAGTAAAAACTAGGCCTGCTGTACATAATTATGATCGTCTTGTGAATGGGTGTGTCCTAATATAATAGAGTTATATAATAATGCATGACTATGACAGGCCATGATGATGTACAGCACATGAAGTTGTACGTGGAAGTGATCATGAACATACATGTTAAATTGGTACGTACATCATGTACATGTACATGGGCATGCATATTTACATGTACATGCCCATGCACATGTGCTTTGTGCATGTACATGTACACATGTAATGTACATGAACATGAACATGTGCATGTGCTTTGTACATGTGTACATGTATGTGCTTTGTGCACATGTACATATGCGTGCACATGTACATGTACATGTGCATGTTAGTACAACATGCACATGTACAAGTACACGTACATAAACATGTACGTGTACATGTACATGCCATAGAGATTATAAATAAGACTAGAGGGGACAAAAGGCTTGAGACGCTGAATAATAATCCTGCACGTATGAACTGGACTGCGTAGATCGTGAGAGCTTTATATATCACTTGCGCGTAGTCGCTTGTGTTCGCACGCCGATCAAAACAACTAACGTAAAAGAATGGGAGCGTCCCTCTAGTCTTATTTATAATCTCTATGGTACATGCACAGCACATGAACATGTACACGTGCATGAACATGCAAGTGAACATGTACATGTACATGCACAAAGCACATGTACATGTACATGTTAGTACAACATGCACATGTACACGTACATCCATGTACATGTACATGTTAGTACAACATGCACATGTACACATACATACATGTACGTGTACGTGTACACGTACATTGACAAGTCATAGGTAAGAATATATGCCGATATTAACTATAAAACACAACGAACGATTTGAATTGTTGTATTGTCTTGACCATAGAGCAAGGGTCTTGACCATTGAAACTTGTTACGAGTAGTTCAGTACACGTACATGAACATGAACATGTACATGTACATGATAGTACAACATGCACATGTACAAGTACATGTACATGCATATGCATGTGTATGTATAGATTGTGGCCTTGTAAGTTATATGAATTATATAGGCCAAGCTTAATTTGGTTGTAGTTGGGCTCCTTTTAACTTTTGGCAAGTCACTAAAGAGGTTTGAAAAGTATTTCAGTCTTGATAATAAATATGCACATGAAGTTGGCCAACAGATGGAAAAATGTCAATTGTGCAATGTTGACGTATCCAAAACTGCTGACAATTATTCCTTTTTTGTTAAAAAAAATAAATAATTGTTACAATGTAAAATGTTATTTAAAAGTTATCATCTGAGATAGTTTGATTATTTTCGCCCTTACAGCTGGTTGCCCAGAATGCATTGAATTTTAACTTGAATGTATTTACAAGTGTTACAAATAACTTAACAATCTACATGTTTTTTGTTTCATTTTAGTAGTCCTATCAGCAACAACAGAAGTCGGCAGCACACCAACAACAGGTGTGTTTCTTTTAATTACTTAACTTTGTTTACCCTATTGTACTTTTGCATTATAAGAGCCTCCCTTGCTTTCCAAGGCTAATAATATGTGTTTTTGCACACTGCACAAACTATAGAGGGTAACAGGCAGAGCAGAAGCAACAAATCCAATTTGTGTTGATTTCAATTACAGTATATTGTCTATTAATTTCAACCAAAAATGAACACTGTCAAAAATGCTAAATACTAGGTTTCTTTGTATGGAAATTTGACTCATCAGTATTGTATAAATATTACAGAGACATTTTTTAACTCTGTTAATTTTATCACAGATACTTGACTGTGGGACCGGTGTTGCATATGAGTTGGTAGATGCTTGATGCGATTGAAAGAATGGCGTTTAAGTGTTTTGTGTGTCAGCTTATCATACATGGAAAATTGTCAAAGTTGTTTTCTCATCTACACAGTGCACATGCATTGTATGATGGTCCTGGCCTTATTCTGAAGTGTGCTCAGGGTTGATGCATGTGCTCCTATTTTACGTTCAATTCATTAAGAAGACATCTTATAAAAAGACATGCACAACAAGAGGCATATGATGAAGATGTTATTGTGCAGCCAAGACAGTTTGATGAAAATAATGGTGAAGATGGTCATATTGATGAAAATGGAAATGAAGATTTCAATGATGGCATTTCTGGCGATGATGACGATTTTGGTGATGAAATAGATGATGATCGTCCATTTGTTGAACTGATAAAAGAACAATCAGCTGTTTTTGCCTCCGCCTTGCTTTCACAAACAAACATAACATATGTAACTGTTCAAAGAGTAATTGAACGTTCAACATTTTTGATAGAGAGGATTGTTTCAAACTTGGAAAGCATGACCAAAAAAATGGTGCTAGAGTCAGGAATTGACCAGAGAACACCCCTCTGTATTGAACTTTTTCAAGCTTTCAGTAGTGCCAAATGTCCATTTAATGGTCTTGAAACTCGTTATAAACGAGAGCAGTACTTTGAAGAAAAACTTAGACTTGTCAAGCCACAGCCCGTTGTTCTTGGGTCTCGTTTTGATACCTCGTTTGACAATGAAACTGGCCAAACAAAGCAAATTCTTGCTCTTGATACCTTTCAGTATGTTCCACTGAAGAAAACTCTTGGAGTTGTGTTGAGTCATGATAAAATTAGGGACAAAATTGACAAAGTTAATGTGTCAAATGATGATGTTTTACGATATTACAGTGATGGTGTACAATTCAGTTCCAATCCTTTGCTTTCAGTGCACCCCAAGAGTCTTCAAATATTCATGTATTATGATGAATTTGAGGTTGTTAACCCTATTGGTTCAAAGCGAGGAATTCATAAATTAGGTGGTCTTTACTACACACTTCAGAACCTTCATCCTAGGTACAATTCCTCCTTGCTGAATATTCACATGTTGGCACTCTTCTCCAGTATTGACTTGGCAAAGTATGGATTTGATCCGATTCTGTCTCCATTTATGCAAGAACTTGCTGAATTAGAATCAGATGAAGGTATGGAAGTAAAACTTTGTGACGGCAGTGTGCTACAGAAAAGAGGCACTTTAACCCAAATTATTGCAGATAACCTCGGAGCCAATGCCTTGTGTGGGTTTGTTGAAAGTTTTGCTGCAAATTTTCCCTGTCGTTTTTGTCTTACATCCCGGACTGATATGCAATCATGCTTCGTTAGTGATCACTGTACAATGAGATCCAAGGAAAACTATGAGATGCACGTGCAAGCTGCATTGGAGAATTCTCTGTCTGTCTCTCAGCATGGTGTAAAAAAATCCTGTGTACTAAATCAGTCAAGATACTTTCATGTGACAAGAAATTATTGTCCTGATGTGATGCACGACATCTTAGAAGGAAATGGAAAACTGGAGATCAAACTTCTGTTACATTATTTGATCTATGTGAAAAAGTTTTTTACTCTGCCATTTCTTAATGGAAGATTGTCAAGCTTTTGCTATGGCTACACAGATCGGAAAAACAAGCCATGTGTTATTACTGAAAGCACACTGCAAAAAAAAGACAGCAATTTAAAGAATAGTGCCTCACAAATGTGGTGTCTTCTTCGGGTTCTTCCAAATTTGGTTGGAGACAAAGTTCCAAGAGGAGATCAATATTGGGGGTTGTTTGTCTTGTTGAGGAGAATAATGGATGTAGTGTTTGCCAGAGAAATAACCATGTCAATGATCGAACATCTGAAGATCTGGATACAAGACCATCACTACTTTTTCAAGAAACTTTACCCTGAGCAGAACCTTATCCCAAAACATCACTTTATGGTTCATTATCCTCAGTTGTTACAAGAAGTGGGACCTTTAATTAACTGTTGGTGTATGAGATATGAAGCAAAGCATGCAACATGTAAATCTATTGCTAGTGTAAGCTGCAACTTCAAAGACATTGCATCTACCATTGCGCAGAGAAATCAAATTAGACAATGTCACATGTATTTCACAGGCAATGTTTTAAAAGAAGATATTGCAGTTGACGTAACAAGGTTCCCAGTCAAAGAATTGGATGGGAAAAATGTAGTTCTCCAAAAGTTTGCAAATCTTGGAGGCAATGATGAGATATTGGTAACCAACAAAGTATCCCTTGGCGGGACTGAATATCAATCGGGAATGATAGTTGTCATTGGAGTGGACGAATATATGCCATCATTTGGTAAAGTGGAAGCAGTATATGGCATTGGGTGTTCATTCTTCTTGTTTGGAACTGTGTGGAAGACATGCGGATTTGATGAGCACTACTTTGCCTATGAGGTATTAAGTCCACATCCCAAATCACACCAAGACAAACACTTCCTTCTACATCAAAATGACTTGAAGGATTGCCACCCACTGTCAGTTTACCACTCATATGAGCAAGACAATGAAGGATGGCAGAGCATGTATGTGGTCCTCAGAAATGCAATACATTTAACAGGTTAGATATTAAAATTATATGGACATGAACCTTTACATGCATATACCTCAAGGCCTGCATGGAGACCTACAGTAGTCTGTGTCTTGATGATGCCCCTGACATTTTGCCATGCAAATTTACATCTTTTCCTCACAAAGGTGCAAGATCTTTTATAATGAAATGTTGACTGGCCCCTTAAGAATTAAGTACACTATGTACACTATGTGTACTGTTGCAGTCCTTTTGCAAAATATATGCAGACATTCGTTGAATTTTGACTGAATGCAAGTTCCATACTTGTTATATAGGATGTTCAGTGTCATTGTGCATTTGGATGATACATAATTGCGTCATTTTGTTTTGATATGTAATGTACGGTGAATTTATTTATCCCCCCCCCCCCAGGTTAAATGGATATGGAGAATGATGTTGAGAACTCCATATTCTGCGTGACATGTGGAGAAAGAGTCAAAGTTATAACTGTACATGGGACAACTGTAGAAGAACTGCTTGAAAATCTGAAGTCAAGAATCTCAAACAAGTTCTCCCTCCAAGACCAGTTCTCCCTTCAGGTTAAGGTTCAGCG
The DNA here is from genome assembly GCA_949987565.1 of Luidia sarsii. Classification (NCBI taxonomy): domain Eukaryota; kingdom Metazoa; phylum Echinodermata; class Asteroidea; order Paxillosida; family Luidiidae; genus Luidia; species Luidia sarsii. The sequence goes on from OX465102.1 coordinate 4,651,034, forward strand.
TTTTGACTGCTATGTGGATATTGATGAAAAAGATGATGAAGATATGCAGTTGCTGAAAGAAGCAAAAGACATCCGGGTACTACCAGTTAAACAACAAGCTGACAATTCCATGACTCCTGCAGTGCCCTGTAGTAACTCCAGTGCTCCTGCCTTGCAACACCCATCATCATCATCAAGCAATGTCGTGAATGGCAGCAAGGTAAAACAAATATTACCTATTCATAGAACAATCCATTTTACTTGAAGATCATTGTGAACTTAGATTAGGCAATGAAAACCAAGCCACCCCCCCCCCAAAAAAAAAAAAAACATTCAGGAGGTTCGTGTCATACTTTGCACAAATATTTGAGACAAAATTTGGCAACTTGTCTGGAGGAGTAGGGATTTATTTAGAAGGAAAGCATTTTTAAATATGCATATTTATACCTCTCTTTTTATTTAGCCCGCTTTAGATGTGAGAAAACTTGTTCAGGCTCATCCTCATGGAACTACAGTTGAGATAGAATATGAGAGGAATAAGATCTTGACCACTGAGACAAGACTTTTGCTCACTTCTATTGTATGTGCAGAGATGGTCAACAAATTTTCCTAGTTAGTATTGTTTTTCTATTCTGAAGAAAACCTCTGAACTATTATGAGGTACCATTATTCTAATTGCATCAATGTTATTTTCATGTCCTTATCTGGGCCATGTCAGTATGAGTTTGGAGTGAGATTGTGTGTCTCTATCCTCCTTTTTTGTGACCAAAACAACAACTGCATTGCAGTCACAGTCAATCCGGTTTGTAGTTTTGGCAAGTATTTTATACTATATACTTTCAGATATGAGACATAGGTGAGCTGAAAATCGAGAACTGGCTCAGAAATCTTTACCTTATTATGCAAATATTTTTAGGCAAACCTAATGCTGTTATTGATTTTTTCAATACAAGAGGTCTGTCGTATTACTGAGGTTTGATTGCATTTTTGTCATAACTTGATTTTGTTCAGTATTTGTGTCACACTTGGACAGGACTCAAATACAACACTTGCCTGCATCCCTTGTTACTCAAGTTTATTATTATTATTTTTTCATGTATCCTATTTCTTGCAGCTACCCAACACGAGACCAGAAGATAATGGTTGCAAAACAAATCATTGCAGCATATCCAAACTTGTCTTCCGGGAATGTAAATTGCCCATATGTAAGTATTGATATTTTTAAGGATGAATTGCCCAATAACAAATCCATGTGTGTGCAAGAACAACTACTTTTAAGCCATTATTATTTGTTTCATTGCATCTAGGATATTTGGTTCGACCCAAAGGATTCAGCCAAAGGCCACATTAACACAAAGTTCAACACCCTAAGAAGATCTTTACCAAAGTCCGAACAACAGAGACCCAGAAAAAGCAAATTAATAACAGATGTTACTGTACACCCAAAGAAATGTTGTCCTGGTCAGAAGAGGACCTTTTCCCAGTTGCAAGGAATTTCTGAAGATGAAGAGCAGGAGCTTAATCTGTTCTGCAAGCGTTCATCTACTGAGAACAAGATGGAAATCATCGATGCGATGACCAAGACATTCAGCAATAGGAGAAACTGGATACAGACAGAGTCACCTTCTGCATCAGAAATCCTGAAAAGATTCCCTAGATTCCTGGATATTTCAACACTTGTAAGTATATTGCTTGTGTTTGTGGCTGGCCTGGTTCCATCTGTAATTTGTTTTTACTACATGTACATGTAACATTTGTATCCTGCAATAAATGGATGTGATTAGTGCGGCTTTGCTACTGTGATTTTTTGAACAAGAATTGCAACTAAAAAGTCACAGTCAAAAAAACCCACCAGCCATTAAAAGATGGGCATGTTTACTGTAAAGGAACTCAAATTAAAAACTGACTCAAAAGTATATCAATTCAGTCTTAAAATGGAAAAAAAAACACAGAAAAGTATAATTGTATATTTGTACTGTTATTTAAACACACTTGTAGGTCATTATGGACATGAACATGGACTCAACAGTTGCTACCAGATTACCGAAATTGCTTTCTTAACAGGTTGACCGTGAATTTCGATCAATGTTCAGTGAGCAAGCATCTTCAAAATTGATTTCTACCTGGGAGACGAGATTTGTCCCTGGAATTCTGCACATGGCCAAAATGTCAAAACTGCCAAAGATTTCACACATCCTGGATGAGCTCTTCAATCCCCCATTAGCAATGAGAGCTGATTTTGATTTCGAAGATGAAGCGTATGAACCCTCAGCAGGTAAAGTACAGAATTGCTATGTTGAATCATATCATTTAATACAGCAGCAGGACCGAACATACCTTAACAATATCTGTCAACAAGTGCCTTTTGTTGATTTGGTTTTGTTGTAAGGTCATTCCAGAATATATTTGTAGATTAGGTTTTAACTTGTTGTTTTCACAAACAATTTTGGTTTGCTAGAGTATTCAGCACTGGACTATTGTAAAACTCGACATGCGATTGTATCCACAAAACTGAAATACAATCAACGTAATATAATTTAGCATCAAAAACAGAGGTTCATTACATAATGTATTATTCTTTTTGAGCCCAATCTGAGGTAATGTTTCTGTCTTACAGATGAGCTGTCGTTCTATTCGTTTCTCCTGCTGATTCATCTGCTGCCCTCCCAGGGTATAAGGAAAACTTCAGTTGCTGCCTCACTTGACTACTTCCTTGTGATGAAACCGGTATGTTTTTAGTCCATGGAAAACAGTTAATTCTCGGCTACCTAAATTTACACTTGATACAGGTAGAATCCGCTGCCTTTTGTTTGTGCATCTAGGCTTGATCCAAACATGTCTGTATCAGTACATTTCTCTTTGCAGTAAAGTAACAAAATTACTACTGTCATAAAGTCAGCAAGACAGGCCGGTATGGTAACACATGAAACCTTAATGAAAACAAATGTTCATAGTACAAGAACAAAATCATGGTAGTTTGTCTTAAAATTGAGTGGGCCTGACGTTTCGATCCTAGCAGGACTTTCTCAAAGGCAGAGTGACAAGAACAAGAAGGAAGGGGAGAGAGTGAATAGGACACGGATGAGAAACAAAGGACAAAGAGTGAAGCTGGTAGGGAGAGATCAAAGGGAAGGGCAAGGAGTAGGCTAGTTTGGACGGGGAGTGGAACTAGGGATTCTGAACTTCCTCTGCATGTGTATAATGTATACATCTTTGATGTACATGCAGTTATGTCCATATATTAATAACTCCATAATTTATCGTTTTTGAGGTTGGAACTCATGTGGATGAGCACCTAAAAGAAAGAGGTCGAGAACGTACTCAACCCTATCTCCTGTGCCTGGGAAGCCGTGCAGCTCCATCACAGTTTTGGGTGATTGTTGACAGCCAGGCAATTCCATGTGGTGATGATATCACAGTGGCAGTGGACAAGCTTTTTAAGATTCATTTTATTTTCAATTTGCACTATGCTACTGAGCTGTCATCATTTTATTCCTTCTTGGAAAATTATGTTTACAGTGTTGGTTTACCAAATGCTAAAATCCCGGTACGCGTTCAGGAACTCATGACTTGCATCAATGCTGTGTCAAAATAGGTTGTGCTTTTCATCTTTTCAATTGACAGATTGAAGATGTTGTTCATATTGGTTACGTTGAACAGTATAAATTGACCTAAGGTTATGCATATTGTTGACCTTAAACAGTGCAAATTGGCAAATTGACCTAAAGCTATAATTGAGGTATATGTACTGCATTTCTTATTGTTGACCTTAAACAGTGCAAATTGGCCTAATGTTAGAATTGAGGTACATGTAGTTCTTACCGTTGACCTTAAACAGTGCTAATTTTTAAAATTCATTTTATTTTCATTTTGCACTATGTTACGGAGCTGTCATCATTTTATTCCTTCTTGGAAAATTATGTAAATTTAGTGTTGGTTTACCAAATGCTAAAATCCCGGTATGCGTTCAGGAACTCATGACTTGCATCAATGCTGTGACAAATTAGGTTGTGCTTTTCATCTTTTCAATTGAAGATGTGTTCATATTGGTTTACCTTGGACAGTATAAATTGACCTAAGGTTAGAATTGAGGTCATGCATATTGTTGACCTTAAACAGTGCAAATTTATCTAAGGTTAGAATTGAGGTACATGCAGTTCTTATTGTTGACCTTAAACAGTGCAAATTGACCTAAAGCTATGATTGAGGTATATGTACTGCATTTCTTATTGTTGACCTTAAACAGTGCAAATTGACCTAAGGCTATAATTGAGGTATATGTACTGCATTTCTTATTGTTGACCTTAAACAGTGCAAATTGACCTAAAGCTATGATTGAGGTATATGTACTGCATTTCTTATTGTTGACCTTAAACAGTGCAAATTGACCTAAGGCTATAATTGAGGTATATGTACTGCATTTCTTATTGTTGACCTTAAACAGTGCAAATTGACCTAAAGCTATGATTGAGGTATATGTACTGCATTTCTTATTGTTGACCTTAAACAGTGCAAATTGACCTAAGGCTATAATTGAGGTATATGTACTGCATTTCTTATTGTTGACCTTAAACAGTGCAAATTGACCTAAGGCTATAATTGAGGTATATGTACTGCATTTCTTATTGTTGACCTTAAACAGTGCAAATTGGCCTAATGTTAGAATTGAGTTACATGTAGTTCTTACCGTTGACCTTAAACAGTGCAAATTTACCAAAGTTAGAATTGAGGTCATTCATATTGTTGAACTAAAACAGTGCAAATTTACCGAAGGCTGATATAGTTGAGGTTGATATCACAGTGGTTTACCTTGAACAGTATAAATTGACCTAAGGTTAGAATTCAGGTCATGCATATTGTTGACCTTAAACAGTGCAAATTGACCTAAAGCTATAATTGAGGTATATGTACTGCATTTCTTATTGTTGACCTTAAACAGTGCAAATTGACCTAAAGCTATGATTGAGGTATATGTATATGCATTTGTTATTGTTGACCATAACAAGTGCAAATTGACCTAGGGCTAGAATGGTGGAAGTATAGGTTGAAATTGTTTTTAACCTTGAGCAGTCCAAATGGAATTGTGATAATACTAGATAATGGATTTTTAGTGTGTATTAATTTACCTAATACTAGAAATGAGGTTGTTCATATTGTTGACCTTAATCAATGCAAATTGACCTAAAGCTATAATTGAGGTACATATAGGCTACATGCATTTCTTATTGTTGACCTTAAATAATGCAAATTGACCAAAGTTAGAATTGAGGTACATCATGGCTTCATGCAGTTTTTATTGTTGACCTTAAACAGTGCAAATTGACCTACATTGTTGTGTGTGTGTGTAAAGCTATAATTGGGGTACATGTAGGCTATACATGCAGTTTTTATTGTTGACCTGTGGCTAGAATGGTGAAAGTATAGGTGGACATTGGGGTGATCTTTATAACCTTTAATTGAACAGTCCAAATCTAATTGTGATAATACTAGACAATGAATAGACAATAACCTTAATTGGTTGATGGATTTTTAGTGTGTATTGATGTATATTATTTTGTGTAATATGCACATGTGTATACTTTGAATTGTCAATAATGAAATAAAAATCCTTCCAAACAATATTTTCTCTTTGAAGAATAATTTGTTTGTAGCTAATGGTTTAGACCAACACAATCATCAAGGCCTACCAAGAAGATGTTGCCTCATTTTAAAAGGGTTGGCAATCAACATTTTTATCATTCAATAAAAATGAAATTTTAAAAATGAAATTTTAGGCATTTTCCCACAAAATTACTGTGCTTAATCCCAACCTTTTCTACTAGCTTATAGACATTTTGAGCGGTTGCTTTAACATTTCCAAAGGTTTACACCCCACCACTTATCTAACATTATCCAATAACTATATAGGGAAATAATTAGTTGCTCCAACAATTTTCAAATGGTTGAATTTTAACACTTTAATAACTCTTTTTAAACTGTTGAAATCTTCCTCAACACTTTGCTAACTGTTTAAAAGTGTTGAATCAACCATTAAAGTGTGGTCACTGACCGAACTAATAGAAAGTGTCAAATTTAGCATTTATAAAGTTAAATTCCACACTTCAGTTTTTAGAGTGTACGTACACGCTACACAAACCCATACGCAGACGCTTCCAACGCAACAGAGTCATCGTGGGAGGTATTGATCACCAATGGCAGGCAGATCTGGTCGATATGAGTTCACTCAGTCGCTTCAATTCACACTACAGATATCTGTTGACTTGTATCGATATCTTGTCGAAATATGCCTGGGCAATTCCAATAAAAAATAAGACCGGCACTGCACTCATTGATGGTTTTAAGACAATTTTTGAAAGTGGGCGAAAACCTAAAGCACTGCAGACCGATAAAGGCACAGAGTTTACCAATCGACCCTTCCAGGGATTTCTCAAGAGACAGAAAATCAGTTTCTTCACCACTCAAAATGAAACGAAAGCCAGCGTGGTGGAAAGATTCAATCGGACGCTCAAGACCAAGATGTACAAATATTTCACGGCCACCAACAGCCACAAGTATGTCAAGGCTTTGCCTAAATTAATGTCGGCGTACAATCACTCTTACCACCGAAGCATCAAGACCACCCCAGCCTCGGTAAATACCGACAATGCCGAAAGTGTATGGCGACACCTCTACACCTCCACAGAAAGATCTAATGGAATTCAAACCGTATCGTACAAATTCGATGTAGGTGATACGGTGCGCATCAGCATGGCTGCCAGACGATTTAGGAAAGGATATCTCCCCAACTGGACCACTGAATTGTTTACGATCAGCGCGCAAATCCCACGCCATCCACCCGTGTATAAGTTGAAAGATTACGACGGGGAAGAATTGGACGGGACATTCTACGAACAAGAGCTTCAACGGGTGATAAAATTGGATAACCTTTACCAGATAGAGAGAGTAGTAAGAACGCGAAAGATTGGTGGGAAGAAAGAGTACTTCGTCAAGTGGCTGGGATACCCCGACAAATTTAACAGTTGGGTGACGAATATACACAAATTATAAAACCCTCTGACACGAAGGGTTGGTGACACAGCGAAAGTTAACCTTCACCATGACAGACTCGTTTTACGTCACGCTCCCATCCAACAGTTCTATGAACAGTCATCCTAATAACACATTGAGTCATTATTACGTGACTCTACCGTCCCCACTCTCGTTTGAAGGAGACTGGGAAGTAGCTATAGCCGAGATTAGTTACCCACACCGCTGGCTGAACGTCGTTGAGGGTGAGAATAGCGTAGTATGCGCGGTCGGTGAGAATTCATCACACCTTCATCGACATCGAATACCCGAGGGTTACTATCCCACTCCCGAAGATCTATTCAAAAGCTTCGAACCTCCCATCGATCACGATGGGCGCATCCGATTCTCGTATAACAAATACATTCAAAAAGTGATCTTGAAAACGGAAGGTGCGGTAGTCAGACTGACGGGTGGTTTGGCAATCATGCTGGGTTTTGAAAAAGAGAACTTCATTACGACCACTCAGAAAGCTCCACGAGTGGCAAACCTCCAACCCTTTCATTCTCTGTTCATTTACTCCAATATCGTAGAGTACAACACGGTGGGGGATACAAGAGCCCCTCTACTGCGAATCGTCACCGTGGATGGAAAGTACGGCAAAACGGTCACCAAAACCTACGACAACCCGCATTACATGAATCTCAAACAGAAGCTGGTGGACACGATCGAGATAGATATAAGGGACGACACGGGCCGACTCATTCCATTTGTCGCCGGTAAAGTGATCGTAAAGGTTCACTTTAGAAGAAAGCGCTCCTCATACTTCGGGTAATCGCTGCATATCTCCACAATGGGCCGCTATCTTCCCAGCGGTAAGGATTATGAGAACTATTACGTGGGTCAAGTGGGACGTGGCCACCCGGTGTTTACCGGGGCGAGAACCCAGAGAGGCTACGGACTTGGGGGAATTCTCGGTGGACTTTTCCGATCGGCAATGCCTCTGATCAAACAGGGAGCAAAGACGCTCGGTCGTGAGGCCCTCCGTACTGGAGTAGGAATCGCTCAAGATGCGATGGAAGGGAAAGACATCAAGAAAGCGACCAAAGCCAGACTCCTTCATGCCGGGCGCAATCTGACGAACAAGGCGGTCCGCAGCGTGAGGACCAGAAAAGCGCAGGGCCCGCGACGGGGTATAAAAAGAAAAGCAACCGGCAGACGAGCCACTTCTACATCAGGCAGGAAACGGAAAAGGTCGCTTGACATATTTGACTAGTGACCACCTTGTTCTCCGCAACACTTCTTTAAATTAGTTATGGCTATGCTACACACACATTCCGGTGAGTGTGCCAAATCCGAGCTGGATTTGTTCGCGCTCCCTCCCACCCAGACCAGTGTCGAGAAAGGACAATGGGTGGAATTTCACCCTATCTCAACCATATCCGATGGGGGTCCGATAGAGTTTTTCATCCCAGGATCCGGGGAGGAGTACCTGGACCTCAACCAAACTCAGCTTTACATCAGAGCAAAAGTGACCAAAGGAGACGGCTCCAATCTAGCAGCGGACGACCCCGTCGGTCCCGTCAATCTATTTTTACAATCTCTGTTTAGCCAAATAGACGTGAGCTTGAACGAACGATTGATCTCTCCTTCCACACCCACCTACCCCTATCGAGCCATGATCGAAACCCTACTGAGCTATGGGAACGATGCCAAGACCACCCAGCTCACGGCCGGTCTGTTCTACAAAGAAACCGCGGGAAGAATGGACAATCCAGACCCGCTGGCGGATGACGCGGCGGTCAACGAAGGTCTAAAGAAGAGAAGGCAATACGTCAAAAACAGTCGCGTGGTGGATATGATCGGACCCATCCACAGCGACATCTTTCAAGACAGACACATGCTGAATGGGGTGGACTTGAAACTCAAATTGATCCGCAGCAGCGATGCCTTCTGCCTCATGGCTACCGGAGCCAATCCTTCCTACAAAGTAGTGATTCAAGATGCGTCGGTGTTCGTCCGCAAGGTCAAAGTCAGCTCGGCGGTTATGCTGGGCCACATGAAGGCACTGGAGAGAGGCACGGCCAAATATCCACTCAGACGCATCATGTGCAAGATGGTGTCCGTCCCCCAGGGTAATTTAACCCTAACTCAAGACCACATCTTCCTCGGGCAGCTTCCATCCCGCATCGTAGTGGGGTGTGTGACCAACGAGGCCTTTAACGGTCGCTACGGCAAAAACCCCTTCAACTTCCAGCATATGAACGTCAACTACCTGACGGTTCACGTGGACGGAGAACAAATCCCCTACACGCCCTTGAAACCTACTTTCGACCAGCCGACAGGAGGGAACTTCATCAGAGCCTACCAAACTCTCTTCTCTGGAACCGATAAAATGTACCAGGATGAAGGCAACACCATCAGTCGGGAGGACTACGCCGAAGGACACGCGCTGTACGCCTTTGATCTGAGTCCTGACTTGTCCGCTGGAGGACATTTCAATCTGGTCAAACGCGGCAATCTCCGTCTGGACATGCATTTTGCTGCCCCTCTGCAGAAAACCATCAACGTCATCATCTACGCGGAGTTTAACAACATTCTAGAAATAGACCAGGCGCGCAACATCATCTTCGATTACGCGAGCTAAGATAATAACCGATGGATAGTCTGGAGATTGCTCGTATATTAAAGCAGGATCGTTTCACCAAACATTACTTCAAGGGAGTATTTGCCTGCGACCAACTTCCCACGCGGTACGTCCCTCGTCCGAGCGCTTTCGTCATGAATACGGATCCATCCGACAAACCCGGCAAGCACTGGGTGGCTATTTACATCGCCCGGAATGGAAAGGGGGAATATTTCGATTCGTACGGACAGAAGCCATCAGTGCCGCAGTTTAAAAACTTTCTAAAGAAGAACGCTTCCTCAGTCACCTACAACCGTCAATCTCTACAGGGCCCTATGTCCGCTATGTGTGGACAGTACACTATATTCTTCTTACTGCAACGATGCCGTGGATTGACCATGTCGAAAATAACGCGTTTATTTTCCTCTGATAAAATGGACAATGATATTACAGTAAATGATTTCATAAGAAAGCAGTTCCCTCGTGCTAAGACTTTTGTGTATGACGAACAATTTCTCGTCAGACAAATTTCAAGGTCATTGTTTAAATGAGTTAACATTTGGAAGTTGTATGAAATTATTGTTTATAACCCTAAAGTCCAACGTGTACACACCTCCACCATCCTGACGTCAGTCAGGCGATGACGTCACCAATTCGGATTGAGTAAAAGCTGAATTCGGACAAGTCTTGTCTTGTACCATTGTTTAGGGATTAAGTTACAGACATGTCTCGTCTTGAGAAGGATTAAACTACCGGTCTTTATAAAGGGTGGGACGAGAGGAGGTGGAAATCATTTCTACGCCGATGTTTGGTGAGAGTGGACCCTCCGTCGACCGTCACGATCGTCCTACATGCTCTATCCGAAAATGGGTGAACTACCAACATTACAAATTCCCATTGACGCGTCCTCTGAAACTGAGATTCACCCATCTTCTCCTCGAGATTCTGTGGTGGCTGGTCCGTTCGATTGTGTTAAAAAGTTAACGCACGAGCAAGTCAGGAGAGGATGGCGCGAGAGTTTCAGCTCCACGATGGCGAGACCCTACTTCTACAACATCTTCACCCGAGAGAGCGTCTGGTCCATTCCGGACGTCATACCGACACAGCGTGAATCTGGACCCGCAGTCGACATTCTCCAAGCTGCGATGGCGGAACTCACAAATGGTGTCCCCAAGACCCAGAGAGACAACCAGAAGGCCTCCAGCTCCGCATCGATGGACTACACGGCACCGCAGTTCATCAAGGGGAAGCAAGCGGTGAAAAGAAAGTTCAACCCGGACCCCGACCAGGAGACCAACGACAAGAACGCCGTGGCATTCCACATCGGAGGTGAGCGTTATGCAGTCGTCAAGCGCTTCAAGGGACGGGTCTTTGTGAATCTACGAGAGTACTACTTGAAAGAGGGGACCTCCAAACTACTGGCTGGAAAAAAGGGACTGAACCTGACGTCTGACGAGTGGAAGCAGTTGGCCATGCAGGGTGCCAACATAACCGCAGCCATAGACTATGTCTAGAGTTGGTAGTCAGTGATTCTGTATCATTTTATTTTTTATTTATTTATCTATTTTTTTTTTCTTCTGTTTAATGTTTCTAGATGAATGTTCCGATGACGATGAGTACGTTGCCGACTGCAAGCAAAGGGTTATGACATTGTTAAAGAGAATCCTTACCAGGATCGTTACCGACCGAATTTTAAGCCTAACGTACAAAGCCCAAACACAACTAGGATGCGAAGGGTGTGAGAAAGACTGGCTGAGTCAATACGATCACGCCTGTTTGTTTTTTGGAATGGATCCGATAAGTTGCCTCAGTGACTATGTAGATGAACACTACGAGCTAGCCGCGCAGTCGGTGGACAAGACCAAAGTCGCTCTCGTATTTGGTGCGGTGACCAGCCGTCTTGGCGTAGGTCCATTTACTTACGAAGGAATGAACACGCACGATATAATTGACCAAGTACTGAATGAGTGGAAACTTGATCCTGCCGACCTCAGTCGATCGTTTTATACCAACGTATTCGACATTTTAACGGAGCTCATAGATGACATGATCCAAAGACTAAATCTTGATTTATAAAAGATGGTTGCACGATTGGAACACTTCCAAAAACAAGAATCGCTTAAGTAAAAGGTATTTTAGTCATGTTTAGTCATTAATACTGTTTTGTACTTTATCTAACGGTAGATAGACTTTTTTATTTTATTTTTATTTTTATTATTATTATTATTATTTTTTTTTTTTTGTGCTTAAAACTTTTAGGCCTATTATTAACATTATCGCTATTGTTATTGTCGTTACACGTGGAGAAGACTTAAATAAAATACTTCAAACTCTAAATCGCCCGTTGACCACTTAAGGAATGTTCTGGTGAGTTCCGGTTGGTTTTAGGCACCCGTTTCGACCTTTATTTACCACCGCCTGCCTCGTTGCCATTCGTAATACCCACTTCCACCTCCCCTTCCTCCTTCACCTAACGACTCCGCCCCCAACTCCACCTCCACCTCCCCTTCCTCCTTTACCTAACGACTCCGCCCCCAACTCCACCTCCACCTCCCCTTCCTCCTTTACCTAACGACTCCGCCCCCAACTCCACCTCCACCTCCCCTTCCTCCTTTACCTAACGACTCCGCCCCCAACTCCACCTCCCACCTCCCCTTCCTCCTTTACCTAACGACTCCGCCCCCAACTCCACCTCCCACCTCAATCCCACCTCCACCTCCCACCTCCACCTCCCACCTCCCACCTCCACCTCCCACCTCCACCTCCCACCTCCACCTCCCACCTCCACCTCCCACCTCCACCTCCACCTCCACCTCCACCTCAACACGGTATCCATTTGCTCTTTATATACTACTCGCACCCCTTTAGCCCTGCGCGCGTAGGCTCATAGCGTGTGGGTTTGTGCGTAGACAAATCTCGTACCCCTTTGGAGAATGACTCGCACCCTTTTAGACGTGCAGCGCGTAGTCCCATAGCGTGTGGGTTTGTGCGTAGACAAATCTCGCACCCCTTTTGACATGCAGAGCGTAGTCCCATAGCGTGTGGGTTTGTGCGTAGACAAATCTCGCACCCCTTTTGAGAAAAACTCGCACCCCTAGCCCTGCGCGCGTAGGCCCATAGCGTGTGGGTTTGTGCGTAGACAAATCTCGCACGACTTTGGAGAAAGACTCGCACCCTTTTAGACGTGCAGCGCTTAGTCCCATAGCGTGTGGGTTTGTGCGTAGACAAATCTCGCACCCCTTTGGAGAAAGACTCGCACCCCTTTAGCCCTGCGCGCGTAGGCTCATAGCGTGTGGGTTTGTGCGTAGACAAATCTCGCACCCCTTTGGAGAAAGACTCGCACCCTTTTAGACGTGCAGCGCGTAGTCGCATAGCGTGTGGGTTTGTGCCTAGACAAATCTCGCACCCCTTTGGAGAAAGACTCCCACCCCTTTAGCCCTTCGCGCGTAGGCTGATAGAGTGTGGGTTTGTGCGTAGACAAATCTCGCACCCCTTTTGAGAAAGACTCGCATCCCTTTAGCCCTGCGCGCGTAGGCCCATAGCGTGTGGGTTTGTGTCTAGATAAATATCGCACCCCTTTCGAGAAAGACTCGCACCCCTAGCCCTGCGCGCGTAGGCCCATAGCGTGTGGGTTTGTGCGTAGACTAATCTCGCACGACTTTGTAGAAAGACTCGCACCCTTTTAGACGTGCAGCGCTTAGTCCCATAGCGTGTGGGTTTGTGCGTAGACAAATCTCGCACCCCTTTGGAGAAAGACTCGCACCCCTTTAGCCCTGCGCGCGTAGGCTCATAGCGTGTGGGTTTGTGCGTAGACAAATCTCGCACCCCTTTGGAGAATGACTCGCACCCTTTTAGACGTGCAGCGCGTAGTCCCATAGCGTGTGGGTTTGTGCGTAGACAAATCTCGCACCCCTTTGGAAAAAGACTCGCACCCCTTTAGCCCTGCAGCGCGTAGTCCCATAGCATGTGGGTTTGTGCGTAGACAAATCTCGCACCCCTTTGGAGAAAGACTCGCACCCCTTTAGACGTGCAGCGCGTAGTCCCATAGAGTGTGGGTTTGTGCGTAGACAAATCTCGCACCCCTTTGGAGAAAGACTCGCACCCCTTTAGCCCTGCAGCGCGTAGTCCCATAGCATGTGGGTTTGTGCGTAGACAAATCTCGCACCCCTTTGGAGAAAGACTCGCACCCCTTTAGACGTGCAGCGCGTAGTCCCATAGCATGTGGGTTTGTGCGTAGACAAATCTCGCACCCCTTTGGAGAAAGACCCGCACCCCTTTAGACGTGCAGCGCGTAGTCCCATAGCATGTGGGTTTGTGCGTAGACAAATCTCGCACCCCTTTGGAGAAAGACTCGCACCCCTTTAGACGTGCAGCGCGTAGTCCTATAGCGTGTGGGTTTGTGCGTAGACAAATCTCGCACCCCTTTGGAAAAAGACTCGCACCCCTTTAGCCCTGCAGCGCGTAGTCCCATAGCATGTGGGTTTGTGCGTAGACAAATCTCGCACCCCTTTGGAGAAAGACTCGCACCCCTTTAGACGTGCAGCGCGTAGTCCCATAGCGTGTGGGTTTGTGCGTAGACAAATCTCGCACCCCTTTGGAGAAAGACTCGCACCCCTTTAGACGTGCAGCGCGTAGTCCCATAGAGTGTGGGTTTGTGCGTAGACAAATCTCGCACCCCTTTGGAGAAAGACTCGCACCCCTTTAGACGGGCAGCTCGTAGTCCTATAGCATGTGGGTTTGTGCGTATAGACAAATCTCGCACCCCTTTCGAGAAAGCTCGCACCCCTTTAGACGTGCAGCGCGTAGTCCCATAGCGTGTGGGTTTGTGCGTAGACAAATCTCGCACCCCTTTGGAGAAAGACCCGCACCCCTTTAGACGTGCAGCGCGTAGGCCCATAGCATGTGGGTTTGTGCGTAGACAAATCTCGCACCCCTTTGGAGAAAGACCCGCACCCCTTTAGACGTGCAGCGCGTAGGCCCATAGCATGTGGGTTTGTGCGTGGACAAATCTCGCACCCCTTTGGAGAAAGACTCGCACCCCTTTAGCCCTGCAGTGCGTAGGCCCATGGCGTGTGGGTTTGTGCGTGGACAAATCTCGCACCCCTTTGGAGAAAGACTCGCACCCCTTTAGACGTGCAGCGCGTAGTCCCATAGCATGTGGGTTTGTGCGTAGACAAATCTCGCACCCCTTTGGAGAAAGACTCGCACCCCTTTAGACGTGCAGCGCGTAGTCCCATAGCATGTGGGTTTGTGCGTAGACAAATCTCGCACCCCTTTGGAGAAAGACTCGCACCCATTTAGACGTGCAGCGCGTAGTCCCATAGCATGTGGGTTTGTGCGTAGACAAATCTCGCACCCCTTTGGAGAAAGACCCGCACCCCTTTAGACGTGCAGCGCGTAGTCCCTTAGCATGTGGGTTTGTGCGTAGACAAATCTCGCACCCCTTTGGAGAAAGACTCGCACCCCTTTAGACGTGCAGCGCGTAGTCCCATAGCGTGTGGGTTTGTGCGTAGACAAATCTCGCACCCCTTTGGAGAAAGACTCGCACCCCTTTAGACGTGCAGCGCGTAGTCCCATAGAGTGTGGGTTTGTGCGTAGACAAATCTCGCACCCCTTTGGAGAAAGACTCGCACCCCTTTGGACGGGCAGCTCGTAGTGCTATAGCATGTGGGTTTGTGCGTATAGACAAATCTCGCACCCCTTTGGAGAAAGACTCGCACCCCTTTAGACGTGCAGCGCGTAGTCCCATAGCGTGTGGGTTTGTGCGTAGACAAATCTCGCACCCCTTTGGAGAAAGACTCGCACCCCTTTAGACGGGCAGCGCGTAGTCCCATAGAGTGTGGGTTTGTGCGTAGACAAATCTCGCACCCCTTTGGAGAAAGACTCGCACCCATTTAGACGGGCAGCGCGTAGTCCCATAGCATGTGGGTTTGTGCGTAGACAAATCTCGCACCCCTTTGGAGAAAGACTCGCACCCCTTTAGACGGGCAGCGCGTAGTCCCATAGAGTGTGGGTTTGTGCGTAGACAAATCTCGCACCCCTTTGGAGAAAGACTCGCACCCATTTAGACGGGCAGCGCGTAGTCCCATAGCATGTGGGTTTGTGCGTAGACAAATCTCGCACCCCTTTGGAGAAAGACTCGCACCCCTTTAGACGGGCAGCGCGTAGTCCCATAGAGTGTGGGTTTGTGCGTAGACAAATCTCGCACCCCTTTGGAGAAAGACTCGCACCCCTTTAGCCCTGCAGCGCGTAGTCCCATAGCATGTGGGTTTGTGCGTAGACAAATCTCGCATCCCTTTGGAGAAAGACTCGCACCCCTTTAGCCCTGCAGCGCGTAGTCCCATATAGTGTGGGTTTGTGCGTAGACAAATCTCGCACCCCTTTGGAGAAAGACTCGCACCCCTTTAGACGTGCAGCGCGTAGTCCCATAGAGTGTGGGTTTGTGCGTAGACAAATCTCGCACCCCTTTGGAGAAAGACTCGCACCCCTTTAGACGGGCAGCGCGTAGTCCCATAGCATGTGGGTTTGTGCGTAGACAAATCTCGCACCCCTTTGGAGAAAGACTCGCACCCCTTTAGCCCTGCAGCGCGTAGTCCCATAGCATGTGGGTTTGTGCGTAGACAAATCTCGCACCCCTTTGGAGAAAGACCCGCACCCCTTTAGACGTGCAGCGCGTAGGCCCATAGCATGTGGGTTTGTGCGTAGACAAATCTCGCACCCCTTTGGAGAAAGACCCGCACCCCTTTAGACGTGCAGCGCGTAGGCCCATAGCATGTGGGTTTGTGCGTGGACAAATCTCGCACCCCTTTGGAGAAAGACTCGCACCCCTTTAGCCCTGCAGTGCGTAGGCCCATGGCGTGTGGGTTTGTGCGTGGACAAATCTCGCACCCCTTTGGAGAAAGACTCGCACCCCTTTAGACGTGCAGCGCGTAGTCCCATAGAGTGTGGGTTTGTGCGTAGACAAATCTCGCACCCCTTTG
Source organism: Luidia sarsii (assembly GCA_949987565.1). NCBI lineage: Eukaryota > Metazoa > Echinodermata > Asteroidea > Paxillosida > Luidiidae > Luidia > Luidia sarsii. The sequence continues at coordinate 4,667,624 of OX465102.1, forward strand.
GAGAAAGACTCGCACCCCTTTAGACGTGAAGCGCGTAGTCCCATAGAGTGTGGGTTTGTGCGTAGACAAATCTCGCACCCCTTTGGAGAAAGACTCGCACCCCTTTAGCCCTGCAGCGCGTAGTCCCATAGCATGTGGGTTTGTGCGTAGACAAATCTCGCACCCCTTTGGAGAAAGACTCGCACCGCTTTAGACGTGCAGCGCGTAGTCCCATAGCATGTGGGTTTGTGCGTAGACAAATCTCGCACCCCTTTGGAGAAAGACCCGCACCCCTTTAGACGTGCAGCGCGTAGTCCCATAGCATGTGGGTTTGTGCGTAGACAAATCTCGCACCCCTTTGGAGAAAGACTCGCACCCCTTTAGACGTGCAGCGCGTAGTCCTATAGCGTGTGGGTTTGTGCGTAGACAAATCTCGCACCCCTTTGGAGAAAGACTCGCACCCCTTTAGCCCTGCAGCGCGTAGTCCCATAGCATGTGGGTTTGTGCGTAGACAAATCTCGCACCCCTTTGGAGAAAGACTCGCACCCCTTTAGACGTGCAGCGCGTAGTCCCATAGAGTGTGGGTTTGTGCGTGTAGACAAATCTCGCACCCCTTTGGAGAAAGACTCGCACCCCTTTAGACGGGCAGCTCGTAGTCCTATAGCATGTGGGTTTGTGCGTATAGACAAATCTCGCACCCCTTTGGAGAAAGACTCGCACCCCTTTAGACGTGCAGCGCGTAGTCCCATAGCGTGTGGGTTTGTGCGTAGACAAATCTCGCACCCCTTTGGAGAAAGACTCGCACCCCTTTAGACGTGCAGCGCGTAGTCCCATAGAGTGTGGGTTTGTGCGTAGACAAATCTCGCACCCCTTTGGAGAAAGACTCGCACCCCTTTAGACGGGCAGCTCGTAGTCCTATAGCATGTGGGTTTGTGCGTATAGACAAATCTCGCACCCCTTTGGAGAAAGGTCGCACCCCTTTAGACGTGCAGCGCGTAGTCCCATAGCGTGTGGGTTTGTGCGTAGACAAATCTCGCACCCCTTTGGAGAAAGACCCGCACCCCTTTAGACGTGCAGCGCGTAGGCCCATAGCATGTGGGTTTGTGCGTAGACAAATCTCGCACCCCTTTGGAGAAAGACCCGCACCCCTTTAGACGTGCAGCGCGTAGGCCCATAGCATGTGGGTTTGTGCGTGGACAAATCTCGCACCCCTTTGGAGAAAGACTCGCACCCCTTTAGCCCTGCAGTGCGTAGGCCCATGGCGTGTGGGTTTGTGTGTGGACAAATCTCGCACCCCTTTGGAGAAAGACTCGCACCCCTTTAGACGTGCAGCGCGTAGTCCCATAGAGTGTGGGTTTGTGCGTAGACAAATCTCGCACCCCTTTGGAGAAAGACTCGCACCCCTTTAGACGTGCAGCGCGTAGTCCCATAGAGTGTGGGTTTGTGCGTAGACAAATCTCGCACCCCTTTGGAGAAAGACTCGCACCCCTTTAGCCCTGCAGCGCGTAGTCCCATAGCATGTGGGTTTGTGCGTAGACAAATCTCGCACCCCTTTGGAGAAAGACCCGCACCCCTTTAGACGTGCAGCGCGTAGTCCCATAGAGTGTGGGTTTGTGCGTAGACAAATCTCGCACCCCTTTGGAGAAAGACTCGCACCCCTTTAGACGGGCAGCTCGTAGTCCTATAGCATGTGGGTTTGTGCGTATAGACAAATCTCGCACCCCTTTGGAGAAAGCTCGCACCCCTTTAGACGGGCAGCGCGTAGTCCCATAGCGTGTGGGTTTGTGCGTAGACAAATCTCGCACCCCTTTGGAGAAAGACTCGCACCTCTTTAGACGGGCAGCGCGTAGTCCCATAGAGTGTGGGTTTGTGCGTAGACAAATCTCGCACCCCTTTGGAGAAAGACTCGCACCCATTTAGACGGGCAGCGCGTAGTCCCATAGCATGTGGGTTTGTGCGTAGACAAATCTCGCACCCCTTTGGAGAAAGACTCGCACCCCTTTAGACGGGCAGCGCGTAGTCCCATAGAGTGTGGGTTTGTGCGTAGACAAATCTCGCACCCCTTTGGAGAAAGACTCGCACCCCTTTAGACGGGCAGCGCGTAGTCCCATAGAGTGTGGGTTTGTGCGTAGACAAATCTCGCACCCCTTTGGAGAAAGACTCGCACCCCTTTAGCCCTGCAGCGCGTAGTCCCATAGCATGTGGGTTTGTGCGTAGACAAATCTCGCATCCCTTTGGAGAAAGACTCGCACCCCTTTAGCCCTGCAGCGCGTAGTCCCATATAGTGTGGGTTTGTGCGTAGACAAATCTCGCACCCCTTTGGAGAAAGACTCGCACCCCTTTAGACGTGCAGCGCGTAGTCCCATAGAGTGTGGGTTTGTGCGTAGACAAATCTCGCACCCCTTTGGAGAAAGACTCGCACCCCTTTAGACGGGCAGCGCGTAGTCCCATAGCATGTGGGTTTGTGCGTAGACAAATCTCGCACCCCTTTGGAGAAAGACTCGCACCCCTTTAGCCCTGCAGCGCGTAGTCCCATAGCATGTGGGTTTGTGCGTAGACAAATCTCGCACCCCTTTGGAGAAAGACCCGCACCCCTTTAGACGTGCAGCGCGTAGGCCCATAGCATGTGGGTTTGTGCGTAGACAAATCTCGCACCCCTTTGGAGAAAGACCCGCACCCCTTTAGACGTGCAGCGCGTAGGCCCATAGCATGTGGGTTTGTGCGTGGACAAATCTCGCACCCCTTTGGAGAAAGACTCGCACCCCTTTAGCCCTGCAGTGCGTAGGCCCATGGCGTGTGGGTTTGTGCGTGGACAAATCTCGCACCCCTTTGGAGAAAGACTCGCACCCCTTTAGACGTGCAGCGCGTAGTCCCATAGAGTGTGGGTTTGTGCGTAGACAAATCTCGCACCCCTTTGGAGAAAGACTCGCACCCCTTTAGACGTGGAGCGCGTAGTCCCATAGAGTGTGGGTTTGTGCGTAGACAAATCTCGCACCCCTTTGGAGAAAGACTCGCACCCCTTTAGCCCTGCAGCGCGTAGTCCCATAGCATGTGGGTTTGTGCGTAGACAAATCTCGCACCCCTTTGGAGAAAGACTCGCACCCCTTTAGACGTGCAGCGCGTAGTCCCATAGCGTGTGGGTTTGTGCGTAGACAAATCTCGCACCCCTTTGGAGAAAGACTCGCACCCCTTTAGACGTGCAGCGCGTAGTCCCATAGAGTGTGGGTTTGTGCGTAGACAAATCTCGCACCCCTTTGGAGAAAGACTCGCACCCCTTTAGACGGGCAGCTCGTAGTCCTATAGCATGTGGGTTTGTGCGTATAGACAAATCTCGCACCCCTTTGGAGAAAGGTCGCACCCCTTTAGACGTGCAGCGCGTAGTCCCATAGCGTGTGGGTTTGTGCGTAGACAAATCTCGCACCCCTTTGGAGAAAGACCCGCACCCCTTTAGACGTGCAGCGCGTAGGCCCATAGCATGTGGGTTTGTGCGTAGACAAATCTCGCACCCCTTTGGAGAAAGACCCGCACCCCTTTAGACGTGCAGCGCGTAGGCCCATAGCATGTGGGTTTGTGCGTGGACAAATCTCGCATCCCTTTGGAGAAAGACTCGCACCCCTTTAGCCCTGCAGTGCGTAGGCCCATGGCGTGTGGGTTTGTGTGTGGACAAATCTCGCACCCCTTTGGAGAAAGACTCGCACCCCTTTAGACGTGCAGCGCGTAGTCCCATAGAGTGTGGGTTTGTGCGTAGACAAATCTCGCACCCCTTTGGAGAAAGACTCGCACCCCTTTAGACGTGAAGCGCGTAGTCCCATAGAGTGTGGGTTTGTGCGTAGACAAATCTCGCACCCCTTTGGAGAAAGACTCGCACCCCTTTAGCCCTGCAGCGCGTAGTCCCATAGCATGTGGGTTTGTGCGTAGACAAATCTCGCACCCCTTTGGAGAAAGACTCGCACCGCTTTAGACGTGCAGCGCGTAGTCCCATAGCATGTGGGTTTGTGCGTAGACAAATCTCGCACCCCTTTGGAGAAAGACCCGCACCCCTTTAGACGTGCAGCGCGTAGTCCCATAGCATGTGGGTTTGTGCGTAGACAAATCTCGCACCCCTTTGGAGAAAGACTCGCACCCCTTTAGACGTGCAGCGCGTAGTCCTATAGCGTGTGGGTTTGTGCGTAGACAAATCTCGCACCCCTTTGGAGAAAGACTCGCACCCCTTTAGCCCTGCAGCGCGTAGTCCCATAGCATGTGGGTTTGTGCGTAGACAAATCTCGCACCCCTTTGGAGAAAGACTCGCACCCCTTTAGACGTGCAGCGCGTAGTCCCATAGAGTGTGGGTTTGTGCGTGTAGACAAATCTCGCACCCCTTTGGAGAAAGACTCGCACCCCTTTAGACGGGCAGCTCGTAGTCCTATAGCATGTGGGTTTGTGCGTATAGACAAATCTCGCACCCCTTTGGAGAAAGACTCGCACCCCTTTAGACGTGCAGCGCGTAGTCCCATAGCGTGTGGGTTTGTGCGTAGACAAATCTCGCACCCCTTTGGAGAAAGACTCGCACCCCTTTAGACGTGCAGCGCGTAGTCCCATAGAGTGTGGGTTTGTGCGTAGACAAATCTCGCACCCCTTTGGAGAAAGACTCGCACCCCTTTAGACGGGCAGCTCGTAGTCCTATAGCATGTGGGTTTGTGCGTATAGACAAATCTCGCACCCCTTTGGAGAAAGGTCGCACCCCTTTAGACGTGCAGCGCGTAGTCCCATAGCGTGTGGGTTTGTGCGTAGACAAATCTCGCACCCCTTTGGAGAAAGACCCGCACCCCTTTAGACGTGCAGCGCGTAGGCCCATAGCATGTGGGTTTGTGCGTAGACAAATCTCGCACCCCTTTGGAGAAAGACCCGCACCCCTTTAGACGTGCAGCGCGTAGGCCCATAGCATGTGGGTTTGTGCGTGGACAAATCTCGCACCCCTTTGGAGAAAGACTCGCACCCCTTTAGCCCTGCAGTGCGTAGGCCCATGGCGTGTGGGTTTGTGTGTGGACAAATCTCGCACCCCTTTGGAGAAAGACTCGCACCCCTTTAGACGTGCAGCGCGTAGTCCCATAGAGTGTGGGTTTGTGCGTAGACAAATCTCGCACCCCTTTGGAGAAAGACTCGCACCCCTTTAGACGTGCAGCGCGTAGTCCCATAGAGTGTGGGTTTGTGCGTAGACAAATCTCGCACCCCTTTGGAGAAAGACTCGCACCCCTTTAGCCCTGCAGCGCGTAGTCCCATAGCATGTGGGTTTGTGCGTAGACAAATCTCGCACCCCTTTGGAGAAAGACCCGCACCCCTTTAGACGTGCAGCGCGTAGTCCCATAGAGTGTGGGTTTGTGCGTAGACAAATCTCGCACCCCTTTGGAGAAAGACTCGCACCCCTTTAGACGGGCAGCTCGTAGTCCTATAGCATGTGGGTTTGTGCGTATAGACAAATCTCGCACCCCTTTGGAGAAAGCTCGCACCCCTTTAGACGGGCAGCGCGTAGTCCCATAGCGTGTGGGTTTGTGCGTAGACAAATCTCGCACCCCTTTGGAGAAAGACTCGCACCTCTTTAGACGGGCAGCGCGTAGTCCCATAGAGTGTGGGTTTGTGCGTAGACAAATCTCGCACCCCTTTGGAGAAAGACTCGCACCCATTTAGACGGGCAGCGCGTAGTCCCATAGCATGTGGGTTTGTGCGTAGACAAATCTCGCACCCCTTTGGAGAAAGACTCGCACCCCTTTAGACGGGCAGCGCGTAGTCCCATAGAGTGTGGGTTTGTGCGTAGACAAATCTCGCACCCCTTTGGAGAAAGACTCGCACCCCTTTAGACGGGCAGCGCGTAGTCCCATAGAGTGTGGGTTTGTGCGTAGACAAATCTCGCACCCCTTTGGAGAAAGACTCGCACCCCTTTAGCCCTGCAGCGCGTAGTCCCATAGCATGTGGGTTTGTGCGTAGACAAATCTCGCATCCCTTTGGAGAAAGACTCGCACCCCTTTAGCCCTGCAGCGCGTAGTCCCATATAGTGTGGGTTTGTGCGTAGACAAATCTCGCACCCCTTTGGAGAAAGACTCGCACCCCTTTAGACGTGCAGCGCGTAGTCCCATAGAGTGTGGGTTTGTGCGTAGACAAATCTCGCACCCCTTTGGAGAAAGACTCGCACCCCTTTAGACGGGCAGCGCGTAGTCCCATAGCATGTGGGTTTGTGCGTAGACAAATCTCGCACCCCTTTGGAGAAAGACTCGCACCCCTTTAGCCCTGCAGCGCGTAGTCCCATAGCATGTGGGTTTGTGCGTAGACAAATCTCGCACCCCTTTGGAGAAAGACCCGCACCCCTTTAGACGTGCAGCGCGTAGGCCCATAGCATGTGGGTTTGTGCGTAGACAAATCTCGCACCCCTTTGGAGAAAGACCCGCACCCCTTTAGACGTGCAGCGCGTAGGCCCATAGCATGTGGGTTTGTGCGTGGACAAATCTCGCACCCCTTTGGAGAAAGACTCGCACCCCTTTAGCCCTGCAGTGCGTAGGCCCATGGCGTGTGGGTTTGTGCGTGGACAAATCTCGCACCCCTTTGGAGAAAGACTCGCACCCCTTTAGACGTGCAGCGCGTAGTCCCATAGAGTGTGGGTTTGTGCGTAGACAAATCTCGCACCCCTTTGGAGAAAGACTCGCACCCCTTTAGACGTGGAGCGCGTAGTCCCATAGAGTGTGGGTTTGTGCGTAGACAAATCTCGCACCCCTTTGGAGAAAGACTCGCACCCCTTTAGCCCTGCAGCGCGTAGTCCCATAGCATGTGGGTTTGTGCGTAGACAAATCTCGCACCCCTTTGGAGAAAGACTCGCACCCCTTTAGACGTGCAGCGCGTAGTCCCATAGCGTGTGGGTTTGTGCGTAGACAAATCTCGCACCCCTTTGGAGAAAGACTCGCACCCCTTTAGACGTGCAGCGCGTAGTCCCATAGAGTGTGGGTTTGTGCGTAGACAAATCTCGCACCCCTTTGGAGAAAGACTCGCACCCCTTTAGACGGGCAGCTCGTAGTCCTATAGCATGTGGGTTTGTGCGTATAGACAAATCTCGCACCCCTTTGGAGAAAGGTCGCACCCCTTTAGACGTGCAGCGCGTAGTCCCATAGCGTGTGGGTTTGTGCGTAGACAAATCTCGCACCCCTTTGGAGAAAGACCCGCACCCCTTTAGACGTGCAGCGCGTAGGCCCATAGCATGTGGGTTTGTGCGTAGACAAATCTCGCACCCCTTTGGAGAAAGACCCGCACCCCTTTAGACGTGCAGCGCGTAGGCCCATAGCATGTGGGTTTGTGCGTGGACAAATCTCGCATCCCTTTGGAGAAAGACTCGCACCCCTTTAGCCCTGCAGTGCGTAGGCCCATGGCGTGTGGGTTTGTGTGTGGACAAATCTCGCACCCCTTTGGAGAAAGACTCGCACCCCTTTAGACGTGCAGCGCGTAGTCCCATAGAGTGTGGGTTTGTGCGTAGACAAATCTCGCACCCCTTTGGAGAAAGACTCGCACCCCTTTAGACGTGCAGCGCGTAGTCCCATAGAGTGTGGGTTTGTGCGTAGACAAATCTCGCACCCCTTTGGAGAAAGACTCGCACCCCTTTCGACGGGCAGCTCGTAGTCCTATAGCATGTGGGTTTGTGCGTATAGACAAATCTCGCACCCCTTTGGAGAAAGCTCGCACCCCTTTAGACGTGCAGCGCGTAGTCCCATAGCGTGTGGGTTTGTGCGTAGACAAATCTCGCACCCCTTTGGAGAAAGACTCGCACCCCTTTAGACGGGCAGCGCGTAGTCCCATAGAGTGTGGGTTTGTGCGTAGACAAATCTCGCACCCCTTTGGAGAAAGACTCGCACCCATTTAGACGGGCAGCGCGTAGTCCCATAGCATGTGGGTTTGTGCGTAGACAAATCTCGCACCCCTTTGGAGAAAGACTCGCACCCCTTTAGACGGGCAGCGCGTAGTCCCATAGAGTGTGGGTTTGTGCGTAGACAAATCTCGCACCCCTTTGGAGAAAGACTCGCACCCATTTAGACGGGCAGCGCGTAGTCCCATAGCATGTGGGTTTGTGCGTAGACAAATCTCGCACCCCTTTGGAGAAAGACTCGCACCCCTTTAGACGGGCAGCGCGTAGTCCCATAGAGTGTGGGTTTGTGCGTAGACAAATCTCGCACCCCTTTGGAGAAAGACTCGCACCCCTTTAGCCCTGCAGCGCGTAGTCCCATAGCATGTGGGTTTGTGCGTAGACAAATCTCGCATCCCTTTGGAGAAAGACTCGCACCCCTTTAGCCCTGCAGCGCGTAGTCCCATATAGTGTGGGTTTGTGCGTAGACAAATCTCGCACCCCTTTGGAGAAAGACTCGCACCCCTTTAGACGTGCAGCGCGTAGTCCCATAGAGTGTGGGTTTGTGCGTAGACAAATCTCGCACCCCTTTGGAGAAAGACTCGCACCCCTTTAGACGGGCAGCGCGTAGTCCCATAGCATGTGGGTTTGTGCGTAGACAAATCTCGCACCCCTTTGGAGAAAGACTCGCACCCCTTTAGCCCTCCAGCGCGTAGTCCCATAGCATGTGGGTTTGTGCGTGACAAATCTCGCACCCCTTTGGAGAAAGACCCGCACCCCTTTAGACGTGCAGCGCGTAGGCCCATAGCATGTGGGTTTGTGCGTAGACAAATCTCGCACCCCTTTGGAGAAAGACCCGCACCCCTTTAGACGTGCAGCGCGTAGGCCCATAGCATGTGGGTTTGTGCGTGGACAAATCTCGCACCCCTTTGGAGAAAGACTCGCACCCCTTTAGCCCTGCAGTGCGTAGGCCCATGGCGTGTGGGTTTGTGCGTGGACAAATCTCGCACCCCTTTGGAGAAAGACTCGCACCCCTTTAGACGTGGAGCGCGTAGTCCCATAGAGTGTGGGTTTGTGCGTAGACAAATCTCGCACCCCTTTGGAGAAAGACTCGCACCCCTTTAGCCCTGCAGCGCGTAGTCCCATAGCATGTGGGTTTGTGCGTATAGACAAATCTCGCACCCCTTTGGAGAAAGCTCGCACCCCTTTAGACGTGCAGCGCGTAGTCCCATAGCGTGTGGGTTTGTGCGTAGACAAATCTCGCACCCCTTTGGAGAAAGACTCGCACCCCTTTAGACGGGCAGCGCGTAGTCCCATAGAGTGTGGGTTTGTGCGTAGACAAATCTCGCACCCCTTTGGAGAAAGACTCGCACCCATTTAGACGGGCAGCGCGTAGTCCCATAGCATGTGGGTTTGTGCGTAGACAAATCTCGCACCCCTTTGGAGAAAGACTCGCACCCCTTTAGACGGGCAGCGCGTAGTCCCATAGAGTGTGGGTTTGTGCGTAGACAAATCTCGCACCCCTTTGGAGAAAGACTCGCACCCATTTAGACGGGCAGCGCGTAGTCCCATAGCATGTGGGTTTGTGCGTAGACAAATCTCGCACCCCTTTGGAGAAAGACTCGCACCCCTTTAGACGGGCAGCGCGTAGTCCCATAGAGTGTGGGTTTGTGCGTAGACAAATCTCGCACCCCTTTGGAGAAAGACTCGCACCCCTTTAGCCCTGCAGCGCGTAGTCCCATAGCATGTGGGTTTGTGCGTAGACAAATCTCGCATCCCTTTGGAGAAAGACTCGCACCCCTTTAGCCCTGCAGCGCGTAGTCCCATATAGTGTGGGTTTGTGCGTAGACAAATCTCGCACCCCTTTGGAGAAAGACTCGCACCCCTTTAGACGTGCAGCGCGTAGTCCCATAGAGTGTGGGTTTGTGCGTAGACAAATCTCGCACCCCTTTGGAGAAAGACTCGCACCCCTTTAGACGGGCAGCGCGTAGTCCCATAGCATGTGGGTTTGTGCGTAGACAAATCTCGCACCCCTTTGGAGAAAGACTCGCACCCCTTTAGCCCTGCAGCGCGTAGTCCCATAGCATGTGGGTTTGTGCGTGACAAATCTCGCACCCCTTTGGAGAAAGACCCGCACCCCTTTAGACGTGCAGCGCGTAGGCCCATAGCATGTGGGTTTGTGCGTAGACAAATCTCGCACCCCTTTGGAGAAAGACCCGCACCCCTTTAGACGTGCAGCGCGTAGGCCCATAGCATGTGGGTTTGTGCGTGGACAAATCTCGCACCCCTTTGGAGAAAGACTCGCACCCCTTTAGCCCTGCAGTGCGTAGGCCCATGGCGTGTGGGTTTGTGCGTGGACAAATCTCGCACCCCTTTGGAGAAAGACTCGCACCCCTTTAGACGTGCAGCGCGTAGTCCCATAGAGTGTGGGTTTGTGCGTAGACAAATCTCGCACCCCTTTGGAGAAAGACTCGCACCCCTTTAGACGTGGAGCGCGTAGTCCCATAGAGTGTGGGTTTGTGCGTAGACAAATCTCGCACCCCTTTGGAGAAAGACTCGCACCCCTTTAGCCCTGCAGCGCGTAGTCCCATAGCATGTGGGTTTGTGCGTAGACAAATCTCGCACCCCTTTGGAGAAAGACTCGCACCCCTTTAGACGTGCAGCGCGTAGTCCCATAGCATGTGGGTTTGTGCGTGACAAATCTCGCACCCCTTTGGAGAAAGACCCGCACCCCTTTAGACGTGCAGCGCGTAGGCCCATAGCATGTGGGTTTGTGCGTAGACAAATCTCGCACCCCTTTGGAGAAAGACCCGCACCCCTTTAGACGTGCAGCGCGTAGGCCCATAGCATGTGGGTTTGTGCGTGGACAAATCTCGCACCCCTTTGGAGAAAGACTCGCACCCCTTTAGCCCTGCAGTGCGTAGGCCCATGGCGTGTGGGTTTGTGCGTGGACAAATCTCGCACCCCTTTGGAGAAAGACTCGCACCCCTTTAGACGTGCAGCGCGTAGTCCCATAGAGTGTGGGTTTGTGCGTAGACAAATCTCGCACCCCTTTGGAGAAAGACTCGCACCCCTTTAGACGTGGAGCGCGTAGTCCCATAGAGTGTGGGTTTGTGCGTAGACAAATCTCGCACCCCTTTGGAGAAAGACTCGCACCCCTTTAGCCCTGCAGCGCGTAGTCCCATAGCATGTGGGTTTGTGCGTAGACAAATCTCGCACCCCTTTGGAGAAAGACTCGCACCCCTTTAGACGTGCAGCGCGTAGTCCCATAGCATGTGGGTTTGTGCGTAGACAAATCTCGCACCCCTTTGGAGAAAGACCCGCACCCCTTTAGACGTGCAGCGCGTAGTCCCATAGCATGTGGGTTTGTGCGTAGACAAATCTCGCACCCCTTTGTAGAAAGACCCGCACCCCTTTAGACGACGTGCAGCGCGTAGTCCCATAGCATGTGGGTTTGTGCGTAGACAAATCTCGCACCCCTTTGGAGAAAGACTCGCACCCCTTTAGACGTGCAGCGCGTAGTCCCATAGCGTGTGGGTTTGTGCGTAGACAAATCTCGCACCCCTTTGGAGAAAGACTCGCACCCCTTTAGACGTGCAGCGCGTAGTCCCATAGAGTGTGGGTTTGTGCGTAGACAAATCTCGCACCCCTTTGGAGAAAGACTCGCACCCCTTTAGACGGGCAGCTCGTAGTCCTATAGCATGTGGGTTTGTGCGTATAGACAAATCTCGCACCCCTTTGGAGAAAGACTCGCACCCCTTTAGACGGGCAGCGCGTAGTCCCATAGAGTGTGGGTTTGTGCGTAGACAAATCTCGCACCCCTTTGGAGAAAGACTCGCACCCCTTTAGCCCTGCAGTGCGTAGTCCCATAGCATGTGGGTTTGTGCGTAGACAAATCTCGCATCCCTTTGGAGAAAGACTCGCACCCCTTTAGCCCTGCAGCGCGTAGTCCCATATAGTGTGGGTTTGTGCGTAGACAAATCTCGCACCCCTTTGGAGAAAGACTCGCACCCCTTTAGACGTGCAGCGCGTAGTCCCATAGAGTGTGGGTTTGTGCGTAGACAAATCTCGCACCCCTTTGGAGAAAGACTCGCACCCCTTTAGACGGGCAGCGCGTAGTCCCATAGCATGTGGGTTTGTGCGTAGACAAATCTCGCACCCCTTTGGAGAAAGACTCGCACCCCTTTAGCCCTGCAGCGCGTAGTCCCATAGCATGTGGGTTTGTGCGTAGACAAATCTCGCACCCCTTTGGAGAAAGACCCGCACCCCTTTAGACGTGCAGCGCGTAGGCCCATAGCATGTGGGTTTGTGCGTAGACAAATCTCGCACCCCTTTGGAGAAAGACCCGCACCCCTTTAGACGTGCAGCGCGTAGTCCCATAGAGTGTGGGTTTGTGCGTAGACAAATCTCGCACCCCTTTGGAGAAAGACTCGCACCCCTTTAGCCCTGCAGCGCGTAGTCCCATAGCATGTGGGTTTGTGCGTAGACAAATCTCGCACCCCTTTGGAGAAAGACTCGCACCCCTTTAGACGTGCAGCGCGTAGTCCCATAGCATGTGGGTTTGTGCGTAGACAAATCTCGCACCCCTTTGGAGAAAGACCCGCACCCCTTTAGACGTGCAGCGCGTAGTCCCATAGCATGTGGGTTTGTGCGTAGACAAATCTCGCACCCCTTTGGAGAAAGACCCGCACCCCTTTAGACGACGTGCAGCGCGTAGTCCCATAGCATGTGGGTTTGTGCGTAGACAAATCTCGCACCCCTTTGGAGAAAGACTCGCACCCCTTTAGACGTGCAGCGCGTAGTCCCATAGCGTGTGGGTTTGTGCGTAGACAAATCTCGCACCCCTTTGGAGAAAGACTCGCACCCATTTAGACGGGCAGCGCGTAGTCCCATAGCATGTGGGTTTGTGCGTAGACAAATCTCGCACCCCTTTGGAGAAAGACTCGCACCCCTTTAGACGGGCAGCGCGTAGTCCCATAGAGTGTGGGTTTGTGCGTAGACAAATCTCGCACCCCTTTGGAGAAAGACTCGCACCCCTTTAGCCCTGCAGCGCGTAGTCCCATAGCATGTGGGTTTGTGCGTAGACAAATCTCGCATCCCTTTGGAGAAAGACTCGCACCCCTTTAGCCCTGCAGCGCGTAGTCCCATATAGTGTGGGTTTGTGCGTAGACAAATCTCGCACCCCTTTGGAGAAAGACTCGCACCCCTTTAGACGTGCAGCGCGTAGTCCCATAGAGTGTGGGTTTGTGCGTAGACAAATCTCGCACCCCTTTGGAGAAAGACTCGCACCCCTTTAGACGGGCAGCGCGTAGTCCCATAGCATGTGGGTTTGTGCGTAGACAAATCTCGCACCCCTTTGGAGAAAAACTCGCACCCCTTTAGCCCTGCAGCGCGTAGTCCCATAGCATGTGGGTTTGTGCGTAGACAAATCTCGCACCCCTTTGGAGAAAGACCCGCACCCCTTTAGACGTGCAGCGCGTAGGCCCATAGCATGTGGGTTTGTGCGTAGACAAATCTCGCACCCCTTTGGAGAAAGACCCGCACCCCTTTAGACGTGCAGCGCGTAGTCCCATAGAGTGTGGGTTTGTGCGTAGACAAATCTCGCACCCCTTTGGAGAAAGACTCGCACCCCTTTAGCCCTGCAGCGCGTAGTCCCATAGCATGTGGGTTTGTGCGTAGACAAATCTCGCACCCCTTTGGAGAAAGACTCGCACCCCTTTAGACGTGCAGCGCGTAGTCCCATAGCATGTGGGTTTGTGCGTAGACAAATCTCGCACCCCTTTGGAGAAAGACCCGCACCCCTTTAGACGTGCAGCGCGTAGTCCCATAGCATGTTGGTTTGTGCGTAGACAAATCTCGCACCCCTTTGGAGAAAGACCCGCACCCCTTTAGACGACGTGCAGCGCGTAGTCCCATAGCATGTGGGTTTGTGCGTAGACAAATCTCGCACCCCTTTGGAGAAAGACTCGCACCCATTTAGACGGGCAGCGCGTAGTCCCATAGCATGTGGGTTTGTGCGTAGACAAATCTCGCACCCCTTTGGAGAAAGACTCGCACCCCTTTAGACGGGCAGCGCGTAGTCCCATAGAGTGTGGGTTTGTGCGTAGACAAATCTCGCACCCCTTTGGAGAAAGACTCGCACCCATTTAGACGGGCAGCGCGTAGTCCCATAGCATGTGGGTTTGTGCGTAGACAAATCTCGCACCCCTTTGGAGAAAGACTCGCACCCCTTTAGACGGGCAGCGCGTAGTCCCATAGAGTGTGGGTTTGTGCGTAGACAAATCTCGCACCCCTTTGGAGAAAGACTCGCACCCCTTTAGCCCTGCAGCGCGTAGTCCCATAGCATGTGGGTTTGTGCGTAGACAAATCTCGCATCCCTTTGGAGAAAGACTCGCACCCCTTTAGCCCTGCAGCGCGTAGTCCCATATAGTGTGGGTTTGTGCGTAGACAAATCTCGCACCCCTTTGGAGAAAGACTCGCACCCCTTTAGACGTGCAGCGCGTAGTCCCATAGAGTGTGGGTTTGTGCGTAGACAAATCTCGCACCCCTTTGGAGAAAGACTCGCACCCCTTTAGCCCTGCAGCGCGTAGTCCCATAGCATGTGGGTTTGTGCGTAGACAAATCTCGCACCCCTTTGGAGAAAGACCCGCACCCCTTTAGACGTGCAGCGCGTAGGCCCATAGCATGTGGGTTTGTGCGTAGACAAATCTCGCACCCCTTTGGAGAAAGACTCGCACCCCTTTAGACGTGCAGCGCGTAGTCCCATAGAGTGTGGGTTTGTGCGTAGACAAATCTCGCACCCCTTTAGAGAAAGACTCGCACCCCTTTAGCCCTGCAGCGCGTAGTCCCATAGCATGTGGGTTTGTGCGTAGACAAATCTCGCACCCCTTTGGAGAAAGACTCGCACCCCTTTAGACGTGCAGCGCGTAGTCCCATAGCATGTGGGTTTGTGCTTAGACAAATCTCGCACCCCTTTGGAGAAAGACCCGCACCCCTTTAGACGTGCAGCGCGTAGTCCCATAGCATGTGGGTTTGTGCGTAGACAAATCTCGCACCCCTTTGGAGAAAGACTCGCACCCATTTAGACGGGCAGCGCGTAGTCCCATAGCATGTGGGTTTGTGCGTGGACAAATCTCGCACCCCTTTGGAGAAAGACTCGCACCCCTTTAGACGTGCAGCGCGTAATCCCATAGAGTGTGGGTTTGTGCGTAGACAAATCTCGCACCCCTTTGGAGAAAGACTCGCACCCCTTTAGCCCTGCAGCGCGTAGTCCCATAGAGTGTGGGTTTGTGCGTAGACAAATCTCGCACCCCTTTGGAGAAAGACTCGCACCCCTTTAGACGTGCAGCGCGTAGTCCCATAGCATGCGGGTATGTGCGTAGACAAATCTCGCACCCCTTTGGAGAAAGACCCGCACCCCTTTAGACGTGCAGCGCGTAGTCCCATAGCATGTGGGTTTGTGCGTAGACAAATCTCGCACCCCTTTGGAGAAAGACCCGCACCCCTTTAGACGACGTGCAGCGCGTAGTCCCATAGCATGTGGGTTTGTGCGTAGACAAATCTCGCACCCCTTTGGAGAAAGACTCGCACCCCTTTAGACGTGCAGCGCGTAGTCCCATAGCGTGTGGGTTTGTGCGTAGACAAATCTCGCACCCCTTTGGAGAAAGACTCGCACCCCTTTAGACGTGCAGCGCGTAGTCCCATAGAGTGTGGGTTTGTGCGTAGACAAATCTCGCACCCCTTTGGAGAAAGACTCGCACCCCTTTAGACGGTCAGCTCGTAGTCCTATAGCATGTGGGTTTGTGCGTATAGACAAATCTCGCACCCCTTTGGAGAAAGACTCGCACCCCTTTAGACGTGCAGCGCGTAGTCCCATAGCGTGTGGGTTTGTCCGTAGACAAATCTCGCACCCCTTTGGAGAAAGACTCGCACCCCTTTAGACGGGCAGCGCGTAGTCCCATAGAGTGTGGGTTTGTGCGTAGACAAATCTCGCACCCCTTTGGAGAAAGACTCGCACCCATTTAGACGGGCAGCGCGTAGTCCCATAGCATGTGGGTTTGTGCGTAGACAAATCTCGCACCCCTTTGGAGAAAGACTCGCACCCCTTTAGACGGGCAGCGCGTAGTCCCATAGAGTGTGGGTTTGTGCGTAGACAAATCTCGCACCCCTTTGGAGAAAGACTCGCACCCATTTAGACGGGCAGCGCGTAGTCCCATAGCATGTGGGTTTGTGCGTAGACAAATCTCGCACCCCTTTGGAGAAAGACTCGCACCCCTTTAGACGGGCAGCGCGTAGTCCCATAGAGTGTGGGTTTGTGCGTAGACAAATCTCGCACCCCTTTGGAGAAAGACTCGCACCCCTTTAGCCCTGCAGCGCGTAGTCCCATAGCATGTGGGTTTGTGCGTAGACAAATCTCGCACTCCTTTGGAGAAAGACTCGCACCCCTTTAGACGTGCAGCGCGTAGTCCCATAGCATGTGGGTTTGTGCGTAGACAAATCTCGCACCCCTTTGGAGAAAGACTCGCACCCCTTTAGACGTGCAGCGCGTAGTCCCATAGCATGTGGGTTTGTGCGTAGACAAATCTCGCACCCCTTTGGAGAAAGACCCGCACCCCTTTAGACGTGCAGCGCGTAGTCCCATAGCATGTGGGTTTGTGCGTAGACAAATCTCGCACCCCTTTGGAGAAAGACCCGCACCCCTTTAGACGACGTGCAGCGCGTAGTCCCATAGCATGTGGGTTTGTGCGTAGACAAATCTCGCACCCCTTTGGAGAAAGACTCGCACCCCTTTAGACGTGCAGCGCGTAGTCCCATAGCGTGTGGGTTTGTGCGTAGACAAATCTCGCACCCCTTTGGAGAAAGACTCGCACCCCTTTAGACGTGCAGCGCGTAGTCCCATAGCGTGTGGGTTTGTGCGTAGACAAATCTCGCACCCCTTTGGAGAAAGACTCGCACCCCTTTAGACGGGCAGCGCGTAGTCCCATAGAGTGTGGGTTTGTGCGTAGACAAATCTCGCACCCCTTTGGAGAAAGACTCGCACACATTTAGACGGGCAGCGCGTAGTCCCATAGAGTGTGGGTTTGTGCGTAGACAAATCTCGCACCCCTTTGGAGAAAGACTCGCACCCATTTAGACGGGCAGCGCGTAGTCCCATAGCATGTGGGTTTGTGCGTAGACAAATCTCGCACCCCTTTGGAGAAAGACTCGCACCCCTTTAGACGGGCAGCGCGTAGTCCCATAGAGTGTGGGTTTGTGCGTAGACAAATCTCGCACCCCTTTGGAGAAAGACTCGCACCCATTTAGACGGGCAGAGCGTAGTCCCATAGCATGTGGGTTTGTGCGTAGACAAATCTCGCACCCCTTTGGAGAAAGACTCGCACCCCTTTAGACGGGCAGCACGTAGTCCCATAGAGTGTGGGTTTGTGCGTAGACAAATCTCGCACCCCTTTGGAGAAAGACTCGCACCCCTTTAGCCCTGCAGCGCGTAGTCCCATAGCATGTGGGTTTGTGCGTAGACAAATCTCGCATCCCTTTGGAGAAAGACTCGCACCCCTTTAGCCCTGCAGCGCGTAGTCCCATATAGTGTGGGTTTGTGCGTAGACAAATCTCGCACCCCTTTGGAGAAAGACTCGCACCCCTTTAGACGGGCAGCGCGTAGTCCCATAGAGTGTGGGTTTGTGCGTAGACAAATCTCGCACCCCTTTGGAGAAAGACTCACACCCATTTAGACGTGCAGCGCGTAGTCCCATAGCATGTGGGTTTGTGCGTAGACAAATCTCGCACCCCTTTGGAGAAAGACTCGCACCCCTTTAGATGGGCAGCGCGTAGTCCCATAGCATGTGGGTTTGTGCGTAGACAAATCTCGCACCCCTTTGGAGAAAGACTCGCACCCCTTTAGACGGGCAGCGCGTAGTCCCATAGAGTGTGGGTTTGTGCGTAGACAAATCTCGCACCCCTTTGGAGAAAGACTCGCACCCATTTAGACGGGCAGCGCGTAGTCCCATAGCATGTGGGTTTGTGCGTAGACAAATCTCGCACCCCTTTGGAGAAAGACTCGCACCCCTTTAGACGGGCAGCGCGTAGTCCCATAGAGTGTGGGTTTGTGCGTAGACAAATCTCGCACCCCTTTGGAGAAAGACTCGCACCCCTTTAGCCCTGCAGCGCGTAGTCCCATAGCATGTGGGTTTGTGCGTAGACAAATCTCGCATCCCTTTGGAGAAAGACTCGCACCCCTTTAGCCCTGCAGCGCGTAGTCCCATATAGTGTGGGTTTGTGCGTAGACAAATCTCGCACCCCTTTGGAGAAAGACCCGCACCCCTTTAGACGAAGTGCAGCGCGTAGTCCCATAGCATGTGGGTTTGTGCGTAGACAAATCTCGCACCCCTTTGGAGAAAGACTCGCACCCATTTAGACGGGCAGCGCGTAGTCCCATAGCATGTGGGTTTGTGCGTGGACAAATCTCGCACCCCTTTGGAGAAAGACTCGCACCCCTTTAGACGTGCAGCGCGTAGTCCCATAGAGTGTGGGTTTGTGCGTAGACAAATCTCGCACCCCTTTGGAGAAAGACTCGCACCCCTTTAGCCCTGCAGCGCGTAATCCCATAGAGTGTGGGTTTGTGCGTAGACAAATCTCGCACCCCTTTGGAGAAAGACTCGCACCCCTTTAGACGTGCAGCGCGTGGTCCCATAGCATGCGGGTATGTGCGTAGACAAATCTCGCACCCCTTTGGAGAAAGACCCGCACCCCTTTAGACGTGCAGCGCGTAGTCCCATAGCATGTGGGTTTGTGCGTAGACAAATCTCGCACCCCTTTGGAGAAAGACCCGCACCCCTTTAGACGACGTGCAGCGCGTAGTCCCATAGCATGTGGGTTTGTGCGTAGACAAATCTCGCACCCCTTTGGAGAAAGACTCGCACCCCTTTAGACGTGCAGCGCGTAGTCCCATAGCGTGTGGGTTTGTGCGTAGACAAATCTCGCACCCCTTTGGAGAAAGACTCGCACCCCTTTAGACGTGCAGCGCGTAGTCCCATATAGTGTGGGTTTGTGCGTAGACAAATCTCGCACCCCTTTGGAGAAAGACTCGCACCCCTTTAGACGGGCAGCTCGTAGTCCTATAGCATGTGGGTTTGTGCGTATAGACAAATCTCGCACCCCTTTGGAGAAAGACTCGCACCCCTTTAGACGTGCAGCGCGTAGTCCCATAGCGTGTGGGTTTGTGCGTAGACAAATCTCGCACCCCTTTGGAGAAAGACTCGCACCCCTTTAGACGGGCAGCGCGTAGTCCCATAGAGTGTGGGTTTGTGCGTAGACAAATCTCGCACCCCTTTGGAGAAAGACTCGCACCCATTTAGACGGGCAGCGCGTAGTCCCATAGCATGTGGGTTTTTGCGTAGACAAATCTCGCACCCCTTTGGAGAAAGACTCGCACCCCTTTAGACGGGCAGCGCGTAGTCCCATAGAGTGTGGGTTTGTGCGTAGACAAATCTCGCACCCCTTTGGAGAAAGACTCGCACCCATTTAGACGGGCAGCGCGTAGTCCCATAGCATGTGGGTTTGTGCGTAGACAAATCTCGCACCCCTTTGGAGAAAGACTCGCACCCCTTTAGACGGGCAGCGCGTAGTCCCATAGAGTGTGGGTTTGTGCGTAGACAAATCTCGCACCCCTTTGGAGAAAGACTCGCACCCCTTTAGCCCTGCAGCGCGTAGTCCCATAGCATGTGGGTTTGTGCGTAGACAAATCTCGCACTCCTTTGGAGAAAGACTCGCACCCCTTTAGACGTGCAGCGCGTAGTCCCATAGCATGTGGGTTTGTGCGTAGACAAATCTCGCACCCCTTTGGAGAAAGACTCGCACCCCTTTAGACGTGCAGCGCGTAGTCCCATAGCATGTGGGTTTGTGCGTAGACAAATCTCGCACCCCTTTGGAGAAAGACCCGCACCCCTTTAGACGTGCAGCGCGTAGTCCCATAGCATGTGGGTTTGTGCGTAGACAAATCTCGCACCCCTTTGGAGAAAGACCCGCACCCCTTTAGACGACGTGCAGCGCGTAGTCCCATAGCATGTGGGTTTGTGCGTAGACAAATCTCGCACCCCTTTGGAGAAAGACTCGCACCCCTTTAGACGTGCAGCGCGTAGTCCCATAGCGTGTGGGTTTGTGCGTAGACAAATCTCGCACCCCTTTGGAGAAAGACTCGCACCCCTTTAGACGTGAAGCGCGTAGTCCCATAGAGTGTGGGTTTGTGCGTAGACAAATCTCGCACCCCTTTGGAGAAAGACTCGCACCCCTTTAGACGGGCAGCTCGTAGTCCTATAGCATGTGGGTTTGTGCGTATAGACAAATCTCGCACCCCTTTGGAGAAAGACTCGCACCCCTTTAGACGTGCAGCGCGTAGTCCCATAGCGTGTGGGTTTGTGCGTAGACAAATCTCGCACCCCTTTGGAGAAAGACTCGCACCCCTTTAGACGGGCAGCGCGTAGTCCCATAGAGTGTGGGTTTGTGCGTAGACAAATCTCGCACCCCTTTGGAGAAAGACTCGCACACATTTAGACGGGCAGCGCGTAGTCCCATAGTGTGGGTTTGTGCGTAGACAAATCTCGCACCCCTTTGGAGAAAGACTCGCACCCATTTAGACGGGCAGCGCGTAGTCCCATAGCATGTGGGTTTGTGCGTAGACAAATCTCGCACCCGTTTGGAGAAAGACTCGCACCCCTTTAGACGGGCAGCGCGTAGTCCCATAGAGTGTGGGTTTGTGCGTAGACAAATCTCGCACCCCTTTGGAGAAAGACTCGCACCCATTTAGACGGGCAGAGCGTAGTCCCATAGCATGTGGGTTTGTGCGTAGACAAATCTCGCACCCCTTTGGAGAAAGACTCGCACCCCTTTAGACGGGCAGCACGTAGTCCCATAGAGTGTGGGGTTGTGCGTAGACAAATCTCGCACCCCTTTGGAGAAAGACTCGCACCCCTTTAGCCCTGCAGCGCGTAGTCCCATAGCATGTGGGTTTGTGCGTAGACAAATCTCGCATCCCTTTGGAGAAAGACTCGCACCCCTTTAGCCCTGCAGCGCGTAGTCCCATATAGTGTGGGTTTGTGCGTAGACAAATCTCGCACCCCTTTGGAGAAAGACTCGCACCCCTTTAGACGGGCAGCGCGTAGTCCCATAGAGTGTGGGTTTGTGCGTAGACAAATCTCGCACCCCTTTGGAGAAAGACTCGCACCCCTTTAGACGGGCAGCGCGTAGTCCCATAGAGTGTGGGTTTGTGCGTAGACAAATCTCGCACCCCTTTGGAGAAAGACTCGCACCCATTTAGACGGGCAGCGCGTAGTCCCATAGCATGTGGGTTTGTGCGTAGACAAATCTCGCACCCCTTTGGAGAAAGACTCGCACCCCTTTAGACGGGCAGCGCGTAGTCCCATAGAGTGTGGGTTTGTGCGTAGACAAATCTCGCACCCCTTTGGAGAAAGACTCGCACCCCTTTAGCCCTGCAGCGCGTAGTCCCATAGCATGTGGGTTTGTGCGTAGACAAATCTCGCATCCCTTTGGAGAAAGACTCGCACCCCTTTAGCCCTGCAGCGCGTAGTCCCATATAGTGTGGGTTTGTGCGTAGACAAATCTCGCACCCCTTTGGAGAAAGACTCGCACCCCTTTAGACGTGCAGCGCGTAGTCCCATAGAGTGTGGGTTTGTGCGTAGACAAATCTCGCACCCCTTTGGAGAAAGACTCGCACCCCTTTAGACGAGCAGCGCGTAGTCCCATAGCATGTGGGTTTGTGCGTAGACAAATCTCGCACCCCTTTGGAGAAAGACTCGCACCCCTTTAGCCCTGCAGCGCGTAGTCCCATAGCATGTGGGTTTGTGCGTAGACAAATCTCGCACCCCTTTGGAGAAAGACCCGCACCCCTTTAGACGTGCAGCGCGTAGGCCCATAGCATGTGGGTTTGTGCGTAGACAAATCTCGCACCCCTTTGGAGAAAGACTCGCACCCCTTTAGACGTGCAGCGCGTAGTCCCATAGAGTGTGGGTTTGTGCGTAGACAAATCTCGCACCCCTTTGGAGAAAGACTCGCACCCCTTTAGACGTGCAGCGCGTAGTCCCATAGAGTGTGGGTTTGTGCGTAGACAAATCTCGCACCCCTTTAGAGAAAGACTCGCACCCCTTTAGCCCTGCAGCGCGTAGTCCCATAGCATGTGGGTTTGTGCGTAGACAAATCTCGCACCCCTTTGGAGAAAGACTCGCACCCCTTTAGACGTGCAGCGCGTAGTCCCATAGCATGTGGGTTTGTGCGTAGACAAATCTCGCACCCCTTTGGAGAAAGACCCGCACCCCTTTAGACGTGCAGCGCGTAGTCCCATAGCATGTGGGTTTGTGCGTAGACAAATCTCGCACCCCTTTGGAGAAAGACCCGCACCCCTTTAGACGAAGTGCAGCGCGTAGTCCCATAGCATGTGGGTTTGTGCGTAGACAAATCTCGCACCCCTTTGGAGAAAGACTCGCACCCATTTAGACGGGCAGCGCGTAGTCCCATAGCATGTGGGTTTGTGCGTGGACAAATCTCGCACCCCTTTGGAGAAAGACTCGCACCCCTTTAGACGTGCAGCGCGTAGTCCCATAGAGTGTGGGTTTGTGCGTAGACAAATCTCGCACCCCTTTGGAGAAAGACTCGCACCCCTTTAGCCCTGCAGCGCGTAGTCCCATAGAGTGTGGGTTTGTGCGTAGACAAATCTCGCACCCCTTTGGAGAAAGACTCGCACCCCTTTAGACGTGCAGCGCGTAGTCCCATAGCATGCGGGTATGTGCGTAGACAAATCTCGCACCCCTTTGGAGAAAGACCCGCACCCCTTTAGACGTGCAGCGCGTAGTCCCATAGCATGTGGGTTTGTGCGTAGACAAATCTCGCACCCCTTTGGAGAAAGACCCGCACCCCTTTAGACGACGTGCAGCGCGTAGTCCCATAGCATGTGGGTTTGTGCGTAGACAAATCTCGCACCCCTTTGGAGAAAGACTCGCACCCCTTTAGACGTGCAGCGCGTAGTCCCATAGCGTGTGGGTTTGTGCGTAGACAAATCTCGCACCCCTTTGGAGAAAGACTCGCACCCCTTTAGACGTGCAGCGCGTAGTCCCATAGAGTGTGGGTTTGTGCGTAGACAAATCTCGCACCCCTTTGGAGAAAGACTCGCACCCCTTTAGACGGTCAGCTCGTAGTCCTATAGCATGTGGGTTTGTGCGTATAGACAAATCTCGCACCCCTTTGGAGAAAGACTCGCACCCCTTTAGACGTGCAGCGCGTAGTCCCATAGCGTGTGGGTTTGTCCGTAGACAAATCTCGCACCCCTTTGGAGAAAGACTCGCACCCCTTTAGACGGGCAGCGCGTAGTCCCATAGAGTGTGGGTTTGTGCGTAGACAAATCTCGCACCCCTTTGGAGAAAGACTCGCACCCCTTTAGACGTGCAGCGCGTAGTCCCATAGCATGCGGGTATGTGCGTAGACAAATCTCGCACCCCTTTGGAGAAAGACCCGCACCCCTTTAGACGTGCAGCGCGTAGTCCCATAGCATGTGGGTTTGTGCGTAGACAAATCTCGCACCCCTTTGGAGAAAGACCCGCACCCCTTTAGACGACGTGCAGCGCGTAGTCCCATAGCATGTGGGTTTGTGCGTAGACAAATCTCGCACCCCTTTGGAGAAAGACTCGCACCCCTTTAGACGTGCAGCGCGTAGTCCCATAGCGTGTGGGTTTGTGCGTAGACAAATCTCGCACCCCTTTGGAGAAAGACTCGCACCCCTTTAGACGTGCAGCGCGTAGTCCCATAGAGTGTGGGTTTGTGCGTAGACAAATCTCGCACCCCTTTGGAGAAAGACTCGCACCCCTTTAGACGGTCAGCTCGTAGTGGGTTTGTGCGTATAGACAAATCTCGCACCCCTTTGGAGAAAGACTCGCACCCCTTTAGACGTGCAGCGCGTAGTCCCATAGCGTGTGGGTTTGTCCGTAGACAAATCTCGCACCCCTTTGGAGAAAGACTCGCACCCCTTTAGACGGGCAGCGCGTAGTCCCATAGAGTGTGGGTTTGTGCGTAGACAAATCTCGCACCCCTTTGGAGAAAGACTCGTACCCATTTAGACGGGCAGCGCGTAGTCCCATAGCATGTGGGTTTGTGCGTAGACAAATCTCGCACCCCTTTGGAGAAAGACTCGCACCCCTTTAGACGGGCAGCGCGTAGTCCCATAGAGTGTGGGTTTGTGCGTAGACAAATCTCGCACCCCTTTGGAGAAAGACTCGCACCCATTTAGACGGGCAGCGCGTAGTCCCATAGCATGTGGGTTTGTGCGTAGACAAATCTCGCACCCCTTTGGAGAAAGACTCGCACCCCTTTAGACGGGCAGCGCGTAGTCCCATAGAGTGTGGGTTTGTGCGTAGACAAATCTCGCACCCCTTTGGAGAAAGACTCGCACCCCTTTAGACGTGCAGCGCGTAGTCCCATAGCATGTGGGTTTGTGCGTAGACAAATCTCGCACCCCTTTGGAGAAAGACTCGCACCCCTTTAGACGTGCAGCGCGTAGTCCCATAGCATGTGGGTTTGTGCGTAGACAAATCTCGCACCCCTTTGGAGAAAGACCCGCACCCCTTTAGACGTGCAGCGCGTAGTCCCATAGCATGTGGGTTTGTGCGTAGACAAATCTCGCACCCCTTTGGAGAAAGACCCGCACCCCTTTAGACGACGTGCAGCGCGTAGTCCCATAGCATGTGGGTTTGTGCGTAGACAAATCTCGCACCCCTTTGGAGAAAGACTCGCACCCCTTTAGACGTGCAGCGCGTAGTCCCATAGCGTGTGGGTTTGTGCGTAGACAAATCTCGCACCCCTTTGGAGAAAGACTCGCACCCCTTTAGACGTGCAGCGCGTAGTCCCATAGAGTGTGGGTTTGTGCGTAGACAAATCTCGCACCCCTTTGGAGAAAGACTCGCACCCCTTTAGACGGGCAGCTCGTAGTCCTATGGCATGTGGGTTTGTGCGTATAGACAAATCTCGCACCCCTTTGGAGAAAGACTCGCACCCCTTTAGACGTGCAGCGCGTAGTCCCATAGCGTGTGGGTTTGTGCGTAGACAAATCTCGCACCCCTTTGGAGAAAGACTCGCACCCCTTTAGACGGGCAGCGCGTAGTCCCATAGAGTGTGGGTTTGTGCGTAGACAAATCTCGCACCCCTTTGGAGAAAGACTCGCACACATTTAGACGGGCAGCGCGTAGTCCCATAGAGTGTGGGTTTGTGCGTAGACAAATCTCGCACCCCTTTGGAGAAAGACTCGCACCCATTTAGACGGGCAGCGCGTAGTCCCATAGCATGTGGGTTTGTGCGTAGACAAATCTCGCACCCCTTTGGAGAAAGACTCGCACCCCTTTAGACGGGCAGCGCGTAGTCCCATAGAGTGTGGGTTTGTGCGTAGACAAATCTCGCACCCCTTTGGAGAAAGACTCGCACCCATTTAGACGGGCAGAGCGTAGTCCCATAGCATGTGGGTTTGTGCGTAGACAAATCTCGCACCCCTTTGGAGAAAGACCCGCACCCCTTTAGACGTGCAGCGCGTAGTCCCATAGCATGTGGGTTTGTGCGTAGACAAATCTCGCACCCCTTTGGAGAAAGACCCGCACCCCTTTAGACGAAGTGCAGCACGTAGTCCCATAGCATGTGGGTTTGTGCGTAGACAAATCTCGCACCCCTTTGGAGAAAGACTCGCACCCATTTAGACGGGCAGCGCGTAGTCCCATAGCATGTGGGTTTGTGCGTGGACAAATCTCGCACCCCTTTGGAGAAAGACTCGCACCCATTTAGACGTGCAGCGCGTAGTCCCATAGAGTGTGGGTTTGTGCGTAGACAAATCTCGCACCCCTTTGGAGAAAGACTCGCACCCCTTTAGCCCTGCAGCGCGTAGTCCCATAGAGTGTGGGTTTGTGCGTAGACAAATCTCGCACCCCTTTGGAGAAAGACTCGCACCCCTTTAGACGTGCAGCGCGTAGTCCCATAGCATGCGGGTATGTGCGTAGACAAATCTCGCACCCCTTTGGAGAAAGACCCGCACCCCTTTAGACGTGCAGCGCGTAGTCCCATAGCATGTGGGTTTGTGCGTAGACAAATCTCGCACCCCTTTGGAGAAAGACCCGCACCCCTTTAGACGACGTGCAGCGCGTAGTCCCATAGCATGTGGGTTTGTGCGTAGACAAATCTCGCACCCCTTTGGAGAAAGACTCGCACCCCTTTAGACGTGCAGCGCGTAGTCCCATAGCGTGTGGGTTTGTGCGTAGACAAATCTCGCACCCCTTTGGAGAAAGACTCGCACCCCTTTAGACGTGCAGCGCGTAGTCCCATAGAGTGTGGGTTTGTGCGTAGACAAATCTCGCACCCCTTTGGAGAAAGACTCGCACCCCTTTAGACGGTCAGCTCGTAGTCCTATAGCATGTGGGTTTGTGCGTATAGACAAATCTCGCACCCCTTTGGAGAAAGACTCGCACCCCTTTAGACGTGCAGCGCGTAGTCCCATAGCGTGTGGGTTTGTCCGTAGACAAATCTCGCACCCCTTTGGAGAAAGACTCGCACCCCTTTAGACGGGCAGCGCGTAGTCCCATAGAGTGTGGGTTTGTGCGTAGACAAATCTCGCACCCCTTTGGAGAAAGACTCGCACCCATTTAGACGGGCAGCGCGTAGTCCCATAGCATGTGGGTTTGTGCGTAGACAAATCTCGCACCCCTTTGGAGAAAGACTCGCACCCCTTTAGACGGGCAGCGCGTAGTCCCATAGAGTGTGGGTTTGTGCGTAGACAAATCTCGCACCCCTTTGGAGAAAGACTCGCACCCATTTAGACGGGCAGCGCGTAGTCCCATAGCATGTGGGTTTGTGCGTGGACAAATCTCGCACCCCTTTGGAGAAAGACTCGCACCCCTTTAGACGGGCAGCGCGTAGTCCCATAGAGTGTGGGTTTGTGCGTAGACAAATCTCGCACCCCTTTGGAGAAAGACTCGCACCCCTTTAGACGTGCAGCGCGTAGTCCCATAGCATGTGGGTTTGTGCGTAGACAAATCTCGCACCCCTTTGGAGAAAGACTCGCACCCCTTTAGACGTGCAGCGCGTAGTCCCATAGCATGTGGGTTTGTGCGTAGACAAATCTCGCACCCCTTTGGAGAAAGACCCGCACCCCTTTAGACGTGCAGCGCGTAGTCCCATAGCATGTGGGTTTGTGCGTAGACAAATCTCGCACCCCTTTGGAGAAAGACCCGCACCCCTTTAGACGACGTGCAGCGCGTAGTCCCATAGCATGTGGGTTTGTGCGTAGACAAATCTCGCACCCCTTTGGAGAAAGACTCGCACCCCTTTAGACGTGCAGCGCGTAGTCCCATAGCGTGTGGGTTTGTGCGTAGACAAATCTCGCACCCCTTTGGAGAAAGACTCGCACCCCTTTAGACGTGCAGCGCGTAGTCCCATAGAGTGTGGGTTTGTGCGTAGACAAATCTCGCACCCCTTTGGAGAAAGACTCGCACCCCTTTAGACGGGCAGCTCGTAGTCCTATGGCATGTGGGTTTGTGCGTATAGACAAATCTCGCACCCCTTTGGAGAAAGACTCGCACCCCTTTAGACGTGCAGCGCGTAGTCCCATAGCGTGTGGGTTTGTGCGTAGACAAATCTCGCACCCCTTTGGAGAAAGACTCGCACCCCTTTAGACGGGCAGCGCGTAGTCCCATAGAGTGTGGGTTTGTGCGTAGACAAATCTCGCACCCCTTTGGAGAAAGACTCGCACACATTTAGACGGGCAGCCCGTAGTCCCATAGAGTGTGGGTTTGTGCGTAGACAAATCTCGCACCCCTTTGGAGAAAGACTCGCACCCATTTAGACGGGCAGCGCGTAGTCCCATAGCATGTGGGTTTGTGCGTAGACAAATCTCGCACCCCTTTGGAGAAAGACTCGCACCCCTTTAGACGGGCAGCGCGTAGTCCCATAGAGTGTGGGTTTGTGCGTAGACAAATCTCGCACCCCTTTGGAGAAAGACTCGCACCCATTTAGACGGGCAGAGCGTAGTCCCATAGCATGTGGGTTTGTGCGTAGACAAATCTCGCACCCCTTTGGAGAAAGACTCGCACCCCTTTAGACGGGCAGCACGTAGTCCCATAGAGTGTGGGTTTGTGCGTAGACAAATCTCGCACCCCTTTGGAGAAAGACTCGCACCCCTTTAGCCCTGCAGCGCGTAGTCCCATAGCATGTGGGTTTGTGCGTAGACAAATCTCGCATCCCTTTGGAGAAAGACTCGCACCCCTTTAGCCCTGCAGCGCGTAGTCCCATATAGTGTGGGTTTGTGCGTAGACAAATCTCGCACCCCTTTGGAGAAAGACTCGCACCCCTTTAGACGGGCAGCGCGTAGTCCCATAGAGTGTGGGTTTGTGCGTAGACAAATCTCGCACCCCTTTGGAGAAAGACTCACACCCATTTAGACGTGCAGCGCGTAGTCCCATAGCATGTGGGTTTGTGCGTAGACAAATCTCGCACCCCTTTGGAGAAAGACTCGCACCCCTTTAGATGGGCAGCGCGTAGTCCCATAGCATGTGGGTTTGTGCGTAGACAAATCTCGCACCCCTTTGGAGAAAGACTCGCACCCCTTTAGACGGGCAGCGCGTAGTCCCATAGAGTGTGGGTTTGTGCGTAGACAATTCTCGCACCCCTTTGGAGAAAGACTCGCACCCATTTAGACGGGCAGCGCGTAGTCCCATAGCATGTGGGTTTGTGCGTAGACAAATCTCGCACCCCTTTAGACGGGCAGCGCGTAGTCCCATAGAGTGTGGGTTTGTGCGTAGACAAATCTCGCACCCCTTTGGAGAAAGACTCGCACCCCTTTAGCCCTGCAGCGCGTAGTCCCATAGCATGTGGGTTTGTGCGTAGACAAATCTCGCATCCCTTTGGAGAAAGACTCGCACCCCTTTAGCCCTGCAGCGCGTAGTCCCATATAGTGTGGGTTTGTGCGTAGACAAATCTCGCACCCCTTTGGAGAAAGACCCGCACCCCTTTAGACGAAGTGCAGCGCGTAGTCCCATAGCATGTGGGTTTGTGCGTAGACAAATCTCGCACCCCTTTGGAGAAAGACTCGCACCCATTTAGACGGGCAGCGCGTAGTCCCATAGCATGTGGGTTTGTGCGTGGACAAATCTCGCACCCCTTTGGAGAAAGACTCGCACCCCTTTAGACGTGAGTAGTATATAAAGAGCAAATGGATACCGTGTTGAGGTGGAGGTGGAGGTGGAGGTGGGAGGTGGAGGTGGAGGTGGGAGGTGGAGGTGGGAGGTGGAGGTGGGAGGTGGAGGTGGGAGGTGGGAGGTGGGAGGTGGAGGTGGGAGGTGGAGGTGGGATTGAGGTGGGAGGTGGAGTTGGGGGCGGAGTCGTTAGGTAAAGGAGGAAGGGGAGGTGGGAGGTGGAGTTGGGGGCGGAGTCGTTAGGTAAAGGAGGAAGGGGAGGTGGAGGTGGAGTTGGGGGCGGAGTCGTTAGGTAAAGGAGGAAGGGGAGGTGGAGGTGGAAGTGGGTATTACGAATGACAACGAGGCAGGCGGTGGTAAATAAAGGTCGAAACGGGTGCCTAAAACCAACCGGAACTCACCAGAACATTCCTTAAGTGGTCAACGGGCGATATACAGTTTGAGGTATTTTATTTAAGTCTTCTCCACGTGTAACGACAATAACAATAGCGATAATGTTAATAATAGGCCTAAAAGTTTTAAGCACAAAAAAATAAAAAATAAAAAATAAAAAATAAAAATAATAAAAATAAAAATAAAATAAAAAAGTCTATCTACCGTTAGATAAAGTACAAAACAGTATTAATGACTAAACATGACTAAAATACCTTTTACTTAAGCGATTCTTGTTTTTGGAAGTGTTCCAATCGTGCAACCATCTTTTATAAATCAAGATTTAGTCTTTGGATCATGTCATCTATGAGCTCCGTTAAAATGTCGAATACGTTGGTATAAAACGATCGACTGAGGTCGGCAGGATCAAGTTTCCACTCATTCAGTACTTGGTCAATTATATCGTGCGTGTTCATTCCTTCGTAAGTAAATGGACCTACGCCAAGACGGCTGGTCACCGCACCAAATACGAGAGCGACTTTGGTCTTGTCCACCGACTGCGCGGCTAGCTCGTAGTGTTCATCTACATAGTCACTGAGGCAACTTATCGGATCCATTCCAAAAAACAAACAGGCGTGATCGTATTGACTCGGCCAGTCTTTCTCACACCCTTCGCATCCTAGTTGTGTTTGGGCTTTGTACGTTAGGCTTAAAATTCGGTCGGTAACGATCCTGGTAAGGATTCTCTTTAACAATGTCATAACCCTTTGCTTGCAGTCGGCAACGTACTCATCGTCATCGGAACATTCATCTAGAAACATTAAACAGAAGAAAAAAAAAAAAAAATAGATAAATAAATAAAAAATAAAATGATACAGAATCACTGACTACCAACTCTAGACATAGTCTATGGCTGCGGTTATGTTGGCACCCTGCATGGCCAACTGCTTCCACTCGTCAGACGTCAGGTTCAGTCCCTTTTTTCCAGCCAGTAGTTTGGAGGTCCCCTCTTTCAAGTAGTACTCTCGTAGATTCACAAAGACCCGTCCCTTGAAGCGCTTGACGACTGCATAACGCTCACCTCCGATGTGGAATGCCACGGCGTTCTTGTCGTTGGTCTCCTGGTCGGGGTCCGGGTTGAACTTTCTTTTCACCGCTTGCTTCCCCTTGATGAACTGCGGTGCCGTGTAGTCCATCGATGCGGAGCTGGAGGCCTTCTGGTTGTCTCTCTGGGTCTTGGGGACACCATTTGTGAGTTCCGCCATCGCAGCTTGGAGAATGTCGACTGCGGGTCCAGATTCACGCTGTGTCGGTATGACGTCCGGAATGGACCAGACGCTCTCTCGGGTGAAGATGTTGTAGAAGTAGGGTCTCGCCATCGTGGAGCTGAAACTCTCGCGCCATCCTCTCCTGACTTGCTCGTGCGTTAACTTTTTAACACAATCGAACGGACCAGCCACCACAGAATCTCGAGGAGAAGATGGGTGAATCTCAGTTTCAGAGGACGCGTCAATGGGAATTTGTAATGTTGGTAGTTCACCCATTTTCGGATAGAGCATGTAGGACGATCGTGACGGTCGACGGAGGGTCCACTCTCACCAAACATCGGCGTAAGTAGTATAAGAGGAGCTGGATTTACCCCGATTGGTGGTGCAAATGAGGTGGTGCAGAGGTGGTGCAGAGGTGGTGCAGAGGTGGTGCAGAGGTGGTGCTGAGGTGGTGCAGAGGTGGTGCCGAGGGTGGTGCTGAGGGTGGAGTGTGGTGCAGAGGGTGGAGGGTGGTGCAGAGG
The DNA here is from genome assembly GCA_949987565.1 of Luidia sarsii. Lineage (NCBI taxonomy): Eukaryota > Metazoa > Echinodermata > Asteroidea > Paxillosida > Luidiidae > Luidia > Luidia sarsii. The sequence goes on from OX465102.1 coordinate 4,698,843, forward strand.
TGGTGTTACCTTCCTCCCTGACCGTGTGTTTTTGTTTAATAATTGCGACAAGGCAGGCGGGGGTAAATAAAGGTCGAAACGGGTGCCTAAAACCAACCGGAACTCACCAGAACATTCCTTGTGTGGTCAACGGGCGATATACGTTTTGAAGTAATTTATTGAACTCTTTCCTTCACGCTTGTAACAACGATAACAATATTTAAAACGTTAATAATAAAAGTTAGTCCGCGAAAGACACGGCGAGCCTATTGATAAAACGATAAAAATAACTAGCAAAAGAAACCTTGAATCGAACGTAATCGAAAAAAAAAAACTTTCGTTGTGTTGCGCGTCTGAAACATAATAATTACAACAATGACGAATAATGAAATAATCAGTAATCTAAGAAAGTGTATTCAATCCAACAAAATCGAAAACAAGAGCTTTCGTTGTGTTGCGCGTCTGAAACATAATAATTACAACGATGACGAATAATGAAATAATCAGTAATATTATAAGAAAGTGTATTCAATCCAACAAAATCGAAAACAAGAGCTTTCGTTGTGTTGCGCGTCTCAAACATAATAATTACAACGATGACGAATAATGAAATAATCAGTAATCTAAGAAAGTGTAAGTACGATGCAAATTTTATCAAGGGACACTTGTACATAGTACACATAATACACAGTGCAGTTTTTCATTCCGATTAGATAGTTGTTTTTTTGGGTTTTTTTACAAATCGAGGTAAGTTGTCGATCTGCCATCATTGGATACTTTCCGCTTGGGGTAAAGGTACGAAAATGCTATTTTTTCTTGTTGATAGGTAAACATATCACCTCCCTTCATTCTAAATCCACGATTAACACCGGATGAAGGATTTTGCGAGGTCAGAACAGTCATATACTTTTCCTTTGTGATGTCATTCGTGTATTTATTTAAACCTTTACAACTTATTTTGTGTTGGTCCCCAAAACAATAATATGTTTTACTACAAAGTGAGATTATACCTTCACCTTTCCACTCCACTTTAAACAGCCCGGGAGTTCTCTTGTCATACGCGGCGTTTTCTAATGTGTTGTTTCTAGGGAACCACATGTTCTTTTCTTTCTGAAACTCCACTCTTTTGTCCTCCCTTATTACCTCCTCTAAGTTGTTTTTTGAAATGGCCAAGTACGCAGAATCCGTATCCATTTCGCAAAGCTCAAACTTGGATGGATGGATAAATCGCATCAAAAAATCATAGTAAAATTCTAACATACGTAGTTTTGCGTACTGATACACAAAAAATCCTATTTGAAGGGGAAGGTTGAGGCTTGTACTTTTCTTCATCATGTCTGCTTCGTACACCCCATCACCGATATCATGTAGTGCTCGAAAGTACTTGTCGTTAACCAAACTTGGGGCATCTCTGCCCCCGCATATCTTCACATTCAAATGCTTCAACTGGTTTGTGATTGTTTTGCCATACGCCGAATTTCCGAGGAGTTTCATGGTATCAGCGATAATGGCATTAGAGGAGTCTCTATCCCCAGCTCTGCGCGCGTCGCTGACATGTTCTCCAAAAGCCCGGAAGCAATCATTTTTTCGGTACTCTATAACTTCGTACACGTGATCGACAATTAAATCATTGGCCATGTACCATTGAAGTAGGGGAGTTGCTAGAAGAATTCTCGAGCCAAACATGCTTCCAATCAAGCTTTTGCGAGGAGTTTTTAGCAAGCCTTCCTTTTCAGCAAATTCCCGCATGTGTTGTCCGATATCGTTTCTACCAATCATGACATTTTTAAAAATTGGTGGCATCTCAGCGAATTTTTCTTTCAGGTTATCTGGAACCCGCAAGTCACATTCTACTAGTCCAAACAGTGAACCGTCTTGAATAAAATTTAATACCTGTTTTTGTGACATCTGTTTTTTCTTATAGTGGGGTAAACGGGACGACTTGAGAAACTCTTGCAAGTTTGAGTCGTTCCGTTGACGTTCCTCCCATTCACACTCTTTAATTTCTATTAAATTAAAACCCTGTTTTCTTATGTACCCTGAATTTTGTTCTGTATCTCTGCGGAGCGTTTCTGCACTGACTCCTCTGACTTGATTGATCTCGGATTTGTTCAAGTGGCATATATGTCCGTGCCAATAACACCCGTGGAATTGATACACGGTGTTGGTTTCGCGACAAAATCCATCCACCGGTAATTTACGAGGGCCTATACGGTTTTCTGCGGCATTGAACTTATGGGAGATTTGGACGTTATTTACTCTGGCTTCCCAATCCAACCATTCGGCTGCCATGACCCCATGTTTCTGCGCCACAACGGGCTTGAAGTTGTTTTTAGCTTGGCGCCTAATAAAAGTGCCGACAGGCATGGGCTGCATCAACGCCCACAGGTACAGTGCATTTGCATCGAATCCGATGATTTGTTGACACTTGTTGGGGCCATTCCTTATGTAAGTTTTATCCTTTTCATGATATCTGTTAAAAACTATAGAGGGACCCCCAACGATATTTTCTTTTATCTTAAAATAGAGATCTTTATGTGTTCCGTCTATGAGCGAAAAGTAAGTCTCAGGGCCAAGGGTGAGAAATAAGTATCTAAGTGAGAGGCCTGGTACCGATATGGCGCATTTAAACATGTCCATACCTCTCTCGGCGTAGAACTTGCTCATTTTCTCAATTGCATCAAGGAATGGAACTACATCTAAATTATTGTACCATTCCAAAAAGTCTCTCATTGTCTTCATGTTTTGTGTGTGCCAAATCCGTTTGCTATATGAATATTCTTCTTGAGAGATATTTTTGTTTTTTAAACGACTGAAAAATGCCTCATGAGGTGGAAGAACGGGAGAGTCAAGTTTTTCTAAGCAATCCATCCATTCGTAAGGAAAAAAACCTTTTTCCTGAGGAACGTCGAATGCCTTGAGAAATTTGGTGTAACTGTAGCCCGGTGCAAGGTAATTGGTAATGTCCAGAAATTTCAACCATTTGGTTTTTAGCGCCATATAGCTACCGGTCCTCTTTACTATAAACTCTAAAGGGTCATCCCTCTGAAGTTTTGAGTACAAGTGTCGCTTGATCAAATTGACATCGTACTTACCGCTGTTAAATCCGATGACCGGTAATTCTTTGAGGAAGTCCTCCAGCTGTTCCCTAATCGATTCGGCCGGGAGTCGTCTCTGTTTTGTCTGCTGGCCCATGTCGTTCCTGGCTGTCGCGATCCGTTCAGCAAGCTGCCTGAAGACGTCCTCGAATCTCTCCAGCAGTATCGCGTTGGCGGCGCGGGCGATGGTATGGAGATGATCCACCACCTGACTCACCAAGTCACCGGAACTTCCGGATGTTACAAAACATCTGGGTAACTCGTGTCCAGGGATGTTGCTTGCAACACTGCAACTTAGGATCTCATGACGACTCTCCCAGGTAAGTTGTCCGGAACCTCGTCCCTCGTTCGGAACTCTCTGGAAGTAACTTTCGAAATCGAAAGTTGCGCGATATGGGTAGATGAGAAGGTCATCGGAGACTTGAATCCCCAAATCTGCAAGTTTGTTGAAGATTGTCTGTGGAAGACGGTAAGCACCTCCGGGGAACTTATACGTAACATTTGAGTCACAAGTGATCTCGTGTCGATGCAAATTGTATGGTTTGTCAAAACACTGTTCACACTTCCTACAAGCGTACGACTTGCTGTATTTGGTCATGTCACGTATAAACGAGAAATGTGTCCCGTGAAGGTTCAGATTCATGGTGGTCGGATACCGCCGTCGTGAACGGACCACAAGCTGAGCCCTTACTCTCTGTCTGACTTGGTCTAGATCCTCTTCCTCCGCCTCCTCTGCCCCATCCGACTCGCTCTCTTCGATTGGGACGAGTGAGTAAACCTGTACATTAGTTTGAAAAATTCTCTCGGCTTCGGCCAAGTCGTCTAGAGTTACTCCATCTGCGTTTGGATTACCAACACCGTCACGGAACCGTTGCTGGAAATGGTGCGCGTCCCGTTCCAAATGCCTAACATTACGGTTGTTGTGGAGGGCCAGACATCTGAAAAAACACAAATTGTCATTGTACCGCTGACCCGTGTGCATGTTTCGTCTCAATAGGGAAAGGCCTCGGTTGTTGACCACAAAGGAGGGGAGGACTTCTGGCGGTGCACCGATGACAAAGTTGGTTTTGCTCACAAAAACAGTCACGTTGGTGATTCCCTCGACAGTCCACTTTGTGTCTGGTCGCTTTTGGCGACCAACCTCTGCGACGTCTGCTTCATTCAGCGTAAATATGAGTGATTCTAGGTCTGCCGGTGACGCAATGACGAATGGCTCTTCGAAGAACCGGGCATTGTTGTGACACGGGTGAAAGTACCGCAGCTTACCCGTTAAGGAGTGGCGTAAGATAAACCCAAATGACACATTACATTTTACCCGTTGCTCCAGATGACGAAAGATTTCTCTCAATCCTGCCTCCATATTCACACCAGCCCCAATACTTCGCCAGCCAATTAATCGAAAATTGTACATGTCTTGGACGGGTCTACCCGTTGTATGATGAGTTCTGATAGAGGACCAATACTCGCGTAAAAGATCCTTCAGTTCGTGATCTTCTTCACCCTCATCATGACGATCTTCGCCGGCGCGGTCCACATTTTCATCGACAACTCGCCTCAATCTAATCGGAAAGTGGACAGGATCTTCCACCATTGGATCGGCTGGAGGAGGGTAAACGGCTGGAGGTGGTTGCGGTTCTTGGGGTGGTTGTGGATCTTGGGCTGGTTGTGGATCTTGGGCTGGTTGTGGATCTTGGGCTGGTTGTGGTTCTTGGGCTGGTTGTGGATCTTGGGCTGGTTGTGGTTCTTGGGCTGGTTGTGGATCTTGGGCTGGTTGTGGCACCGGAACATGGTCTCGTGGCATATTTGGCTGGTGAGTTGTTCTTGAGTGACGTCTCAAGTTGTCCCGCCTTGAGAACGTTTTACCACACCTCTCGCATGTAAAACGTTGGTTGGGGCCTCGTTCCGGTGCCGGTGCCGGTGGTGGTGGTGGGGGTGGTGGTGGTGGTGGTGATGGTGCCGGTGGTAAGTCAGCACCAGCAGGTAGCTGGTTCGCCGCGGGTTGAACTTGTTGGGGTGCCTCGATGTGGACGCGTTTGTGTCTTTTCAGACTGTCCTGGCGACTAAAGAACTTGTGACATCGTTCACATTTGAAAGTGTTTGGTGTACCTTGGACGTGTACCCGTCGCTTGTGTCTGTTCATCGTAAACATTCGCGCGAAGGGTTTACCGCAGTCGGAACAGGTATACCGCGGGGGTTTTCTCGCTTCATGAGGATGTGGAACAGCCTGTTCATCTATTTCGTCATCCTAGAGGAATGAGAAGAGAAGAAGAAAAGGACGAGATTAATGATATAGGTCTATATATACATGTTTGTCAAATTAGTCCCGCGTTGTTAACATAATTGAGTGTCGATGTCGATGTGTGATGATCCTAAATCCATTTGAATTTGTAAGGCCAGATTTATTTTTTTTATTTTTTTTATTTTTTTTATTCTGTTCTCATTACTTTAAGATTGTGAGAGCGACAAAAATGTCAACAATTCATTAAAGGGTATAAATTGTTTCACATGTATATGGATTAAATCAAAAGTTGTTCTTACAAAATCAAATGGATTTAGGATCATCACACATCGTCTGTACCCGTTGTGTATCGGACGGCGGCCAAAATGAATTTGTCTTATGTTCGGTGAGAACAAATAAGGAGCGAGAGGGTACTCGTCTGACGGCACGGACAAGTCCGGACGAGTAAGGGGTTGAAAAGGGGACAATACAAATGCACCCGTACACACATGAAGTATTACGGTTCTCTTAAAATACCAGGTCAATAAGAAAACACAAGCTGGATAATAGCTTTTGTGTGCACGTGTGACGTCACGAACAAGTTGAAACAAGAATACAGAGCAATCGTGGTGTTTGTTTACGATGATGTACAAAATCAAGGCATCATATACACTGAAAGATATCGGTACCTTAAAAAAACCCCGAAAAAACCCAACAAAACAAAGCAACCCCGTCTGTCAACATATCGTCACGTTATTTTATTTTTAAAGAACTGACGAATCCAAACATTCGATGAGAAACCATCGTACTAATCAGCCATACACCTTCATAGCTTCGTAGTAACTTTGCAGTAAGTTTAAGGAAACAGTATGTTGATGGGATTTTAAAAACAGTAAGCAGTCAGAAAGAAATTGATGCGTTAGTTCGTGAAAATCCAACTTGGGTCATTATAGATTTGTGATACACAACAAACTATTCAAAGACATTAAAACTATTTGAGTTTAAAATGTTTCTCACCTCCATTTGGTCGTTGGATGGTCCGGCGAGTGCTTCGTCTTCCATCTCCTCAATCCAGCGCAGCTGAGACTCTGTAGGATCTGGAGAGAACTGGTAGTCATTTTGATGCTTTGCCATGATGTTGGATGGTCCGGCGAGTGCTTCGTCTTCCACCTCCTCAATCCAGCGTAGCTGAGACTCTGTCGGATCTGGTGAGAACTGGTAGTCATCTTGATGCTGAGCCATGATGGCAACGGTGCAGCGGTCATCAGAATGACGACAGACGGGGTGGAGTTAGTTTTTAAACCCTCTCGCACCATTGACATGAGTTGATTGACAGAATTTTTAATAAATGGAAAACAACAAGTGACACTACTTCAAAGTGTCAGTTCGTCAAAAATTGAATGGAGCCAACACTTTCTCAGCCCGATGAAGTTGAGATGGACTGTCACTTCGTCAAAAATTGAAAGGAGCCACCACGCTCTCAGGCATATGAAGTTGAGATGGACTGTCACTTCGTCAAAAATTGAATGGAGCCACCACGCTCTCAGGCAGATGAAGTTGAGATGGACTGTCACTTCGTCAAAAATTGAATGGAGCCACCACGCTCTCAGGCAGATGAAGTTGAGATGGACTGTCACTTCGTCAAAAATTGAATGGAGCCACCACTTTCTCAGGCCGATGATGTTGAGATGGACTGTCACTTCGTCAAAAATTGAATGGAGCCACCACTTTCTCAGGCAGATAAACACTACTTCAAAGTAACGTGCGAATTGTCTTCAAGAAAGATTTGAGAATGGTCAGGTTGAAGCTCGACGGGTGCAACTTGAACAAAAAGGTTTCGCATGAATGGGTGGGTACCCTAATCACCTCCTCTCTCCCTCCCTCCATTGTAAACTTTGGACATGAAAAGACTCATCGCGCGGGTCACCAAAGAATGGGTTCGTTAAATACCCGACCGTCAATATACAGCTCCCTCGGTCAAATAATTAAGGCTACGCACTCGGTCTCACAGGGTTTGCTAGATTCACGCTTGACTGACATGCGTTAACTTCAACAAAATCCTCCTTAATTGACGCACGTGTACGCTAAACCTTTATACCGCCCTCAACTGTAAGCTTTGGATACGAAAATACGGGATCGTCCCCTGTCTTATCTTCTGTCTTTGTAGGGAATCATATTCCACTAACTTCATTACCAAGAAATGAACACGCTGACGCATGAAAGTTATTTAAATGTCGAAACGCTTTGATGATGATCTCATTTGCTCAAATGGATCCACGACTGAAACATCCGTTCACTGGTGTAATTGCTGGTCCAACTGGGAGCGGGAAAACGCAGTTTGTCAAGCGCCTTATACTTGCAGATGGGAATTCACTTATAGAACCAGCCATCGATAATATCATTTGGTGCTACGGGGAATATCAAGATGCTTACGACCATCTGGCTAGTCTGGTGCCTCAGATACGATTTGTGGAGGGCTACCCCGATGACTTATTGCAGTCTCTGGACCGAAGTCAACGAAACCTGATTGTGATAGACGATCTAATGTCAGAGACCGGTAACAATGGGAAAGTCACCGAACTCTTTACTAAAGGGAGTCATCATAGAAACTTGTCGGTTATCCTCATTCTCCAAAATCTATTTTACAAGGGAAAGGAAATGAGAACGATAAGTTTGAACGCGCATTACATGATCCTATTTAAAAACCCAAGAGACGCTTCCCAAATTTCCCACTTAGCGCGTCAGATGTACCCCTCCAAGTCCAAGTATATGATGGAGGCCTACCGCGACGCAACATCCGCCCCTTATGGATATCTTTTCATCGATCTAAAACCCGATACCTCCGAAAACTTGAGACTCAGAACACATATTTTTCCCGGTGAATATTCCATCGCTTACGTTCCAAGAGTATAAATGAAGCACTTCGGAGTGGAAAGCAATCATTTGAAGATGTCGAGGCGTGTGAAACACAACGCTCCCTACCTACATGTGCTGGCCAAGGGCAGCGACAAACAACGCCAGGGTATAATCCAAGGAGCCAACAAAGAACTAATCACCTGTCTGTGCGAGTGCGCCCTGAACATACTCAACGGCAACGTTCATCTTAAACCGGCCGACAGGAAGAGATTGACGAAATATAAACGACACATCAGAGTTCTCGGCGATAAACGAGTCGGGGTTCAAAAGAAAAAGAAAGTTCTTCGTCAGAAAGGAGGCTTTTTGGGTGCTTTATTGACACCAGTATTAAGCGCCCTCGGAGGACTATTGTTTAAGTAAACATGGAGCATACAAAGAAAATGGTTCTAATACCCCAGGAGACACTGCAAAAACTCCAATCGGCCAGACGATTAGAACAAACACCGACCACCCGCGTGGTACAGAGTTTGGATGCTGAGATGAGGGAGCTCCTGGAACGGCAAAATCTTTCCGATGACGATAAAATTAAATTGTACCACCAGACGTTGCAAAGATACATGAATCTGAATAAACAGAGGTCGGCTCCGCTAGCTATGACATTAGAATCCAAGAAAGTGGAGAATCAGCCACCCAAACTGCAACCGATGACACCCGATCCACCCAAATTAGAACGGGAAATAGACTTTGATGATTCCTCCAAAATACACGCGTACTTGAGAGGTGACCCGGAGGAGGAGGAATCCTACCACCTCCCCAAATTATTTGCTGAAGCACCCCATCTAAAAGCCACGCCGAAGGCAAAGAAAACGAAAACGGTCGCGAGTACAAGAACACCGCGTTCCCGGTCTAAATGGACTCCATATTAAAACGAACACTTTGATTAATTCATTCATTTGACATCTATCCACCATGGAGTGCTGTCTACAGAAACCAGGCTGTGGTTTTCAACAGCTAGCGAGAAAAATCCGTTGTGCGTTTGTATGTTGTCGCAGTACCGTCATCATCCAGAACACAGATTTAAGCGATGGGGGAGCACGAAGCCTACCTGAAAAGAGCGTACTACGACCCCCAACATCCGGCCGGTTTCGGTGGTGTGGGGGCTGTCTATCATGCTGCCCGACAGGACGGCGTTAATGTCAATCAAAAGCAGATTCAAACCTGGCTGAGTGAGCAACCTACTTACACGCTGCACAAACCCATACGCAGACGCTTCCAACGCAACAGAGTCATCGTGGGAGGTATCGATCATCAATGGCAGGCGGATCTGGTGGATATGAGTTCACTCAGTCGCTTCAATTCAAACTACAGATATCTGTTGACGTGTATCGACATCTTGTCGAAATATGCCTGGGCAATTCCATTAAAAAATAAGACCGGCACTTCACTCATTGATGGTTTCACCACAATTTTTGCAAGCGGGCGAAAACCTAAAACACTGCAGACCGATAAAGGCACAGAGTTTACCAATCGACCCTTCCAGGAATTTCTCAAGAAGCATAATATTAGTTTCTTCACGACTCAAAATGAAACAAAAGCCAGTGTGGTGGAGAGATTCAATCGGACGCTTAAGACCAAGATGTACAAATATTTCACGGCCACCAACACCCACAAGTATGTCAAGGCTTTGCCTAAATTAATGTCGGCGTACAATCACTCTTACCACCGAAGCATCAAGACCACCCCAGCCTCGGTAAATACCAACAATGCCGGAAGTGTATGGAGAAACCTCTACGGCTCTACAGAGAGATCTAATGGGATCCAATCCGTATCGTACAAGTTCAATGTAGGTGACACGGTACGCATCAGCATCGCTGCCAGACAATTTAGGAAAGGTTATCTCCCCAACTGGACCACTGAATTGTTCACGATCAGCGCACAAATCCCACGCCATCCACCCGTGTATAATTTGATGGATTATGATGGTGAAGAATTGGACGGTACATTCTATGAACAAGAGCTTCAAAGGGTGATAAAATTGGATAACCTTTACCAGATAGAGAGAGTAGTGAGAACGCGAAAGATTGGTGGAAAGAAAGAGTACTTTGTCAAGTGGATGGGATACCCGGACAAATTTAACAGTTGGGTGACGAATATACATAAATTATAAAACCCTCTGACACGAACCGTCGGTCACACAGTGAAAGCTAACCTTCACCATGACAGACTCGTTTTACGTCACGCTCCCATCCAACAGTTCTATGATCAGTCATCCCAACAACACGTTGAGTCATTATTTCGTGACTCTACCGTCCCCACTCTCATTCGAAGGAGACTGGGAAGTAGCTATAGCGGAGATTAGTTACCCACACCGCTGGTTAAACGTCATTGAGGGTGAAAATTTCGTAGTATGCGCGGTCGGTGAGAATTCGTCACACCTTCATCGACATCGAATACCCGAAGGTTACTATCCCACTCCCGAAGATCTATTTAAAAGCTTCGAACCTCCTATCGATCACGATGGGCGTATCCGATTCTCGTATAACAAATACATTCAAAAAGTGATCTTGAAAACGGAAGGAGCAGTAGTCAGACTGATGGGTGGCTTGGCAACGATGCTCGGTTTTGAAAAAGAAAACTTTATTACGACCACTCAGAAAGCTCCACGAGTGGCGGATCTCCAACCCTTTCATTCTCTGTTCATTTACTCCAATATCGTAGAGTACAACACGGTGGGTGATACCAGGGCCCCTTTACTGCGAATCGTGACCGTGGATGGAAAGTACGGTAAAACAATCACAAAAACCTACGACAACCCCCATTACGTGAATCTCAAACAGAAGCTGGTGGATACGATCGAAATAAATATAAGGGACGACACGGGCCGACTCATTCCATTTGTCGCAGGTAAAGTGATCGTAAAGGTTCACTTTAGAAGAAAGCGCTCCTCATACTTCGGGTAGTAACTACAAAGATCCACGATGGTCCGTTACCTTTCCAGCGATAGAGATTACGAGAACTATTACGTGGGTCAAGTGGGACGTGGTCACCCGGTGTTTACCGGGGCGAGAACCCAGAGAGGCTACGGACTCGGTGGAATTCTCGGTGGACTTTTCCGATCGGCTATGCCCTTGATTAAACAGGGAGCAAAGACGCTCGGTCGCGAGGCCCTCCGTACAGGAGTAGGAATCGCTCAAGATGCGATGGAAGGGAAAGATATCAAGAAAGCGGCCAAAGCCAGACTCCTTCATGCCGGGCGCAATCTGACGAACAAGGCGGTTCGTGGTGTGAGGGCCAGAACAGCGCAGGGTCCGCGAAGAGGTATAAAAAGAAAAGCAACCGGCAGACAAGCCACTTCTACATCAGGCAGGAAACGGAAAAGGTCGCTCGACATATTTGACTAGTGACCAACGTGTTCTTCGCAACACTTCTTTTAATTAGTTATGGCTCTGCTACACACACATTCCGGAGAGTGCGCTAAATCCGAGCTGGATTTGTTCGCGCTCCCTCCCACCCAGACGAGTGTCGAGAAAGGACAGTGGGTAGAATTTCACCCTATCTCAACCATATCCGATGGGGGTCCTATAGAGTTTTTCATCCCAGGATCCGGGGAGGAGTACTTGGACCTTAACCAAACTCAATTATACGTCAGAGCAAAAGTGACCAAAGGCGACGGCTCCGATTTGGCTGCGGACGACTCCGTCGGCCCCGTCAATCTATTTTTACAATCTCTGTTCAGTCAAATAGACGTGAGTCTGAACGAACGATTGATCTCTCCTTCCACACCCACCTACCCCTATCGAGCAATGATCGAAACCCTGCTGAGCTACGGGAACGATGCCAAGACCACGCAGCTCACGGCTGGTCTGTTCTACAAAGATACTGCGGGAAGAATGGACAATCCAGACCCACTTGTAGATGACGCGGCAGTCAACCAGGGTCTAAAGAAGAGATGTAAATACATCAAAAACAGCCGCGTGGTGGATATGATCGGCCCCATCCACAACGACATCTTCTTTCAAGACAGACACATGCTGAATGGGGTAGACTTGAAACTCAAACTGATCCGCAGCAGCGATGCTTTCTGCCTCATGGCTACCGGCGCCAACCCGTCTTACAAAGTAGTGATTCAAGATGCGTCGGTGTTCGTCCGCAAGGTGAAAGTCAGCTCGGCGGTTATGCTGGGTCACATGAAGGCTCTGGAGAAAGGCACAGCCAAATACCCACTCAGACGCATCATGTGTAAGATGGTGTCCGTCCCCCAGGGTAATTTAACCCTAACTCAAGACCACATCTTCCTCGGGCAGCTTCCATCCCGCATCGTAGTGGGGTGTGTGACCAACGAGGCCTTCAATGGTCGCTACGGGAAAAACCCCTTCAACTTTCAGCATATGAACGTCAACTTCCTGACAGTTCACGTAGACGGAGAACAGATCCCCTATACTCCCTTGAAACCTACGTTCGATCAGCAATCAGGAGGGAACTTTGTCAGAGCCTACCAAACTCTCTTTTCTGGAACTGATAAAATGTACCAGGATGAAGGCAACACAATCAGTCGCGAGGACTTTGCCGGTGGGCACGCACTGTACGCCTTTGATTTGAGTCCTGACTTGTCCGCTGGAGGACATTTCAATCTGGTCAAACGCGGCAACCTCCGTCTGGACATGCACTTTGCTACGCCTCTGCAGAAAACCATCAACGTCATCATCTACGCGGAGTTCAACAACATTCTAGAAATAGACCAGGCACGCAACATCATCTTTGACTACTCGAGCTAAAATAACCATCGATGGATAGTCTGGAGATCGCTCGTATATTAAAACAGGATCGTTTCAGCAAACATTACTTTAGAGGAGTATTTGCCTGCGACAAACTTCCCAGGCGGCACGTACCTCGTCCAAGCGCTTTCGTCGTCAATACGGATCCATCCGACAAACCCGGCCAGCACTGGGTGGCCATTTACATCACCCAGAATGGAGAGGGTGAATATTTCGATTCGTACGGACAGAAACCATCGCTACCGCAAGTTAAAAGCTTTCTGAAGAAGAACGCTTCCTCAACCGACTACAGCCATCGATCTCTACAGGGTCCTCTATCAGCTGTATGTGGACAGTACACCATATTCTTCTTGCTACATCGATGCCGTGGATTGAGCATGACCAAGATTACGCGTTTATTTTCTTCTGATAAAATGGACAATGATATTACAGTAAATGATTTCATAAAAAAACAATTCCCTCGTGTTAAGACTTCAGTTTATGACGAATCATTTCTCGTGAGACAGATTTCAAGGTCATTGTTTAAATGAATTAACATTTGGAAGATTTGTAAAATGTACTTGTTTCTTTCTTAATAGTAAAAATAAAACATCTAAAAAACTGTACAATTGTTGTTTGTTTGTGGTTTATTACAACGAATTCCAACGTGTAAAACCTGTGTAAAACCATCCTGCTAACCATCTAGATCGAGTAGGAGCAATTCGATGACGTCACCTATCCGAATACTACAATGACGTAATGTAAGCTAAATATGGGTTCGGACAAGTCTCGTCTTGAACTATTGTTTAGGGATTAAGTTACCGGTCTTTAAAAGGGGTGGAATGAGGGAAGGTGGACATCATTTCTACGCCGATGTTTGCTGAGAGTGGACCCTACGTCGAACGTTACGATCGTACTATATTCTCTTTCCGAAAATGGGTGAACTTCCAATATTACAAATTCCCATTGACATGTCTTCTGAGACGGAGATTCAACCATCTTCTCCTCGGGATTCTGTGGTGGCTGGTCCATTCGACTGCGTGAAAAAACTTACGCACGAGCAAGTCAAGAGAGGATGGCGTGAGGGTTTCAGCTCAACGATGGCGAGAGCCTACTACTACAACATCTACACCCGAGAGAGCGTGTGGTCCATTCCTGACACTGTGCCGACACATCGTGAATCTGGACCCGCACCCAACATCCTTCAAACTGCGATGGCGGAACTCACAAATGGTGTCCCCAAGACCCAGAGAGACAACCAGAAGGCCTCCAGCTCCGCATCGATGGACTACACGGCACCGCAGTTCATCAAGGGGAAGCAAGCGGCGAAAAGAAAGTTCAGTCCGGACCCCGACCAGGAGACCAACGAGAAGAACGCCGTGGCATTCCACATCGGAGGTGAGCGTTATGCCGTTGTAAAACGCTTCAAGGGACGGGTCTTTGTAAATCTACGAGAGTACTACGTGAAAGATGGCACCTCCAAACTACTGGCTGGAAAAAAAGGACTGAATCTGACTTCTGACGAATGGAGGGAGTTGGCGATGCAGGGTCCCAACATAACCGCTGCCATAAACTATGTCTAGAGTAACCGCTACCATAGACTATGTCTAGAGTTCAGTGATACAACAGTAATACACCACCATTTTTTCCCCCAATTCCTGTTTGATGTTTTTAGATGGATGCACCGATGACGATGAGTACGTTGCCGACTGCAAGCAGAGGGTTAAGACATTAGTGAAGAGAATCCTGACCAGGATGGTTACTGACCGGATTTTCAACCTCACCTATGAATCGCAAGATCAACTAGGATGTGAGGGATGCGAAAAAGACTGGGCGAGTCAATACGATCACGCCTGTTTGTTTTTTGGAATGAATCCGATATGTTGCCTCAGTGACTATGTAGATAAATACTACGTGCGAGCCGCGCAGTCGGTGGATAAGACCCATGTCGTCCTCGTATTTGGTGCGGTGACCAGCCGTCTTGGCGTAGGTCCATTTACTTACGAAGGAATGAACATGCACGATATAATTGACCAAGTACTGAATGAGTGGAAACTTGATCCTGCCGACCTCAGTCAATCGTTTTATACCAACGTATTCGACATTTTAACGGAGCTCATTGATGATATGATCAAAAGACTAAATGTTGATTTGTAAAAGACCTTTGCACAATCGGAACATTTCCGATAACAAGTATCGCTTGATAAGTAAATGTAGTACGTTTCTTAAAAATAAATAAAAAATAAATCAATCAATCAAAAAAAAATATATATTTGTTTAACGGTAGATAGACGAGGTTTCTTTTGCTAGTTTTTTTTTCATCATTTTTTATATCCTTAATTGTTTTATACTAGACACGGCGTGTTTTTTGCTTATAATTAACATTATTGATATTGGTTATCGTTGTTACAAGAGTGAAAGAGTTCAATAAAATAATTCAAACCGTATATCGCCCGTTGACCACACAAGGAATGTTCTGGTGAGTTCCGGTTGGTTTTAGGCACCCGTTTCGACCTTTATTTACCCCCGCCTGCCTTGTCGCAATTATTAAACAAAAACACACGGTCAGGGAGGAAGGTAACACCACCTCTGCACCACCCTCCACCCTCTGCACCACACTCCACCCTCAGCACCACCCTCGGCACCACCCTCAGCACCACCTCTGCACCACCTCTGCACCACCTCTGCACCACCTCTGCACCACCTCTGCACCACCTCATTTGCACCACCAATCGGGGTAAATCCAGCTCCTCTTATACTACTGGCGTAGAAATGATTTCCACCTCCTCTCGTCCCACCCTTTATAAAGACCGGTAGTTTAATCCTTCTCAAGACGAGACATGTCTGTAACTTAATCCCTAAACAATGGTACAAGACAAGACTTGTCCGAATTCAGCTTTTACTCAATCCGAATTGGTGACGTCATCGCCTGACTGACGTCAGGATGGTGGAGGTGTGTACACGTTGGACTTTAGGGTTATAAACAATAATTTCATACAACTTCCAAATGTTAACTCATTTAAACAATGACCTTGAAATTTGTCTGACGAGAAATTGTTCGTCATACACAAAAGTCTTAGCACGAGGGAACTGCTTTCTTATGAAATCATTTACTGTAATATCATTGTCCATTTTATCAGAGGAAAATAAACGCGTTATTTTCGACATGGTCAATCCACGGCATCGTTGCAGTAAGAAGAATATAGTGTACTGTCCACACACAGCGGACAGAGGGCCCTGTAGAGATTGACGGTTGTAGGTGACTGAGGAAGCGTTCTTCTTTAGAAAGTTTTTAAACTGCGGCACTGATGGCTTCTGTCCGTACGAATCGAAATATTCCCCCTTTCCATTCCGGGCGATGTAAATAGCCACCCAGTGCTTGCCGGGTTTGTCGGATGGATCCGTATTGATGACGAAAGCGCTCGGACGAGGGACGTACCGCGTGGGAAGTTGGTCGCAGGCAAATACTCCCTTGAAGTAATGTTTGGTGAAACGATCCTGCTTTAATATACGAGCAATCTCCAGACTATCCATCGGTTATTATCTTAGCTCGCGTAATCGAAGATGATGTTGCGCGCCTGGTCTATTTCTAGAATGTTGTTAAACTCCGCGTAGATGATGACGTTGATGGTTTTCTGCAGAGGGGCAGCAAAATGCATGTCCAGACGGAGATTGCCGCGTTTGACCAGATTGAAATGTCCTCCAGCGGACAAGTCAGGACTCAGATCAAAGGCGTACAGCGCGTGTCCTTCGGCGTAGTCCTCCCGACTGATGGTGTTGCCTTCATCCTGGTACATTTTATCGGTTCCAGAGAAGAGAGTTTGGTAGGCTCTGATGAAGTTCCCTCCTGTCGGCTGGTCGAAAGTAGGTTTCAAGGGCGTGTAGGGGATTTGTTCTCCGTCCACGTGAACCGTCAGGTAGTTGACGTTCATATGCTGGAAGTTGAAGGGGTTTTTGCCGTAGCGACCGTTGAAGGCCTCGTTGGTCACACACCCCACTACGATGCGGGATGGAAGCTGCCCGAGGAAGATGTGGTCTTGAGTTAGGGTTAAATTACCCTGGGGGACGGACACCATCTTGCACATGATGCGTCTGAGTGGATATTTGGCCGTGCCTCTCTCCAGTGCCTTCATGTGGCCCAGCATAACCGCCGAGCTGACTTTGACCTTGCGGACGAACACCGACGCATCTTGAATCACCACTTTGTAGGAAGGATTGGCTCCGGTAGCCATGAGGCAGAAGGCATCGCTGCTGCGGATCAATTTGAGTTTCAAGTCCACCCCATTCAGCATGTGTCTGTCTTGAAAGAAGATGTCGCTGTGGATGGGTCCGATCATATCCACCACGCGACTGTTTTTGACGTATTGCCTTCTCTTCTTTAGACCTTGGTTGACCGCCGCGTCATCCGCCAGCGGGTCTGGATTGTCCATTCTTCCCGCGGTATCTTTGTAGAACAGACCGGCCGTGAGCTGGGTGGTCTTGGCATCGTTCCCATAGCTCAGTAGGGTTTCGATCATGGCTCGATAGGGGTAGGTGGGTGTGGAAGGAGAGATCAATCGTTCGTTCAAGCTCACGTCTATTTGGCTAAACAGAGATTGTAAAAATAGATTGACGGGACCGACGGGGTCGTCCGCTGCTAGATTGGAGCCGTCTCCTTTGGTCACTTTTGCTCTGATGTAAAGCTGAGTTTGGTTGAGGTCCAGGTACTCCTCCCCGGATCCTGGGATGAAAAACTCTATCGGACCCCCATCGGATATGGTTGAGATAGGGTGAAATTCCACCCATTGTCCTTTCTCGACACTGGTCTGGGTGGGAGGGAGCGCGAACAAATCCAGCTCGGATTTGGCGCACTCACCGGAATGTGTGTGTAGCATAGCCATAACTAATTTAAAGAAGTGTTGCGGAGAACAAGGTGGTCACTAGTCAAATATGTCAAGCGACCTTTTCCGTTTCCTGCCTGATGTAGAAGTGGCTCGTCTGCCGGTTGCTTTTCTTTTTATACCCCGTCGCGGGCCCTGCGCTTTTCTGGTCCTCACGCCGCGGACCGCCTTGTTCGTCAGATTGCGCCCGGCATGAAGGAGTCTGGCTTTGGTCGCTTTCTTGATGTCTTTCCCTTCCATCGCATCTTGAGCGATTCCTACTCCAGTACGGAGGGCCTCACGACCGAGCGTCTTTGCTCCCTGTTTGATCAGAGGCATTGCCGATCGGAAAAGTCCACCGAGAATTCCCCCAAGTCCGTAGCCTCTCTGGGTTCTCGCCCCGGTAAACACCGGGTGGCCACGTCCCACTTGACCCACGTAATAGTTCTCATAATCCTTACCGCTGGGAAGATAGCGGCCCATTGTGGAGATATGCAGCGATTACCCGAAGTATGAGGAGCGCTTTCTTCTAAAGTGAACCTTTACGATCACTTTACCGGCGACAAATGGAATGAGTCGGCCCGTGTCGTCCCTTATATTTATTTCGATCGTGTCCACCAGCTTCTGTTTGAGATTCATGTAATGCGGGTTGTCGTAGGTTTTGGTGACCGTTTTGCCGTACTTTCCATCCACGGTGACGATTCGCAGTAGAGGGGCCCTGGTATCCCCCACCGTGTTGTACTCTACGATATTGGAGTAAATGAACAGAGAATGAAAGGGTTGGAGGTTTGCCACTCGTGGAGCTTTCTGAGTGGTCGTAATGAAGTTCTCTTTTTCAAAACCCAGCATGATTGCCAAACCACCCGTCAGTCTGACTACCGCACCTTCCGTTTTCAAGATCACTTTTTGAATGTATTTGTTATACGAGAATCGGATGCGCCCATCGTGATCGATGGGAGGTTCGAAGCTTTTGAATAGATCTTCGGGAGTGGGATAGTAACCCTCGGGTATTCGATGTCGATGAAGGTGTGATGAATTTTCACCGATCGCGCATACTACGCTATTCTCACCCTCAACGACGTTCAGCCAGCGGTGTGGGTAACTAATCTCGGCTATAGCTACTTCCCAGTCTCCTTCAAACGAGAGTGGGGACGGTAGAGTCACGTAATAATGACTCAATGTGTTATTAGGATGACTGTTCATAGAACTGTTGGATGGGAGCGTGACGTAAAACGAGTCTGTCATGGTGAAGGTTAACTTTCGCTGTGTCACCAACCCTTCGTGTCAGAGGGTTTTATAATTTGTGTATATTCGTCACCCAACTGTTAAATTTGTCGGGGTATCCCAGCCACTTGACGAAGTACTCTTTCTTCCCACCAATCTTTCGCGTTCTTACTACTCTCTCTATCTGGTAAAGGTTATCCAATTTTATCACCCGTTGAAGCTCTTGTTCGTAGAATGTCCCGTCCAATTCTTCCCCGTCGTAATCTTTCAACTTATACACGGGTGGATGGCGTGGGATTTGCGCGCTGATCGTAAACAATTCAGTGGTCCAGTTGGGGAGATATCCTTTCCTAAATCGTCTGGCAGCCATGCTGATGCGCACCGTATCACCTACATCGAATTTGTACGATACGGTTTGAATTCCATTAGATCTTTCTGTGGAGGTGTAGAGGTGTCGCCATACACTTTCGGCATTGTCGGTATTTACCGAGGCTGGGGTGGTCTTGATGCTTCGGTGGTAAGAGTGATTGTACGCCGACATTAATTTAGGCAAAGCCTTGACATACTTGTGGCTGTTGGTGGCCGTGAAATATTTGTACATCTTGGTCTTGAGCGTCCGATTGAATCTTTCCACCACGCTGGCTTTCGTTTCATTTTGAGTGGTGAAGAAACTGATTTTCTGTCTCTTGAGAAATCCCTGGAAGGGTCGATTGGTAAACTCTGTGCCTTTATCGGTCTGCAGTGCTTTAGGTTTTCGCCCACTTTCAAAAATTGTCTTAAAACCATCAATGAGTGCAGTGCCGGTCTTATTTTTTATTGGAATTGCCCAGGCATATTTCGACAAGATATCGATACACGTCAACAGATATCTGTAGTGTGAATTGAAGCGACTGAGTGAACTCATATCGACCAGATCTGCCTGCCATTGGTGATCGATACCTCCCACGATGACTCTGTTGCGTTGGAAGCGTCTGCGTATGGGTTTGTGTAGCGTGTACGTAGGTTGCTTACTCAGCCAGGTTTTAATCTGCTTTTGATTGACATTAACGCCGTCCTGACGGGCAGCATGATAGACAGCCCCCACACCACCGAAACCGGCCGGATGTTGGGGGTCGTAGTACGCTCGTTTCAGGTAGGGTTCGTGCTGCGCCATCGCTGAAATCTGTGTTCTGGATGATGACGGTACTGCGACAACAAACAAACGCGCAACGGATTTTTCTCGCTAGCTGTTGAAAACCACAGCCTGGTTTCTGCAGACAACACTCCATGGTGGACGGATGTCAAATGAAGAAAGTAGTCAAATTGTTCGTTTTAATATGGAGTCCATTTAGACCGGGAACGGGGTGTTCGTGTACTCGCCACTGTTTTCGTTTTCTTTGTCTTTGGTGTGGTTTTTAGATGGGGCGCTTCAGCAAACAATTTGGGGAGGTGGTAAGATTCCTCCTCCTCCGGGTTGTCTCTCAAGTACGCCTGTATTTTGGAGGAATCGTCAAAGTCAATTTCCCGTTCTAATTTGGGTGGGCCGGGCGTCATCGGTTGAAGTTGGGGTGGTTGATGTTCCACTTTCTTGGATTCTAATGTCATAGCTAGCGGAGCCGACCTCTGCTTATTTAGATTTATGTATCTTTGCAACGTCTGGTGGTACAGTTTAATTTTATCGTCATCGGAAAGATGTTGCCGTTCCAGGAGCTCTCTCATCTCAGCATCCAAACTGTGCACCACGCGGGTGGTCGGTGTTTGTTCCAATTGTCTGGCCGATTGCAGTTTTTGCAGGGTCTCCTGGGGTATGAGAACCATTTTCTTCGTGTGCTCCATGGTTACTTAAACAAGAGTCCTCCGAGGGCGCTTAATACAGGTGTCAGTAAAGCACCCAAAAAGCCTCCTTTCTGACGAAGAACTTTCTTTTTCTTTTGAACCCCGACTCGTTTATCACCGAGAACTCTGATGTGACGTTTATATTTCGTCAATCTCTTTCTGTCGGTCGGTTTAAGATGAACGTTGCCGTTGAGGATGTTCAGGGCGCACTCGCATAGACAGGTGATCAGTTCTTTGTTGGCTCCTTGGATTATACCCTGGCGTTGTTTGTCGCTACCCTTGGCCAGCACGTGCAGGTAGGGAGCGTTGTGTTTCACACGCCTCGACATCTTCAAATGATTGCTTTCCACTCAAAAGTGTCCCATTTATACTCTTGGAACGTAGGCAATGGAATATTCATCGGGGAAAATATGGGTTCTGAGTCTCATGTTTTCCGGCGTATCGGGTTTCAGATCGATAAAGAGATAGCCATAGGGGGCGGAGGTTGCGTCGCGGTAGGCCTCCATCATATACTTTGACTTGGAGGGGTACATCTGACGCGCTAGGTGGGAAATTTGGGAAGCGTCTCTCGGGTTTTTAAAGAGGATCATGTAATGGGCGTTCAAACTTATCGTTCTCATTTCTTTCCCCTTGTAAAATAAATTTTGAAGAATGAGGAGGACCGATAAGTTTCTATGATGACTCCCCTTAGTAAAGAGCTCGGTGACTTTCCCATTGTTGCCGCTTTCTGACATGAGATCGTCGATCACAATCAGGTTTCTTTGACTTCGGTCCAGGGACTGTAGTAAGTCATCGGGGTAGCCCTCAACAAATCGTATCTGAGGCACCAGACTAGCCAGATGGTCGTAAGCATCTTGATATTCGCCGTAGCACCAAATGATATTATCGATGGCCGGTTCTATAAGCGAATTTCCATCCGCCAGAATAAGACGCTTTACAAACTGAGTTTTGCCGCTCCCAGTTGGACCAGCAATTACACCAGTGAAAGGATGCTTCAGTCGTGGATCCATTTGAGCAAATGAGATCATCATTAAAGCGTTTCGACATTTTAATAACTTTCATGCGTCAGCATGTCCATTTCTTGGTAATTAAGTAAGTGGAATATGATTCCCTTTTAAAGAAGTTGACGCATGTTAGTCAAGTGTAAACCTACCAAACTCTGTGAGACCGAGTGCGTAGGCCTAATTACAATGTATTAGGCTGAGCGAGATGAATAGAGACGGTCTGGTAGTTAACGAGCCCATTCTTTTGTGACCCGCGCGATGAGTCTTTTCATGCGCAAGATGGAAGGTGAAGGGGTGGGGATTAGTAACTTCTTATTAAGGTACCCACCCATTCAATCAGTTGTCTGTCCGTCTGGTTCAACCTGACGTGTTCCATCCTCAAATCTTTCATGTTCATTACATACGTAGAGGTGATAATGAAAATACCTGGTCACTCACTTCATTAGTAGATGCATTTTAGATCCTTGAATGGTCTTATTATTCAAAGTCTGGGCGGGTTGCTCGGACTGGGAAAATGCGATCCATTGACCACCACAGAAGGGTGTCAATTACCCAGGGGTACGTCTAAGCAGAAAGGGATGGATGTAAAAGGGTTTTGTCGCGTAGATACATGGTTGTCAGAGAGACTGTCACAACAAACATCACTTGTTCAGTGTCTAGGTCCCATAACCTCACGGTTAATCACCCAGGGGTACGTCTAAGCAGAAAGGGATGGATGTAAAAGGGTTTTGTCGCGTAGATACATGGTTGTCAGAGAGACTGTCACAACAAACATCACTTGTTCAGTGTCTAGGTCCCATAACCTCACGGTTAATCACCCAGGGGTACGTCTAAGCAGAAAGGGATGGATGTAAAAGGGTTTTGTCGCGTAGATACATGGTTGTCAGAGAGACTGTCACAACAAACATCACTTGTTCAGTGTCTAGGTCCCATAACCCCACGTCTAAAAAGTTTGTTGATTTTCGTTGCCAAGGTATTTTTTGCCAAACACGGTCTTCCTTCGAGGATATAACGCGGTGTAACGCACGATCCCGTCTCAATCTGAACTCCGAGAGTCATTTTGTCATCCGTTCCGAGTCAAGTTCTTGCAACCGTGTTCTACTGTACGTTAGTACACTATACTTAGTCATGTCTCAGCCGTGGGAGAGTCCCGACTACACCGATAGTCAGCTGGAGGAGATTCAGCGCATCACCGACGAGATGTATGCAAAGGTAAAAAACAATTTCGATTTTAACTTCGTTAATTATAGTTGTTGAAATTGGTAATTTTTTGTAGTGTGTATGTGATGTAACTTTACGGGCAGGATCGTTGCATTGTTTAATTCTGTTTGAACAGGATGGTGACTTCGTGTACAATCCTGATGATTTTCCTCCTCTGACATTGTTTAATTCTGTTTGAACAGGATGGTGACTTCGTGTACAATCCTGATGATTTTCCTCCTCTGAAGCCGATTTCCGCAGTTCTTGAGTTAGACAACGATGTCGATGAGGTATGTCAACGTCTTCTCACATTTATAACCGTACATGTAATGACTTGCCCATCCTTATCGATAACGTCATGCTTGCTGTTGTTGTCCTATGAAAAAAAAACAAAAAAAAAATAACAACAACAACAACAACAACAACAACAAACAAAAAAGGCTACAATACAACTCTGGACTTGTTGATACTTGTTATCGCTCACCCAATTACTTGTCGGTACACGGATGAAAACCGTGCAGTCAATCATTATCGGTCAAGCTCTCAAGCCTCACAACCCGTTTGGTGTCAGTCACAAACACATCCGCTGTACTCAACACACGATATTTATTTCATATTTTGTATCATCTATTGTTTGTTTTATAGGAACCTCTTGATGAAGTTCCGTCTAAACGCAGAAAGATGAAGAGAGTTCCAGGTGTGCACGAATGTTTGATTTGCAAGAAAACATTCTCCCGCAGAGATGCACTTCGACGGCACAAGATGATCCACACTGCAGTAAAAACTACATCCTGCCCTGAGTGCGGTGTAACATTCCGACGCACCGACAATATGAAGCGTCACCTGCGTGTCCAACACCAGCAGCAAACCGCCGCTCAACATACCAGCACCACCTCCCGACGCAACGAGGACACCGATCCAGCCCGGCCGGCACCATCAGCTACCATCGCACCCAACCGTAGCAATGTTGCGATGCCAGCAGCCCCATCATCACCCAAGCCAAAAACCGGTGCCGTACGGATTGAGGACCAACCCGGATGTAGCCATTGGTCCGACGCAGCCACCCTCGCCCAAGCTCGCCCTACCACCGGTATGAAACAGCGGAATCCGGTACCACCTCCGCCAGCCACAGCCGCACCCCTAGCTAATGACGGTCTAACCTCTTCCCAATCCGTCGAGGAACAATTTCAGGAAGACCCTTTGCTTTATCCCGAAGGGAATGAGGGTAAATCAGTACTACGTGACATCATTCGGGACAACTGGGAGAGCATTCGTTCGTACAAGGAAACGGGTCAGCATCCGACAGAGGATATTATTAACATTCGTGTCGTCCAATCGAACCAAAACTTCAGAAACTCTACCGCGAATGTGCTGAGTAATCTGGCCAATGACGAGGCGGTAATCAACATCTCGTTTGGAGCCCTTGTGCGCCACGAAGATACGGGTGAGCTCCGTTTTTTTGATGCAAATGCAGCAAGATTCTTCCCCTCCCCAGTGTCCTTTGACAGTCATTTTTTGGAACAGTTTGATGACGGAGTCATTGGTGACTTTATTCGTAAACATCTGAAAGACTGGTCGCTGGTTGTCCTCACGAATGTTCGACTGTTTATTGAACAAGCCCCAGACCCCCTTTTAGAAGATCCCGACGAGTTCCCCGCGGAATTGGGAGCGGATGACGATGAAGTTGGTCGTGTATACAGAGATAATTGGGGTTCTATTAGAACCCATCATCTTGACGGTCGGGTAATTCAAGACATTTATAATGTTCGGATGGATCGTCCTGGAGTTTCGTTCCGGCGAATCATGAATTCAATTTTCATGAAACTAACATGCCGGGCGAAAGTAAACCTGTCGCTTGGATACATTCTGCGTCACATCGAAACTGGTGAGTTGAGATACTTTCATCCGTCTCATAACAACGCTACGCTGTTTCCGTCTCCTACTACCATCGGCCGCCAGGACGATATTGACAATTTGATTCAAGAAATTGAATCACTGGACATTGTGGAAAATGTACGTCAACAACGCCCTGACACCAAATGGTCGGTGGTGATGTTGACCAATCTTGCGGTGTACGTCAATAAAATGCCGCAATTCTACATCGGCGCTCCTACACACAATCTGCCGGACTTTGTTAAGAACAATAGTGGTCTTTATATCCTAACCCACAATCGCAACAACTGGCAAAGATACGACGATAATCTTTGTTTTTTTCGATGTCTGGCGCTGAACCGAGGGGCGACCTTGAGAGGCTTGGAGAGGTCGACGCAGGAACTTGCCGAGACTTTTCAGCAATCTACGGGGAGACAGGCCAGTCGCGGCATCACGCTAGAAGACCTGTCTGACGTGGAGAAACTTTTCCAAGTACAAATTCAAGTGTACAGCTTGATCCAAACAGATAATGCTGGTGACCGACCGCAGACGAAAGTACACCTTATCCGCCGCTCCCATCGACGGTTTGCCACCACTCTCCACCTCCACCTGTTTGAAGACCATTTTTCCTACATTTTTGACATGAGCAAATTCAGTCAGTCGTTTGAATGTCAGAAATGTAGGATGATCTTTAACAGATCGTCTAACCTCCAGCGCCATGTTGTAACGTGCGACGTTAATGTCAAACATAAGTTTCCCGGGGGAGTTTATCGTCTGCCAGAGACAATTTTTACCAAATTGGATGAAGTAGGTATCGCCGTCGAGGAAAACCTACGATATTACCCCTACCGAGCGACCTACGATTACGAGTGTTTCTTTGACAACGTAGTGGAAAATGGTCGGGGAAAACTGACATGGCGTAAGCGACACGAATTACTAAGTGTTAGTGTCGCCAGCAACGTACCGAACTATGAATCCGCAATTTGTTTTGTGAGTGAGGGCGACCCCGGAGCTCTGGTGGGCCGTATGCTGGAGTATCTACACGAAGTCAGTGAGGCGGCATTTAACAACCTGATCGAGAAGTTCGAGGTAGTTTTTAGCCAAATCCAAGAACTTATCGAGCGCCAACACGATCAAAACGGTCCACAACCTCGAGCTCCAGATGACAATGCACCAAATAAAAAAGTACCTGCGGAGAAATTGCAAGACGAACTGGAGCGTTACCTCCGCGAACTCCCTGTAATCGGATTTAATTCAAGTAAGTACGACTTGAATGTCATCAAAAAACATCTCTATCAAGGACTGAAGGAGGTTGGAGATCCAGTGGAGATGATAATCAAACGTGGTGGAAGCTACATGGCCTTGAAAACCCAGAAATTGAAGTTTCTCGACATCTCCAACTATCTGGCGCCCGGGTACTCGTACGGAAAGTTCTTAAAGGCCTATGACTGCAAACATAATAAGGGGTTCTTCCCGTATGAGTATATGACAGACCTGGGAAAGCTCGATGACCCTACACTGCCAGCCCATGAAACCTTTTACAGTACGCTGAAGGAGAAAAACATAACTGAGGAGGAGTACGGCTACTGCCAGCGTGTTTGGCAGGAAGAGGGCATGAACACTCTTAGGGACTTTTTAATTTGGTACAATAATCTGGATGTCCTCCCGTTTCTGGAGGCCATCCAGAAGATGTTTACCTTCTACAAAGAACGGAACATGGACATGTTTAAGGTGGCCATTTCTGTTCCTGGCCTTTCCTTACACTACCTATTTTTGACACTTGGAAATGATGTATCATTTTCTCTCATCGACGATCCTAACAAGGACTTATATTACCTGCTGAAACGGAACATTGTCGGGGGCCCGTCCATCGTGTTCCACCGCTATCATGAGAAGGAAAAGACGCTGCTTCGAGGAGGACCCAAGCAGTGTGCCAATATCGTCGGGTTCGACGCAAATGCGTTGTACCTCTGGTCATTAATGCAGCCAATGCCAGTCGGAACATTTATCAGGCGGAGAGAGGACAACGACTTCAAGCCGGTTCCGAGCCACAAGTGGGGAGTCAAGGCGTCAGAATGGTTGGACTGGGTGGCACAAACCAACGGTGTTTTCATTCGCCACCAATTCAACCTTGGTGAAAAGCGAGTGGGACCGAGGGCAATTCCGGTAGACGGTTTCTGTAAGGAAACAAATACCGTTTACCAATTCCACGGGTGCTTTTGGCATGGACATCGCTGTCATCTCAATCCCAAAGAATTCAACCCCGTCAAGAACTTACCACGTGCTGAACTGCGAAGACAGACGGAGGAGATATCCACGTACATCTCGGCCCAGGGCCACAATCTTGTCGAGATGTGGGAGTGCGAGTGGGCTGCCTTCCAACTGGAAAACGCGAACGCCGCCAACTTTGCCCGTTCCAGACAACTACCCCACCAGAGGGAGAGACTCGACCAGCGCGGAATCTTAAATGCCATTGTAAATGGAGAAATCTTCGGACTGGTTGAATGCGACATCGAAGTTCCCGCTCAACTTCGCGAGACGTTTGCAGAAATGCCGCCCATCTTCAAGCACGCGGAGATTACTCGGGACGATATCGGTGAGCATATGCGCGAGTATGCTGAGAGGGAAGGCCTGATGAAGTCACCACGCCACACCCTGATCGGTAGTATGTTCGGTCGCCGCATTCTTTTGGCTACTCCACTGGTACGGTGGTACGTACAACATGGTCTATGCGTTACTCGCATCTACCAATTTATTCAGTACGGCCAGGCAGCATGTTTTCGTCCGTTCGGAGAGGCGGTCAGCAACGCCAGGAGGGATGGTGACAGTGACCCGTCGAAAGGAATCATCGCCGACACAATGAAACTCCTGGGAAATTCGGCCTACGGTAAGACGGTGACTAACCAGGAGAAGCACCGTCAGGTCAAAGTCACACATAGCGACGCGGCGACATCTCGACTTATCAATCTACCCAATTTTCGTGCTCTCCATCCCCTGGACGAGAAACTCTATGAGGTGGAGCTCAACAAAAAAGTCATCCGCCTGGGTCTTCCGTTGCAAATTGGGTACTTTGTGTACCAGTATGCAAAACTAAGGATGCTCCAGTTCTATTATGACTTTCTGTACAAGTTCGTGGATCCGTCTGACTTTCAACTCTGCGAAATGGATACGGATTCGGCTTACATGGCTATTTCGTCGCAGAGACTGGAAGACATCATCAAGCCACATATGCGGGACCAGTATGACCGCGAGAAGTCGTCATGGTTTCCACGCGACGACACCACCGCCCATCGTGCTTTTGACAAACGGACACCAGGCCTTTTCAAAATTGAGTGGGAGGGGGATGGTATCGTCGCCCTTTGCAGCAAAACGTATTGCTGCTACGGAGAGCAAAATAAGTTTAGCTGTAAAGGGGTCAACAAAAGCGCCAACATCACCAAGGAGCGATATTTACATACGCTTCAGACGCAGCAAGCCGGGGAAGGAGTTAACCGCGGCTTCCGGATGAGACAGGACGGTATGTACACATACCAGCAGGTAAAAACCGCATTTACTTATTTGTATGCAAAGAGAAAGGTAGCGGCGGATGGGGTCACAACAACTTACCTAGACCTTTAGTAAATGTAGGGATCTAACGCTAAATGTGTGCGTATAGCGAAATTAAAACACAGTCATGCAAAAAATGTAGAAAGAAATGCAAACTCTGTAGATGACGTTGATTGACATTCGAGTTATACAATTGACCACAATTTATTCCTTTTGGTTTCCATTAGTAAATTCTGTCTGTACAACATTGTTGGCAAGCGAAGTTTATGGCTCAGGTTTTGTTTGGACATTCTGTTTGTACAACATTGTTGACATTTTAAATAACTCGTTTGGGTTTTGATTTGTAAATAGAATTCTATTTGTTTGACATATAAAGTTAATCGTATTGAGGTTTTTATATTTCTGTTTTGTACTTTATTTATTGATAGATCGGCACGACGTTTCTTTCGCTAGTTATTTCGTTGTTTATTAATGTTTCATTAATTTTATTTATTTCTTTTATTTATTTCTTTGATCCATTATTGTCATTGTTACAAGCGTGAAAGTGTGTAATAAAATACCTCAAACTGTATATCGCCCGTTGACCACTTAAGGAATGTTCTGGTGAGTTCCGGTTGGTTTTAGGCACCCGTTTCGACCTTTATTTACCACCGCCTGCCTCGTTGTCATTCGTAATACCCACTTCCACCTCCACCTCCCCTTCCTCCTTTACCTAACGACTCCGCCCCCAACTCCACCTCCACCTCCCCTTCCTCCTTTACCTAACGACTCCGCCCCCAACTCCACCTCCCACCTCCCCTTCCTCCTTTACCTAACGACTCCGCCCCCAACTCCACCTCCCACCTCCACCTCCACCTCCCACCTCCCACCTCCCACCTCCCACCTCCACCTCCCACCTCCACCTCCCACCTCCACCTCCACCTCCCACCTCCACCTCCACCTCAACACGGTATCCATTTGCTCTTTATATACTACTGACGTGCAGCGCGTAGTCCCATAGAGTGTGGGTTTGTGCGTAGACAAATCTCGCACCCCTTTGGAGAAAGACTCGCACCCCTTTAGCCCTGCAGCGCGTAATCCCATAGAGTGTGGGTTTGTGCGTAGACAAATCTCGCACCCCTTTGGAGAAAGACTCGCACCCCTTTAGACGTGCAGCGCGTGGTCCCATAGCATGCGGGTATGTGCGTAGACAAATCTCGCACCCCTTTGGAGAAAGACCCGCACCCCTTTAGACGTGCAGCGCGTAGTCCCATAGCATGTGGGTTTGTGCGTAGACAAATCTCGCACCCCTTTGGAGAAAGACCCGCACCCCTTTAGACGACGTGCAGCGCGTAGTCCCATAGCATGTGGGTTTGTGCGTAGACAAATCTCGCACCCCTTTGGAGAAAGACTCGCACCCCTTTAGACGTGCAGCGCGTAGTCCCATAGCGTGTGGGTTTGTGCGTAGACAAATCTCGCACCCCTTTGGAGAAAGACTCGCACCCCTTTAGACGTGCAGCGCGTAGTCCCATATAGTGTGGGTTTGTGCGTAGACAAATCTCGCACCCCTTTGGAGAAAGACTCGCACCCCTTTAGACGGGCAGCTCGTAGTCCTATAGCATGTGGGTTTGTGCGTATAGACAAATCTCGCACCCCTTTGGAGAAAGACTCGCACCCCTTTAGACGTGCAGCGCGTAGTCCCATAGCGTGTGGGTTTGTGCGTAGACAAATCTCGCACCCCTTTGGAGAAAGACTCGCACCCCTTTAGACGGGCAGCGCGTAGTCCCATAGAGTGTGGGTTTGTGCGTAGACAAATCTCGCACCCCTTTGGAGAAAGACTCGCACCCATTTAGACGGGCAGCGCGTAGTCCCATAGCATGTGGGTTTGTGCGTAGACAAATCTCGCACCCCTTTGGAGAAAGACTCGCACCCCTTTAGACGGGCAGCGCGTAGTCCCATAGAGTGTGGGTTTGTGCGTAGACAAATCTCGCACCCCTTTGGAGAAAGACTCGCACCCATTTAGACGGGCAGCGCGTAGTCCCATAGCATGTGGGTTTGTGCGTAGACAAATCTCGCACCCCTTTGGAGAAAGACTCGCACCCCTTTAGACGGGCAGCGCGTAGTCCCATAGAGTGTGGGTTTGTGCGTAGACAAATCTCGCACCCCTTTGGAGAAAGACTCGCACCCCTTTAGCCCTGCAGCGCGTAGTCCCATAGCATGTGGGTTTGTGCGTAGACAAATCTCGCACTCCTTTGGAGAAAGACTCGCACCCCTTTAGACGTGCAGCGCGTAGTCCCATAGCATGTGGGTTTGTGCGTAGACAAATCTCGCACCCCTTTGGAGAAAGACTCGCACCCCTTTAGACGTGCAGCGCGTAGTCCCATAGCATGTGGGTTTGTGCGTAGACAAATCTCGCACCCCTTTGGAGAAAGACCCGCACCCCTTTAGACGTGCAGCGCGTAGTCCCATAGCATGTGGGTTTGTGCGTAGACAAATCTCCCACCCCTTTAGAGAAAGACCCGCACCCCTTTAGACGACGTGCAGCGCGTAGTCCCATAGCATGTGGGTTTGTGCGTAGACAAATCTCGCACCCCTTTGGAGAAAGACTCGCACCCCTTTAGACGTGCAGCGCGTAGTCCCATAGCGTGTGGGTTTGTGCGTAGACAAATCTCGCACCCCTTTGGAGAAAGACTCGCACCCCTTTAGACGTGCAGCGCGTAGTCCCATAGAGTGTGGGTTTGTGCGTAGACAAATCTCGCACCCCTTTGGAGAAAGACTCGCACCCCTTTAGACGGGCAGCTCGTAGTCCTATAGCATGTGGGTTTGTGCGTATAGACAAATCTCGCACCCCTTTGGAGAAAGACTCGCACCCCTTTAGACGTGCAGCGCGTAGTCCCATAGCGTGTGGGTTTGTGCGTAGACAAATCTCGCACCCCTTTGGAGAAAGACTCGCACCCCTTTAGACGGGCAGCGCGTAGTCCCATAGAGTGTGGGTTTGTGCGTAGACAAATCTCGCACCCCTTTGGAGAAAGACTCGCACACATTTAGACGGGCAGCGCGTAGTCCCATAGAGTGTGGGTTTGTGCGTAGACAAATCTCGCACCCCTTTGGAGAAAGACTCGCACCCATTTAGACGGGCAGCGCGTAGTCCCATAGCATGTGGGTTTGTGCGTAGACAAATCTCGCACCCCTTTGGAGAAAGACTCGCACCCCTTTAGACGGGCAGCGCGTAGTCCCATAGAGTGTGGGTTTGTGCGTAGACAAATCTCGCACCCCTTTGGAGAAAGACTCGCACCCATTTAGACGGGCAGAGCGTAGTCCCATAGCATGTGGGTTTGTGCGTAGACAAATCTCGCACCCCTTTGGAGAAAGACTCGCACCCCTTTAGCCCTGCAGCGCGTAGTCCCATATAGTGTGGGTTTGTGCGTAGACAAATCTCGCACCCCTTTGGAGAAAGACTCGCACCCCTTTAGACGTGCAGCGCGTAGTCCCATAGAGTGTGGGTTTGTGCGTAGACAAATCTCGCACCCCTTTGGAGAAAGACTCGCACCCCTTTCGACGGGCAGCGCGTAGTCCCATAGCATGTGGGTTTGTGCGTAGACAAATCTCGCACCCCTTTGGAGAAAGACCCGCACCCCTTTAGACGTGCAGCGCGTAGTCCCTTAGCATGTGGGTTTGTGCATAGACAAATCTCGCACCCCTTTGGAGAAAGACCCGCACCCCTTTAGACGACGTGCAGCGCGTAGTGCTATAGCATGTGGGTTTGTGCGTATAGACAAATCTCGCACCCCTTTGGAGAAAGACTCGCACCCCTTTAGACGTGCAGCGCGTAGTCCCATAGCGTGTGGGTTTGTG
Organism: Luidia sarsii; assembly: GCA_949987565.1. Lineage (NCBI taxonomy): Eukaryota > Metazoa > Echinodermata > Asteroidea > Paxillosida > Luidiidae > Luidia > Luidia sarsii. The sequence goes on from OX465102.1 coordinate 4,731,102, forward strand.
CGTAGACAAATCTCGCACCCCTTTGGAGAAAGACTCGCACCCCTTTAGACGGGCAGCGCGTAGTCCCATAGAGTGTGGGTTTGTGCGTAGACAAATCTCGCACCCCTTTGGAGAAAGACTCGCACCCATTTAGACGGGCAGCGCGTAGTCCCATAGCATGTGGGTTTGTGCGTAGACAAATCTCGCACCCCTTTGGAGAAAGACTCGCACCCATTTAGACGGGCAGCGCGTAGTCCCATAGCATGTGGGTTTGTGCGTAGACAAATCTCGCACCCCTTTGGAGAAAGACTCGCACCCCTTTAGACGGGCAGCGCGTAGTCCCATAGAGTTTGGGTTTGTGCGTAGACAAATCTCGCACCCCTTTGGAGAAAGACTCGCACCCCTTTAGCCCTGCAGCGCGTAGTCCCATAGCATGTGGGTTTGTGCGTAGACAAATCTCGCATCCCTTTGGAGAAAGACTCGCACCCCTTTAGCCCTGCAGCGCGTAGTCCCATATAGTGTGGGTTTGTGCGTAGACAAATCTCGCACCCCTTTGGAGAAAGACTCGCACCCCTTTAGACGTGCAGCGCGTAGTCCCATAGAGTGTGGGTTTGTGCGTAGACAAATCTCGCACCCCTTTGGAGAAAGACTCGCACCCCTTTAGACGGGCAGCGCGTAGTCCCATAGCATGTGGGTTTGTGCGTAGACAAATCTCGCACCCCTTTGGAGAAAGACTCGCACCCCTTTAGCCCTGCAGCGCGTAGTCCCATAGCATGTGGGTTTGTGCGTAGACAAATCTCGCACCCCTTTGGAGAAAGACCCGCACCCCTTTAGACGTGCAGCGCGTAGGCCCATAGCATGTGGGTTTGTGCGTAGACAAATCTCGCACCCCTTTGGAGAAAGACCCGCACCCCTTTAGACGTGCAGCGCGTAGGCCCATAGCATGTGGGTTTGTGCGTGGACAAATCTCGCACCCCTTTGGAGAAAGACTCGCACCCCTTTAGCCCTGCAGTGCGTAGGCCCATGGCGTGTGGGTTTGTGCGTGGACAAATCTCGCACCCCTTTGGAGAAAGACTCGCACCCCTTTAGACGTGCAGCGCGTAGTCCCATAGAGTGTGGGTTTGTGCGTAGACAAATCTCGCACCCCTTTGGAGAAAGACTCGCACCCCTTTAGACGTGAAGCGCGTAGTCCCATAGAGTGTGGGTTTGTGCGTAGACAAATCTCGCACCCCTTTGGAGAAAGACTCGCACCCCTTTAGCCCTGCAGCGCGTAGTCCCATAGCATGTGGGTTTGTGCGTAGACAAATCTCGCACCCCTTTGGAGAAAGACTCGCACCCCTTTAGACGTGCAGCGCGTAGTCCCATAGCATGTGGGTTTGTGCGTAGACAAATCTCGCACCCCTTTGGAGAAAGACCCGCACCCCTTTAGACGTGCAGCGCGTAGTCCCATAGCATGTGGGTTTGTGCGTAGACAAATCTCGCACCCCTTTGGAGAAAGACTCGCACCCCTTTAGACGTGCAGCGCGTAGTCCTATAGCGTGTGGGTTTGTGCGTAGACAAATCTCGCACCCCTTTGGAGAAAGACTCGCACCCCTTTAGCCCTGCAGCGCGTAGTCCCATAGCATGTGGGTTTGTGCGTAGACAAATCTCGCACCCCTTTGGAGAAAGACTCGCACCCCTTTAGACGTGCAGCGCGTAGTCCCATAGAGTGTGGGTTTGTGCGTGTAGACAAATCTCGCACCCCTTTGGAGAAAGACTCGCACCCCTTTAGACGGGCAGCTCGTAGTCCTATAGCATGTGGGTTTGTGCGTATAGACAAATCTCGCACCCCTTTGGAGAAAGACTCGCACCCCTTTAGACGTGCAGCGCGTAGTCCCATAGCGTGTGGGTTTGTGCGTAGACAAATCTCGCACCCCTTTGGAGAAAGACTCGCACCCCTTTAGACGTGCAGCGCGTAGTCCCATAGAGTGTGGGTTTGTGCGTAGACAAATCTCGCACCCCTTTGGAGAAAGACTCGCACCCCTTTAGACGGGCAGCTCGTAGTCCTATAGCATGTGGGTTTGTGCGTATAGACAAATCTCGCACCCCTTTGGAGAAAGGTCGCACCCCTTTAGACGTGCAGCGCGTAGTCCCATAGCGTGTGGGTTTGTGCGTAGACAAATCTCGCACCCCTTTGGAGAAAGACCCGCACCCCTTTAGACGTGCAGCGCGTAGGCCCATAGCATGTGGGTTTGTGCGTAGACAAATCTCGCACCCCTTTGGAGAAAGACCCGCACCCCTTTAGACGTGCAGCGCGTAGCCCCATAGCATGTGGGTTTGTGCGTGGACAAATCTCGCACCCCTTTGGAGAAAGACTCGCACCCCTTTAGCCCTGCAGTGCGTAGGCCCATGGCGTGTGGGTTTGTGTGTGGACAAATCTCGCACCCCTTTGGAGAAAGACTCGCACCCCTTTAGACGTGCAGCGCGTAGTCCCATAGAGTGTGGGTTTGTGCGTAGACAAATCTCGCACCCCTTTGGAGAAAGACTCGCACCCCTTTAGACGTGCAGCGCGTAGTCCCATAGAGTGTGGGTTTGTGCGTAGACAAATCTCGCACCCCTTTGGAGAAAGACTCGCACCCCTTTAGCCCTGCAGCGCGTAGTCCCATAGCATGTGGGTTTGTGCGTAGACAAATCTCGCACCCCTTTGGAGAAAGACCCGCACCCCTTTAGACGTGCAGCGCGTAGTCCCATAGAGTGTGGGTTTGTGCGTAGACAAATCTCGCACCCCTTTGGAGAAAGACTCGCACCCCTTTAGACGGGCAGCGCGTAGTCCCATAGAGTGTGGGTTTGTGCGTAGACAAATCTCGCACCCCTTTGGAGAAAGACTCGCACCCATTTAGACGGGCAGCGCGTAGTCCCATAGCATGTGGGTTTGTGCGTGGACAAATCTCGCACCCCTTTGGAGAAAGACTCGCACCCCTTTAGACGGGCAGCGCGTAGTCCCATAGAGTGTGGGTTTGTGCGTAGACAAATCTCGCACCCCTTTGGAGAAAGACTCGCACCCATTTAGACGGGCAGCGCGTAGTCCCATAGCATGTGGGTTTGTGCGTAGACAAATCTCGCACCCCTTTGGAGAAAGACTCGCACCCCTTTAGACGGGCAGCGCGTAGTCCCATAGAGTGTGGGTTTGTGCGTAGACAAATCTCGCACCCCTTTGGAGAAAGACTCGCACCCCTTTCGACGGGCAGCGCGTAGTCCCATAGCATGTGGGTTTGTGCGTAGACAAATCTCGCACCCCTTTGGAGAAAGACCCGCACCCCTTTAGACGTGCAGCGCGTAGGCCCATAGCATGTGGGTTTGTGCGTAGACAAATCTCGCACCCCTTTGGAGAAAGACCCGCACCCCTTTAGACGTGCAGCGCGTAGGCCCATAGCATGTGGGTTTGTGCGTGGACAAATCTCGCACCCCTTTGGAGAAAGACTCGCACCCCTTTAGCCCTGCAGTGCGTAGGCCCATGGCGTGTGTGTTTGTGCGTGGACAAATCTCGCACCCCTTTGGAGAAAGACTCGCACCCCTTTAGACGTGCAGCGCGTAGTCCCATAGCATGTGGGTTTGTGCGTAGACAAATCTCGCACCCCTTTGGAGAAAGACTCGCACCCCTTTAGACGTGCAGCGCGTAGTCCCATAGCATGTGGGTTTGTGCGTAGACAAATCTCGCACCCCTTTGGAGAAAGACTCGCACCCCTTTAGACGTGCAGCGCGTAGTCCCATAGCATGTGGGTTTGTGCGTAGACAAATCTCGCACCCCTTTGGAGAAAGACCCGCACCCCTTTAGACGTGCAGCGCGTAGTCCCTTAGCATGTGGGTTTGTGCATAGACAAATCTCGCACCCCTTTGGAGAAAGACCCGCACCCCTTTAGACGACGTGCAGCGCGTAGTGCTATAGCATGTGGGTTTGTGCGTATAGACAAATCTCGCACCCCTTTGGAGAAAGACTCGCACCCCTTTAGACGTGCAGCGCGTAGTCCCATAGCGTGTGGGTTTGTGCGTAGACAAATCTCGCACCCCTTTGGAGAAAGACTCGCACCCCTTTAGACGGGCAGCGCGTAGTCCCATAGAGTGTGGGTTTGTGCGTAGACAAATCTCGCACCCCTTTGGAGAAAGACTCGCACCCATTTAGACGGGCAGCGCGTAGTCCCATAGAGTGTGGGTTTGTGCGTAGACAAATCTCGCACCCCTTTGGAGAAAGACTCGCACCCATTTAGACGGGCAGCGCGTAGTCCCATAGCATGTGGGTTTGTGCGTAGACAAATCTCGCACCCCTTTGGAGAAAGACTCGCACCCCTTTAGACGGGCAGCGCGTAGTCCCATAGAGTTTGGGTTTGTGCGTAGACAAATCTCGCACCCCTTTGGAGAAAGACTCGCACCCCTTTAGCCCTGCAGCGCGTAGTCCCATAGCATGTGGGTTTGTGCGTAGACAAATCTCGCATCCCTTTGGAGAAAGACTCGCACCCCTTTAGCCCTGCAGCGCGTAGTCCCATATAGTGTGGGTTTGTGCGTAGACAAATCTCGCACCCCTTTGGAGAAAGACTCGCACCCCTTTAGACGTGCAGCGCGTAGTCCCATAGAGTGTGGGTTTGTGCGTAGACAAATCTCGCACCCCTTTGGAGAAAGACTCGCACCCCTTTAGACGGGCAGCGCGTAGTCCCATAGCATGTGGGTTTGTGCGTAGACAAATCTCGCACCCCTTTGGAGAAAGACTCGCACCACTTTAGCCCTGCAGCGCGTAGTCCCATAGCATGTGGGTTTGTGCGTAGACAAATCTCGCACCCCTTTGGAGAAAGACCCGCACCCCTTTAGACGTGCAGCGCGTAGGCCCATAGCATGTGGGTTTGTGCGTAGACAAATCTCGCACCCCTTTGGAGAAAGACCCGCACCCCTTTAGACGTGCAGCGCGTAGGCCCATAGCATGTGGGTTTGTGCGTGGACAAATCTCGCACCCCTTTGGAGAAAGACTCGCACCCCTTTAGCCCTGCAGTGCGTAGGCCCATGGCGTGTGGGTTTGTGCGTGGACAAATCTCGCACCCCTTTGGAGAAAGACTCGCACCCCTTTAGACGTGCAGCGCGTAGTCCCATAGAGTGTGGGTTTGTGCGTAGACAAATCTCGCACCCCTTTGGAGAAAGACTCGCACCCCTTTAGACGTGAAGCGCGTAGTCCCATAGAGTGTGGGTTTGTGCGTAGACAAATCTCGCACCCCTTTGGAGAAAGACTCGCACCCCTTTAGCCCTGCAGCGCGTAGTCCCATAGCATGTGGGTTTGTGCGTAGACAAATCTCGCACCCCTTTGGAGAAAGACTCGCACCCCTTTAGACGTGCAGCGCGTAGTCCCATAGCATGTGGGTTTGTGCGTAGACAAATCTCGCACCCCTTTGGAGAAAGACCCGCACCCCTTTAGACGTGCAGCGCGTAGTCCCATAGCATGTGGGTTTGTGCGTAGACAAATCTCGCACCCCTTTGGAGAAAGACTCGCACCCCTTTAGACGTGCAGCGCGTAGTCCTATAGCGTGTGGGTTTGTGCGTAGACAAATATCGCACCCCTTTGGAGAAAGACTCGCACCCCTTTAGCCCTGCAGCGCGTAGTCCCATAGCATGTGGGTTTGTGCGTAGACAAATCTCGCACCCCTTTGGAGAAAGACTCGCACCCCTTTAGACGTGCAGCGCGTAGTCCCATAGAGTGTGGGTTTGTGCGTGTAGACAAATCTCGCACCCCTTTGGAGAAAGACTCGCACCCCTTTAGACGGGCAGCTCGTAGTCCTATAGCATGTGGGTTTGTGCGTATAGACAAATCTCGCACCCCTTTGGAGAAAGACTCGCACCCCTTTAGACGTGCAGCGCGTAGTCCCATAGCGTGTGGGTTTGTGCGTAGACAAATCTCGCACCCCTTTGGAGAAAGACTCGCACCCCTTTAGACGTGCAGCGCGTAGTCCCATAGAGTGTGGGTTTGTGCGTAGACAAATCTCGCACCCCTTTGGAGAAAGACTCGCACCCCTTTAGACGGGCAGCTCGTAGTCCTATAGCATGTGGGTTTGTGCGTATAGACAAATCTCGCACCCCTTTGGAGAAAGGTCGCACCCCTTTAGACGTGCAGCGCGTAGTCCCATAGCGTGTGGGTTTGTGCGTAGACAAATCTCGCACCCCTTTGGAGAAAGACCCGCACCCCTTTAGACGTGCAGCGCGTAGGCCCATAGCATGTGGGTTTGTGCGTAGACAAATCTCGCACCCCTTTGGAGAAAGACCCGCACCCCTTTAGACGTGCAGCGCGTAGGCCCATAGCATGTGGGTTTGTGCGTGGACAAATCTCGCACCCCTTTGGAGAAAGACTCGCACCCCTTTAGCCCTGCAGTGCGTAGGCCCATGGCGTGTGGGTTTGTGTGTGGACAAATCTCGCACCCCTTTGGAGAAAGACTCGCACCCCTTTAGACGTGCAGCGCGTAGTCCCATAGAGTGTGGGTTTGTGCGTAGACAAATCTCGCACCCCTTTGGAGAAAGACTCGCACCCCTTTAGACGGGCAGCGCGTAGTCCCATAGAGTTTGGGTTTGTGCGTAGACAAATCTCGCACCCCTTTGGAGAAAGACTCGCACCCCTTTAGCCCTGCAGCGCGTAGTCCCATAGCATGTGGGTTTGTGCGTAGACAAATCTCGCATCCCTTTGGAGAAAGACTCGCACCCCTTTAGCCCTGCAGCGCGTAGTCCCATATAGTGTGGGTTTGTGCGTAGACAAATCTCGCACCCCTTTGGAGAAAGACTCGCACCCCTTTAGACGTGCAGCGCGTAGTCCCATAGAGTGTGGGTTTGTGCGTAGACAAATCTCGCACCCCTTTGGAGAAAGACTCGCACCCCTTTAGACGGGCAGCGCGTAGTCCCATAGCATGTGGGTTTGTGCGTAGACAAATCTCGCACCCCTTTGGAGAAAGACTCGCACCACTTTAGCCCTGCAGCGCGTAGTCCCATAGCATGTGGGTTTGTGCGTAGACAAATCTCGCACCCCTTTGGAGAAAGACCCGCACCCCTTTAGACGTGCAGCGCGTAGGCCCATAGCATGTGGGTTTGTGCGTAGACAAATCTCGCACCCCTTTGGAGAAAGACCCGCACCCCTTTAGACGTGCAGCGCGTAGGCCCATAGCATGTGGGTTTGTGCGTGGACAAATCTCGCACCCCTTTGGAGAAAGACTCGCACCCCTTTAGCCCTGCAGTGCGTAGGCCCATGGCGTGTGGGTTTGTGCGTGGACAAATCTCGCACCCCTTTGGAGAAAGACTCGCACCCCTTTAGACGTGCAGCGCGTAGTCCCATAGAGTGTGGGTTTGTGCGTAGACAAATCTCGCACCCCTTTGGAGAAAGACTCGCACCCCTTTAGACGTGAAGCGCGTAGTCCCATAGAGTGTGGGTTTGTGCGTAGACAAATCTCGCACCCCTTTGGAGAAAGACTCGCACCCCTTTAGCCCTGCAGCGCGTAGTCCCATAGCATGTGGGTTTGTGCGTAGACAAATCTCGCACCCCTTTGGAGAAAGACTCGCACCCCTTTAGACGTGCAGCGCGTAGTCCCATAGCATGTGGGTTTGTGCGTAGACAAATCTCGCACCCCTTTGGAGAAAGACCCGCACCCCTTTAGACGTGCAGCGCGTAGTCCCATAGCATGTGGGTTTGTGCGTAGACAAAGCTCGCACCCCTTTGGAGAAAGACTCGCACCCCTTTAGACGTGCAGCGCGTAGTCCTATAGCGTGTGGGTTTGTGCGTAGACAAATATCGCACCCCTTTGGAGAAAGACTCGCACCCCTTTAGCCCTGCAGCGCGTAGTCCCATAGCATGTGGGTTTGTGCGTAGACAAATCTCGCACCCCTTTGGAGAAAGACTCGCACCCCTTTAGACGTGCAGCGCGTAGTCCCATAGAGTGTGGGTTTGTGCGTGTAGACAAATCTCGCACCCCTTTGGAGAAAGACTCGCACCCCTTTAGACGGGCAGCTCGTAGTCCTATAGCATGTGGGTTTGTGCGTATAGACAAATCTCGCACCCCTTTGGAGAAAGACTCGCACCCCTTTAGACGTGCAGCGCGTAGTCCCATAGCGTGTGGGTTTGTGCGTAGACAAATCTCGCACCCCTTTGGAGAAAGACTCGCACCCCTTTAGACGTGCAGCGCGTAGTCCCATAGAGTGTGGGTTTGTGCGTAGACAAATCTCGCACCCCTTTGGAGAAAGACTCGCACCCCTTTAGACGGGCAGCTCGTAGTCCTATAGCATGTGGGTTTGTGCGTATAGACAAATCTCGCACCCCTTTGGAGAAAGGTCGCACCCCTTTAGACGTGCAGCGCGTAGTCCCATAGCGTGTGGGTTTGTGCGTAGACAAATCTCGCACCCCTTTGGAGAAAGACCCGCACCCCTTTAGACGTGCAGCGCGTAGGCCCATAGCATGTGGGTTTGTGCGTAGACAAATCTCGCACCCCTTTGGAGAAAGACCCGCACCCCTTTAGACGTGCAGCGCGTAGGCCCATAGCATGTGGGTTTGTGCGTGGACAAATCTCGCACCCCTTTGGAGAAAGACTCGCACCCCTTTAGCCCTGCAGTGCGTAGGCCCATGGCGTGTGGGTTTGTGTGTGGACAAATCTCGCACCCCTTTGGAGAAAGACTCGCACCCCTTTAGACGTGCAGCGCGTAGTCCCATAGAGTGTGGGTTTGTGCGTAGACAAATCTCGCACCCCTTTGGAGAAAGACTCGCACCCCTTTAGACGTGCAGCGCGTAGTCCCATAGAGTGTGGGTTTGTGCGTAGACAAATCTCGCACCCCTTTGGAGAAAGACTCGCACCCCTTTAGCCCTGCAGCGCGTAGTCCCATAGCATGTGGGTTTGTGCGTAGACAAATCTCGCACCCCTTTGGAGAAAGACCCGCACCCCTTTAGACGTGCAGCGCGTAGTCCCATAGAGTGTGGGTTTGTGCGTAGACAAATCTCGCACCCCTTTGGAGAAAGACTCGCACCCCTTTAGACGGGCAGCTCGTAGTCCTATAGCATGTGGGTTTGTGCGTATAGACAAATCTCGCACCCCTTTGGAGAAAGCTCGCACCCCTTTAGACGGGCAGCGCGTAGTCCCATAGCGTGTGGGTTTGTGCGTAGACAAATCTCGCACCCCTTTGGAGAAAGACTCGCACCCCTTTAGACGGGCAGCGCGTAGTCCCATAGAGTGTGGGTTTGTGCGTAGACAAATCTCGCACCCCTTTGGAGAAAGACTCGCACCCATTTAGACGGGCAGCGCGTAGTCCCATAGCATGTGGGTTTGTGCGTAGACAAATCTCGCACCCCTTTGGAGAAAGACTCGCACCCCTTTAGACGGGCAGCGCGTAGTCCCATAGAGTGTGGGTTTGTGCGTAGACAAATCTCGCACCCCTTTGGAGAAAGACTCGCACCCATTTAGACGGGCAGCGCGTAGTCCCATAGCATGTGGGTTTGTGCGTAGACAAATCTCGCACCCCTTTGGAGAAAGACTCGCACCCCTTTAGACGGGCAGCGCGTAGTCCCATAGAGTGTGGGTTTGTGCGTAGACAAATCTCGCACCCCTTTGGAGAAAGACTCGCACCCCTTTAGCCCTGCAGCGCGTAGTCCCATAGCAAGTGGGTTTGTGCGTAGACAAATCTCGCATCCCTTTGGAGAAAGACTCGCACCCCTTTAGCCCTGCAGCGCGTAGTCCCATATAGTGTGGGTTTGTGCGTAGACAAATATCGCACCCCTTTGGAGAAAGACTCGCACCCCTTTAGACGTGCAGCGCGTAGTCCCATAGAGTGTGGGTTTGTGCGTAGACAAATCTCGCACCCCTTTGGAGAAAGACTCGCACCCCTTTAGACGGGCAGCGCGTAGTCCCATAGCATGTGGGTTTGTGCGTAGACAAATCTCGCACCCCTTTGGAGAAAGACTCGCACCCCTTTAGCCCTGCAAAGCGTAGTCCCATAGCATGTGGGTTTGTGCGTAGACAAATCTCGCACCCCTTTGGAGAAAGACCCGCACCCCTTTAGACGTGCAGCGCGTAGGCCCATAGCATGTGGGTTTGTGCGTAGACAAATCTCGCACCCCTTTGGAGAAAGACCCGCACCCCTTTAGACGTGCAGCGCGTAGGCCCATAGCATGTGGGTTTGTGCGTGGACAAATCTCGCACCCCTTTGGAGAAAGACTCGCACCCCTTTAGCCCTGCAGTGCGTAGGCCCATGGCGTGTGGGTTTGTGCGTGGACAAATCTCGCACCCCTTTGGAGAAAGACTCGCACCCCTTTAGACGTGCAGCGCGTAGTCCCATAGAGTGTGGGTTTGTGCGTAGACAAATCTCGCACCCCTTTGGAGAAAGACTCGCACCCCTTTAGACGTGGAGCGCGTAGTCCCATAGAGTGTGGGTTTGTGCGTAGACAAATCTCGCACCTCTTTGGAGAAAGACTCGCACCCCTTTAGCCCTGCAGCGCGTAGTCCCATAGCATGTGGGTTTGTGCGTAGACAAATCTCGCACCCCTTTGGAGAAAGACTCGCACCCCTTTAGACGTGCAGCGCGTAGTCCCATAGCGTGTGGGTTTGTGCGTAGACAAATCTCGCACCCCTTTGGAGAAAGACTCGCACCCCTTTAGACGTGCAGCGCGTAGTCCCATAGAGTGTGGGTTTGTGCGTAGACAAATCTCGCACCCCTTTGGAGAAAGACTCGCACCCCTTTAGACGGGCAGCTCGTAGTCCTATAGCATGTGGGTTTGTGCGTATAGACAAATCTCGCACCCCTTTGGAGAAAGGTCGCACCCCTTTAGACGTGCAGCGCGTAGTCCCATAGCGTGTGGGTTTGTGCGTAGACAAATCTCGCACCCCTTTGGAGAAAGACCCGCACCCCTTTAGACGTGCAGCGCGTAGGCCCATAGCATGTGGGTTTGTGCGTAGACAAATCTCGCACCCCTTTGGAGAAAGACCCGCACCCCTTTAGACGTGCAGCGCGTAGGCCCATAGCATGTGGGTTTGTGCGTGGACAAATCTCGCACCCCTTTGGAGAAAGACTCGCACCCCTTTAGCCCTGCAGTGCGTAGGCCCATGGCGTGTGGGTTTGTGTGTGGACAAATCTCGCACCCCTTTGGAGAAAGACTCGCACCCCTTTAGACGTGCAGCGCGTAGTCCCATAGAGTGTGGGTTTGTGCGTAGACAAATCTCGCACCCCTTTGGAGAAAGACTCGCACCCCTTTAGACGTGCAGCGCGTAGTCCCATAGAGTGTGGGTTTGTGCGTAGACAAATCTCGCACCCCTTTGGAGAAAGACTCGCACCCCTTTAGCCCTGCAGCGCGTAGTCCCATAGCATGTGGGTTTGTGCGTAGACAAATCTCGCACCCCTTTGGAGAAAGACCCGCACCCCTTTAGACGTGCAGCGCGTAGTCCCATAGAGTGTGGGTTTGTGCGTAGACAAATCTCGCACCCCTTTGGAGAAAGACTCGCACCCCTTTAGACGGGCAGCTCGTAGTCCTATAGCATGTGGGTTTGTGCGTATAGACAAATCTCGCACCCCTTTGGAGAAAGCTCGCACCCCTTTAGACGTGCAGCGCGTAGTCCCATAGCGTGTGGGTTTGTGCGTAGACAAATCTCGCACCCCTTTGGAGAAAGACTCGCACCCCTTTAGACGGGCAGCGCGTAGTCCCATAGAGTGTGGGTTTGTGCGTAGACAAATCTCGCACCCCTTTGGAGAAAGACTCGCACCCATTTAGACGGGCAGCGCGTAGTCCCATAGCATGTGGGTTTGTGCGTAGACAAATCTCGCACCCCTTTGGAGAAAGACTCGCACCCCTTTAGACGGGCAGCGCGTAGTCCCATAGAGTGTGGGTTTGTGCGTAGACAAATCTCGCACCCCTTTGGAGAAAGACTCGCACCCATTTAGACGGGCAGCGCGTAGTCCCATAGCATGTGGGTTTGTGCGTAGACAAATCTCGCACCCCTTTGGAGAAAGACTCGCACCCCTTTAGACGGGCAGCGCGTAGTCCCATAGAGTGTGGGTTTGTGCGTAGACAAATCTCGCACCCCTTTGGAGAAAGACTCGCACCCCTTTAGACGGGCAGCGCGTAGTCCCATAGAGTGTGGGTTTGTGCGTAGACAAATCTCGCACCCCTTTGGAGAAAGACTCGCACCCATTTAGACGGGCAGCGCGTAGTCCCATAGAGTGTGGGTTTGTGCGTAGACAAATCTCGCACCCCTTTGGAGAAAGACTCGCACCCATTTAGACGGGCAGCGCGTAGTCCCATAGCATGTGGGTTTGTGCGTAGACAAATCTCGCACCCCTTTGGAGAAAGACTCGCACCCCTTTAGACGGGCAGCGCGTAGTCCCATAGAGTTTGGGTTTGTACGTAGACAAATCTCGCACCCCTTTGGAGAAAGACTCGCACCCCTTTAGCCCTGCAGCGCGTAGTCCCATAGCATGTGGGTTTGTGCGTAGACAAATCTCGCATCCCTTTGGAGAAAGACTCGCACCCCTTTAGCCCTGCAGCGCGTAGTCCCATATAGTGTGGGTTTGTGCGTAGACAAATCTCGCACCCCTTTGGAGAAAGACTCGCACCCCTTTAGACGGGCAGCGCGTAGTCCCATAGAGTGTGGGTTTGTGCGTAGACAAATCTCGCACCCCTTTGGAGAAAGACTCGCACCCATTTAGACGGGCAGCGCGTAGTCCCATAGCATGTGGGTTTGTGCGTAGACAAATCTCGCACCCCTTTGGAGAAAGACTCGCACCCCTTTAGACGGGCAGCGCGTAGTCCCATAGAGTTTGGGTTTGTGCGTAGACAAATCTCGCACCCCTTTGGAGAAAGACTCGCACCCCTTTAGCCCTGCAGCGCGTAGTCCCATAGCATGTGGGTTTGTGCGTAGACAAATCTCGCATCCCTTTGGAGAAAGACTCGCACCCCTTTAGCCCTGCAGCGCGTAGTCCCATATAGTGTGGGTTTGTGCGTAGACAAATCTCGCACCCCTTTGGAGAAAGACTCGCACCCCTTTAGACGTGCAGCGCGTAGTCCCATAGAGTGTGGGTTTGTGCGTAGACAAATCTCGCACCCCTTTGGAGAAAGACTCGCACCCCTTTAGACGGGCAGCGCGTAGTCCCATAGCATGTGGGTTTGTGCGTAGACAAATCTCGCACCCCTTTGGAGAAAGACTCGCACCCCTTTAGCCCTGCAGCGCGTAGTCCCATAGCATGTGGGTTTGTGCGTAGACAAATCTCGCACCCCTTTGGAGAAAGACCCGCACCCCTTTAGACGTGCAGCGCGTAGGCCCATAGCATGTGGGTTTGTGCGTAGACAAATCTCGCACCCCTTTGGAGAAAGACCCGCACCCCTTTAGACGTGCAGCGCGTAGGCCCATAGCATGTGGGTTTGTGCGTGGACAAATCTCGCACCCCTTTGGAGAAAGACTCGCACCCCTTTAGCCCTGCAGTGCGTAGGCCCATGGCGTGTGGGTTTGTGCGTGGACAAATCTCGCACCCCTTTGGAGAAAGACTCGCACCCCTTTAGACGTGCAGCGCGTAGTCCCATAGAGTGTGGGTTTGTGCGTAGACAAATCTCGCACCCCTTTGGAGAAAGACTCGCACCCCTTTAGACGTGAAGCGCGTAGTCCCATAGAGTGTGGGTTTGTGCGTAGACAAATCTCGCACCCCTTTGGAGAAAGACTCGCACCCCTTTAGCCCTGCAGCGCGTAGTCCCATAGCATGTGGGTTTGTGCGTAGACAAATCTCGCACCCCTTTGGAGAAAGACTCGCACCCCTTTAGACGTGCAGCGCGTAGTCCCATAGCATGTGGGTTTGTGCGTAGACAAATCTCGCACCCCTTTGGAGAAAGACCCGCACCCCTTTAGACGTGCAGCGCGTAGTCCCATAGCATGTGGGTTTGTGCGTAGACAAATCTCGCACCCCTTTGGAGAAAGACTCGCACCCCTTTAGACGGGCAGCGCGTAGTCCCATAGAGTGTGGGTTTGTGCGTAGACAAATCTCGCACCCCTTTGGAGAAAGACTCGCACCCCTTTAGACGGGCAGCTCGTAGTCCTATAGCATGTGGGTTTGTGCGTATAGACAAATCTCGCACCCCTTTGGAGAAAGGTCGCACCCCTTTAGACGTGCAGCGCGTAGTCCCATAGCGTGTGGGTTTGTGCGTAGACAAATCTCGCACCCCTTTGGAGAAAGACCCGCACCCCTTTAGACGTGCAGCGCGTAGGCCCATAGCATGTGGGTTTGTGCGTAGACAAATCTCGCACCCCTTTGGAGAAAGACCCGCACCCCTTTAGACGTGCAGCGCGTAGGCCCATAGCATGTGGGTTTGTGCGTGGACAAATCTCGCACCCCTTTGGAGAAAGACTCGCACCCCTTTAGCCCTGCAGTGCGTAGGCCCATGGCGTGTGGGTTTGTGTGTGGACAAATCTCGCACCCCTTTGGAGAAAGACTCGCACCCCTTTAGACGTGCAGCGCGTAGTCCCATAGAGTGTGGGTTTGTGCGTAGACAAATCTCGCACCCCTTTGGAGAAAGACTCGCACCCCTTTAGACGTGCAGCGCGTAGTCCCATAGAGTGTGGGTTTGTGCGTAGACAAATCTCGCACCCCTTTGGAGAAAGACTCGCACCCCTTTAGCCCTGCAGCGCGTAGTCCCATAGCATGTGGGTTTGTGCGTAGACAAATCTCGCACCCCTTTGGAGAAAGACCCGCACCCCTTTAGACGTGCAGCGCGTAGTCCCATAGAGTGTGGGTTTGTGCGTAGACAAATCTCGCACCCCTTTGGAGAAAGACTCGCACCCCTTTAGACGGGCAGCTCGTAGTCCTATAGCATGTGGGTTTGTGCGTATAGACAAATCTCGCACCCCTTTGGAGAAAGCTCGCACCCCTTTAGACGTGCAGCGCGTAGTCCCATAGCGTGTGGGTTTGTGCGTAGACAAATCTCGCACCCCTTTGGAGAAAGACTCGCACCCCTTTAGACGGGCAGCGCGTAGTCCCATAGAGTGTGGGTTTGTGCGTAGACAAATCTCGCACCCCTTTGGAGAAAGACTCGCACCCATTTAGACGGGCAGCGCGTAGTCCCATAGCATGTGGGTTTGTGCGTAGACAAATCTCGCACCCCTTTGGAGAAAGACTCGCACCCCTTTAGACGGGCAGCGCGTAGTCCCATAGAGTGTGGGTTTGTGCGTAGACAAATCTCGCACCCCTTTGGAGAAAGACTCGCACCCATTTAGACGGGCAGCGCGTAGTCCCATAGCATGTGGGTTTGTGCGTAGACAAATCTCGCACCCCTTTGGAGAAAGACTCGCACCCCTTTAGACGGGCAGCGCGTAGTCCCATAGAGTGTGGGTTTGTGCGTAGACAAATCTCGCACCCCTTTGGAGAAAGACTCGCACCCCTTTAGACGGGCAGCGCGTAGTCCCATAGAGTGTGGGTTTGTGCGTAGACAAATCTCGCACCCCTTTGGAGAAAGACTCGCACCCATTTAGACGGGCAGCGCGTAGTCCCATAGAGTGTGGGTTTGTGCGTAGACAAATCTCGCACCCCTTTGGAGAAAGACTCGCACCCATTTAGACGGGCAGCGCGTAGTCCCATAGCATGTGGGTTTGTGCGTAGACAAATCTCGCACCCCTTTGGAGAAAGACTCGCACCCCTTTAGACGGGCAGCGCGTAGTCCCATAGAGTTTGGGTTTGTACGTAGACAAATCTCGCACCCCTTTGGAGAAAGACTCGCACCCCTTTAGCCCTGCAGCGCGTAGTCCCATAGCATGTGGGTTTGTGCGTAGACAAATCTCGCATCCCTTTGGAGAAAGACTCGCACCCCTTTAGCCCTGCAGCGCGTAGTCCCATATAGTGTGGGTTTGTGCGTAGACAAATCTCGCACCCCTTTGGAGAAAGACTCGCACCCCTTTAGACGGGCAGCGCGTAGTCCCATAGAGTGTGGGTTTGTGCGTAGACAAATCTCGCACCCCTTTGGAGAAAGACTCGCACCCATTTAGACGGGCAGCGCGTAGTCCCATAGCATGTGGGTTTGTGCGTAGACAAATCTCGCACCCCTTTGGAGAAAGACTCGCACCCCTTTAGACGGGCAGCGCGTAGTCCCATAGAGTTTGGGTTTGTGCGTAGACAAATCTCGCACCCCTTTGGAGAAAGACTCGCACCCCTTTAGCCCTGCAGCGCGTAGTCCCATAGCATGTGGGTTTGTGCGTAGACAAATCTCGCATCCCTTTGGAGAAAGACTCGCACCCCTTTAGCCCTGCAGCGCGTAGTCCCATATAGTGTGGGTTTGTGCGTAGACAAATCTCGCACCCCTTTGGAGAAAGACTCGCACCCCTTTAGACGTGCAGCGCGTAGTCCCATAGAGTGTGGGTTTGTGCGTAGACAAATCTCGCACCCCTTTGGAGAAAGACTCGCACCCCTTTAGACGGGCAGCGCGTAGTCCCATAGCATGTGGGTTTGTGCGTAGACAAATCTCGCACCCCTTTGGAGAAAGACTCGCACCCCTTTAGCCCTGCAGCGCGTAGTCCCATAGCATGTGGGTTTGTGCGTAGACAAATCTCGCACCCCTTTGGAGAAAGACCCGCACCCCTTTAGACGTGCAGCGCGTAGGCCCATAGCATGTGGGTTTGTGCGTAGACAAATCTCGCACCCCTTTGGAGAAAGACCCGCACCCCTTTAGACGTGCAGCGCGTAGGCCCATAGCATGTGGGTTTGTGCGTGGACAAATCTCGCACCCCTTTGGAGAAAGACTCGCACCCCTTTAGCCCTGCAGTGCGTAGGCCCATGGCGTGTGGGTTTGTGCGTGGACAAATCTCGCACCCCTTTGGAGAAAGACTCGCACCCCTTTAGACGTGCAGCGCGTAGTCCCATAGAGTGTGGGTTTGTGCGTAGACAAATCTCGCACCCCTTTGGAGAAAGACTCGCACCCCTTTAGACGTGAAGCGCGTAGTCCCATAGAGTGTGGGTTTGTGCGTAGACAAATCTCGCACCCCTTTGGAGAAAGACTCGCACCCCTTTAGCCCTGCAGCGCGTAGTCCCATAGCATGTGGGTTTGTGCGTAGACAAATCTCGCACCCCTTTGGAGAAAGACTCGCACCCCTTTAGACGTGCAGCGCGTAGTCCCATAGCATGTGGGTTTGTGCGTAGACAAATCTCGCACCCCTTTGGAGAAAGACCCGCACCCCTTTAGACGTGCAGCGCGTAGTCCCATAGCATGTGGGTTTGTGCGTAGACAAATCTCGCACCCCTTTGGAGAAAGACTCGCACCCCTTTAGACGTGCAGCGCGTAGTCCTATAGCGTGTGGGTTTGTGCGTAGACAAATCTCGCACCCCTTTGGAGAAAGACTCGCAGCGCGTAGTCCCATAGCATGTGGGTTTGTGCGTAGACAAATCTCGCACCCCTTTGGAGAAAGACTCGCAACCCTTTAGACGTGCAGCGCGTAGTCCCATAGAGTGTGGGTTTGTGCGTGTAGACAAATCTCGCACCCCTTTGGAGAAAGACTCGCACCCCTTTAGACGGGCAGCTCGTAGTCCTATAGCATGTGGGTTTGTGCGTATAGACAAATCTCGCACCCCTTTGGAGAAAGACTCGCACCCCTTTAGACGTGCAGCGCGTAGTCCCATAGCGTGTGGGTTTGTGCGTAGACAAATCTCGCACCCCTTTGGAGAAAGACCCGCACCCCTTTAGACGTGCAGCGCGTAGGCCCATAGCATGTGGGTTTGTGCGTAGACAAATCTCGCACCCCTTTGGAGAAAGACCCGCACCCCTTTAGACGTGCAGCGCGTAGGCCCATAGCATGTGGGTTTGTGCGTGGACAAATCTCGCACCCCTTTGGAGAAAGACTCGCACCCATTTAGACGGGCAGCGCGTAGTCCCATAGCATGTGGGTTTGTGCGTGGACAAATCTCGCACCCCTTTGGAGAAAGACTCGCACCCCTTTAGACGTGCAGCGCGTAGTCCCATAGAGTGTGGGTTTGTGCGTAGACAAATCTCGCACCCCTTTGGAGAAAGACTCGCACCCCTTTAGCCCTGCAGCGCGTAGTCCCATAGAGTGTGGGTTTGTGCGTAGACAAATCTCGCACCCCTTTGGAGAAAGACTCGCACCCCTTTAGACGTGCAGCGCGTAGTCCCATAGAGTGTGGGTTTGTGCGTAGACAAATCTCGCACCCCTTTGGAGAAAGACTCGCACCCCTTTAGCCCTGCAGCGCGTAGTCCCATAGCATGTGGGTTTGTGCGTAGACAAATCTCGCATCCCTTTGGAGAAAGACTCGCACCCCTTTAGACGTGCAGCGCGTAGTCCCATAGCATGCGGGTACGGTATGTGCGTAGACAAATCTCGCACCCCTTTGGAGAAAGACCCGCACCCCTTTAG
This sequence comes from Luidia sarsii, assembly GCA_949987565.1. Classification (NCBI taxonomy): domain Eukaryota; kingdom Metazoa; phylum Echinodermata; class Asteroidea; order Paxillosida; family Luidiidae; genus Luidia; species Luidia sarsii. The sequence goes on from OX465102.1 coordinate 4,749,443, forward strand.
ACGTGCAGCGCGTAGTCCCATAGCATGTGGGTTTGTGCGTAGACAAATCTCGCACCCCTTTGGAGAAAGACCCGCACCCCTTTAGACGACGTGCAGCGCGTAGTCCCATAGCATGTGGGTTTGTGCGTAGACAAATCTCGCACCCCTTTGGAGAAAGACTCGCACCCCTTTAGACGTGCAGCGCGTAGTCCCATAGCGTGTGGGTTTGTGCGTAGACAAATCTCGCACCCCTTTGGAGAAAGACTCGCACCCATTTAGACGGGCAGCGCGTAGTCCCATAGCATGTGGGTTTGTGCGTAGAGAAATCTCGCACCCCTTTGGAGAAAGACTCGCACCCCTTTAGACGGGCAGCGCGTAGTCCCATAGAGTGTGGGTTTGTGCGTAGACAAATCTCGCACCCCTTTGGAGAAAGACTCGCACCCATTTAGACGGGCAGCGCGTAGTCCCATAGCATGTGGGTTTGTGCGTAGACAAATCTCGCACCCCTTTGGAGAAAGACTCGCACCCCTTTAGCCCTGCAGCGCGTAGTCCCATAGCATGTGGGTTTGTGCGTAGACAAATCTCGCACCCCTTTGGAGAAAGACTCGCACCCATTTAGACGGGCAGCGCGTAGTCCCATAGTATGTGGGTTTGTGCGTAGACAAATCTCGCACCCCTTTGGAGAAAGACTCGCACCCCTTTAGACGGGCAGCGCGTAGTCCCATAGAGTGTGGGTTTGTGCGTAGACAAATCTCGCACCCCTTTGGAGAAAGACTCGCACCCCTTTAGCCCTGCAGCGCGTAGTCCCATAGAGTGTGGGTTTGTGCGTAGAGAAATCTCGCACCCCTTTGGAGAAAGACTCGCACCCCTTTAGACTTGCAGCGCGTAGTCCCATAGTGTGGGTTTGTGCGTAGACAAATCTCGCACCCCTTTGGAGAAAGACTCGCACCCCTTTAGCCCTGCAGCGCGTAGTCCCATAGCATGTGGGTTTGTGCGTAGACAAATCTCGCACCCCTTTGGAGAAAGACTCGCACCCCTTTAGACGTGCAGCGCGTAGTCCCATAGCATGCGGGTATGTGCGTAGACAAATCTCGCACCCCTTTGGAGAAAGACTCGCACCCCTTTAGCCCTGCAGCGCGTAGTCCCATAGCATGTGGGTTTGTGCGTAGACAAATCTCGCACCCCTTTGGAGAAAGACTCGCACCCCTTTAGACGTGCAGCGCGTAGTCCCATAGCATGCGGGTATGTGCGTAGACAAATCTCGCACCCCTTTGGAGAAAGACCCGCACCCCTTTAGACGTGCAGCGCGTAGTCCCATAGCATGTGGGTTTGTGCGTAGACAAATCTCGCACCCCTTTGGAGAAAGACCCGCACCCCTTTAGACGACGTGCAGCGCGTAGTCCCATAGCATGTGGGTTTGTGCGTAGACAAATCTCGCACCCCTTTGGAGAAAGACTCGCACCCCTTTAGACGTGCAGCGCGTAGTCCCATAGCGTGTGGGTTTGTGCGTAGACAAATCTCGCACCCCTTTGGAGAAAGACTCGCACCCATTTAGACGGGCAGCGCGTAGTCCCATAGCATGTGGGTTTGTGCGTAGAGAAATCTCGCCCCCCTTTGGAGAAAGACTCGCACCCCTTTAGACGGGCAGCGCGTAGTCCCATAGAGTGTGGGTTTGTGCGTAGACAAATCTCGCACCCCTTTGGAGAAAGACTCGCACCCATTTAGACGGGCAGCGCGTAGTCCCATAGCATGTGGGTTTGTGCGTAGACAAATCTCGCACCCCTTTGGAGAAAGACTCGCACCCCTTTAGCCCTGCAGCGCGTAGTCCCATAGCATGTGGGTTTGTGCGTAGACAAATCTCGCACCCCTTTGGAGAAAGACTCGCACCCCTTTAGCCCTGCAGCGCGTAGGCCCATAGCATGTGGGTTTGTGCGTAGACAAATCTCGCACCCCTTTGGAGAAAGACCCGCACCCCTTTAGACGTGCAGCGCGTAGGCCCATAGCATGTGGGTTTGTGCGTGGACAAATCTCGCACCCCTTTGGAGAAAGACTCGCACCCCTTTAGCCCTGCAGTGCGTAGGCCCATGGCGTGTGGGTTTGTGCGTGGACAAATCTCGCACCCCTTTGGAGAAAGACTCGCACCCCTTTAGACGTGCAGCGCGTAGTCCCATAGAGTGTGGGTTTGTGCGTAGACAAATCTCGCACCCCTTTGGAGAAAGACTCGCACCCCTTTAGACGTGCAGCGCGTAGTCCCATAGAGTGTGGGTTTGTGCGTAGACAAATCTCGCACCCCTTTGGAGAAAGACTCGCACCCCTTTAGCCCTGCAGCGCGTAGTCCCATAGCATGTGGGTTTGTGCGTAGACAAATCTCGCACCCCTTTGGAGAAAGACTCGCACCCCTTTAGACGTGCAGCGCGTAGTCCCATAGCATGTGGGTTTGTGCGTAGACAAATCTCGCACCCCTTTGGAGAAAGACCCGCACCCCTTTAGCCCTGCAGCGCGTAGTCCCATAGCATGTGGGTTTGTGCGTAGACAAATCTCGCACCCCTTTGGAGAAAGACCCGCACCCCTTTAGACGTGCAGCGCGTAGGCCCATAGCATGTGGGTTTGTGCGTAGACAAATCTCGCACCCCTTTGGAGAAAGACCCGCACCCCTTTAGACGTGCAGCGCGTAGGCCCATAGCATGTGGGTTTGTGCGTAGACAAATCTCGCACCCCTTTGGAGAAAGACTCGCACCCCTTTAGCCCTGCAGCGCGTAGTCCCATAGCATGTGGGTTTGTGCGTAGACAAATCTCGCACCCCTTTGGAGAAAGACTCGCACCCCTTTAGACGTGCAGCGCGTAGTCCCATAGCATGTGGGTTTGTGCGTAGACAAATCTCGCACCCCTTTGGAGAAAGACCCGCACCCCTTTAGATGTGCAGCGCGTAGTCCCATAGCATGTGGGTTTGTGCGTAGACAAATCTCGCACCCCTTTGGAGAAAGACCCGCACCCCTTTAGACGACGTGCAGCGCGTAGTCCCATAGCATGTGGGTTTGTGCGTAGACAAATCTCGCACCCCTTTGGAGAAAGACTCGCACCCATTTAGACGGGCAGCGCGTAGTCCCATAGCATGTGGGTTTGTGCGTGGACAAATCTCGCACCCCTTTGGAGAAAGACTCGCACCCCTTTAGACGTGCAGCGCGTAGTCCCATAGAGTGTGGGTTTGTGCGTAGACAAATCTCGCACCCCTTTGGAGAAAGACTCGCACCCCTTTAGCCCTGCAGCGCGTAGTCCCATAGAGTGTGGGTTTGTGCGTAGATAAATCTCGCACCCCTTTGGAGAAAGACTCGCACCCCTTTAGACGTGCAGCGCGTAGTCCCATAGTGTGGGTTTGTGCGTAGACAAATCTCGCACCCCTTTGGAGAAAGACTCGCACCCCTTTAGCCCTGCAGCGCGTAGTCCCATAGCATGTGGGTTTGTGCGTAGACAAATCTCGCACCCCTTTGGAGAAAGACTCGCACCCCTTTAGACGTGCAGCGCGTAGTCCCATAGCATGCGGGTATGTGCGTAGACAAATCTCGCACCCCTTTGGAGAAAGACCCGCACCCCTTTAGACGTGCAGCGCGTAGTCCCATAGCATGTGGGTTTGTGCGTAGACAAATCTCGCACCCCTTTGGAGAAAGACTCGCACCCCTTTAGACGTGCAGCGCGTAGTCCCATAGCATGTGGGTTTGTGCGTAGACAAATCTCGCACCCCTTTGGAGAAAGACTCGCACCCCTTTAGATGTACAGCGCGTAGGCCCATAGCATGTGGGTTTGTGCGTAGACAAATCTCGCACCCCTTTGGAGAAAGACTCGCACCCCTTTAGCCCTGCAGTGCGTAGGCCCATAGCGTGTGGGTTTGTGCGTAGACAAATCTCGCACCCCTTTGGAGAAAGACTCGCACCCCTTTAGCCCTGCAGTGCGTAGGCCCATAGCGTGTGGGTTTGTGCGTAGACAAATCTCGCACCCCTTTGGAGAAAGACTCGCACCCCTTTAGCCCTGCAGTGCGTAGTCCCATAGAGTGTGGGTTTGTGCGTAGACAAATCTCGCACCCCTTTGGAGAAGGACTCAAACCCCTTTAGACGGGCAGCGCGTAGTCCCATAGCATGTGGGTTTGTGCGTAGACAAATCTCGCACCCCTTTGGAGAAAGACTCGCACCCCTTTAGCCCTGGAGCGCGTAGTCCCATAGCATGTGGGTTTGTGCGTAGACAAATCTCGCACCCCTTTGGAGAAAGACCCGCACCCCTTTAGACGTGCAGCGCGTAGGCCCATAGCATGTGGGTTTGTGCGTAGACAAATCTCGCACCCCTTTGGAGAAAGACCCGCACCCCTTTAGACGTGCAGCGCGTAGTCCCATAGAGTATGGGTTTGTGCGTAGACAAATCTCGCACCCCTTTGGAGAAAGACTCGCACCCCTTTAGACGTGCAGCGGGTAGTCCCATAGAGTGTGGGTTTGTGCGTAGACAAATCTCGCACCCCTTTGGAGAAAGACTCGCACCCCTTAAGCCCTGCAGCGCGTAGTCCCATAGCATGTGGGTTTGTGCGTAGAAAAATCTCGCACCCCTTTGGAGAAAGACTCGCACCCCTTTAGACGTGCAGCGCGTAGTCCCATAGCATGTGGGTTTGTGCGTAGACAAATCTCGCACCCCTTTGGAGAAAGACCCGCACCCCTTTAGACGACGTGCAGCGCGTAGTCCCATAGCATGTGGGTTTGTGCGTAGACAAATCTCGCACCCCTTTGGAGAAAGACTCGCACCCCTTTAGACGTGCAGCGCGTAGTCCCATAGCGTGTGGGTTTGTGCGTAGACAAATCTCGCACCCCTTTGGAGAAAGACTCGCACCCCTTTAGACGTGCAGCGCGTAGTCCCATAGAGTGTGGGTTTGTGCGTAGACAAATCTCGCACCCCTTTGGAGAAAGACTCGCACCCCTTTAGACGGGCAGCTCGTAGTCCTATAGCATGTGGGTTTGTGCGTATAGACAAATCTCGCACCCCTTTGGAGAAAGACTCGCACCCCTTTAGACGTGCAGCGCGTAGTCCCATAGCGTGTGGGTTTGTGCGTAGACAAATCTCGCACCCCTTTGGAGAAAGACTCGCACCCCTTTAGACGGGCAGCGCGTAGTCCCATAGAGTGTGGGTTTGTGCGTAGACAAATCTCGCACCCCTTTGGAGAAAGACTCGCACCCATTTAGACGGGCAGCGCGTAGTCCCATAGCATGTGGGTTTGTGCGTAGACAAATCTCGCACCCCTTTGGAGAAAGACTCGCACCCCTTTAGCCCTGCAGCGCGTAGTCCCATAGCATGTGGGTTTGTGCTTAGACAAATCTCGCATCCCTTTGGAGAAAGACTCGCACCCCTTTAGCCCTGCAGCGCGTAGTCCCATATAGTGTGGGTTTGTGCGTAGACAAATCTCGCACCCCTTTGGAGAAAGACTCGCACCCCTTTAGACGTGCAGCGCGTAGTCCCATAGAGTGTGGGTTTGTGCGTAGACAAATCTCGCACCCCTTTGGAGAAAGACTCGCACCCCTTTAGACGGGCAGCGCGTAGTCCCATAGCATGTGGGTTTGTGCGTAGACAAATCTCGCACCCCTTTGGAGAAAGACCCGCACCCCTTTAGCCCTGCAGCGCGTAGTCCCATAGCATGTGGGTTTGTGCGTAGACAAATCTCGCACCCCTTTGGAGAAAGACCCGCACCCCTTTAGACGTGCAGCGCGTAGGCCCATAGCATGTGGGTTTGTGCGTAGACAAATCTCGCACCCCTTTGGAGAAAGACCCGCACCCCTTTAGACGTGCAGCGCGTAGGCCCATAGCATGTGGGTTTGTGCGTAGACAAATCTCGCACCCCTTTGGAGAAAGACTCGCACCCCTTTAGCCCTGCAGCGCGTAGTCCCATAGCATGTGGGTTTGTGCGTAGACAAATCTCGCACCCCTTTGGAGAAAGACTCGCACCCCTTTAGACGTGCAGCGCGTAGTCCCATAGCATGTGGGTTTGTGCGTAGACAAATCTCGCACCCCTTTGGAGAAAGACCCGCACCCCTTTAGACGTGCAGCGCGTAGTCCCATAGCATGTGGGTTTGTGCGTAGACAAATCTCGCACCCCTTTGGAGAAAGACCCGCACCCCTTTAGACGACGTGCAGCGCGTAGTCCCATAGCATGTGGGTTTGTGCGTAGACAAATCTCGCACCCCTTTGGAGAAAGACTCGCACCCATTTAGACGGGCAGCGCGTAGTCCCATAGCATGTGGGTTTGTGCGTGGACAAATCTCGCACCCCTTTGGAGAAAGACTCGCACCCCTTTAGCCCTGCAGCGCGTAGTCCCATAGAGTGTGGGTTTGTGCGTAGAGAAATCTCGCACCCCTTTGGAGAAAGACTGGCACCCCTTTAGACGTGCAGCGCGTAGTCCCATAGAGTGTGGGTTTGTGCGTAGACAAATCTCGCACCCCTTTGGAGAAAGACTCGCACCCCTTTAGCCCTGCAGCGCGTAGTCCCATAGCATGTGGGTTTGTGCGTAGACAAATCTCGCACCCCTTTGGAGAAAGACTCGCAGCGCGTAGTCCCATAGCATGTGGGTTTGTGCGTAGACAAATCTCGCACCCCTTTGGAGAAAGACTCGCAACCCTTTAGACGTGCAGCGCGTAGTCCCATAGAGTGTGGGTTTGTGCGTGTAGACAAATCTCGCACCCCTTTGGAGAAAGACTCGCACCCCTTTAGACGGGCAGCTCGTAGTCCTATAGCATGTGGGTTTGTGCGTATAGACAAATCTCGCACCCCTTTGGAGAAAGACTCGCACCCCTTTAGACGTGCAGCGCGTAGTCCCATAGCGTGTGGGTTTGTGCGTAGACAAATCTCGCACCCCTTTGGAGAAAGACCCGCACCCCTTTAGACGTGCAGCGCGTAGGCCCATAGCATGTGGGTTTGTGCGTAGACAAATCTCGCACCCCTTTGGAGAAAGACCCGCACCCCTTTAGACGTGCAGCGCGTAGGCCCATAGCATGTGGGTTTGTGCGTGGACAAATCTCGCACCCCTTTGGAGAAAGACTCGCACCCATTTAGACGGGCAGCGCGTAGTCCCATAGCATGTGGGTTTGTGCGTGGACAAATCTCGCACCCCTTTGGAGAAAGACTCGCACCCCTTTAGACGTGCAGCGCGTAGTCCCATAGAGTGTGGGTTTGTGCGTAGACAAATCTCGCACCCCTTTGGAGAAAGACTCGCACCCCTTTAGCCCTGCAGCGCGTAGTCCCATAGAGTGTGGGTTTGTGCGTAGACAAATCTCGCACCCCTTTGGAGAAAGACTCGCACCCCTTTAGACGTGCAGCGCGTAGTCCCATAGAGTGTGGGTTTGTGCGTAGACAAATCTCGCACCCCTTTGGAGAAAGACTCGCACCCCTTTAGCCCTGCAGCGCGTAGTCCCATAGCATGTGGGTTTGTGCGTAGACAAATCTCGCATCCCTTTGGAGAAAGACTCGCACCCCTTTAGACGTGCAGCGCGTAGTCCCATAGCATGCGGGTACGGTATGTGCGTAGACAAATCTCGCACCCCTTTGGAGAAAGACCCGCACCCCTTTAGACGTGCAGCGCGTAGTCCCATAGCATGTGGGTTTGTGCGTAGACAAATCTCGCACCCCTTTGGAGAAAGACCCGCACCCCTTTAGACGACGTGCAGCGCGTAGTCCCATAGCATGTGGGTTTGTGCGTAGACAAATCTCGCACCCCTTTGGAGAAAGACTCGCACCCCTTTAGACGTGCAGCGCGTAGTCCCATAGCGTGTGGGTTTGTGCGTAGACAAATCTCGCACCCCTTTGGAGAAAGACTCGCACCCATTTAGACGGGCAGCGCGTAGTCCCATAGCATGTGGGTTTGTGCGTAGAGAAATCTCGCACCCCTTTGGAGAAAGACTCGCACCCCTTTAGACGGGCAGCGCGTAGTCCCATAGAGTGTGGGTTTGTGCGTAGACAAATCTCGCACCCCTTTGGAGAAAGACTCGCACCCATTTAGACGGGCAGCGCGTAGTCCCATAGCATGTGGGTTTGTGCGTAGACAAATCTCGCACCCCTTTGGAGAAAGACTCGCACCCCTTTAGCCCTGCAGCGCGTAGTCCCATAGCATGTGGGTTTGTGCGTAGACAAATCTCGCACCCCTTTGGAGAAAGACTCGCACCCATTTAGACGGGCAGCGCGTAGTCCCATAGTATGTGGGTTTGTGCGTAGACAAATCTCGCACCCCTTTGGAGAAAGACTCGCACCCCTTTAGACGGGCAGCGCGTAGTCCCATAGAGTGTGGGTTTGTGCGTAGACAAATCTCGCACCCCTTTGGAGAAAGACTCGCACCCCTTTAGCCCTGCAGCGCGTAGTCCCATAGAGTGTGGGTTTGTGCGTAGAGAAATCTCGCACCCCTTTGGAGAAAGACTCGCACCCCTTTAGACTTGCAGCGCGTAGTCCCATAGTGTGGGTTTGTGCGTAGACAAATCTCGCACCCCTTTGGAGAAAGACTCGCACCCCTTTAGCCCTGCAGCGCGTAGTCCCATAGCATGTGGGTTTGTGCGTAGACAAATCTCGCACCCCTTTGGAGAAAGACTCGCACCCCTTTAGACGTGCAGCGCGTAGTCCCATAGCATGCGGGTATGTGCGTAGACAAATCTCGCACCCCTTTGGAGAAAGACTCGCACCCCTTTAGCCCTGCAGCGCGTAGTCCCATAGCATGTGGGTTTGTGCGTAGACAAATCTCGCACCCCTTTGGAGAAAGACTCGCACCCCTTTAGACGTGCAGCGCGTAGTCCCATAGCATGCGGGTATGTGCGTAGACAAATCTCGCACCCCTTTGGAGAAAGACCCGCACCCCTTTAGACGTGCAGCGCGTAGTCCCATAGCATGTGGGTTTGTGCGTAGACAAATCTCGCACCCCTTTGGAGAAAGACCCGCACCCCTTTAGACGACGTGCAGCGCGTAGTCCCATAGCATGTGGGTTTGTGCGTAGACAAATCTCGCACCCCTTTGGAGAAAGACTCGCACCCCTTTAGACGTGCAGCGCGTAGTCCCATAGCGTGTGGGTTTGTGCGTAGACAAATCTCGCACCCCTTTGGAGAAAGACTCGCACCCATTTAGACGGGCAGCGCGTAGTCCCATAGCATGTGGGTTTGTGCGTAGAGAAATCTCGCCCCCCTTTGGAGAAAGACTCGCACCCCTTTAGACGGGCAGCGCGTAGTCCCATAGAGTGTGGGTTTGTGCGTAGACAAATCTCGCACCCCTTTGGAGAAAGACTCGCACCCATTTAGACGGGCAGCGCGTAGTCCCATAGCATGTGGGTTTGTGCGTAGACAAATCTCGCACCCCTTTGGAGAAAGACTCGCACCCCTTTAGCCCTGCAGCGCGTAGTCCCATAGCATGTGGGTTTGTGCGTAGACAAATCTCGCACCCCTTTGGAGAAAGACTCGCACCCCTTTAGCCCTGCAGCGCGTAGGCCCATAGCATGTGGGTTTGTGCGTAGACAAATCTCGCACCCCTTTGGAGAAAGACCCGCACCCCTTTAGACGTGCAGCGCGTAGGCCCATAGCATGTGGGTTTGTGCGTGGACAAATCTCGCACCCCTTTGGAGAAAGACTCGCACCCCTTTAGCCCTGCAGTGCGTAGGCCCATGGCGTGTGGGTTTGTGCGTGGACAAATCTCGCACCCCTTTGGAGAAAGACTCGCACCCCTTTAGACGTGCAGCGCGTAGTCCCATAGAGTGTGGGTTTGTGCGTAGACAAATCTCGCACCCCTTTGGAGAAAGACTCGCACCCCTTTAGCCCTGCAGCGCGTAGTCCCATAGCATGTGGGTTTGTGCGTAGACAAATCTCGCACCCCTTTGGAGAAAGACTCGCACCCCTTTAGACGTGCAGCGCGTAGTCCCATAGCATGTGGGTTTGTGCGTAGACAAATCTCGCACCCCTTTGGAGAAAGACCCGCACCCCTTTAGCCCTGCAGCGCGTAGTCCCATAGCATGTGGGTTTGTGCGTAGACAAATCTCGCACCCCTTTGGAGAAAGACCCGCACCCCTTTAGACGTGCAGCGCGTAGGCCCATAGCATGTGGGTTTGTGCGTAGACAAATCTCGCACCCCTTTGGAGAAAGACCCGCACCCCTTTAGACGTGCAGCGCGTAGGCCCATAGCATGTGGGTTTGTGCGTAGACAAATCTCGCACCCCTTTGGAGAAAGACTCGCACCCCTTTAGCCCTGCAGCGCGTAGTCCCATAGCATGTGGGTTTGTGCGTAGACAAATCTCGCACCCCTTTGGAGAAAGACTCGCACCCCTTTAGACGTGCAGCGCGTAGTCCCATAGCATGTGGGTTTGTGCGTAGACAAATCTCGCACCCCTTTGGAGAAAGACCCGCACCCCTTTAGATGTGCAGCGCGTAGTCCCATAGCATGTGGGTTTGTGCGTAGACAAATCTCGCACCCCTTTGGAGAAAGACCCGCACCCCTTTAGACGACGTGCAGCGCGTAGTCCCATAGCATGTGGGTTTGTGCGTAGACAAATCTCGCACCCCTTTGGAGAAAGACTCGCACCCATTTAGACGGGCAGCGCGTAGTCCCATAGCATGTGGGTTTGTGCGTGGACAAATCTCGCACCCCTTTGGAGAAAGACTCGCACCCCTTTAGACGTGCAGCGCGTAGTCCCATAGAGTGTGGGTTTGTGCGTAGACAAATCTCGCACCCCTTTGGAGAAAGACTCGCACCCCTTTAGCCCTGCAGCGCGTAGTCCCATAGAGTGTGGGTTTGTGCGTAGATAAATCTCGCACCCCTTTGGAGAAAGACTCGCACCCCTTTAGACGTGCAGCGCGTAGTCCCATAGTGTGGGTTTGTGCGTAGACAAATCTCGCACCCCTTTGGAGAAAGACTCGCACCCCTTTAGCCCTGCAGCGCGTAGTCCCATAGCATGTGGGTTTGTGCGTAGACAAATCTCGCACCCCTTTGGAGAAAGACTCGCACCCCTTTAGACGTGCAGCGCGTAGTCCCATAGCATGCGGGTATGTGCGTAGACAAATCTCGCACCCCTTTGGAGAAAGACCCGCACCCCTTTAGACGTGCAGCGCGTAGTCCCATAGCATGTGGGTTTGTGCGTAGACAAATCTCGCACCCCTTTGGAGAAAGACTCGCACCCCTTTAGACGTGCAGCGCGTAGTCCCATAGCATGTGGGTTTGTGCGTAGACAAATCTCGCACCCCTTTGGAGAAAGACTCGCACCCCTTTAGATGTACAGCGCGTAGGCCCATAGCATGTGGGTTTGTGCGTAGACAAATCTCGCACCCCTTTGGAGAAAGACTCGCACCCCTTTAGCCCTGCAGTGCGTAGGCCCATAGCGTGTGGGTTTGTGCGTAGACAAATCTCGCACCCCTTTGGAGAAAGACTCGCACCCCTTTAGCCCTGCAGTGCGTAGGCCCATAGCGTGTGGGTTTGTGCGTAGACAAATCTCGCACCCCTTTGGAGAAAGACTCGCACCCCTTTAGCCCTGCAGTGCGTAGTCCCATAGAGTGTGGGTTTGTGCGTAGACAAATCTCGCACCCCTTTGGAGAAGGACTCAAACCCCTTTAGACGGGCAGCGCGTAGTCCCATAGCATGTGGGTTTGTGCGTAGACAAATCTCGCACCCCTTTGGAGAAAGACTCGCACCCCTTTAGCCCTGGAGCGCGTAGTCCCATAGCATGTGGGTTTGTGCGTAGACAAATCTCGCACCCCTTTGGAGAAAGACCCGCACCCCTTTAGACGTGCAGCGCGTAGGCCCATAGCATGTGGGTTTGTGCGTAGACAAATCTCGCACCCCTTTGGAGAAAGACCCGCACCCCTTTAGACGTGCAGCGCGTAGTCCCATAGAGTATGGGTTTGTGCGTAGACAAATCTCGCACCCCTTTGGAGAAAGACTCGCACCCCTTTAGACGTGCAGCGGGTAGTCCCATAGAGTGTGGGTTTGTGCGTAGACAAATCTCGCACCCCTTTGGAGAAAGACTCGCACCCCTTAAGCCCTGCAGCGCGTAGTCCCATAGCATGTGGGTTTGTGCGTAGAAAAATCTCGCACCCCTTTGGAGAAAGACTCGCACCCCTTTAGACGTGCAGCGCGTAGTCCCATAGCATGTGGGTTTGTGCGTAGACAAATCTCGCACCCCTTTGGAGAAAGACCCGCACCCCTTTAGACGACGTGCAGCGCGTAGTCCCATAGCATGTGGGTTTGTGCGTAGACAAATCTCGCACCCCTTTGGAGAAAGACTCGCACCCCTTTAGACGTGCAGCGCGTAGTCCCATAGCGTGTGGGTTTGTGCGTAGACAAATCTCGCACCCCTTTGGAGAAAGACTCGCACCCCTTTAGACGTGCAGCGCGTAGTCCCATAGAGTGTGGGTTTGTGCGTAGACAAATCTCGCACCCCTTTGGAGAAAGACTCGCACCCCTTTAGACGGGCAGCTCGTAGTCCTATAGCATGTGGGTTTGTGCGTATAGACAAATCTCGCACCCCTTTGGAGAAAGACTCGCACCCCTTTAGACGTGCAGCGCGTAGTCCCATAGCGTGTGGGTTTGTGCGTAGACAAATCTCGCACCCCTTTGGAGAAAGACTCGCACCCCTTTAGACGGGCAGCGCGTAGTCCCATAGAGTGTGGGTTTGTGCGTAGACAAATCTCGCACCCCTTTGGAGAAAGACTCGCACCCATTTAGACGGGCAGCGCGTAGTCCCATAGCATGTGGGTTTGTGCGTAGACAAATCTCGCACCCCTTTGGAGAAAGACTCGCACCCCTTTAGCCCTGCAGCGCGTAGTCCCATAGCATGTGGGTTTGTGCTTAGACAAATCTCGCATCCCTTTGGAGAAAGACTCGCACCCCTTTAGCCCTGCAGCGCGTAGTCCCATATAGTGTGGGTTTGTGCGTAGACAAATCTCGCACCCCTTTGGAGAAAGACTCGCACCCCTTTAGACGTGCAGCGCGTAGTCCCATAGAGTGTGGGTTTGTGCGTAGACAAATCTCGCACCCCTTTGGAGAAAGACTCGCACCCCTTTAGACGGGCAGCGCGTAGTCCCATAGCATGTGGGTTTGTGCGTAGACAAATCTCGCACCCCTTTGGAGAAAGACCCGCACCCCTTTAGCCCTGCAGCGCGTAGTCCCATAGCATGTGGGTTTGTGCGTAGACAAATCTCGCACCCCTTTGGAGAAAGACCCGCACCCCTTTAGACGTGCAGCGCGTAGGCCCATAGCATGTGGGTTTGTGCGTAGACAAATCTCGCACCCCTTTGGAGAAAGACCCGCACCCCTTTAGACGTGCAGCGCGTAGGCCCATAGCATGTGGGTTTGTGCGTAGACAAATCTCGCACCCCTTTGGAGAAAGACTCGCACCCCTTTAGCCCTGCAGCGCGTAGTCCCATAGCATGTGGGTTTGTGCGTAGACAAATCTCGCACCCCTTTGGAGAAAGACTCGCACCCCTTTAGACGTGCAGCGCGTAGTCCCATAGCATGTGGGTTTGTGCGTAGACAAATCTCGCACCCCTTTGGAGAAAGACCCGCACCCCTTTAGACGTGCAGCGCGTAGTCCCATAGCATGTGGGTTTGTGCGTAGACAAATCTCGCACCCCTTTGGAGAAAGACCCGCACCCCTTTAGACGACGTGCAGCGCGTAGTCCCATAGCATGTGGGTTTGTGCGTAGACAAATCTCGCACCCCTTTGGAGAAAGACTCGCACCCATTTAGACGGGCAGCGCGTAGTCCCATAGCATGTGGGTTTGTGCGTGGACAAATCTCGCACCCCTTTGGAGAAAGACTCGCACCCCTTTAGCCCTGCAGCGCGTAGTCCCATAGAGTGTGGGTTTGTGCGTAGAGAAATCTCGCACCCCTTTGGAGAAAGACTGGCACCCCTTTAGACGTGCAGCGCGTAGTCCCATAGAGTGTGGGTTTGTGCGTAGACAAATCTCGCACCCCTTTGGAGAAAGACTCGCACCCCTTTAGCCCTGCAGCGCGTAGTCCCATAGCATGTGGGTTTGTGCGTAGACAAATCTCGCACCCCTTTGGAGAAAGACTCGCACCCCTTTAGACGTGCAGCGCGTAGTCCCATAGCATGCGGGTATGTGCGTAGACAAATCTCGCACCCCTTTGGAGAAAGACCCGCACCCCTTTAGACGTGCAGCGCGTAGTCCCATAGCATGTGGGTTTATGCGTAGACAAATCTCGCACCCCTTTGGAGAAAGACTCGCACCCCTTTAGACGTGCAGCGCGTAGTCCCATAGCATGTGGGTTTGTGCGTAGACAAATCTCGCACCCCTTTGGAGAAAGACTCGCACCCCTTTAGACGTGCTGCGCGTGGTCCCATAGAGTGTGGGTTTGTGCGTAGACAAATCTCGCACCCCTTTGGAGAAAGACTCGCACCCCTTTAGATGTACAGCGCGTAGGCCCATAGCATGTGGGTTTGTGCGTAGACAAATCTCGCACCCCTTTGGAGAAAGACTCGCACCCCTTTAGCCCTGCAGTGCGTAGGCCCATAGCGTGTGGGTTTGTGCGTAGACAAATCTCGCACCCCTTTGGAGAAAGACTCGCACCCCTTTAGCCCTGCAGTGCGTAGGCCCATAGCGTGTGGGTTTGTGCGTAGACAAATCTCGCACCCCTTTAGCCCTGCAGTGCGTAGTCCCATAGCATGTGGGTTTGTGGTGTGATATATCTTAGTTTAGGAAAATACGACCAACTTTCAGACCCATCTAGCAAATTAGCAAATTTTATTGCATCTTCGACACTTTAATTACATTCAAGAACAGGTTTTCTAGAATGGATTATTGACTAAACAACGTTCCTTAATTGTCTGGAAAAGGTTGGCCTTTAGGTTTTTATCGTTCCTAAGAAGATTTCAACATCAAAATTTCATACAAAGTTCAAACTTCCTACATTTGGTTGACTTTAAATTGTTTGGACCTATAGTCTGATTGGAAAGGACCTACAGTTGTATAGTCTGATTGTGAAAGTTGCAAACCTTCTGTGCTACCTAACGTATTCAGTGAATGTACTTTACTCCAACTGTCATTAGTGATACAGTGAATTTTTGCAACACATGTTACAATGCACTTCCGTGTGATGTTTATAATATTGGAAGTCTAAAGCCCTGTCCGCATTGGACATAATTTTGTAAAAAAGTTTCTGGAGACACTGTCTTTACATCGCGGTAAGTCTTCCGGCAGTCCGCATTGGACTTAATTTGGTTAAATTTACAAGACTCTCCGTAAGAGTTACCAAAATACGTCTCATGCGGACAGGGCTTTAGTTAGCTAAGTGTCCTGAAATGGTGATCATTAAAAGAGTAATAAAAAAACCAAACGTTATTTCGATTGATTCTTGAAATAAAACTTTACACTGCATAACAAAAGTGGCACCCTTTTATTGTTATTATTATCACATTGTATTAATGTAATTCTGTTGAAGATCCGCATGGACAATTAAACAATACGTACATGTGCCTTATCAACCAATAAGAGTTTGGTTTAATTTTTTTCACAAAGTCTTCGAATGTTCCACTCGGCATAGCTTTCTTATTTTTATTATGGGCAAGTGTTGCATAATTCAATTTGACAAAGTGCAACGATTAACATGCTGCATAGACTTTAGTATAAAAAAGCTTGGATTAACTCTGTTAGGGCAAAATAACCATGTTGAAACGATTCAATGTGGTGTAATGATTGTCTAACAACAAATACAAATAATATGACCTTCAATCGAGTAAAAAGATATTGCGATCTTCGAAGTACTGGTCAGATTGCTTTGGCATATTTACATCGATGTTATTATTTCTTCCGTATAAATTAATCTGGAAAATTCAGTGAAATGCCCGGCCGTGTAACTCATGATGCACGTAGCCCAATTAACACAAAGCGGGATGTTTAAGACACAAAATTGTTATTAAGCCTCATGTTCTCAAAATGTCTCTTACATACAGGAGGCTTGCACGTTTTGCAGGTTCCTCCAAGTATGTGACTGCTTGGGCATTCTTAAGGACAGGTATAGGACGTTTCCTCGTTATGCGGGAAATGACAAAGCCGAGGGAGAACACGTCTGTACTTGCGGACGGTCTGTCTTTGTTGGCCAGGAGCTCAGGCGCGATCCATGGAAAGTTTCTCCTCCACTTGAGTTGCTCTCTGATGGTCAGCTGTTACGGCAATGAGCTGCCTCCCATCGTTACCGACTTCCCAAAGTCGATGATAAGAGGACTGAATTGACGTTCCTTGCAGAGTACTATGTTGTCGTCTGGTAAAAATGAGAACACGGGAGGCTCAGCCATAACCATCCATCGGATCGTTTTTTGCAATACTCAGAGTGGATATGTTAATATTCAAAATATTAACATGTCCATCACATACATAAGTCATCAACATTACGTTTCGGACTGATTTTTATTTCTGAATCATGTTGGTTTGTAAAGTTTTTATATTCGATGTTTGCTTTCCTTCTGATTATCCTTCCACATGATTCCATTGCCAGCGCGTTCTCGTCATTTAAGAAACCATGCTCATTTGTTCCTATGTTAACGACATTTTGTCCTGGTTTCCTGGTTTTAATAGAATCCTTTTATACTTTTATTGAGTAAAAAAATATGTGTCAAAAGGGCAAAATATTTACAGACTTCCTTTGACTGTTTGGAAATGTTTAATCACAAATTTGCATGTAAAAATTGCCAGCACTTACCTTTCAAATCATTGTGAACAATTCCACTTCTATGAACAACATCAACAGCATCTACCACTTGCTCGATGACATCAACCCAGGGCACTGATCCGAGCAGACCTTGATGGCGAATGGCCTGCCAGATGGTGGTTTTCCCCCAGTACTGGGTTACCAAGCAAAATGGCGGTGGCCCTGTTACGCAGACACCTATCAACAGGGGCAGGATTGGAGAGGCTTTCAGCGATATAATTGTTTTCGCCTCATCCAAAACAGTCTTCCGCAGAGAGTCGACTGACCTCCTTTCGGGGTCTAGTGTCTTCTTCACAACAACGGGAATGCCCTTGTATGTGGAAGAATTGCAAGACCCGTAGGTCCCGCGACCTACATGATCGCCAGCAGGTAGATCGTCTCTGCTCAGATACATGCAGGGTGGGACAACTGAATCGGACTGCATCGTTCTCCGCCGAGCCATAACGGCCTTGCCAAGTTTTTGCTGGAGGTCGTCAATTCGTCGCTGTCCTGCCTCCCTTACATCCTCAAGCTGCTTTTTCAAAGCAGCGTTCTCCTCCAGCAGTTGCCTGGTAGCATCTGGCGGGCTTCTCGTTGACTTGATCAGGAGTTCTACCCCACGTAACATGGGGGAACTACGACGCTCCTGATTTCCCCAGCTCTCTGGGACAATTATTGATCCCTGCTGCATTTGGCCTTCCGGTTTGAGGCTAATCCCATAGTAAACCCAAGCAGGATTACTATTGGTTTTCGATTTTCCTGGCTTTAAACGCCGTAGTTTCCCCTCGAAGCACTTTTTAAGGACCTTGCCCATCCCATTCGCACTTACTAATGGCAGAAATTTACGAACTTTCTGGAGAGCCAATTTCACGGGGATTTTCCCATTTCTATTCTCCTCAAAGAGATCAAGAAGAACTGACTTCAAGTTAGCCATTTCTGACTGTGGAGAGACTCAAGTGGACACTGAAGATTGTCGAGTCCACGATATTGTTTCCAGGAGGTGGAGTGACTAACTTTATTTTTCAGGAATTACCTTCTGCTTGACTGAACAGGTTTCACTTTGTCTGATTTCAACGTTAATGGGTTGTTCTGGCCCGGCATTCGCTGTACCCTATCCCCTTTTTCCCCTGAAAGTTTTCCCGACGGCTTGGCCCGATGCCATTCTCCCATTACGTAAACTTCCCTCTTAAACCCAACAAGAGTTTCCAATCAACTCGGGTGGTTCTCACCAAAAGCGCAATTCCTGTGGTTAACCCGCATCCGGGAGATGTGTGAGAACCATTTGGGGCCCTCAGGTTTACAATTATAATTGATCTTGGCTGAAATCTTTGATGCATTTTTTTTTATAAACAATAAGTGTGATAAACATAATCATGTCGTTAGATGTTTTTTCGTTTAAGTTTTGGAAAGTTGGCAAAGAGGAAGCTTAGAACGACTTTTATGTACCTGCATGCGCGGAAGGCTTTCTCTTTGGATGAACCATGGAGGAAGTAAGCTGATCTGTACGTGTGCATACTGAAGTACATGTATGTACACGTACGCACATGTTTACACGTGCATGTTCATAGGACCCACCTTTCGGAAACGGTGAGCAATTTTCAATGGCGGAGGATAGGGCACATCGGCGAGCATATGGTGGGCCTTATACCTGCAGGAGCGCGTGCATCCCGGGCACCCTGCCTGTATATCGCAGGGCTCCTATCGCATTGTTTCCGCGGGGGGTAATTTTATGTATCGTTGCAAAATAATTTGCCTTTTGTACGGCTTACGGAAAGTGCTTCATTGGTCTTTTATTATGTTGACCATGAACCCGCTCTTTCCTGCCTGAATTCACTGTCCGGTTGCTACCGATAGCTGGATGACTAGTTGGGACGGCCACATTGTTATGGGACGATAGCTTTTATGATTTTGCGCGAGGGAAAGAAAGCCCTTTCGAGGACCCAACTGTGAAAATGCTTAATTATGAATCTGTAAGTTTCATTCCTATTCTGTACAATCTTATTACACTCGATTCTATTCCTTCACCAAATGTCCACCCGTTAGTGCATGATTACCTTCTTAGGAATGTGAAGGTCTTCCTGTACATCGTGGGCACAGTATAGTCACTGTCCCAAGAAAGTCTCCTCAAAACCACCAGCCTCATTAGTAAATCAGTAATTTTGAGTGGTGGGCATTCAGGAAACGGGTTCGGATCTCTGCTGCATGCTCACATCATTGGGTCTGCTCCTTTGATCAATCCGAAATCGGAAAATCACAGCTAGATAATTACATGAAAGGTTCAACCCCGTCCTTGGCCTAGTTAAAAAATTCCATGGCTTTATATTTCTTCGGTAATATCGTTATTATTATTATTATGTTCGAGACGCACAACTCAACGAAAGATCTTGTTTTCGCTTGCGTTGGATTCACCTCGGATGAAGCTACGTCCCGTAGCCTTAGATCTCGATGGTTTTCCTAAGGATCCGAGCTGTACCTAGTATGGCCGTCTCCTGTAGTAATTCGAACTTCACGGTGTTTTCTAATAGTAACCACTACCACAGGCACAACCTTAACCTTTACACCCCACAACTTACGCAGTTCCCTCGCCAAGTCCTGATACTTCAATTGCAAGTATTATTTGTTTAACTTGGGATACATGTATTTCGTGTAGTTCGTATGAAATATACGTATGTCCCTGACGCAGTTTGGTGTTTAAAGCCACCGTATACTGACGCGTCAAAATTACTTGGTAGCATATACACTGGACCATCTTTTTTTCTTTCGCTTATGATTTGGTGGTTGATTTGGAAGTTGGTTGTCCAGCGCTTTTTATAAATGTCTTTTCCTCAATGAGATAACTTACAGCAAGCTAGAAAAAAAACTGCACATGTCTAAGAAGATGTGAGTCAACCGGAATCACTTTATCCAATCATCGCTAAATTGATTGTCCGAGTACCCGGGACAACCAAAACTTTTCACAAGTGGTTGTCTGTGTACAACCATGGAGGAAGGTCCTTCCTCCATGGTACAACCATGGAGGAATGTCTTATTCCTCCATGGTATGGTACAACCAAAAAACCTGGCACAGCTGAGTATTGATTTCCCCCACTATTATACAGTTTTACGAGAAATAAACGCAACGAATTCCTTGCTTCAACCATGGCTTCAACTCACGAATTTCACGAGATTTTGCATGGGTGTGATTTGCAGTAATGCAATGTACAGTCCATATACATATACATGTACATGTACATGTACAGTACATACAATACATTCGCATTGAGACAATCCCATCAGAGAACATAAACACAGTCATGTGGAGGTGGTCATACCACTGTCCATGTGTGATGTCATTTACATACAGCCAATCAGCTTGTAGTAGGTGACCTCCACACAAACCGCACAGGGGCTACTCCATTACCGTGAGCGGCTGTGATTCAACGAGGCATTAATAACCTTATCTTGGGCCCTAGGGCCCAAACCACAGGTTTATAAGAAACAACTTAAGAAACTTATAGGTACCAACTTTTACGAGGATGTGCCAGTAATGAGTACCTGATCACCAGCTTTAAAAGCCCGATCTCTGGAGTTTTTGTCAAATCTAGATTTCATACGTTTTTGCGACAACGCCAAATTAGTTTGGGCAATCTCGTATGCCGCATACATTCTGTTCTTCAGATTAGCCACAAAATCAAGTATATTCGTTTCGGCAGTTGACTCTGGGGAAAGTAATCTTTCCTTGACAAATTTCAGTGGTCCACGGACTTCATGGCCATAAACCAACTCAAACGGGCTGAATCCCGTAGCCTCACACGGGGCATCTCTAGTCGCGAATAAAAGAAAATCAATTCCCTTGTCCCAGTCTTCTTGCCGATCATGGCAGAACTTCTTGATCATAGATTTAAGGGTTTGATGATATCGTTCTAACGCACCCTGCGACTGAGGATGATAAGCAGATGACATTGATTGCCTTATTCCCAGGGATTGCAAAACCTGCTTGAACAGAGTACTGGTAAAATTTGATCCTTGATCATGTTGAACCTCTTTAGGCAACCCCATCCGAGTGAAGAATTTAACTAGGGCCTCAGATATGACAGATGCGGTGATTTTCCGCAACGGTATGGCTTCTGGATACCTAGTTACGACATCAATGATAGTCAAGAGGTACACGTTACCCGACCTAGTTTTGGGTAAAGGTCCAACACGGTCAATGATTACCTTATCGAACGGCTGGCCACAAGCCGGAATGGGAATCAACGGGGCAACCGGTATTTTCTGGTTGGGTTTTCCCACAATTTGGCATGTGTGGCAAGTTCTACAAAACTCGCCAACATCTTTATATAATTTGGGCCAAAAAAAATGATGCATAATTCGCTCTTGCGTTTTACGCACTCCTAAATGGCCTGACATCGGCAGTTCATGACCTATCCTCATGATTTCTGCGCGATAGGATGGTGGCACGACTATTTGGTATCTCACCCCCCACTCATCATGAGCGGGAACTTCAGGATGCCGCCATTTTCTCATTAACACCCCGGTTTGCGTCTTAAAATAGCATATACTACTAAGCTTACATAATTCAGAGTCTAATTCTTGCTCTGCGATTAACTTGGTTCTATTTAATACCAAAGGTTTAGATTGAGAACCATCAAAACTCTCTTGAGTTTCCATTTGTTTCCGAGGTACCTCATTCTCTTCATTAGTCCAGAATGTATCCGCCAACTGATAACATTCATCATCGGCCCTTTCTCCCGATGGGTTATCTTTCCCATTTTTACTGGCCATGGACCTAGTTGTGACACAGGCGGGAAAAATTCCCGGATAGGTTTCTGATATTTGCTCTGTGTCGGGATTGGATGAGGGAGTTGTTGTTAACTGAAGACAAGGTGTGGATCGAGAATCTACCTTTGAACCTGCAATGTCATTTCCCAAAATAAACGTAACTCCCTCTATGGGCAAACTTGGAACTACACCAACATCTACAGGTCCCGTTTTGAAATTAGAAATAAGGTAAACTTTGTGGAGAGGAACCCTGTGAAAGTCACCTCCTACACCACATATAAATACACTTGTCTGGCTAGAATGGTCACTTAAGGAGGGAATTACATTACTTAACAGTAAGGATTGGGCAGCGCCCGTATCTCTCAAAATGTGAACCATGTGAGTATCTCCACCTTTGGTGTGTGATACTCTACCTTCTGACATGAAAGGTTCATAGCCGCAACTTTCCACACCTGAACGGCATACATCTGTAGCCTCAACATTCAAATCTGATTCCGAATTGCGAGCATGATTTGATAGAAAAGGAGTACTATGGGATATCCCTGAATCTAAGTTGGCGGTTAAAGCAACTCCCTTTTCCAATTGATTCTTTCTCTTGAAACACATTTCATAAGTGTGTCCAAGCTTATTACAAAAGCTGCAAATCGGTCTATTATTCCGCCTTGACATTTTTGGCGAAGTACTGGCGGGCTTAGCCACCTGCTCTCTTGAGCTCGGTTGTTGCTCATTGGAGGCATGTGGTTCCTTCGCGGAACTCCCTAAGTGTGAATCCTTAGGCTTATCATACCCGCCTTTCTTGTGCCACCGTCTCTGGTTATTGAAGTTGGATTGACCAAAAGACTGACGGTGGGATAATTCAAAATCGTCTGCCATAACCGCAGCGTCTTCAAGTTTGTCTACTCCTCTATCTGCCAAATGTGTTTTAATCGCTGTGGGGATACAGTTTTTGAATTCTTCCAACAGCATAAGATTCCGTAATCTTTCAAAGTTTTCACCAATCTCTTTGGAATGTAACCATCTATCATACTGGTTGGTCTTCTCTCTTGCAAACTCTACATAAGTCTGATTTGGCTGTTTTTGTTTAGCATTACGGAATTTTTGCCTATATGCCTCGGGAACCAATTCATAAGCCTTCAAAATCCGTTCTTTGACAACACTATAGTCAGAGCTTTGTTCGGTTGATAAGGCAGTATAGACATCCTTGGCTTTTCCCTCAAATACACTGTGAAGCAGTGTGGTCCAATGTTCTTCAGGCCACTTGAGTTTCTGAGCCAAGTTCTCGAACGAGGTGAAATACTTTGAAACCTCTCTCTGATCGAATTTGGGGACAAGTCTGATATTCCTTGCAAAATCAAAACCTCTATGAAAGGTGGTGCTCTGGCCTTGAATTTCCAGTTCCCTCATTTTGATCTCATACTGCATTCGTTCCCTCTCCCTTTTTGTTAACTATAAAACCATTGTTTGTTTTGAACGATTTTGTTGTATAACGACGGTAAAGGAGGATAGCGGTTTCGACAAAATGATAATAAATAATTGAAAAAACGAAGCATTGGTGTGTCCGTGATTTTATTCTAATGTGTGTTTTATTTGAAACAGAGCGTACCAGTGAGTAAACAATTGAGCAGATATGAAAAGAAATGAGTAAAATGAGTAAAGAATGAGCAAACACAAGCAGTGAAATGAGCAATGGAATGAGTAAAAATGATTAGAATCAGCAGTGAAATCAGTAAAATGAGCAAACATGAGCAGTGGACTTGAGATGTTTATATATATTAGCCAATTTTATCATTGTCCTGCCACTTAAAGATTAGAATTCAACGAGTTAACATGAATTCGATTGATTTGATGTAGCCCTTAACTTGTCAATCTGCGATCGGCGATATAACCTTCAAAGACATGTAGCATGCACACATGCTGCAGATGAATCAGAAAATGATGATATTGACGATGATTATGAAGATGGGCCATTTCGGTTTGGCGATTCTTACGTAGATTATTATCAACCCGGATTTAAAGAGCGCAGATGCCAAAATTCGAGAACAGAAAGCCACGGTAGAGAATTGACGGTTGATGACGATGATTCAGAAGAGAGTGATGGGGAACTCGAACCAGGGAAAGAAGGTGACGAGTCATCTGAAGAAGAGTTGGAAGATAATGTTACTCATCAATACTGGTTGGAAGAGGCAAAAGAAGCCACCGAAGGAATGCGGAATGAAAAACGTGAGAAATACATCGACGAGGGTATGGGCGAAGGAAAACCCAGTCAAGAAACTCTTCAACAAGTACAAGGATTTCGTATTAAAGAAGAATGAAACCCAGAGAAAATAGTTGGCTTATCTCTTTGGTTGATAAAATCAACCTACAATTACCCATGTGCAACTCACCTACGAGTTTCATAAAGAGGGAAGAATCATGGAATTCGGTGGTCGAACTCACGTTCCCTCAACCCGCCATGCTTTCGAAATTCCGGGTAGGTCACTGCGGGGGGTATGACATCACGGCGGAGACGACCCTGTCTGATTGGTCAGTTAGGCTTGTTCAATCATTTTAATTTAAACTACAAATATTAATCGACATTTAAAAAAGAATTATACCTCAATGTGTGAGAAAATAATCTTATAACCCTTTGCAGATTTATTGGTTTTCGCTTTGGTCATTATTTGAATTATCCTTGTGGATTGCGTATAGTCTTGATCTATAAACACTTTCACGGCTTCCTGATTGCATACGTTGCACGGACTGCGTGTACATTACGTTGGTATCTGCTGCGCAAATTTGTTTCTCTGTTTTCTTGATCTTCGCCGAATGGCGCCCTGTTATAACAGCTAAACAAGTAGGCCTAAAATAACTTATACACCAGGGGCTGAGTTTAATAAAGGTCCGACAACTATGACTGGGAGCCCAGTGTTAAGATCGTTCTCTAAATAAGACAATGTTATTTATTTATTTCCTCGTTGTTTGTTTCACGTAACTAACACCCCGACACGGAAGGGATTAGCGCTGATTTAGCGAACCAATGAATCACCGGCTAGTTTTCCCGCGAACCGATTGTAACCTCTAGCACATTTCCCCGATCACGATAGGTTGCTTAGGACGCGCTTTAGGAACGCGCTGTTCGTTGCCACAGACTTACGTAACTTTTCCGGCCATGGTTATTGTTAAACAAATTCGTGTTTTGTTGTAAATTACATCGGGAGTTTTTCCCACTGATTGGGGTGCTGTGATAAAAAGAGTGTGAGAGAGAGGGAGAACGGATCGAATGATCAATCTGTGAACATCGAGGGTGTGTGAGCTGACTAAAGATTGCTTGTGACCGACCGGTACCAACTTCCTGAAGTCCCTGAAGCGACAGGTGACGATCGGCCGGAGAAATTCAGTCCCGGTTCGTTCAGATCGTCAGATTTGGCTAAACCAGAGCCAACACGTACGATTTCAGAGCAACCGGTCCCCATTTCACGCAACATTCAGCCTGCAAGACACCAGTTCAAGCCTGATAAAGGAAAATAACCATGGCCGTAACTTTGGTAGAGATTCCCCTCATGGTCATACCCCTGACTGAGTGACGTCCTAACGTGGTAGCCGTTTCCATCCTTGTGAGGAGACTACCCCTGGCAACCCGTACCACACTGACGTACAACGTACAGTACCGTCGGCAGGACTGCTCTGACTGTGTGACGTCCTACCGTCAGCGTAATTGTTACGTCCCTGAGAGGAGACTACTCCAGTTGTACCAGTAAAGGGGTTCTATTCGGCAATACTACTGTATAGTTTGATCCACTATAATTTGAAGCTCGGTTGAGTAGGGCAACACTAAGCCCATTAACCACTTCGCGCCGGGGGGTTTTTCAGCGCCGATGACCGCCATACGGGGGTTTTTGAACAATGCATCATTTTAAAATCTTGCTAAAACAATCGGAACAATATATTTCTGTGAAATAAATCGATAAGGGTATACTATGGGTACAAGAGAGTAAAACCTGGCACAATTCGGACGTCGTTGTGGCTTTTGTCAAGAGATTATCCGTTCGAAAAAGGGCCCTTTGTGCGTCGTCAATGGACCGTAACGGACGTGTGTGTGTGGGTGCGTGTACGCTGCTGACAATCCCTGACCGCAGACTCCAGCCTCCACTCCAGGCAGTCAAATCTTCGAGTTGGTCGGCCACAAACGAGCGTACAGATTACGGTAAAGAATGTGGGGGGAATTCCTATGCCAGACCGACGACCGTTAGGCTGTGTGGCATGCAAAGACAATGTCCCCCGCGTGCTTTCAGCTGCAGCGCGGTATCCCTCGATCCTCCACAGTAAAAGTCCCACAATTGCACAATTACTGCTGCTAATCTTGCAATTCATGTGGCAACTTGCGTCAAAAAGGGTCTTTGTACTGATTCATATTGCTTTGTTCTAAGCTGAAAAGAGTCTTTGTTTAGAATGTGGACAATAGTGGTGCCCGGATTCGGAGGGCCCCGTTGCAAAGGCAATCCAATTGACCTTCGGATTCGGAGGTCCCGGCGCGAAGTGGTTAATTATTAATTGTTCAGAATATATACCCTAAACATGTTTTTTCCATCTTGTAAATAATTGTAAATACAAAGAATTGAATTTAATCCAATATCAAGTGCGTGGTCTTTGCAAATTATTCAGTTGTTCCGGCACAGTAATTTTGACCCGGGGTCATCAATATATAACTCTTGGTTAGTGATGACACCCAGTGTCTGGCTTTTGTTTCAGCTCGCGTAATTTTAATAGGAAAATATGAGAAATGGTTTTGGAGAGATTTCAGTTGTACACGTTTGCGAAGCTGTGTGGAGCTTAGTGGGGGTCAGGGGTCATGCACTTCCCAACGTATGCTATGCACACAATAGCGATTGACCTAAAGGGGCTTACGGGCCCCCTCATTATTCAGACCAATAACACATGTTTGTACTGTCCGATCAAGACTCGTAGGTTCACCATTGACCTAAAGGGACTTACGGGTCCCCTCATTATTCAGACCATTAACATCAAATAAGGTCCCCCCACACAAACTTCATCGTTCCAATCATTCTCTGCCTCACTGTGACATCAAATGATGCACAGTTTAAGCATCGCTCAAAGAGTTGAAGGAGACGGGAAGCACACACAATGTGTTTTGTCTCATGATGAGCGTCCTTGTTCCCTATGCTCTTGAGGTCAATTTCTGTTCTTGGGCTTCGTCCTCTTTTCCTGAAATAAAAAATATATATAAAACGAGAAATAGGCACTATATGTCTGTTGTGAAACAGAGCATAGAGCTTTTCCGCTTCTGTTTTTAACAAGTCATAGAATAGCCCCATTCCTACTCCAAAACACATGTATATATTTTGTGCACAAGCCTATGGGACTTGAGTGTGGTATTCAACAATTCATAATAATTATAAACAATGGTCCTTTGGTTCCAAACGTTAGATTTGGAATGTCTAGCACGATAGCTAACTACATACCAAATGTTGAGATGATTGGCCAATGCCTTATATGTGTTTTAAAATCACACGTTTTGATGACGTCGTGATTGCGTAATGACATTTTGGCTCCGGAAGGTGTTTTTAAACCATGTCCCCAATAGATATCAAAGAAAAAATGAAAAAAATCTCGCTCCGTTGGCCAAATATGCTCATTTCAATGTGAAAATCTGAAAAGTTCATGACCTCATAAATATTCATGAGATGACGTCACAGTCAATTGATGGCAATTTTTGGATACACCTTTTCCCAACTTAGATACAGTGTACTTTTGCTTTTAATGGATTTTGAAATTTGCCCCTTTCAAGCAATGTCACGTGACACGTGATGACGTCATGATGATATCAAGGTGTTTAGGATCAATTTCAGCATGGGCTTAATGCATTTGCCACGTTTGAAAAAAATCCAAGTCTGTTCAATGACCAAAGTCGTGCTTACAAAACCCCTGTGTATTGTCTATGGGCTTTGGGGGAGAAGAAGAAGAAAAACAAAAATCAGAACAAAAGATATAGCTTTTCCGCTTCCCTGGAAGTGGCGGAAAAGCTAATAAATATATTTGGGTCAGCAAGTGAAGCACAACTGCATGTCATGAAGAAAACAGTCTTGCATAATTATTTCTTGTAAACAATTAGACTTACTTTTTACTAATTAATCTGGCCTTCTCAGGGCTATCGGGAAAATCTGAGAAACTCGGGCATCTTTGATAAAACGATGTCAGAGTCCTCAGGGCAGTCATCCTCTGATGTGTTTTTGCCCAACTTGTGTGGGCTACTGGAACAGGGAGGAGATATCAGCTCACACTGACTTCCATTGTCAGCCACCCGTTCACCCGAGAGTAAAAAAAATGGAAAAGTGGCTCGGCAGTTGGCAGAAATTTGCGACTGGACCCGAACATGAACCTGATACTCGAGACCTTTGGGATGTGAAGCATCATGAGCTTATCAGCTATTTGATTACAACCGTCCTAAAAGTCATTCTAGGAAAGTTTTATTTCTAGTTATACATTTGCATTTCAGAAAGGTACTACATGTACAAAGATCGAAATGTCCGGCTGCTTAATTAGTATTTTATTATTTTTTCCAGTAAATTGAAAGCAAGAATCTGAACTTGCGCTTTATTCTGGTTGTCACTTTCTCAGTTTGAGTTGCAACAGTAACTGTCAACAACTCCGTCTGACACCCTACGCTGTGCAAAGCAGCAATGGATTCAGTGGTCGACTCCTGCCCCCCCCCCCAAATTAAATAGTAAATATTTTAGCTGGTGCCAGCAAGTTTCTTAGTTATTTTATCGCGAAGCCTTTTAGATTACTCCATACCCACTGCCATATCCATGGCATATTTGTCGCCAGCAATGCAACAGAATAGTCCTGGCAATATATCTTGCGGGAAGTATTGCTGGCGCCCATTATATATACACGTAGTATACAGTTGCCCGTTTTTAAATTTTGTTAACTACAATTAAGAATTTACAAAAATGCTATGTGACAGTCAATTGAAGACATTTTCATTAATTTCATTATGAATAAAATAATTGAAATACAAATGGCTGGCATTACAGATCTTGCCCCTATTTTCAGATTTCTGCAGATTTCTCTAGCGCCAACACTTACACTGCGTTGACTTGTGTCTGTCCAAAAACTGCATCCAGATCCTAAGGCATATCAGGGGTCGCAGACGGTGAATTTTCAAGAAGTTCCGCTAGTATCTGTAAAATCATTAATAAAAACAAAAAGTCCCAAGTCCTTGTAAAGTAGTAAATACTGAGTATAATTCTAAAAATAATTCAGGTGATTTTAATTTTAAACTAAAGAAATGAGTGCTTTGATTGCGTTCTCCTGAAAGAAATTCAAATACTGTGTTCGATTGAACTTTGAAGCCAAAAACTGCTGAAAAAGGAGTAAACTGGGCTACAGATTTCGGTCCAGTATCCTGTTTACGGGTCTGCACTCTACAGTTGCACTTGCACAGTTGCAGTACAGACTAGTCCGAGATACTTGGACCCTTATCGCCTTTATACAGTAGTCAGTACTAGTACAAACCATTTAGGAATACATGCTTATAGCCCGAATAACTTGGACCCGATAAGTCACCCTTTTTTTATCGATTTTTGAATTTTTGAGATTTTGAGACCTCAAAATTGTCAAAATTTGATAAAAAAAAGGGTGACTTGTCGGGTCCAAGTTACTCGAACTATGTAAGTAGTCTGGTCAGTCCACGTCATTTTGAAGAAGACTGGCTTCGTCGCTTCGGATTCTGAACAGAACAGCTGACTTTTATTTTAGAAGGGATGGCCTTTTCTCTCAGTCGTCTTCCCTTCGATATCCCAAACTGCGAATGAACCCCGAAGACAAAGTCTTCTGCAGTAAAGTGATCATTGCAGATCACGCTGGTCGGCGATGGTCCGGGCCAGGTGGCCCAAATCTTCCCTAATGCCTCGTATTGGGGGAATCGATGTAGGCTCACCCCTTCCTTAGGTGTGTTGCTGCAACCTGCGACAACACACCTAGTCGGCATTCTGCGCTTTAATTCTACCAAAGGCTGTAAATCAGTGACGGACGGTACAGTTAGGCTGAACAGGACGAGCCGAAGCTAACGTGTTAGAAATGTGCATACGCATGCTTCGTATCAGTAGCGTGAACTTCCGGTTGAAAATAAAGCAAAGCAGCGAATCGGCGCGCCCATGTTTCATTGGTTTACAGTGTTTTGGAACCAAACAGCTTTCAACTTACGAAGGATGTCGCCGAGCATTACGCTGTATATCGATCGTGTTCTTGAACTGACGTCACAGGGTCACGTGACGCATTACATCATCCGGTTCCATTTTTTAGTGGGGGGCTCCGAAAACGGAAGAAAAATCTTTAAAAAAAAGAAGACAAACGAATCAATTTTAAGCTGAATTACATGCAAAATGTTATTCTATAATGCAAACCACATTTTTTAAGGTATAAATGGTCTGCTAAATCAGTGACCCTTTAAAGGCCCTACACACCATTGGTAAGGGTCTTAGAAACGCGTCCATACTTTGTCTAATCCAGCATATGCATGAAATAACACACCTGTGAAAGTTTCAGCTCAATCCGTCAACCAAGTCGCGAGAAAATGGTGAAAAACTGATTCATTTTTTCATCAGACTTTGCCAGCTTCGAGGATCGTAAAATGCACCTAGCAGAATTTTAAATAGCGCCACCGTGTTGCCAGGAGCTTCGAAGGTCACCACATGGCCACAGCCGCTGCATAATGAGTGTCCTGTTGCTTTCAATGCATGCACTGCACGCAGCGTTGCACACAATGGTAACTGAATGTGTAGCTAGCTGTGTATGGACCGTGCGTTGTTACATGGACGTACATGTACATGTACATGTACATGTACATGTACGTACTGTACAGTGTACATGTACATGTACAGTACATGTATCATACACGGCCGTGCAAAAGTCTGATCGAACTCACGTATTTTTTCCAAGACCTGTTTGACAGAAACACTTTTGGAATTTCACATAAAATGTCAAACCTGTGTAATGTGTGTTTATTTTAATCAAGTATAATCATATTTCCACGGTGTCATATGATACATGTGTGTGAAATCTGGACACGTGTTATGGTGTTATCAATCACAACCGGTATCTGGCAGTATCAACGAAATTGAAGTTGAAAATGCTCAAGAAGAAATATTAATAACGTTGGGTAATGAATTATATGTGAAATTAATGTGTTCTCGCTGTGTCGTTGTATTATTATTGTTTTGCCATGGGAAAAACGAACAACCTAAACGTAGTTCGTTAGCAATGTACAGTACATGTACACGTACTGTACATGTACATGTACGTGTACATGTACTGTACGTCGTTCACTTGCGTCCCGCACCCGGTACCGTCTGAGTGACCTGAGACCCAATTCTTCATACATGTACTTTGTTTGTGCACAAACATATGGGCCCATGGCGTTTATATGGTACGGAAAAAAATATCGCGACCGGCATGCATGTGATTGTTTGCTTGATACCAGTTTATTTATTTTGCCTAAGGATCACCTTTGTCGACATTTACAAATAAAAACATTAACATGCCTGCAAAAGTGACTATCCGAGTGACGTAAATATTGTGGTCAACTGCACATCTTGAAACTGTCTCCCGTCATTGACCAGTAAATATTTATAAGAGTCATTAATGGGTTTGTAGTCTGTAACTTAATCCGCTGGCTGGAGAAAGAATGCAAGCAGAATTAGTTATTAATTCTCTACAGTCATCCATTGCAGAAACACCTGGCAACAACCATCCGCTACCTTATAATGTTTATCTCCACGTCTGCAACATGTCCATTCATATTTTTTTGGTAGGTACTGATGCAGAGTAAGGCATATAGTGCAATTACATGTAGCTGGTTTTGGTTGTACATAATTATGTGACTGAACTGACTGCTCCAATCTGATCCAGGCTTTGTTTCATTCTAGGTTTGCAATAAAATAAATATAGATTTTACCAAAATGTGACTAACCTGAGGCATACCCGTAAGTTTAATTTGAAGTACATAATCATAGGAACAGTAAGTGATGGACGGATTCAAGTTACTTTCTTTTTACAAAGTGTCTTGTCAGTTTTATTTACAGTTTACATCATGTACATGTATATGCATTGTTGTCAGGTTGCTATTCCTTCTAGAATAGAAGAGCAAGGGGTGTGGGTAGGGCA
Organism: Luidia sarsii; assembly: GCA_949987565.1. Lineage (NCBI taxonomy): Eukaryota > Metazoa > Echinodermata > Asteroidea > Paxillosida > Luidiidae > Luidia > Luidia sarsii. Next base: position 4,781,030 of record OX465102.1, read on the forward strand.
TCTGGTAATAGAGAAAATGTAACAGGAAGAGGAGAGAGAGGATCAAGAAGCTGTACAACAAAGGGGAGGGGATCTTCAACCTGTTGCACAAGGCCAACAAGTGGTTGATTAGGCTGATCAACTAAATGTACACGTATGACAAAGGTTGAGAGTACTCTAACGCACACAGCTATTTTTTTTTAGATACAGTACTCAAATTTACAATTACAACAGTACACAAATATTATCAACATGTATAATGTGTATTAGCACTAATGTGTGTTAAACATCCCTACAAAGCCAATGTCCTTTTTTCATTGTAGGCCTACATGTATATTTTAATTGATGTTGTTACATGGAAATTAAAAACCGGTGATAAGCATGGGAGCTGATGAATGTCTTAGCCTTGCTTAATGCCTAAGTTTAGAAATAATTTAACACATTATTTTTTTTATAATTCTAGTTCTACAAATTACTCTAATTTTTAAAACAAAACACATCTGTTGTGCATGATTATTTGAACAATTTATATATGTTGTTTAGGGTTTCATTGCAGGATAACATAGGCCGTTTGAACCTGGAAGAAGCAAGAGATCTTCTATTTCAAGCTGCTGAGAGAAATACTACTGACATTGATTGTTCAGCCCCCACCGCCTTGTCTCCGTTATTATGTAGAGCTTGGTCTGCTCCGCGCCCTCACATCCCACTCCTTGTGAAGGACTTTTCGGTCCCAGTCTCTTCATCATCTGCCTCTTCATCTCTTCCATACACCTCTTCACTGGTTGCCATATAATCCAAACCATCTGGATTTACCCTAAAAAAATCACAAAATGTTTAAGAAAGTTACGAAATACTGCTTCTACTAAATTGACTATTGACTATTTCAATCGTACAAAAGACGAACAATATTAAGTTATAAATTATTATTACTATTTAGCTTGCTTCTTATGTCATAATGATCATCAGACTGCTTGTGGAAAATTAACACAATTATTGTGGCCAACAAAAATATGATTTCAGACACCAATGTCAGAGGTGAAAAGTAGCCAAACATTTTATACAAAAATAGAAAGCAAATCTTCAAAGATTGGAGCAAAGGAAATGACTTCATGCAAATTAGAAACAAAAATGTTTATCTTTATGTTATAGGTTCATGTCATGATTCTTATGTTTGAGTATAAATGTTTGCATGTGCGATAGCATCTTACCAAGTTTAGCTTCAAGCATGAAACAACACAAATGCAGTTCAATCGCTACCATAACAAACAAGTAGCATTGTGGCAAACCACATTACAGAGAACGACCCTCTGTGATTTCAAAAACAATGTATTTGAAGTGTTTGAGCTGTAGCGCCTTACCTGCTCTTCAATGAGACAACAGGCTCCCATGTCTCATCCAGGTCTCCTTCATCAGAAACAGCATCCTCCAAGCAGACAAAGTCCCCATCATGTTGGTAGTCAACGCTTATGCTGCAAAAAATAAAATGGAAACATTTTGAAGATTTGGTGATTCACATAATTATGCATGCCAGGAAGTGTCAGCTGTCATAAACTAATCTTAAGGTGATATACAAAAATGTTGCAAACTGCTTACTGACTAAAATTACCAAAATGTAAATCTTAAAATTTAGTGGGCCTGACGTTTCGATCCTAGCAGGACCTTTCTCAAAGGCAGAACCTGCCTTTGAGAAAGGTCCTGCTAGGATCGAAACGTCAGGCCCACTAAATTTTAAGATAAACTAATCTTATCAATAAAGCTATATATATAAGAGTTATTGACAGCTGGTTGTGTCAACTTCAAGCACCAATGACAATAACATAAAAAAAACCTTATAGGGCATGATGTTTCAATCCTAGTATAGTAGGACCTTTCTCAAAAGCAAAATTACGAAGACAGTATAACAGAAACAGATAGGCCTACAGTGTAGGAAAAGAAAGCAGCTGATGACAGAGGACAAAATGAGGCCAAGTGGGAAAGCTGGTGGACAGACTAGGGGGAACAAATGGAAGGCCATGGAGTGGGGAATGATCACATTGGGGAAAGATAATTTAGGTAACAATCACTAAAAAAGAAAGATCAAAGAGGGAAAGATGAAAGGGTAAAATAATAAACACAAAAGAAAGATCATGAGGGGAAAGATGAAAGGGTAACTAAACACAAAGAGTGATGATTTGTTGAGTCTCGGTTTTGTCTGTAAAGTAAAATATTTGGAATTGGAAAGCAATTTACAAATTCAATAATTCAGCTACTACGTGTGTAAGTTCCCTCATGATGAAATAAGTTGCTGCACAGTGCAGGTAACCTCCTTTCAATCAGGTAAATCCGGGAATTATAGGCCTAATGGTTGGACTTTTCATTGAACTTGCTTACAAGGAAATTTTCTGGGATTAACATAGGCCATAACCCCAAACTTGCAGTTGCACAAGTGTAGTAGTTAAAATGACCCTCTTTTCAGAAGAAATCTCAAAAATAAGGAGTACATTCCTGGGAATTGTTGGAAGTTTCTTTCCCTATGAAATTGGCCTGTAATGTTATAAGGAAAAATCAACAGGGGCTGAGGTGGCAAAAGGTTGTCTTGATGACTTGATCCTGGGGGTCCAGGGCCTGAAGAATGACTCCTGTAAAACAATTGTTGAACGTTTATCAATATCCAGCACACTTAACCAACTTTACATTAAAATAAAAATTGAAATTGAAAAAATGAAAAAAAAAATTAAAATTGTTACTCTTCAATCCCAGTTCCATTTATGATGCTGCTAACCAGATTCAACCACTTGGAAATGTCATTTGTCAACTGTCTCCTTTATTTGGAAGAAATGATTTAAAGACTAGAGAGTGATACAGGAAAATTCAATTAAAAAAGGCAAAACTTAGCTACAAATTGAGTAGAATTTTCTTGTATTATAATAGGAATATTCCGAGAAACTTGGACCCGACAGGTCACCCTTTTTTCATCGATTTTTGAAATTTTGGGAGTCGGGTGACTAGTCACCAGACTCAAAATTTCAAAATTCGATGAAAAAAGGGTGACCTGTCAGGTCCAAGTTACTCTGACTAAATAGGAATGGGGATTCTAAAGTAGCAATTATTACAATATTATAATTAACCCTTGATACATATGTAATAATATGAAATTATGATTGTACGGCCTTACATTCATATTCAATCGTTACAAATTTGCAATGTTTTCCAAATGTTGGGTACAGTAATTGTTACTTGAGAAACTATTCCATTTACGATGTTCTTACTAGATTCAAACACTTGAAAATGACATTGTCTAAACATGGAGGCATAGGATATTTCAAAGGTCGTTACAGAATACTTTCTGGGAAAAATTTGAGAAACTTGGCTGTAACAGTGTAATTTTCTTCTCTTCATAGAATAGTTACGGGGTTCCCCAAAGACAATAAAAAAATCCAGTGTTAGGCCGACCACTTATTTGCAAATCTAAGGGCTGAATAATATTAGATTTAACTTAGAAACTAATGTACTGCAGTACAGTGGCTATGGGGGAAATTTGGCTGGAGTACTCACTTGCAAGAGTCGTCATTCATAATGCTGAGTGATGGTGATGCCGATGGTGACCATTTACGCCAAATTTATTCTCATCCCTGCACTGAAGCCGTTCTTGCAGGCCGACCCATGTCCGACTTAGTCCGAATAACTTGGACTCAACAATTAAGTCACCCTTTTTATCGAAATTTGAAAATTGGAGGGCCGGGTCAACAGGCCCTCCAATTTTCGATAAAAAAGGGTGATTGTCGGGTCCAAGTTACTCAGATGCTCGGACTATTTCCGACTGACGCTTGTTGACAGTATCGGTCACACTGAATCATGAATGACGCCTCCCGTTTTGCTTTGATTTCTGCTGCGTGCTTCGCACGATACCTTGCCTGCTTATATTTCACAGATCTTCTTTTCGAAACAGGGGACAGAACTATCCGTCCTGCGGAACCCCGCCGAAGTTTCCGCTGTTCCTGATCCTTGTTTTACAGACTTCAACTTTTGAGTTTTACTTTTAGTTACACAGACCTACCTATGCAACTTTGCCACATGCGGGTCCGTCACACACAATAAGTATAGGGCCTACACGACAACGTACGTACATGTACACTGTACAGTACTACAGTATGTGTGTACTGTAGTGTACAGCACATGTAGCGCTATACAAACGTTTCTGGCCCCCCCCCCCCCCCCCCCCCACGGTCCCCGCGCGCGTGCACACATTTTGACCGTTCGCGAATAGGAATACGGAAAGGCTAACTATATCCAGACAATAGAGGGCGGTAAGCATAGCTTTTTGGAAAAGGTCGTTTATAAACTACCTTTTTAAAATCGTACACAATTCCTTTTTTTAGGAAAACTGAAGCATTCCAAGAGCTAAAACTTCACAGTGTGTCTCCTACTGGTATTTACTTCCACTTGAGTAAGTTACTTTAACAAAATTCGTCAGGTCGAAATTTGGATTCGTGCAAATGGTGTGTAGGGCCTTTAAGGGGCCCGTTTGACTGAATGTGCGTCTTGCGGGAAATTTCGGGCCCAAAATTGGGGAATAATCGAGTGGGTTTATTCTTGTGTACTGCATGTACTGGTTGAGCGGAAAGGCTGTGGTCGAGTTACTGGACACGCTGAGTGCGAGAGCGACTCTGAAGCCGGCACCTCGGAATAGCTCCTCATTGAGGTGCTGGTAGCCCCTCAAAATAGCCCCTTATTGAGGTGCTGGTAGCCCCTCAAAATAGCCCCTTATTGAGGTGCTGGTAGCCCCTCATCTGGAGATCTGTAAATACATGTGTCATACCCCCAAGTTTGAGTATGACTATACTATAGGCCTTTTTTTATTTTTTTATTTCCTTTCTGGGAATAGAGTTACATGTATCCTCTCAGAAGTGCCACTGGAGGGTTGCCCTAGCCATGTGTCCAGCATGGTCTGGATTTGTTGTTTACTTAAGGACATTCCCAGGGTGATTGCCTGACCAGTATTGATGGGTTGTTGGGTTTGTGAGTGGGAGCGGCATTCCTTTCCTTGCTCTGGTGTAGAGTGCATCGCTCTCCGTGCTCTGGTCTGGAATCGCCCTTCTCATAAGCCATCCACACCCCCATCATCTCCCCGGTACAGGTATGTTTCCCTGGAACTGTCTTTCATTTATTATTATTCTATAATAACCTGTAGTCAAATTATCCTCATTAATCGAGTATTTCAAAGGAGTGTGTGGTTTTCATTGCCAATCCCCAAGGTTGACGATAACTCGTTCGTACAGTGTATACATTGACTGTCGCATTCCCGCTCCGAAACTTTGGTGAACAATCAATTAGCTCCTTTCCTCTGTTAATATTATATGTTGATTGTGCTTAGTGCCGATTCCTTTCGTCATTAGGATGATCCATTCTATTCGAATTGTTTAGAATGTATGAGTTTTCATTCTATTCCACTCCTCTATTGAATATGTCTTTAGAAATGCCCATTTTTATTGTTTAGAATATAGAAACTATATATAGGGATTTATAAGTTGTATTTTTCTGTGTGTATTCAGTCCGAAGTATGGTAGGTTTCAGTCAAACCATAGTCGAACAATATTGGTTTCTTGTACAAGCACTTTGCTACAGTGGGAAACTTCTTTCCGCCTTAGGCTATAGCACGGACCTAGTAGGCCTGGTAACACCCCACTCTGGACATTCCAATGGTGTGCCAGCTTGTGTTTCTCTAAGTTGACCTTTGCCCTGTGCCCAGACCAGGCAAGAGGCTGGGGAGGTTTCGACTGACATTGCGTGTGGTATGCTTAGACCACTTGTTTATGCATAATAGCCGGTCTGCCACCATCTGTTGTTTGCTTGGCTGCACTGTGTTTTGTTCTTGTAGTATTTGCATGTAACTGGTACTGCTAATCTGGGAGTGAGCCAAATTGTATGTGTTGTTGGAAGATTTCGAGTGTTTTGGCGTTGTTTTCATTCTGGATCTCTGATGACTATAGGCAGTATAGTTATTTTTTTTTTTTAGATTTAGTTTGGACTTTTTCTTATTCGATTCCCCATTAATGAATTGTCAAGTTAAATGTACTTTTAAATGACTAGATTGAGCGGGATTCCTTTCCTTGCTCTGGTGTAGAGTGCATCGCTCTCTGTGCTCTGGTCTGGAATCGCCCTTCTCATAAGCCATCCACACCCCCATCATCTCCCCGGTACAGGTTCCCTTGCTGCCTTTCCCGTGTCGTTAGACAAGATTGGGACGGTACCGTGCGACCTGTGGAGCTGATGTCGTCTCAACCCCTGGAAACTCAGCTAAGTCCCCCTTCATCTGTCCCTTTCGCGGGCCTGACGTCCTTCGACGCTTGACCCCTCTCGTCTGCCTATAGATATATACCGTTTCTACACCGTGGACTCATTCATTGTGAACTTTGTGCTCGCGCGCAACAGGAGGAGCCTGCCCTGCACGCCAATCATCACGTGGATGGGAGAATCTGAAATTATTTGACGCTATTTAATTACTGTACTGTTGCATTTATCAATTGCGTAGACTGTAGTGTCAGTTATCTTGTGTTGTTTGATTTTCATTTTGTTGTTGTAAGTTTGTCCTTCCCGAGGATACTGTGTGCGAGTGACACGAATAATAATTTATTCCATAACTGTACATAAACCTCTTTTCCCCCTTGTTGTATATTCTTGTTTTGTTATTTTGTCGAACCGGAGAGCTAAGGTTTTTCTGCATAAAGAATAGACCTGGCGACACATGTAATTGTCTTATTGTTATAGTTTGGCTGTGTTTGCATAGTAAAAGAGAGTTTTCTGAGTTTCTTCCATCCTGAGTCCAACTCGTCTGATTTATAGGAGATCCAAAGGCAACTGACTGCAATCAAGGGGACGGTATACTTCAATCACAACGGAACTGTTCCTAGCCGCTAAGGGACTTCCGGTTTATAGAGGCCGTCCGGCACGCACTCCTTTACTCCTCATAGGAGAGGGGCTGGTGCGCCACAATAGGATACGTGTCAGTACAAGGCAGGACATGTTACTGGATGAAGATGTGACAATGTTACAAAAACGGGAAACTGGAGAAGATTGGGATGATGCTATACATATAAATATTTCCTTGTAATAAACAGGTTGATGAATACAATAGGAAAACAATTTTTGCCAAATGCAGTGATTGTATGTGTATTATTGCAAATGATATCCAGATAAATTTTAGTAGACCAAATAACACAGAAAAGGAAAAACTATCAAAAAAAATCGTTTCACACTTCTTTACCTGAATCATTGTGGCTAGGTACTGGTGCTAGGGTAATGTATCAGATGGACTTGTTAATCGAGTACTTGGAACTGTTTGTGACATCATAATGCTACCTGATAAATCTACCCCTAAACTGATACATTTTCAGTTAGATGGCAAACATGTTGGATGCAAAGTGAAAAGGAAGAATGATGGTAGCATTGCATTTGAAAGGGAAGAGGAAAATATCAGTAAACGGAGGATTAGACGACAATTCCCACTGAAACTAGCCTAGGCATGTACAGTTCATAAGGTACAAGCAATGACTACAGACAAAGCAGTAGTGTGTCTTGATCGTACATTTTCAGCAGATCAGACACATGGTGCACTGAGCAGAGTAACTTCCCTAAATGGGCTTGTTATTGAAGGGTTTAATAAAAAAACTTGTGTACTGCAATAAAGCTGTGAGATTCATTAAATAGTATGTCACAATTCATTGAGGAATCTAACACATACAGACCAATTGGATGGCACTGTAATCATGTTGCATATTATTCAAGGACCGAAGGAACACTTCATTGACTTGAAATGTAACAGTGATATGATGACAATGTAACAGTGATATGATGACGTCATTTGTTTGTCTATGAAACAGAATTAAGTGAATTCAAATGTTATCATCAGATCAGAAGTGCTTCTTATGTAATAAATCAAGTAACATTACCCAAACATTGAGTAAACAATGTCATGGAGGTGTAGCAATATATTGTAGAAGGGACAGGACATTCAGCAGACTGTTCAGAATCTGGAGTATGTTGCAATAGAAGTTATTTGCCAAATGTCATATTCTGTTATTGTTTATCGTCCGGCATCATATTCTATGAATGAGTTTATTACCAATATGAAAGATTTGATTGATAAACTTCATAAGTTATCTAATAGGTGTACGGTAATGGGTAATTTTAATGAAGATATTTTGAAACAAAATTCACAGATTGAGAATTTAACGCATCACCATGGATATAAACAATGTGTGATAGATGCAACTACAGAATGGGACATTGATTGATCATGTATATGTTAGAAATATGTATGAACGACTGTGATTCCTACTTACTGCAGTTATCATGAAGGTGTTTGCATTACTGTGTGATGTGGTTCATGAACTAATCAATGAATAAAAAAGGGTATCACTTGTACAGTCATGTACATGTATAATGTTTTGTATAAATGTGACAAGATTGTTGTTAATGTTATCAGAACTTGTTCACAATGATCATATGTTAAGGAAGCAACCAGTTTGTTTGACTTTTATCTTTTATTTTGTTTGCTAACAGGGAAGAAATGAATACAATAATTATTATGCAAAGGGAAACTCAGGATGAATGTTACATGACAAATAATTATAAGTACAAAAACCAAGAATGAAAAACGTTCTTTCCAATGCCTTAGTTTATACTATATATAATTCAGACTCACAAGTAAGTACTGTAAGGGTGAACACAGGTTTAAGTGCAATTCAAATTGAAGTAGATTCATCAATACAATACAATAAAATGCAGATTGGATCTAATATGCTCATAGGATGCACATGAATGATGCACAAATCTTAGTAACAACAATTTTTTAAATTTGTTTTACAGATACATGTGAAACCAAGATCACTCTTCACTAGACAGTAATCGTGCTATCATACACATACACTTGTGGGTCATGTCAAACAATGACCACTCTGCACTGGACAGTCATCATGCCACCAGTGGAGTGGCACATACACACAGCAGGGCCATGTCAAACTGTGGCCACTCTGCACTGGACAATCATCATGCCATGAGTGGAGTGGCACATACACCCTGGAGTGCCATGTCAAAATATGGTCACTCTGCACTGGACAGTCATCATGCTACTAATTAGTAGTTTTCATGCTACTTTGCTGCGCTCATACGCATGAAAAACAGTTTAGTATTAATGGGACGCCATAAGAAGGACATTTGGCACTGATTTGAGTTTTAAGACTAATTATTACAGCATGGGATAATGGTGGCACACGACTAACGACTAACATCAATTAGTGTACAAAATGTAAACATTCATCAAACGAATACACAACTAGTTGACTTGGATCATCTGATCACCATGTCACAACTCTTTCTTTCTTAGGCGCCAGTTTTGAATTGGATCATCTGATCCTTTTTTGTCATCTGACCATATCACACAAACAAATCTTCTTAGTATTGGATCTCTGGTCATCTGACCAATTCAGTTCTTTCTTCACTTTTATTCTTTACTTCTATGACTGGGCGCCTGACCACTTAGATCATCTGATCCTTTTTTAATAATAATAAATAAATAAATAAATAAGCATAATACTTTACTGTCTATACAGGAATGTTTGTTTTGTGTACATCATAAGTTGTTATCGAGTCAGCTATTCTTTGAAATAGGTGTGAATAAAAGTTTGTTCTCGCCGAACGTAATACCAGAAGCGTCTAAGAATCGGCGTAAAACTGTAACCGGAGAATATTCATTCAAGTTCTCAGAAAGAAAGGCAGTGCATCCGTCTCTAAATACATCGGTTTTGGATTTGGAAAAAAATATGGAGATACCCTTTTTGTCTTCTATTTCAGATAAATGACTCGCTTTTATACCGGCCATTTCATTATGTCGAAAAGGGAGTGCGTATTTTAAAGAGACATAACATGCAGAGCGAAGATCTGGGAGTGAAGCTTCAGGGCCTGTCAAAAGATCAATAATAGCTTTAACTTGAGTTAGTGAAATGGGTTGCTTTTGTACCGGAGGGTGGTGTTGATCCCGTCTGCCGCTAACGATGACGTGTTTGATAATCGGAGAATCAAGTGGGTTGTTTTTCATATTAACTAGAGAATGTAACCATTTCAATGAGGCGGAGGTTGATACCAAAACGCTGTCTGAATTGGAAACCGATTTTGAATGAGATATATAACTGGAGAGAATTTCTTCTGAAACGGGCAGTACTTGGGGAAAACATTTACAATCTAACCAGAAAAGAAATATAGAACTTTACTGTTGCCTCAGACTTGGCGAATATTGCGTCTAATAAGATATTATTCTTTTAACCATCCAATTGGAGAGGGAAATTAAGCCAAAATGGGTGTCTCCGAACAATCTAAATTACAAACAAATTAAGGGATAGTTATGTAAGATTGCAGTTTAAAGTGTTAATTGGTAGATATGCTTCTGCTATATAGCCATCGAAACTATTTGAACCAAGGAGAGAGTTCTGATTTCTGCCATGTACAAGAGCGGTAATGAAATCTTTGATACCATCACGGTAGTAGTACAACAATAAAGGCCAGAAAGTTTGTGAAGACCACCAGGGGAAAATGAGGACACCTTTACATTGACAAAGGTACATAATTATGATTAAGGTTAGATGAAATCATATTTACTGGTGGAACCAACAAAACTTTTTCTCCGTGCCAATTCTTGGCAAATGCATCTACACCTGACGTTTCCGGATTCCAAAAACGGGAATAAAATCGTGGTAACTTAGCATTATAGAAAGAAGCAAAGCAATCGACGGTGAAAGGCCCCCAACGTGCGGAAATTGTGGAGAAAAAATCTTCTGAAAGAGACCAGTCGTCAGTGTCAATTATTCTGCTAACAAAATCGGCTTGATCGTTTTTTGTTCTGGGTATCCATTCGACACCGATGCGACTTGAATTTCTGAGACAAATGTTGAATATATCGGTAGAGATACTGTGAAGAATGGGTTTTTATGCTACCGCATTCGATGATTTTGGCTGCACCTTTACTGTCTGTAAGTAATTTTAGTTCAGAACCCTGAATCAAAGGGAGAAAAGATGAAAGTGCGAAACGAATAGCTTCGAGCTCGCGCCAAGTGGAACTTTGTTAAGCTTCTTCATGGGTCCATAGTTTGTGCAGTGTGAACATCGTTACAGATTATAGCACCAGCCCCTGTGGAACTGGCGTCTGAGCAAATTAGATTATTCACAACTCAATGGGAGACAAGAAAACGATTGATTCATAACATAATTATCATTCCAAAACATAAGTTCAGATAAACAGTTATTTGTTAGGACGACTTGGAGACTTTCGTCAAGTGCCGCTGCGATTGTCATCTGACAGTGTCGGGTCATCAATCTCGAAATATTTCCGACAACAGAGATAACGGAATTATTTGACCTACAAACGAATGTAGGTCCCTGATGACAGGAAAAAATGGTTGTTCAAGGAGAAATTGGATTGACTCATTATTTTTTTCTATCCTACGATCAAGTATTTTCAGAGTACCCTGTGTAGTGTCCCATCTCATACCCAGGCAATCGATAGTGAAGGCAGGAATCCAATTACTCTTAGAAATGTTATAAACAAAACCTGCTTCTAAAAGATCGGAACGGATGTGGTTAGCAATACCTGAGGCAATCTGAGCATGGGACGTGGGATAATGGCGAAGCCATCTTCCAAATAAAGGGCTATACAAATTCCACAAATTTCATTGGAGAATGGGTAATCAAAGTTTAAGGGCTTTGGTGAAAATGTAAGGAGTCGATGCGAGTCCGAAGGGTAGAACAGTGAACTCGAAATATCTGTCTACTCCGTCAATACGCCAAGTAAAACCGAGGTAACGTTGGGAAGCAGGGTTAATATCGAAATGGTGATAGCCCGACTTAAGATCGAAGGATGTCATCAGGGCCTTTGTAGAAAGGAATTGGATGCCTATCTTCCAGTCGTCCAGTTTAAAGTGTTTTCTTGGTATGGATTTTTTTAGTACGCTTAGATCGAGAATAAGTATCTTTTTCTTTGAAACGGAATGTGCGACGGATAAGGGGCTACTTATGTAGGAGGGGCGAGTTTTCTCTGCAATTCGGTTGGATAAAAGAAGTTCGAGGATGGAATCTGTCACAAAATTTGATTCCTGTAGGGCAGACTTATTATTGCGAAAAAACATTCGTGGGGGTTCTTCCATAAAAGGAATACTTTAACCATTCGTAATGATATATAATATATGAGGAGTGCAAGTATCGCACCAGAACTTAATATGCTATGAGAATTAGAAAAATTACATAAACATTGTACCTTAAGTACATTTTGGAATTTGTCGCAGATTTCTTCTCTATTGTGCCTTTGATGTGACTGAGGCAGCGGAGGTGCTGCGGGTGTCGAAAGGCTCTGAAGAGGCAGATATGGTCAAGGCTCTGGAAGATGGTTCACGCCAACATGAGTGGGATCTGTTTCCGTAGGGGGCGGCCGGGTTGCTTCTAGTCTGGGTCCGGTAGCGGGAGTAGTTGTTGGAGCCGAAAGAGAAGGGACACTGTCTGGACCAGTGACCTGACATTCCGTATGTGAAACATGACTCAAGATTTGGCATGCCTGGGAAGAGAAAAAAAAAGAAATAAATCGGGAGAAAAAAAGGGGGAGCAGTAACCAGGAAACTGAATGAAAATATTCCTGTTGGGTGGGTGGGTAGGGGTTGTGACTTGTATAGAACATGGAACCAACCTCAGAAACAAATTCGAGGTTGGAATTTCAAACAGTTTAGTATTAATGGGACGCCATCGGAAGGACATTGGGCACTGGTTTGAGTTTTAAGACTATTTCTCACAGCATGGGATAATGGTGGAACACAAACAGTTTGAACCAGACAAAGTATTTTGAGGACTGGTAAAAATGTACCTCGAAGAAGATGGCGATCAGGATGGCCAGGCGTAAACCTGGAAACTGTAGTGGGATGCTGCTGGGGGGACTCATTCCATCTCCTTGATGGCTGGTTCTTCAGTGGCGAGAACTTTCTTGTGCTGCTCGGCGGAGAGCTTGTCGGCGTCTCTCTTATCGAGGTGGACAATGGTTCCCCAACCGGCCTTGCTGGAGTCGGCGATGCATATTTTTTTTGCTTTCGGTCAGCTGAGTTCCTGTGCTTCTTGCAGGGATAGAAGGGCCATTTCGGGGTTTTGGTCAGCCTCGAGAGCAGATTGGATTTTACAAAGCAAGATTTCCAATTTGCCGCAAAACTCTAACTGGGCGATGTTGCCTGATCTAGTGAGCTCTTAAGCCTGCAATTTTAGGTCCAGTTCTTTTATAGCGGTAGATTTGTCTTGAGGTTTGGAAGTAGTCTTTAAATTTGCTGAAAATAAGAGAAGCATCGTTGTCACTGGTTGTGGACATACTGTAGATCGAGTAGACTGAAGATGACTAGAACCAAACGCAGAAACAAATTCGATGTTGGAATTTCGTGAAGAAGCTAAGGTATGGACTCGGTGTGTGAGTTCACCTGAATGAGGATAGGTCAGGACGTATGCAATTTATATGGGGAACACATGGATAGCTATAGGTTTGAGTAAATACGTAATATGGCTGGGGTTACTAAGAAATGCTTGTGCGATCAGACCTTGCTTATGGCGAGCCAAACAAACAAAACTAAATACACTCTGCACTAGACAGTAATCATGCCACCAGTGGAGTGGTGTATAAGTACACCCAGCAGGGTCATGTCCAGCCATTGCTACTCTGCACTGGACAGTCATCATGCCACCAGTGGAGTGGAGTATCCACCCAGCAGGGGCATGTCAAACTATGGCCACTCTGCACTGGTCAGTCATCATGCCACCAGTGGAGTAGTACGTGGCACATACACTGAGCATCTGAATGGAAGCACTATAAAGAATTTGATTCCATTTTTTCTGTAGGTTGGGGGAGAGTTTTCCAATTTGGGGGGTGTGAGATATCTGTAAGCCAGTGTTCAGTCCTTCACACTTCACACTGTAAGCCAGTGTTCAGTCCTTCACACTTCTCTCTTTGATCTTTCCCCCTATTGTCACTAATCCCTACCCCACTCCTTGCCCTTCTCTTTGATCTTTCCCCCTCCTCTCATTAATCCCTACCCTACCCCCTGCCCTTCCCTTTGATCTCTCCCTACCAGCTTCACTCTTTGTCCTTTGTTTCTCATCCGTGTCCTATTCACTCTCCCCCCTTCCTTCGTGTACATGTATCTGTTTTGTCCTTGTCACTCTGCCTTTGAGAAAGGTCGTGCTAGGATCGAAACGTCAGGCCCACTAAATTTTAGATTTACATTTTGGTAATTTTAGTCAGTAAGCAGTTTGCAACATTTTTGTATATCACCTTAAGTCATTTCCTTATGTTGCTGTATCCCCTCGTGGTGATCCTCCTTGCTGACCTGTCTACGTGTGTATGTAAGTCTGTCCGTCCGTTGGTATGTAAGTCTACGTTGTGTGTTTGTCTCTTGTTTTTTGCTCTTATTAACATGAACAACCCTAACTGTTTCTTTCAACTCAGGAAACTGCAAGAAAAGGCTCTTCGGTACACTTTCCATCAAGACAACTACAACTTTTTCTCAGTCTCTCGCCTGATCCCTACTGGCTTACAGATATCTCACACCCCCCAAATTGGAAAACTCTCCCCCAACCTACAGAAAAAATGGAATCAAATTCTTTATAGTGCTTCCATTCAGCTCATCAAGGTCCTCTCTGAGCAATGTGAAATCACCCTTCAGGCTGTCCACCAGGACATTGCTAATCTGGACTCAAAACTACGCTCCAGCTGTTCTGAAAGCCAGTACAAGGATCTCAGTGATGAGATTGAGAAAGGTCTCTCTAACCTCAATTCTGTTCTCACCGACAGGAGAAACAAGAAGATTGGTGGCCTTGTTGCCAAACAACGCAGACACAACCGCTTCAGACGCAGTCCCAAATCTACACCTTTACCCCCCACTAACACTGTTGTCAACCTTTCCTCTACTTTCCAAGGGCTTGAACTTTTGTCCTACTCCCCCCTAAGTTGACCAAGTAATGCTCAGTCAAGATCTCACTGAATATTACCGCAGACTTCGTCTGACTGAGTTCTTCTTCGATTCTGGCTCCCGTAAAGAAGAACCTTTCCGTGTAAAAAGCACCTGGGTCCCCCCCAAGAACCGTGTTCCAGCCCTTGAAACGTATGTGCAAGCAGTCAGTTCTCAAGTTTCCAACTCCTCTCATCTTACCTGTAAGCCCCATGACAATCTCCCTAGGGAAGAACGTCTTGCTCTCAACACTCTACGTTCCCGCGGTGACATCATTATCAAGCCAGCAGATAAAGGGTCAGCCGTAGTAATCATGGATCGCCAAAAATATATTGATGAAGCCAATCGCCAACTCAACAATCCCCAGCACTACAAATGTCTGGACTCTAACCCCACTGGCAAATTTTCTGAGCAAATTCAGGAAGTTTTGGATGACATGCGATCACGCGATCATTTGAGTAAAAAAGCTCACAGATTTCTATCACCGATCAATTGTAGAACTGCCAGATTCTACCTACTCCCAAAAAATTCACAAGGCCAACAACCCAGGCAGACCCATCATCTCTGGCATGGTTCACCTACGGAACACATATCTCTTTTCATTGACTCTTTTCTCAAACCCTTGGTTCCCCAAATCCCCTCATACGTCCATGACACCCCCGATTTTCTGCGAAAGTTGGAAAGTGTCAAGGATCAAATTCCTGCCACTGCCATAATTGGTACTATTGACGTTTCCTCTCTGTACACTAACATCCCCCAGGAAGAAGGCATTCAAGCTTGCTCCTCGGCCCTGGCCAAAGGAAAACAGTCTTCTTCACCCATCTCCGACATAACCACCCTCATGAGGTTAGTGCTGGCCAAGAATAATTTCTCCTTTCTTGGCAAGCACTATCTTCAAGTGCATGGCACTGCCATGGGCACGCGCATGGCTCCTTCCTTTGCATGCCTCTCCATGGGTGACCTTGAGGAACGCATGCTCAGTGAGGCTCCATGCCGTCCCTGGATTTGGTGGAGATACATAGATGACGTGTTCTTCATTTGGACTAGGGACGGTAGCAGCCTGAATGCTTTCTTTGATCACATCAATTCCTTCCATAGGACCATCGAATTCACATGGGAGCGGTCTCTTCAACAGACCCACTTTCTGGACGTTACCGTCCGGAAAGACCTCAATACACTCACTACTGACTTGTATTCTAAGCCCACCGACACTCATCAATATCTCCATTCCTCCAGTTGTCACCCTAGACACTGTAAGACTGGTATAGCTTACAGCCAGGCCCTCAGATTGAGGCGTATATGTTCCAATGAGTCTGACTTTCGCCGCCATACACGTGTATTGGCCAGTAACTTGGTTGCTAAAGTCTATTCCATTCCCAGAAGTTCGGCACTAAAACACAAGCCACCAGGTCCCAAGGACAAGCCCAAGGTTCCCTTAGTTACTTCCTACCACCCCTCTCTTCCTCCTCTCAGGAAGATAACTAAGGAAAACCACCATATTCTCCACACTTCGGATCGTCTGGCTGAAGCCATTCCTAATTCGTCTGTTGTGGCTTTCAGGCGCCCCCGTAACCCACGTGACTTAATTGTCCGAGCAGAGGTTCCCCCTTTGGACTATTCACCTCCAACCAAATTTGGTACATTTAAGTGTACCTCGAAATGCATTGTTTGCAAGACACATGTCAAGGAAATAGACTCTTTCAATGGACATTCTTCTGGAACTACCCACACGACCTATGGCTCTATCACGTGCACTACCTCTAACATCATATACCTCATCTCTTGTAGAGTTTGTAATATTCAGTATGTTGGCGAGACCAAAAACACCCTCAAAAAACGAATCTATGGCCATAGGTCTACTATCAAAACTGGTAAAATTGACACCCCTGTTGGGTATCACTTCAATCTCCCTGATCATTCGATATCAGATATGAGTGTACTGGGCATAGAATCACTTGGTCACCGTAATAATGCTGTCCGTCTTAGCCGTGAGAAAATGTGGATGAAGCGTCTTCGGACTATTCAACCACATGGTCTCAACATCCAGGAGGATAATGACTAACACCATGCAGCTTTCTGATAATCCTTCTTTTGTGTTCAGTCCTTCACACTTCTCTCTTTGATCTTTCCCCCTATTGTCACTAATCCCTACCCCACTCCTTGCCCTTCTCTTTCATCTTTCCCCCTCCTCTCATTAATCCCTACCCTACCCCCTGCCCTTCCCTTTGATCTCTCCCTACCAGCTTCACTCTCCCCCCTTCCTTCGTGTACATGTATCTGTTTTGTCCTTGTCACTCTACCTTTGAGAAAGGTCCTGCTAGGATCGAAACGTCAGGCCCACTAAATTTTAGATGTATAGAATAAAATAATACTGAAAAAATAAAGGAAAATAAAAAACTCTCCAAATCATGATACTCGGCTTATTTTACTTTTGGCGCAAAGCAGTTTTGTTTCATAATTTTATTTAAAACAAAGAGGTCAAGGAAGTTATTTTGAAAATATAGGATTGTCAGACGCTATAGGCATTTTAGGCAACTTGTTAAAGGAAGGCACTACCGTTACCCTTGAAAAAATGATTCAACTTTTATTTTAAAGCCAGGGTTCCACACTAACAATTAATTTTTCTTGCCCTTCAGGCAAGCGAAAATATTACTTTTCATATTTTTACTTGCCCGAATGGGAAATCTACTTGCCCGAAAATGAAAATAAAAGAAAACATTAAAAAATTGAATTTCTCAATAATCTTAAATCACTTAAGCCTTTCAATGGCATTTTGAGTTTGCTAAAAGCTGTGATTCATTATGATTCTAAATTATCGTCATCATTATCAGGGTTCACCCCAGGATCTTGGAGAAAGTATGGGGCTTCGCGCAAAGAAAACGTGGCAAATTGAAAATATCTGTTAATTTAATAAGTGTAACCATTCATTCACAGTTTTCTTGTGGAGATTTTCACTTTCGTACCGAAAATTAAAATAAGGAGCAGCACTCCCAAAAAGTATAATGTCCGTTATTGTCGACTGTCCCCACGACTGCTCCCACGATATTGGTGATTCAAGGCCATTAAATTAATTAATACAAAAGAAAATAAAATCCTGGGGGAAAACCCACCTACCGGTATATCATGTAAAGATTCATGTGTTATTTGATTAGAAGAAATAAGGGTCATTTTTGTTTGAAAAGTTGTGTAAGATAAAGAAATTACTTCGTAGAAGTATCGAGTACGGAGGGAAATGACCGACATGATCTGGCGTGCAGCAGCAGTTTTCTGGCCGTGCGCCACGGCCGAAGTCACTGACAACAACACGGTCAAACCGCGGAGCATCGTAACTTTAGGCCGACGCTGAAAAATTCCGGAAAAAAAGCTCATGTAAATGTACACCAGTGACCAACCTGTACAATTTTTGCGAGGATAAGTTACTTCCGTAGTACTAGTACATTTTCCAAAATTATTTCGTCCAAGTAATTATCACATTCTGGATTTCACGGTACGACCGTAAAGGCTTTAGCACTCAGCAGTTTAGGAACCTGGGGGTTTCATGTGAACTCGGTCCGTAACCAAAACGGACCGTTGAGGAAGGAAGATCGGACCACGAAAAAAAAAATACTGTACAACTTTTACTGGTCCACCCTTAGTCCGAGTCACTTGGACCAATCGCCCTTTAAAAAAAATTTGAGGTTTCGCCCGAAACCTCATGGGTCCAAGTTACTCGGACTAGTCCACCCTGCGTGTTTGGGCATGTAGCCTACCTTATCCGATCGTTAATCTATTTCCCTGTCCGTGAAAAAACCCAAGATTCAATTAAAATCCGAGGTTTTTTCCATTAAGCCTAGTAAAAGACGATCTTTTTTCAAATCTCGGAATACAAAATCGGGAACAGGATCGTAGTGCGAAGACTGGAAAGTCGCTGTTTACAACGCACGTGCGGCATGCTTTCTCTATCCTCAATGGTACCCGGCGATCCTATTCCTATACGCATGGACGCATGTTTACCAGCGAACTGGGCCGTAGCTGTGTGCAGTACTACATGTACAGTACATGTAAATGTATTGCACATGTACAATGTACACTGGACAGATGGTACATGTACTGTATAGTACATGTACATCGTGCGCACAGCCGCTATACTATAGTACTAGCGTAGCGGTGCAGGATACAATCATTCTGTGCTCGCGGATCGCGTGCGCTCGGCAGACGCAAAAAGCTCCGCTTTTTCGGAATAATAATCGTAACAATTCGAACAATATCTACATATAATTGGCTCGTTCTGGGCAAGGACTTTGATTATTTCAATAATGCAACTGTCAAAATTTTACTTGCCCGATCGTGCGATCGGTACGCTTGATATTACATACACTTTTGTATACAGTACATGTACATGTACATGTATAGCGTAGTACATGTATGTACTGTACAGCGCGGAAAGTCGCGACTTTGGGGCCAACGACTTGTCGACTTTGAAAAATCCAAAGTCGCCCAGCATACGTTACTTTCATCGTTTGTCTCCGAATGTTGTTTGCGCGTAGTTTTATATCATTCCCTTCGTTATTATTGTGGTATGATATAGTGGTATGAATAGAAAGAAGGGAATACAGGCTTCAATTTGAGGGTAAAATTGACAAATTTGGACGGCGTTTGACTCTTTTTTTTTCTCTCCGTCATTTTGGATCGATCTACCGCAGACGCACGGAGCGATTTTCCAATTTTCAATTTCCGATATCTCAAGAAATGAATGAAAAATTCCTTCTCAAATTTATAAGAAAGAAAATACACTTTGGTTGACCGCGAAACTTAAAACATTGCTAGTATAACTGTAATAAACATTAGTTATTTGTTAGAAAACAACTGTAAGGGCTGGCAGAAGTCTACTAATCATTGCACACCTACTGTCTGTACTGAGTGCACACACATTCAATTCAAACATGTACATTATTCTTTGTTTTGTTGTTCACTTTACTTGTACTGAACATGACTAACAACAAAACTTGCAGTAAAGTTAATTTGATTAATTAATTAATTAATTTAATTTGATTAATTAATTTAATTTACCGGTAACATGTTTGTAATACGAGTTTTGTTGCTATCCCATTTTGACCGCAGTCGCTAATCGCGAGGCTTTGTTCACGAGAACGACCTCTTGTTAGTGAAATTTGAACCACCACTAAAAATACCCTAGCTATAACACTGCATCTCAGTAAAAGTGTTATGTATCAGAAATGGAATACATTTTGCCGACCAAAAGTTGGTTTTCTTTTGTTTCGGTTTTTCCAAAACCGTCCAATGGCCTAATTTAACCAACATTTTTAAGACCCCCAGAAATCATGTGGGTCAGAGACGCAACTTCACTTACTGTTGACCATGGAAAACTTTTCTGGTGATTGTATATGAACATTGATGAAGAAAGTTGCTTGGTAACCCGTACCTACCTGGGTGAGCCCAAAACTTGCTTATGTATCAGCGAAGTCGGCTGGGGAAACGAGGGGCTTACCCTCACAGTGCACCGAAATGTAAGATAAAAGACTGTCACCATAAGGGTACGTTTTGATCATATTTTTTAGGGAATGTTTCCTTGGTCTATGCTCCAATCATGCTCCAACCTTGCATAGTGACCACAAAAAATAAAGAGCAAATACATGTAAAAGTGATTGCTTGAAACTAAGGTCTTATCTTGTGACTACTAATTGCAAGCTAAGAACCCAAATTTTTGTACGAACAGGAGGCCAGAGGGGCCCTCATACGAGCTCGTTTCAAACACGTGAGCGAAGTGGACACGTGTTCGAACTATTTCTTTAGCATGGAAAAGTCGCGCTCCTCGAGCAAACGCATCTCGCAAATTCGGCTCTCTTCCGGAATAGTCACCGACGATCCAACCGAAATCGCCTCACACGTGCAAACTTTCTATAGAGATCTCTATAAACGGGTAGAGACTGACAACGAGGCCAGAGACCTTGTACTCCAAAACATCCCCACTCTTGACCCCTGCGACGCGGAGGACTGCGATGGGCCAATCACAGGCGAAGAATTGAACATAGCCGTCAACCAAATGGCGCATAATAAAGCCCCCGGCCTCGACGGCCTTACTTCTGAATTCTACCAGTTTTTCTGGCCTACCCTTAAAAATGATTTCTTCGAAGTTTTCAACGACTCTATCTACACAGGGTCGCTTCCCGTTTCCTGCAGGAGAGCAATAATCACCCTTCTCCCCAAAAAGGGAGACCTTCTGGATATTGCCAACTGGCGCCCCGTTTCTCTATTAAACACTGATTATAAGATTTTTGCCAAAGCCATTACCAACAGACTTAAAACTTGTATTGGTCAAATTGTCCAACAGGACCAGAGCTACGGGGTGCCAGAACGCTCCATATACGATAATATCAATCTCATTAGAGATAGTATTACTTTCTGTAACTCCCAAAACTTACCACTTGCTCTTCTGAATTTAGATCAGAAGAAAGCCTTCGACAGCGTCGATCACGATTACTTGTTGAAAACAATGAGTGCGATGGGCTTTGGCCGTCGTTTTCTCTCCTATATCAGAGTACTGTACTCTGGCACACAGAGCATGGTCAAGGTGGGCAGTTCACTCACCCCTCCCTTCTCGTTTGAGAAAGGGATCAGACAGGGGTGCCCGCTCTCAGGCCTCCTGTATTCCATCGCCATTGAGCCGTTTTTGCACACCCTGCGTGCAAAACTCTCAGAGAGTGGCCTTCAACTGCCGTGCTCGAGTCAAAGATCCATCGCCGTCACGGCGTATGCTGATGACGTTACCGTTTTCGTAACTCGTGATCGTGATTTCGACGTTGTCGAAGGTGTGTACAATTTGTACAGCCGAGCCTCTGCCGCAAGGCTAAACCAGAAAAAGTCCCAAGGTCTGTGGGTCGGATCATGGACTCGCCGAACTGATACCCCTCTCGGCTTCGTATGGAATAATGAAGGCCTCGTTTTTCTTGGTGTACACCTCGGTAATTCCAACCATTCTGTACAAAAAAACTGGACTATCAGCCGCCAAAGAGTTGACAAGTGTCTCTCCCGCTGGAAGAGACTTTCCCAACAAATGTCTTTCAAAGGCCGGGTTTTGATCGCTAATCAACTTGCCGCCTCCAAACTTTTCCATTTATTGGCAACTATTTCTCCTCCCCAGCAGGTCCTTGGTGAACTCCAAGAAAAACTAGTTAAGTTTATTTGGAACGATGGTAGGCACTGGCTCAATAGACAAACTGTTTATCAAAGTCCGATCAGAGGGGGTCTGGGACTAACGTGTCTCCAGGCCCGCATGCTAACTTTTCGTTACAATTTACTTGTTTCCTTTATCTCCAAACCACACCACCACCCAAGTTACGATTTCTTACGGCACTTTCTTCGGAAATACCGCAAACTCGGCGTTGACCGTGAACTGTTTGCCACAAAATTGAAACCCGTCTTTTTCTGCCACCTCCCTACTTTTCAAAGTGAACTCTTGCATGCCTGGGACACAATCGGAGCTCGCTTTGCAACACTGCCTACTGATTATGTTTTTTGTACTAAATTACCGATTATTAGTTATTTATTTCCACGAGTCGACAGAGACGACAATAGCCTTGGCGGGCGACTTGCGGCGTGTGGGATCCGACTCGTCGGGGATCTGCTGGACGACAATGGAACTTGGCTTCCTGCCGAACATTTCCAGACAGCGTCCGCTGTCCGACTGTCTGCCAGGTGTCTCTCCAGGGACGTGGAGGACATCCAAGCCATCATCTCTCCGGTGCTTACCACCAGGCACCGTATGAAGCCAACAGCAACAACAACGCAGCAGTCAGCCCACGACGCTCATTGCCCCGCGTCCCTTGATATCAAGATCTTGGTTGACACGGACGGGCTGACTGCAAATTCCAAAACCATTTACGAATCATTCAATGGTACCGTCAACTCCTTGCCGCCCACTACTCCCATTTATCTTCAACGGACTGGGCACATACCGGAAGACAAACACATGCAGTGGAAGAACGTTTACCAACTTCCGACTTCAAAACGAGAAGGAGACGCACAGTACAGGCTCCTCCACAACATCCTGCCATCTCTCCAAGTATTACACCATATCGACCCCGACATCCCCCGACAGTGCGGTTGGTGCGGTGACGAGGGGACCATCACCCATATTTTTATCACCTGCCCAGCCATACAGCCATCCCTCACTCTACTCCATTCTCTGCTCCACAGACTGCTCCCAGACTCAACTCTGGACTTCACCCATTATTGGATGCTTGTCCCACACGCCAGAGGTCGCCCGCCTGAGGTTGTCCGTCTCTGTAATTACCTTATTATGAGTTTTAAACATGTTCTCTATCGTTTATATGTGAAGGCAAATTTCTGTGATCATTTCCTTATTTGGCAGAACCGCATCAAGTACAAAATTATGTCCGAATTTCTGTTTTATAAATCATCTAACGACCTTTCCAGTTTCAAAAAAAAGTGGGCTCATAACGACGCCATATTTATGTTACAAGATTCACAATTTATTTGGATGTTGTAGACAAAGATTTTTCTTCAGCATTATAATTACCATGTTCTTGTAACCTGATAATATCTGTCGACTGGAACTGTCCTTTTATTTATTTGCAATATATGTCTGTAATGATTTTGTGACAATAAAGTTCCAGTTTAAAATGCAAAAATGCCTGCCTGCCTGCCTGCCTGCCTGCCTGCCTGCCTGCCTGCCTGCCTGCCTGCCTGCCTGCCTGCCTGCCTGCCTGCCTGCCTGCCTGCCTGCCTGCCTGCCTGCCTGCCTGCCTGCCTGCCTGCCTGCCTGCCTGCCTGCCTGCCTGCCTGCCTGCCTGCCTGCCTGCCTGCCTGCCTGCCTGCCTGCCTGCCTGCCTGCCTGCCTGCCTGCCTGCCTGCCTGCCTGCCTGCCTGCCTGCCTGCCTGCCTGCCTGCCTGCCTGCCTGCCTGCCTGCCTGCCTGCCTGCCTGCCTGCCTGCCTGCCTGCCTGCCTGCCTGCCTGCCTGCCTGCCTGCCTGCCTGCCTGCCTGCCTGCCTGCCTGCCTGCCTGCCTGCCTGCCTGCCTGCCTGCCTGCCTGCCTGCCTGCCTGCCTGCCTGCCTGCCTGCCTGCCTGCCTGCCTGCCTGCCTGCCTGCCTGCCTGCCTGCCTGCCTGCCTGCCTGCCTGCCTGCCTGCCTGCCTGCCTGCCTGCCTGCCTGCCTGCCTGCCTGCCTGCCTGCCTGCCTGCCTGCCTGCCTGCCTGCCTGCCTGCCTGCCTGCCTGCCTGCCTGCCTGCCTGCCTGCCTGCCTGCCTGCCTGCCTGCCTGCCTGCCTGCCTGCCTGCCTGCCTGCCTGCCTGCCTGCCTGCCTGCCTGCCTGCCTGCCTGCCTGCCTGCCTGCCTGCCTGCCTGCCTGCCTGCCTGCCTGCCTGCCTGCCTGCCTGCCTGCCTGCCTGCCTGCCTGCCTGCCTGCCTGCCTGCCTGCCTGCCTGCCTGCCTGCCTGCCTGCCTGCCTGCCTGCCTGCCTGCCTGCCTGCCTGCCTGCCTGCCTGCCTGCCTGCCTGCCTGCCTGCCTGCCTGCCTGCCTGCCTGCCTGCCTGCCTGCCTGCCTGCCTGCCTGCCTGCCTGCCTGCCTGCCTGCCTGCCTGCCTGCCTGCCTGCCTGCCTGCCTGCCTGCCTGCCTGCCTGCCTGCCTGCCTGCCTGCCTGCCTGCCTGCCTGCCTGCCTGCCTGCCTGCCTGCCTGCCTGCCTGCCTGCCTGCCTGCCTGCCTGCCTGCCTGCCTGCCTGCCTGCCTGCCTGCCTGCCTGCCTGCCTGCCTGCCTGCCTGCCTGCCTGCCTGCCTGCCTGCCTGCCTGCCTGCCTGCCTGCCTGCCTGCCTGCCTGCCTGCCTGCCTGCCTGCCTGCCTGCCTGCCTGCCTGCCTGCCTGCCTGCCTGCCTGCCTGCCTGCCTGCCTGCCTGCCTGCCTGCCTGCCTGCCTGCCTGCCTGCCTGCCTGCCTGCCTGCCTGCCTGCCTGCCTGCCTGCCTGCCTGCCTGCCTGCCTGCCTGCCTGCCTGCCTGCCTGCCTGCCTGCCTGCCTGCCTGCCTGCCTGCCTGCCTGCCTGCCTGCCTGCCTGCCTGCCTGCCTGCCTGCCTGCCTGCCTGCCTGCCTGCCTGCCTGCCTGCCTGCCTGCCTGCCTGCCTGCCTGCCTGCCTGCCTGCCTGCCTGCCTGCCTGCCTGCCTGCCTGCCTGCCTGCCTGCCTGCCTGCCTGCCTGCCTGCCTGCCTGCCTGCCTGCCTGCCTGCCTGCCTGCCTGCCTGCCTGCCTGCCTGCCTGCCTGCCTGCCTGCCTGCCTGCCTGCCTGCCTGCCTGCCTGCCTGCCTGCCTGCCTGCCTGCCTGCCTGCCTGCCTGCCTGCCTGCCTGCCTGCCTGCCTGCCTGCCTGCCTGCCTGCCTGCCTGCCTGCCTGCCTGCCTGCCTGCCTGCCTGCCTGCCTGCCTGCCTGCCTGCCTGCCTGCCTGCCTGCCTGCCTGCCTGCCTGCCTGCCTGCCTGCCTGCCTGCCTGCCTGCCTGCCTGCCTGCCTGCCTGCCTGCCTGCCTGCCTGCCTGCCTGCCTGCCTGCCTGCCTGCCTGCCTGCCTGCCTGCCTGCCTGCCTGCCTGCCTGCCTGCCTGCCTGCCTGCCTGCCTGCCTGCCTGCCTGCCTGCCTGCCTGCCTGCCTGCCTGCCTGCCTGCCTGCCTGCCTGCCTGCCTGCCTGCCTGCCTGCCTGCCTGCCTGCCTGCCTGCCTGATTGCGTGGGTAAGTGTTTGCATCGAGCTCTGAAAATAACGATTTTTTCACCCGGTTCCAGACCCCCTCTGATCGTGCCAGTGCCACATCTTGTGTAGTTTTGTTCATAGATTACTTTTGTGTATCTTTTTTGGGTTTAATTTACTGTTTAAGGAGTGCTTTTTTGGATTTCTTTTTTTCACTGGTTGGCTTTCCGCAGTGTGCAGGTCGCCATGGCCGACCACGCACGAGGCGGTACAAAGCCCATTGATTCTGACATAACTACTCGTGAGAATGGCATCTCATTCGTTGCGTTGAGTGAGTTCCCCATACAGCAATACGTTAACGCTTTTCACCGCAGCCTCCCAGATCTGCATATTACACATGCCTCACGCATTCCCAATGGACGCGTGGCTTTTTATCTAAGCACGCGGCAGTCTGTTGCAACCGCCATCCTAAATGGTTTTGATTTTAAGGAAGCCTATGTCGAGGTGACTCCCCTCGTTAAACCAGCAATACGGCTTGTTTTCTCCAACGTTTACCCTGAAATACCCAACTCTGCTCTCATCAACAAACTGTCGGGCATTTGTAAAATGGTGTCCCCAATCAAATCTATCCCGCTTGGTTCTAGAGACCGCAGTCTGTCCCATATATTGTCCTTTAGGAGACAGGTGTATATTTTAATTGAACCCAATATTACTCTTCCCAGCTACATTTCGTTATCCAACAATAATGTTAATTACAGAGTTTTTCTTTCGACTGATTCCGCCAAGTGTTTTAACTGCGGTGAGGTAGGCCACCTCAGTAAAGCGTGCAAGAAGACCAAGTGCACGGGTGAGCCCACCAGTGACACCAACCCTCTAAATCCGCCCCCAGTCTTCGCCCACGGCAAATCTGGCTCCAAAAGACCGCACTCCCCACAGTCCCCGTCACCCACCTCTAAACCTTCCCGGTCACCTTCCCCTCGTCCAACAGCTGCTAGTGCTACTGCCCCTTCCAAATCCACTCCTTCCCGACCCGCTCCTACCCAATCCACTCCTACCCGATCTGCTCCTTCCCAATCAACTCCTACCCGACCCGCCCCTACCTCGTCCACCCCTGCCCGATCCGTCTCTACCCAATCTACTCCTACCCGATCCGCGCCTACCCCGTCCACCCCTCCCCGATCCGTCCCTACCCAATCCACTCCTACCCGACCCGCTCCTTCCCAATCAACTCCTACCCGACCCGCCCCTACCGAATCAACTCCTACCCGACCCACTACCAGCCGATCAACTCCTACCCGACCCGCCCCTACCCAATCAACTCCTACCCGATCCACTATCAGCCGATCAACTCCTACCCGCCCGGCCCCTACCCAATCAACTCCTACCCGATCCACTATCAGCCGATCAACTCCTACCCGCCCGGCCCCTACCCAATCTACCCCTACCCGACCCGCCCCTACCCAATCAACTCCTACCCAACCCGCCCCTGCCCAATCCACTCCTACCCGACTCCCTACTACCGGATCCACACCAACCCGATCCACTCCCATACCGTCCGCTTCCATCCGACCCCTCATCACTACTCAGCCTGCATCAGCCGAGCCTGCTCCCCCTCAGCCCACCACTTCCCCCCCTCCCTCGTCCACGACCATACCCCCTGACAAAGCAGGCCCCAGTTCTCGGCCCCAGACCCCCACCCGTAACGCCCAGATGGCAACGGGGGACGAACATGAACCCGCTACCCCCCGACCTTTTTGGTCGCCGCCTTCTGTCTCTCGACAACAAGAGCGACCACTCTTTTCTATGGTGGTTGCCAGAAAGAAGAGAAAGGTGTCCTCGGATGAGACCCCTTTTCCAATGACCCCCCTACTACCATCATCCCCCACCCCTCCCTCACAGTCTATGCCGTCCTCCCCTCCATGCTCTCCCATGGACGAGCAAGACAACTCCGACCGTGAATCTGTCTCGTCAGATACGAGTCAGTCCACTCCGGATGAGGATATGCTCTCTGGCCTCAACTTTCAGCGAGGCCCACTAGATGAAGATGATATGATCAAATTCCTCAAGTCTGTGAAATCAAGCAAGAGAGCTGATAGGGTCGCCCGGAAATTTACCAGCAATATTCCGGGTCTGGTACAGCAACTAAAGTCAGTGCGAAGTAACCCTATTTTGTTGAGACGACAACAACGGAGGGTGAGCCATTTGATTGATAGGCTTCAACCCGACGACTCCCGTCCCACGTGTAACAATGAATAATTTTGTGTTGTCTTTTTTTGTTATCATGGCACTAAGTATCGCCACGTTGAACACCGGCGGGTGCTCAGAAGTGTTAAAAAACATTAGTGTTCGTACTTATGTAGACCTCAACTTAAATAACCCGGATGTTGTTCTCCTGCAGGAAACGAACAATTTGAACAATTATTCTTCGTGCTGGTCTCATTGGCCCTATAGCGTCCACTGCGCGCAGAGTGACTCGCGAGGCACTGGTGTTGCAACGCTTTTCAAGAACGGCCCCTATCTTGACATCTTAACAACAACCGTCGTCTTTCCAAACCATCTTTTATATAACAAATTCAAGGCTGGAAATGACGTATTTCATTTATATAACTTCCTTATCCCCCAGACGGATGCAAAAGCGAAAGAATGCATCCAGTCTTTCCTCTCCCACTCCTCGGGTCACACCGATGGTTCTTTTATCATTGGAGGTGACCTCAACTGTACGGTAAATCCCACCCTTGATCGCTTCCGCAACCCTGTCGAAAAAAGACACAAAATCGCTCAAGCCCTACAAAACTCGTTCGATGAAATAAGAGTCTGCGACGTTTGGCGCAGGCGAAACCCAACCAGCCAGGAGTACACTTGGTTTCGCAACAGACATGACAATGATGGCTGTAGGCCCATGTCTAAAGCTAGACTTGATAAATTTCTCCTCTCCGATGAACTTTTGCCGGCTGTCTCGGCTTGCAACATCGTGGCTTGCGCCATTTCAGACCACAGCTCCGTTTTCATGAAACTAAAAACATCCTGCGTTAAGTTAAGTGGAAGTTCGCATTGGCACTTTAACAACTCTCTCCTTCAAAACAAAGAGTACACAGATTGTGTCACCCTTTTCCTTCAACAATGGCGCCTTCAGAAATCCAATTTCAGCGACCTAGGAACCTGGTGGGACATTGGAAAACGAAACATTAAAACCCTTTCTCAGATGCTCGGCGCTAAGAATGCCCAGAACAAAAGACGGGCTGCAAAGATCCTTAATGATAAGATTGAAGAGCTCAATTCATCATCTTCTTTGTTATCAACCGATACCCGGAACACCCTTAAAGAAGATATCAATTCCTTGAAATTTCTGTACGAACAGGAGGCCAGAGGGGCCCTCATACGAGCTCGTTTCAAACACGTGAGCGAAGTGGACACGTGTTCGAACTATTTCTTTAGCATGGAAAAGTCGCGCTCCTCGAGCAAACGCATCTCGCAAATTCGGCTCTCTTCCGGAATAGTCACCGACGATCCAACCGAAATCGCCTCGCACGTGCAAACTTTCTATAGAGATCTCTATAAACGGGTAGAGACTGACAACGAGGCCAGAGACCTTGTACTCCAAAACATCCCCACTCTTGACCCCTGCGACGCGGAGGACTGCGATGGGCCAATCACAGGCGAAGAATTGAACATAGCCGTCAACCAAATGGCGCATAATAAAGCCCCCGGCCTCGACGGCCTTACTTCTGAATTCTACCAGTTTTTCTGGCCTACCCTTAAAAATGATTTCTTCGAAGTTTTCAACGACTCTATCTACACAGGGTCGCTTCCCGTTTCCTGCAGGAGAGCAATAATCACCCTTCTCCCCAAAAAGGGAGACCTTCTGGATATTGCCAACTGGCGCCCCGTTTCTCTATTAAACACTGATTATAAGATTTTTGCCAAAGCCATTACCAACAGACTTAAAACTTGTATTGGTCAAATTGTCCAACAGGACCAGAGCTACGGGGTGCCAGAACGCTCCATATACGATAATATCAATCTCATTAGAGATAGTATTACTTTCTGTAACTCCCAAAACTTACCACTTGCTCTTCTGAATTTAGATCAGAAGAAAGCCTTCGACAGCGTCGATCACGATTACTTGTTGAAAACAATGAGTGCGATGGGCTTTGGCCGTCGTTTTCTCTCCTATATCAGAGTACTGTACTCTGGCACACAGAGCATGGTCAAGGTGGGCAGTTCACTCACCCCTCCCTTCTCGTTTGAGAAAGGGATCAGACAGGGGTGCCCGCTCTCAGGCCTCCTGTATTCCATCGCCATTGAGCCGTTTTTGCACACCCTGCGTGTAAAACTCTCAGAGAGTGGCCTTCAACTGCCGTGCTCGAGTCAAAGATCCATCGCCGTCACGGCGTATGCTGATGACGTTACCGTTTTCGTAACTCGTGATCGTGATTTCGACGTTGTCGAAGGTGTGTACAATTTGTACAGCCGAGCCTCTGCCGCAAGGCTAAACCAGAAAAAGTCCCAAGGTCTGTGGGTCGGATCATGGACTCGCCGAACTGATACCCCTCTCGGCTTCGTATGGAATAATGAAGGCCTCGTTTTTCTTGGTGTACACCTCGGTAATTCCAACCATTTTGTACAAAAAAACTGGACTATCAGTCGCCAAAGAGTTGACAAGTGTCTCTCCCGCTGGAAGAGACTTTCCCAACAAATGTCTTTCAAAGGCCGGGTTTTAATCGCTAATCAACTTGCCGCCTCCAAACTTTTCCATTTATTGGCAACTATTTCTCCTCCCCAGCAGGTCCTTGGTGAACTCCAAGAAAAACTAGTTAAGTTTATTTGGAACGATGGTAGGCACTGGCTTAATAGACAAACTGTTTACCAAAGTCCGATCAGAGGGGGTCTGGGACTAACGTGTCTCCAGGCCCGCATGCTAACTTTTCGTTACAATTTACTTGTTTCCTTTATCTCCAAACCACACCACCACCCAAGTTACGATTTCTTACGGCACTTTCTTCGGAAATACCGCAAACTCGGCGTTGACCGTGAACTGTTTGCCACAAAATTGAAACCCGTCTTTTTCTGCCACCTCCCTACTTTTCAAAGTGAACTCTTGCATGCCTGGGACACAATCGGAGCTCGCTTTGCAACACTGCCTACTGATTATGTTTTTTGTACTAAATTACCGATTATTAGTTATTTATTTCCACGAGTCGACAGAGACGACAATAGCCTTGGCGGGCGACTTGCGGCGTGTGGGATCCGACTCGTCGGGGATCTGCTGGACGACAATGGAACTTGGCTTCCTGCCGAACATTTCCAGACAGCGTCCGCTGTCCGACTGTCTGCCAGGTGTCTCTCCAGGGACGTGGAGGACATCCAAGCCATCATCTCTCCGGTGCTCACCACCAGGCACCGTATGAAGCCAACAACAGCAACAACGCAGCAGTCAGCCCACGACGCTCATTGCCCCGCGTCCCTTGATATCAAGATCTTGGTTGACACGGACGGGCTGACTGCAAACTCCAAAACCATTTACGAAGCCTTTAATCGTATCATCAACTCCTTGCCGCCCACTACTCCCATTTATCTTCAACGGACTGGGCACATACCGGAAGACAAACACATGCAATGGAAGAGCGTCTACCAACTTCCGACATCGAAACGAGAGGGAGACGCCCAGTACAGGCTCCTCCATAACATCCTGCCGTCCCTTCAAGTCTTACACCACATTGACCCCGACATCCCCCGGCAGTGCGGTTGGTGCGGTGACGAGGGGACCATCACCCATCTTTTCATCACCTGCCCAGCCATACAGCCATCCCTCACACTACTCCATTCTCTGCTCCACAGACTGCTCCCAGACTCAACTCTGGACTTCACCCATTATTGGATGCTTGTCCCACACGCCAGAGGTCGCCCGCCTGAGGTTGTCCGTCTCTGTAACTACCTTATTATGAGTTTTAAACATGTTCTCTATCGTTTATATGTGAAGGCAAATTTCTGTGATCATTTCTTTATTTGGCAGAACCGCATAAAGTACAAAATTATGTCCGAATTTCTGTTTTATAAATCATCTAACGACCTTTCCAGTTTCAAAAAAAAGTGGGCTCATAACGACGCCATATTTATGTTACAAGATTCACAATTTATTTGGATGTTGTAGACAAAGATTTTTTTTTCAGCATTATAATTACCATGTTCTTGTAACCTTTTAATATCTGTCGACTGGAACTGTCCTTTTATTTATTTGCAATATATGTTTGTAATGATTTTGTGACAATAAAGTTCCAGTTTAAAATGAAAAAAAATGCCTGCCTGCCTGCCTGCCTGCCTGCCTGCCTGCCTGCCTGCCTGCCTGCCTGCCTGCCTGCCTGCCTGCCTGCCTGCCTGCCTGCCTGCCTGCCTGCCTGCCTGCCTGCCTGCCTGCCTGCCTGCCTGCCTGCCTGCCTGCCTGCCTGCCTGCCTGCCTGCCTGCCTGCCTGCCTGCCTGCCTGCCTGCCTGCCTGCCTGCCTGCCTGCCTGCCTGCCTGCCTGCCTGCCTGCCTGCCTGCCTGCCTGCCTGCCTGCCTGCCTGCCTGCCTGCCTGCCTGCCTGCCTGCCTGCCTGCCTGCCTGCCTGCCTGCCTGCCTGCCTGCCTGCCTGCCTGCCTGCCTGCCTGCCTGCCTGCCTGCCTGCCTGCCTGCCTGCCTGCCTGCCTGCCTGCCTGCCTGCCTGCCTGCCTGCCTGCCTGCCTGCCTGCCTGCCTGCCTGCCTGATTGCGTGGGTAAGTGTTTGCATCGAGCTCTGAAAATAACGTTTTTTTCACCCGGTTCCAGACCCCCTCTGATCGTGCCAGTGCCACATCTTGTGTAGTTTTGTTCATAGATTACTTTTGTGTATCTTTTTGGGGTTTAATTTACTGTTTAAGGAGTGCTTTTTTGGATTTCTTTTTTTCACTGGTTGGCTTTCCGCAGTGTGCAGGTCGCCATGGCCGACCACGCACGAGGCGGTACAAAGCCCATTGATTCTGACATAACTACTCGTGAGAATGGCATCTCATTCGTTGCGTTGAGTGAGTTCCCCATACAGCAATACGTTAACGCTTTTCACCGCAGCCTCCCAGATCTGCATATTACACATGCCTCACGCATTCCCAATGGACGCGTGGCTTTTTATCTAAGCACACGGCAGTCTGTTGCAACCGCCATCCTAAATGGTTTTGATTTTAAGGAAGCCTATGTCGAGGTGACTCCCCTCGTTAAACCAGCAATACGGCTTGTTTTCTCCAACGTTTACCCTGAAATACCCAACTCTGCTCTCATCAACAAACTGTCGGGCATTTGTAAAATGGTGTCCCCAATCAAATCCATCCCGCTTGGTTCTAGAGACCGCAGTCTGTCCCATATATTGTCCTTTAGGAGACAGGTGTATATTTTAATTGAACCCAATATTACTCTTCCCAGCTACATTTCGTTATCCAACAATAATGTTAATTACAGAGTTTTTCTCTCGACTGATTCCGCCAAGTGTTTTAACTGCGGTGAGGTAGGCCACCTCAGTAAAGCGTGCAAGAAGACCAAGTGCACGGGTGAGCCCACCAGTGACACCAACCCTCTAAATCCGCCCCCAGTCTTCGCCCACGGCAAATCTGGCTCCAAAAGACCGCACTCCCCACAGTCCCCGTCACCTACCTCTAAACCTTCCCGGTCACCTTCCCCTCGTCCAACAGCTGCTAGTGCTACTGCCCCTTCCAAATCCACTCCTTCCCGACCCGCTCCTACCCAATCCACTCCTACCCGATCTGCTCCTTCCCAATCAACTCCTACCCGACCCGCCCCTACCTCGTCCACCCCTGCCCGATCCGTCTCTACCCAATCTACTCCTACCCGATCCGCGCCTACCCCGTCCACCCCTCCCCGATCCGTCCCTACCCAATCCACTCCTACCCGACCCGCTCCTTCCCAATCAACTCCTACCCGACCCGCCCCTACCCAATCAACTCCTACCCGACCCACTACCAGCCGATCAACTCCTACCCGACCCGCCCCTACCCAATCAACTCCTACCCGATCCACTATCAGCCGATCAACTCCTACCCGCCCGGCCCCTACCCAATCTACCCCTACCCGACCCGCCCCTACCCAATCAACTCCTACCCAACCCGCCCCTGCCCAATCCACTCCTACCCGACTCCCTACTACCGGATCCACACCAACCCGATCCACTCCCATACCGTCCGCTTCCATCCGACCCCTCATCACTACTCAGCCTGCATCAGCCGAGCCTGCTCCCCCTCAGCCCACCACTTCCCCCCCTCCCTCGTCCACGACCATACCCCCTGACAAAGCAGGCCCCAGTTCTCGGCCCCAGACCCCCACCCGTAACGCCCAGATGGCAACGGGGGACGAACATGAACCCGCTACCCCCCGACCTTTTTGGTCGCCGCCTTCTGTCTCTCGACAACAAGAGCGACCACTCTTTTCTATGGTGGTTGCCAGAAAGAAGAGAAAGGTGTCCTCGGATGAGACCCCTTTTCCAATGACCCCCCTACTACCATCATCCCCCACCCCTCCCTCACAGTCTATGCAGTCCTCCCCTCCATGCTCTCCCATGGACGAGCAAGACAACTCCGACCGTGAATCTGTCTCGTCAGATACGAGTCAGTCCACTCCGGATGAGGATATGCTCTCTGGCCTCAACTTTCAGCGAGGCCCACTTGATGAAGATGATATGATCAAATTCCTCAAGTCTGTGAAATCAAGCAAGAGAGCTGATAGGGTCGCCCGGAAATTTACCAGCAATATTCCGGGTCTGGTACAGCAACTAAAGTCAGTGCGAAGTAACCCTATTTTGTTGAGACGACAACAACGGAGGGTGAGCCATTTGATTGATAGGCTTCAACCCGACGACTCCCGTCCCACGTGTAACAATGAATAATTTTGTGTTGTCTTTTTTTGTTATCATGGCACTAAGTATCGCCACGTTGAACACCGGCGGGTGCTCAGAAGTGTTAAAAAACATTAGTGTTCGTACTTATGTAGACCTCAACTTAAATAACCCGGATGTTGTTCTCCTGCAGGAAACGAACAATTTGAACAATTATTCTTCGTGCTGGTCTCATTGGCCCTATAGCGTCCACTGCGCGCAGAGTGACTCGCGAGGCACTGGTGTTGCAACGCTTTTCAAGAACGGCCCCTATCTTGACATCTTAACAACAACCGTCGTCTTTCCAAACCATCTTTTATATAACAAATTCAAGGCTGGAAATGACGTATTTCATTTATATAACTTCCTTATCCCCCAGACGGATGCAAAAGCGAAAGAATGCATCCAGTCTTTCCTCTCCCACTCTTCGGATCACACCGATGGTTCTTTTATCATTGGAGGTGACCTCAACTGTACGGTAAATCCCACCCTTGATCGCTTCCGCAACCCTGTCGAAAAAAGACACAAAATCGCTCAAACCCTACAAAACTCGTTCGATGAAATTAGAGTCTGCGACGTTTGGCGCAGGCGAAACCCAACCAGCCAGGAGTACACTTGGTTTCGCAACAGACATGACAATGATGGCTGTAGGCCCATGTCTAAAGCTAGACTTGACAAATTTCTCCTCTCCGATGAACTTTTGCCGGCTGTCTCGGCTTGCAACATCGTGGCTTGCGCCATTTCAGACCACAGCTCCGTTTCCATGAAACTAAAAACATCCTGCGTTAAGTTAAGTGGAAGTTCGCATTGGCACTTTAACAACTCTCTCCTTCAAAACAAAGAGTACACAGATTGTGTCACCCTTTTCCTTCAACAATGGCGCCTTCAGAAATCCAATTTCAGCGACTTAGGAACCTGGTGGGACATTGGAAAACGAAACATTAAAACCCTTTCTCAGATGCTCGGCGCTAAGAATGCCCAGAACAAAAGACGGGCTGCAAAGATCCTTAATGATAAGATTGAAGAGCTCAATTCATCATCTTCTTTGTTATCAACCGAAACCCGGAACACCCTTAAAGAAGATATCAATTCCTTGAAATTTCTGTACGAACAGGAGGCCAGAGGGGCCCTCATACGAGCTCGTTTCAAACACGTGAGCGAAGTGGACACGTGTTCGAACTATTTCTTTAGCATGGAAAAGTCGCGCTCCTCGAGCAAACGCATCTCGCAAATTCGGCTCTCTTCCGGAATAGTCACCGACGATCCAACCGAAATCGCCTCGCACGTGCAAACTTTCTATAGAGATCTCTATAAACGGGTAGAGACTGACAACGAGGCCAGAGACCTTGTACTCCAAAACATCCCCACTCTTGACCCCTGCGACGCGGAGGACTGCGATGGGCCAATCACAGGCGAAGAATTGAACATAGCCGTCAACCAAATGGCGCATAATAAAGCCCCCGGCCTCGACGGCCTTACTTCTGAATTCTACCAGTTTTTCTGGCCTACCCTTAAAAATGATTTCTTCGAAGTTTTCAACGACTCTATCTATACAGGGTCGCTTCCCGTTTCCTGCAGGAGAGCAATAATCACCCTTCTCCCCAAAAAGGGAGACCTTCTGGATATTGCCAACTGGCGCCCCGTTTCTCTATTAAACACTGATTATAAGATTTTTGCCAAAGCCATTACCAACAGACTTAAAACTTGTATTGGTCAAATTGTCCAACAGGACCAGAGCTACGGGGTGCCAGACCGCTCCATATACGATAATATCAATCTCATTAGAGATAGTATTACTTTCTGTAACTCCCAAAACTTACCACTTGCTCTTCTGAATTTAGATCAGAAGAAAGCCTTCGACAGCGTCGATCACGATTACTTGTTGAAAACAATGAGTGCGATGGGCTTTGGCCGTCGTTTTCTCTCCTATATCAGAGTACTGTACTCTGGCACACAGAGCATGGTCAAGGTGGGCAGTTCACTCACCCCTCCCTTCTCGTTTGAGAAAGGGATCAGACAGGGGTGCCCGCTCTCAGGCCTCCTGTATTCCATCGCCATTGAGCCGTTTTTGCACACCCTGCGTGTAAAACTCTCAGAGAGTGGCCTTCAACTGCCGTGCTCGAGTCAAAGATCCATCGCCGTCACGGCGTATGCTGATGACGTTACCGTTTTCGTAACTCGTGATCGTGATTTCGACGTTGTCGAAGGTGTGTACAATTTGTACAGCCGAGCCTCTGCCGCAAGGCTAAACCAGAAAAAGTCCCAAGGTCTGTGGGTCGGATCATGGACTCGCCGAACTGATACCCCTCTCGGCTTCGTATGGAATAATGAAGGCCTCGTTTTTCTTGGTGTACACCTCGGTAATTCCAACCATTTTGTACAAAAAAACTGGACTATCAGCCGCCAAAGAGTTGACAAGTGTCTCTCCCGCTGGAAGAGACTTTCCCAACAAATGTCTTTCAAAGGCCGGGTTTTGATCGCTAATCAACTTGCCGCCTCCAAACTTTTCCATTTATTGGCAACTATTTCTCCTCCCCAGCAGGTCCTTGGTGAACTCCAAGAAAAACTAGTTAAGTTTATTTGGAACGATGGTAGGCACTGGCTTAATAGACAAACTGTTTATCAAAGTCCGATCAGAGGAGGTCTGGGACTAACGTGTCTCCAGGCCCGCATGCTAACTTTTCGTTACAATTTACTTGTTTCCTTTATCTCCAAACCAAACCACCACCCAAGTTACGATTTCTTACGGCACTTTCTTCGGAAATACCGCAAACTCGGCGTTGACCGTGAACTGTTTGCCACAAAATTGAAACCCGGCTTTTTCTGCCACCTCCCTACTTTTCAAAGTGAACTCTTGCATGCCTGGGACACAATCGGAGCTCGCTTTGCAACACTGCCTACTGATTATGTTTTTTGTACTAAATTACCGATTATTAGTTATTTATTTCCACGAGTCGACAGAGACGACAATAGCCTTGGCGGGAGACTTGCGGCGTGTGGGATCCGACTCGTCGGGGATCTGCTGGACGACAATGGAACTTGGCTTCCTGCCGAACATTTCCAGACAGCGTCCGCTGTCCGACTGTCTGCCAGGTGTCTCTCCAGGGACGTGGAGGACATCCAAGCCATCATCTCTCCGGTGCTCACCACCAGGCACCGTATGAAGCCAACAACAGCAACAACGCAGCAGTCAGCCCACGACGCTCATTGCCCCGCGTCCCTTGATATCAAGATCTTGGTTGACACGGACGGGCTGACTGCAAATTCCAAAATCATTTACGAAGCTTTTAATCGTATCATCAACTCCTTGCCGCCCACTACTCCCATTTATCTACAACGGACTGGGCACATACCGGAAGACAAACACATGCAATGGAAGAGCGTCTACCAACTTCCGACATCGAAACGAGAGGGAGACGCCCAGTACAGGCTCCTCCACAACATCCTGCCGTCCCTTCAAGTCTTACACCACATTGACCCCGACATCCCCCGGCAGTGCGGT
The DNA here is from genome assembly GCA_949987565.1 of Luidia sarsii. Taxonomy (NCBI): domain Eukaryota; kingdom Metazoa; phylum Echinodermata; class Asteroidea; order Paxillosida; family Luidiidae; genus Luidia; species Luidia sarsii. Next base: position 4,819,089 of record OX465102.1, read on the forward strand.
TGGTGCGGTGACGAGGGGACCATCACCCATTTATTCGTCACCTGCCCAGCCATACAGCCATCCCTCACCCTACTCCATACTCTGCTACACAGACTGCTCCCAGACTCAACTCTGGACTTCACCCATTATTGGATGCTTGTCCCACACGCCAGAGGTCGCCCGCCTGAGGTTGTCCGTCTCTGTAATTACCTTATTATGAGTTTTAAACATGTTCTCTATCGTTTATATGTGAAGGCAAATTTCTGTGATCATTTCCTTATTTGGCAGAACCGCATCAAGTACAAAATTATGTCCGAATTTCTGTTTTATAAATCATCTAACGACCTTTCCAGTTTCAAAAAAAAGTGGGCTCATAACGACGCCATATTTATGTTACAAGATTCACAATTTATTTGGATGTTGTAGACAAAGATTTTTCTTCAGCATTATAATTACCATGTTCTTGTAACCTTTTAATATCTGTCGACTGGAACTGTCCTTTTATTTATTTGCAATATATGTTTGTAATGATTTTGTGACAATAAAGTTCCAGTTTAAAATGCAAATGCCTGCCTGCCTGCCTGCCTGCCTGCCTGCCTGCCTGCCTGCCTGCCTGCCTGCCTGCCTGCCTGCCTGCCTGCCTGCCTGCCTGCCTGCCTGCCTGCCTGCCTGCCTGCCTGCCTGCCTGCCTGCCTGCCTGCCTGCCTGCCTGCCTGCCTGCCTGCCTGCCTGCCTGCCTGCCTGCCTGCCTGCCTGCCTGCCTGCCTGCCTGCCTGCCTGCCTGCCTGCCTGCCTGCCTGCCTGCCTGCCTGCCTGCCTGCCTGCCTGCCTGCCTGCCTGCCTGCCTGCCTGCCTGCCTGCCTGCCTGCCTGCCTGCCTGCCTGCCTGCCTGCCTGCCTGCCTGCCTGCCTGCCTGCCTGCCTGCCTGCCTGCCTGCCTGCCTGCCTGCCTGCCTGCCTGCCTGCCTGCCTGCCTGCCTGCCTGCCTGCCTGCCTGCCTGCCTGCCTGCCTGCCTGCCTGCCTGCCTGCCTGCCTGCCTGCCTGCCTGCCTGCCTGCCTGCCTGCCTGCCTGCCTGCCTGCCTGCCTGCCTGCCTGCCTGCCTGCCTGCCTGCCTGCCTGCCTGCCTGCCTGCCTGCCTGCCTGCCTGCCTGCCTGCCTGCCTGCCTGCCTGCCTGCCTGCCTGCCTGCCTGCCTGCCTGCCTGCCTGCCTGCCTGCCTGCCTGCCTGCCTGCCTGCCTGCCTGCCTGCCTGCCTGCCTGCCTGCCTGCCTGCCTGCCTGCCTGCCTGCCTGCCTGCCTGCCTGCCTGCCTGCCTGCCTGCCTGCCTGCCTGCCTGCCTGCCTGCCTGCCTGCCTGCCTGCCTGCCTGCCTGCCTGCCTGCCTGCCTGCCTGCCTGCCTGCCTGCCTGCCTGCCTGCCTGCCTGCCTGCCTGCCTGCCTGCCTGCCTGCCTGCCTGCCTGCCTGCCTGCCTGCCTGCCTGCCTGCCTGCCTGCCTGCCTGCCTGCCTGCCTGCCTGCCTGCCTGCCTGCCTGCCTGCCTGCCTGCCTGCCTGCCTGCCTGCCTGCCTGCCTGCCTGCCTGCCTGCCTGCCTGCCTGCCTGCCTGCCTGCCTGCCTGCCTGCCTGCCTGCCTGCCTGCCTGCCTGCCTGCCTGCCTGCCTGCCTGCCTGCCTGCCTGCCTGCCTGCCTGCCTGCCTGCCTGCCTGCCTGCCTGCCTGCCTGCCTGCCTGCCTGCCTGCCTGCCTGCCTGCCTGCCTGCCTGCCTGCCTGCCTGCCTGCCTGCCTGCCTGCCTGCCTGCCTGCCTGCCTGCCTGCCTGCCTGCCTGCCTGCCTGCCTGCCTGCCTGCCTGCCTGCCTGCCTGCCTGCCTGCCTGCCTGCCTGCCTGCCTGCCTGCCTGCCTGCCTGCCTGCCTGCCTGCCTGCCTGCCTGCCTGCCTGCCTGCCTGCCTGCCTGCCTGCCTGCCTGCCTGCCTGCCTGCCTGCCTGCCTGCCTGCCTGCCTGCCTGCCTGCCTGCCTGCCTGCCTGCCTGCCTGCCTGCCTGCCTGCCTGCCTGCCTGCCTGCCTGCCTGCCTGCCTGCCTGCCTGCCTGCCTGCCTGCCTGCCTGCCTGCCTGCCTGCCTGCCTGCCTGCCTGCCTGCCTGCCTGCCTGCCTGCCTGCCTGCCTGCCTGCCTGCCTGCCTGCCTGCCTGCCTGCCTGCCTGCCTGCCTGCCTGCCTGCCTGCCTGCCTGCCTGCCTGCCTGCCTGCCTGCCTGCCTGCCTGCCTGCCTGCCTGCCTGCCTGCCTGCCTGCCTGCCTGCCTGCCTGCCTGCCTGCCTGCCTGCCTGCCTGCCTGCCTGCCTGCCTGCCTGCCTGCCTGCCTGCCTGCCTGCCTGCCTGCCTGCCTGCCTGCCTGCCTGCCTGCCTGCCTGCCTGCCTGCCTGCCTGCCTGCCTGCCTGCCTGCCTGCCTGCCTGCCTGCCTGCCTGCCTGCCTGCCTGCCTGCCTGCCTGCCTGCCTGCCTGCCTGCCTGCCTGCCTGCCTGCCTGCCTGCCTGCCTGCCTGCCTGCCTGCCTGCCTGCCTGCCTGCCTGCCTGCCTGCCTGCCTGCCTGCCTGCCTGCCTGCCTGCCTGCCTGCCTGCCTGCCTGCCTGCCTGCCTGCCTGCCTGCCTGCCTGCCTGCCTGCCTGCCTGCCTGCCTGCCTGCCTGCCTGCCTGCCTGCCTGCCTGCCTGCCTGCCTGCCTGCCTGCCTGCCTGCCTGCCTGCCTGCCTGCCTGCCTGCCTGCCTGCCTGCCTGCCTGCCTGCCTGCCTGCCTGCCTGCCTGCCTGCCTGCCTGCCTGCCTGCCTGCCTGCCTGCCTGCCTGCCTGCCTGCCTGCCTGCCTGCCTGCCTGCCTGCCTGCCTGCCTGCCTGCCTGCCTGCCTGCCTGCCTGCCTGCCTGCCTGCCTGCCTGCCTGCCTGCCTGCCTGCCTGCCTGCCTGCCTGCCTGCCTGCCTGCCTGCCTGCCTGCCTGCCTGCCTGCCTGCCTGCCTGCCTGCCTGCCTGCCTGCCTGCCTGCCTGCCTGCCTGCCTGCCTGCCTGCCTGCCTGCCTGCCTGCCTGCCTGCCTGCCTGCCTGCCTGCCTGCCTGCCTGCCTGCCTGCCTGCCTGCCTGCCTGCCTGCCTGCCTGCCTGCCTGCCTGCCTGCCTGCCTGCCTGCCTGCCTGCCTGCCTGCCTGCCTGCCTGCCTGCCTGCCTGCCTGCCTGCCTGCCTGCCTGCCTGCCTGCCTGCCTGCCTGCCTGCCTGCCTGCCTGCCTGCCTGCCTGCCTGCCTGCCTGCCTGCCTGCCTGCCTGCCTGCCTGCCTGCCTGCCTGCCTGCCTGCCTGCCTGCCTGCCTGCCTGCCTGCCTGCCTGCCTGCCTGCCTGCCTGCCTGCCTGCCTGCCTGCCTGCCTGCCTGCCTGCCTGCCTGCCTGCCTGCCTGCCTGCCTGCCTGCCTGCCTGCCTGCCTGCCTGCCTGCCTGCCTGCCTGCCTGCCTGCCTGCCTGCCTGCCTGCCTGCCTGCCTGCCTGCCTGCCTGCCTGCCTGCCTGCCTGCCTGCCTGCCTGCCTGCCTGCCTGCCTGCCTGCCTGCCTGCCTGCCTGCCTGCCTGCCTGCCTGCCTGCCTGCCTGCCTGCCTGCCTGCCTGCCTGCCTGCCTGCCTGCCTGCCTGCCTGCCTGCCTGCCTGCCTGCCTGCCTGCCTGCCTGCCTGCCTGCCTGCCTGCCTGCCTGCCTGCCTGCCTGCCTGCCTGCCTGCCTGCCTGCCTGCCTGCCTGCCTGCCTGCCTGCCTGCCTGCCTGCCTGCCTGCCTGCCTGCCTGCCTGCCTGCCTGCCTGCCTGCCTGCCTGCCTGCCTGCCTGCCTGCCTGCCTGCCTGCCTGCCTGCCTGCCTGCCTGCCTGCCTGCCTGCCTGCCTGCCTGCCTGCCTGCCTGCCTGCCTGCCTGCCTGCCTGCCTGCCTGCCTGCCTGCCTGCCTGCCTGCCTGCCTGCCTGCCTGCCTGCCTGCCTGCCTGCCTGCCTGCCTGCCTGCCTGCCTGCCTGCCTGCCTGCCTGCCTGCCTGCCTGCCTGCCTGCCTGCCTGCCTGCCTGCCTGCCTGCCTGCCTGCCTGCCTGCCTGCCTGCCTGCCTGCCTGCCTGCCTGCCTGCCTGCCTGCCTGCCTGCCTGCCTGCCTGCCTGCCTGCCTGCCTGCCTGCCTGCCTGCCTGCCTGCCTGCCTGCCTGCCTGCCTGCCTGCCTGCCTGCCTGCCTGCCTGCCTGCCTGCCTGCCTGCCTGCCTGCCTGCCTGCCTGCCTGCCTGCCTGCCTGCCTGCCTGCCTGCCTGCCTGCCTGCCTGCCTGCCTGCCTGCCTGCCTGCCTGCCTGCCTGCCTGCCTGCCTGCCTGCCTGCCTGCCTGCCTGCCTGCCTGCCTGCCTGCCTGCCTGCCTGCCTGCCTGCCTGCCTGCCTGCCTGCCTGCCTGCCTGCCTGCCTGCCTGCCTGCCTGCCTGCCTGCCTGCCTGCCTGCCTGCCTGCCTGCCTGCCTGCCTGCCTGCCTGCCTGCCTGCCTGCCTGCCTGCCTGCCTGCCTGCCTGCCTGCCTGCCTGCCTGCCTGCCTGCCTGCCTGCCTGCCTGCCTGCCTGCCTGCCTGCCTGCCTGCCTGCCTGCCTGCCTGCCTGCCTGCCTGCCTGCCTGCCTGCCTGCCTGCCTGCCTGCCTGCCTGCCTGCCTGCCTGCCTGCCTGCCTGCCTGCCTGCCTGCCTGCCTGCCTGCCTGCCTGCCTGCCTGCCTGCCTGCCTGCCTGCCTGCCTGCCTGCCTGCCTGCCTGCCTGCCTGCCTGCCTGCCTGCCTGCCTGCCTGCCTGCCTGCCTGCCTGCCTGCCTGCCTGCCTGCCTGCCTGCCTGCCTGCCTGCCTGCCTGCCTGCCTGCCTGCCTGCCTGCCTGCCTGCCTGCCTGCCTGCCTGCCTGCCTGCCTGCCTGCCTGCCTGCCTGCCTGCCTGCCTGCCTGCCTGCCTGCCTGCCTGCCTGCCTGCCTGCCTGCCTGCCTGCCTGCCTGCCTGCCTGCCTGCCTGCCTGCCTGCCTGCCTGCCTGCCTGCCTGCCTGCCTGCCTGCCTGCCTGCCTGCCTGCCTGCCTGCCTGCCTGCCTGCCTGCCTGCCTGCCTGCCTGCCTGCCTGCCTGCCTGCCTGCCTGCCTGCCTGCCTGCCTGCCTGCCTGCCTGCCTGCCTGCCTGCCTGCCTGCCTGCCTGCCTGCCTGCCTGCCTGCCTGCCTGCCTGCCTGCCTGCCTGCCTGCCTGCCTGCCTGCCTGCCTGCCTGCCTGCCTGCCTGCCTGCCTGCCTGCCTGCCTGCCTGCCTGCCTGCCTGCCTGCCTGCCTGCCTGCCTGCCTGCCTGCCTGCCTGCCTGCCTGCCTGCCTGCCTGCCTGCCTGCCTGCCTGCCTGCCTGCCTGCCTGCCTGCCTGCCTGCCTGCCTGCCTGCCTGCCTGCCTGCCTGCCTGCCTGCCTGCCTGCCTGCCTGCCTGCCTGCCTGCCTGCCTGCCTGCCTGCCTGCCTGCCTGCCTGCCTGCCTGCCTGCCTGCCTGCCTGCCTGCCTGCCTGCCTGCCTGCCTGCCTGCCTGCCTGCCTGCCTGCCTGCCTGCCTGCCTGCCTGCCTGCCTGCCTGCCTGCCTGCCTGCCTGCCTGCCTGCCTGCCTGCCTGCCTGCCTGCCTGCCTGCCTGCCTGCCTGCCTGCCTGCCTGCCTGCCTGCCTGCCTGCCTGCCTGCCTGCCTGCCTGCCTGCCTGCCTGCCTGCCTGCCTGCCTGCCTGCCTGCCTGCCTGCCTGCCTGCCTGCCTGCCTGCCTGCCTGCCTGCCTGCCTGCCTGCCTGCCTGCCTGCCTGCCTGCCTGCCTGCCTGCCTGCCTGCCTGCCTGCCTGCCTGCCTGCCTGCCTGCCTGCCTGCCTGCCTGCCTGCCTGCCTGCCTGCCTGCCTGCCTGCCTGCCTGCCTGCCTGCCTGCCTGCCTGCCTGCCTGCCTGCCTGCCTGCCTGCCTGCCTGCCTGCCTGCCTGCCTGCCTGCCTGCCTGCCTGCCTGCCTGCCTGCCTGCCTGCCTGCCTGCCTGCCTGCCTGCCTGCCTGCCTGCCTGCCTGCCTGCCTGCCTGCCTGCCTGCCTGCCTGCCTGCCTGCCTGCCTGCCTGCCTGCCTGCCTGCCTGCCTGCCTGCCTGCCTGCCTGCCTGCCTGCCTGCCTGCCTGCCTGCCTGCCTGCCTGCCTGCCTGCCTGCCTGCCTGCCTGCCTGCCTGCCTGCCTGCCTGCCTGCCTGCCTGCCTGCCTGCCTGCCTGCCTGCCTGCCTGCCTGCCTGCCTGCCTGCCTGCCTGCCTGCCTGCCTGCCTGCCTGCCTGCCTGCCTGCCTGCCTGCCTGCCTGCCTGCCTGCCTGCCTGCCTGCCTGCCTGCCTGCCTGCCTGCCTGCCTGCCTGCCTGCCTGCCTGCCTGCCTGCCTGCCTGCCTGCCTGCCTGCCTGCCTGCCTGCCTGCCTGCCTGCCTGCCTGCCTGCCTGCCTGCCTGCCTGCCTGCCTGCCTGCCTGCCTGCCTGCCTGCCTGCCTGCCTGCCTGCCTGCCTGCCTGCCTGCCTGCCTGCCTGCCTGCCTGCCTGCCTGCCTGCCTGCCTGCCTGCCTGCCTGCCTGCCTGCCTGCCTGCCTGCCTGCCTGCCTGCCTGCCTGCCTGCCTGCCTGCCTGCCTGCCTGCCTGCCTGCCTGCCTGCCTGCCTGCCTGCCTGCCTGCCTGCCTGCCTGCCTGCCTGCCTGCCTGCCTGCCTGCCTGCCTGCCTGCCTGCCTGCCTGCCTGCCTGCCTGCCTGCCTGCCTGCCTGCCTGCCTGCCTGCCTGCCTGCCTGCCTGCCTGCCTGCCTGCCTGCCTGCCTGCCTGCCTGCCTGCCTGCCTGCCTGCCTGCCTGCCTGCCTGCCTGCCTGCCTGCCTGCCTGCCTGCCTGCCTGCCTGCCTGCCTGCCTGCCTGCCTGCCTGCCTGCCTGCCTGCCTGCCTGCCTGCCTGCCTGCCTGCCTGCCTGCCTGCCTGCCTGCCTGCCTGCCTGCCTGCCTGCCTGCCTGCCTGCCTGCCTGCCTGCCTGCCTGCCTGCCTGCCTGCCTGCCTGCCTGCCTGCCTGCCTGCCTGCCTGCCTGCCTGCCTGCCTGCCTGCCTGCCTGCCTGCCTGCCTGCCTGCCTGCCTGCCTGCCTGCCTGCCTGCCTGCCTGCCTGCCTGCCTGCCTGCCTGCCTGCCTGCCTGCCTGCCTGCCTGCCTGCCTGCCTGCCTGCCTGCCTGCCTGCCTGCCTGCCTGCCTGCCTGCCTGCCTGCCTGCCTGCCTGCCTGCCTGCCTGCCTGCCTGCCTGCCTGCCTGCCTGCCTGCCTGCCTGCCTGCCTGCCTGCCTGCCTGCCTGCCTGCCTGCCTGCCTGCCTGCCTGCCTGCCTGCCTGCCTGCCTGCCTGCCTGCCTGCCTGCCTGCCTGCCTGCCTGCCTGCCTGCCTGCCTGCCTGCCTGCCTGCCTGCCTGCCTGCCTGCCTGCCTGCCTGCCTGCCTGCCTGCCTGCCTGCCTGCCTGCCTGCCTGCCTGCCTGCCTGCCTGCCTGCCTGCCTGCCTGCCTGCCTGCCTGCCTGCCTGCCTGCCTGCCTGCCTGCCTGCCTGCCTGCCTGCCTGCCTGCCTGCCTGCCTGCCTGCCTGCCTGCCTGCCTGCCTGCCTGCCTGCCTGCCTGCCTGCCTGCCTGCCTGCCTGCCTGCCTGCCTGATTGCGTGGGTAAGTGTTTGCATCGAGCTCTGAAAATAACGATTTTTTCACCCGGTTCCAGACCCCCTCTGATCGTGCCAGTGCCACATCTTGTGTAGTTTTGTTCATAGATTACTTTTGTGTATCTTTTTTGGGTTTAATTTACTGTTTAAGGAGTGCTTTTTTGGATTTCTTTTTTTTCACTGGTTGGCTTTCCGCAGTGTGCAGGTCGCCATGGCCGACCACGCACGAGGCGGTACAAAGCCCATTGATTCTGACATAACTACTCGTGAGAATGGCATCTCATTCGTTGCGTTGAGTGAGTTCCCCATACAGCAATACGTTAACGCTTTTCACCGCAGCCTCCCAGATCTGCATATTACACATGCCTCACGCATTCCCAATGGACGCGTGGCTTTTTATCTAAGCACGCGGCAGTCTGTTGCAACCGCCATCCTAAATGGTTTTGATTTTAAGGAAGCCTATGTCGAGGTGACTCCCCTCGTTAAACCAGCAATACGGCTTGTTTTCTCCAACGTTTACCCTGAAATACCCAACTCTGCTCTCATCAACAAACTGTCGGGCATTTGTAAAATGGTGTCCCCAATCAAATCTATCCCGCTTGGTTCTAGAGACCGCAGTCTGTCCCATATATTGTCCTTTAGGAGACAGGTGTATATTTTAATTGAACCCAATATTACTCTTCCCAGCTACATTTCGTTATCCAACAATAATGTTAATTACAGAGTTTTTCTTTCGACTGATTCCGCCAAGTGTTTTAACTGCGGTGAGGTAGGCCACCTCAGTAAAGCGTGCAAGAAGACCAAGTGCACGGGTGAGCCCACCAGTGACACCAACCCTCTAAATCCGCCCCCAGTCTTCGCCCACGGCAAATCTGGCTCCAAAAGACCGCACTCCCCACAGTCCCCGTCACCTACCTCTAAACCTTCCCGGTCACCTTCCCCTCGTCCAACAGCTGCTAGTGCTACTGCCCCTTCCAAATCCACTCCTTCCCGACCCGCTCCTACCCAATCCACTCCTACCCGATCTGCTCCTTCCCAATCAACTCCTACCCGACCCGCCCCTACCTCGTCCACCCCTGCCCGATCCGTCTCTACCCAATCTACTCCTACCCGATCCGCGCCTACCCCGTCCACCCCTCCCCGATCCGTCCCTACCCAATCCACTCCTACCCGACCCGCTTCTTCCCAATCAACTCCTACCCGACCCGCCCCTACCCAATCAACTCCTACCCGACCCACTACCAGCCGATCAACTCCTACCCGACCCACTACCAGCCGATCAACTCCTACCCGACCCACTACCAGCCGATCAACTCCTACCCGATCCACTATCAGCCGATCAACTCCTACCCGACCCGCCCCTACCCAATCTACCCCTACCCGACCCGCCCCTACCCAATCAACTCCTACCCAACCCGCCCCTGCCCAATCCACTCCTACCCGACTCCCTACTACCGGATCCACACCAACCCGATCCACTCCCATACCGTCCGCTTCCATCCGACCCCTCATCACTACTCAGCCTGCACCAGCCGAGCCTGCTCCCCCTCAGCCCACCACTTCCCCCCCTCCCTCGTCCACGACCATACCCCCTGACAAAGCAGGCCCCAGTTCTCGGCCCCAGACCCCCACCCGTAACGCCCAGATGGCAACGGGGGATGAACATGAACCCGCTACCCCCCGACCTTTTTGGTCGCCGCCTTCTGTCTCTCGACAACAAGAGCGACCACTCTTTTCTATGGTGGTTGCCAGAAAGAAGAGAAAGGTGTCCCCGGATGAAACCCCTTTTCCAATGACCCCCCTACTACCATCATCCCCCACCCCTCCCTCACAGTCTATGCCGTCCTCCCCTCCATGCTCTCCCATGGACGAGCAAGACAACTCCGACCGTGAATCTGTCTCGTCAGATACGAGTCAGTCCACTCCGGATGAGGATATGCTCTCTGGCCTCAACTTTCAGCGAGGCCCACTTGATGAAGATGATATGATCAAATTCCTCAAGTCTGTGAAATCAAGCAAGAGAGCTGATAGGGTCGCCCGGAAATTTACCAGCAATATTCCGGGTCTGGTACAGCAACTAAAGTCAGTGCGAAGTAACCCTATTTTGTTGAGACGACAACAACGGAGGGTGAGCCATTTGATTGATAGGCTTCAACCCGACGACTCCCGTCCCACGTGTAACAATGAATAATTTTGTGTTGTCTTTTTTTGTTATCATGGCACTAAGTATCGCCACGTTGAACACCGGCGGGTGCTCAGAAGTGTTAAAAAACATTAGTGTTCGTACTTATGTAGACCTCAACTTAAATAACCCGGATGTTGTTCTCCTGCAGGAAACGAACAATTTGAACAATTATTCTTCGTGCTGGTCTCATTGGCCCTATAGCGTCCACTGCGCGCAGAGTGACTCGCGAGGCACTGGTGTTGCAACGCTTTTCAAGAACGGCCCCTATCTTGACATCTTAACAACAACCGTCGTCTTTCCAAACCATCTTTTATATAACAAATTCAAGGCTGGAAATGACGTATTTCATTTATATAACTTCCTTATCCCCCAGACGGATGCAAAAGCAAAAGAATGCATCCAGTCTTTCCTCTCCCACTCCTCGGGTCACTCCGATGGTTCTTTTATCATTGGAGGTGACCTCAACTGTACGGTAAATCCCACCCTTGATCGCTTCCGCAACCCTGTCGAAAAAAGACACAAAATCGCTCAAGCCCTACAAAACTCGTTCGATGAAATTGGAGTCTGCGACGTTTGGCGCAGGCGAAACCCAACCAGCCAGGAGTACACTTGGTTTCGCAACAGACATGACAATGATGGCTGTAGGCCCATGTCTAAAGCTAGACTTGACAAATTTCTCCTCTCCGATGAACTTTTGCCGGCTGTCTCGGCTTGCAACATCGTGGCTTGCGCCATTTCAGACCACAGCTCCGTTTCCATGAAACTAAAAACATCCTGCGTTAAGCTAAGTGGAAGTTCGCATTGGCACTTTAACAACTCTCTCCTTCAAAACAAAGAGTACACAGATTGTGTCACCCTTTTCCTTCAACAATGGCGCCTTCAGAAATCCAATTTCAGCGACCTAGGAACCTGGTGGGACATTGGAAAACGAAACATTAAAACCCTTTCTCAGATGCTCGGCGCTAAGAATGCCCAGAACAAAAGACGGGCTGCAAAGATCCTTAATGATAAGATTGAAGAGCTCAATTCATCATCTTCTTTGTTATCAACCGATACCCGGAACACCCTTAAAGAAGATATCAATTCCTTGAAATTTCTGTACGAACAGGAGGCCAGAGGGGCCCTCATACGAGCTCGTTTCAAACACGTGAGCGAAGTGGACACGTGTTCGAACTATTTCTTTAGCATGGAAAAGTCGCGCTCCTCGAGCAAACGCATCTCGCAAATTCGGCTCTCTTCCGGAATAGTCACCGACGATCCAACCGAAATCGCCTCGCACGTGCAAACTTTCTATAGAGATCTCTATAAACGGGTAGAGACTGACAACGAGGCCAGAGACCTTGTACTCCAAAATATCCCCACTCTTGACCCCTGCGACGCGGAGGACTGCGATGGGCCAATCACAGGCGAAGAATTGAACATAGCCGTCAACCAAATGGCGCATAATAAAGCCCCCGGCCTCGACGGCCTTACTTCTGAATTCTACCAGTTTTTCTGGCCTACCCTTAAAAATGATTTCTTCGAAGTTTTCAACGACTCTATCTACACAGGGTCGCTTCCCGTTTCCTGCAGGAGAGCAATAATCACCCTTCTCCCCAAAAAGGGAGACCTTCTGGATATTGCCAACTGGCGCCCCGTTTCTCTATTAAACACTGATTATAAGATTTTTGCCAAAGCCATTACCAACAGACTTAAAACTTGTATTGGTCAAATTGTCCAACAGGACCAGAGCTACGGGGTGCCAGAACGCTCCATACACGATAATATCAATCTCATTAGAGATAGTATTACTTTCTGTAACTCCCAAAACTTACCACTTGCTCTTCTGAATTTAGATCAGAAGAAAGCCTTCGACAGCGTCGATCACGATTACTTGTTGAAAACAATGAGTGCGATGGGCTTTGGCCGTCGTTTTCTCTCCTATATCAGAGTACTGTACTCTGGCACACAGAGCATGGTCAAGGTGGGCAGTTCACTCACCCCTCCCTTCTCGTTTGAGAAAGGGATCAGACAGGGGTGCCCGCTCTCAGGCCTCCTGTATTCCATCGCCATTGAGCCGTTTTTGCACACCCTGCGTGTAAAACTCTCAGAGAGTGGCCTTCAACTGCCGTGCTCGAGTCAAAGATCCATCGCCGTCACGTTACCGTTTTCGTAACTCGTGATCGTGATTTCGACGTTGTCGAAGGTGTGTACAATTTGTACAGCCGAGCCTCTGCCGCAAGGCTAAACCAGAAAAAGTCCCAAGGTCTGTGGGTCGGATCATGGACTCGCCGAACTGATACCCCTCTCGGCTTCGTATGGAATAATGAAGGCCTCGTTTTTCTTGGTGTACACCTCGGTAATTCCAACCATTTTGTACAAAAAAACTGGACTATCAGTCGCCAAAGAGTTGACAAGTGTCTCTCCCGCTGGAAGAGACTTTCCCAACAAATGTCTTTCAAAGGCCGGGTTTTAATCGCTAATCAACTTGCCGCCTCCAAACTTTTCCATTTATTGGCAACTATTTCTCCTCCCCAGCAGGTCCTTGGTGAACTCCAAGAAAAACTAGTTAAGTTTATTTGGAACGATGGTAGGCACTGGCTTAATAGACAAACTGTTTACCAAAGTCCGATCAGAGGGGGTCTGGGACTAACGTGTCTCCAGGCCCGCATGCTAACTTTTCGTTACAATTTACTTGTTTCCTTTATCTCCAAACCACACCACCACCCAAGTTACGATTTCTTACGGCACTTTCTTCGGAAATACCGCAAACTCGGCGTTGACCGTGAACTGTTTGCCACAAAATTGAAACCCGTCTTTTTCTGCCACCTCCCTACTTTTCAAAGTGAACTCTTGCATGCCTGGGACACAATCGGAGCTCGCTTTGCAACACTGCCTACTGATTATGTTTTTTGTACTAAATTACCGATTATTAGTTATTTATTTCCACGAGTCGACAGAGACGACAATAGCCTTGGCGGGCGACTTGCGGCGTGTGGGATCCGACTCGTCGGGGATCTGCTGGACGACAATGGAACTTGGCTTCCTGCCGAACATTTCCAGACAGCGTCCGCTGTCCGACTGTCTGCCAGGTGTCTCTCCAGGGACGTGGAGGACATCCAAGCCATCATCTCTCCGGTGCTCACCACCAGGCACCGTATGAAGCCAACAACAACAACGCAGCAGTCAGCCCACGACGCTCATTGCCCCGCGTCCCTTGATATCAAGATCTTGGTTGACACGGACGGGCTGACTGCAAACTCCAAAACCATTTACGAATCATTCAATGGTACCGTCAACTCCTTGCCGCCCACTACTCCCATTTATCTTCAACGGACTGGGCACATACCAGAAGACAAACACATGCAGTGGAAAAACGTTTACCAACTTCCGACTTCAAAACGAGAAGGAGACGCACAGTACAGGCTCCTCCACAACATCCTGCCATCTCTCCAAGTATTGCACCATATCGACCCCGACATCCCCCGACAGTGCGGTTGGTGCGGTGACGAGGGGACCATCACCCATTTATTCGTCACCTGCCCAGCCATACAGCCATCCCTCACTCTACTCCATTCTCTGCTCCACAGACTGCTCCCAGACTCAACTCTGGACTTCACCCATTATTGGATGCTTGTCCCACACGCCAGAGGTCGCCCGCCTGAGGTTGTCCGTCTCTGTAACTACCTTATTATGAGTTTTAAACATGTTCTCTATCGTTTATATGTGAAGGCAAATTTCTGTGATCATTTCCTTATTTGGCAGAACCGCATCAAGTACAAAATTATGTCCGAATTTCTGTTTTATAAATCATCTAACGACCTTTCCAGTTTCAAAAAAAAAGTGGGCTCATAACAACGCCATATTTATGTTACAAGATTCACAATTTATTTGGATGTTGTAGACAAAGATTTTTTGTCAGCATTATAATTACCATGTTCTTGTAACCTTTTAATATCTGTCGACTGGAACTGTCCTTTTATTTATTTGCAATATATGTTTGTAATGATTTTGTGACAATAAAGTTCCAGTTTAAAATGCAAATGCCTGCCTGCCTGCCTGCCTGCCTGCCTGCCTGCCTGCCTGCCTGCCTGCCTGCCTGCCTGCCTGCCTGCCTGCCTGCCTGCCTGCCTGCCTGCCTGCCTGCCTGCCTGCCTGCCTGCCTGCCTGCCTGCCTGCCTGCCTGCCTGCCTGCCTGCCTGCCTGCCTGCCTGCCTGCCTGCCTGCCTGCCTGCCTGCCTGCCTGCCTGCCTGCCTGCCTGCCTGCCTGCCTGCCTGCCTGCCTGCCTGCCTGCCTGCCTGCCTGCCTGCCTGCCTGCCTGCCTGCCTGCCTGCCTGCCTGCCTGCCTGCCTGCCTGCCTGCCTGCCTGCCTGCCTGCCTGCCTGCCTGCCTGCCTGCCTGCCTGCCTGCCTGCCTGCCTGCCTGCCTGCCTGCCTGCCTGCCTGCCTGCCTGCCTGCCTGCCTGCCTGCCTGCCTGCCTGCCTGCCTGCCTGCCTGCCTGCCTGCCTGCCTGCCTGCCTGCCTGCCTGCCTGCCTGCCTGCCTGCCTGCCTGCCTGCCTGCCTGCCTGCCTGCCTGCCTGCCTGCCTGCCTGCCTGCCTGCCTGCCTGCCTGCCTGCCTGCCTGCCTGCCTGCCTGCCTGCCTGCCTGCCTGCCTGCCTGCCTGCCTGCCTGCCTGCCTGCCTGCCTGCCTGCCTGCCTGCCTGCCTGCCTGCCTGCCTGCCTGCCTGCCTGCCTGCCTGCCTGCCTGCCTGCCTGCCTGCCTGCCTGCCTGCCTGCCTGCCTGCCTGCCTGCCTGCCTGCCTGCCTGCCTGCCTGCCTGCCTGCCTGCCTGCCTGCCTGCCTGCCTGCCTGCCTGCCTGCCTGCCTGCCTGCCTGCCTGCCTGCCTGCCTGCCTGCCTGCCTGCCTGCCTGCCTGCCTGCCTGCCTGCCTGCCTGCCTGCCTGCCTGCCTGCCTGCCTGCCTGCCTGCCTGCCTGCCTGCCTGCCTGCCTGCCTGCCTGCCTGCCTGCCTGCCTGCCTGCCTGCCTGCCTGCCTGCCTGCCTGCCTGCCTGCCTGCCTGCCTGCCTGCCTGCCTGCCTGCCTGCCTGCCTGCCTGCCTGCCTGCCTGCCTGCCTGCCTGCCTGCCTGCCTGCCTGCCTGCCTGCCTGCCTGCCTGCCTGCCTGCCTGCCTGCCTGCCTGCCTGCCTGCCTGCCTGCCTGCCTGCCTGCCTGCCTGCCTGCCTGCCTGCCTGCCTGCCTGCCTGCCTGCCTGCCTGCCTGCCTGCCTGCCTGCCTGCCTGCCTGCCTGCCTGCCTGCCTGCCTGCCTGCCTGCCTGCCTGCCTGCCTGCCTGCCTGCCTGCCTGCCTGCCTGCCTGCCTGCCTGCCTGCCTGCCTGCCTGCCTGCCTGCCTGCCTGCCTGCCTGCCTGCCTGCCTGCCTGCCTGCCTGCCTGCCTGCCTGCCTGCCTGCCTGCCTGCCTGCCTGCCTGCCTGCCTGCCTGCCTGCCTGCCTGCCTGCCTGCCTGCCTGCCTGCCTGCCTGCCTGCCTGCCTGCCTGCCTGCCTGCCTGCCTGCCTGCCTGCCTGCCTGCCTGCCTGCCTGCCTGCCTGCCTGCCTGCCTGCCTGCCTGCCTGCCTGCCTGCCTGCCTGCCTGCCTGCCTGCCTGCCTGCCTGCCTGCCTGCCTGCCTGCCTGCCTGCCTGCCTGCCTGCCTGCCTGCCTGCCTGCCTGCCTGCCTGCCTGCCTGCCTGCCTGCCTGCCTGCCTGCCTGCCTGCCTGCCTGCCTGCCTGCCTGCCTGCCTGCCTGCCTGCCTGCCTGCCTGCCTGCCTGCCTGCCTGCCTGCCTGCCTGCCTGCCTGCCTGCCTGCCTGCCTGCCTGCCTGCCTGCCTGCCTGCCTGCCTGCCTGCCTGCCTGCCTGCCTGCCTGCCTGCCTGCCTGCCTGCCTGCCTGCCTGCCTGCCTGCCTGCCTGCCTGCCTGCCTGCCTGCCTGCCTGCCTGCCTGCCTGCCTGCCTGCCTGCCTGCCTGCCTGCCTGCCTGCCTGCCTGCCTGCCTGCCTGCCTGCCTGCCTGCCTGCCTGCCTGCCTGCCTGCCTGCCTGCCTGCCTGCCTGCCTGCCTGCCTGCCTGCCTGCCTGCCTGCCTGCCTGCCTGCCTGCCTGCCTGCCTGCCTGCCTGCCTGCCTGCCTGCCTGCCTGCCTGCCTGCCTGCCTGCCTGCCTGCCTGCCTGCCTGCCTGCCTGCCTGCCTGCCTGCCTGCCTGCCTGCCTGCCTGCCTGCCTGCCTGCCTGCCTGCCTGCCTGCCTGCCTGCCTGCCTGCCTGCCTGCCTGCCTGCCTGCCTGCCTGCCTGCCTGCCTGCCTGCCTGCCTGCCTGCCTGCCTGCCTGCCTGCCTGCCTGCCTGCCTGCCTGCCTGCCTGCCTGCCTGCCTGCCTGCCTGCCTGCCTGCCTGCCTGCCTGCCTGCCTGCCTGCCTGCCTGCCTGCCTGCCTGCCTGCCTGCCTGCCTGCCTGCCTGCCTGCCTGCCTGCCTGCCTGCCTGCCTGCCTGCCTGCCTGCCTGCCTGCCTGCCTGCCTGCCTGCCTGCCTGCCTGCCTGCCTGCCTGCCTGCCTGCCTGCCTGCCTGCCTGCCTGCCTGCCTGCCTGCCTGCCTGCCTGCCTGCCTGCCTGCCTGCCTGCCTGCCTGCCTGCCTGCCTGCCTGCCTGCCTGCCTGCCTGCCTGCCTGCCTGCCTGCCTGCCTGCCTGCCTGCCTGCCTGCCTGCCTGCCTGCCTGCCTGCCTGCCTGCCTGCCTGCCTGCCTGCCTGCCTGCCTGCCTGCCTGCCTGCCTGCCTGCCTGCCTGCCTGCCTGCCTGCCTGCCTGCCTGCCTGCCTGCCTGCCTGCCTGCCTGCCTGCCTGCCTGCCTGCCTGCCTGCCTGCCTGCCTGCCTGCCTGCCTGCCTGCCTGCCTGCCTGCCTGATTGCGTGGGTAAGTGTTTGCATCGAGCTCTGAAAATAACGATTTTTTCACCCGGTTCCAGACCCCCTCTGATCGTGCCAGTGCCACATCTTGTGTAGTTTTGTTCATAGATTACTTTTGTGTATCTTTTTGGGGTTTAATTTACTGTTTAAGGAGTGCTTTTTTTGGATTTCTTTTTTTCACTGGTTGGCTTTCCGCAGTGTGCAGGTCGCCATGGCCGACCACGCACGAGGCGGTACAAAGCCCATTGATTCTGACATAACTACTCGTGAGAATGGCATCTCATTCGTTGCGTTGAGTGAGTTCCCCATACAGCAATACGTTAACGCTTTTCACCGCAGCCTCCCAGATCTGCATATTACACATGCCTCACGCATTCCCAATGGACGCGTGGCTTTTTATCTAAGCACGCGGCAGTCTGTTGCAACCGCCATCCTAAATGGTTTTGATTTTAAGGAAGCCTATGTCGAGGTGACTCCCCTCGTTAAACCAGCAATACGGCTTGTTTTCTCCAACGTTTACCCTGAAATACCCAACTCTGCTCTCATCAACAAACTGTCGGGCATTTGTAAAATGGTGTCCCCAATCAAATCTATCCCGCTTGGTTCTAGAGACCGCAGTCTGTCCCATATATTGTCCTTTAGGAGACAGGTGTATATTTTAATTGAACCCAATATTACTCTTCCCAGCTACATTTCGTTATCCAACAATAATGTTAATTACAGAGTTTTTCTTTCGACTGATTCCGCCAAGTGTTTTAACTGCGGTGAGGTAGGCCACCTCAGTAAAGCGTGCAAGAAGACCAAGTGCACGGGTGAGCCCACCAGTGACACCAACCCTCTAAATCCGCCCCCAGTCTTCGCCCACGGCAAATCTGGCTCCAAAAGACCGCACTCCCCACAGTCCCCGTCACCTACCTCTAAACCTTCCCGGTCACCTTCCCCTCGTCCAACAGCTGCTAGTGCTACTGCCCCTTCCAAATCCACTCCTTCCCGACCCGCTCCTACCCAATCCACTCCTACCCGATCTGCTCCTTCCCAATCAACTCCTACCCGACCCGCCCCTACCTCGTCCACCCCTGCCCGATCCGTCTCTACCCAATCTACTCCTACCCGATCCGCGCCTACCCCGTCCACCCCTCCCCGATCCGTCCCTACCCAATCCACTCCTACCCGACCCGCTTCTTCCCAATCAACTCCTACCCGACCCGCCCCTACCCAATCAACTCCTACCCGACCCACTACCAGCCGATCAACTCCTACCCGACCCACTACCAGCCGATCAACTCCTACCCGATCCACTATCAGCCGATCAACTCCTACCCGACCCGCCCCTACCCAATCTACCCCTACCCGACCCGCCCCTACCCAATCAACTCCTACCCAACCCGCCCCTGCCCAATCCACTCCTACCCGACTCCCTACTACCGGATCCACACCAACCCGATCCACTCCCATACCGTCCGCTTCCATCCGACCCCTCATCACTACTCAGCCTGCACCAGCCGAGCCTGCTCCCCCTCAGCCCACCACTTCCCCCCCTCCCTCGTCCACGACCATACCCCCTGACAAAGCAGGCCCCAGTTCTCGGCCCCAGACCCCCACCCGTAACGCCCAGATGGCAACGGGGGATGAACATGAACCCGCTACCCCCCGACCTTTTTGGTCGCCGCCTTCTGTCTCTCGACAACAAGAGCGACCACTCTTTTCTATGGTGGTTGCCAGAAAGAAGAGAAAGGTGTCCCCGGATGAAACCCCTTTTCCAATGACCCCCCTACTACCATCATCCCCCACCCCTCCCTCACAGTCTATGCCGTCCTCCCCTCCATGCTCTCCCATGGAAGAGCAAGACAACTCCGACCGTGAATCTGTCTCGTCAGATACGAGTCAGTCCACTCCGGATGAGGATATGCTCTCTGGCCTCAACTTTCAGCGAGGCCCACTTGATGAAGATGATATGATCAAATTCCTCAAGTCTGTGAAATCAAGCAAGAGAGCTGATAGGGTCGCCCGGAAATTTACCAGCAATATTCCGGGTCTGGTACAGCAACTAAAGTCAGTGCGAAGTAACCCTATTTTGTTGAGACGACAACAACGGAGGGTGAGCCATTTGATTGATAGGCTTCAACCCGACGACTCCCGTCCCACGTGTAACAATGAATAATTTTGTGTTGTCTTTTTTTGTTATCATGGCACTAAGTATCGCCACGTTGAACACCGGCGGGTGCTCAGAAGTGTTAAAAAACATTAGTGTTCGTACTTATGTAGACCTCAACTTAAATAACCCGGATGTTGTTCTCCTGCAGGAAACGAACAATTTGAACAATTATTCTTCGTGCTGGTGTCATTGGCCCTATAGCGTCCACTGCGCGCAGAGTGACTCGCGAGGCACTGGTGTTGCAACGCTTTTCAAGAACGGCCCCTATCTTGACATCTTAACAACAACCGTCGTCTTTCCAAACCATCTTTTATATAACAAATTCAAGGCTGGAAATGACGTATTTCATTTATATAACTTCCTTATCCCCCAGACGGATGCAAAAGCAAAAGAATGCATCCAGTCTTTCCTCTCCCACTCCTCGGGTCACTCCGATGGTTCTTTTATCATTGGAGGTGACCTCAACTGTACGGTAAATCCCACCCTTGATCGCTTCCGCAACCCTGTCGAAAAAAGACACAAAATCGCTCAAGCCCTACAAAACTCGTTCGATGAAATTGGAGTCTGCGACGTTTGGCGCAGGCGAAACCCAACCAGCCAGGAGTACACTTGGTTTCGCAACAGACATGACAATGATGGCTGTAGGCCCATGTCTAAAGCTAGACTTGACAAATTTCTCCTCTCCGATGAACTTTTGCCGGCTGTCTCGGCTTGCAACATCGTGGCTTGCGCCATTTCAGACCACAGCTCCGTTTCCATGAAACTAAAAACATCCTGCGTTAAGTTAAGTGGAAGTTCGCATTGGCACTTTAACAACTCTCTCCTTCAAAACAAAGAGTACACAGATTGTGTCACCCTTTTCCTTCAACAATGGCGCCTTCAGAAATCCAATTTCAGCGACCTAGGAACCTGGTGGGACATTGGAAAACGAAACATTAAAACCCTTTCTCAGATGCTCGGCGCTAAGAATGCCCAGAACAAAAGACGGGCTGCAAAGATCCTTAACGATAAGATTGAAGAGCTCAATTCATCATCTTCTTTGTTATCAACCGATACCCGGAACACCCTTAAAGAAGATATCAATTCCTTGAAATTTCTGTACGAACAGGAGGCCAGAGGGGCCCTCATACGAGCTCGTTTCAAACACGTGAGCGAAGTGGACACGTGTTCGAACTATTTCTTTAGCATGGAAAAGTCGCGCTCCTCGAGCAAACGCATCTCGCAAATTCGGCTCTCTTCCGGAATAGTCACCGACGATCCAACCGAAATCGCCTCGCACGTGCAAACTTTCTATAGAGATCTCTATAAACGGGTAGAGACTGACAACGAGGCCAGAGACCTTGTACTCCAAAATATCCCCACTCTTGACCCCTGCGACGCGGAGGACTGCGATGGGCCAATCACAGGCGAAGAATTGAACATAGCCGTCAACCAAATGGCGCATAATAAAGCCCCCGGCCTCGACGGCCTTACTTCTGAATTCTACCAGTTTTTCTGGCCTACCCTTAAAAATGATTTCTTCGAAGTTTTCAACGACTCTATCTACACAGGGTCGCTTCCCGTTTCCTGCAGGAGAGCAATAATCACCCTTCTCCCCAAAAAGGGAGACCTTCTGGATATTGCCAACTGGCGCCCCGTTTCTCTATTAAACACTGATTATAAGATTTTTGCCAAAGCCATTACCAACAGACTTAAAACTTGTATTGGTCAAATTGTCCAACAGGACCAGAGCTACGGGGTGCCAGAACGCTCCATATACGATAATATCAATCTCATTAGAGATAGTATTACTTTCTGTAACTCCCAAAACTTACCACTTGCTCTTCTGAATTTAGATCAGAAGAAAGCCTTCGACAGCGTCGATCACGATTACTTGTTGAAAACAATGAGTGCGATGGGCTTTGGCCGTCGTTTTCTCTCCTATATCAGAGTACTGTACTCTGGCACACAGAGCATGGTCAAGGTGGGCAGTTCACTCACCCCTCCCTTCTCGTTTGAGAAAGGGATCAGACAGGGGTGCCCGCTCTCAGGCCTCCTGTATTCCATCGCCATTGAGCCGTTTTTGCACACCCTGCGTGTAAAACTCTCAGAGAGTGGCCTTCAACTGCCGTGCTCGAGTCAAAGATCCATCGCCGTCACGGCGTATGCTGATGACGTTACCGTTTTCGTAACTCGTGATCGTGATTTCGACGTTGTCGAAGGTGTGTACAATTTGTACAGCCGAGCCTCTGCCGCAAGGCTAAACCAGAAAAAGTCCCAAGGTCTGTGGGTCGGATCATGGACTCGCCGAACTGATACCCCTCTCGGCTTCGTATGGAATAATGAAGGCCTCGTTTTTCTTGGTGTACACCTCGGTAATTCCAACCATTTTGTACAAAAAAACTGGACTATCAGCCGCCAAAGAGTTGACAAGTGTCTCTCCCGCTGGAAGAGACTTTCCCAACAAATGTCTTTCAAAGGCCGGGTTTTGATCGCTAATCAACTTGCCGCCTCCAAACTTTTCCATTTATTGGCAACTATTTCTCCTCCCCAGCAGGTCCTTGGTGAACTCCAAGAAAAAC
Organism: Luidia sarsii; assembly: GCA_949987565.1. Taxonomy (NCBI): domain Eukaryota; kingdom Metazoa; phylum Echinodermata; class Asteroidea; order Paxillosida; family Luidiidae; genus Luidia; species Luidia sarsii. Next base: position 4,840,598 of record OX465102.1, read on the forward strand.
TAGTTAAGTTTATTTGGAACGATGGTAGGCACTGGCTTAATAGACAAACTGTTTATCAAAGTCCGATCAGAGGGGGTCTGGGACTAACGTGTCTCCAGGCCCGCATGCTAACTTTTCGTTACAATTTACTTGTTTCCTTTATCTCCAAACCAAACCACCACCCAAGTTACGATTTCTTACGGCACTTTCTTCGGAAATACCGCAAACTCGGCGTTGACCGTGAACTGTTTGCCACAAAATTGAAACCCGTCTTTTTCTGCCACCTCCCTACTTTTCAAAGTGAACTCTTGCATGCCTGGGACACAATCGGAGCTCGCTTTGCAACACTGCCTACTGATTATGTTTTTTGTACTAAATTACCGATTATTAGTTATTTATTTCCACGAGTCGACAGAGACGACAATAGCCTTGGCGGGCGACTTGCGGCGTGTGGGATCCGACTCGTCGGGGATCTGCTGGACGACAATGGAACTTGGCTTCCTGCCGAATATTTCCAGACAGCGTCCGCTGTCCGACTGTCTGCCAGGTGTCTCTCCAGGGACGTGGAGGACATCCAAGCCATCATCTCTCCGGTGCTCACCACCAGGCACCGTATGAAGCCAACAACAGCAACAACGCAGCAGTCAGCCCACGACGCTCATTGCCCCGTGTCCCTTGATATCAAGATCTTGGTTGACACGGACGGGCTGACTGCAAATTCCAAAATCATTTACGAAGCTTTTAATCGTATCATCAACTCCTTGCCGCCCACTACTCCCATTTATCTACAACGGACTGGGCACATACCGGAGGACAAACACATGCAATGGAAGAGCGTCTACCAACTTCCGACATCGAAACGAGAGGGAGACGCCCAGTACAGGCTCCTCCACAACATCCTGCCGTCCCTTCAAGTCTTACAACACATTGACCCCGACATCCCCCGGCAGTGCGGTTGGTGCGGTGACGAGGGGACCATCACCCATTTATTCGTCACCTGCCCAGCCATACAGCCATCCCTCACTCTACTCCATACTCTGCTACACAGACTGCTCCCAGACTCAACTCTGGACTTCACCCACTACTGGATGCTTGTCCCACACGCCAGAGGTCGCCCGCCTGAGGTTGTCCGTCTCTGTAATTACCTTATAATGAGTTTTAAACATGTACTTTATCGTTTATATGTAAAGGCAAATTTCTGTGATCATTTCTTTATTTGGCAGAACCGCATAAGGTACAAAATTATGTCTGAATTTCTGTTTTATAAATCATCTAACGACCTTTCCAGTTTCAAAACAAAGTGGGCCCATAACGACGCCATATTTATGTTACAAGATTCACAATTTATTTGGATGTTGTAGACAAAGATTTTTCTTCAGCATTTTAACCATGTTCTTGTAACCTAATGTCTGTCGACTGGAACTGTCCTTTGATTTATTTGCAATATATGTTCGTAATGATTTTGTGACAATAAAGTTCCAGTTTAAAATGCGAAAAAAAATGCCTGCCTGCCTGCCTGCCTGCCTGCCTGCCTGCCTGCCTGCCTGCCTGCCTGCCTGCCTGCCTGCCTGCCTGCCTGCCTGCCTGCCTGCCTGCCTGCCTGCCTGCCTGCCTGCCTGCCTGCCTGCCTGCCTGCCTGCCTGCCTGCCTGCCTGCCTGCCTGCCTGCCTGCCTGCCTGCCTGCCTGCCTGCCTGCCTGCCTGCCTGCCTGCCTGCCTGCCTGCCTGCCTGCCTGCCTGCCTGCCTGCCTGCCTGCCTGCCTGCCTGCCTGCCTGCCTGCCTGCCTGCCTGCCTGCCTGCCTGCCTGCCTGCCTGCCTGCCTGCCTGCCTGCCTGCCTGCCTGCCTGCCTGCCTGCCTGCCTGCCTGCCTGCCTGCCTGCCTGCCTGCCTGCCTGCCTGCCTGCCTGCCTGCCTGCCTGCCTGCCTGCCTGCCTGCCTGCCTGCCTGCCTGCCTGCCTGCCTGCCTGCCTGCCTGCCTGCCTGCCTGCCTGCCTGCCTGCCTGCCTGCCTGCCTGCCTGCCTGCCTGCCTGCCTGCCTGCCTGCCTGCCTGCCTGCCTGCCTGCCTGCCTGCCTGCCTGCCTGCCTGCCTGCCTGCCTGCCTGCCTGCCTGCCTGCCTGCCTGCCTGCCTGCCTGCCTGCCTGCCTGCCTGCCTGCCTGCCTGCCTGCCTGCCTGCCTGCCTGCCTGCCTGCCTGCCTGCCTGCCTGCCTGCCTGCCTGCCTGCCTGCCTGCCTGCCTGCCTGCCTGCCTGCCTGCCTGCCTGCCTGCCTGCCTGCCTGCCTGCCTGCCTGCCTGCCTGCCTGCCTGCCTGCCTGCCTGCCTGCCTGCCTGCCTGCCTGCCTGCCTGCCTGCCTGCCTGCCTGCCTGCCTGCCTGCCTGCCTGCCTGCCTGCCTGCCTGCCTGCCTGCCTGCCTGCCTGCCTGCCTGCCTGCCTGCCTGCCTGCCTGCCTGCCTGCCTGCCTGCCTGCCTGCCTGCCTGCCTGCCTGCCTGCCTGCCTGCCTGCCTGCCTGCCTGCCTGCCTGCCTGCCTGCCTGCCTGCCTGCCTGCCTGCCTGCCTGCCTGCCTGCCTGCCTGCCTGCCTGCCTGCCTGCCTGCCTGCCTGCCTGCCTGCCTGCCTGCCTGCCTGCCTGCCTGCCTGCCTGCCTGCCTGCCTGCCTGCCTGCCTGCCTGCCTGCCTGCCTGCCTGCCTGCCTGCCTGCCTGCCTGCCTGCCTGCCTGCCTGCCTGCCTGCCTGCCTGCCTGCCTGCCTGCCTGCCTGCCTGCCTGCCTGCCTGCCTGCCTGCCTGCCTGCCTGCCTGCCTGCCTGCCTGCCTGCCTGCCTGCCTGCCTGCCTGCCTGCCTGCCTGCCTGCCTGCCTGCCTGCCTGCCTGCCTGCCTGCCTGCCTGCCTGCCTGCCTGCCTGCCTGCCTGCCTGCCTGCCTGCCTGCCTGCCTGCCTGCCTGCCTGCCTGCCTGCCTGCCTGCCTGCCTGCCTGCCTGCCTGCCTGCCTGCCTGCCTGCCTGCCTGCCTGCCTGCCTGCCTGCCTGCCTGCCTGCCTGCCTGCCTGCCTGCCTGCCTGCCTGCCTGCCTGCCTGCCTGCCTGCCTGCCTGCCTGCCTGCCTGCCTGCCTGCCTGCCTGCCTGCCTGCCTGCCTGCCTGCCTGCCTGCCTGCCTGCCTGCCTGCCTGCCTGCCTGCCTGCCTGCCTGCCTGCCTGCCTGCCTGCCTGCCTGCCTGCCTGCCTGCCTGCCTGCCTGCCTGCCTGCCTGCCTGCCTGCCTGCCTGCCTGCCTGCCTGCCTGCCTGCCTGCCTGCCTGCCTGCCTGCCTGCCTGCCTGCCTGCCTGCCTGCCTGCCTGCCTGCCTGCCTGCCTGCCTGCCTGCCTGCCTGCCTGCCTGCCTGCCTGCCTGCCTGCCTGCCTGCCTGCCTGCCTGCCTGCCTGCCTGCCTGCCTGCCTGCCTGCCTGCCTGCCTGCCTGCCTGCCTGCCTGCCTGCCTGCCTGCCTGCCTGCCTGCCTGCCTGCCTGCCTGCCTGCCTGCCTGCCTGCCTGCCTGCCTGCCTGCCTGCCTGCCTGCCTGCCTGCCTGCCTGCCTGCCTGCCTGCCTGCCTGCCTGCCTGCCTGCCTGCCTGCCTGCCTGCCTGCCTGCCTGCCTGCCTGCCTGCCTGCCTGCCTGCCTGCCTGCCTGCCTGCCTGCCTGCCTGCCTGCCTGCCTGCCTGCCTGCCTGCCTGCCTGCCTGCCTGCCTGCCTGCCTGCCTGCCTGCCTGCCTGCCTGCCTGCCTGCCTGCCTGCCTGCCTGCCTGCCTGCCTGCCTGCCTGCCTGCCTGCCTGCCTGCCTGCCTGCCTGCCTGCCTGCCTGCCTGCCTGCCTGCCTGCCTGCCTGCCTGCCTGCCTGCCTGCCTGCCTGCCTGCCTGCCTGCCTGCCTGCCTGCCTGCCTGCCTGCCTGCCTGCCTGCCTGCCTGCCTGCCTGCCTGCCTGCCTGCCTGCCTGCCTGCCTGCCTGCCTGCCTGCCTGCCTGCCTGCCTGCCTGCCTGCCTGCCTGCCTGCCTGCCTGCCTGCCTGCCTGCCTGCCTGCCTGCCTGCCTGCCTGCCTGCCTGCCTGCCTGCCTGCCTGCCTGCCTGCCTGCCTGCCTGCCTGCCTGCCTGCCTGCCTGCCTGCCTGCCTGCCTGCCTGCCTGCCTGCCTGCCTGCCTGCCTGCCTGCCTGCCTGCCTGCCTGCCTGCCTGCCTGCCTGCCTGCCTGCCTGCCTGCCTGCCTGCCTGCCTGCCTGCCTGCCTGCCTGCCTGCCTGCCTGCCTGCCTGCCTGCCTGCCTGCCTGCCTGCCTGCCTGCCTGCCTGCCTGCCTGCCTGCCTGCCTGCCTGCCTGCCTGCCTGCCTGCCTGCCTGCCTGCCTGCCTGCCTGCCTGCCTGCCTGCCTGCCTGCCTGCCTGCCTGCCTGCCTGCCTGCCTGCCTGCCTGCCTGCCTGCCTGCCTGCCTGCCTGCCTGCCTGCCTGCCTGCCTGCCTGCCTGCCTGCCTGCCTGCCTGCCTGCCTGCCTGCCTGCCTGCCTGCCTGCCTGCCTGCCTGCCTGCCTGCCTGCCTGCCTGCCTGCCTGCCTGCCTGCCTGCCTGCCTGCCTGCCTGCCTGCCTGCCTGCCTGCCTGCCTGCCTGCCTGCCTGCCTGCCTGCCTGCCTGCCTGCCTGCCTGCCTGCCTGCCTGCCTGCCTGCCTGCCTGCCTGCCTGCCTGCCTGCCTGCCTGCCTGCCTGCCTGCCTGCCTGCCTGCCTGCCTGCCTGCCTGCCTGCCTGCCTGCCTGCCTGCCTGCCTGCCTGCCTGCCTGCCTGCCTGCCTGCCTGCCTGCCTGCCTGCCTGCCTGCCTGCCTGCCTGCCTGCCTGCCTGCCTGCCTGCCTGCCTGCCTGCCTGCCTGCCTGCCTGCCTGCCTGCCTGCCTGCCTGCCTGCCTGCCTGCCTGCCTGCCTGCCTGCCTGCCTGCCTGCCTGCCTGCCTGCCTGCCTGCCTGCCTGCCTGCCTGCCTGCCTGCCTGCCTGCCTGCCTGCCTGCCTGCCTGCCTGCCTGCCTGCCTGCCTGCCTGCCTGCCTGCCTGCCTGCCTGCCTGCCTGCCTGCCTGCCTGCCTGCCTGCCTGCCTGCCTGCCTGCCTGCCTGCCTGCCTGCCTGCCTGCCTGCCTGCCTGCCTGCCTGCCTGCCTGCCTGCCTGCCTGCCTGCCTGCCTGCCTGCCTGCCTGCCTGCCTGCCTGCCTGCCTGCCTGCCTGCCTGCCTGCCTGCCTGCCTGCCTGCCTGCCTGCCTGCCTGCCTGCCTGCCTGCCTGCCTGCCTGCCTGCCTGCCTGCCTGCCTGCCTGCCTGCCTGCCTGCCTGCCTGCCTGCCTGCCTGCCTGCCTGCCTGCCTGCCTGCCTGCCTGCCTGCCTGCCTGCCTGCCTGCCTGCCTGCCTGCCTGCCTGCCTGCCTGCCTGCCTGCCTGCCTGCCTGCCTGCCTGCCTGCCTGCCTGCCTGCCTGCCTGCCTGCCTGCCTGCCTGCCTGCCTGCCTGCCTGCCTGCCTGCCTGCCTGCCTGCCTGCCTGCCTGCCTGCCTGCCTGCCTGCCTGCCTGCCTGCCTGCCTGCCTGCCTGCCTGCCTGCCTGCCTGCCTGCCTGCCTGCCTGCCTGCCTGCCTGCCTGCCTGCCTGCCTGCCTGCCTGCCTGCCTGCCTGCCTGCCTGCCTGCCTGCCTGCCTGCCTGCCTGCCTGCCTGCCTGCCTGCCTGCCTGCCTGCCTGCCTGCCTGCCTGCCTGCCTGCCTGCCTGCCTGCCTGCCTGCCTGCCTGCCTGCCTGCCTGCCTGCCTGCCTGCCTGCCTGCCTGCCTGCCTGCCTGCCTGCCTGCCTGCCTGCCTGCCTGCCTGCCTGCCTGCCTGCCTGCCTGCCTGCCTGCCTGCCTGCCTGCCTGCCTGCCTGCCTGCCTGCCTGCCTGCCTGCCTGCCTGCCTGCCTGCCTGCCTGCCTGCCTGCCTGCCTGCCTGCCTGCCTGCCTGCCTGCCTGCCTGCCTGCCTGCCTGCCTGCCTGCCTGCCTGCCTGCCTGCCTGCCTGCCTGCCTGCCTGCCTGCCTGCCTGCCTGCCTGCCTGCCTGCCTGCCTGCCTGCCTGCCTGCCTGCCTGCCTGCCTGCCTGCCTGCCTGCCTGCCTGCCTGCCTGCCTGCCTGCCTGCCTGCCTGCCTGCCTGCCTGCCTGCCTGCCTGCCTGCCTGCCTGCCTGCCTGCCTGCCTGCCTGCCTGCCTGCCTGCCTGCCTGCCTGCCTGCCTGCCTGCCTGCCTGCCTGCCTGCCTGCCTGCCTGCCTGCCTGCCTGCCTGCCTGCCTGCCTGCCTGCCTGCCTGCCTGCCTGCCTGCCTGCCTGCCTGCCTGCCTGCCTGCCTGCCTGCCTGCCTGCCTGCCTGCCTGCCTGCCTGCCTGCCTGCCTGCCTGCCTGCCTGCCTGCCTGCCTGCCTGCCTGCCTGCCTGCCTGCCTGCCTGCCTGCCTGCCTGCCTGCCTGCCTGCCTGCCTGCCTGCCTGCCTGCCTGCCTGCCTGCCTGCCTGCCTGCCTGCCTGCCTGCCTGCCTGCCTGCCTGCCTGCCTGCCTGCCTGCCTGCCTGCCTGCCTGCCTGCCTGCCTGCCTGCCTGCCTGCCTGCCTGCCTGCCTGCCTGCCTGCCTGCCTGCCTGCCTGCCTGCCTGCCTGCCTGCCTGCCTGCCTGCCTGCCTGCCTGCCTGCCTGCCTGCCTGCCTGCCTGCCTGCCTGCCTGCCTGCCTGCCTGCCTGCCTGCCTGCCTGCCTGCCTGCCTGCCTGCCTGCCTGCCTGCCTGCCTGCCTGCCTGCCTGCCTGCCTGCCTGCCTGCCTGCCTGCCTGCCTGCCTGCCTGCCTGCCTGCCTGCCTGCCTGCCTGCCTGCCTGCCTGCCTGCCTGCCTGCCTGCCTGCCTGCCTGCCTGCCTGCCTGCCTGCCTGCCTGCCTGCCTGCCTGCCTGCCTGCCTGCCTGCCTGCCTGCCTGCCTGCCTGCCTGCCTGCCTGCCTGCCTGCCTGCCTGCCTGCCTGCCTGCCTGCCTGCCTGCCTGCCTGCCTGCCTGCCTGCCTGCCTGCCTGCCTGCCTGCCTGCCTGCCTGCCTGCCTGCCTGCCTGCCTGCCTGCCTGCCTGCCTGCCTGCCTGCCTGCCTGCCTGCCTGCCTGCCTGCCTGCCTGCCTGCCTGCCTGCCTGCCTGCCTGCCTGCCTGCCTGCCTGCCTGCCTGCCTGCCTGCCTGCCTGCCTGCCTGCCTGCCTGCCTGCCTGCCTGCCTGCCTGCCTGCCTGCCTGCCTGCCTGCCTGCCTGCCTGCCTGCCTGCCTGCCTGCCTGCCTGCCTGCCTGCCTGCCTGCCTGCCTGCCTGCCTGCCTGCCTGCCTGCCTGCCTGCCTGCCTGCCTGCCTGCCTGCCTGCCTGCCTGCCTGCCTGCCTGCCTGCCTGCCTGCCTGCCTGCCTGCCTGCCTGCCTGCCTGCCTGCCTGCCTGCCTGCCTGCCTGCCTGCCTGCCTGCCTGCCTGCCTGCCTGCCTGCCTGCCTGCCTGCCTGCCTGCCTGCCTGCCTGCCTGCCTGCCTGCCTGCCTGCCTGCCTGCCTGCCTGCCTGCCTGCCTGCCTGCCTGCCTGCCTGCCTGCCTGCCTGCCTGCCTGCCTGCCTGCCTGCCTGCCTGCCTGCCTGCCTGCCTGCCTGCCTGCCTGCCTGCCTGCCTGCCTGCCTGCCTGCCTGCCTGCCTGCCTGCCTGCCTGCCTGCCTGCCTGCCTGCCTGCCTGCCTGCCTGCCTGCCTGCCTGCCTGCCTGCCTGCCTGCCTGCCTGCCTGCCTGCCTGCCTGCCTGCCTGCCTGCCTGCCTGCCTGCCTGCCTGCCTGCCTGCCTGCCTGCCTGCCTGCCTGCCTGCCTGCCTGCCTGCCTGCCTGCCTGCCTGCCTGCCTGCCTGCCTGCCTGCCTGCCTGCCTGCCTGCCTGCCTGCCTGCCTGCCTGCCTGCCTGCCTGCCTGCCTGCCTGCCTGCCTGCCTGCCTGCCTGCCTGCCTGCCTGCCTGCCTGCCTGCCTGCCTGCCTGCCTGCCTGCCTGCCTGCCTGCCTGCCTGCCTGCCTGCCTGCCTGCCTGCCTGCCTGCCTGCCTGCCTGCCTGCCTGCCTGCCTGCCTGCCTGCCTGCCTGCCTGCCTGCCTGCCTGCCTGCCTGCCTGCCTGCCTGCCTGCCTGCCTGCCTGCCTGCCTGCCTGCCTGCCTGCCTGCCTGCCTGCCTGCCTGCCTGCCTGCCTGCCTGCCTGCCTGCCTGCCTGCCTGCCTGCCTGCCTGCCTGCCTGCCTGCCTGCCTGCCTGCCTGCCTGCCTGCCTGCCTGCCTGCCTGCCTGCCTGCCTGCCTGCCTGCCTGCCTGCCTGCCTGCCTGCCTGCCTGCCTGCCTGCCTGCCTGCCTGCCTGCCTGCCTGCCTGCCTGCCTGCCTGCCTGCCTGCCTGCCTGCCTGCCTGCCTGCCTGCCTGCCTGCCTGCCTGCCTGATTGCGTGGGTAAGTGTTTGCATCGAGCTCTGAAAATAACGATTTTTTCACCCGGTTCCAGACCCCCTCTGATCGTGCCAGTGCCACATCTTGTGTAGTTTTGTTCATAGATTACTTTTGTGTATCTTTTTGGGGTTTAATTTACTGTTTAAGGAGTGCTTTTTTGGATTTCTTTTTTTTCACTGGTTGGCTTTCCGCAGTGTGCAGGTCGCCATGGCCGACCACGCACGAGGCGGTACAAAGCCCATTGATTCTGACATAACTACTCGTGAGAATGGCATCTCATTCGTTGCGTTGAGTGAGTTCCCCATACAGCAATACGTTAACGCTTTTCACCGCAGCCTCCCAGATCTGCATATTACACATGCCTCACGCATTCCCAATGGACGCGTGGCTTTTTATCTAAGCACGCGGCAGTCTGTTGCAACCGCCATCCTAAATGGTTTTGATTTTACAGTCTGTTGCAACCGCCATCCTAAATGGTTTTGATTTTAAGGAAGCCTATGTCGAGGTGACTCCCCTCGTTAAACCAGCAATACGGCTTGTTTTCTCCAACGTTTACCCTGAAATACCCAACTCTGCTCTCATCAACAAACTGTCGGGCATTTGTAAAATGGTGTCCCCAATCAAATCTATCCCGCTTGGTTCTAGAGACCGCAGTCTGTCCCATATATTGTCCTTTAGGAGACAGGTGTATATTTTAATTGAACCCAATATTACTCTTCCCAGCTACATTTCGTTATCCAACAATAATGTTAATTACAGAGTTTTTCTTTCGACTGATTCCGCCAAGTGTTTTAACTGCGGTGAGGTAGGCCACCTCAGTAAAGCGTGCAAGAAGACCAAGTGCACGGGTGAGCCCACCAGTGACACCAACCCTCTAAATCCGCCCCCAGTCTTCGCCCACGGCAAATCTGGCTCCAAAAGACCGCACTCCCCACAGTCCCCGTCACCTACCTCTAAACCTTCCCGGTCACCTTCCCCTCGTCCAACAGCTGCTAGTGCTACTGCCCCTTCCAAATCCACTCCTTCCCGACCCGCTCCTACCCAATCCACTCCTACCCGATCTGCTCCTTCCCAATCAACTCCTACCCGACCCGCCCCTACCTCGTCCACCCCTGCCCGATCCGTCTCTACCCAATCTACTCCTACCCGATCCGCGCCTACCCCGTCCACCCCTCCCCGATCCGTCCCTACCCAATCCACTCCTACCCGACCCGCTTCTTCCCAATCAACTCCTACCCGACCCGCCCCTACCCAATCAACTCCTACCCGACCCACTACCAGCCGATCAACTCCTACCCGACCCACTACCAGCCGATCAACTCCTACCCGATCCACTATCAGCCGATCAACTCCTACCCGACCCGCCCCTACCCAATCTACCCCTACCCGACCCGCCCCTACCCAATCAACTCCTACCCAACCCGCCCCTGCCCAATCCACTCCTACCCGACTCCCTACTACCGGATCCACACCAACCCGATCCACTCCCATACCGTCCGCTTCCATCCGACCTCTCATCACTACTCAGCCTGCATCAGCCGAGCCTGCTCCCCCTCAGCCCACCACTTCCCCCCCTCCCTCGTCCACGACCATACCCCCTGACAAAGCAGGCCCCAGTTCTCGGCCCCAGACCCCCACCCGTAACGCCCAGATGGCAACGGGGGACGAACATGAACCCGCTACCCCCCGACCTTTTTGGTCGCCGCCTTCTGTCTCTCGACAACAAGAGCGACCACTCTTTTCTATGGTGGTTGCCAGAAAGAAGAGAAAGGTGTCCCCGGATGAAACCCCTTTCCCAATGACCCCCCTACTACCATCATCCCCCACCCCTCCCTCACAGTCTATGCCGTCCTCCCCTCCATGCTCTCCCATGGACGAGCAAGACAACTCCGACCGTGAATCTGTCTCGTCAGATACGAGTCAGTCCACTCCGGATGAGGATATGCTCTCTGGCCTCAACTTTCAGCGAGGCCCACTTGATGAAGATGATATGATCAAATTCCTCAAGTCTGTGAAATCAAGCAAGAGAGCTGATAGGGTCGCCCGGAAATTTACCAGCAATATTCCGGGTCTGGTACAGCAACTAAAGTCAGTGCGAAGTAACCCTATTTTGTTGAGACGACAACAACGGAGGGTGAGCCATTTGATTGATAGGCTTCAACCCGACGACTCCCGTCCCACGTGTAACAATGAATAATTTTGTGTTGTCTTTTTTTGTTATCATGGCACTAAGTATCGCCACGTTGAACACCGGCGGGTGCTCAGAAGTGTTAAAAAACATTAGTGTTCGTACTTATGTAGACCTCAACTTAAATAACCCGGATGTTGTTCTCCTGCAGGAAACGAACAATTTGAACAATTATTCTTCGTGCTGGTCTCATTGGCCCTATAGCGTCCACTGCGCGCAGAGTGACTCGCGAGGCACTGGTGTTGCAACGCTTTTCAAGAACGGCCCCTATCTTGACATCTTAACAACAACCGTCGTCTTTCCAAACCATCTTTTATATAACAAATTCAAGGCTGGAAATGACGTATTTCATTTATATAACTTCCTTATCCCCCAGACGGATGCAAAAGCAAAAGAATGCATCCAGTCTTTCCTCTCCCACTCCTCGGGTCACTCCGATGGTTCTTTTATCATTGGAGGTGACCTCAACTGTACGGTAAATCCCACCCTTGATCGCTTCCGCAACCCTGTCGAAAAAAGACACAAAATCGCTCAAGCCCTACAAAACTCGTTCGATGAAATTGGAGTCTGCGACGTTTGGCGCAGGCGAAACCCAACCAGCCAGGAGTACACTTGGTTTCGCAACAGACATGACAATGATGGCTGTAGGCCCATGTCTAAAGCTAGACTTGACAAATTTCTCCTCTCCGATGAACTTTTGCCGGCTGTCTCGGCTTGCAACATCGTGGCTTGCGCCATTTCAGACCACAGCTCCGTTTCCATGAAACTAAAAACATCCTGCGTTAAGCTAAGTGGAAGTTCGCATTGGCACTTTAACAACTCTCTCCTTCAAAACAAAGAGTACACAGATTGTGTCACCCTTTTCCTTCAACAATGGCGCCTTCAGAAATCCAATTTCAGCGACCTAGGAACCTGGTGGGACATTGGAAAACGAAACATTAAAACCCTTTCTCAGATGCTCGGCGCTAAGAATGCCCAGAACAAAAGACGGGCTGCAAAGATCCTTAATGATAAGATTGAAGAGCTCAATTCATCATCTTCTTTGTTATCAACCGATACCCGGAACACCCTTAAAGAAGATATCAATTCCTTGAAATTTCTGTACGAACAGGAGGCCAGAGGGGCCCTCATACGAGCTCGTTTCAAACACGTGAGCGAAGTGGACACGTGTTCGAACTATTTCTTTAGCATGGAAAAGTCGCGCTCCTCGAGCAAACGCATCTCGCAAATTCGGCTCTCTTCCGGAATAGTCACCGACGATCCAACCGAAATCGCCTCGCACGTGCAAACTTTCTATAGAGATCTCTATAAACGGGTAGAGACTGACAACGAGGCCAGAGACCTTGTACTCCAAAATATCCCCACTCTTGACCCCTGCGACGCGGAGGACTGCGATGGGCCAATCACAGGCGAAGAATTGAACATAGCCGTCAACCAAATGGCGCATAATAAAGCCCCCGGCCTCGACGGCCTTACTTCTGAATTCTACCAGTTTTTCTGGCCTACCCTTAAAAATGATTTCTTCGAAGTTTTCAACGACTCTATCTACACAGGGTCGCTTCCCGTTTCCTGCAGGAGAGCAATAATCACCCTTCTCCCCAAAAAGGGAGACCTTCTGGATATTGCCAACTGGCGCCCCGTTTCTCTATTAAACACTGATTATAAGATTTTTGCCAAAGCCATTACCAACAGACTTAAAACTTGTATTGGTCAAATTGTCCAACAGGACCAGAGCTACGGGGTGCCAGAACGCTCCATATACGATAATATCAATCTCATTAGAGATAGTATTACTTTCTGTAACTCCCAAAACTTACCACTTGCTCTTCTGAATTTAGATCAGAAGAAAGCCTTCGACAGCGTCGATCACGATTACTTGTTGAAAACAATGAGTGCGATGGGCTTTGGCCGTCGTTTTCTCTCCTATATCAGAGTACTGTACTCTGGCACACAGAGCATGGTCAAGGTGGGCAGTTCACTCACCCCTCCCTTCTCGTTTGAGAAAGGGATCAGACAGGGGTGCCCGCTCTCAGGCCTCCTGTATTCCATCGCCATTGAGCCGTTTTTGCACACCCTGCGTGTAAAACTCTCAGAGAGTGGCCTTCAACTGCCGTGCTCGAGTCAAAGATCCATCGCCGTCACGGCGTATGCTGATGACGTTACCGTTTTCGTAACTCGTGATCGTGATTTCGACGTTGTCGAAGGTGTGTACAATTTGTACAGCCGAGCCTCTGCCGCAAGGCTAAACCAGAAAAAGTCCCAAGGTCTGTGGGTCGGATCATGGACTCGCCGAACTGATACCCCTCTCGGCTTCGTATGGAATAATGAAGGCCTCGTTTTTCTTGGTGTACACCTCGGTAATTCCAACCATTTTGTACAAAAAAACTGGACTATCAGCCGCCAAAGAGTTGACAAGTGTCTCTCCCGCTGGAAGAGACTTTCCCAACAAATGTCTTTCAAAGGCCGGGTTTTGATCGCTAATCAACTTGCCGCCTCCAAACTTTTCCATTTATTGGCAACTATTTCTCCTCCCCAGCAGGTCCTTGGTGAACTCCAAGAAAAACTAGTTAAGTTTATTTGGAACGATGGTAGGCACTGGCTTAATAGACAAACTGTTTATCAAAGTCCGATCAGAGGGGGTCTGGGACTAACGTGTCTCCAGGCCCGCATGCTAACTTTTCGTTACAATTTACTTGTTTCCTTTATCTCCAAACCACACCACCACCCAAGTTACGATTTCTTACGGCACTTTCTTCGGAAATACCGCAAACTCGGCGTTGACCGTGAACTGTTTGCCACAAAATTGAAACCCGTCTTTTTCTGCCACCTCCCTACTTTTCAAAGTGAACTCTTGCATGCCTGGGACACAATCGGAGCTCGCTTTGCAACACTGCCTACTGATTATGTTTTTTGTACTAAATTACCGATTATTAGTTATTTATTTCCACGAGTCGACAGAGACGACAATAGCCTTGGCGGGCGACTTGCGGCGTGTGGGATCCGACTCGTCGGGGATCTGCTGGACGACAATGGAACTTGGCTTCCTGCCGAACATTTCCAGACAGCGTCCGCTGTCCGACTGTCTGCCAGGTGTCTCTCCAGGGACGTGGAGGACATCCAAGCCATCATCTCTCCGGTGCTCACCACCAGGCACCGTATGAAGCCAACAACAGCAACAACGCAGCAGTCAGCCCACGACGCTCATTGCCCCGTGTCCCTTGATATCAAGATCTTGGTTGACACGGACGGGCTGACTGCAAATTCCAAAATCATTTACGAAGCTTTTAATCGTATCATCAACTCCTTGCCGCCCACTACTCCCATTTATCTACAACGGACTGGGCACATACCGGAGGACAAACACATGCAATGGAAGAGCGTCTACCAACTTCCGACATCGAAACGAGAGGGAGACGCCCAGTACAGGCTCCTCCACAACATCCTGCCGTCCCTTCAAGTCTTACAACACATTGACCCCGACATCCCCCGGCAGTGCGGTTGGTGCGGTGACGAGGGGACCATCACCCATTTATTCGTCACCTGCCCAGCCATACAGCCATCCCTCACTCTACTCCATACTCTGCTACACAGACTGCTCCCAGACTCAACTCTGGACTTCACCCACTACTGGATGCTTGTCCCACACGCCAGAGGTCGCCCGCCTGAGGTTGTCCGTCTCTGTAATTACCTTATAATGAGTTTTAAACATGTACTTTATCGTTTATATGTAAAGGCAAATTTCTGTGATCATTTCTTTATTTGGCAGAACCGCATAAGGTACAAAATTATGTCTGAATTTCTGTTTTATAAATCATCTAACGACCTTTCCAGTTTCAAAACAAAGTGGGCCCATAACGACGCCATATTTATGTTACAAGATTCACAATTTATTTGGATGTTGTAGACAAAGATTTTTCTTCAGCATTTTAACCATGTTCTTGTAACCTAATGTCTGTCGACTGGAACTGTCCTTTGATTTATTTGCAATATATGTTCGTAATGATTTTGTGACAATAAAGTTCCAGTTTAAAATGCAAAAAATGCCTGCCTGCCTGCCTGCCTGCCTGCCTGCCTGCCTGCCTGCCTGCCTGCCTGCCTGCCTGCCTGCCTGCCTGCCTGCCTGCCTGCCTGCCTGCCTGCCTGCCTGCCTGCCTGCCTGCCTGCCTGCCTGCCTGCCTGCCTGCCTGCCTGCCTGCCTGCCTGCCTGCCTGCCTGCCTGCCTGCCTGCCTGCCTGCCTGCCTGCCTGCCTGCCTGCCTGCCTGCCTGCCTGCCTGCCTGCCTGCCTGCCTGCCTGCCTGCCTGCCTGCCTGCCTGCCTGCCTGCCTGCCTGCCTGCCTGCCTGCCTGCCTGCCTGCCTGCCTGCCTGCCTGCCTGCCTGCCTGCCTGCCTGCCTGCCTGCCTGCCTGCCTGCCTGCCTGCCTGCCTGCCTGCCTGCCTGCCTGCCTGCCTGCCTGCCTGCCTGCCTGCCTGCCTGCCTGCCTGCCTGCCTGCCTGCCTGCCTGCCTGCCTGCCTGCCTGCCTGCCTGCCTGCCTGCCTGCCTGCCTGCCTGCCTGCCTGCCTGCCTGCCTGCCTGCCTGCCTGCCTGCCTGCCTGCCTGCCTGCCTGCCTGCCTGCCTGCCTGCCTGCCTGCCTGCCTGCCTGCCTGCCTGCCTGCCTGCCTGCCTGCCTGCCTGCCTGCCTGCCTGCCTGCCTGCCTGCCTGCCTGCCTGCCTGCCTGCCTGCCTGCCTGCCTGCCTGCCTGCCTGCCTGCCTGCCTGCCTGCCTGCCTGCCTGCCTGCCTGCCTGCCTGCCTGCCTGCCTGCCTGCCTGCCTGCCTGCCTGCCTGCCTGCCTGCCTGCCTGCCTGCCTGCCTGCCTGCCTGCCTGCCTGCCTGCCTGCCTGCCTGCCTGCCTGCCTGCCTGCCTGCCTGCCTGCCTGCCTGCCTGCCTGCCTGCCTGCCTGCCTGCCTGCCTGCCTGCCTGCCTGCCTGCCTGCCTGCCTGCCTGCCTGCCTGCCTGCCTGCCTGCCTGCCTGCCTGCCTGCCTGCCTGCCTGCCTGCCTGCCTGCCTGCCTGCCTGCCTGCCTGCCTGCCTGCCTGCCTGCCTGCCTGCCTGCCTGCCTGCCTGCCTGCCTGCCTGCCTGCCTGCCTGCCTGCCTGCCTGCCTGCCTGCCTGCCTGCCTGCCTGCCTGCCTGCCTGCCTGCCTGCCTGCCTGCCTGCCTGCCTGCCTGCCTGCCTGCCTGCCTGCCTGCCTGCCTGCCTGCCTGCCTGCCTGCCTGCCTGCCTGCCTGCCTGCCTGCCTGCCTGCCTGCCTGCCTGCCTGCCTGCCTGCCTGCCTGCCTGCCTGCCTGCCTGCCTGCCTGCCTGCCTGCCTGCCTGCCTGCCTGCCTGCCTGCCTGCCTGCCTGCCTGCCTGCCTGCCTGCCTGCCTGCCTGCCTGCCTGCCTGCCTGCCTGCCTGCCTGCCTGCCTGCCTGCCTGCCTGCCTGCCTGCCTGCCTGCCTGCCTGCCTGCCTGCCTGCCTGCCTGCCTGCCTGCCTGCCTGCCTGCCTGCCTGCCTGCCTGCCTGCCTGCCTGCCTGCCTGCCTGCCTGCCTGCCTGCCTGCCTGCCTGCCTGCCTGCCTGCCTGCCTGCCTGCCTGCCTGCCTGCCTGCCTGCCTGCCTGCCTGCCTGCCTGCCTGCCTGCCTGCCTGCCTGCCTGCCTGCCTGCCTGCCTGCCTGCCTGCCTGCCTGCCTGCCTGCCTGCCTGCCTGCCTGCCTGCCTGCCTGCCTGCCTGCCTGCCTGCCTGCCTGCCTGCCTGCCTGCCTGCCTGCCTGCCTGCCTGCCTGCCTGCCTGCCTGCCTGCCTGCCTGCCTGCCTGCCTGCCTGCCTGCCTGCCTGCCTGCCTGCCTGCCTGCCTGCCTGCCTGCCTGCCTGCCTGCCTGCCTGCCTGCCTGCCTGCCTGCCTGCCTGCCTGCCTGCCTGCCTGCCTGCCTGCCTGCCTGCCTGCCTGCCTGCCTGCCTGCCTGCCTGCCTGCCTGCCTGCCTGCCTGCCTGCCTGCCTGCCTGCCTGCCTGCCTGCCTGCCTGCCTGCCTGCCTGCCTGCCTGCCTGCCTGCCTGCCTGCCTGCCTGCCTGCCTGCCTGCCTGCCTGCCTGCCTGCCTGCCTGCCTGCCTGCCTGCCTGCCTGCCTGCCTGCCTGCCTGCCTGCCTGCCTGCCTGCCTGCCTGCCTGCCTGCCTGCCTGCCTGCCTGCCTGCCTGCCTGCCTGCCTGCCTGCCTGCCTGCCTGCCTGCCTGCCTGCCTGCCTGCCTGCCTGCCTGCCTGCCTGCCTGCCTGCCTGCCTGCCTGCCTGCCTGCCTGCCTGCCTGCCTGCCTGCCTGCCTGCCTGCCTGCCTGCCTGCCTGCCTGCCTGCCTGCCTGCCTGCCTGCCTGCCTGCCTGCCTGCCTGCCTGCCTGCCTGCCTGCCTGCCTGCCTGCCTGCCTGCCTGCCTGCCTGCCTGCCTGCCTGCCTGCCTGCCTGCCTGCCTGCCTGCCTGCCTGCCTGCCTGCCTGCCTGCCTGCCTGCCTGCCTGCCTGCCTGCCTGCCTGCCTGCCTGCCTGCCTGCCTGCCTGCCTGCCTGCCTGCCTGCCTGCCTGCCTGCCTGCCTGCCTGCCTGCCTGCCTGCCTGCCTGCCTGCCTGCCTGCCTGCCTGCCTGCCTGCCTGCCTGCCTGCCTGCCTGCCTGCCTGCCTGCCTGCCTGCCTGCCTGCCTGCCTGCCTGCCTGCCTGCCTGCCTGCCTGCCTGCCTGCCTGCCTGCCTGCCTGCCTGCCTGCCTGCCTGCCTGCCTGCCTGCCTGCCTGCCTGCCTGCCTGCCTGCCTGCCTGCCTGCCTGCCTGCCTGCCTGCCTGCCTGCCTGCCTGCCTGCCTGCCTGCCTGCCTGCCTGCCTGCCTGCCTGCCTGCCTGCCTGCCTGCCTGCCTGCCTGCCTGCCTGCCTGCCTGCCTGCCTGCCTGCCTGCCTGCCTGCCTGCCTGCCTGCCTGCCTGCCTGCCTGCCTGCCTGCCTGCCTGCCTGCCTGCCTGCCTGCCTGCCTGCCTGCCTGCCTGATTGCGTGGGTAATTGTTTGCATCGAGCTCTGAAAATAACGTTTTTTTCACCCGGTTCCAGACCCCCTCTGATCGTGCCAGTGCCACATCTTGTGCCACATTTTGTTCATAGATTACTTTTGTGTATCTTTCTGGGGTTTAATTTACTGTTTAAGGAGTGCTTTTTTGGATTTCTTTTTTTCACTGGTTGGCTTTCCGCAGTGTGCAGGTCGCCATGGCCGACCACGCACGAGGCGGTACAAAGCCCATTGATTCTGACATAACTACTCGTGAGAATGGCATCTCATTCGTTGCGTTGAGTGAGTTCCCCATACAGCAATACGTTAACGCTTTTCACCGCAGCCTCCCAGATCTGCATATTACACATGCCTCACGCATTCCCAACGGACGCGTGGCTTTTTATCTAAGCACGCGGCAGTCTGTTGCAACCGCCATCCTAAATGGTTTTGATTTCAAGGAAGCCTATGTCGAGGTGACTACCCTCGTTAAACCAGCAATACGGCTTGTCTTCTCCAACGTTTACCCTGAAATACCCAACTCTGCTCTCATCAACAAACTGTCGGGCATTTGTAAAATGGTGTCCCCAATCAAATCCATCCCGCTTGGTTCTAGAGACCGCAGTCTGTCACATATATTGTCCTTTAGGAGACAGGTGTATATTTTAATTGAACCCAATATTACTCTTCCCAGCTACATTTCGTTATCCAACAATAATGTTAATAACAGAGTTTTTCTTTCGACTGATTCCGCCAAGTGTTTTAACTGCGGTGAGGTAGGCCACCTCAGTAAAGCGTGCAAGAAGACCAAGTGCACGGGTGAGCCCACCAGTGACGACAACCCTCTAAATCCGCCCCCAGTCTTCGCCCACAGCAAATCTGGCTCCAAAAGACCGCACTCCCCACAGTCCCCGTCACCTATCTCTAAACCTTCCCGGTCACCTTCCCCTCGTCCAACAGCTGCTAGTGCTACTGCCCCTTCCAAATCCACTCCTTCCCGACCCGCTCCTACCCAATCCACTCCTACCCGATCTGCTCCTTCCCAATCAACTCCTACCCGACCCGCCCCTACCTCGTCCACCCCTGCCCGATCCGTCACTACCCAATCTACTCCTACCCGATCCGCGCCTACCCCGTCCACCCCTCCCCGATCCGTCCCTACCCAATCCACTCCTACCCGACCCGCTCCTTCCCAATCAACTCCTACCTGACCCGCCCCTACCCAATCAACTCCTACCCGACCCACTACCAGCCGATCAACTCCTACCCGACCCGCCCCTACCCAATCAACTCCTACCCGATCCACTATCAGCCGATCAACTCCTACCCGCCCGGCCCCTACCCAATCTACCCCTACCCGACCCGCCCCTACCCAATCAACTCCTACCCAACCCGCCCCTGCCCAATCCACTCCTACCCGACTCCCTACTACCGGATCCACACCAACCCGATCCACTCCCATACCGTCCGCTTTCATCCGACCCCTCATCACTACTCAGCCTGCATCAGCCGAGCCTGCTCCCCCTCAGCCCACCACTTCCCCCCTCCCTCGTCCACGACCATACCCCCTGACAACTCAGGCCCCAGTTCTCGGCCTCAGACCCCCATCCGTAAAGCCCAGATGGCAACGGGGGACGAACATGAACCCGCTACCCCCGACCTTTTTGGTCGCCGCCTTCTGTCTCTCGACAACAAGAGCCACCACTCTTTTCTATGGTGGTTGCCAGAAAGAAGAGAAAGGTGTCCCCGGATGAAACCCCTTTTCCAATGACCCCCCTACTACCATCATCCCCCACCCCTCCCTCACAGTCTATGCCGTCCTCCCCTCCATGCTCTCCCATGGACGAGCAAGACAACTCCGACCGTGAATCTGTCTCGTCAGATACGAGTCAGTCCACTCCGGATGAGGATATGCTCTCTGGCCTCAACTTTCAGCGAGGCCCACTTGATGAAGATGATATGATCAAATTCCTCAAGTCTGTGAAATCAAGCAAGAGAGCTGATAGGGTCGCCCGGAAATTTACCAGCAATATTCCGGGTCTGGTACAGCAACTAAAGTCAGTGCGAAGTAACCCTATTTTGTTGAGACGACAACAACGGAGGGTGAGCCATTTGATTGATAGGCTTCAACCCGACGACTCCCGTCCCACGTGTAACAATGAATAATTTTGTGTTGTCTTTTTTTGTTATCATGGCACTAAGTATCGCCACGTTGAACACCGGCGGGTGCTCAGAAGTGTTAAAAAACATTAGTGTTCGTACTTATGTAGACCTCAACTTAAATAACCCGGATGTTGTTCTCCTGCAGGAAACGAACAATTTGAACAATTATTCTTCGTGCTGGTCTCATTGGCCCTATAGCGTCCACTGCGCGCAGAGTGACTCGCGAGGCACTGGTGTTGCAACGCTTTTCAAGAACGGCCCCTATCTTGACATCTTAACAACAACCGTCGTTTTTCCAAACCATCTTTTATATAACAAATTCAAGGCTGGAAATGACGTATTTCATTTATATAACTTCCTTATCCCCCAGACGGATGCAAAAGCGAAAGAATGCATCCAGTCTTTCCTCTCCCACTCCTCGGGTCACACCGATGGTTCTTTTATAATTGGAGGTGACCTCAACTGTACGGTAAATCCCACCCTTGATCGCTTCCGCAACCCTGTCGAAAAAAGACACAAAATCGCTCAAGCCCTACAAAACTCGTTCGATGAAATTAGAGTCTGCGACGTTTGGCGCAGGCGAAACCCAACCAGCCAGGAGTACACTTGGTTTCGCAACAGACATGACAATGACGGCTGTAGGCCCATGTCTAAAGCTAGACTTGACAAATTTCTCCTCTCCGATGAACTTTTGCCGGCTGTCTCGGCTTGCAACATCGTGGCTTGCGCCATTTCAGACCACAGCTCCGTTTCCATGAAACTAAAAACATCAACACGGTGAGAGTAATTTTGAAATAATGAGATTCTCCCATTTTCTACTTTTCTCCTGTGAAAACAAGTGGCATAAAACAAAATTCCCAATTCTTCGGGAAAAAGAAACCGTTTCCTTTATTTTGCAGTTAATGAAGTTTGAGGACCATATTTTCCAGTGAAATCCATTATTTTTTCTGGCACTGACAAATTTTACACCAAAATATGTAAAGTGTAACAGAGAATGGAAGTCCTACTGGAAATCCTAGTGGAAATCCTTATTGTAGGACGTCCATTCGCCTCGCGGAATGGAAGTCCTACAATTGTAGGACGTCCATTCGCCCCCCGGAATGGAAGTCCTACAATTGTAGGACGTCCATTCGCCTCTCGGAATGGAAGTCCTACAATTGTAGGACGTCCATTCGCCTCCCGGAATGGAAGTCCTACAATTGTAGGACGTCCATTCGCCTCTCGGAATGGAAGTCCTACAATTGTAGGACGTCCATTCGCCCCCCGGAATGGAAGTCCTACAATTGTAGGACGTCCATTCGCCTCTCGGAATGGAAGTCCTACAATTGTAGGACGTCTATTCGCCTCCCGGAATGGAAGTCCTACAATTCGCCTCTCGGAATGGAAGTCCTACAATTGTAGGACGTCCATTCGCCTCTCGGAATGGAAGTCCTACAATTGTAGGACGTCCATTCGCCTCCCGGAATGGAAGTCCTACAATTGTAGGACGTCCATTCGCCTCGCGGAATAGAAGTCCTACAATTGTAGGACGTCCATTCGCCTCCCGGAATGGAAGTCCTACAATTGTAGGACGTCCATTCGCCTCGCGGAATGGAAGTCCTACAATTGTAGGACGTCCATTCGCCTCCCGGAATGGAAGTCCTACAATTGTAGGACGTCCATTCGTCTCCCGGACCAACAATATTGCGTTTTGAAATTACGCTTTTAAATCACTAACCCCGATATTTTAAAGATAAAAATCAATCTGAAGCGTTTCAAAGTAGAACCTTTACAAATGCACATTTTTGAAAAAAAATCCGACTTTACACATAATTATTTGCAAAATAATTATTAAGGTCACATAATTATTTGGTCACTCTGCCTTTGAGAAAGGTCCTGCTAGGATCGAAACGTCAGGCCCACTAAATTTTAGATAATTATTTGCAATTTGCAAATAATCAGGAATTTTGATGTTTCAACAACATCTTCGTCATTTTCAAACTACGATGTGTCAGTTGACTCAAATATTTTTTTTCCGTTCACCCATCCGACACAGAATAACATGCCATTTGCTCGATGTACAAAGCTTTATGGGTACGAGAAGTACCAATCGGCACCCTTCATAAGAATCCAGCTATCCTAGGCCTAGGATCACATATTAAAATGATTATGTTTTCGCTGTACAAAGTTGGGGTACGAAGGGGTGCCAATCGGTACCCTTCATAAAAAGCCATCCGTCCTACCAATGGAGTTGTAAGCAAGCCCCAGCCCCACAAACTAACCAAATGAAGATGTAGGAATATAGGTTTGTTTTTGCTTTAAGAAATCGACACTAGAATGGACGCAAATGATCTAAGAAAAAGTATATACCCTATACACTTTAATCTGTGCTACAGACAATACAGCTTGAGACAGTTGGGACTGAACTTATACTAGTTTATACAGAAAACAAGTCAAAGAAAATGCAATGAAAATAAAACTATGACTGACGAATAAGACTGAAATTGGGAATTTCCTGTCATATGCAGATTGCAGAGCGAAAAATCCGATGACGGGTTAAGGGCTGAAACAATATGTATTACCCAAACACAAATGAAAAGGCCAAATCAATAAACAAAACTAAAAACGGTAAATCATTCACCAGAGTCCACGCGAAACGACTGGACTGAGAGTGAGAGCGGAGCTGAAAACAAGTGCGAGTACGCCCCGCGATGGCCCCGAAAAGATCCGAGGAAGGTGAAACAAAAGAGTATATCCTGATCCGCGGAAGACTCCAATGGCAGACGGGTCCGCTGCAGGCGAGAACAACAGGTTTCAGGCAAAAGGCAGCGGCACTTCGGGGGGGGGGGAGCTGAGGGGCGATGGCGAAGCTTGGTGGGCCGAGCGTCGGATGACTGCAACATGGCGTGTGATCCGTACTCCTCGTTGGGGAAGGCCCGAGAAAAGTCCACGAAGACTGAGGTCAAGAGAGGAGAACACATCCACAAAAATTGGACCACTAGCCGTTCAACTGAAAGTAAAAGGGGGATCGATCTGCTGGCCGGAATCGGTTCTCTTGACCACCAAAATAAGCGTCAGAGACGCTACTCTGGTAAATGTGAGTGGTACAGCTCGCGTTACACAAAAACAAACTGTGGACAGAGAATTTAGCGACCTTGAGTAACAGCAAACAAAACGGCAATCTGCATTCCAATGTAGAAGAGACTGGTTTGTTGTCTGTACAAACAGGTTATACAAGATACAAGTAAAGGCCCGAGTGGTAGCTGACCGCAGCCCACCTGATTTATGTTATCACTATACATGTCCGTTAGGATTCCCGCCCTTTTTTGAATAAGAGTAAAGCAATATATAACCATGAAGGATGGACATACTCGGGACTATGGCTGGACTCAGTGTAGGCATTCTAGAGACCTGTTTCCTGTAATTATTTGGCTGTCTTAAATCTGTGAAATTATAAACAGAATTTGAGAGTGCTTTGGGTCACAATCGAACGTTTATTCAGTGAATATGGATACCTAGGCAACGTAGCCTTGGGGACTAGCTGAAGTAGTCGCCAAACCGCAAAGCCTGGTGTAAATCGACGTAACGGCTGCGGGTTTGTTTTTCTTTTAGATAAGTAGACTGCATGTACGAACAGGGGTTATGGTGCTGCAGTGTAGCATAGCCAGCCTAGATCACTTTTCGGTTTCAGAACAATGTCACATAAATTGATTTTGGATTGAAATGCGTTGTTTTATAGCAAGCTACGACTTCAACTTTTAAGAAAAAAAAATCCCGATCCGTTTGCTGCTGTGTTGAGAAGAATTGCGCGAGTCGACATTATGAGGTTTGCGCAGGAATATTAATTATTAGCACAACACTTAATGCACAGGTCTGACTAATGGAAAAGCCCTGGTTCAAATTAGACGTGGGCCAAAAACAAAAACAATGCAACGGTAGTAGTACGTACCCATAATTATGGTAGTACTGTACTGGTAGTACATGTACGTGTACTGTACATGTACATACATGCACCGTTCCTTCTGTTATGGACCTTGGCTTGAGGTCATAGGTCAGAAACATGCGCCTTGTGTGCTGATGGTCAGAACATGGATCGGTTGCCTCCTACCTTCATAGTCAGAAAGTGAACACTTGTTGCCGCATTCCTTTGGGGTGACACTCTGACAGGCCGATACAACTATACGTACAGCGTAGTATAGTCATGGAGATACCACGTACATTCAGTTTATTCTGGGTTTTTTTCCTGTCCATCAGATAAGAAAATCTGTTGCACATCATGTATCCCACCAAACTGGGCGAGCACATAGGCCTATGTGTTCAAAGCTTTACCGGTAGCACATAATAAAACACTGTTTACGAGTACCAAATTATGAAAATCTCTTCCCTCTTAATTACAGCACTAACAAATGCCTGACCTGTATCGAATTTTTCAAAAACTAAAGTATATCCACCGTATATCCTGTGCAATTTCCCTCCAAAACAGAAGCCTGACTTTGAGTATTGAATTGAGTATTGAGTATTTATTGATTTGTATTTGAGTATTTAGTATTTATTTAGTATTGAGTATTTATTTATTTGTGTATTTATTTGAGTATTGAATTGAGTATTTATCACGTCTGTGAACAACAAATTCACCGACCATAATTGCTATAAATCTCGAAGAGCTTATGACATTTCTTCGAGATTTACAGTCGAAAGTGCATGCGCTTCTCATAAGTAAACATGATATTCTTTTGTGAGAAACGAAATATTTATACAGTGTACTTTTCTTCCGTTTGGGAATCTGTTTAGTGTAAATAACAGTCTTAGGTAATATCCACCTCAAACCCAATTTAGAGCCCGTTTACATGCCACATTATATACAAGCAATTAATAATGTTGTATAGGCCTACAGTAGGCTACGATAAATATGATACATTCCCTTTTGATCCCAAATAGAGGTGAAAGACGAAAATCAAGGCATGTTATAAATCAATAGAAATAAAAGGGCTGTTCATCGCGGTGGTGTAGATAAGGGTGATCAAAGTCACATGTTATAATTATTGTACACTATACGCATGTACGCTATGAGCGGCGCGTCGCGATTCAGGAGGTCTACCGTCCACGATCGGCCAACAGTCATCAGTCTGCCGTCCCGCTAACTCCACTGCCGCATGTGAATAGTATTGTCATTTACTCGTGCGTACCAAAATCGATATTTTTTTCGCAGGAAATGTGATTCAAATAAAACTGCCGTAAAATTGTCCATTTAAATAGATTGAAAGTATTCACTTTGAAATTTGAATATGTTACCACGAAAATGTGTGCAATAATTCTCAAGTACATTTAACGAAATCCATTCTCATATCAACTTATATACCTTTACAAAAACTGATGCAAATTCGGTCTTCATATCTATGAAATAAATCTATAAAATCTATGAAGTGATTTTGTTTGGAAACAGTATTTAGCGTTAAAATGGTGATACCATAATTACACGGAAACGACGATCCTTCTAATCATATGATCTCCAATAATTCCAATCCGCAATGATCTCAGAAGAAGCCAGTGCATTACTTCGACAAGAAACCCAAGAAAATGCCAAAAATATCGATTGCCTGACGTTTCGATAATGTAAGTTTGCTTCTGCCTTGATCCTGCCAGATTCTGCACTTTGAAAGTGGTCTGCTAGGATGACTCAAAACGTCCGGCTTTTTTTCGGTGTTCCCTATTATAAGTCATCTTGATTATGCCATAGCTAGGCAGATAACAACACTTGTATATTGCATGTTTACAAACCTTCAACAAATTAGCTGAAAATCTTGTAGAAATATTGTTCAATGTAATAATGGAAAAGGTGTGTCCGGGTGGATAATTATAACATTATAATCCTCTTCATGGTTTGAAATACGTTACAGCTATTGTTTAAATCCACTGTTTTAGTTAAGATGAAAATCACAGATATAATGTCCACAGCTATTATTGGGTGTCATGCGTTTCCACCCAGTAAAACCCACCTTGTTTATGAAAAATCTAGAATTTACCGAAAATCTTCAAATATGTCTTTTATCAGTGCTTTGCTTTGTCTGTTATGCCGCTGGCATGTTATTAGCCTATAATCAGATTTGGTATATTTATTTCAGATTTTATTTAATTTTCAATATCAAGCGCCCGATTTATATGCAAATCATATGATAAAAGAGGGCGCTATTTACTCAACTTGTTCTAGTCTGCCCTGAGTGTTTAACATTGACATACATTATGAATGCGATTTAATATTCTCAAGATCACCCCAGAAGATCCTTTTTCAAATCAGGATGTCCTATTGGTTTTTAAAGGGAGTAGTGTTGGTGATTTTCTGTCGAAATTGAAACGGGAACATTATGAAAATTCTATATGATCATATAAGTGAAAGGACTTGTGAAGTTTATTAGTGAGCGCAAGTCGCGTGGCGCAGAAAGCAAGCTTCTTTCAGTAATACAAATATGTTCCATTTAGCTCAACGCGGCCGTAGTTTTAGTGACTTATTTGTATGTTTTCTGTGATCATTTCTTTATTTGGCAGAACCGCATAAAGTACAAAATTATGTCTGAATGTCTGTTTTATAAATCATCTAACGATCTTTCCAGTTTCAAAACAAAGTGGGCCCATAACGACGCCATATTTATGTTACAAGATTCACAATTTATTTGGATGTTGTAGACAAAGATTTTTCTTCAGCATTTTAACCATGTTCTTGTAACCTAATGTCTGTCGACTGGAACTGTCCTTTGATTTATTTGCAATATATGTTTGTAATGATTTTGTGACAATAAAGTTCCAGTTTAAAATGCAAAAAAAATGCCTGCCTGCCTGCCTGCCTGCCTGCACGCCTGCCTGCCTGCACGCCTGCCTGCCTGCACGCCTGCCTGCCTGCACGCCTGCCTGCCTGCACTCCGGGTACAGTACTGTATAAGTATGTACTGTATACGGTGCATTATCAAGGAGGTTCGTACAGTACGTACGCTGCACACTCTAGATTATGTAACGTACAAAAACACAAGTTAGGCATTTGCTGAAGCGGCATGCATGTTCCTTACTTGTCTCTTCTGTCCTATCATGGACGGTCCTATGATCTGAACAGTCTTTAGTTCGTACAATTATCGGTAGTGGGTACTGGGCCCGATCTGGAGAGAATGAGGGGAATTGCGTTATCCCCATCTCGTATTTTCTCGTTACATGTACCGGTACTCATTTTATAAGCAACTTAATTAGCTCTACAAATAAAGCTATCGGTTAAAAAACGATGAGTCGATGACGAAAGTAGGATCTACAGAAAATAGTTCCCCTAAATTTGGTAAATAGTGCAGTTTTCTCCGAGCACATTTAGGCCTAATTGACCTAGACGCATAAATTTCTTATTTAAAAAAAAAAAAAATAGGGTAAAATTATACCGAACGAACTGTTGTATGTTAGTTTTCTCATTTTACTTAGTTACACCATGGAGTCCTCTACCTCCATGGTTACACGTACCTTCAGATCGAGTTTTTGTCAAACAAGGAAGAGATTAGAGTTATATGTCGATACATTTTTAAACTCTTGTCAATACCAGGCCTATGATCGCAAGTGGGCCCCAGGTTCTTGTTCCCTAATAGGGAACTTCCAAATGCACATACGGTCAAAGCTCGACGGTGGATACAGATCGTTGCAACGTGAAGGCAGGAATTTTATTTTATATTATTTTTTATAAAAGGGACATAATTATGTAAGGCGTTCCAATTGTTACAAACTGCTAGGTGACATATACATGTACATGGCCAAATTCTATTTGAGGACTTTCAATAATTTCAAATAGCAGAACCAGAACATACACTTATCCGTCCATTTATCTTCCTCAAGTTCCTAATTCCGCTTTTTAAAAATATTTTAAATAGAGAAATCTGAGGTCCTCGATCGACCGATATATAACATCGATTCACGAACAACTTCGAGTGCCACGTTACTTTGTGCAACACGCTCTTATACGCCAACATGCTCCTGTATTGTTAGGCAGCTAGGGGAGCATGTTGACGTTGAAGAGCGTGTTGACACCCGAGGAGCTGCACACACGTTCTTCATCCCAGCCAATGGTTTGATATAATTACAAATGTTTCAGTGACGTCATTTCCCCCGAAAATAGTCAACAAGGATCTAATTAAATGAGCTCGCTGATCATGCAAAGATTGACAACACCCCATATGGGCCCACCTGTCGCAAGTCATGGAAAGTATAGTGGAAAGTCGAGACAGATAACATAGCGGAGTCTGTTTACAAAAGTACGTGCACACGTGTTCCTTGGTTGTACCATGGTTGTACATGTACACTGTACATGTACATGTACATGTACATATGTACATGTTTGAACTTCGAGTACAGTATAGTGGAGAGTCGTGCACACGTGTTCCTGTCGTCGTTTCCGCGAAAATGGATTCCACATCTTCTGAAGAAGCCTCCAACGAAGAGCTGCCGACAAGAGAGAGTCGGGTAACTTTCATTTACCTATGTAATGTGTATGTGTAGGCCTACCTACGTATAATACTTAGCCTATCTAGCATAATGTTTTTAATGTGCATATAATTTATACCCTGTGGTTTCAGAGATGGGGGAGGCCAAAGCCCCATACGAGTTGCGGTTGTGTCCGTCCATGGCTTCGTACAGCTACTGATGTTTTTAAATTTATTGTTTCCAAAAGATTTTCCTTGTGTTCCACTCCAGTTTCAAAAATAAATATGGCAAGGTGTGGCGGATACAATGAGTACACGTACAATGACGCTCAAATGCAGAACACGGTTTAATCTGCGAAACAAATTACAAATCCACATTAAGAATTACAAAGCCGAATCAAACAATCACAATCAGGAATACAATTAAATTTACATCAATTATGCATGACAAGTAATCATTGCAAATCACACAGAACAATCACTTAACCTAGTTGGTCCGCCCACCATAACAATGCAAATACATGCCCACACCCTTGAGACGTGACTTTCCCACATAGGTCTATCCCCAATTTTGTGTATAAATTGTCTCTAAGAATTAACCAAGTGTATCCCCATAACCTATGAACCTTGCGTAGCATAGATCTAGCATTGATGACCCAGAATCTTTGTCGTAATTGTGACAAGACATACTCCCTTCCAGAATGACCGGATTGCAGATGATAATGCCTCATGATGAGAGATACCACATGGTGGTTCTTTGGCAAAATCGGAGGATGATCGGATTGATCGTTTGGAGCATTTCCCAGACGCCCCCCGATCCTGATGATACCATCATCCGTCAGGATCGGATCCAACTTGTAAAGTTGACCTTTCTTCCTTGTATCTACACAAGACTTATGCAGCTCATCTTCGTCCTTCTTCATACGACTGAATTCCTCCTGAAATGAATGTCTTTGTATGTATTTGATGATGGTGAAGAGGCTTCTCACAAATCACTTACCCCTTCGTCAATGATGCTCGCCACTTCCTTGGTGCGGAGTCAGGCTGGTGTTTCTTGACTGTATGGACACCCTTTTTGGGTGGCTGTATACTACTGCCAACACCCGAGTATCACACACAGTCAAGATATCTGTGGTTCCTGGATACAGTTTACAGTGTACTAAATATGTAATTACTGGGCAAACTACGGTACCCTAATGTATATACACTAACCTACATGTACTAACTAAATGTGCACACACTGTCCTAAACTAGATAAATTAACAAGAGAGGTGTGGCATCTACCATGGTCTGAAGGAGACTGAACCAGTGGGCCTGCCAGTGTGCTTATCTAGTGGATTCTTTTCTCCTTTTATGGAAGTCCCTCCAGTAAAGAAAGGCCAGTGCCAGCATGGGCAAAAAGCCCGCATAAAATTAAATACTACAAAAGGGTGGGGTGGCCTACTCGTCCACCCAGGGAGCTTTCTTAATGTGGTGTGCAAACAATGGTCACTACATCTAGCTCCTCCCTAGATTGTCAGTGAAAACGAGGAAATCGATAATAAGTACTATTAATTACAATTACTTCACCTAGGAAAAATAAAGTTTTTCGCACTTGGTGAGAGATTCTGAACAAATCTTTTTGGCCAATGAACATGTCGACCTGAACGAGTTACTCTAACTGGACGATCGTGGCTCGTTTCTGATACTTTCTTTACAGATGTGTTAGCATTAGATTGTTTCTTAGTTGTTCCTATATCTGGTTCTGTGGTAGTGAAGATATCTTCATCCAAATATGCTACCTTTATCTGTCAATGCTGACTGTCTCACTTTTGCCATTACAATCGAGTTTATAGTGCTTATTAGTTCGGTCTAGGACTCTATCCGGACCTTTGTATGGTTCTTGCAATGGTTTACGCACCGCGTCTGTCCGTACCCACACGTGTGTGCAATTTTCTAGATCTTTATGCAATTGACTTCGTTTTTTAGTTGGTCTAGTTAAAATTGGCCGTAAAGTTGACATATGGTACTTGAGACGGTCGATATAGTTGGATGAATCCATGGGTATCATCACATCACTATCTGCAATTACCAGCTCACAAGGCAATGACAGAGTTGTACCAAAAACCATCTCGGCCACTGAACAGTTAAAGTCACTTTTACAGGTAGTACGTATACTCAAAAGTATTAAGGGTAAAACTTCTGTCCAAAAGCTGGGGTTAGGTTGAGCTTTAATGGCAGATTTTAGCTGTCGGTGAAAGCGTTCTACAATTCCATTAGCTATCGGATGATAGGCTGTTGTGCGGATACGCTTTGATCCTAATATGCGACTAAGCTGCCTGAAAAGAGCTGACTCAAATCGTGAACCTCTGTCTGTCGTTATAATACTTGGAACTCCAAATATTGCGACCCAATGCTTTATAAAAGCTTTGGCGACAGTCTCAGCTGTTATGTCGTGCAGAGGGGTAGCTTCTGGCCACCTTGTAAATCTATCTATGATAGTAAGGATGTAAGTATAACTATCAGATGGAGGAAGAGGTCCTACTATATCGATGTGGACATGGTTAAAACTTGCACTAGGTAGGTTGAAGGTACCGACCGGTGCCATATTGTGGCGGTGTACCTTAGCTTGTTGGCACTTAAGACAACGTGTCCATTTACGAACATCCCTATTAACACTAGGCCAAACAAATCTCTGTTTGACGAGTCGTTGTGTTGCACGTATCCCTGGATGTGCTAATGAGTGTAAAGACTGAAAAATCAAACGCCTTAGCTGTGATGGAACATAAGGTCTAGGTGTACCCGTAGAAACGTCGCAAGTTATTGTACCGTGGGAGGTAGGTAATGGTACTTCTTTGAATTGTAAAAACGACGATTTTCGTAACTTCAAAAGTTCTTCATCATCTTTTTGAAGAGAAGCCATTTCCTCAAAATCAATGTTGGTTTGGCCTGCCTCGATTGAACTGACATATGAACGAGATAAAGCATCAGCCACAACATTTTCCTTGCCTTTCACATAACGGGTATCACCCGAGTATCACACACAGTCAAGATATCTGTGGTTCCTGGATACAGTTTACAGTGTGCGAAATATATAATTACTGGGCAAACTACGGTACCCTAATGTATATACACTAACCTACATGTACTAACTAAATGTGCACACACTGTCTTAAACTAGATAAATTAACAAGAGAGGTGTGGCATCTACCATGGTCTGAAGGAGACTGAACCAGTGGGCCTGCCAGTGTGCTTATGTAGTGGATTCTTTTCTCCTATTATGCAAGTCCCTCCAGTAAAGAAAGGCCAGTGCCAGCATGGGCAAAAAGCCCGCATAAAATTAAATACTACAAAAGGGTGGGGTGGCCTACTCGTCCACCCAGGGAGCTTTCTTAATGTGGTGTGCAAACAATGGTCACTACATCTAGCTCCTCCCTAGATTGTCAGTGAAAACGAGGAAATCGATAATAAGTACTATTAATTACAATTACTTCACCTAGGAAAAATAAAGTTTTTCGCACTTGGTGAGAGATTCTGAACAAATCTTTTTGGCCAATGAACATGTCGACCTGAACGAGTTACTCTAACTGGACGATCGTGGCTCGTTTCTGATACTTTCTTTACAGATGTGTTAGCATTAGATTGTTTCTTAGTTGTTCCTATATCTGGTTCTGTGGTAGTGAAGATATCTTCATCCAAATATGCTACCTTTATCTGTCAATGCTGACTGTCTCACTTTTGCCATTACAATCGAGTTTATAGTGCTTATTAGTTCGGTCTAGGACTCTATCCGGACCTTTGTATGGTTCTTGCAATGGTTTACGCACCGCGTCTGTCCGTACCCACACGTGTGTGCAATTTTCTAGATCTTTATGCAATTGACTTCGTTTTTTAGTTGGTCTAGTTAAAATTGGCCGTAAAGTTGACATATGGTACTTGAGACGGTCGATATAGTTGGATGAATCCATGGGTATCATCACATCACTATCTGCAATTACCAGCTCACAAGGCAATGACAGAGTTGTACCAAAAACCATCTCGGCCACTGAACAGTTAAAGTCACTTTTACAGGTAGTACGTATACTCAAAAGTATTAAGGGTAAAACTTCTGTCCAAAAGCTGGGGTTAGGTTGAGCTTTAATGGCAGATTTTAGCTGTCGGTGAAAGCGTTCTACAATTCCATTAGCTATCGGATGATAGGCTGTTGTGCGGATACGCTTTGATCCTAATATGCGACTAAGCTGCCTGAAAAGAGCTGACTCAAATCGTGAACCTCTGTCTGTCGTTATAATACTTGGAACTCCAAATATTGCGACCCAATGCTTTATAAAAGCTTTGGCGACAGTCTCAGCTGTTATGTCGTGCAGAGGGGTAGCTTCTGGCCACCTTGTAAATCTATCTATGATAGTAAGGATGTAAGTATAACTATCAGATGGAGGAAGAGGTCCTACTATATCGATGTGGACATGGTTAAAACTTGCACTAGGTAGGTTGAAGGTACCGACCGGTGCCATATTGTGGCGGTGTACCTTAGCTTGTTGGCACTTAAGACAACGTGTCCATTTACGAACATCCCTATTAACACTAGGCCAAACAAATCTCTGTTTGACGAGTCGTTGTGTTGCACGTATCCCTGGATGTGCTAATGAGTGTAAAGACTGAAAAATCAAACGCCTTAGCTGTGATGGAACATAAGGTCTAGGTGTACCCGTAGAAACGTCGCAAGTTATTGTACCGTGGGAGGTAGGTAATGGTACTTCTTTGAATTGTAAAAACGACGATTTTCGTAACTTCAAAAGTTCTTCATCATCTTTTTGAAGAGAAGCCATTTCCTCAAAATCAATGTTGGTTTGGCCTGCCTCGATTGAACTGACATATGAACGAGATAAAGCATCAGCCACAACATTTTCCTTGCCTTTCACATAACGGGTATCACCCGAGTATCACACACAGTCAAGATATCTGTGGTTCCTGGATACAGTTTACAGTGTGCGAAATATATAATTACTGGGCAAACTACGGTACCCTAATGTATATACACTAACCTACATGTACTAACTAAATGTGCACACACTGTCTTAAACTAGATAAATTAACAAGAGAGGTGTGGCATCTACCATGGTCTGAAGGAGACTGAACCAGTGGGCCTGCCAGTGTGCTTATGTAGTGGATTCTTTTCTCCTATTATGCAAGTCCCTCCAGTAAAGAAAGGCCAGTGCCAGCATGGGCAAAAAGCCCGCATAAAATTAAATACTACAAAAGGGTAGGGTGGCCTACTCGTCCACCCAGAGAGCTTTCTTAATGTGGTGTGCAAACAATGGTCAATAAAATGGAACTCTCCGCCCTAGCTAAGTCATTGGCCGTCAATGTCTTCTCCTCTTGCATCGTCTGCTGATTCCTGGTCTTCTGAAGAAGACTGTCAGCTATTCGCAGGATCCATGCAACACTGCGCTCCAGTGTATACCACGAGGAGTGCCTCAACAACAATCTGTCAGTTGGGTTGTCAGAATCTGCTTGATTGGTGGCATATATGGTAACTACTGTATCTCCTTCTCAGGTTTCACCTCTTCATCTGTATCATCTAGATTTGTCGAGTATGGTAAACTTGGCCATGTGTGCCGTTCTTCACGCAAGAAATCAGGACCAATCAACCAATGCCGGTTAGCCAACAGCTCATCAGCGGATTGTCCTCTTGTTATGACATCTGCCGCATTCAACCCACTTTCCACATGGTGCCACTGATGTGGACATGACTGGTTCCAGATGACGGCAACCCTGTTTGCCACGAAGGTGTGGAAACGCTTTTCCTCATTGTTGATATATCGAAGCACTATTGTGCTATCGGTCCAGTAGACGGACTCCTCCAATGGTACGTCAAATTCTCTTTTGATCATCGCATCCAGCCTCACAGCAAGTGTCGCAGCCGTCAATTCTAGTCTAGGAATCGTAACCTTCTTCATTGGTGCCAGACGTGACTTTGATAACAGTAGACCTGAATGACTGTGCCCTGCTGAATTTATCATACAAAGGTAAGTCGCAACCCCATAAGCTACCTCTGATGCGTCAGAAAAATGATGCAACTGGTATCGAACACCATCTTTGAAACCATATGGTTTGACACATCGATTTACCCGAAATTGCTCGAGCTTGATCAAGTCTTGTTTCCATCGTTGCCACTCATCCCTGTATTGTGACGGTAGTGCTTCGTCCCAAGCCAGCTTCTTCCTGCTTAAGTCTTGAACGATCTTCTTGGCCAACAGTGTGAAGGGACTGGCGAATCCCTGTGGGTCATAAATGGAGGATACAACACTTAGTAACCCTCTCCTCGTCAGTGGTTTCTCCTTTGGACTGACACGGTAACCAAAACAATCCAACTCAATGTCCCACAACATTCATAGGGCTCTCTCAGTTGGTAACGCCTCATAATTCAGATCTAGCTCCTTGACACCTATAGCCCTTTCTTCCTGAGGGATCGACTCAAGTACCTTGGGGCTGTTGCTTAACCACTTTGTCAGCTGAAAACCACCCCGTGACAGGAGCTCTCGCAGCTGCCGAGAAATATGGATAGCCTTGTCTTCAGTCGCAAGTGAGACCAAGCAATCATCCACATAGAAATTTCGCTTGACACATGTGATGGTATCTGGATGGAAGTCTTAATGGTTGTCATCTGCAGTACGCTGCAATGCAAAGGAACAACAACTGGGGCTCCAAGTACCGCCAAAGGGGTGTGCAACCATCCTATGCACCGCTGGTTCACGTGACATATCGCCATCAGGCCACCAAAGATAGCGTAAGACATCTCGACATTCCGTAGTTACCCTAACTTGGTGAAACATTGCTCGGATATCTGCCATCAGTGCCACCCGTTCTTGCCAACAATTTGTTTGTTAGATCTGGTCCGCTGATCGTCTGCGTGTTCAAGGACTGACCGTGGTGTTTGGCCGCACAATCGAAGACTATCCGCATCTTCCCTTGTTTACCTGACTGCAGCACAGGATGATGTGGTAGGTACCATATGGCTGTAGCAGATATGCCTTCATCACATCCTTCAACCATCTCTGCATAGCCTTTGTCTACCAAATCTTGCATTCCCTCTGCATAACGTGCTCTTAGCTGATGATCTCTCTCTAAACGTCTGCCCATTGCTGTCAGACGTTGCTCTGCTACCATTCGATTGTCAACGAGCCTTGGCGGGTTGTTCTTGAAGGGTATCGGCATCTCATAATGCCCATCCTTAAGATGGATAGTATTCTCCCACAATGCTGTTGCTGTTTTGTCTTGGACCGACATGCCCTTGTTGTCATCGTATAGCGACTCAGCAGCATCCAGTCTCCAGAACTTCTGAAGCTGTAGCTCAAGTGTATCGTTTATGGACACATAACTCGACGTGACTGTAGACCTAGTAGTGGACATTCCTAGTGGCCCATTTAAGGACCACCCAAGGCGTGTTCGGGTAGCATAGGGTGCATGTGGCTCACCGCTTCTCACTTCCAATGGCACAAGAGACTCTGGAGAATCTTGACCAATCAACAAGTGAATCTTTCCCCTCCCTACTTGGGGAATGTCGATCGACTGCAGATGGGGCCACTTTCTTATGTCTTCCGGTATGGCTATATTCTCATCGCTTATGGGTAGCGATTGACGTGTATACACCTTCTCTAGGTTGATTGTCGCCTTATGATCATAGCTACTCACTAGCAGGCTAATGACATTTGTCTCGGTCTTCACCTTAGCCTTTGACATGGTGGTGAGGGTCAACAACTGCCTTTTTCCTTGAATGTTCAGCTGCCGGGCAAGTTCTTCAGTACAGAAAGTGTTTGTGGACCCACTATCAAGTCAAGCGTAAGTATCGATGCTTTGATTGCTGTTTACTGCACTAACCTTGACTGCTACAATAGGTAGGGCCACTTTGTACACCCCGACCCCTGTGACACAAGATGTGCCAACTTCTGTCTCAGTGAAGCTACTCTGCGCTGTTGCTACAGGTGCCACTGGCGTGGAATCTTGAGCACTAGGTGACGATGTTCGGTTTAACTGATGCAAGAACTTGGTATGTTTTCTGCCACATCCAGCAACTGAACAGACTCTATGCAAACTACATGCACTTGTTACATGGCCTGGTTTCAAACAATTGTAACACAACCTTTCATATTTAGCAAAGTTTAACCTCTCTTCAGGGGATTTAGCCTTAAACTGTGAACAACCAAATAGTGTATGGTCTCCTTTACACATGATACATGTTACATGGTCATTTGTCCTGTTATTGGTGACTACAGCATAATTACTCTTGTATTGTCTCATTGATCTGTTCTTTAAGTCTGGTTTGTACATACATGTGGCTTACTCATCTGGAGATTACCATATACAGGATCATTGGCCTCCTGGGCCGCATCCTCCACAAACTCTACCAAATGACCAATCTTAGGAGACTTGTCATGCTTCCTAAGTACCCCTACATGTTTAACCCATCGGCTACGAAGATAATTGGGCAACTTCTCCACAAGCTTAACCATTACACCCTGTGTTGCAATTTTATTGATATAGCCCATAGCCTCTAGTGTCTCCTGACAGGTTTTCAGATCATCTGCATATTCCCTCAATCCAGCCTTGTCATGAGATGCCAGACTCTCACCTTTGGTTACTTTGTTAACCCATGACTCTGCAATGACATGATCGCTGCCAAATCGTTCTTTCAGCAGTGCCTTGGCCTTACGATATCCGACATCTGTCGGCATGACAGCACAACACTCTATGACATTCTCACCTTACCTGTACAGTACTGTAAGAGTCTGACTAACTTAGCGCTAATTGTCGCTAACATGCGTTGCTGCTGCTGTTGTCCCTCTCGCATCAACTCCAGAAGTGATGTCGGGGTGTCACTGTCTGACGAGGTTGTCTTGGGCATGTCCATAGCAGGGGCCTGACGCTGGGGTGATGTAACTGCCGGTTCATCCTTGAGGACAGAACTCTGCTCCTCCTGAAGTGTCTGCTCATCCCTCAGCACACTGTTCTTCGGCGACTCGGACTCCAACAGTGATATGTCATTCGGTGTTGGGGTTGATGTGGGGGGTGCCGCGGGTAGGGGGGTGTCATCAATGGCGTAGACCATCTCTTCTGCTTTCGCCATGTCCACTTTGGCCTTGACAGCCAACTCTGCCTTTTTCTGTTGCAATTTGAGCTCTTCGATCTCTATGGCCTGGATCTCTCTCAGACTTGTCGCTTTAGCTTCAAGTGCTGCCATCTTGGCTAGAAGCCGCTTCCGGCATCTGCTGAATGACGATTTTGTCGTGCTTGCATTCGATGATGTCTTACTGGTACTGCTTGATACCTGACTGACAGAGTCCCCTGGCAGGACATCTCCATCTTGTTCCCCACTATTGTGAGGTGACGTGACGTCAACACGATCGGACTGATCATGATGTTCTTGACTGTGTTTTCCATCATTGGTGACAGAAGCTTGTTTACTTCTCGTACTCATAGTGTCGGTGTTCTCATGTAGGTCCCAATCATTAAACTCATGTGGCGGATACAATGAGTACACGTACAATGACGCTCGAATGCAGAACACGGTTTAATCTGCAAAACAAATTACAAATCCACATTAAGAATTACAAAGCCGAATCAAACAATCACAATCAGGAATACAATTAAATTTACATCAATTATGCAAGACAAGTAATCATTGCAAATCACACAGAACAATCACTTAACCTAGTCGGTCTGCCCACCACACCCTTGAGACATGTGACTTTCCCACATAGGTCTATCCCCAATTTTGTGTATAAATTGCCTCTAAGAATTAACAAAGTGTATCCCCATAACCTATGAACGTCCAAATAAACCCACAGCATAAATAAATAATAAAACATAATGTGTAGCCTGATAATTTCACTAACGATTTTGGGATGACGGTATGACGATAATTATGT
Source organism: Luidia sarsii (assembly GCA_949987565.1). NCBI lineage: Eukaryota > Metazoa > Echinodermata > Asteroidea > Paxillosida > Luidiidae > Luidia > Luidia sarsii. The sequence goes on from OX465102.1 coordinate 4,878,768, forward strand.
TTCTTTTTCTTGTTTCATGACATGGCGACCAAAACATTGGATAGCGCCCTCTATCAACCAATTTAACCTCAATTTAAATATTAATCCAAAGTTTGTATTCTGACTTAACACAAGGTTTTATAAGTAGACATGGAAGCACTTTAGAAAAGAGGTTGTAAAATGAGGTGTTTATAACTTTCTCCTAGACAACGAGCCGAGGAAGAAGGGTGGCTACTCCTTCAAGGTTACGCCGGGGCAGAGGGGAAGAAGCAGGCACAGGAAGGGCAAGGAGACGAAGCAGGGGGGTAGGAAGAGTACAAAGAAGAGGCAGAGGTAGGGGAGCATTATTGGCTTCTCAGCAACAGAATGTTACTTGCATACGTGAGCAGAGACAGCGACGATTACAGGTATCTCTTCCTTTCACTGACAATAATAAATTATTGACATAATTTCTCATTGCATGAATATGAAACAATTTTATGAAACAATTTTCCAAATTTCATGAATTGGACAGGGAATGATAACTTCACACCAATAACGTTTTATTAGTCCTAATTAAATTGTTCATAAGAAAGTGTCCATGAAATCTTACAGGCAAGGTGATTTATAAAAAGAAAATCCTGTACACAAAAGTATGTTTACAAATGTACAAATGATGGTCCAAATACTGAAAGATGAAAACACACTCATATACACCCTGTTCTCTGTATATTTAAAATAAATAATTTTGTATGGTGGTGGAAAACAATGTAAGTACATAATCATTAACGGTATCAACAACCTGAAGTGTATTCGAAGTAAGGGGCATGATAATGATGTTTGTATTATGGAAAATAATGCCAATGTTTGCAACATCTACTAGGGTCAACGAATGATACTGCTCATAGAGGGAAGGCACTAACATTTTCTCCAAAGAAAAAAAAGAAACAAAACATTAGCAAAATAATATGCAAAAATAGTGCAAACTGCTTACTGACCAAAATGACCAGAATGTAAACATCAAACTTTCCTCAAGGCCAAGGACGATACAATTTCAGTTCCTGCTGTGATGCTTACACTCGAGTTTTACACAAAAATAAATAAAATTCTGAATAATCCATTTTTAAAATGTCTCACACATCTCAGGAAAACATTGCAAACATGTCAGTGGAAGCAGTTCGGCAGCTTCTGTCACAGGCTGCTCAGAGGAGCCCAGGACTCATCTTTGACATCCTTAATGCTCAGCAAGAGCCAACACAACCATCTCAAGATGTTGAATGGTGTGTCTGTGGAAACTGCCGTCAAATGCCAACAGATCAAGAATGTATCTGCTGTGGGAACACACCTGAAAACTGCCTTTCTATACATCCTGTAAGTTTATTTGTTGTTATATACTTCCCAACTAAAGCATGCAATCATAGATGATGATATTCTGAATTGAAAAAAAAATCATTTACACATGAATTTCCTAAAAATATCCCTGTTTCAGCAAATATTTAAACTTTATAAGCAGTTACAATATATTTCGATTGTTTGTATTATCATGACATAGACATTGAGGTAGACCTAGCCCCCTGAGCAGCAATTGACCTGGGTCAGTATATTCAACATAAATAAATGCAGCAACCAGTGTTGTCAATTTTCTTTTTCAAATTACAGACAATGAACAACATTTTGGATCCCATGGCCATTGCTCTTCAACGTGCCCTTTGGAGAGAACTTCTAAATGTTGACACTGGAGATGGTGATCCAGGTCAACATAATCGTCAGTGCAGACATACTGCTTACAGGTGTTATATCTTATGGCAGTATAATCGCCTTGGTGCTGGAGTACGCAGAGTGATTCCAAGCTGTGTTGTACTAAAGATAGGAGACACCTACCCAGATCCATTCAACCAATACACTGGATTCAGAAAGCAACACTTCTACATTGTATGATGTTTTCGTTACTGCCAATCAAGAGACTGCTCTTCCAAGAAAAGCAAGAAGAATACTGATGCAGTAGCATCTAGTTGGCCAGTGAAGCTGCCAGAGAACCTTGAAGAAGGCTTCCCAGAAGCACAATAAAAGGCCTACCAGGGAAACTCGCATATGCCTTGAAATGGCAACAGTTGCTTTCAATCATACATACACTGATTCCCTTGAAAACAGAGTGCATGTTAAGACTGCTGAAATTAATCAGCTGTGTGAAGAAAACCAGCATTCTGAAGCTTGGAAGGTCATGAGAGAACTTACGGCTCACAAATCCTCTCCAGTTAATCATATAAAAGGTATCACTCCAGAGGAACGACAAGACTGCTGGTTTAAACATGTCAGTAATCTTCTAGGCGGTCCTGAACAAAACATCATTACAGCATATCCTTCCGTCAATCACAAAGTATATGACACTCTTCCTATTAAATCTGGTCCATTTTCCATGGCGGAACTCATGAACTGCATGTCTAAACTCAAGCCTTCCAGGACACCTGGCCCTGACAACATTCCAGCTGCCATCTGGAAATATTCACATTTTGATCAAGAATTGCTGGACTTCTGAAATAACATATATGTGACCCGCTCTACGAAAAAGGCCCGTAAGGCCAGCCAGTGGACGTGTCACGCGTTGACCCCAAATTTCTCGTCCACACAAATCGAATGTCACGTGAGCACAGCGAAAGCGGCCTTGAAAAAGGCTTCGGGAAATTGACGTTTTCTATGCCTCAGCGTATCAAATCCTTTCAAATCCAACTTTTCTAGGTAGTTGAAGATCTAATGCGTGCCTCAAATAAGGTTTTTCTTTTCCAAAATGATGATTAATATGTATTTTGAGGGTTGTTATTTCACCGAAAAATCGACTGAAAAAGTGCGACGTAAATTCTTATTTTTCTCGACGAAAACGAAAGTCTCCTCTTAGCTGAGGTAATCATGGGAAAGAGTGTACCTTGATCTAGCAAAACCCCGTGAAGATGATGTCGTAGGTGTTTTAAGAATGCGATGTACACCTGAAGTTCTCAACGAGTCCCCCACTTTTTAACGTACGAGATCGGCCGCCATTATTCGAGCAGGAAAATCCGTGACCTTGTGACCTGAATGGAAAAGCGCGCGCCCTGATTGGACAATGTCAAGTTAGCCTGCTGAATATTAATAAGTCATTGCTTGGGCACACATGTACTGTACATGTACTGCACGGCCGGGTATTGTAATTATTGCAAAGAAAAGCGCATCTCCCATTCAATTGTCATAGATTAAACTTATAAAGTATGCTTTTTTTGGTCGCGCTGTTACATGTCCAAAATATTAACGAAAGTGGACATATTTGATATGAAAATAGAGAGCACGATGTCAGCTATCCACTTACCTCGCCATCTTGGCAGCACCAATGCTACATCCGGGTATTTTCCTGTTGTTTCCGTAGTCTCGAATTCAGTCTCGCAAAACCTCGTGTAAGCCGCGGCGCAAATTCGTGCGTGACCCCGGACGAGAAAACTCGGCTATAAAGGCCCGTACGCGTGACACGTCCACTGGCTGAGGCGCGCTATGCTATAACGCGTAATGGACTGTTCTATGTGGGAAAGGGTGAAAAATTCTTCACACATGTGTTTTTTTTTAATTTGATTTTTGACATGTTTAATATCCATACTTTCATAACTGATAGGCAAGTATCATGATTTTGATCAATAAAGATGATCAAAAACGTGTTTTGTTTTGAACCCCCCCCCCATTGGTATTTTGGTATCATCCTAAAGCTTGAGACGTCTGCTATCCATATTTGGACATAACACGGGTCAAAGAGTAAATGCAAATGAGTACTGGTGGTTTTTTTTTAAACAAACTGACACCAGCTGGTTGCTACACGCATCAAAACATCATGTGAGGTGTTCCAAACGGAGCGCAATGATTGGCCAACACGCGCAGTGAGCCTTTCAACGTATGCGCTGTGTGAGACCAGATCAGCTGGTTTATGTACAAAGGCCGTGTTTACGTGTAAATGCCTGTTGCAGTACATGTCAATACGTTCAAAACGATTGGTCTGTATTGCTTTCGAGCGATTTATCTAGCTGTAAAATGTGTTCAAGAGATCAGTGTCTTGCTGAGGCTTTGAATGATCTTCGCAATGCGAAACCTGACGGAGAAGAGGGAGGCATTGTTCGCTTTGTTGAAGATTATTTTGTCAATTCTAGCTTGGACAATTGCCATGTGGAATCGGACTCGGAGTCTGATGACTCGGAGTCCGATTCCACATCGCAATTGTCCACGGATGACTTGAGATCGATGAGGAAAAAGAACCCTGGTCTAGGTAGACGTCTTGCCTGTTGATGACATCGAGACGAACGGAGCTCTTGAGGTTGACGAACAACGCGAGAAGGCAAGCAACTTCCAGTGCAGATGCAAGCTTTTTCAACGATGGACCGTGTTCCCGACGATACTCCGTGGATGACTTTGTCAATTCTCAGTACAAAATAGCTGAATTGTCCAGAGGTATATTTTCAGATTTCTTTACAGGCCCTATTAAAGCTGGAAAAATATTTACAAATATCAGTTGATAAACAAAATGACCTTTCCTCACGTTAAAGAACAATGAGAAGCATTAAGCATTTAACTTTTTTTTATAGGCCTACAGTCATTAGTACATGCCAATGTTTGTGCAAGTGCTTGCAGTTTACCAGGGGCCAATGTTATGGAATTCGTAATGCAGATGGACTGCTGATTCTCTGCTGATGACCTGCAATTTTGAGCTAACCCCGTATGTCCCAAGCAGAAAATCTCATTTACGGGATGTACGCATACTCACTACTACTAGTCCGAGTAACTTGGACCCGACAAGTCACCCTTTTTTATCGAATTTTGAAATTTGGAGTTTCGGGTGACTGTAGTCACCCGAAACTCAAAATTTCAAAATTCGATAAAAAAGGGTGACTTGTCGGGTCCAAGTTACTCGGACTACACTACTACTAAGTACTAGTACTAGTACTAGCATGATAGCCGTTGATTCGGTGCATTGCAGTGTGCACTCCTTTTCACAATGCAACTTATAGATATTATTATTTTCCTCAAGATTATTAAGTCTTCATGGTAATATCCGCAAGATTTACAGACGTTACAAAACTGCCATCTTTCGTTTCTGCCTCCAAATTGCCACTCTACGTTTCGAAACTTGTGATGTTCGAATGGTGAATCGGTGACAGCAACAAATGTTCAAAGTCACAAACTGTAAACATAACTTCGCTTTCTGTTTTTATTGTGTTTTATGACAACAGAGATGAAAGACATGCTGTTGGGCCAGATCCGCTGTGTTACTTCCAACATCGACAAAACCATAAGGAAACGAAGGAATGCGCAAAATTACAGTGGACGCCAGAGGTCATCATTCATGTATCAAAACCAGCCTGTGTGTCGAGACACATTCGTCTTTTTACATAAGTAAGTTTTAGTAGAAAACTTATATGCAAAGAAAGTTTTTTAAGGGATTTCAACAAATATTTCGCAGACTGAAACTGCAGATTTTGTGGAACTGCAGATTTTGTCTTCATTGTTTGGGAAAATAAACTTGTTCACATCGGTCAGTATGAATTGTCTTGAATTAAGTATTGACATGATACATGTGGATGTGATCCAAACCAGCCCATGTTTTTCATTTTGTTATAATTCTTTTGGTTTATGTTTTTATGTAGTATAAGTGTCAACATGCTGAAAGCTCTCCAGAAGCACTATCATGAGTACAAGGATCCACAGAAATACCGGGCGAACCTTCCAGATTCATCCGAGGTATGATGACAACACCAGTGTGAGTAACTTCGTCTGGAACTCATCTGAGATGCATCTCATTCTTCTTCCCGGATCCAAGCACAATGACATAAATTCCAGCTCCTAAAACCCATGACAGACGCCCTACTGTAATAAGTTATGTTTACTCTTTCCATAAATGACAATAGTAACAACATCCGATGAATTTTAATGCTAAAAAAAAAGAGGTCTTTGCAGCCCATTTTTACGGCCTCCCGAGCCCCATTCCTGAAAAGACTGCTACGTCACGCTATTTCATGAAAAATGCATTACACGGGTCATACGTCAACTACAGTATAGTCCCTTGTACACTACATGTACATGTACTACTGTACATGTACAGTACATGTACGTTTTACAGTGCACACTCCGATCCGTAGCGCCCGTAGCTAGACCACTGCATCTTGCACATTTCCGAAGATGGCCGAAAGTGACAATTCATGGGAGGACCAGAGCATTGAGGAGATTGTTGGCGGTGTTTCAGAAAACGAATCGAGTTCATCTTCATCAGATGATTCAGTAGAACATTACGACAATGAAGTAGACGATGAAACCGTAGAAATACGCGGTGCCGAACCATACCGGTTCGAGACAGCAGCAGTCACGCACAACAGACTGCATCCCATCTGGCAGTCCAACATCTCAAGAACAAAATGTGCATTGTTTGAGCCTGTGTTGAGAGCATACTCTTATATGGATCTGACACATGGACCATGAAAAAGGCCCTGCAGGACTGACTCGATCGTGGCACATACACCCGACTACTTATGAGAGCTCAAAATATCAGTTGGAGAGATCATCAAACGAAAGAGATCTATGGAGATATTCCACCCATTTCTTACGCTGTTGCCTGTAGAACACGATTTGCTGGTCACTGCTTCCTTGCCAAGGAACAGATCATATCTGATGTTATCACCATGAGACTAGATAATCCAAACAGAGGAAGGAGACCTCTAAATTACATTGACTGCATTACACGTGATATTGGGCATAAAATAACAGACATACAAACATTATTGATAGACAGGGATATTTGGCAAGTAGTAATAGCATTGGAAGTGCAAGATCTGAATGGGCATGAAATTATTAAAATCGGGAAGTATGCCGGTGTTTTAGTAAATCTTCTATTTTTGGTGGCGATTTTGTTGCAAGTCTTGGGGCAATCCTTCTTGGGTCGTCGGGTCTTTGCACCCGAGGTTCATGCAATCTGTGCAGTTCCTCCCATCTGAGCCTCAGAATTTTCTGCATCATCCCTGGTATGTAGGATTACTCCTTGGGCATTTTTGTCTTGATGGCAACATACTCCTTGCAACTTTTGGACCACCTTGCAACGTACCTTAGATTGTAAATGAATTAAAGAAATAAGTTGAAATTCAATTCAAATTAAAACATTTTGAGTTTATTGGGATTTCAGAGTTCACTTACTGCTTAAAATAAACGCACAATCCAAATAAAAAGCTGTGACTTAAATTACTTATCATTCCCTTCTGAAGTTTTTCTTGCTGGCCTGTCCTTGTGGCGTTGGTAGTCTATCATTGCAAGGTTTCTTGCTCGGTATGCAGAAAACCTAAAAAGTAGCAGTTAATATAGGCTATGCATTACTATTCATTAAGCTTGTGAAGAACTTGGACTTTGGTGTGTATTTTACTTTGGTACATGTTGAGTTCCAACTTATTATTTATGTGAAATTTTTTTGCCAATTTTGATGTCAACTTACCCAATGGCAAATCTCTTCGAAGCGTACACTAGAATGTGGTTATGGAGTGACTCCAGTTCCCCGGTATGGCTAAATTTACAAAGATGAGCATGAAAGAAACAATTAACATCCAATTGAGTATGGAATCCTGTGCTACATGTTTATGAAGACTTCATAATTCTAACTTTGTTAAGTAATACGATCCACAAACCAGTTTATTATGTTATTGTAATTTCATTATAAAAAAAAGTTTAGCATGGTTATCAAATTAGCTTTTTTCAGTCTATTGACCCGCATGTCTAATGAAGAGAGAATACATACCGAAAGTTTACAAAGAAAGGAATATTCTTCAGAAACCTTTCATCCATAGCAATTGAAGCAAGTGCCAAATGTGGCTTTGAGCCGGGCTTGAGATATTCCTCCCGGTCTGGAAGGATATCATGCTCCAAGTGCCCATTCATGAACATCTGTGGTGTGATGTAAAATACCCCGCCACTTGTGCTACAAAAAGAGGGGAAATTGATCATAAATAATAAATTATGTATTCAATAATAAATTGTTTTAAAATCATACTAGGAATTATTTTGTTAAAATGAAAACGATACATATAGTAAGCTGTTCAAATCTAGTTCATGTTACTATTGTTTTGATCTTTCAACTACCTTGAATACTTCAGGGGAACCGCGACATGTTCTACTGCAGTGCCAGAAATGGTTAGTTATGTGGTTTTTATATTTTATATATTGATAAAAAACATTCCTGCTCTTTACTCATATATACAAGAAATGCACCAAAAATATGTAAATATAACCAGTATTCAAAATACATGTCCATTAGACAAAATTTAGACATAATCTGTTCATGGTGATTCCAAATGGAAGTAAATGTGTGTATTTACTTATTACCGACCTTAGACAGTTTTTTCCCAGTTTCTTTGCTCCATGCCATACATCATATGAATGCTTTATGTCCGGATGTTCCTGACCTATGGAGAGGGAGTTGTCCAACTAATGTAATTAAGGTCAAAAATGATGAAAGATGGAAGAGGTGGATTTGTGCAAGATCATCAAACGTATGCTGTTGCAATCATACAGTACATCATGTATATTAACTTCAGCTTTTCATGCATCATCATGCATTTATGCATTTAAAGGTTTTACTTACGCATTCTGCAGGTGATGGTTGTGTGGGCATCAGTGACTATCTCAACAACCTCTAACCCATCCTCATCTTTCAGATGCACCAATCCCTTCAGTAGGGCATCAACCTCCATTCTTGAACTGATATGTGCAGTTTGTCGTTTGTCTCTTACTTCTACATGGAGAATATCCTTGGAGTCATTCTCCATGAAAGTGTACGTTAAGTACTGTGCGCAGTGACCAGAACTGTCATTGCGGCCATCTCCTGAAATTATGAAATTGCAAATAAAATTCAATAGGGTACAATTACAGTATATCAAAATTACAAAGAAATAATTTCAAATGGAAACGTCTTATTCAAATAATTTCAAAATAACTTCAATGAAATATTGCACTCACCAAGCACTACCAGGTTTTTACCCCTGTGCTTCTGCTTTGTTTTCTCGAACATCTCCGCAGCTTCTTCTTCAACTACAGGGAACACATACTTCTGCTGTACAGAATTAAATGTGCTCCCATGTAGGAAAGCCAATTTCGCGAACTTGACCATGAGGTCAACCTTCGCGAAGTTGTTGCCAGAGAGAACAATACCGGCAGCTAGCTTTAGGTCACCAAGATGTGACCGCTGCACTGTCTCCTGGCAGCAGAAATGCGTATGATGGCCCTTTTCACATGTCTTAAATACACACAGTACAAACTTAGAATGAAAACATTACTTCTTTATAAAACATTCCTCAGTACATCAAGTGTATGCAATACGTGTACACTGGCTTGTGCCCGAAGCACTTGCTTAAAAAGACAACAAAAAAAATAACTGATTTCATGCAACTTTTGTTTGCTGGGAACTAAAATTTGTTTTTGATTAAATCATCTACTTCTAAAAGAAGTTGGGAAGCAGTTGGGAACTATTACAAAAACTTGCACTATATGCCAAAAACTTGCTTTATAGGCAAAGATCAATCTCCAAACCATTTCCTAAAATTAAAATTCTAAACAATATTTTGTAAAACATGTAAACTATGAACAGACTCCAAAGATGTTCAACGTTATGTGTTTTCAAAATAAAATCACTCACCCAAGTAATATGTGCAGATGTCCCAGATGAAACAAGACCAACTTCCAAAGGCTGACTGCACTGTTTACACATTGGTCTAGCCTCCCGGGCCAGGTCCAGCAACCTTGTATGTGTTATAATATACAAGGGCGTGGCTTCTGACCCAGATGGATCAGACAGGATGCGGTGCATGCCTGTCTTAGAAAATGAGGCTTCCTGACCTTCATTGGATCCTGCATCCTGTTCACACATATCTGAAACACCATGCACTTCTTCATTAGGAGAAATAATGCTGAGGCCATCACAGCTCCTTCTGCGGGTGACAAAGAAGAGGAACAAAATGTATCTAACCTAATTAGAAAGCTTTCATTTGTGTAATATTATTTCACCCACTTTACATATAAAAATGGGCATATTAATTTATACAGACTTAGCAGAGAAAAGACAAAGACAAAATGAAAAGAAAGCATTGTGACAAACATCTCAAGGTACCAATGGTGAAATACAAAATGTAACAAAGTTCTCTTGGAACAGCTAACCCTTTTCGACATGACAGAACAGGCTCCCAGAAGTCATCATCTTCTCCATCTGTCTGAAGATCCTGGGGGTAAACAAAATCGCCGTCCACCATGTAGTTGACACTGATACTAAAAACAGAATGCAACAATAAGAGGAATATTGTTAACCACTGCATGTATTTTTTTAGTAAAAACAGCTGCCAACATACAGTTTACCAGTAATCAAACAGGTTACCTCGTAGTATAACTTTGCGTGATAAATATGTTTAATCGGGGAAACAAAAAGACAAATGCGATGATATAAAATAAATCAACTTACTCAATAGCATCATCAGAAACATCTTCAGAATCTCTGGGCCTGAGGGGAAATAACTAAAACATTAGATAGTAAATTAAGTTTAATGATGCCGATTAATTCAAAACATATACAACATAGGCATGAAAAGTCTAATTGAAAACAAGCAATAACATGAGGAAAACAAATGCCTTTGATGAAACCAAACTTTATAGTTCTTCTCGGGAACATTTGAGATAGTATGCACCATACAAATTCGGTAAAAGGAGAAATGCAATGCTTTTCATTTTCTGATCACCTTGCTGATCCTCATGTTCTTCAACCCTGTTATTATTAGAATTATACAAATTTATGTTTACACAAGTACTGGCTTTGTACAAAATAATTCCCCCCATAATCAAGGCCCAATAAAGGGAGTACACAAAATCTGTGCAATGATTTCTTAATTGTTGTTTAGTTTGTAGTGTCATGGACAGTGCATGCACAATACTGTACTTGTTGAAGGAAATGCTCAAACCTTTGTGAGGTTGCTTGGGCAGGTAGAACCTCTATACCAGAAATGGAAGAGCTGAAAAAAATAGAGCTGCAGATTGGTACATGTAGTCTGATATATGAATCAATGCATTTAGTAATTGAATAGGTATAATTCCTTATGATATTTTATGAAAACATAATCATGAATACGATGATCAAAATAGCAAAAGTGCAGCTAATTTAATATACTGTATGTAAGTACTAACGTGACAAGCAGATAGCTAGGAAATTGTATGAGAAGAATGTCTAACTGCTCTTTTGTTTATTTTAGAGCATTTAGAAAAATTATTGGATGTGTCTTCTTTCTTTGCTGTGCAGAAACTACATAAAAAGCAACCAGATATCACAAAATATGCTCAAACATGGAAATATTTATTAAATTTAATCAGTATCTAACTTACAAACGAGATGAACTTGAGTCACTTCCAGGATGAACTGGATTTCTATGAATAGTGATTTACGAAAAATGCTCCAAAAAATAATGCAATTCACTGACACATTATTCATGCATTCATGAAAATAATGACCAATAGGCCCAATACATACAATATTCTTTAAATATTATATTTTCAGTGGTAAAGGAGAATACAGTCATCTTTTAGAAGAATGAGAAGCATTATTTCTCACATTCAACCTTTAATAATTCAGCGATGGAATTCATGAACAAGTACAGTGCATATATGTGGCAGGGACACAGTTTTTAGTTTTGGTTTTTGTTATTACCCGCTACCCGTGTTTTTGACAGGAGCCCTTCCCCAAGGACTTGTTTTTGTTTTGTTCTTTACAGTACTTGTACATGTACATTGTAATTTATGCGAGACTCTTGGCCAGCATATTATGTAATGCTAGTGCAACTGGTTTGTTAGCACCCCTTGCTTGAGTAAACATGGACTATGGAGGTAGAACAGTGCTTCACTTTGCAGACCGGTAGAGGTTAGTGCAGTACAACAAAGTTTTGCAAAGGTCAAGCTGTGCCTTTGATCAAGGGTTCTCGTTTCTACACCGAAAGATTGGTCTGCATCTGGATTTGGTTGATTAAGCTGTTGATTACGATTTATGCCCTTTTTTCGAGCCTGTGTTGGGTTTTCCTCTTAGTAGGTTTTTTCATTTATTCTATTTTTTCCTCTTACTTGTGTTAATTTTGGTCTTTTATTTGCCCTATATATTTTTGGCTGTCATCTTTTAGGAATAAATTTGGGATTTTGAGGGTTTTTTGCATTCAGGAAAATTATCTGTCTCTCCTCAGATTATTCATTTAGTTCCCTAATGAATTTCTAGAGATCCTTGTAGGTACAAAGTTTTGTCAATTTTCTGGGTTACACATACAGAATTACACCAGTGTTATTAACCTAAACTATGGGGAAGAAAAACTGTATAGTGACTTACCGGTACTTAGGCTCTGCCTGCAATCCCATTTCCAGAGGAGTCGAACTTAACATCGGTACAAAAGAGGGAAACGGGGTGGATGGTCCGCTGACACTATACAGAGGAAAAGAAACCATGATTAGATAAACAATCATTCAGTCTCTAGGCAAACATTGTTTATTACAATTTCATATTTAAATCATAATTGTGACCCGCTCTACGAAAAAGGCCCGTAAGGCGCGCTATGCTATAACGCGTAATGGACTGTTCTATGTGGAAAAGGTGAAAAATTCTTCACACATGTGATTTTTTTTTTATTCGATTTTTGACATGTTTAATATCCATACTTTCATAACTGATAGGCAAGTATCATGATTTCGATCAATAAAGATGATAAAAAACGTGTTTTGTTTTGATTTGTGTTCCGGTTTTGTGTGGTTTATTGTTTTAGAACGTTGTAAAAAAGTCCGATCTTTACTCCTCTGTTCGAACGTTAGTTTGAACTCCCCTATTGGTATTTTGGTATCATCCTAAAGCTTGGGACGTCTGCTATCCATATTTGGACATAACACGGGTCAAAGAGTAAATGCAAATGAGTACTGGTGTTTTTTTTAAACAAACTGACACCAGCTGGTTGCTACGCGCATCAAAACATCATGTCAGCTGTTCCAAACGGAGCGCAATGATTGGCCGACACGCGCAGTGAGCCTTTCAACGTATGCGCTGTGTGACATCAGATCAGCTGGTTTATGTACAAAGGCCGTGTTTACGTGTAAATGCCCGTTGCAGTACATGTCAATACGTTCAAAACGATTGGTCTGTATTGCTTTCGAGCGATTTATCTAGCTGTAAAATGTGTTCAAGAGATCAGTGTCTTGCTGAGGCTTTGAATGATCTTCGCAATGCGAAACCTGACGGAGAAGAGGGAGGCATTGTTCGCTATGTTGAAGATTATTTTGTCAATTCTAGCTTGGACAATTGCCATGTGGAATCGGACTCGGAGTCTGATGACTCGAAGTCCGATTCCACATCGCAATTGTCCACGGATGACTTCGAGATCGATGAGGAAGAAGGCCCCCTGGTCTAGGTAGACGTCTTGCCTGTTGATGACATCGAGACGAACGGAGCTCTTGAGGTTGACGAACAACGCGAGAAGGCAAGCAACTTCCAGTGCAGATGCAAGCTTTTTCAACGATGGACCGTGTTCCCGGCGATACTATACTCCGTCGATGACTTTGTCAATTCTCAGTACGAAATAGCTGAATTGTCCAGAGGTATATTTTCAGATTTCTTTACAGGCCCTATTAAAGCTGGAAAATTATTTACAAATTTCAGTTGATAAACAAAATGACCTTTCCTCACGTTAAAGAACAATGAGAAGCATTAAGCATTTTACTTTTTTTATAGGCCTACAGTCATTAGGTACATGCCAATGTTTCTGCAAGTGCTTGCAGTTTATCAGGGGCCAATGTTATGGAATTCGTAATGCAGATGGACTGCTGATTCTGTGCTGATGACCTGCAATTTTGTGCTAACCCCGTATGCCGCAAGCAGAGAATCTCATTTACGGGATGTACGCATACTCACTACTACTAGTACTACAGTACTAGTCCGAGTAACTTGGACCCGACAAGTCACCCTTTTTTATCGAATTTGGAAATTTTGAGTTTCGGGTGACTGTAGTCACCCGAAACTCAAAATTTCAAAATTCGATAAAAAAAGGGTGACTTGTCGGGTCCAAGTTACTCGGACTACACTACTACTAAGTACTAGTACTACTAAGTAATAGTATTACTAGTACTAGTACTAGCATGATAGCCGTTGATTCGGTGCATTGCAGTGTGCACTCCTTTTCACAATGCAACTTATAGATATTTCTATTTTCCTCAAGATTATTAAGTCTTCATGGTAATATCCGCAAGATTTATAGCCGTTACAAAACTGACATCTTTCGTTCCTGCCTCCAAATTGGCACTCTACGTTTCGAAACTTGTGATGTTCGAATGGTGAATCGGTGACAGCAACAAATGTTCAAAGTCACAAACTGTAAACATAACTTCGCTTTCTGTTTTTATTGTATTTTATGACAACAGAGATGAAAGACATGCTGCTGTTGGGCCAGATCCGCTGTGTTACTTCCAACACCGACAAAACCGTAGGGAAACGAAGGAATGCGCAAAATTACAGTGGACGCCAGAGGTCATCATTCATGTATCAAAACCAGCCTGTGTGTCGAGACACGGAAGCACTATCATGAGTATGGTTGTAAACCAAGTATCCACAGAAATACCGGGCGAAACTTCCAGAATCATCTGAGGTATGAAGACAACACCAGTGTGCGTAACTTCATCTGGAACTACTCTGATGAGACGCATGTCATTCTTCTTCCCGGCCGCATTCCAGGAATCAAGCACAATGACATCAAGGTTCCAGCTCCTAAAACCCATGACACGCCCTACTGCTGACCTTCCTGAGCCCCAGACTCCTCCTGGACTTGATGCAAGATGCCAGTGGTACTTGTATAACAGCATCCACGAGTCCTGCAGTGATGGCAACAAGGACATTGCCTGTCCCTTGCCAACAGTTCCAAAGCCATAATCTATCTTCCAATCTCCTCTCCAAACCCAGTCTCCCCTCCTACACAGCAACAACTGTCCATCATGAAGACAGTGTTGACTGTTCAACTGTTCTTCTCAGAACCACATACATCTTCAAAAAAGAGATTTAACATCAAAGTCACACAATACATGTACATGTATAAAGAAGATCCCCAAAATCCCCCAGGAGTTTTATAAGCATAGAAGTGATTTTTTAAACCAAAAACTCCATTTTCCTCCCAAAATTCCGACAGTGGTTGTTTTTTTTGCTTGACTATACTGACATTGTAATTATGATACAAAATGGTGAATGATTTGATGATAAAACCTCTGAAATACATTAAATTAACGCTTTTTTCCCAAAAACCTGGCATTTTAACCCAAAAATTATATATTCTTGTCAAAGGTATTTTCCCTGAGAATATTAGCACTTACACTGTAGGAAATTCAACTGAGACTTGGGAGATAACTTTTTTTTCTTCTTACCGCCACATGTGCATTCTCTATGTCTTTATATTTTACTAAAAAGACTGATTTATGACAATTATGCAAATGAGTGAAAATAAAGATAAAGCTCCCTTTACCACCCAAAAGTCAGACAGTGTTTTTGTCTTTTACTTGACTATAGTGAAATTGTAATTTTGAAACATAATGGTGAAAGATTAGATGATAAAACCTCTGCAATACATTAAATTAAATTTTTTTTACCAAAAACCTGGTATTTTAACCCAAAAATTAAACAATTGTTTGAAGGGTAATTTTCTTGAGCATGTCAGCACTTACACTATAGTATATACAACTGAGACTAGCGAGACATTTTTTTTCACCTTCCAACTGCCCATGTGAATTCTGCAAGTCTTTATATTTTGACTAAGAATAATGGTTTTAAGGCAATTATGCAAATGAGTAAATATTAATGATGAACTTCACCAAAATGATAGAAAATTCAGAAAATCCATTCCATGGTAACATTTAACATTGTGTAATTTTTTTAGAGCGATAGCCAAACAGGAACTGTGCTGTTGCTATGGACTTTTGATTAAATTGCATTTTGAACTATTTCCATTCATGTGGTAAATGTTTCTAGGGCCATTTCTACGTTATTCATTTTCATTTAATTTCATTTCATTAACAAACCCTGGTATGCAAATGTGTGTATATCTCCGCAATGGAACATCATACATAAGTCATATATATACCAAATTAAAGCTTAGAACATGCTCTTTCTACTCATGTACATAACTCAAAAACCAAAACGGATGCCTTAAGGGCCTTTTTCGCAGAGCCGGTCACAATTAAGGGTCCCGGCACGGCGTAGACAGTAGCAGTTTATTGCTCAAACAAAGGCAAACAGGTCCTGCTGGAAAAGAAACGTTAAACCCAAAATCTTTACAAACTTATCTAAGAAACCTATTTAGGAATTCATCAATTTATTCCCACATTTTGGGGCATGGGCACATACACCAGATACCTACATTTTGGGTCTAATAATATTACAAATCCAAACAGCAGTGAAGACTGTCTTCGGCAAAGGTCACGCAAAGTGCTGCTGTTATTAAATCCCACGTTTGGCTATTTATTCTATGAACTAAACCATTCAACTTTTCCATATTCACCATGTTTACCCAAAGTTATACTTTTAGTGTACTTATGCCATTTATGGGGGGACTGGTTTACTTTAGGCCTTGTTTCATCTGGTTTCATGCACTCTTTCGTACATGGTACATGTACATGTTTTAATTATATGCAACTTTTGTCAAAATATAATGACTCACATTCCTGTACTTGTGCTGGGCTGGTTGGGGCAGGGGCTGGTAGTAGATGGTCTGCTTGCCTTATCTAGGCCATCCAGCAAGATTTCTGCCAGTTTTGCAGTGGATACGCCAAGCTCTTTGGCCTTGGAATTCCAGCGTTTCAACACGGATGGCCCCAGATGAAGCTTCCGTATTTCAGTTCTGGGTGCGATTTCCGGTACTTCAGATTGGCCTCCGCTCTCGACCTTTTCTTGGCACTTGCTGACAAGTGCTTCTTTGGCCTTCCGGGATTTCTTTTCGAACTTCTCTCCATTTTGGAAGATTCAGAAAATAGCAAATGAAGTGGCACTCGATCGTCGCTATAACACGATAAGCGTAGCGTGAAAGTCGCAAGGTAACGATGTACACATGGGCCTACTGTACATGCACGGTATGTATCTGCGTACACGTGTGTGCCTGTACCGCGCAAAGCCCATTTTACGGACAGACTGCCGTTGACCAAGTAAGAATTGCAATCTTGAATAACGGTCGTACGTGTGAGGGCAGCATTCAACGAATCGCCCGAAAATGGAGTTTTGATCTTGGGCCCAAGATCAAAACTATTTTTTTGGTGTTTGAGTGAAGATTTCTCGAAATCTACAGCATCCCAGACTGTAAGATTTTAACACAAGGATTCTGTCATGATCATCTACAAACTGTGTAAATTTGAAGGAAATCTGTGGACATCGATGTTTTCCGATCTTCCCGATGTTGTATAGGGCCTTTAACCACAAGTAAAAAGCCCAAGGAGCACACCATACACATCCTTGCTCACTCTGGACCAAAACGCCGATGCAGCAAGACCAGCTTTGCAGCACTCCCTACTGCCCAGACATCTCATCTCCTTACTTGGTTTGCCCTGACTCGGAGCAGGACCTGAATTGGTAGTGTTTGCTCCTACACAGGGACTGTCTCCGTGGAAGGACAAACTATCGTGAGTAGTAGCGCCCCTTTAAATTAAAATTATTAGCCACAAAAATTAGGGGAATAAACAATCCCACAAAAACCCTCAACACCCAGCAAGACCATGTCAAACTGTGGCCATTCTGCACTGGACAGTCATGTTGCCGTCTGTGTTACATAAGATAAATATGCTGCAACCTTAAAGTGATATGGCTATTTCCACTCATACTCTTTAAAACCGCCATGTACATCTTTCAATGAGTTTACTCTTCAAAAGGATGATTTTAATCATCAAAAGTATGGTACCTCAAATATAATTCACAAGTTAATTAACCATGTCTTTGATTTTTGTCTGTGCTCTTAAGTATTCTTTTTAAAAACACTAATTACATGACAGCCAGTCAGACTGTGATTATTTTATGGGACCGTCCTGTTCTTGTGAAATATTTTTTTATGGCAATATTTTGTTAAAATAATAAAGTGGAAAGGGTGATCAAAGTCACGCGATGTGTCGTTGCTGGTGGCGACGTTTCGGTTGCTAACTGCGAACCTTCATCACGCAACTGAGGAATGCGCGCTGCGGCGTCTGTTTATGTCCGCTTCGCCGATTCCTGTGTACCGGTTTGCGAACGTCGTAGTGGTGATCGTGCGGTTTGGCGCGCGATTCTGGCGTCCACTAGCGGCCGCGTCCGTGGTGGGTCGGCGGTCGTGGCGTCTGATAGTGGGGAGCCAGAAACCGGGGATGTCAATGCCGCTGTCTCGATTGATGATGTTTCGGCGGATGTGGATGGCCTCCTTGACACGCCTGGTGTAGCAATGTTGTTCTCGGTCAATACACCGTACATCGTCCCAAGTGGGGCGGTGACCAGCTCCCCAGGCGTGCTCGGCTACCGCCGATCCGTCCACACGGGAGAGTCTCACGTCGCGTTGATTCTCTCACCGATGGGCCGGCCGGTTTCGCCGATGTAGACCTGGTTGCAGTCGCCACACGGAATCTCGTAGACGACACCTCCGCGTCTTTCGGGGGGACAGGGTCCTTGGTGAGGAACCAACTCGTCCACTCGTCAGTTGCCTGATGAAGATTCGCAGTTAGCAACCGAAACGTCGCCACCAGCAACGACACATTGCGTGACTTTGATCACCCTTTCCACTTATCTGCACCACCGCGATGAACAACCCCTTCATTTCTATTAAAATAATGATGTTGTCATTTGTTTTCTAGGCTGTATTAGTGGATTTAAAGTGCACTTATTTTAAAATGAATGAAAAATAAAGTACATTGATGTTGAAATCATGTGAAAGATCTCTTCACTCAGTTCAATTGTTGTAATAATGTCAAAGGTAATAATATTACCAGGGCAGGAACTCCGGGTTAAAAAGGGCACGGCAATTTTTGCCTTGAAATTTCGGCAAATTAAGGGCATCACGGCAATTTCTGCAATTTTTGAAGGGCATCAAGGCAATCGCAAAAAAAATCCGGGGCATCAAGGCAATTTAACTACTTTTTATTAGTACCGATGCAAACACGACGTAAGCACCTTAAACAAACTTTGAAAATAGGCGCTGAAGGCACCGAATCCTTTGTTTAGGGTCTCCTACTAATATATCATCGTTTCTGTGGGACCACAATGCCTAAAAAAAATATTTTCCAACATAAAAATGAACGTGGACTATATACTGAACTGAACTGAACGTGGACTATATACAGTCAGTTACATGTAGTTCGCGAGATGCGACTGCCGTACTTCACGGTCGGCTTAAGTCTTCTTTTCCCACGCTTTGGTCTATATGGAGATGAATTCTCCTTTTCTCAGGGAGATGCTGAGGATAGACTGTATTAGCTAGGGAAGTCGTTCGACAACATACATTTTAAGGATAGTTGGTTCTGTACCTAAACTTCACCTCAAATTCTCTTCTGTATCAAAATTGCTGAGTCTTACAAGAACATACTTTCAATTGCTCTGGTGTGACCCTTATGTGACTCGTCCTCTGTTTCCGTGGATGGTTGGTAATCTTCTCCCTTCCATGACATGGTCTATATTGAGATAACTTATCTTTCCTCGGGGAGATGCCGAGTATAGACTCTGTATGTCAGGGAACTATTTTCACATCATGGGTAAACTGTGAATATCTTGCCCTCCATAAACTTCCACGAAGAACATATATTCGCTATTGCATAATACCTGTTCTTGACAATTTCACTAGACTCTTTCCATCTTTTAGCCCACAGGTTTTCTCTGGGCTTTGGTCCCACTAAATTTTTTTTTTTTTTTCTGGGTTGAGTGTGACCAGTTGACCCGATCCTTCCGTTGGTTTTCCGGTCCCTTTAATTTACAAAACTTGTCTTCTTCCGGGAAAAAAAGCCCTCCCTATTTTCTATTTGTATTCTTTTGATGGCTTGGCAAAAGTCGGAAGGTGGAGACAATCAGTGATATCACTATCCCTTTTGTGTACAATTTCTCCTTCAAAGGCCTGGAGAGGCTACTACTCCGGCCTCTGTACCTTCATCTTACCCTCGTACCGGCCCTCTTAAGCATTAACAGCTGCTTGCCACCCTGCCTCGATCAGTCATTGGACAGAACTTGGACAAAACCCCAGTACCTTTATTTTAACCCCATATCGTTCTCTGAAGTATTAACACCTGTTGGCCAACTGCCTCAAGAAGTCATTGGACGATACTTCCCTGTGCATGCGCCATGTAGCAGAAGTCTTTATGCAAAGTTGTGGCCGCTGGGTTTTTCTTTGCATGCACATCTGCCATTGGTATACACCTCACGGGTGTGGCTCGCAGGCGCTCCTTGGCACTGCTAAGGTTACTATTGTGCAGCGAATTTTTATATTGTTATGCATAATCATGCTCGCGGTTAAGAATCCTGCGTTAACTTGGGGCGTTGACCATTTTCGAGCTTGCATGCTGGCGCTCTTTTGTCTTGGGAGTCCCCGTGTTCCCTGGCGAGGCAGAATTGGGCACTTGCCTACAAGCTGCCACGAGACTTCTAGCTCAGTTTTGAGCCCAGGCAAGGCTGGGAAAAGAAAATCCTGCAGCAGCTTTCATTTTATTTGTCGCGGTCCTCGCGAAAAATACAGCATTTCTCCGGTCCAGAGAAGAGTGGAGTGTGGCAAGAGTGGTCGGAGGCTACGCGGTGAGTGCCTTAAACATATTTTATTTATTGGTTTTGCATTTTTTTGTACCTTTTTATGTATCCAGTGTGGAAGGTACGGGAAGGGTTTATCGGTACCCCACACCCGAAGTGTATGAAACGGTTCCGAGATGGGCCAGAGTCCCGAGGCTTTATCTCGTTTCCCTAGCCGATATGTGCGCTCCAATTTGTATTTATCCTGTATCCTACCCTGCCATTTTTAACTTTATAATTAATGTTTTCGGTAGCATGGGCATCTCCCAAGATTGATTTTTTTAAAGTAGGTCTACCGACACTTCTGGCCGTTTCCGTACTCCACCATTATGTTGAAATGTGCATGCAACGGGCCGGATAGACATACTTCCAATAATATTATCTTGTCCACCCACTGCATAATTTTGGTATTGGATGAAACAAAACTGGAGAACAAGAAAAAAAACCTAGGAGTTTAGTATCATTTTCTTAATAATGTTTCTTTAAAATATGTCTATTAATTTTGCTTCCATGCCTTTATAACTTTCAGGTGATTCTGCCACCGATTGACTGTCGTTTCTTTTTGTATTTTTTTTGTAATACACCGACTCTTTAAGTAATTTCTTTTGGAAGTCATTTGACTGTTTTGTTCAGTCCCTATCTGATTTTTTGTGTGACAACTCTTGACTCCAATAAATTCTTTCTTTTTTTCGTTTGCCCTTAAATTCTCGCTCTTTGGGTTTACTTATTCCGCAACTTCTATTTCCTTGATTAGAATTTTCAAATTTTCACCAGCTCGGTAACATTTGGCGTAGTCGGCAGGATAGTTGTGGATTTACCTTTTGAGCGAGAACCCCTGAAGAAACTAATTACATTACTTTTCAAGTTGAGCAAGAAAACAAAACCTTTTTTTTAAACCAAAATTTTGAAACGACAGTCGGTCATAATTGTGGCCGTCCATCAACCCTACACCCGTCTCCGCTACGCGTCGAGACGTGAGGCTCTGGGGAGGCGCTTCTACCCCTCAACCCGTATCCGCTACGCGTCCTGACGTGAGGCTCTCGGGAGGTGCGTCTACCTCTCAACCCGTCTCCGCTACGCGTCGAGACGTGAGGCCTTCGGGAGGCGCTTCTACCCCTCAACCCGTCTCCGCTACGCGTCGAGACGTGAGGCCTTCGGGAGGCGCTTCTACCCCTCACCCCGTCTCCGCTACACGTCGAGACGTATACTCCCTCTCCTGAAAGCCTATCCTCGCCCTCTTCCATGCTCATCATCGAGGACTGAGGCCTTTCGCGAGTTCACTCGCCGTAACTGTGTTCTTGTTTTTCCTTCTTTTCTGCAGTTGAGCTCCGCTGCGTAGCTGACCACGACTCGTGCCACACTCCTTCACTTCTCTCCGGTTATCGACACATCCGTCTAGGGGTCTCTCCGCTCTGCCCTTCGCTGTAGAAATTGCTGGCTTATGCGTCGCCAAGTGCGTGATCAGGTATATAGAGTAAAACCTTGCTCTTGCTCGCGTTCAGTGCTTGGCTTGCATTAGACGTATACTTACCTTTCTGCCCCCGTAAGCAGCAGGTTCCTGGTAGTTCTACGATGGCCACGGGTGGTGAAGACTATTCGGGGTTTCCATCTGAGGAGAATTTGTTGGAACAGATGGAACAATTGAAGAGGATGGTTGAGGAGTCCCAGACCAACCCTCCAACTTTCTTACTGATGCCTAGCCAGAAAAAGTTGCCTACTTTTTCAGGGCTCGCTGAAAGCAAGTTGGAGGAATGGATCTGCGATATGCACTCTGCGCTAGCTTCTCGTCATCTTTCCAATAAAGAGAAAATAGACTTAGTCTTTCAACACCTGAGTGGACCAGCGAAGGAAGAAATTAAGTATAGGGAAAGGAACAGTGTGGAGGTGATATTTTCTATCTTGCGTGAAGTTTTTGGGGATCAGGGCTCCACCGTACAACTGCAACGCACCTTCTTTGAGCGTAAGCAGAAGGACGGCGAGAGCCTGAGGGAGTTTTCCCATGCTCTGCTCGACCTCTTCGAGAGGGCAAGGAGGAAGGCCCCACATCTTGGCCATAAACGTGAAGCACTGTTGAACGATCAATGATGGGGTCAATGATGAACGATCAATGATGGGGTTGTTGACCCAATCCTTCGTAAACACCTAAAGAAATCCATTCGGGATGATCCGGATATTGACTTCTTCTCTCTTAGAACTGAAGCAATAGAATGGGCTGAGGAAGCTGACCTAAATATCAGTGGTCCCGCGCGAACTAAGGTTAACGTGCGCGCGTCTCAGGTGACCGTAGAAACACTAGCGCTGCTAGAAACGATTCAAAAGCAACAGGCACAGCTAGACGAGCAGCAGAAAAAGATCGACAATCTCATGCAAATCATGAACGAGAAAATGGCACCGCTCGCTAAACCTACCCCACCGCCTAGCAAACCGACCAAACCCAACAACCTAAACTGTACCTTTTGTAATAGATCAGGCCATAGCAGGGATAGATGCTTCAAACTCCAACTGAAGGAAGCTAAGGAAACGATTGATAAACTCAAGAAGTCTAAGGTTGCGAAACCAGGAGAGGGAAACTAACTCCTCTCGACCTGCAAGCTCCGCCAGGCGAGAGGGAAGTAAGGGGCCCTCAATCTGCATTTGATTCTTCAGTGGTACAGCAGGCCAGCCATCTGGTCGGCACTTGTCCAATATTGCCTGTAGACATCGGTGGTGTAAAAGTTACTTGTTTGGTTAATACGGGATCTATGGTGTCTACGATTACCGAAGTGTTTCTCGACGTACTTTCAACCTCCTGGGGCTAGATTGAAGCACGACAATCTCTGGCTACGGGTTACTACATCCAACGGTCTTGAAATCCCTTACCTTGGTTACATGGAAGTAGACGTAATTTGTGAGAGAATTGTTCTGCCTAAGATGGGGTTTCTGGTTGTGAAGGATTCGGTTGACGAGGAGAATAGAAGAGAGAAGCGGAAAGTACCAGGCTTGCTTGGCATGAACCTCTTGAGGCCACTCATTGATTTGATTTCCGAGCAAGACGTCCCTTCGTCCTCTGCTCTGTCCTCCTTAAAGACCATTCTTGCGTTGCAAGATAGTGCAGAGGTTAAACAGGGGGAAACAGTGGCCATGGTGAATTCTTCGTCGAAGGTGCCAATTTTTATTCCTCCTGAGTCGTCAGTAGTTGTACAGGCTAGACCTTCCAAGGAAGTTCCCTACTCGATCGGAGTGGTCGAACCCCTGAGAAGTAGTGACCACCTTCCGGTGGGCCTTCTTCTACCTTCCACGGCGGTCACGGTGGGGAAGTCCTTTTGTATTCGAGTAGACAACGTATCTTCTTCGGGCTTTATTTTAGAGCCTAATACCCGACTTGGTGTACTGAAAGGGGTGGAAAGTGTGACAACTGAGAGTGGGCCCAATATAGAAGTCACAGTTTCAGTAAACGAGATTCAGGTTACTGCCACAAGTGTTTCTTCGTCGATGCCTGCTATTGAGCCGATAGCTGTTCCTGTTGACTTGACATCCTTTGAGGGTGATGACACCCAGTTAGATAAGATACACCAACTGCTGCACAACCACAGAGACATTTTTGCAACCCATGATTTTGACCTAGGGGATACAGCCACTGTTACACATCACATCGATACAGGACACTCTGTACCAGTTGCCCAGACTTTCCGTCGTATACCGCCTAATCAGTATGAAGAGGTGAAGAAGCACATCCAGAAACTTCTTGAGCATGGCATCATTGTTGAAAGTCACAGTCCCTATTCTGCTCCAATTGTTTTAGCACGGAAGAAAGACGGCAGCCTCCGTATAGACGGTTGAATATAGTCACTAAGAGAGATGCCTTCCCTCTTCCTCGTATAACTGAGCTCATTGACTCTCCTGTTGGCGCCAAGTTCTTTACATCCCTGGACTTGGCCAGCGGATACCATCAAGTCCGTGTTAGTGAGGCCGATAGGGAGAAGACCGCTTTCGTGACTCCCATGGGTCTATACGAATAGGCCTATGTTCGGATGCCATTTGGTCTTTGTGGGGCTCCTGCTACGTTCCAGCGATTAATGCAACGATGTGTTGGTGATTTGATGTATCAGATGTTATTCGTCTATTTGGACGATATATGCATTTATTCGAAAACCTTTGATGGACATCTCCAACATCTTGAGCTGGTCTTTAATAGATTGAGGCAGCATAATCTAAAGCTCAAGCCATCCAAATGCCGTCTGTTTCGGAAGGAGATTGAGTATCTAGGACACATTTTGTCCACGGAAGGAATAGCTACTAGTCCCGAGAAAACTGCTGCAATCACTGACTGGCCTGTCCCTCGTACCGTGAAACAGTTGCGTTCCTTCTTAGGGTTTGCGAGTTACTATAGGAGATTTATTCCTAAGTTTGCCACTATAGCCCGCCCCCTTCACATTTTGGTAGGTGAATGCCAGAAGCTGTCTCCCAAGGATTTCCGGAATAAATGGGGAGAATCGTGTCAGGTTGCAATGGAGGAATTAAAGTCTAAATTCGTAGATGCCCCTATTTTAGCCGTTGCGGACTTTAACAAACCATTTATCCTGGATATTGACGCAAGTTTGTCTGGACTTGGTGCGGTCTTGTCTCAGATGCAAGATGGACACGAACGAGTCATCGCTTTTGCTAGTCGTGCCCTCCGGGTGAAGGAACGGACTATGCAAAATTATAGTTCCATGAAACTTGAACTTTTAGGCTTGAAATGTTTATGGATTATCTGTACGGGTCCTCTTTCACCGTCAGAACGGACAATTATCCCTTGAGTCACCTTTCTACCGCCAAACTCGGTGCCACTGAGCAGCGGTGGGCTGCTTGTCTCGCTTCAAATGACTTCAACATCTTGTATCGCCCTGGTCGTGTGAACCGCAATACCGATGGTTTGTCTCGACAATTCGAGTCAGAGCGTGGTCAAGAAGTCTGTACCCTTTCTGAGATGATAGCTCAATGTCAACCTTGTCGACCTTCTAGCAGTGTTCCGGTAGAGCTTCAAGCCAACATTGCCAGAAGCGCTCGGGTCGCAGCAGAACATTGTTCTAACATTTCTGCATTTCCTTCCTACACTAAACAACAACTGCATGATTTACAGCAAGCAGATCCCGACATTGGTCGCTATTTAAACTACCACACATCTGATCACACGAGCAGATCTCAACGAAAGTCAGAGCCTCCAGGTGTGAAAGTCTTGCTTAGAGAGGCCAAGCGTCTAACGCTCATGGATGGAATCCTGTATAGGGAGGTTCTGGACCCCAGACTGGGAACCTTGCACCAACTTGTCTTGCCTGCATCGTTGAGACCAACTATGCTTTGGTTGAAATGTGCATGCAACGGGCCGGATAGACATACTTCCAATAATATTATCTTGTCCACCCACTGCATAATTTTTGTATTGGATGAAACAAAACTGGAGAACAAGAAAAAAACCTAGGAGTTTAGTATCAATTTCTTAATAATGGTTCTTTAAAATATGTCTATTAATTTTGCTTCCATGCCTTTATAACTTTCAGGTGATTCTGCCACCGATTGACTGTCGTTTCTTTTTGTATTTTTTTTGTAATACACCGACTCTTTAAGTCATTTCTTTTGGAAGTCGTTTGACTGTTTTGTTCAGTCCCTATCTGATTTTTTTTGGTGACAACTCTTGACTCCAATAAATTCTTTCTTTTTTTCGTTTGCCCTTAAATTCTCGCTCTTTGGGTCTACTTATTCCGCAACTTCCATTTCCTTGATTAGAATTTTCACCAGCTCGGTAACAATATGGTGAACACATTAATTACCCCTTCCGCTAATAGATAAAGACAACTCAGTGGTAAAAACCTATTCATTGACCTGAATAACCGGCAATGGTATATCAATGCACAACTCCTTAATACACCGCATGGGTTTATATATATATATATATATATATATTTTTTTTTTTAACGCATTATGGGATCCGTGATTTTGTAACCTGTGCCAACACGAATACGAATACGTTATCTGCAATTTCGGTAGGAATTCTTAATTACGTTGTCAGAAAAAAACAACGCCGGTACACGCCTCATACACGCATAAGATTAACAAATATAATGGAAGACTAAGAAAATATCATGTGCAAGCGCACGATCAACGTGTGCAGTACACCGGCCATTTATTTTCTTAAGGCACCACATGAGGGCGCACTTAACAGCAACTGTCTGATTCGCGTATAGGTAACATCGTGATTGACGGTTTGGCCTTTTCACTGGAGCATCAAAGCGAAAAACAGAAACAAAAGGAAAAGTTTCTTTTATGCTGACTGCCCTCTTCGCATCGTTTTGATAAAATTTGCAAAGGTTAAAAAAAAAAATTGACATCAACGGGGTTCGAACCCGTACCCTCCATTCCTACCCCAAAACGGACGTGCAAATTTTGTGCACAAAGTGTAAGGGACTTCATTATAATATAAAAAAAATCCTAACAATTCTGAACAATGGTCAATTGGTTCCAAACTCAGGATTTTGAATGTCTTGCCCAATAGCTAAATGCCCATCAAATTTCGAGAAGATTAACCGTCGGCTAATATGCGCCTTTAAATCACGCATTTTGATGACGTCACGATTACGTCATTACATTTTTGCCCCGGAGGATGTTTCTTAACTACATCCCCAATAGATATAAACGAAAATAAATCTTGCTCCGTTGGCCAAATATGCTCAATTGAATGTTAAAAGCGCATGACGTCATGAAGTTTTCAAGACAACCGTGCAATAGCTCAACATAGGCTCTATGCATTTGCCAAGTTTGAAAAAAATCCAAGTGTGTTCAATGGCAAAAGTGCCGTCGACAAAAACCCTGTGCTTTGTCTATGGGATTTTTACGACCAGAAAAAAAAAAGACAAAAGAAAAATCAGAACAAGAACAATATCTTTTCCGCTTCGCGCGAAAAAGCTAAAAAAATCAGAACAAAAACAATGGTTTTTCTGCTTCGCGGCGGAAAAGCTTAACAAAACTAGAGATTTATGTATGTTTGCTAACAGAACATAACGCTTTTCCGTATCTGGTTCTCTTAAAAAAAATTGACATCAACGTGATTCGAGCCCGTGACTTCCATTCCTACCCCAAAACGCACGTTTAGCCCAATAGCTAAATGCCCGAGAAGGTTAACCTTTGGCTAATATGTGTTTTAAACACACGCATTTTGAGGACGTCACGATTGCGTCATGGCATTTTTGGCCAGGAGGGTGTTTCTAAACTACATCCCAAATATATACATAAACAAAAAATTAAAAAAATCTTGCTCCGTTGGCTGAATATGCTCAATTAAATGTTCCATTCTTAAAAGTTCATAACCTCATTTATATTCATGAGATAACGTCACCATCAAATGAGGGAAATTTTTGGATACATCTTTTCCCAACTTAGATATAGTGCAAAATTGGAACAAAACGAAATTGCATTTTTGCTTAAAATGCAGTTCGAAATTTGCCCCTTTCAATCGCTATCACGTGACACGTGGTGACGTCATGAAGTTTTAAAGACATCTGTGCACAACTTCAGCAAGGGCTCTATGCATTTGTTAAGTTTGAAAAAAATCGAAGTGTGTTCAATGGCAAAAGTGGCAGTCAGGAAATCCCTGTGCTTTGTCTATGTGATTTTTCCGACCAGAAAAAGAAGACGAGAAATCTACGTCTGTTGTCACAGATCGTAGGGCTTTTCCTTCTTTTTTTTCTTCTGGGGAACGACCGACTCTCGACGAAATCGGAAAACCAGAAGAACTACCCTTCCACGTCGATCGTCATTGCAGTGCCGTTACTGTGTACTGACTGGCGACTGCACATTACCCAGCCACAACCTTATCAGGACTTGGCATGAACATCGTGTCCTCTATCTCCCCTCCTTCTCCCACTCCCTACCCTTTGTTCTAACCCTCCCTTCTCCACACAGTCGCTGTCGCCCCCCCCCCCAATATCTAAAGCCACTCTCTCCCCTTTCTATCCCCTGTCTCCCTCTCTCTCCCCCTATCGCCCCTCTCTCCCCCTATCGCCCCTCTCTCCACCTCTCTTTCCCTCTCTCCCTCTCTATCCCTCTCCCCCTCTCTCTCCCCATTTCTTCCCCCACTCCCCACTCGTTGTTCTAACCCACCCCTCTCCCACTGCATGCACCCCCTCAACTTCAACCCCACTTAGGCCCTTCTTCATCTATCATTAGAGCATGGAGGTTAGAGCAACTGACCAAGGCCAGCAAACCTATTCGTACAGTACACACGTTTGAATAAATAAGAACGGACCCCACTCTGTCTCCCCTCTCTCTCCCCTCTCTGTCTACCACTCTTTCTTTCCCTCTCAACCTCAACCCCCGTTAGGTCTTTCTTCCTTCACCGTTGGAACATGGAGGTTAGTGCAACTGACCAAGGCCACCATACCTATTTGTACAATACACACGTTTGAATAAATAAGGACGGACCCCTCTCTGTCTCTCCTTTTTATTCACCCTTTTTTCTGTACCCCCTGTCTATCCGTCCCTCTCTGTTAACCACTTCGCGCCGGGGGGTTTTTCAGCGCCGATGACCGCCATACGGGGGTTTTTGAACAATGCATCATTTTAAAATCTTGCTAAAACAATCGGAACAATATATTTCTGTGAAATAAATCAATAAGGGTATACTATGGGTACAAGAGAGTAAAACCTGGCACAATTCGGACGTCGTTGTGGCCTTTGTCAAGAGATTATCCGTTCGAAAAAGGGCCCTTTGTGCGTCGTCAATGGACCGTAACGGACGTGTGTGTGTGGGTGCGTGTACGCTGCTGACAATCCCTGACCGCAGACTCCAGCCTCCACCCCAGGCAGTCAAATCTTCGAGTTGGTCGGCCACAAACGAGCGTACGGATTACGGTAAAGAATGTGGGGGGAATTCCAATGCCAGACCGACGACCGTTGGGCTGTGTGGCATGCAAAGACAATGTGCCCCGCGTGCTTTCAGCTGCAGCGCGGTATCCCTCGATCCTCCACAGTAAAAGTCCCACAATTGCACAATTACTGCTTCTAATCTTGCAATTCATGTGGCAACGTGCGTCAAAAAGGGTCTTTGTACTGATTCATATTGCTTTGTTCTTAGCTGAAAAGAGTCTTTGTTTAGAATGTGGACAATAGTGGTGCCCGGATTCGGAGGGCCCCGTTGCAAAGGCAATCCAATTGACCTCCGGATTCGGAGGTCCCGGCGCGAAGTGGTTAATCCCCTCCGTCTCTCGCATTCCCTCCCTCACTCATTTTCTCCCTCTCTATCCCCCTTTTCTCTTCTTTATTGTCAAGCCAGGCTCGTTCTCCTACCACACCAGTGGTCAAGTTCTCTTTGTTCTCTCTTTCTTCTTTTGGATTGATTATTGCAATTGCTGCTAATGGTAATTTCCGGCAGTGTGGTGTAACTGAATCTGCCGAATATTTTATTTCTTCCATTTGTCGTCGATCCTCATCTTTTTCCTATTCCTCTTCTTGACACATTTAAAATTACTGTGACAGTGACAGTGTTCTGTTGCAGTGATTTCTTTCTTTTATTTAAAATCAAAAAAGTGTGCATTAATCTATTAACGGATAAGCCATTTTATCTCTAAAGATAAAATGATTTATACTCGGCACGGGGATGTTGGT
The DNA here is from genome assembly GCA_949987565.1 of Luidia sarsii. Taxonomy (NCBI): domain Eukaryota; kingdom Metazoa; phylum Echinodermata; class Asteroidea; order Paxillosida; family Luidiidae; genus Luidia; species Luidia sarsii. Next base: position 4,909,135 of record OX465102.1, read on the forward strand.
TAAAACCCCTATGGGTAATTACCCAAGCGAGATCGGCAACCGGAAACTTGTGGTATGCACCACTCAAGGTCCGTGTATATAAAGGCTGGCGCCAGCTGGACACGGCTAGTTAGTTGCAGCATACAGACCAGACAGATTTTTTTTTTTTTTTTTTTTTACTTTTCTGCAATTCACTGACGTGCCAAAGTGATTTTTTCAGCTGCTCTGCTGTTCCACAGGCGGCTACCTTTTCCCCCTTACTTAGTTTTTTTTTCAGCCGCTCTGCAGTTCCACAGGCGGCCACCTTTTCCCCCGTTCTTTTACCATGTCGAGTGAGTTTTGTCAGTTCTTGTGTTGGCACTATGCCGAAATCGCAACCAAGTCGCGTGCGATCACGACGGAATCCTGACCCTGGTCATTCTTCCGCGTCGACCGGGAGCGACCGTTCCCGCAAGAAAGGATGTGGCTACTCCGGCTCCTCCGCCTGTGGCTTTTCCAGCTCCGGCTCCTACAACACAGGCTCCTCCAGCTCTGGAAGTTAATCGTGCCTCTGAAGGTCCGTTAGAGATGTCCGCGGACGGGGGTGAGTTTATCTTCAATGATGATGTTGGGGTTTCTTTAATCCCGGGGCCGGCCGCCGCGAGTGGTGCGGAGGTTGATTAAACACGGCCGGTCACAATTTTCTCAGTAACCTCCTCGCTGGGGTATCACGTCCCAACATCAGTTAAAGGCCCTACACACCATTTGCACGAATCCAAATTTCGACCTGACGAATTTTGTTAAAGTAACTTACTCAAGTGGAAGTAAATACCAGTAGGAGACACACTGTGAAGTTTCAGCTCTTGGAATGCTGCAATTTTCCTAAAAAGTGGAATTTTGTACGATTTTAAAAAGGTAGTTTATAAACGACCTTTTCGAAAAAGCCATGCTTACCGCCCTCTATTGTCTGGATATAGTTAGCCTTTCCGTATTCTTGAACGGGCAAAATGTATGCACGCACGCGGGGACCGGGGGGGCAGAAACGTTTGTAGAGCACTACATGTACATGTACACTGTATAATAATGTACATGTACATACATGTACAGTACACCCACACGTACAGTACACACATGTACAACTGTACGTGTACGTGTACATGTACAGTACGTTGTCGTGTAGACCCTACACTTATTATGTGTGCCGGACCCGCATGTGACAAAGTTGCATAGGTCTGTGTAAAACTATGGTAAAACTAAAACTCAAAAGTTGAAGTCTGTAAAATCATGGATCAGGACGGGTAGTTCTGTCCCCTGTTTCGAAAAGAAGATCTGTGAAATAGAAGCAGGCAAGGTATCGTGCGAAGCACGCAGCAGAAATTGAAGCAAAACGGGAGGCGTCATTCCTGATTCAGTGTGACTGAAACTGTCAACAAGCGTCAGTTGGAGATAGTCCGAGCATCCGAGTAACTTGGACCCGACAATCACCCTTTTTTTATCGAAATTTCGAATTTCGAGGGCCGGGTGACCCGGCCCTCCAATTTTTAAATTTCGATAAAAAGTGTGACTTGTTGGGTCCAAGTTATTCGGACCATGTTCGGACTAAGTCGGACATGGGTCGCCCTGCAAGAACGGCTGCAGTGCATGGATGAGAACAATGGCCATAGGCATCACCATCACTATTGTATGAGTATGACATTATGAATGACGAGTCTTGCAAGTTAGTACTCAAGCCGAATTTCCCCCATAGCCACTGTACATAAGTTTATAAGTTAAAACTATTGTTATTCAGGGCTTAGATTTTCAAATTGTTGGTCGGCCTAACACTGGATTGTTTTTATTGTCTAATTTGTCTTTGGGGAATCCCATAACTATTCCATGAAGAGAAGAAAATACTGTTACTGTTACACTTACAGCCAAGTTTCTCAATTTTTTCCCAGAAAATATTCTGTAACGACTAAGACCTTTGAAATATCATATGCCTCCATGGATAGACAATGTTATTTTCAAGTGTTTGAATCTAGTGAGAACATCGTAAATGGAATAGTTTCTCAAGTAACAATTACTGTACCCGACATTTGGAAAACATTGTAAATTTGTAATGATTGAATATATTTGATTGTAAGGCCGTACAATTAATTTCATATTACATACGTATAAGGGTTAATTATAATATTGTAATAATTGCTACTTTATAATCCCCATTCCTATTTAGTCAGAGTAACTTAATTGGACCCGACAAGTCACCCTTTTTTCATCGAATTTTGAAATTTTGAGAGTCGGGTGACAAGAAAATTATACTTTATTTGTATTTCTTCCAATTAAAGGAGATCTAAGTTAGAAAATTACATTTCCAAGTTGAATCTGGTTAGCAGCATCATAAATGGAACTGGGATTGAAGAGTAACAATTTTCATTTCAATGTAAAGTTGGTTAAGTGTGCTGGATATTGATAAATGTTCAACAATTGTTTTACAGGAGTCATTCATCAGGCCCTGGATCCCCAGGATCAGGTCATCAAGACAACCTTTTGCCACCTCAGCCCCTGTTGATTTTTCTAGTGCCCCAGTAAGGTAAGTCCTTTTAACATTACAGGCCAATTTCATAGGGAAAGAAACCTCCAACAATTCCCAGGAATGTACTCCTAATTTTTGAGATTTCTTCTGAAAAGAGGGTCATTTTAACTACTACACTTGTGCAACTGCAAGTTTGGGGTTAGGGCCTATGTTAATCCCAGGAAATTTCTGTGTAAGCAAGTTCAATGAAAAGTCCAACCATTAGGCCTATAGATAATTCCCGGATTTACCTGATTGAAAGGAGGTTACCTGCACTGTGTGGCAACTTATTTCATCATGAGGGAACTTACACATGTAGTTGAATTATTGAATTTGTAAATTGCTTTCCAATTCCAAATATTAAACTTTACAGACAAAACCGAGACTCAACAAATCATCACTCTTTGTGTTTACTTACCCTTTCATCTTTCCCTCTTTGATCTTTCTTTTTTAGTGATTGTTACCTAAATTATCTTTCCCCACTGTGATCATTCCCCACTCCATGGCCTTCCATTTGTTCCCCCCGGCCTGTCCACCAGCTTTCCCACTTGGCCTCATTTTGTCCTCTGTCATCAGCTGATTTCTTTTCCTACACTGTCTGTAGGCCTATCTGTTTCTGTTATACTGTCTTCGTAATTTTGCCTTTGAGAAAGGTCCTACTATATTAGGATTGAAACATGCCCTATAAGGTTTTTTTTATGTAATTGTCATTGGTGCTTGAAGTTGACACAACCAGCTGTCAAGTTATATACAGCTTTATTTATAAGATTAGTTTATGACAGCTGACACTTCCTGGCATGCATAATTATGTGAATCACCAAATCTTCAAAATGTTTCCATTTTATTTTTTGCAGCATAAGCGTTGACTACCAACATGATGGGGACTTTGTCTGCTTGGAGGACGCTGTTTCTGATGAAGAAGACCTGGACGAGACATGGGAGCCTGTTGTCTCATTGAAGAGCAGGTAAGGCGCTACAGCTCAAACACTTCAAATACATTGTTTTTGAAATCACAGAGGGTCGTTCTCTGTAATGTGGTTTGCCACAATGCTACTTGTTTGTTATGGTAGCGATTGAACTACATTTGTGTTGTTTCATGCTTGAAGCTAAACTTGGTAAGATGCTATCGTACATTCAAACATTTATACTCAAACATAAGAATCATGACATGAACCTATAACATAAAGATAAACATTTTTGTTTCTAATTTGCATAAAGTCATTTCCTTTGCTCCAATCTTTGAAGATTTGCTTTCTATTTTTGTATAAAATGTTTGGCTACTTTTCACCTCTGACATTGGTGTCTGAAATCATATTTTTGTTGGCCACAATAATTGCGTTAATTTTCCACAAGCAGTCTGATGATCATCATGACATAAGAAGCAAGCTAAATAGTAAAAATAATTTATAACTTAACATTGTTCGTCTTTTGTACGATTGAAATAGTAAATTTAGTAGAGCGGTATTTCTTAACTTTCTTAAACATTTTGTGATTTTTTCGGGTAAATCCAGATGGTTTGGATTATATGGCAACCAGTGAAGAGGTGTATGGAAGAGATGAAGAGGCAGATGATGAAGAGACTGGGACAGGAAAGTCCTTTACAAGGAGTGGGCTGCACCGGGTTTTGAATAAATGTGAGGGCGCGGAGCAGACCAAGCTCTACATAATAACGGAGACAAGGCGGTGGGGGCTGAACAATCAATATGTCAGTAGTATTTCTCTCAGCAGCTTGAAATAGAAGATATCTTGCTTCTTCCAGGTTCAAACGGCCTATGTTATCCTGTAATGAAACCCTAAACAACATTGATAAATTGTTCAAATAATCATGCCAAACAGATGTGTTTTGTTTTAAAAACTAGACAGTCATTTGTAGAACTAGAATTATAAAAAAATAATGTGATGAATCATTTCTAAACTTTAAGCAAGGCTAAGACATTCATCAGCTCCCATGCCTATCACCGGTTTTTAATTTAAAATGTACATGTAGGCCTACAATAATAAAAAAAAGGACATTGGCTTTGTAGGGATGTGTCACACACATTAGTGCTAATACACATACATGTTGACAATATTTGTGTACTGTTGAAATTGTAAATTTGAGTACTGTATCTAAAAAAAAAGCTGTGTGCGTCAGCGTACTCTCAACCTTTGTCATAGTTAATCGGCCTAATCAACCACTTGTTGGCCTTGTGCAACAGGTTGAAGATCCCCTACCCGTTGTTGTACGGCTTCTTGATCCTCTCTCTCCTCTTCCTGTGACATTTTCTCTATTACCAGATGCCCTACTTCCTCTCCTACCCACACCCCTTGCTCTTCTATTCTAGAAGGAATAGCAACCTGACAACAATGCATTGTATACATGTACATGATGTAAACTGTAAATAAAATTGACAAGACACTTTGTAAAAAGAAAGTAACTTGAATCCGTCCATCACTTACTGTACTATGATTATGTACTTCAAATTAAACTTACGGGTATGCCTGAGGTTAGTCACATTTTGGTAAAATCTATATTTATTTTATTGCAAACCTACATGTATCTAGAATGAAACAAAGCCCTGGATCAGATTGGAGCAGTCGGTTCAGTCACATAATTATGTACAACCAAAACCAGCTACATGCCTTACTCTGCATCAGTACCTACAAAAAAAATATGAATGGACATTTTGCGGACGTGGAGGTAATCATTATAAGGTAGCGGATGGTTGTTGCTAGGTGTTTCTGCAATGGATGACTGTAGAGAATAAATAACTAATTCTGCTTGCATTCTTTCTCCAGCCAGCGGATTAAGTTACAGACTATAAACCCATTAATGACTCATAAATATTTACTGGTCAATGACCGGAGACAGTTTCAAGATGTGCAGTTGACCACAATATTTACGTCACTCGGATAGTCACTTTTACAGGCATGTTAATGTTTTAAATGTCGACAAAGGTGATCCTTGGGCAAAATAAATAAACTGGTATCAAGCAAAAAATCACATGGCTTGCCGGCCGCGATATTTTTTTCCGTACCATATAAACGCTATGGGCCCATTTGTTTGTGCACAAACAAAGTACATGTATGAAGAATTGAGCCTCAGGTCACTCAGACGGTACCGGGTGCGGGACGCAAGTGAACGACGTACATGTACATGTACATGTACAATGTACACACTGTACATGTACTGTACATTGTACAAACGAACTACGTTTAGGTTGTTCGTTTTTGCCATGGCAAAACAATAATAATATAATGACACAGCAATAACACATCAATTTCACATATAATTCATTATCCAACGTTATTAATATTTTTTTCTTGAGCATTTTCAACTTCAATTTCGTTGATACTGCCAGATACCGGTTTGATTGATAACACTATGATAACACGTGTCCAGATTTCACACACATGTATCATGACACCGTGGAAATTATGATTATACTTGATTAAAATAAACACACATGACACAGGTTTGACATTTTATTTGAAATTCAGTTTTTCTGTCAAACAGGTCTTGGAAAAAACACGTGAGTTCGATCAGATTTTTGCACGGCCGGCCGTGTACATGTACGTACAGTACGTCCATGTACCAAAACAACCAAAGACCAAACAACGCACGGTCCACACACAGCTAGCTACACATTCAGTTACCGTTGTGCGCAACGCGAACGCCGCGTGCAGTGCATGCATTGAAAGCAACAGGACACTCATTATGCAGCGGCTGACAGCTGTGGCCATGAGGTGACCTTCGAAGCTCCTGGCAACACAGAGCTGGCCAGATGCCTTATACGCCTATTCAGGTATTGCGCAATCACGATCCAAAGCGAGGCTTGGAACGCAAACAAAACAAACATGGCGGCTTACCACTGTTGCGTACCGCTGTGCACTAACGATTCTCGTTACGATGCTGCCAAGACATTATCATTCCACAGAATCCCCCAAAACGAAGTGGTCCGTAAAACTTGGATTGCTAGAATCAGACGGGACGTTGGTCCTCACTTTAAGGTAAGTGATTAAACTAAGTTTTGTGGATTTTAGGGCCATGCATGTGCATGCCGTGTCGTACATCATCAACATGACATATCCACAATGTAGGCCTAATTTTCCCCTAAACCTCTGACACTTGACGTTTACGGTTTAGGTCCTCTTTACTTGAATTTCCTTACAAGTTACATGTTTGTTATTGTTATCAAACGTCTGGGTTGAACAACTTGAAGCTTACTTGCTATATTTTGCCTCCGTGATGCACGGTGTGTTGAACCTTTTCCAAACAGTTTCTCTCATGAAATTTCGTCCGAAACGGAGACACGGTGATGTCCGGAAATTTGACACTTTTTTCAGCCCGCTGTGATCCTAGTCCTGACTCGGCGCTCATTAAAAATCACAGAAAATTCTTCAGAATTTTTTTACAAACCAAGTTTATCATTCCTAATCCTAGTAATTGCCAATTCATGTACCAATTCCCCCACAAATCGGAGTTGACCTATGTACATGTTTGGATCAAAGCAGTTACTTTGTGCACTTACATGTAGGATTTGAAGCAGATTTTTTAATTGCAGACTCACTTTAAAATGAATATACTGTATCACAAAAGTAGCATAAAATCTTAAATTGTGGAGGTACAAGAAGGGGGAAATGGCAACAAGCAAGGGATGGCACTCAAATATATGTTGACCAAGTCACTATGTTTGTTTTGAATTCTGCCTCCATTTTTGTTATAGCTGTCTGCTTCTACACGTGTGTGTTCTGCCCACTTTGTTGGGACAGACTTCGCAAAAACATTGTCTGGAAGGACAAGACTGAAGCCGGAAGCAGTACCCTCTGTGTTTCATTGGATGCCAAAAACTCCCAAGCGCCGAAGTCCACGAAAGAGATCATACATGTAAGAATATTCAGATGAGAATTTATCTGCATACAGTGTTCTAGTCCAACCACCACAAGACTAGCCACAAGACTAGCCACAAGACCACTCACAAGTAACAGACATAACAATGCAGTTCAACTTGCAGTTCATTTGAATAGATTGTGACTTGACTTGGGACTGCTGGTATTGTGACGGTCTTGTGATAGTCACGACTACAACACTGTCTGCATTGTTAGCCATATTCAACTGGTTCACTGAAGAGTAATGAAATGACACAAATTACTGCTTCTGTTGTGACTGATGAAGAAGTGGAGTAATCCATCCCTGGAGACCGTCACGTGGCTTCATCAGCTGCTTAAAATCATATGGTGGCCAGCAAATCATACAAATCAAGCGGAACAAATCACCTTATCACAGTTACATAGCCAGGATCATCTCTCAGTGCAGGGGGTTGTGGCAAGAGTAATTAGAGGCAACATAGGCTCCTTCCAACTGTTATGTCTAACAGTATGTTATACATAAACAGTTTAACATACTGTTCTACATAACAATTTGCTGCTGTTACAATAATTTAAAAAAAGGAAAGCTGATACATGTAGTTCCCTATGTAAGACTTCTGTTAATCTGTACTCTTATTTACCACATTACAGAATATCCACTGTGCCTGGACCCTCAACTGAGCCATTTACCCCCAAAGAGCATACAGCTGAAATTCAAGCCACACCGGCAGTCTCTGCTGATCATGACTACTGTTCTCCTCCATTGCCATCAGAGGACAAGTTACAAGCCGCTCAGGTGGAAATTGAAAAGCTTCAGCAAGAGGTGCAAGAGTTGAAGGGAAAAACTTTCTTTCTTGAGAGATTTTCATCTGATCCCCAGAGCATTGCTTTCTACACTGGATTAAAAACTATGAGACTTTGAAGTGTGTATTTTTAGCTTTGCAACCAACAGCGGCGACAATGATAAGGTGGACACAAATGCAAAGGTATTCAGCCAATACTGACCGTATTAGAATTGGTGCTTTTAGTAACACATCCCTCCCACTTATTGACCAGTTTTTCATGTTCCTCTGTAGAGTGAGGCAAGGCTTTCATGAGAAAGATCTTGCACTTAGATTTGGTGTGTCATAGTCTTCTGTAAGCAGACTTCTCATAACTTGGGCAAATTATTTGTATGTTATGCTTGGAAGCCTGGAGATTTGGCCTTCTCGACAAATTGTTGACCGAAATATGCCAGAGTGTTTTAAGAAGACCTTCAGTAAGTGTAGAGTTATCTTGGATTGCACAGAAGTTAAAGTGCAAACCCCAACCTCCAAAGTTCTTAATTCTGAAATCTACTCCAACTACAAAAGTCATTCAACCTTCAAAGGTCTGGTAGGAATTACACCCTGTGGTGTTATGTCATTTGTTAGTTCTATATACACAGGCTCAATATCAGACAAGGAAATTACTCAAAGGTCAGGGATATTGAACCTACTTGAGCCCTTTGACCAAGTTATGGCAGACAAGGGTTTTGTTATTGAGGATTTACTCATTGCTAAACAAGCATCATTGGTTATTCCTCCCTTTCTTGGGCATAAAAGCAAGTTCACTGCAGATGAGGTGTCAAGAACACATGAAATAGCACGCCTTAGAATCCATGTAGAACGGGCAATTAGAAGAATCAAAGAATATCATTTGTTTGATGGTGTCATACCTTTGTCTTTAGCAGCGTCAGTAAATCAGATCTGGACAGTCTGTGCTATTTTATCAAATTTCAATGCACCATTGTATTAGATGCACTCATGCACTCGTCTTGAGTCTTGAGCACTCATGCACTTTTAATAGCACACTTGGAGGGATGTACACCACAAGAAAATAACCTGCACGTATGAAAGCATTTTAAGTTGTGTACATACAGGCAGCTCACAACCAACTGCCAGTTTTAATTTTATGACAAGTTTCCGCTAAGTTTTCATCAAGATAAAAATGTTATTACACTTGAACTTGTGCCAGTGGAACACAAAACACTGAATCCTTTTAGTACTTGAGCCTTGTAGAAAACATCATATAAAACTGCAGACACATTTATGGATATGTATAGGGAGGTTTCACTGGTTATTGTCATGGAGGATGACTCCCAGGAATGCACAAGTACAATACAAAACACTATAAATATTTGGAATGTTTAAGATTAACACTGCACTTGTGCATTCTTGGGAGTCATCCTCCATGACATTAACCTCTTGACAAACTCTGTGTCATTACATTTGCTTGTAGAGAGGGAATAGTGACCTTAACATGGACGGATAAATGAAATAAAAAAGCAAATGCAAATCTACATGTAAATTCCCCATTTGTCCGAGTGTTAATATGCTTTGACAATTGTTGCATGCCCACATATCATGCCAGGTAGACATGCCCGTTAACACAAAACAATTAATGGGGGGGGGGGTTAAACTACATGTACACACAAAAACAAACATGCTTCATGAACCACTAGTGCTGACATTATCAAAATTTCGACATTTTCAGCTTTGATAATTTTGAAATTGTTTGCTGGGTCAGGCCTACTGTGAGCTCAAGATACCAAATTTAATGCTGGCTGCAAACTTCTGGGAGATAATAGGTGAAGAAAAAAATATCTAAGGCAGTCTTCATGACAATCCATTGACTTCTGTCAAAACTAACTCGTTCCAGATGATAATCGTCCCTGCATTTCACCAAGAGATCACACCAGTTCATTCCAGTCAATGCCATTTGTCCCATTACTTGAAAGTAGTACTGGTGACTAGTTTTCAGTCTGTAAGTTCCATCAGTAACTTTCCTCAAGTATTTACATTCTGAGAAGTTGTCCTTGGCTGGACATTTAATTTCTAACAATCCAAAGGGGGGAGTAGCATTAGGGTCAAAAACCTTTCTATCTGGTGATGTTCCAAGATGAGGGGCAGAGGGGTTGACAACAAAGCCACACAAATACACATTGTTCCCTGTTATGTCCGAGTATAGCTTGGCAGCCTCAGGCTCCTGTTCAATGCCAAATTTCATGGCTGCTGTCTGAATGTTACATTTTTTCAGCATTCGAGCAGCAAGACTTTTAAAGTCGGCCTTTCTCGAGCAGATCTGTTTGAAGACTGATGAAGTGAGTCGATATCTGCGAACACTATGCCAGATCTTGTTCATGCTCTGTTGGCGAGTTTCTGTCTCTAGCTCTTTAGAAATATCAGGTGTTACATGAAGACCAGAGAACATGTCCTGCTCAGCATTACTAAGTACAACCTGGTAAGTTGCTGGCTGCTGTGGAAAAGGAAAGTCTGGAAATGATGGATGAAGGGAGTGGTTGATGATATCTCCTGTGTCTTCGATGACTTTTTGTTGATAGGATAGAACTGACCCTAGAGGAACTGGTCCAAACTTTGATGTACATGAAGGAGGGCATGGGATAGCGGGTAGCACATTCAGTATCTGTGCATCACTCTTAATAGATCTAAGTTGTTTAACAAGTTGTGAGCTAAATACAGCACTGGGTATTGGCTGTGAAACGGGACAGTACACATTCGAGAAAATTCCCTCGGACACCCGTTTCCTTTTTGTGGGCTTGCTTACAGGTTTTACCTTGTGTATCTTAAGATCATCAACCTGCTTGGGTGCCAAGCCTTCTGTCCTCTGTGGAATATGCCAGGTTTGTGGCAGAGATGTCTTACTCTGAATAGGAGGCACAGCCTTCAATCCCAATTTCAAGAAATGACACATCAGATATAATAATCCAACACTGTGGCTGCAGTGACCATCACCTGCTTTGCACTCACATTGGGACATCTTTACAGTAACTGGCTGTCTTGATACAGTAACCTATAGTGTACATGAATAAACAAAGCATTACCACATTTTGGCTACACTGTTAACGGTATGTAAACAATTTCAAAAAAATGGCCAAGAAAAATTTGACTGGATCAGGACTCAAACCCGAGACCTCTGGATTAATGTACAGGCGCTTTTCCCATCTGAGCTATCCAGCTCTTTGGATGGTGGCGGTCCCAAATTGTCAACTAGTAAACAAAGAAGAACAAGCAAGCAAACAAAGAAACACCTTGCCCAACTTAAAATGCATAACGTACTGTGGAATGAGGAACACAAGTAAAAGATCATACAAATCAACCAGAATTTAATCCTTCCCCTAGAACAAAGTACAGAAATATGCCAACCCCTTGAAATATTGAACCCAAGCAATGAACAGCCAAATGAATATCAGGACAATTTAAAACAAGAAACACTGGTGCTTTGCCCATGCATACCATTAAAAAACATAATAAATCTGTCATAGATTTTATAGAACACATTAAAATATTACCGGTAACCATGTGTGACAAAACAACTGAAACTGTAATGAGAAGTGAAGAAATAAATAACCTCTTAAAACAAATATCAACACAAAATTAACAAGCAGTGAAATACCAAAAGTCAAATCAAACAAATTCAGACAAAACTGAACGTAGGCCTTCATGGGCAACAAAACCATGTAAAGATTTTTTGTTGTACAGTTCTTACCATCAGATTGTATGGGGGTTGTTTTTCCACATTGATGGATAGGCATGTGCCCGAATTTTACACTCATCACTGCCCCCTCTCACTAGAACTACATTTTCATTAAATATAAAATTATAAAAGAGAGAAAAATTATCAATATCTGCATTGACAAACCATATCTTATCCCGTCCAAACATCAACATCGGTATCCTGCATTGTTCACCACAGTCATGTCACTTACATTTTACAAGTTACGGTACACTGCAGTGCAGGCTGCAATTGCAAGCCCACACTGCATGCAGTGCATGCAGTGTATCACGACGTTGCAATGTTTACCTTCAACGTCATGTATATAGCCTTCGATGAAGTTGCTGTAGCTCTTTTGTTGTTTTGATCTCGGTATTCTTGCAGTTTCATTCGCCCATTGTTCCACCAAACTTTGGGTGATTAGAGGAACATTCTCCAGATTTTTAGTCCAGCAATTGACCGAACGCGCTGCGTTGCCAGTGTGTGTCTCGACGTTGCTGGAGGCCGCCATCTTGGTTTCATGCGTTCCAAGCCTCGGTTTCGATCAAACATGGCCGCGGTGTGAATAGAGCGTATCATATCGGATTACGTTGGCCGATTTGGAATTCGGAAGTTTTACGGTTAAACGCACGGTGGCGCTATTTAAAATTCTGCTATGTGCATTTTACGATCCTCGAAGCTGACACAGTCTGATGAAAAAATGAGTCAGTTTTTCACCATTTTCTCGCGACTTGGTTGACGGATTGAGCTGAAACTTTCACAGGTGTGTTATTTCATGCATATGCTGGATTAGACAAAGTATGGACGCGTTTCTAAGACCTTTACCAATGGTGTGTAGGGGCTTTAAGGATAAGATTTGGTCAGGGGCGTACGTTGATTTAGCTTGCCTGGCCGCTGCGTACGAGGAACGGCATGATCCTGAAGTAGAAGGAACAGCTCGCCAGGCAGATGGAGATGGAAAGGCAATTCCACAAGACAGAACTGAATTTTAAACTGGCTCAAGTCGGATCAAAACTCGATCAACCTGGTAGTAATATTCCTTTAAGTGTTTATTCACAATCAGAGGTTAGGCCAACTGTTGCAAGCCATTCTGTAGATTTCTATCCTCCCTCCAGCATTCCAAGTCCCGTGCCAGCTGCCAGCACAGTACAGTTGCGTACAGAATTCCTGCAACCAGTCGCGAGCATCGCACAACCCGCTGCGAGCTTCGTGCAACCAGTCGCGAGCATCGCACAACCTGCTGCGAGCTTCGTGCAACCAGTCGCGAGCATCGCACAACCTGCTGCGAGCTTCGTGCAACCAGTCGCGAGCATCGCACAACCCGCTGCGAGATTCGTGCAACCAGTCGCGAGCATCGCACAACCTGCTGCGAGCTTCGTGCAACCAGTCGCGAGCATCGCACAACCTGCTGCGAGCTTTGTGCAACCAGTCGCGAGCATCGCACAACCTCCTGCGAGCTTCGTGCAACCAGTCGTGAGCATCGCACAACCTGCTGCGAGCTTCGTGCAACCAGTCGCGAGCATCGCGCAGCCTTCTGCGAGCTACGTGCAACCAGTTCCGAGCTTCACGCAACCTATCGCATGCCCTGCGCCACTCATCACGAGCTGGTCGCAACTTACCGCAAGCCACACCAGCCCCCTTGTCAGCCACGCGCTCTCAGAGGCAAATCCCGCAATCATAAGCAAGAACCACACCCAGTCCGTAGCGTGCCATACCGCACAAGCCAATTTGCTATCGGAGCGTACTCCAAGTGTTTCCAAGCCCAGTTGGGACCCTTACCACTCTGGTGCTTATTTTCCATTCTGTGATGCTTCCCACCTTGCTTCCCGGCAGAACCTGTCCCCTCGGGTTCTTGTCTCGGATCTTTTCGAACCGTCCACCTTCAACGCCCGAGGTAACCGGTCCAGTTCCCATATGCCTCCGACCACTCCCTCGCCTTGCGAACCTGCAGCGCTTGGAGTCCCGCCAGGTCCACCAATGGCATCGTCCGTGACCTCGAACCAAATGATGCTGAGCTCGATGGATAAACATGGAAGTTCCCAACTTCGGGGGAGGTGACCCGTCGGAGTTCCGCTGTTTTGAAGTAATGGTAGATGGTTGCATCAAGCCCTTGGTCCATCTAACTGAGCTACAGAAGTATTTTATTGTCAGGTCCAAGCTGAGTGGCCAACCCAAGAAAGACATTCTGGGTTTGGAGCATGATGTAAAACCCTTTACGAAGGCTATGACAACCTTGAAGAAGTTATACGGCGACAGTGGTGTCCTGATACGCGCCAAGATTGACCAGATTACTTCGTGGCCGAGACTGACAGCCGGTGATAGCAAGGGGATTGTTGAGTTTGCAGCAGCAGTGTCAGCACTAGTTACTCAACTCAAGAGTGCGCCGGAAGGCCAGGCTGAGCTTAAAGCCAACTCCACAGCTTGCATCCTTTATGGTCGCCTCTCTCACTCCCATCAGACAGCATTTTTGAATTTTTGAAGGCCAAGAATGTCAACAACTTTTCCCTACTTGATATTGACACACGGCTGCAAGATACGGCGGCCATTGCTAGGAAGAAGGTGCAGCTCAATGAGAGTATCAGGGTTGAGTTTCCCGCAACCAACCGTGACTACCGCAGGAGAGGGGCAGCAGCCCACCGCAACGAAGTAGCTGGGAAGGCCACCGACTATTCCCAGAAGGTGAATGCTTCCAGTAAAGCTGCCCGAAATGATGGCAAGAAACCCTTCCGGAAGACTTGCCCCCATTGTCGAGGAGAGCACTGGCTCTCCCAATGCGACAAGTTCAACGACCTCACCATGGAACAGCGCATGTCCTGGATAAAGAAGGACAAACGCTGCTGGAAGTGTGCCCGGGTGCACAAGAATGGGAAGGAGTGCGACCTACGCAAACCTTGTCGTCGCTGTGAAAGTTTGCACCTAACTGTAGTCCATGACCTTGTCGATCAGCCGGGATATGGTGTATACTTCTCTTCATTCGATCCGAACCTGTCAGTCTACTATGGGGATGGGAACCCATGGTTTCCTGATGTCAGCATGAAGGTTGTGCCGGTCACACTATACGCAAATGGCCGCCAGTTGGAGACCCACTGCTTGCTGGATGATGCAGCCAACTTCTCGCTGATGCTGAACGAGGCTACTGAGGCGCTCGGGCTCAGAGGCAAGGCCCTAGAGATGCCTCTTACAACGGCCAGAGAGAAATGTACCCCACGTAAGGGTGCTGTGGTTTCGCTCGATATTGCGCCGATCCACGACCCGAATTCTCGCATCACGGTTTCCAATGTCTTCTCATCGTCTATGTTGAGGCTCTCAGAGTACTCTGTCCCTGCCCGAGAACTACAGAGAACTCCATTGCCGGAGTTTAAGAAGGCACGACCGTTGTTGCTGATTGGCAGCGATCGCCCAGATCTCATCGTTACCGATTGAGACTCACTTCGGACCCGAAGGTGCACCGGTGGCCGTACGCACCAAACTTGGATGGGCAGTCCAAGGCCCAATGTCACCCCAAGAAGGCGGAATGAAGTGAACTTATCTGTGCTGTCGACTATGGAAGCCGACAAAGTTCTTCATGAGAACGTCTGTAAACTATGGCAGAGCGATGCCCAGATGTATCTCGATCGGAAACAGGCCACCCGGTCAAAGCAGGATCAGCGAGCGGTTGATCTACTGGAGGAGAAATCGACCTATGTGGAAGTAGGTGGTCTGGAGCGGGTTGCTACTCCACTCTTATCGAGACGGAATGAAACACTAACCTGTCCTGCCGACGCTGTGTTGCCCGCCCTGAGACGGAACGAGCAACGCTTACAGAGGGACCCAGTGTTGGCCGTTGATCACTCGAAGAAAATCGAAGACCTGAAGAAGGCGGGACTTGTGCGGGTACTCGCTGCAGAAGAGAAAGGAACACCGAGCGGCAGTGGTACATCCCACACCATGTTGTTCAGCACAACGGGAAAACTAGATTGGTGTTCAACTGCGCCTTCCCATATCGAGGAGAGTCCCTGAACGACCATCTGCTCCCTGGACCTAGCTTGGGTTCATCACTGGTTGGAGTGCTAGTGCGATTCGGACAACATCGGGTAGCCGTCTGCGCTGACATCAAGGCGATGTTCCACTGCGTGCGCACTTTGGATTGCGACCGATGTATGCTTCGGTTCCTATGGAAGGAATTAGGCATCAATTCCGAAGTTGAAGAATTGGAGTGGAATGTACTGCCATTCGGCACCACCTGCAGCCTCTGCTGTGCCACCTTTGCCTTGCAGAAGTATGTGAGAGACAGGTATCCAGATCCGGATGTAGTCAGAAGTGTTTTGAGTTCATTCTACGTCGACAATTGTCTCGATGGCAAGCCCAGCGTCTCAGAAGCAAAGAACCTGGTTAAGAAGCTGTGTCTAGCACTTGGCGCTGGAGGATTCCCCATTGTAAAATGGGCCAGTAACGTCCCAGAGGTGGTGAAAGACCTTCCCTAAGAAGCCCGCAGCTGAGAGATGGATGAGCTCGAGTTATGATTCGCTCGAAGAGGCTGCCTTGGGGCCACACTGGAATTTCCAGCGCAATACCTTCATCTACAAACTTGATTTCCGGGAGTGGCCGATCCTAACTCGAACAGCAGTTCTCAGTGATGTGATGAGGTGTGCCGGGAAAGACCCTCTCGGCTATCTCATGCCGTATATGGTGAGGGGAAAGATGCTTGTACAGGAGCTGTGGAAGAGGCCTTGGGGTTGGGATGAAGAGATCCCCCAAACGGGTGAGAATGGCCTATACGCCCAACATATGAAGTGGCGCAAGGAAATAGGAGATCTTCCCCTTGTAAATCTACCTCGGTACTACCTACCTCAGTCTTCACCGACGCATCGGAGAAGGCTTACGGGGCCGTCGCATATCTCCGGGTCACCACCCCGTCCGGCGAAGTAGGTGTCAGGTTCGTTATGGCACGATCTCGTCTAGCACCGAAACGCGTGCAAACCATACCTCGGCTGGAACTTCAAGCTGCACTCTGCGGGTCGGAGTTGGCAGAGCTCCTCGAAGATGATTTGGAGTTGAACTTGGCCATCACAGTGACAGCACCACGGTCCTGAGTTGGATCACCTCTGAATATTGCCGTTACAACCGTTTTGTCGGTGCCCGCGTTGCGGAGATTCAGAGGCTTACGAACCACACCACCTGGCGGTACGTGGACACCGACAGGAACCCTGCAGATGACCTGACGCGTGGATTGATGCTCAATGAGTTGACCACAGGGAGTCGGTGGTCTGCACCACCCTTCCTTGCCGGACCGGAAGAGGACTGGCCTCGATTGCCTTCATCAACTCAACAAGATGGGGAGTCGGAGCTGAAAGGAAGTCATGTCGCTGCGCTTACCGTCAGCAATCCAGGCAAAGACACAGAATTTGACGTGGCAAAGTATACGACCTGGAACGACTTGATCGAGGCATATGGACGAATGTTGGCCAACGCTGGAGGCGAAACCAACATCGAATTCCTAAGCGCCGACCAGCGGGTAGAGGCCAAGCATGCCCTCTTCAAGAAGGTGCAAGCTGAGAGCTTCCCTGACGACCTCAGTGCGCTAATAGCAGGCAATTCCGTTCCGAGGAACAGTCGTCTAGCTAAACTTGCCCTAGAGATCGACACTAATAGTCAGCTTATCCGGGTCGGAGGAAGGCTCCGACAGGCGGAGTTGGATCATGACCTAAAACACCCCGTCGTACTAGATGGTAAGCACCCTATCGTCCAACTGCTGATAAGAAATGCGGATGAACGGCTTGGGCACCCTGGGACTGGTACTGTCTTTGCAGACATGCGTCAACGATTTTGGCTGCTGCGCGGCCGCCAGTCCATTAGAAGTCTTCAAAGCAGATGCACGGGCTGCCTCAGGCAGCGTGGACGACCGTCGGTGCCCAAGATGGCGGATTTACCCCCTGCACGTCTGCGAATTGGGAAGCCAGCATTTTACTCCACTGGGGTAGACTGCTTTGGCCCCTACACTGTTACCATAGGTAGAAGAAATGAACAGAGATGGGGAATAATATGGAAGTGTATGACGACAAGAGCCGTCTACCTAGACTTACTTGAATCTCTCGACGCCGATGCATTCCTTCTGGCGTTCAACCGGTTCCGTTCCCGACGTGGCACCCCTCACGAAGTCTTGTGCGACAATGGAACTAACTTTAGGGGAGGCCTTTCCGAACTGAAGAAGGCATTCAGTGAGATGGAACCCGAACTCCTGAAGAGACTCGTCCAATACAAGGTCCGGTTCAGGTTTAATCCGCCCTCCGCGCCACACTTCGAAAGGAACGTGGGAAAGGGAGATTCGCTCCGTAAAAACTGTTTTGTACGCCACTCTCGGCGATCGCTCAGTGGGTGCTTCTGTCCTCTATACTTGCCTTGTTGAGGTGGAAGCCTTGCTTAATTCAAAACCTTTGACTTATGCCTCGTCCGACGTCGCAGACCCGGACCCCATCACGCCCTGCATGCTTCTCATGGGGCGGCGGGACCACGCTCCAGTCCAGGTTGTCTACCCGGATCGCGATGTGCTCCGCCGTCGCCGTTGGCGTCAGTGCCAGGCACTAATGCAGAGATTTTGGAAGGAATTTGTTCAGTCCTATCTGTCGGCCATGCAAGCGCGCCAGAAGTGGCGCAGTGAGACTGACAACTTGTCCATTGGAGATGGACCCTCAGCTTCGACGTGCCTCTTGGCCTCTGGCCAAGGTAACGGAGGTGCTACCAGGTACTGCCAAACGGGTTCGCACCGTAAGGGTGCAGCTAGGAGGTCGTCTCTACACCCGACCAGTAGCCCGACTCATTCGGCTGCCCGCAGAGGGGGACAGCATTCCGGAGGCTGCGACCTCACTAGGTCTGATGCTTGTCTTTGACACCGCAAACTATACCCCTTGGACTATCCATGGGGCGGCTGTCTTGCCTTGTTAATCCTGTTGTTCCTATTATATGTGCTTGACTCTCCTTGTTTACCTTCTCCATCTGTGCTTCCCTTGCTACTGCTATGTAAACTGTTGCGCACACTTTAGGGGCGGCCATGTTATGAACTTAGTTGCGAAGAGCGCCACCAAGCGAGCATGCGGCGCGCCAGGCCTACTGTGCGACTACGGGGCATCAACATGGCGTGGGCTGGCCACGGATGGTGAGCTGGTTTCTTCCTTTTTGTGTTCATATCCGTGTTTGCTGTTAGTTATGTACCCTCTGATTCTTCTAATTGAAAACCACCAATCGTTGTTTGACCCCCGAATTAATCTAAAAGAGTTCTGCCTTCCGGGTTTGGTTTTAGTAATTTCAGTCCTAATACACGAGGTGTCGGAAATGGGTGTGCTCCCAAATGATCCATCACGTACGTGCATTATGTAAACATCACAATCGCGGCTTATTTCCCCATGTTTATTGTTGATTATCTCTTCCAGAACGATCTTCGGTCTCTCCACCAGCCCAAGCACATAATGATCGAGCCCTAATCAATAAGCCAAATGTGCCAGTGTTCACGAACACAACCTCGACTCCCCCGAGTCCTCATTTCTCCGTTTCAGCCTGCATCCCATTACCCCCAGGCGGTTAAAGACAAACTTGATAAGGAAAAACGTTTTCGTAGAATTGCTGGGCCGCTCCGCAAGCGGCCGTTTGTTAATTTGCAGTGCTCCCCTATTGGCCTCGTCCCAAAACGTGAACCCCATACTTTCCGACTTATCCACCATCTTTCCTTTCCATCTGGCAGTTCGATTAATGATTTCATA
Organism: Luidia sarsii; assembly: GCA_949987565.1. Classification (NCBI taxonomy): domain Eukaryota; kingdom Metazoa; phylum Echinodermata; class Asteroidea; order Paxillosida; family Luidiidae; genus Luidia; species Luidia sarsii. Next base: position 4,928,758 of record OX465102.1, read on the forward strand.
AATAAAGACAAAGCGGGAACTTCGGTATGGTTGGCGAAGGCTGATATAAAATCAGCATTTCGCTTGTTGCCCGTTTCCCCATTAGATTACGAATTATTAGGTTTCACTTTTGATGGTATGTTTTATTTTGACAGATGGGGTGTTCAATTTCATATTCCCTCTTTGAGAAGTTTAGTTCGTTTTTAGAATATACAGTGAAACGAATAAGATGCACCTCTCTTGTTACCCATTATCTTGATGATTTTCCTTTTATCGGTAATTCTGCATCCTCCTGCTCACGGTTACTGCACTCATTTACCTCCATGTGTTCGACGCTTGGCGTCCCTTTAGCTCCAGATCCACGCTAGTGGTCCTTCAGTCATTGCTCGGTTCCCTTAATTTTTTGTGCAAGGCCATTGCTCCCGGCCGGGCGTTTTTGCGCCGGCTCATTGCGCTCACTTGCGGCTTTAAAAAAAACCAAGCACACGGTTCGTATTTCCAAAGGTGCAAGGCTTGATTTATTAATGTGGTTACAATTTCTGGTTAAATTTAATGGTGTATCTGCATTTCCTAGTCGGCTATGGGAAACGAACGACGTGTTTGACTTGTTTACAGACGCGGCAGCCGGTGTAGGGTTCGGGGCGTACTTTGGGGGGAAATGGCTTCAAGGAAGGTGGTCCCAAGATATTATTCAAAACCCACCCTCCATTGCCTTTTTAGAAATCTCTTCCCAATTTTAGTTGCTTTGCTTTGTTGGGCGCCTCTCCTGATTAATCGCAGGATTGTATTCCACACCGACAATATAGCTATGGTTTACATAATTAACAAACAGTCATCTCCTTGTCCACGAATCATGCACCTGCTGCGTTTAATGTTCCTGGAATGTCTTAAGTACAATGTTTGTTTCCGGGCTGTGCATGTCCCTGGGGTGTTCAATGATATCGCCGACTCTTTATCCCGATTCCAGATGTCCCGCTTCCACTCTTTGGCCCCCCTGGCGGATCAAATTGCCACTCAATTACCTCCACTACCGACGGTTTGGTAGTTGACGAAATGAACCGGCTGTTGCATGCCTCCATTGCCCCGGGTACGCGTAAATGACATACCAGACGGGATGGAAGGCTTTTGGTCAGTTCCGGCAACAGACATCTTCCGGGTTTCCTGACCACCCAGCGAGAGCAGCCGATATTCGTCGATTTATAGCGTGGCTCTCTCTCCGGTCCAAGGCTCCAACGACCATTGCTACCTATGTAGCGGGCGTCAGTTATAGGCATAAAATGCAGGGTTGGCCAGATCCAACTAGAGATTTCTTGGTGACCAAATTACTGGAAGGTTGCCGCCGTGATCGTCCTTCCATGGATTCGCGACTTCCTATTTCCAGGTGTGTTCGGTCTCCAAACAAAGAATGTAGTTGTTCCGTGGTCACGTTGAAAGTAGCATATGTGCTCGTTGCGAGTTCTGGTGGGTCGCTGTTGAGTAGACATACAGTGTACATTATTATCAATAGACTGTTGATAATGTATGAAATTGTTGTGTGTTACTGGATATGAATTGTCTTAGTTTAGTAGAATTGATGTGTTTGTAATGATTGAATTGGTTTTACTGTGTCTTGAAGGTGACTGTCTGATTATCCTAATATTTCGAATGTTTGTGTTGTTGTAATATTTGTTGGTGGTATGGTTGTGATATTTTGATGTTGGAGCTATTTGGATGTAATGTGCGAGTTGTTGTTGATTTATGTTGTGTTTGTTGTGTAATGCTGTTGAGGGTATGTTTATGAATGTTGTTTGGGTTTGAATGCTGTGCACTGTTGTGATTTTTGAATATGAGGTGAATAGTGTTGTCTTGGATATTGTTTACGGTATGTATATGTTTTGTACCAGGATGTTTGTTTACTTATTTTTGGAAATAACTTATAGTTGGTAAGTTTGTAACATGTTTTAATTATGTTGGGAATTGAAGTTTATTGTATAAGTGTTTGTGTTCTGATTTTGCTTCAGGGAAGTACATTTTGTTAGAATATATTATTTCAAGGTTATCTGTAATCATTGAAACGTTTCTAGTTATTATATACAAGAATTAAGGTACACTTATGGATATGGTAGCTTGGGATTTGATGAATTAATTAAATTGCTATCCTTTCATTGTCTACTCCTACAATGATGTGGTCAGCTGTTACTGTTATTTCCTGTTGTGAATGGAAGATAACATTAAAAATTATTCACAATGTGGTTAATAATAATTGTATGTGATGTGTTTTGTTTTGGAACTGTTGAAATAATTTGTGTGGTTAATGTTTGTTTTTTGTAACATTGGTGTATCATGTTGGAAATGGTGTATGGGGGCGATGTGTTATTATTTGTCGCACTTATATTTTATGATTGTTTGAACTAATTCCTTTTTTTGGAATGTGTTGGTTTTGGTGCTATGTTACCGATATTTGTATTGTTGTTTTGGTTTTTTTTTTTACTTGATTTGTTAATAGGTATGTGGTGATAATTACCTCTATTGCTGTCTCAGGAGTTGTATTTAGCGATGTCGCGTTGTCGTATCGTGATACGATGACGTTTGAGATCGTCAGCAATGCTTCTTGAGTAATAGCGGTTTCAGTGTGTTCTCCCCACAGTTTGCATCTGACTGCAGCTGCTGATTGAGGGTCAGTGACGAGAACCTCTCTTCGTCCTGATGACGGTCCTTCCTTGATCGGTGATACCTAATGAAGACAATTAAAGAAAATAGCATAATGTGTTTATGAAAATTTGTTGGTTCAATGTAAATTGTGATTTGTTGTGATGGTTGAATGCATTGATAATGGGTCATGTATGTGTGTTCAGTGTGTTGTTTGATAAATTTTTTTGTGTTTTATACTGTGTTATGTATTTGTAATGATGTTTTGGTAATATTCTTTGTTTTTTGTGATGAATGTTTGAATGTGTTCTTTTAATGTTGTTAATTGTTATACGAGAATAGTTTGGAAATATTAAATGTGAATTTTTAGTGTTTTGAATGTTGATTTTGAATAATTATTGAATGTGTGTTTTTTAGTTATTGTTTGTGATGAGTGTTTTTCTGTTATTTCATTGATAATTTTATATTTTTGTGTGTATGTAATGTTATGTTTGAATTGAAAATTTATCTACATGAGTATGTGTATGTTGATACATTTGTAGTTAATATGACTGTTAATTGTTGATGGTGTTGATTTATGTTTGGGATTGAAATATGTTTTTCAGTGTTTATGGTACTTACGTTCATTGCAATTCCTGTGATGGAGATCCGCTTGTTTGTTTGAAGGTCTTTTTTTCCAGCGATTGGATGGAGTGGTGCATTGTAGAATTCCTCTTCTACTTTGGCATCAACTTCGAAGGCTGGAATGCTGAAGACCTGCATGAGTGTGAAGTAAAGGATGAATTGAATGATTTATTGGAATTGCAAGTTATGTGTTACAGTATATTATCTGCGTGATTTGTTTTGTATTCTATATTGTTTGTGCATTATTGTATGTGAATGGGGTATCTTATTTGCCGTGTTTTCAATGAATGGTTTAATACAATTTTCTTGCCCTTTCTTTGAAGTGATTGTGGACGAAATGCATTTGGGCACATAATTGTATTGCATTGGATTGATTTTGAAGGGGTGTTTTTGATGTTGTGGATGTTATGCATGCTATTTGAATGATAAGACGGGTTTATTGTGTTAGGTGGTTTGTGTTGTTCTTAATATTAAGTGATGATTTATTGTTCTTGTGTAAGTGTATAGGCACATTTATTACATTGATGATTCAATTAATCTCATAAATTACTGGTTGGACGTTTCGTCCGTAGCAGGACTTTTTACACAGTCAGGTTAAGGAAAGCACTGATTCTCATGTCAGAGGAAGGACTATTCGGAAGGGAGTGCGATGGACATGTGTACGCGGGAGGGGTGATTAGGGAAAACAAAAAAGGGACGGGTGGGAGGTGGGTGAAAGGGAAAACCAACATTGATGATGATGGAAAGAGTTGTTAATGAGTTGAGGATTTGTCATTACCTTCCTGTTTACTAAGGCCATGAGGTTGTTTAGTTTGGTGACGCTTAATTAAGTTTTTCCTTGCTGAGGTGGATAGTTTGTTTCCGATGGCCAGCGACTATATGCCCTCTACATTGAATCGTTACCTTGGTTTTCCGATGTAGCTTGATTCTTGTCATGTTGGCTTCTTCCGTTCTATTGTATTGGAGGAGCTTGACGTGCTTCCCTCGATGCAGCTTACACTCGAGCTTGTCGACATCTTCCACGATGAGTAGCTCCACTATGAGGCTTGTAATGGTGGGTTAATTGGTGTTTATGTTTCAATTGAACTGTTTGTGTTGGGTAGGAGTGGCTGTGGTTGCAGAATATAAGTAATTTGATACGGATTGTTTCATGATTATTTTTTAGCATTATTTGTGATTTTTTTCACTGAACAAATGTGGTGCTAAATTCTTTGTTATTAGGGAGTATTGTTTTTTTAATGAATGATAAATGGATGTGAAGAAGATTGAAAGGATTCGGTGGACTCTGTTGACCAGAAGGGTTAATTGGTGTTTTAGTGTGAGTGTGTGGTGGTGCGTGTTTATGGTAAGGTTAAGAGAAATATAGTGGTTTGGATGAGTGATAAATCTGGAATGTGATGTGAAGGGGGATGACGGCGTGATTGTGAGGTGATTGTGTGCAGCCAGAGCCAGTTTGTGAGTCGTTAAGTGGTATGCACGCATAGTTTGTGGGGTGGGAGTGTGGGTGGGATTGGGTTGGGTTTGTTTGTGTTGGAATGGTGGGGTGGTTGTACCATGTATTGAGGTGTTTAATGGTTGTACTGGGGGTTAGTTGTTTAGGTTGCGCTCCCATAATGTAGTACATTTGTATGAATATTCATGTCATTTGTTGTTGTAGAGTGTGTCCTACATGTAATCACGCAGTACTGGTAGTACACGTTGGCTTATTAAAATCTACAATGTCAGTATTTTGGTTGGTTGGGTTTTAACTGAATGTGTTGGTAACGGATTGAATTTACATGGCGGGTCTGTGTTGGTTACGGGCCGAGTTGGTTATGGACTGTGTTTGCGTGAGTTTTGAGGGTGTAAGAGGATTGATGGATTTATATGTATGTATGCACGGATAAGTTTAAATATGACTTATGGATAAGTTTGTTTGCAGCTATTAAGTATTATTTGTTTCTGTGGAATGTTTTTTTACTGTTTTTTATTTTTATTTCAGCAGACCCACTTTCTGGACGTCAGCGTCCAGAAAGACCTCAATACTCTCACTACTGACTTGTATTCTAAGCCCACCGACACTCATCAATATCTCAATTCCTCCAATTGTCACCCCAGACACTGTAAGACTGATATAGCTTACAGCCAGGCCCTCAGTTTGAGGCGCATATGTTCCAATGAGTCTGACTTTCGCCGCCATACACGTGCTTTGGCCAGTAACTTGGTTGCTAGAGGCTATAGTTCTCGCCAAGTGAAGAACTCCATTGCTAAAGTCTATTCCATTCCAAGAAGTTCGGCACTAAAACAAAAGCCACCAGGTCCCAAGGACAAGCCCAAGGTTCCCTTAGTTACTTCCTACCACCATTCTCTTCCTCCTCTCAGGAAGATAACTAAGGAAAACCACCATATTTTCCACACTTCAGATCGTCTGGCTGATGCCATTCCAAATTCGCCTGTTTTAGCTTTCAGGCGCCCCCGTAACCTGCGCGACTTAATTGTCCGAGCAGAAGTTCCCCCTTTGGACTCTTCACCTCCAACTAAATTTGGTACATTTAAGTGTACCTCGAAATGCATAGTTTGCAAGACACATGTCAAGGAAATAGACTCTTTCAATGGACATTCTTCTGGAACTACCCACACGATCTTTGGCTGTATCACGTGCACTACCTCCAACATCATATACCTCATCTCTTGTAGAGTTTGTAATATTCAGTATGTTGGCGAGACCAAAAACACCCTAAAAAAACGGAGCTCTGGCCATAGGTCTACTATCAAAACCGGTAAAATGGACACCCCTGTTGTGTATCACTTTAATCTCCCTGATCATTCGATATCAAATATGAGTGTACTGGGCATAGAATCACTTGGTCACCGTAGTAATGCTGTCCGTCTTAGCCGTGAGAAAATGTGGATGAAGCGTCTTCGGACTATTCAACCACATGGTCTCAACATCCAGGAGGGTAATGACTAACACCATGCAGCTTTCTGATAATCCTTCTTTTGTGTTCAGTCCTTCTTCTCACTAATCCCTACCCTACTCCATGCCCTTCCCTTTGATCTCTCCCTACCAGCTTGTCCTTGTCACTCTGCCTTTGAGAAAGGTCCTGCTAGGATCGAAACGTCAGGCCCACTAAATTTTAAGATTTACATTTTGTTAATTTTAGTCAGTAAGCAGTTTGCAACATTTTTGTGTATCACCCCTTTTCTGGTTTTGGTTTAAGAATACCGCTCCCAACAATATGTCCCAAGAATTCAACTTCATTGTACCCCACGAAACATTTTGATGGTCTCGCAGTAAGATTTGCTTTTCTAAGACGGTGAAAAACTTCTTGTATCTTCTGAACATGTTCCTCCCACAAGGGAGTATGAATTAAAATGTCATCAATATAATTGTGGACATGAGATAGCCCGTTCAACAACACTCTCATCACCTTGCTAAAAGTTGCGGCACTATTCACAAGACCAAACGGCATAACAAGGAATTCATAGTGCCCCTGGTTGGTCACAAATCCAGTATATTTGTGAGACTCCTTATCCATAGGTATTTGCCAATATCCTTTGCTGAGGTCCACTTTTGTAAAATAATGGTCTTTTGCCAACTGAGCAAAAAATTTCCTCTTGATCTGGCACTGGTTCAGGATTGAACTCATATGTTGGCATTTAACTTTCTCGAGTCACAACAACAACGATACGTTCCATCCTTTTTAGCCGCTATAGTCAAAGGACATGCATAAGGACTGGTACTTGGAGCTATGATACCCATGTTCATCATCATTTAGACTTCCTTCTGGACTTCGGCTCGCAGTGCATGTGGTATGGGAAATGGCTTGCAGTATATTGGTTCTTTATCTACAAGTTTTATAGAATGTACCCCAAGATTGGTTCTGCCTGGCAAATCTGTAAGGGTGTCCTTAAAGAAGAATGAAACCCAGAGAAAATAGTTGGCTTATCTCTTTGGTTGATAAAAACAACCTACAACTAGAAACATACGTCTGTTGTAACAGAACGTGTAGCTTTTCCTTTTTTTTTCCAGAAGAAAAACCAAGTTGAAAATCTGAAAACCAGTAGCATATGCATGATTACTACAGTATTCCGGTCTGGACCGGAGGAAAGGGTCACATGACATGAGGAAGGTCATGAAACCTTGGTCCCTGAAACTCCTCTCACATGCTATATGCGCTAGCAACAGCACAACAAGGGAGTTAACCATTGATTTAATATCGTTTTTTTTATAACCTCATTAATATTCATGAGATGACCTCATCATCATAATTATTGCAATATTTGGATACACTGTTGCCCAACTTAGATATATGCTAAATATTGATCCTGCGGGATCTAAGATCGTGGCGTGATTGCACATGCCAGGTTGGCCCTTTAAAGGGCGGTCACGTGACAACTCAAGCACAAACAGACGAAAAAAACCACAGTTTTACTGTATATTGGTGTAAACCCCTTTTAGCATCGTTTTGATTGAGTTCATGAAGGTGGCAACTCTGTTTCGAACCCGTAACCTCCATTCCTAACCCAAAACGCACGTGCATATTTTGTGCACAAAGTGTATGGGACTTCATCATATTTTTCAAAAAATCATAATAATTCTGAACAATGGTCAATTGCTTCCAAACTCAGGATTTAAAATGTCTAGCCCAATAGCTAAATGCCCACCAAATTTTGAGACGATTGACCTTTGGCAAATATGTGCATTAAAAACACGCATTTTGATGACGTCACGATTGCGTCATGGCATTTTGGCCACGGAGGGTGTTTCTAAACTACATCCCCATTAGATATAAACGAAAAAATGAAAAAAATCTTGCTCCGTTGGCCAAATATGCTCAAATGAATGTGAAAATCTGAAAAGTTCATGACCTCATTAATATTCATGAGATGACGTCACGATCAAATGAGGGCAATTTTTGGATACACCTTTTCCCAACTAAGATATAGTGCAAAGTTGAAACCAAACGAACTTTAACTTTTGCTAATAATGCAGTTTGAAATTTGCCCCTTTAAAGCACTGTCACGTGACCCGTGACGACGTCATGAAGTTTTCAAGACAACTGTGCACAACTTCAGCAAGGGTTCTATGTATTTGCCAAGTTTGAAAAAAATCCAAGTATGTTCAATGGCAAAAGTGCCCTCCACAAAATCCCTGTGCTTTGTCTATGGGATTTTTCCGATAAGAAAAAGAAGAAGACGAAGAAGTAACAGAACAACAGCAATAGCTTTTCCGCTTCGCTGAAGCGTGCGGAAAAGCTAATTACCCATGTGCAACTCACCTACGAGTTCCATAAAGAGGGAAAAATCATGGAATTCGGTGGTCGAATTCGCGTTCCCTCAACCCGCCATGCTTTCGAAATTCCCGGCAGGTCACTGCGGGGGGTATGACATCACGGCGGAGACGACCCTGCCTGATTGGTCAGTTAGGCTTGTTCAATCATTTTAATTTAAACTACAAATATTAATCAACATTTAAAAAAGAATTATACCTTAATGTGTGAGAAAATAATCTTATAATCCTTTGCAGATTTATTGTTTTTCGCTTTGGTCATTATTTGAATTATTCTTGGGGATTGCGTGTAGTCTTTATCTACAAACACTTTCACGGCTTCCTGATTGCATACGTTGCACGGACTGTACATGTACATGTACAGTGCACGTACAATGTACACGTTGTGTACTACATGTAATGTACATGTACACACTGTACTCCTGTACACGTTGTGTACTACATGTAATGTACTACTGTACGCGTGTATTTACATTACGTTGGTATCTGCTGCGCAATTTTGGTTCTCTGTTTTCTTGATCTTCGCCGAATAACTTATACACCAGGGGCTGAGTTTAATAAAGGTCCGACAACTATGACTGGGAGCCCACTGTGTCCGGCTTTTGTTTCAGCTCGCGTAATTTTAATAGGAAAATATGAGAAATGATTCAAGAGATGGTCGATGTTTTGGAGAGATTTCAGTTGTACACGTTTGCGAAGCTGTGTGGAGCTTAGTGGGGGTCAGGGGTCATGCACTTCCCAGCGTATGCTATGCACACAATAGCGCTGGGTGACAGGAGTTGCGGTCAGCGACCAGGGAATAAACAGTGTGGGCGACTGGAGTCGCGTTCCGATAACGTGTAAATTAGGCCTAGCTCCATGTTCTTGTTGCAGCACAAATAAAAATACGGCACGGTACGTATATCTAGGGACCGAAACGGTCGACTGCGCATCCGCTACTGCGCAGGTCGCGTTGCCTGTACAAACGCTGGTATCCGCGCTATCGCCATAGTAAATGCCGCGTGTACTAGCGTGTACCAGCGCTTTTTGAATGCTTCCATGACGCTTTGCACCGCTACACCACGCTCGACCAATCTGTCCAACTCCGAAAAAAATCGCCCGAGATTTCGCCGAGATTTCGCCGAGATTTCGACCTTCAAAGTCGGTAAGTAAATGATTATGTCATTTAGACCTTTATCCCCCTCATATAACTCAAAAGAACTGTCAGAACATGAAAGAGGGATGTCCAATTATCCTTACAAAGTTTATCCTACCTCGGTACAAGTTATCCCCTTCGATCCCCGACGCAAACAATGTACCGGAGCGCCGCGCGGACCTCTCATGGGAGGATCGGCGCGCGCGTCGGTAGGCCTCCACAGCGTGCACGGCCATTGTGCGCGGTGCATGGGAGGGCATTTAAACATTGGCTACGTTTGAGGCAGACTCTTTTATTTCTATACGCTCTTTTTTTAGTGATTGTAATGATAATCTTCTTTGATTATTTTTGTTTCAACTGATGGTATGGAGCTGGAGCATGACTTCCTCTTTTTGAATTTTCTTTAATTATTAATTTCTGGCTTGATAATTCCTTTTTTTCTACAAATGGAATTCTTATTCTTAATTCTTTTGACAAGAGATGATGATGCTTTGTTGATAAATCATGACGATTGATATTTCCTATGAAAATACATTGTTTATTTTATCATTGTACATTGTTTATTGTTTATTATTATACATTGTTTATTTACATTTTTGCTTGTTTCAGGCCTTCATTTTTAAAACTTTTTTTAACTGCTTGGTCGATTTTGACCCAAATTTGAAAGTTTTCTTAAAAATAAATTATTTTCATTTTCGTCAGTGCATTTTTAGCCAGCTCTACAAAAGCGAAAATCACAGGCCTTTTCTGATTGTCCATACCCATTGCCATACCCATTTTTGATTGCCAGCAATGCCTGTACCGGCAAAACTTTCTTCCAGCCCAAAAGGAAACACTACTGGCAAAATGTCATTACTTAACGTTTGTCCAAAGCAATCAAATATACACTGCCTTACATTTAATATATCTCAAAGACAGTAAGGAATCTCATTTACAAATTGTTTCAATAATGTTTACATTTTTTCCCTCCCTCCTCCCACAGACCGTTAAGGGGGATGATCTCCAATCATGGCGCCGGAGAATCGGCGCGTTCACCATGCCGCCCATGAGGACATCAAGAAGGCCGATGAGCTACCACCGTGGAAATGGCAGTTTGCCATTACACTTCGGTGTGTGGCTAACATTGTTTCTTGGCCTGGCACTTTGTGTTGCTGTTGACGGAGTCGCATCGTCACAGCGCACACGATCAACTTCCAGTAACATCCTGACCAACACCACTATCATCACCGGTCTCAGCCCTCTGCAACAGCTGCTCATTTCTGGTGACATTGAGTCTAACCCCGGGCCTGCCAGCTTCACCAGTGAGCAACTCAAGTCCCTCAAAGCTGGAGAAGAACTGAGTGACATCCCAGAGGTGCTGCTAAACAGGCACATTTTCCAGCTGTACGAGTTGAAGAAGTCAGCTACTGAACTGACATGGATTGACACTGTGTTGTGGCTGGCACAGTGTCTAAATGTGCAAGTCACAGATCTGCCCTCAGAAAAGGCAATTCAAAAGCAGTGGGAGAGAATGATTGGTAAGAGACGAGGCTTTCTCAAAAGAGTAAAGACAAATCCGGACCATCTAAGGGCATGGGAGGAGACAGAGTACACCCTTCCACAGTCTACACCACTAGGACCAAGAGCATCAGCTTCCACATCCAAAACTGACTTGGAAGCCTTGCAGGCTGCGAATGAGAGTCTTGTCCAAGAACTTGATTTGAAGGTGTCTCCACACAAGCTGTCTGTAATGGCACGGAGAGAGAAACGACAAAAAAAACCATTGAAACCCAAAAAGCTTTGATTAAAGACTTGGAGAGAAAGTTGCAATCGCATGGAAAAAAAATCGATAAGGCAAAAACTGTCAAACGAAAGTTGACCCTAACAAAGGATTCTTTGACTAAGAAAGTGGCCAAGGCAGACAAAGAACATGTACTTGCTGCCAAAGATTCTGAAGAGACATTATCCATGCTGGAAAAACAGGTAGAACAACAAAGAGAAACAATTCTGGACTTACAGGAGAACAATGTCGAACTTCATCAAAGATTGACAGAACAAAATAACCCAGAAGTTATTTTAACCACCATTAAGGATGGAGCAACGTGCTACACGACCGAGACACGAGCATGTGTCTACAAACTCACACGTTTCTTTCGAAAGTGTCCCCAAGGTAATTGAGGCTGTACTTCAACTTGCAGGAAAGACAGCAGACAAACTTCCGACTGGCAGAACCATTGCACATATGAATGAGAGGCTTTTGCTCTCCCAGCGACAGATGGAAGAACTCCAAAAGAAAAAAGACATGACAATCTCTACTGATGAAACCCCCAAAGGAGGTGATATTTTTATGAATTATGCAGTGTCTGGCGCTGAATCGTCTTATGTATTAGGGTTGAGAGAAATGGTCTCCAAAAGTGCTGAAGACACGCTCAATACATTTAAAGTAATCCTGGATGACATCTCTTACATTTGTTCCAACTGTTCTAGTCTTGGGATCCAAATTCTTAGCCAAATAAAAAACACCATTAGTGACAGAGCGGCAACTGAGGCCAAATTTAATGATTTGCTCAAATCATATCGGGAAGATTGCTTGCCCAAAGTAATTCAGAACTGGGAAGATTTCAGTGATGCCGCCAAAACAAAGGTTTTGCACATGAACAATTTCTTTTGTGGCCTTCATCTGCTGGTTTCCATGGCTGAGACAATTAGTGAAAGTTTTAAAGGGTTTGAAAATGTGTTCTTGGAGGGGAAAAAAGTGGGAGCTGATGCTGTCAGTGGGGTCTCGGTATTTGGCTCCGACAGCGGCACAGTGAGACTTGTAAGAACTGCCTGCAAGGCTCTGTCAAAGGGAGGTGATGAAAAAAGTGGTTGCTTCAGGGCATGGAGAACATACATGGTAGAAAAGGGTCTCACAACTCGATACTTACAGAATTTCAGAGGGAATAGATTTGATATTGTATTTCTGTTGGGAGGGCGTGTGTTTCACCTCCGAAATTATATATATGACTTCCTTAGTAATGTTACAGGTCAAAAAAATGGTTTATTGAAAACGGTTCATGCTGATATACAGGTGGATTTGTATTTAGCTGGTTGTAAAGTGTTGGGGATAATAAACAAGATGATCACTGCCCCACTTTGGCGTGTAACCGAGGCACCGGGCCACATACTAGATATGTGTGACACCTATTCAAAAATGAATAAGTTCTTCAAAGAAACACTTGACTGGGAAATTTCATCAAATGTGAGACATCATGTTTTGATGAGAGTTTCATCATTAAAGATGAGGTTTTAAACTCTTTGTCCAATGAATGGCAAAGTGATAACATAACATTGAGTATGATGAGGCATACACTCATTGCTTTGCAACAACTTGTCAGTAGAGTGACAAAGGATTACATGCCTGGTGGTAAATATCATGAAGCAAAGAAATCTAAATCCTTCAGACAGCTACAGCATCAACACCGAAACATAATAAATTGCCCGAAAGAATCTTTGGTTATTTAGACTACTTGATTAAGAAACGCCCAAGTGCCTCAGCAGTTGCCAACGAAGCACAAGTAATGTTTGTGTTCAACAAGACTTCCAACTTTATTCAGTCCCAAAGTCAGGAAAGAATGGATGAATTGATCAGAAGTGTGATAGGAAAGCCCACAAAGGAATTGAGAGAGAAGGCCAAACAAAGAGAAAAGATGCGACACGAAGCGCTTGTTAAAAAGCAGAAAGAGAAGCTAAGAGTCGCAACATGAAATTATAACGAAAGGAAGATTTGACAAATTTGATAATTGATGCTGGTCTTTGGCAGTCACCCCAGCAGGTTCAAGACAAGATGGATCAGTGTGATAGTGATAGAGAAAGATACCATGCTTGTCGAAATCAAATTAAATTTCGAAGAGAGGTTCTTTATCAATATTTACCTGATGACAAGAAATTCAAATTTTCAGAGCAGGGTGTCCAAAAAACTTGGACTGCCATGCGGGATCATCTATTGAAATTTATCAATGCAGCTTTGTCAGTTGTGGAAGGTGAATCCGCTCAAACCAGATCTCTGGATGATGAACTTGTACACATTCCATTGTTAGTTGGTAAAATAGTAAATCATATCAGATGAAGAAATAATTTCTTATACAGGCAAAGTTGTCAGTCAAGTTCCAGGTTTTCCTCAGTGGTACAATATCATCTATGACAATGATGACGCCGTGTACACATACAAGTTAATTGAAGACTACAAGGATGGCAACTTAGAAATAATCCCTTAGGTGCACATGTATAGAAAGAGTATCACTGAAGATAGGGAATAACTTTGAAAGCCAAAAGCTGTAAATAAACTGAACTTGTAAATGTAGGCCCTTATTAAACTGTGAACATGTGTTAAGTTATCATTTTTGATGTCTTTTGTAGTAGATCTAACCCTGATCTTGACCCACCATGCCACCCTTTTCTTCATTCTGTTGAGAGATCAAAATCAAAGTAATATATCAGTTCCTCGACATGAATATCAATTTGATATCACAAAATAACAACAATGTCATACCGGTTTGTTTTTAACTTTCACGGATAAAACAAAAGATAACACAAAAAGAAATTTGATAATTTATTACGAATAAATCAGGATATGGTATTTGATTTTTCTGACCGTTGTTATTGTTATACTGTATGTTATTCCTTTCAGACGATAATTAATGTAAACAAATTTGTTTACAAATGTTATAATGTAAATAGACAACATTATTTAAATGAGACAATGCACAGATTGTTCTTAAGCATCGCCTCTCTCTGAATCTTACGTCATGAGTGTTTCCATGCACTTATTGCAGTAACAATGTATTTTTATCAAAATTTACCCTCCGATAAACATGCATCTTTACATTTGGTACCATAGCAACCTTTCATTAAAATCATTGAGATTTTGATAATCAAATGATACAGAAGTGTTAAGATAACCTAGAAGAACTTACTGACCAAAAAACATTCGTAAGCATGTTTTTTTGGAAGAGATAAATACAGTTTAATTTGTTTACATATATGTTTGCAGCATTCCGTTTTCCTGAAAAAGGGTAAACAAAGGGTAAACAAAGAAAATGCATGCTAATTACTTAGTGATTGAGATATTTCTTATATTTTCTTTAAAATAAGAACCCTGAACTTGTTACTCTCATTTAACACTGCAAGCATTTCTAAGTTTTGCGCATTCTGTATGTCAATTAGCACTTTGTAAATATGTTTGTTTACTTATTGTTACCATAGCAACAGATTTCTGATAATGATACGATTTCTGCAAAATGTTGTTATGAATCAAGTCGTCTATCCTTTGACTACCTGCAGATGAAAAATAAAGCTCATTTGTGTTTTCTTGATAGAATTATTGAAATTCAAAGTTGTTTTCTGATTTGTTTACTTGATTTTCCCTTAGTTTTCACTCCCATTGTCCACAAAATAAAACCATGGTACCCATTCACTTTTTGAACAAAGAATAACCGGAACTTGCAGATTTGAAATTTTCATAGCTCTTCAACCGGATGGCTAATTTTAATGATTCTTGCACCATTCATAGTTTGAGAGTAGTTCGAAATAGGAAGGTTTTGAGAAAAACAAAAAAACCCATTTCAGACCCTAGTATATCCCCCCTTCTTCCTCCATGGTAATTGGTACAATACATGTATATCCATGGAGTTTACCCTCCATGAGTTGCAGATAAGCGGTCTGCGAGAAAGACTAGGCAGAACGTGCATGTGAGAAAAATCACGCTAGGACCGAAACGAAAACATACATCAAAAGTCGATCGTATCATACAGGAAAAACATCAAAATTAACTCAACTTTTTTGATTCCAATGCGGCAATTCGTGAAGCTGTCGATAAACGTGATGCCACCGCTCGTCGATGTGAAAATACTGAAGGAACGGCATGTTCTTTCAGTATATTTCTCGGCTTCGAGCCGGTGAGTTTGGCCCGCCAGTCAACCTCGATCCCAACTCCTCCTCCGTGAAGTGATCGCTCCAAATCACGTCATTTCGACTATATTTGTAGCCGACATTGAGCATTTTTTCTATTTTTATGGCCGAAGCCCACTTCCCAAACAACTCAGGTCTCTTGGCCTTGTTAGGAACTGCATGGAAAGATTTCCCTAGTTTTTTTCCGCTGGCATTGTTACAACCGGCATTGTTACAACCAAAAGCTTGGCAGTACACCATCGTTCATGCTCGCGAGTGTAAATAAACTGCACGCAGTATACATGTGTTGTGTACACACATGTTGTAGGGATACGTCCGTCCGGGCCCATGCGGGGGTTGCCCGTCATTATGTCATACCCCCCGCAGTGACCTGCCGGGAATTTCGAAAACATGGCGGGTTGAGGGAACGCAAATTCGACCACCGAATTCAATGATTTTTCCCTCTTTATGAAACTCGTAGGTGAGTTGCACATGGGTAATTTTAGTTTGTTTTTATCAACCAAAGAGATAAGCCAACTATTTTCTCCGGGTTTCATTCTTCTTTAAAATCTTCTAAGTTTTATTTGTTGTTTCTGTTTCTAGGCCTTCATTGATATGTACATCATCAACTGTCTCTTTGGCTGTCAGCGTGGGTAGATGCAGCAGATCTTCATTATGGAGATGGTATGGTGGTTCTGAACTGCTTTCGTCATTTTCATCTTCAATGACCACCACTGCAGTGATATCCAGCATTCCTTGTCCTTCGGACTCTTTCTCTGATGTATACTCTTTGCTCTTGTCTTCTTCCCTTCGGAAATACTTCTTGAGAAGGTTGTTTGTCTACGATGCCCCAGATCTATTTGATAGTTCATCCGATTTATCTTCCTAATCACTTTGAATGGACCCTTCCAGTGGTCGGTTGGCAGCAGTAACAAAACTTCATCTCCTTCTTTTAAAGTACGACTCCTCGCCTTCTTGTTATACTGCTTCAGATATCTTGTCCTCGATTTTTGTAATTCTTCTCTTGCCAGTCTGCATGTCTCTTCAAGGCGTCTCTGGAGATCTATTACATATTCATAGGTATTTTGGGTTTCACTCTCTTCCCCTGATCCAGTCCAAAGTTCTCTTAAAATAGTCATTGGTCCTCGAATAGTGCGCCCATACAACGGTTCAAATGGAGAAAAACCTGCACTCGTTTGTGGAGTTTCTCTATAAGCGAAAAGGATCGGACCAATATAACGATCCCAATCTCGCGGTCTCTCCTCACACATTTTCTTCGAAGTGTGCTTCAAGATCCCATTCTGACGTTCACATAACCCGTTTGTCATTGCATGATAGGCTGTCGTAGTAATTGATTGCACCGACAAAAAGTCTGTTCATCTCTCTCCTTCATTACCCCTGACATGAATTGGGTTCCTTGGTCAGTTAAGATCTGTCTCGGAATCCCTAATCTGGTGAACATTCCTAGTACTTCTTCCGCAACTGTCACATTCTTGAGGGGAGCTGCTTCGGGATACCTTGTGGCATATATCTATGACCCTTTTCCGTCATGGGTTTAATGGGTCCTATCAAATCAACTCCAACTCTTTCAAAAGGTGCGTCCATCAGTGGCATTTCTCCTAGAGGTACTTTTGTCACTCTACCTTTAGGTATGGTCCTCTGACAGATGTCACAAGACTGACAATATCTCTTGATATCTGCACCGACTCCAGGCCAGGAAAATTCAGTTAGGACTCGGTCGCTTGTTCTCTTTGCCGCTTGATGACCACCAAGCAGTGATTCATGTGTCATTTTCAATACATGTTGGCGTAGTTTTTGTGGCACGACTAATTTGTGAAATTTGATGATACAAATTCACGGTAAATGATATCTTTATCTTCTGAAAACCAGAATTTTCCATCATGTTTCACTCGGTAAACCTTATCTTCTTTGACGGATTCTCGGATTGTCGAGAGCGTGGGATCTTCCATTTGTGCCTTACGCAAACTCTCTATGGTAATTCCAACCAAAGGTGGCGATACTCTCAAAGGTTTTAACATTTTTGTCTTAGCTGTTTGCTGACTTCTTGTCTCTACTCCTGCCGTGGTATGCATTGTATCCTTTTCATCTAAACTGTATGATTCTGGGTTTTTGCTTACATGCATCTCTCCTCGTGTAGTGTCAAACTTCGTGTTTTCTCCCGTCGAGATGACTGTTCTTGTATTCAGTGATAAAGGAGCTTGTTGATCTTCAGCTGAAGACAGAGCCGAGGATGATCAATCTTGAACATTTCTTTCTACCGTTCTTTTTGATTTCCAGTTTTCTTCCGGCTGATTACTATTTCTCGCCCCTGGAATATTTCCTAGTATTAGAGGATAAACTGGGTTGTCCATACATATGGCAGTTACTTATCCAACATAATAAGGAGTATCGATGTAGATCCTAGCGACTGGGAAACATCGTACAGTGCCATCAATGAGTATACATGTTCTCTTTTCGCCTGTGAGTTGCGAATCCGATATAAGTTCTTCCTTGATGACTACTCCAGAACACCCGGTGTCCCTCAATACCCTCACTTGCTTGTCGCCAATAATTCCATCTACTACAGGCATATTGTCAATAGATTTACGACAACATGCAGCCGTTAACACCGTAATCTTATGACCACATTCGAGAGCATAAGTCTCACATCCAATTTCCTGATTAGCCTTTACGCTCGGTCTAATCAACATGACACAGGCTTTATCTCCACATACTTTTCGGCTATCTTCGTTATTAGCATTGTCCTCATCTGGAAGGTTTAAACTGTCCAGCAATGCACCCAACTTTGGTCGGTTTACACATTCCCTAGCCATATGTCCACTTTTCTCACATATGAAGCATGTTGGTCTCACTTTAGGATTATAATTAGACTTGGGTTTATTTGAACTTTCATTTTTCGTTCCCCCACTATTTCCTTTCACATATGATGATTTATCGCCTCTGGCTTTATTTTCTAGATACCATTTGCCATTATGGGCTCTAAGGTATTGATCGGCAAGCTCAGCCATACCATTTATGTCTTTAGGTTCTCTTCCTTGAAGAAACATGGACATCTCTTTAGGAATACTATGTACAAACTGATCTCTCAACAACATGTCAATGATCCCTCCTTTTAAGTCTTCCACGGTAGCTAGTTCCACCCAACGTTGGAAGTAGTTTTTGATGCGGTAGGCATATTGGGCTCCGGATTCTCCTACTTCCGGTTTACAAAATTTAACTTTTTATGAAAACCTTCTTCGTGCAATTCATATCTGACTAAAATTGCCTTTTTCAATATGTCATAGTTATGTGACAGACATAATGTATTGCGTTTATTTAAATTAATTCAGCCCAAAAAGAAAAAGCGATCTATCCAGGTACACCCCAAAAACAACAACAACCACATTGTGTAAGTCCATATGGTGAATGAAAAGGGAAGTTTCCATTTACCCTAAGCTTTGTAAGGTCGTTGTTGTTGTTGTTGTTTTTGGGGTGTACCTAGATAGATCGCTTTTTCTTTTTGGGCTGATTTTAGTAGAGTCTGCATAGTTGCTTGAATTTTAGTAATATTATTTTTCTGATTTGAATTAGTATATTTGCATTCCGTCGGTGAATACGGTCGTTATATATACTGCTGAAGAACAAACAACGCATACATTATTTTGTTAGTGAAAATCCTTTGGGAAACTTGTATTTGACACTTGTAATAACTTTTCATTTTTCTTCAAATGTTTTCTTTTTCTCTACTTCTGTATTTAGTGAGTACTGCTCCCCTTACCCGTTCTGCGTTTGATTGTTGTACACCAGCTTTTCATATAGTTCCCTATCCATTTACCCAGTTAGCTGAGACTACTTCTTACCTTGTCATGGCCACATCTACACTCTAAAAAACAAAGTGCTAAAAATCGGGTGCTACTCTATGACGAGCACTTCACGTGCAACCTCCAGCACCAGCAGGGTAAAACGTTTCTTAGGTGCCGAAAACGGGTGCTGCCCGAGTAATAACACCAGAAGAGCAACCATGGAAAGCCGAACGATTTGGATTGGTCTATATGTGTCACGTGATTGTTACGACGTGCACATACGCTCGCCGTGCGTCGCCATCTTTGTTGCCGTCTAACGATCGTCATGCATAATATTTCATCGTAACAAATCTACACAAAGGTAAGCAGATTGAAATAATGGTTACTTCTGTAAGATTTAATGCTTATTGGGCTGCAATTGTTAGAATGCATAACTCAGGGCGTTATGACATAAGTCCTGTTGATTTGATTTAAAAGTCCAGGTCTGACGGTTAAGTCAAGCATTGAGGAATAAGTATTCCTCCACGAGTCAAGCTATACTTTTCAGCGTGTGCACGCTGTGTAGCATCCACTGAAATGATTCCTTTACTCATTTCTTTAGTGCCAATTATCCATTTTATTTCTTCTTTTTATCTTTCTTTGGCTCCATCAATTGCTCCGTAAAAACTGTGAACATATAATAAAACAAGGATCATAAATCAATTGCTTACGTTTACTATTACAACTTCTTAAATGAAATGAACAGTTTGCTTTACTTAAATTGAATGGATAAATCAAATCAGTCTGTATGCGTATAATTTATATAAGTCTTATGCATCGTACATGATGTATACACCGTCCATGGTTGTAGTATACCTCTGCTAAGGACATTATCACACCTCCATGATTATACTGTAGTAAACAGTGTGTATTTATATTGGGTGTACATGCATGCCCAGTACAATCAAGAATTTTAGGTTCTTAAATCTCACAAATAAACATTTACACACATTTGTTGTTCTTAAGGTAGACTACGTACCTCCTTACTGCCTTCTTAGGTATTATAAACCATCCAAGGATCCATTTGGTTTCAAACACGGCACATTTGACGCGAATACGCGATGCTGGCAATCGAATTCGGCGCCATCTTTTTGACAACAAAAAATTATCGTCGGCCAAAGGGTGGCGCTATAACAATACGCCGTTGGCATCGTATTTGTAATCAACGTGAGTCGAAGGACTTTGTCGACCACGATAACATGGCTCCCTTAAATTATTATATAATTTATCAAATCATAGATCAGAAAATAATCGTATCTTCAAAGCGATTCAAATTCAATATTCTTACTTTAGAATATCTTTTACCGTCACTGAAGTTATCTTATCAGTTATAATGGTTGCGATGTATGCAACTCAATATCAAGCTCATATGAAAGGATGGTTGACGTAAATCTTAAACATGAACATAAGTAATATATTAGTGTTACTCTTGGTACTTGGTTAATTTTATCCAATGTCAACTCGACAGTGGATCTAAGTCCATGTGAGAACAAAGAAAATATTCATGATTGTGACTACCAAACTGCATGTAATCACGTAATCTGTCACCGCAACTGTGTATCATTACAATAAATTATTTCAAGGTTTGAATCAACAAGGGAATACAATTGTGTTTTACTTTGCACCATGCAGTTAATCAATATGATCTTTTATACGTAACTTATTTATAGAACTGACTGACTCAACAAATTGAAGTTGCATTTTTATGAAATCACTGCAATTTAAAGACATATTGAGTAGCCTCTATTTCAGACCCTCAAGAGAGTTATAAACTTATTCATCAGTGACCAATTAAATGGGTCATCATAAATTTAATTAATCTTACATTAAGACCTAATTCAACTACCTAGTCTTGCTTTCAGACTCAAGGGGAAGTTTAGAGAACTGTTGAAACTTAATTCGGGTACATTCAAATATGTGGCTCCTTGGCTGGGAATTCCTTCTGGTCTTCCTTCGATAAGAGCAGCACCAGCTTGTGAATTGGACGTTCCAGTTCTTGTATGGGACCTTTGCGCTTACCATTGTCGTCGATCTCAGAGTCTCCCACTGCTATCTTCACCTTGCGAACACATCCGTCCACTGATGGAAAGACTTCGACGACTCTCGCTAAAGGCCACAGGTTTCTCGGGGCATTTTCGTCCTTCACGATGACGATGTCTCCAATCATAGCGTCTCGTTGCGGGCGTGTCCATTTGTGCCGGATTTGTAGGTTCTGAAGAAATTCCTTTCTCCAGCGATTCCAGAACTCATTTAGGAGATGCTGCACCCTCCTCCATCGCTTTCTGGAATACAGATCGGCACTTTGGAAACATCCTGGAGGAGGAAGAAGAATTCTTGACTTGGTTGTGAGGAGGTGATTAGGAGTCAAAGGCGCTGGATGTGTCGGATCGTTGAGATGATTCACAGTCAGCGGTCTGCTGTTTACTATTGCAACCACCTCACACATCAAGGTACGTAAAGATTCATCGTCGAGTTGTCTTCCAGATTGGTACATCAAGGTCTTCAGTACACTGCGAATGGATCTGATTTGTCTTTCCCAGACTCCTCCCATGTGGCTCGCACTGGGAACATTGAAGGCAAATCTAACATAGTCGCAGCCTTCCTTCAGAAAAGTGTTCTTTATTTTATCATGATCCATTTCAGACCAGGCCTTTCTGAATTCTGTCTCTGCTCCTACAAAGTTTGTCCCTCTGTCGCATCTCAATTGTCGAACAGGTCCTCGAACAGCAGTGAATCGACGATACGCTTGAATGAACGCATCAGTGGTCAAGCTGTTCAGTGTCTCAAGATGTACTGCTCTCGAGGCCATACAAGTGAAAAGAAGGCCATATCTCTTCATTTCTTTTCTACCTTCTTTTATAAGCCACGGTCCAAAGCAGTCCATTCCGCAGTATGTGAAGGGCGATGCAGGTATCAATCTGTCGGAAGGTAGATCGGACATCTTCTGAATTTGAGCTGGACTGCGCAGCTTGTTACATATGACACATTTCTTTATGAATTTGGATACTTGGTTGCTGCTTCGCAAAATCCAGAAACCATTCCCTCTGATCTGGTTAAGTGTCATGCCTCTACCTTGGTGCGCAGTCTGTTCATGAAAATGACGTATCACCAAGTCCGTAACATGGTGTTTCTTTGGGAGAATCACTGGATGCTTTCTCTCATATGAATCATCACCCTTTTTAATTCGTCCTCCTACTCTTAGGATTCCTTTGTCGTCTAGGAATATGTCTAGTCCATGGAGGCGACTGGCTTTCTTTATCTCACGTGTCTTCATTCTGTCACTCAGAGCAGGATTAGTTCGTATGGAATTCAATGTTTGGATTTCATCTCCAAAGGCTTCCTTCTGCACATGTTTCAGAATTTCAAGTTCTGCTTGTTGAAGATCCTGCACAGTAAGATCTCTGAAAGGAGTGCTGTGATGTCCGTGGCCAGTGTTTCTTTCTACACAGCGTTGTCTTAGGCGTGAGATGAAGAGCGAACAATTTGCAATTGCTCGTTTAGCACTGTGCCAGGATGAGAATCGTTTCAGTCTGTTCAAATCGAAGGCCGACTTGTTTGTCATTGTTGCACGAACATTGGATTTCTTCACCTCGGAGTCAGTTGGAAGCACATCAAATTTCTCGTCACTGTCAACTGGAGAGATTGTCTTTTCCCACAGGAAATCTGGTCCATGCAGCCACTTCGACTTCTTCAGTTGTTGTACTGTCAAGCCTCTGGAAGCTTCATCAGCAGGATTTTTTTTGGATTCCACATATCTCCATTGTGAAGGAGATGAATTATCTCTGATCTGTTGAATTCGGTTAGCCACAAACACATGAAAACGTCTGTCAGTGTTCTTGATATATCCGAGCACTACTTTGCTGTCTGTCCAAAATGTGTGTTGAACGTCCTTAAGTTCAAATTCAGCATCAACAAATGTCTTGACCTTCACGGAAACAGCAGCAGCTGTAAGTTCCAGACGGGGAATGGTCACAGACTTCAAAGGTGTTACTCTGGCCTTTCCGATCACCAGTGTGCAATGGACTTTTCCCTCTGCGTCAATCAATCTCATGTATGTACACTGGCCATAACCGTCGGTACTTGCATCAGAGAAATAATGCATTTCCACAGATTTGACAGCTTTAAATTCTGCAGGTTTGTAGCATCTCTTTATGGGAATTGATTTCAGTTCCAGGATGTCAAGCCTCCATTTTTCCCAATTTTCTCTCAAATCATCTGGTAGAGGATCATCCCAGTCTGCTGACATCTTGCATAACTCTTGAAGAATTTGTTTGCCTGTCAACACAACTGGTGCTAACAATCCCAAAGGGTCATATATAGACATAACTGTCGAGAGGACACCTCGTCTGGTAAGGGGCTTGTCTTGAAGGGTAATTCTGAATCTGAAGGAATCAGATTCAACGCACCACTGGACACCTAGGGCTCTCTCTAGAGGCAAGGCGTCATGAAGCAGGTTGACCTCTCGTACCTTCTTTGACCTTTCATCCTGCTGAACTGACTGCAAGACATCTCTTGAATTGGACACAAATTTATGTAGACGAAGGCCTCCTTTCTCGCACAACTGCTTGGTTCTGGATATGAGATCCACAGCTTGCTCTGCAGTTGGTAAGGATTTCAACCCATCATCCACATAGAATTCTTGATGAATGAAATTCTTCACATCTTCACCAAACTCAGCAGCATGGTCCGTGGCCACCTGTCGTAAACCATAGTTTGCACAGCCTGGAGAAGAGGCCGCACCGAACAAGTGAACCTTCATTCTGTATTCACAGGGGTCCTCATCAATGTTTCCATTTTTCCACCATAGAAATCGTAAATAGTCCCTGTCTCTTTCATTAACTCTGAACTGGTGAAACATTTCTTGTATGTCACAAATAAATGCAACATCTTCAAGTCTGAATCGGCAAAGAACACCAACCAACTTGTTAGTCAGATCTGGTCCAGTGAGAAGGTGTGAATTCAATGACTGCCCATTGTATTGTGCGCTACAGTCGAATACAACTCTCAACTTGTTAGGTTGCAGTACACCATGGTGAGGTATGTACCACACTGGCTCATCTGAGGTGTGATTCGGAACAGGTTCTGCATATCCTTTCACCAAAAGAGTGTTCATTACATCTGAATACTTCTTGTGGTATTCTTCATCTCGCTTGAATTTCCTTTTCAACTGTTCCACTCTCACCTTTGCAAGGAACCGATTATCTGTTAAGTGCGGTCTTCCATCTCTGAAGGGGAGTGGCATTTCATAGTGTCCATCTTCAGATTTGTGGATCTCTTCTCCCATGGTGTTCATGAACTTGACATCATTCTGTGAGAATGCTACTCCCTTTCTATTGACATCTGTGAAATCAGCTTCCATCACCTTTAGAACATTTGAAGGTGCTATTTCCTCCTTGATTGACAGTTTATGTGCAAAAAACACATTCTTTCCCTTTTTTTCTAGATCATCAGGAACTTCACAGGTTGATATGCGATGACTGATTCCGATAGGATCATCTTTATACACATATTCATCATCGTTGAAAGAGCCTACAATGCTCCATCCCAGGTCTGTTCGGAGTCCATAGGGTCCATCGTTGTCATCAGGAGGGATAACATCTCTAGGAATAAGTGCGCGGGCACAGTCATAACCAATCAACAGTCCCACTTCACAATTTTGTAGAGGTTTTAAGTGGTTAGCTAGACTGGAAAGATGAGGAATATTTCTTGCCATCTCAGGAGTTGGTATGTGTTCAGAATTTGCTGGTATGAACTTCCTTGTATATGTTGTGGGCAGTGAAATTTCTTCCTTTCCGTCAAATGCTCTTATAGTAAGGCCATCAATTCTTTCACTTGCTATCTTTTCATCAACTGAAGACATTGTAGAAAGCAGTAGATTCACCTCTACTCCATGTAAGCCCATCTCATCCTTTGTTTTTTCCAGGAGGAATGTTGTATCGGATTGGGTATCCAAAAGTGCATATATCATTCGTTCATCCATCTGGGCGGAATGTGATAACCATACTGGTACAATCATTGTGCTCTTTCTGCCTTTCAGCTTGCAGGCATCTTGATGATTGACAGATGCATGAGAATTAGAGGTCTGAAGATCACTTTGTCCTTCCTCCCTTTCAGAATTCTTTCTCATTTCAGTTGTTGTCCTTTCTGCATGAAGGGATGAAGGATGTCTCCCTCTGCAGGTTCCACAAGTGAGTCTCCTGTTGCAGTCCTTAGAGAGATGTCCAAACTTCAAGCATCCATAACAAAGACCTCTCTCTCTGATGAATTTCTTTTTGTCATCCATTTCTTTTGCTTTGAATTCACTGCAATCATCCAGTATGTGATTCTTTTTACACAGATAGCAAAAGGGTGTATAACTTTTCCTTTCATTTGACTTCTTATCCCTTTGAGGAGTGACATTAGTGTGAAGAGCCCTGGCATCTGTTGCAGGCTTATCTCTCTCTGTTCTTCCATCTTTGAGGCCTTGAAGGGATGTGACTGGGTAGCATGCTATCTTAGCTTCCTCCTTTATAAAATTGGTGAACACATAGAAGGGTGGAAATCTTCTGTTTTCTTCTATCCACTTGGTGACTATACGTGACCATCTAGATACTAACCAGTCTGGTAATTTGGCGAGCACCTTTCTATTCTCTCTCTCATCATTCAGGTGGTGAAGATTACCAATCCTGTCCATAGCTGTCACACATTGATGGAGAAAGTCTGAAAGTCTTCGCAACCCGAAGGCATCCTTGGTAGCGATCTTCGGCCACTTCTCCAACTTGTCTCTGAATGCATTTGCGACGATGAATGGGTCTCCATAACGTTGTTGTAATGCTTCTTGTGCATCGAAACAGGCCTTCTCATCGCCAATCAGAGCGTATCCTCTTACCAGTTCAAGTGGTTGGCCTTTCAGATACTTCTGTAGATAGAAGAATCTGTCCATAGGTTTGACCCCGCTTTGCTCAATCAGAACATCAAATCCATGTTTCCATGCAGGGTAAGACAAAGGATCTCCTCCGAAAACTGCTGGCTCAGGTAAAGGAAGTCTTGTCATCCTCATCTGCTCCAACAACACACCAATAGTGTCCTTGTTAGACCATCTTTCTGGATTGGGACGATCATCTCTTTCACGCTCTAACCTTGGATATTCTGGCTGGCTGACTGGCTGGCTGACGGGCTGGCTGACTGGCTGGCTGACGGGCTGGCTCTCTTCCACCCATTTCTCACAATCGTCTCGTTTGTGGGATGATGTATGCCTGGACTTCTTGGAACTCTTTGTTGACATACGAGTTGAATCCTTTGTTGAGCGGCCATCTTCTCTAAGTGCAATCAGTACTTCAAGTGTTTGTTTCATAATGCTGTCGTGTTGACACTCTACATTTTCCAATTTATCAGCACCATCATCAAACTCTTCGTCTAGGTTAGCAGTTAAACAAAGTGTAGCCAGAACTTCTTGTGAATCGATCATCTTATCCATGGCCATTTGTAGGTTATCTCTGGCTTCCTTTATACTTGAAGACTCACTCTCATCTCCCAACAAGACTCTCAACTTATTGGCATACCTTCTCCATGTTGTCGCAGCATTCTTCAGCTCCTTTGTCTTAGTATCGTACTGATGTTGAGTGTATTTCTCTGTCTGTTTAACTTCACGTTGTGGTCTGTCTTCAGCCATGGTTTATGATGGTTTCAGATTCCTTCGTTGTATAGAGCAGGAGTTTTTACTGTAGCATCCGCTGAACTGATTCCTTTACTCATTTCTTTAGTGCCAATTATCCATTTTATTTCTTCTTTTTATCTTTCTTTGGCTCCATCAATTGCTCCGTAAAAACTGTGAACATATAATAAAACAAGGATCATAAATCAATTGCTTACGTTTACTATTACAACTTCTTAAATGAAATGAACAGTTTGCTTTACTTAAATTGAATGGATAAATCAAATCAGTCTGTATGCGTATAATTTATATAAGTCTTATGCATCGTACATGATGTATACACCGTCCATGGTTGTAGTATAGCTCTGCTAAGGACATTATCACACCTCCATGATTATACTGTAGTAAACAGTGTGTATTTATATTGGGTGTACATGCATGCCCAGTACAATCAAGAATTTTAGGTTCTTAAATCTCACAAATAAACATTTACACACATTTGTTGTTCTTAAGGTAGACTACGTACCTCCTTACTGCCTTCTTAGGTATTATAAACCATCCAAGGATCCATTTGGTTTCAAACACGGCACATTTGACGCGAATACGCGATGCTGGCAATCGAATTCGGCGCCATCTTTTTGACAACAAAAAATTATCGTCGGCCAAAGGGTGGCGCTATAACAATACGCTGTTGGCATCGTATTTTTAATCAACGTGAGTCGAAGGACTTTGTCGACCACGATAACACGCTGTAATGTACATGTGTGGGCTGGATTTCACAAAACCTTGCGATGCATCGTAACTCAACTTACCCATCGTAAGTTGTGATAGGCCGTATGGTTTCTTTGCATCGCTCATCGCCTTGCGATTGATCGCAAGATACGATGAGTTTGGTGAAATCGATTAGTCATTACATGTATAGTATTAGTACAGTACATATTGCATGGCTACATCAACATGGCTGGTCGCGGTGGCCAATGTACTTATGTAGGACTTTTCCCCCATGCAATTGAATTATTTAGAGTCAGACTCAGAGTGCAGTGTGTCACTGTCAGTAGTGTTACGAAGTCGCCTCAGCCGGGGCGAGACCGACCTCATCCCAGATAAAGAAAAATGATTTTGTAGCGGGAAAAGAACACAGATAAACTATGGAAAGGAATCAAGGTTACGAACAGAATAAAGGATTAATTTAATGAACGAAGGGAACTCATGAATACATAACTAACTAATCATTAACCTAAAACTCTACCAACTTATTAAACTAAAACTCGCCATGGCTTAGGAGGGGAGGTGCCTCCTGGTGGGATTCAGTCCCTGTGACACCCTACGCCCCGCGAGAGTTCTCCTGTCGGGCCGTTGTTGATGGCGACGTGGAGAGTTCTTGCAGCAGGCCGACGCCGGCTGAAGCTAGGAGCTCAACTCCTAGACGTAGACGTCCTTTGCAGGGCTGCTGGAACTCCGGCGTAGTGGTGTCGTGCAGGGCTACTGGGCGTGGCACTTGTGTGTGCGGATGGTGGCGGTCCTATCGGCAGGCGACCCGGCCATGTGAAACCCGGTGCAGATCTCGGGCTGAAGAGCCACTCCAATCCCGGACAAACGTGGCAGTCCAAACGGTAGGCGACCCGGCCATGAACCCGTCACTCCTGGTGAGGTTCGGCAGCGCCCACGCCCAACACGATACGGTAGGGCGGGGCTCGGGTCAAGCCCAATCCTGCTTGCCGACTTGGCACGCTGTCGATGTCATATCCACGCTCCAGCAGACGGTGGTTTGGAATTCGACCCGAGATTGAATGGGGCATTCCTTTGCTCGCCCAGTGTGCTCAGCGAGCATGGCGCTTTTGAAATACAAGCACTGAACGAGCTGCCCCTGTACCACAAACTGGGCACGCAAACTCCAAGGGAACTTTGTACTCTTAACAGTAGTACAAAGTACAAATAATTACACTTGGGGCCTTTCCCTTGCCATGATTAAAGCTAAGGCTTAAAAAATAAGCCTAACTTGTTACAGTGCTATATAGTTACTTGTATTCTTTGTGTGAGTAATTGTTACTTGTCCAACCCAACCCATTTATATGGGTTTTTATTTAGATTTTACCACTTGATTGATAGTTTTATATTAATATATAATTTAATATTAGGGCCTACTAAGTACTAATACTAATAGTAATAATACTATACAAGCCCACTCTGAGTTTCACACAATGGAAAAGTACATTAATTATTTGGGATTATATTTACATCATGAATTGATGTCGCAAGAGAGATTTAACTATAACACTACGGTTATGAGTTAGGGCCACATGCATTTTCATTGACTGAAGGAATTGTTAAGACCTATATTCTACAACTCTCTGTGGAACAGGGTTGCTGTTCATAATTATTATCAGATACACAAGTAACAATGTGAATGATCACAATTACTAGGCTTAATGATGCTTTTGTTCTTCTGACACAGATAGCAGTTCAAGCAAACCCAAAGAGACCCAGGAAAGGCAGCACAGATTCAGTAAACAGGTGAAATCTCATAGCCTACTCCAGCTGTTGACCCACGCGGGAACATCTTCCAAAATCAAGCATGGGACATATTTGTTTTGAATGCCATTTAATAATTCCTGGGTCAGTTTCGAAATTGATAAGCCACTTACACATGGCACATGCGTTATTTGATACAAAAGATTTACATTTAGTGTGTTATCAGGGTGGATGTCCATCATCATTTGGCACATTCAATTCATTTCGGAAGCATGTGACAAATCAACACGCTCAGACTCAAAGTCAGGACGAATATTTTCAGGTTGAATACGATGACATTCATCATGAGGATATTACTGAAATGGACAATGTTGCAAGTAATGTGGACCAAAATGTGAATAGTGGAGAGACTAACACAAGCAATCAGACTGCAATATTCATTGGGTCAATTCTCTCTGAAACCAACATGACACACACAATAATGAACAGAATAATATCTGCCACATTAAATAATGAAATTGTTGGCACTTAAAGGAGAAAAGTTGTCACAGCCTTGGACAAATTTGGTGTTGATAAAGACAATGAACATTACCAGACACTATTGGCTGAATTTGACAATGATAGGTCTCTTTTTAAGGGACTTGATACAAGATATAAACAAGAAAAATTTCTTTATGAGAACCTTCATGTAATCAAGCCAAAGACCACTTTCCTTGGCTTTCGCTATGATATCCAAACTGATCGTCGGACTGGTCAAGCTAAGCAAGTTCTTGTTTCCGAAACATTCCAGTATGTTTCTGTGCTTTCAACTCTTGGTATGGTTCTTGAAAATAAACAGATCTATGGTGAAATTGATGAAGGACATGCCAGCAGTGATAATGTCCTTCGTGACTTTTGTGATGGAAGGCACTATAAAAACCATCCCCTTTTTTCTTCAGATCAAAAGGCAATACAGATTTGTCTTTACTTCGATGAATTTGAAGTTGTCAACCCTTTAGGGTCAAAGAGAGGGTTTCATAAGATCGGTGCCTTTTATTACACCTTAAAAAACCTCCCTCCAAGGTTTAACTCGTCCTTGGACAGTATTCATTTGCTTGCTTTTTGCAATTGCCTGGATCTAAAAAAATATGGGTTTGATGCTGTACTGGCTCCATTTGTGACAGAATTGAAAAAGCTAGAGTCTGATGAAGGTGCAGAGGTTATTTTCTCTGACAAGTCAGTAAAAGGCACTGTGTCACATGTTTGTGGGGACCATCTTGGGTTAAATGGTTTGTTTGGTTTTGTTGAGAGCTTTTCAGCAAATAGACCATGCAGGATTTGTCTTGGTCATAAGGAAGAGTTTCAGATACATTTCCTTGAAGAAGACTTTACACTCAGAGACAAAAACACCCATGATGGTCATGTTAATGAGTCTATTTCTAATGGTGCAGCGATGACTGTAAGTGGTGTGAAGCGAGGTAGTATCTTGAACTCACTTCGCTATTTCCATGTCACTAGTAACACAGCACCTGATATAATGCATGATCTATTGGAAGGTGTTATTCCAATGGAAGTGAAATTAGTACTTCACAGATTTATCTACGAGGACCATTTCTTCACTCTCCATGACATCAATGTTCTCATGTCAAGTCATAACTTTGGACATTGTGACAAAAAAAGAAAACCTTCCCAGCTTATGGAATCTACCCTTTAAGGAAAAGACAACTCTCTTAGACAACATGCAAGCCAAATGTGGTGCCTCTTCCGGGTCTTGCCTCTTTTGATTGGGTCTCTGGTTCCTGAAAATAATCTTTATAGGCAGCTAATCTTGAAACTGCGAAATATCGTTGATATTGTGTTTGCAGATGAAGTCACTGAAGGTTTAAATAGTTACCTCAAGTATCTCATTCAAGATCACCACACATTATTTCAACAATTATTGCCAACAGTCAAACTCCTCTCGAAGCACCATTTCCTAATTCATTATCCAACGGCCATGAGGGCAGTTGGTCCTCTCATCAATTTGTGGTGTATGCAGTTTGAGGGAAAACATAACTGGACTAAAAGGCTGGCAAGTGTAGTGTGCTGCTTCAAGGATATATGTTTGACTGCAGCTTTAAGACATCAAACAAGTCATTGTTGCAAATGGATCCAACATAAACAAATTACTGGCTTTGAAGTTGGTGATGGTATAAATTGCTCTGTCAGAGATATTGATGGCTATCCTGCTCTTCTGACCAAGGTTCCAGGACTGTTTCCTGATGATGAAGTTTTCCAAACACAAAAAATCACCTGTTGGGGAACTAAGTACAGGGCAGGCACAGTAGTAGCTGTCAATGTTGCTAATGAAATTCCACAGTTTGGACAAGTATCTAATGTCATCGTCATTGGAAAAACTGTTTTCTTGACAGGAAATGTGTGGAAAAGTGATTATTTTGATAATCATGGTCACTGCTTTGTTGTTAATGAAACAAATGAAAGTTCTTCCTTCAACCACACATGTTGAAAAATTTCCGCCCACTTCACATTAATGTGTATGGAGATAGAAATGTTGTGACACCAAGAAACAACATTCTATGTAACTAAGCTCCAATTGTTTTCATATTGTATTTATACAGGTCAAGAAATGCCATTGAATGATGAAGAAGAGTGGTTTGTGATTGGAATTGAGGGCAAACTTGACTATCTGGTTTTTCTTATTGATGCATATAAGGATAACATAATTTCCAAATTTCAACTTGTACAATTGCTCACCGATTTTCTGGATAGCCAATAGCACTGTAAAATGAGTAAACGTATGTACATAACCTTTGCCAATGATGATGGACAGGAAAGGCAAAAAATATTAAAGGTGCATGATGAGAGTACCTTCACTGACATGACCCAAAAAATCTTGTCACAGTTTTCTCTACCAGGTGATGAAGGAAAAAAAAAAAAAGGCCCAAAAAAATGGGCCTTTTGTTGAATTAGATGAAAAAGATGAGGAAATTTTGGATGATATTATTGAAATCAAATTCAAAGTTTCAAAAACCACCACTTCCCGACCACCCTCAAGCACCATCAGCTATCCTGCCATCAAGCCATCCTGCCCACAAGCCATCAGTTGAATCATGTGTGAGTGCAATTTTAAAATTTAAGCAAGTCTTGTATGTGACCCCTTGGGTTTTTTGTAAATGCATATGATACATGCAGTTACAGAATCGTGCAGGTGCTGAAGCACCAGGGTGAATATACTTTTCGACGTAGAAAATAATTTGGACATCCATGTCATGCCATTCCCTCTTCCCATTTTTATGGACATTGTACTATTGTTGTGTAAACCTTTACACCTTTCTTCAACAATGACTATATTCAATGAAGGAAAGGGAAATTAATAATTATGAATTAGCACATTCAGAGCCTGGTTAATAACACTGTTTGATCATTCTTGTTTCAGCTCTTGGAATCATCTGATTCACAGTCAGATCAACTATCAGTATCCTATGCAAGCACCAGCAGTCTTGGTGAGGAAGAAATTGGAGATTCAGAGAGTGGAAATTTATCCAAGGTAAGCATTTAAAGTTTCAATTTAAAGTTACTTAAGAGTACTGTTTTCTGTTAGATTGAACACGCTAAACTTTGGTTAAAAGATCAATACGTATCCCGTCCATGTAAACCGTTGAACACGCACGTTGTTTATGTCCAGTACATGTACAGTGTACAGTACGTACAGTACATGTACACTGCACATGTACAGTACACGTACGTACGCTACATGTACACGTACAATGTAAATGTATAGTTCATTAGTTGTACATGTACAATCATTGTACACTGTACATGTACAGTACATTGTACATGTACTAGACATGTGCATCGCAACGTGTACAGTACTCTACATGTACATGTACATGTCCATCATGTATGATGTACGTATACATGTACATGTACTGTATTCTCAGTACATGTACCGGTATACATAACGTGCATGTGCATGTACATGTATGTGTAAGTATTTCTTGTGGTTTGATAGAAGACAAAAATAATTGCATCGATACTACATTATGTTTCCTTCTGCTATAATAATAGTGCCATTGATTTTGTTCTAGGACTATTCTCGGAGTATGTGTTCACTTACCAGTCACAATCAGGAACTTCTAGGACAGCCTCTTGAAGTGTTTCCCCAAGATCAGTTAAGATGAGTTGATAATACTCAGAAGTCACCTTTGCTAATTTCAAATCCCACAGCTATCTTAACACCACTACGTTTCAACATTGGAACCTTCACATTTAATGATGATGCTGCACAGTAATCACACAGTATTCCCCCTTATATTTTTGTGCTGTTTATTATAAATCAGGTAGCTTTTGATGTAGGACAGACATTGGAGAAGCACCCAAAGGGAACAGCTATTCTTGAGGAATACAGGCAAAATAAATACATCTGCCCTAGCTCAAGAAAAACCCTTGTAAGCATCATTACTGCAGAGTTGATTGCAAGCTGTGGGAAGTAAGTTCTTTACCAATTGTTTGTCTTTTTTTAACATCAAGTGAACAGGGAATTAAACGCACTGTTGTGATCACAGATAAGTAATGAGTGAATGCTATGTAGTATTCCAAAACATAATTCAACTGGCAAGAATGAGGTATATTCATCATGTGCATGACTGAATAGTATCAATTGTGCATAGAAATCTGGCTCTATTAAGATAGTGATGTTTCTGCTTTATTTACCAGCTACCCATCCCTCCAAGAGAAACATGAAATGGCAGCAGCAGTGATCACCTCGTTTCCAAATCTCAGAGATTCAAACGGGCAGACAGGGCATGTAAGTGTTTAAATCTTATATATCAATGGTATATACAGTATACATGTACATGTATATCAATTGAAAAATTGGCAAAGAAAACTTTGACTGGACCGGGACTTGAACCCGAGACCTTTGGATTAACTTAGCAGTGCTCTCCCATTGTTTATCAATTGACGGATTTTACAACCAATGTATACATGTGATCATACGACTTTTCACCTCATTTGGCATAGAGCAGCGATGGAAACGTGCAAAGAAGAATGTGGACAATTTAAGTCTTTTTTGCTCGTTTCCACTCCTGACCGGCACAAAATGAGAAGAAAAATTACACACTGTAAGTCACGTGATGGCACGTAAACATTGGTTGAACAATCTTTTGATTAAAGAAAATGTTACTGAGTTCTGGTTGAACATAATTATGAGCACACTACCATTCCAGCTATCCTGCCCATTTTGGGGGGGTCTCTGTCATTGACACATTTCACACTTGATTTCTCCTATGGTCACAGGAACACTTCTTTAGCTCCTTGGGTGGGCAGAGTGGTTATATTCAAGATAAGCTAAAGAACATCAGACGTACTCTTCCTGCCTCGGCAAAGCAGAAGACAAGCAGCAAAACTGGGACTTCTCATCACCCTGAAAGCCCTCATCATCAGGATAACAAGATTTCAGAGAACATGGTAACTGATACAGAGGCGGAGGAGCTGCAGTCATTTTGTAAAAATGCAACAGGGGACAGAAATAAGGCCCAAGTGCTCAGAGCTATGAACAAGCTAGCACCGAATAGACTTGCCTGGATAGAGGAGCAGAAACCCTTTGTAGCAGAAATTCTACAACGATACCCACGTTACCAGGATATTCCAGAGCTGGTAAGTCGGTGCAGTATTCATAGTTAGAAAAGTAGTAGCTATATACAATGACGAAGTAACATAATTTTGCCCCTCTGTCTACACCATTTCCCCTCCCAAAGTGTTTTTGCCTTAGAATTGTCAATCATTGTACCCCTCTATGCAGATTGATCAGGATTTCCAGACAATGTTCAAACTTTCATCTGATTGCCTGTTGCTAAAGTGGAATGGTCATGCCCAGGCCCTTCTTAAATACAGTGCAACGTGTCACCTGGAAAGAGTTGTCAGGGTGGTACAGGAATTCCAATCACAACCTGCGGAACAAAAACAAGGTCAGTACTCAAGGATTTGTAAACATTGTATATAAAATGCAAACCGTAACAAAAATAAATGAAATAAATAATTTATGTATTTTGATTGTATTTTAAAGGGAATGAATACATGCTTTTTGGAGAATGCCAATGCTATCATTGATTGAATCCGAGTACAGGAAAATATTGATGTCAAATAAATATTTTGTGTTATTTAAGCAGAGTCTGAGTTGGGAGATGTACTATCATTTTACCACTGAAGAGAGTAGAATCCTTGTTTGACTTAACAGGAGTTTTGAATTATCAGAGTTTGGCTTATCGAGATTTCACAGACAATAGACCAATGTTCATAGTTACTACTGATTGGATTTTTTTTTAACCGACTGTCTGTCCTCATTTTTTCTGTGGAAAGAAACTGTCAGTGTCACTTTCAATATTTCTTCTACATTGCAGGCCTTACTGCTCTCTACGGCTTCAAGCTACTTCTGCAGTTGCTGCCATCCTACAATACAAAAGGGAAAGGACGTGTCTCGTATCAAGATGTAGACAAGCTGTTTTTGAAATTCTACAAGGTACTTTTTCAGAATTTCTGAACTTTTATCCTGTCATTCCTGTGTATACATTGGAAGGAGTACCTGTACATCAAAAACTGCTGTGATAGCGATTGATATTGCAGATGAATTTAGCGATTGATTTCATGAAGCTCAAATGTACTAAGATTAATCCTAAATTGTAATCAATCTTAATTGCTTAGCAAAGTCAAGTACAAAGAATTATGGGATCATCCTAACTCATCTTAAGATTAAACTTAGAGCTTCATGAATTTCAGGCAAGTCAAGTACTCCTTGGGACATTCTGGCTAATGAGAGAGCTTGAGAGAATTGTGTGTTTTATGTAATTTCAATTATTTGGTGGATTGAGAAGAATGATTTCAATATTTGTAATATGATACATGTACATGTATGATATGATACATGTACATGTATCATATCATGAAGTTTTGGATACCCATTGAAATTCTTTTTTTTATTGACAATTTCGTGGTCTAAATAATCCTTCCTCAATTTCAAGGAAATTCCTTGTGAATTGTGATTGTTATGGTTGGCAGTTCTGTACAAGATGCGCTGAAAGATGAAGCAACAAAACAGCCCACCCTTCTTGCGTTTGGCTCGAACTCTTCAGTGCAGCAGATAGTCCTCAAAATTGAACACTATGGCTTTCCACTTGCTTCGAACAACATAACCACAGCAGTGGACTACCTTTTCAAAAGTCACTATGTGTTCAACCTTCACTACTGTCCGTCCCTGGAAAATGTTTTCCTATATCTGCAGACTCAAGTATATGGCCTCAAATACACAGGGAAGTTGCCACCACGAGTAACTGAAGTTGCAATGGCACTCAAAGCTCAATAAATCTCGTGTCCTGATATTGAATTGATTCTACGGTACTTTGTTTTAAGTTTTGAGTTTAAAAAGCTTATAAGAAATCAGTATTATTTGTGTCTCCTTGTGAACTGAGAGAAAAAGCATACATTTGTGTACATGTAATATACATTTCTGCTTAAAGAAACTCATAGTTTTTGAAGATGGATGGTGGTTTTGTGGAGGGGATGACTAGGCCCTCTCTAGCTGCTCCCTAAAGAGAACTTATTCTAGCCCCAGTCCCTTTCTTGACCTGAATTTCACCCCTTGCATTTGGCTTGTTTAGTCCCTTTCCTTTTCTATTTCTTTCTCTTTCTGTTCAATTCTGCTCCTACCCCTTTCTGTATCCTTCTGTGAACCATCATCAATAACCCACCATACCATCCTCCACCTCCTTCTGTATATGATGTCTCTTTATGTTTCTTTCAGCTAAAGTGAAGAGTATTCTTGTCTCCAAGTAAACTTCCATTTTTCTAACATTTTCTGCCAAACTCAATACATGTATATTTTTCATGATTGTTGTTCTATTGCTAAAGGTATGATTTTGCTCTTCCTCATAATTATAGTCTTCTCTGTATAGGCATATACATTTTTTTGCCTACATAAAGGTCAAGCAATAAAACAAATTAAGTGATTTCTATTATTCATACAAAATTTCATTCATCTACACCATTTAAATCAGTGCTTTAAATCAAACAGCCCTGGGCTGTACATTGTCTTGCCAATAATTGTTTATCTTGCCATTAATTGTTTATCTTGCCAATAATTGTTTATCTGACCAATAATTGTCTAAACTGATTGATCACCTGTGGTAATGTCAAAATGTAAACAACGCATCTAATCAAGATGCTGAAATCTAACTTGATCAGAATTGGTTAAAACTTTTCTCATGATTTATGTTAACTTGAAACCTGGAGTCATTCAATCAAGATGCTGAAATCTAACTTGATCAGAATTGGATAAAACTTTTCTCATAATTTATGTTAACGTGAAACCTGGAGTCATTCAATCAAGGTGCTGAAATCTAACTTGATCAGAATTGGTTAAAACTTTTCTCATAATTTATGTTAACTTGAAACCTGGAGTCATTCAATTTAGGTGCTCAAATCTAAGTTGATCAGAATTGGTTAAAACTTTTCTCATAATTTATGTTAACTTGAAACCTGGAGTCATTCAATCAAGGTGCTGAAATCTAACTTGATCAGAATTGGTTAAAACTTTTCTCATAATTTATGTTAAACCTAGATCGAGTTGTTCAATCAATGTGCTGAAATCGATCTATGCTTAGAAGAAAACTTAATCAGAGATGGTTGAAACTTTTTTTTTTTTAAATAAACCTTTCAAATGGACACGATCAGTCAGGGTGCAGAAATCAGAGTTGGTTGAAACTTTTTTTTTTTTTTTTAAATCTCACCATTATTAGTCGTTAGGTGCTGAAATCAAAGTGTAATGAAGGAAACTACATGTATAACATTAACAGTCAGTTGAAGTTTGTATATATTATGAAATAATTTTGGTTTCCATTTTTTTAAACATTTTTATATAACTCGTTGCTTTTGCACAAAACTGCCAGTTTTGTATTGTTTTTTTTTCATGATATTGTGATTCCTAATAATATTCAGAAAATTTGTTAATGAAAGAAATATTTATGTTTTGAGTTTCATTATATAGTCGCGTCAACTGTTTACAGCACGTATCATGTTTTGATTAGCTCTTAAAGAGTAAACCATGAATAATTAGCACCTATACACGTGCTATCTGAAACACCCGAAGTGCACAATTTAGCACATGCACGAGTGCTACTTTAGTAGCACTCGTGCATGTGCTAAATCAGCACCCCGAGAGCAGTCACTATACGAGCACCTGGAAGTGCTAAAATTAGCACTTCATGTGCTAATTTTAGCACTTTGTTTTTTAGAGTGTAGAAAAACAGAATCTGGTGACCTCTACCCAACACCAACAACTAGCTGCATTACTCGACCACAGAACCCCCCTTTGCTCACCCCGCAAAGACCACGCCATCGTGATGAAGTTCGGGGTTTATTGGCCCCTAATACCTCGTCCTCAGAAATTATACCCAAGACGACTCAGCTAGAAGAAGATCTAATTTCAGAGATAATAAACTTAGAGGAAAAATTATCAAGGAATTTGTCTAAGCGACAAGCCCGACAGACCCCACTACAACCTTCAATTCATCGTTCAACTCCATTTCCCAATGATATTTGTACCCACCTCAATCAAAAAGAACCCGCACCCATGCGCAGTGGAACTGCAACAGCAGCCAACAATCTGCCACCTCAAGCGCGCCCCTCTTACAAAACTGTACCGAGAAATTCAACCCTTCTTTGCCTCATTTGAATCTAATGCCTTCATATCAGGTAAAGAATGTTCATATTTTCTCTGGCCGAGAGGGTTCAAATGTTTCTATTGATGACTGGATAAGAGATACTAAATACTAAATACTTACTTAGCACCACAGCCATACCCCCCGACATGAGATATGCTACCATCGTCCGATACCTGGGAGGAGCTGCACGCAAGCTGGTTTTAAACCTACCACCGGCACAGCAAACAGCCGAGTACGCATTCGCAGAGTTGGTTTCGCAGTTCGGGGAACTCTCGACAGTTT
The DNA here is from genome assembly GCA_949987565.1 of Luidia sarsii. Taxonomy (NCBI): domain Eukaryota; kingdom Metazoa; phylum Echinodermata; class Asteroidea; order Paxillosida; family Luidiidae; genus Luidia; species Luidia sarsii. The sequence continues at coordinate 4,968,227 of OX465102.1, forward strand.
GCGACCCTCTGGCAAACTTCTATCAAAGAGAGCGACTTCCTAATGAGTCCCCAAGCATCTATGCAGTTGAGTTGGAGGCTACCTTAAGGTATGTCGAGGAGACGATGGGCCACCATCAGCTGCAACATAGGAATAGTATGTTGTCCCAACAATTCATGAGAGGCGTAAAAGATGAGCTACGTGAATTTGAACGAGAGGACAGGATGAATTCTATCTCAAAGTCGAACGTTCAATATAGACCTAAAGAATCTGTCCAAGCTCGACCACAACAACAATCCAAAAGAAGTCCGACCACGATGTCCTCCAGGAACTGATATCAGCTGTAAAACAACTGAGCCAAAAGGTAGAGCAGCTTTCGATGACGTCAACTGGAAGACAGCAACCAAAGCAATACACTTCACGAGTATTTACATGTCACAAGTGCGGCCAAGAGGGCCACATCGCAAAAGGATGCAAATCTATTCCGTTAAACTCCCAGGCCCCACGGTTAACGGGCAAGCCGTCCGAGGGCCAGACTCCTCACGCCCGATAGATGTACACAGCACAGTAAATACCAGACAAATGTATCCGGAGACTAGAGAACAAGATCATGAACAGCTCATCGGCCCGAGTAACGAAGACACCATAGAGGTCAACGGTGAAAAACACTAATTGATTCTGGTTCCCAAATAACAACTATAACCGAGGAGCTATGGAAATCTCACTCCGAACTTCGAAGTTGTCCACTTCAGCCGACTGATGTGACGATAGAAGCTGCAAACGGGCAAACTGTTCCATATCTCGGAGTGATCCCAGGACACCAGTATGAAGATGTTCCGACCTTCGTCGTCCCCTGCGACAACTTCAAGCGACGTGTTCCTGTTCTTATAGGAACTAATGTTATCAGAGCTTCGAAGAGAGATCAGAACATCTCTAAGGGAACCCGTTATCTACAGCAAATTAAACAATTGAATCCCACATGGTATACAGCTTTCCTTAATACATCAATTGCAGAACCAGGTAGTCAGCATGGTAACATCGGATACGCCAAGTATGTTGGTCGTTTTCCTCGCTCCATTCCACCAGGGAGCGAAGTCGATGTACTGTGTGAAGCACCAAGGGTCCGTCAACCGTACACAGTACATAGTAGAAGGGCTATCACAAGATTCTTCTTCATGTCTGAAGGTCTGCAATTTGGTGACGGACGTGAACTCAAATCGACTAGTCCCTGTTAAACTCTGTAATATTTCAGCAAGACCCATCGTTCTCACTAAAAACTGCAGAGTGGCTCGATTATCTTCTGTCCTTCGAATCGATGGAACGCTAGTGGACACTCCCCCCAATACCCATAAGGCACAAATACAGAATATGGCAGTTGCCAAGAATGTACAACCGGGTATTCCATCTATAGACGTTTCACAAGCGGCTCTAGCAGATGATTCAGAGAGAAAGAAGCTGGAAGACCTCCTTCGCGAATATTGTGATATATTTTCAACTAGCTCTCTCGACTTCGGTTGCACGTCTACCATTAAGCATACAATTCCCTTGATCGACACTCAGCCGTTCCGCATTCCCTACAGACGTATACCTCCGTCACAATATGAAGCAGTCAATGACCATCTGAAGGGTATGATTGAGACTGAAGCAATAGCCCGTATGCTTCTCCTATGGTTCACTTAGAATATGCGTAGATTACAGACAACTAAATAGTAAGACCATCCGTGATGCATATCCCCTACCACGTATTGAAGAAGCATTAGATGCTCTTGGCGATGCTTCACTCTTCACTACTCTTGACTTAACATCGGGATACTGGCAGGTAGAGGTTGAAGAAAGCGACAAACCTAAAACGGCATTCACTACTCCAATGGGACTTTTCGAATGTAACCGTATGCCCTTCGGCTTACAAAATGCCCCAGCTACCTTCCAGCGTCTCATGATGACCTGCCTTGGAGACCTCAATTACTCGTCCGTCCTCTTATATCTTGATGATATAATTGTATTTTCAGACACTTTTGAAAAACACATTGAAACAGGTTTTTCTGGCCGCGGATGCGAAATGATTTTAAGCAGTATTGTCTCCGTTGTAATCGATGCTGCCTTAGGAAAACACAACCATCAAGGACTAGAGTACCACTCGTCAACATTTCAACAAGCGAACCCATGCAATTGGTCTGCATTGACTTCCTCAAACTAGATAAATCTAAAGGTGGTTTTGAGAATATCTTGGTGGTAACCGACCATTTTACAAAATATGCTCAAGCTTTCCCGACCCTTGACCAAAAGGCTGAAACAGTTGCGAAGATACTGTGGAAACATTTTATTCTCCACTACGGATTCCCCCCACGCATACACGCTGACCAAGGTCGCAACTTCGAAAGCAATCTAATTAAAGAACTTTGCAGAGCCACACAACACCGTATCACCCTCAAGGAAATGGTCAGACCGAGAGGTTTAACCATACCTTACTTAACATGCTAGGTTCCATGGATCCTGATAAGAAGAGTAATTGGAAGGAATATGTCGGCCAGATGGCACATGCTTACAACGCCACACGACACGACTCAACAGGCTTCGCCCCATTTTATTTGTTTGGGCGGCATCCAAATTTGCCGGTTGATCTGATGTTTGGTTTAGAAAATAGTTTAGATAATCCTCCTTCCTGTGAAGAGTTCGTCAAAACATTCCGTGAAGGCCTTCTGTCTGCTTACGAAAAGGCCAAGGAACACAATTCTAGAGAACAAGGAAGACAAAAGCGACTGTACGATAGGGGTACAAGACCAGCGCCCCTTCAGCCAGGTGACAGGGTGCTCGTACAAAACAAACACCTCGTTGGAACTCATAAATTAGCTGATAGATGGGAACCACACCCTTACATTGTACTTTCCAAGCGTCCCACCCTTCCCGTTTATGTTGTATCTTCTGCGGACACTGGTAAACATCGTAACCTGCTTACACCATGCATGTTTTTACCTATCGACACTCCTAACCAAACAATGGAATGTACTAGAAGTACTGGCGATGGCTTCAATAGAAAGAATTGAGAATTTTGCTGATGAGATAAACAAAAATGATTGGAGTTCAGTTCATGATCAAATAACCCATGGAGAGAGCCCAAACCAACAAGATACTCAAAACAAAAATGACCAAATCTCCTTAGAACGAACATCAAAATCAGAACCCGTGCAGGAGGAAATTAATGAAGACAAGACCCCATCGAAATCGAAAACTTGTAGACAGACTTACATATACTAAACTAGGACAAACTAAACAGCAGAGAATTCTAAGAAAACAGTCAGTACAAGATTATGAATCAAACTAAGTGCAGGAAGACGAATTTTTGCGAGATGGAAAAGCCCTCAAATGGCATTAGCTAGGATAAAGGTAGCTCTAAAGATACTTTTAAGAGAAAGGGAATAAAAATCGTAAAATACAGCGTCTAGCTATTAGCTGCATATTTTACATTTATGTGAAGAATTTAGAATTAATTTTGAGTTTTGTTTCCCCCAGTCTTACAGCAGCATTTATTAAATTATTGTATTCTAAATTGTTACGTATATCATGAGCTTTGATTGAGATTGACATTGATGTGCTTCAATCTTTTAGTTCTAATTGTAACAAATTAAGTGTTAAATTATTCAAACATGGTTTATTTATGCCCGTGTACATGAACATGTATACAAGTAGGAGAATTGAAATAAGTGATTTACTTATGTTTATGTAGAAAACCATCTATTTACGGAATCGAGACTTTAATTAATCTTCCAGTAAAGAATCGTCTTGCTCTAAGTAATTTCTTACGAAACCAGGGCCCTGTAGAGTAAATATCTTTCTTGGAGTTCCTTTTCTTTCTTTCATCTTCGTAAGTAATGATACATCAAAGTAGATGTTAAAACGATTTTCTTTTGTTTTCTTATGCTGTGATTTCTGCTGTGTATAAAGAAATTTAAACAATAATGTGCTCAAATGTCTAGGCAGACATTTCCTCAAATGGGAGGAGAATGTGACAGACATAATGTATTTCGTTTATTTAAATTAATTCCAAGGCGCCCTATTGTGTTCGTTTTCGAATTTCGCGGGCCTTGGGAAAAACGTCATCACTCTGTTACGTGCCGAAGACTGAATACGTCGTGTGTAATTTTCCCTTCGTCACTAACAGGTATCGTATGACGATTTGCTATTATTTCTTTGTATAAGTGATTAATTGGTAATATGTTGTATATCAAGGCGATCTGTTTCTTATTGTAATATTCTTTTCTTGAGTTTTGAGTCGAAATCCTTGAATTTACATTTTGCATGTCGGAACAACTCTGGTCGCCTTCGAGTTACAGTTGTCAAGGCTAGATATTTATTTTCTTGGTTTCCGTTAATTTATATTTTTTTAGGTATTAATAAGAAAGGGAATTTGTTAGTTTAATCTATTTTGTTCACTCTGTTACGTGCCGAAGACTGAATACGTCGTGTGTAATTTTCCCTTCGTCACTAACAGAAATAAAGACAACAGAATCAAACCAAAAAGGCGAGTCCCCGTTTCCCTCAGTGGCTAGCGTCACAGTTATTTACCTGTTCTTCGCACAAAGAATAATATACATTCAATCCTCTGCCAGATAGAAGAGCACTCAAATTTACGGCCAAATGTTCTTTTGACCAGGATTGAGAAGTAGCATATCGTTCGAATCTTACTAGATACACATCAACATTATCCCTATTTTCATCAAACATGGGAAGTTTTGGTGCTTTTGTTCCTCGCATTTGCCCTCCTAGCGGTTTACTTTCAGTCTGGGCTAATTCCATTTGCCTTATCTTAAGTTCTTCAATCCTTAATTGCATTTCAAGGGATGTTTCTTCGTGTACTAAGGAGTTATTCGCATCTTTTTTCCTTTAATTTTGCTAACTCAATGGCACGTGCATGTTCTAATTCCCTCCGCCTTTCTTCATCTTTTATTTTCTTTCTTTCAAATTCACGCGCTTCGACCCTAGCTCTTCTTTCTTCGTCGCGTTCTTGTTTTAGATGTTTTCTTTCATCCGCATTGAATTCGCGCAGCTCGATCCCCTCGAAACCTAATTTTTCTCCTAAATTAGTTAATCTTTCAATTTCTAAGTCTCCCATCATTCTGGCTTATAATTGATAATTCTAAGTCTACACTTAGTGCTTGTCCTTACAGTCCTACCACATATCAAAGCAAAAACAAATGTCCGAGGTCACAAATCGTACACCATGGAATGTACTCCCGTTGGAAGATCCAGAGTCACCTGCAAAATTTAACATAAAGCAACATACCCAACTATTCCCAGTACTCGATCGCAGGTTGGCTTGAGTCCGCCGGGGTCTGTCAGCTCTGTCAGTCGATCTTGTGACGAAACCACCTTCATATAAGGCAAATTTAACAATAATACACAATCTAGATATTAATAGAATGCAGAAATAACACATTCATCAATTTAACATACACAAATTCAACATTAATCAATTTAACATACACAAATTCAACATTCATCAATTCAATTATTTCCTAAATCTATGCACATCAGAATTAACCCCTTTTTTTATCTGGGCATGTCCCTTCGTGGTCGCCAAAATTGTCAGAGGGTTATGAAAAGGGGGTCCCAGACCAGAAGCTATATGATTTAAGAAAAGCCGTAGAACTTTTAGAATGGAAAATATCAATAAATTTATTAATCTATTCTTTTACAAAGAAATTACATTACAAATTACTCATAATTCCACAATTAATTCAGTTCAACAATTTATTGAAGAAAATAAAAAAATGTTCTTGCAAGATGCAGAGCCGGGTAGGGATATGTGCACGGGTGCTTCTGGTGTTCACATGACCTTCCTTACAGATGGAGCCTCACAGCTATTCCCAAGAGGTGTTTTCCTGATGGATGCTGTACATGCCTCGCTCTCCAATTGCATACTGAACATAACGTTCTATGTGCGAAAATGTTGTCCCCTGGACAACGGCGGCTATCAACAAAAATGAATAGATAAAACATTTTGTTTTGGGCTTAATGCCTCCTATCTCCCGAATTTCATTTTTGAGTGGTTACTGGTTACCTGCAATTTATGCTTCCAGCTTCCCAATTTTGAGATTTACTTGTCATCCCCATTAAACTCCCAACTACCATTATTTTGTTTCTCATTCCTCCCACTTAAATGTGCGATCCTAACAATCAAGCATAAACAAAATATGTATACAACAAAAGTTTTCCATTCTTATTAAACTTAGATGTATATACAATTTCGGGATTTACCAAACCCGCCAACTAATATTAAATCCTTATTTAAATGACACATCCGCCTTATTCATCATATACGTAAAAGGGTAACTCATATTGACAGCCCCTCCTCCAAAAAGGAATAATATAATAATGTTCACATGCCCTCATTTTTGAGAGACAATTTTAACCTTACATCGTGGGAACTTACGTTGGTTTCCTAAAGAAAAAGTGACTTGCAACAGGGAGAAGGTTGTGGTCGCCTGCGATGATCTGGCAGAGAGCTTCCAGGGAGCGGACTCCAAGCCTCCTCGGCCTTACACCCACATAAAGCAGTTTGGCCTTTTTCAAGCCCCACACGCCCACGGTGTGCACATGTTATGCCTGAGCTGGGCAGAACCCCACACCCATGGTACTATGGACTCACGTCCAAGTTTTGGTGCTCATGCACCTACTGACCACACCCATGACAGGGGCTCAGGAGAGCTCACCAGGCTGCTGACCACCTCCCTTGATGTTAAAATTGCAAGTGACTCAACTTTGCCAGACCAAGGGAGTTCTGGACCTCTGGCCATTATTATGCAAATATATACAAAGTCTACCAGCGATACATGCACATTCCATTTACAAAAGCTCCCAGATTCCACTCCTCCACTGTGGAGTGGGAACACCATACACAATTCATGACCAAAGGTACACCCACTTTACTGCTATGGTGGTCTGCATAGGACATGCACAGAAAATCTTGTTAAACACACATATTTATAAATATTCACTAGATATATCCCCCTTAACATGCAGGTCATCATTACTATCCCAATCTTAGAAAAGAAAATATTTGGTGATTTCAATCTCATTGTGAGAGGGGGCTGCGAAATTTCGTAGGGGCGGACTGTAGTTTGGGCATTTTTTCGGCTTGTCAAGGTTCTTTAGTTTTGCCTTGTAGACTGTTTTCAGTTTTGTTTTTTACAAAACCGTGAATGTTTAATCACCTTTGGTTTAAAAATGAAAATAATTAAGGCATTTGTCGACCAAATCTTTATCAAGAAACGTTTTGTGGGATTGTACTTGTCCTCGTGATTTGTGCACGCTGCGAGACCACCGTCCAGTGCGTGTGCACTCAGTATGTCCGCAATGATTAGTAGACTTCTACTAGTCTTGACAGTTACACACTTCTTTTGTAACTAATAATGTAATGTCTATCGCAGGCATAATTTATAGCGCTCCGATCACAAGGGCCGAAATCAGATTACGCGCAGCATTAGAAAGAACGCACGCATGGTGTTAGTCATTATCCTCATTAATGTTGAGACCATGTGGTTAATTGTTAGAAGACCTTCATGCATATTTTTCTCATGGCTATGTCGGACAGCATCACAATGGTGACCAAGGGATTCAATGCCCAGAACACTTATATCTGATATCGAATGATGACGTTGATTGAAGTGATACCTAACAAGAGTGTCCATTGATTGATTTTGATTATAGATCTATTGTTCAGGGTATTTCTGGTTTCTCTAACATACTGAACACTACAATTATAGGCGATGAGGTTTATGATGTTCGAGGGTGTGCATGTGATTGAGCGTTTGGTTGTGTTAGTTGTTTTAAAAAAATGTCCATATAAAGTGTATATACTACATGTATCTTGGAAACAATCCATTTCGAATTGACTTAAAATGATCCAATTTCGGGGGGAAGTGAAGTGTCCAAAGGGGAAAACTTACTATATTCATGTAGGTTACGGCGGCGTTTGAAAGCTTTAACAGGCGAAATTCGAACGGCATTAGCTTGACAATCTGAAGTTCGGTCAATATGGTGGTTTTCTTTGTTCCTTTCTGTGACTAAGAGGAGGATTACATTGCTTACCACCCTATTCTCTACTTTTCTGATTGTCTGGCTGATGGCATTTTGATTTTGAACTTATTTTGGCTTTAGCTGCTGCTCGTAAATTGCGTGCCTTTATTGTCTGAGTAGTGGTTTTTCTCTTTGGACACATTAACTCTTGGTAATGTGGTACATTTAAGTGTACCTAGAAATGAATTGTTTTGTTTGCATGCTACATGTCAAGGAAATAGGCTTTGTCAATGGACATTTTTTCTGGAACTACCTTCACGACCTATCGTTCTATAACTGTTGTAGGGTCTGTAATGTTCTGTATGTTGGCGTGATCAATAACATCCTAGCAGGACCTTTCTCAAAGGCTTTCTCTGACTTTAAGAACGGTCCTCCTAGGATCGAAACGTCAGGCCCACTAAATTTTAAGATTTGCATTTTGGTAATTTTAGTTAGCAAGTTGTTTGCAACATTGTTGTATATGACATGTATTAATGAATGCAAATCATTATTTGTAATGATCTTACCTCTTATCTCTTGATGTTGCTCCCTGTATGTGGAAATCTGGTTGGTTGATGTGGTTCAAATGCTGAAGTGAAGTCCATGATGGGTGTAGTTCTATTCCATTTATTGATGGGGGTGTACAATGGTTTCATTGCGAACTTAATTAGGACTATCGTAAACCTTGTTTCCTTTTCATTAACCTCGTATTCCTTGCTGACACCTTTTAGTTTTATGTTCTCAGCTCATTATACATGCGCTTGTGATTCTTTTGTAACACTTGTGGTTGAAACGTTTAATATTTCTATGGGTGTATAGTAGCTTTATAAAATGTATTTGCCTAAAGTGCTCCACCTCCAGGTATTATGGTCTACTCTTGTCACAGGGAGTAGTATTGTTGGGGTTGCATAATTGCCCCCCCCCCCTGCAGCTGGGAACAATTAGTATCGGCTGACTGATTGTTAAGTGGTTAACCGAATCCTTAAATTGCTGGCTATATGCATGGAGGAAGAATTTTTTTTCCCCATGATATAAGACAGTATCACATTATTTTTTTTTGGGGGGGGTTATGAAGTTATCTTTGTTTTTTCGATCGTTGAAATGGGTTCACAAACAACGGTAATATTGATTTCCATCATGATCTTTGTGGGTCGTCATGGTCGAAGTGAGGTTGTGTAAGTGGTTGGGTTGCTAATGGTCGGGATAGTGAATTCCCTCAAGCGATAAACCCGATAATTTTCTTGGGGGCTGTAAGATAAAAACTTAACTGGTTTAAAAAATGATGAAAATGTGTTCATGGGTTGTTTTTTGAAAAGCAGCAAGAGTTTTTTTGTAAACATTTGGCATCATTTTGTTTTTGTTACTGTTCCTTTGATTTTATTCCTCCGGTTGAATGTGTGCTGTGACTGTGGTTTTATGTGTGTAAGGCCCCCCACCCTCCTAGGATGGCTATGCAGGAAGATTTATGATGACCATCTGTTCTGCATTCTTGAGCCTCTCACGCTTGGCCAGGCCCCCAAGAGTTCCGGAAACAGTGTCTCCAATGCCGACCCACACATAACTCATCAAGCAGTAATCAAATAGGTCTTCCCTGAACTTGTTACCATTCAATTGGTAAATCGAGTTATCGTTTTTATGTATTAGCACATATGTCCTAATAAAATTTGGTGTCTCATTTATTTGGTGTTGATAGTATTTGTAATTGTTATCGTGAGGGGGCTTTTTGCAGCTAGCTGCATTATTTTGCAATCTAAATTGTTGTAATTAATGTGTTATTTAAGGGTGAATATATATTTGTGTAGTTTTTTGCCGGCGATGATTATGTTTTCGTTGGAAAGAAGTGATTTTGATTGAAAAAAAGAGTAATTAGAGAGAACGAAATTATTAAATAATCGCAATGGCTATTGTTACGGCAGCCGTAACGCAGTTACCATTTTCTATAGTTACGGTAATCCAACTTCGAACCAAGAAGCTAGTGCTTCTGCCTCGCCGGCCGGCCGTAACGTGTACAATGACTTTGGGAGCGCGATGTTAGCTGGCGACGCTGCCGTCTAGCCGTCGTGCTTGATATTGATTCTTGCATTTGCATGATACATTGAAATACTTCAACCAACTGATACAACCAACTCATTCAAATACATGTGCTGTGTAGTAATTTGTTCACCGACATACTACAAATCAATGGTTTTTGTATTTCCTGTTTAGTATGTATGGTTATATTATGATTAAAATCAATAAATGAACTATACATACTCATTACTGTATTAACTAAAGAAGTGTGTTGTGTTATATTGTGACTAGGGCTATCCTTTTTTTGACTCATTTCTTTTTTAAATACAGTTTTCTCCTAATAAACCTAGAGAAATTGCTAATCAAACTGAATGTCATTGAGGAGAGTTGCTCCAAAAAGAGTTCCCTCGATCACTTAGTTAAGATGTCATCATATAATATTGTTGATTATGAAGTTGCTATATACATGTGCATTGTTACATGAGAGTGGTCATAGGAAACCAGTATGTTTACATGTAGCGTGGCCGTGGGACAGCCAACCAGTCTATTTTCGCATCCGGCGTGTGCAAAATGGTCTGTAATGCTATTTTCCCGGTAGCCTTGTTTGATTGGCTCGTCGCGACGTCATGCACTGCACCGGGAAAATAGCACTGCCTCCTGCGAACTAGGCTCAACTGTTATTTTAACGGGCGAAATTGAACACTATCGTCCCTGATTTTTCCACATGTCGCTTTCTGTGAGTGAGAACTGTTTGGATATTGTTGTATATATTTTACTTTATCAAAGGAGGGCGTGCATTTTAATCTAGAAAATGTGGAACAGCTTTAGTTCTGTTAAGCTTTGTGTTTTCGCCGGTCGGATTATTAATAATCATGCAAACTCACGTGTACGAACCTACACAGAGCGGTTAACAACTTTTCTGTTCGTCAGTTCATGTGTGATGATTTTATGTTTTTCATGTCTGTTTGGGCAAGATGGGTGTCTTCGTTTATTTGTCAATCTTTTAGGGAACAACATTCGTGTATTATTATATGTTGGGATTGTTGGAGGCGTATTCATGGTATCCTTGCGGGTCAGTCGTTCGTTTTTCTCAACTATCAGTAGTGGGGGGGAGGGGGCCATTGAGCACACTTTGACCTTTTGACCTCGATTGGAATGCGTGACGTCACTTTGTGACGTCGTAAGAAGGGGGTGGAGCTGAGCCTAATGAATAGGAAGGGGAGGGGCGTAAGGAAAGTTACGTCAGGGGGTGGAGCTAGGGCCTGATGAATAGGAATAGGGTAAATAGGATTAAAAGTGACGTCAGGAGGAGGGGAGAGAGGAAGGATGGTACGAGAGGGTACGGAAGTGAGTCATAGCGCGTGACGTCACAATAAGCGAGAGATAATCTGTCGAACAATGCGCGTAATTTAATTTCGGGCGTCTGAAGGGTGTATAGAGCGCGACGTGAATTTTTTCGAGGAGGTTCCCAAGTTCCAACGCTTAAAATAGTGGAAAAGAAGAAAATAAAAAAAGGTCGGACTTACCGCGACGACGAGAACGGAGCGGAAACCGGTCACGAGGAGTCATCCGCGGGCGCGATTCCTCCCTGGGGGCAGTAAAAGGCGTACAAAGCCGACGATGGGTTCCACGTGAAATTCTAAAACGAGGGGGGAATCCTGCCGTCGATCTCCCGGAGGTCTCCCGCGAGAAGAGACGCGGGGCACTTCCGAAGAGTGGCAGCGGCCCGTAGAGTCCCGGAAGGACGGGTGACTCGCGTCGGGTAGAAGACAACGCGGGGCGGGCACCGGCGTTTCCATCGGTCAAACCTGCCGAGGGGTAGTAAGGCGAACGAAGCGGCTTGAGGGTGACTCGCGTAGGGTAGAAGACAGCGTGAGCGGTCACCGGCGTTTCCATCGGTCAAACTTGCCGATCGGTGGTAGTAAGGCGGACGAAGCGGACGACGAGTCTCGCGTGAAAAATCCCCAAACGGTGGGAATCTTTCCCGAGAGGCCGTCCATGGGAGCCTATCTCCCCCCCCCCGATGACTGAGGGGCGAGCGAGAAGGGAGGAGAGAATTAAGGGAGGGGGGAGGGGAAGGATGGTACGAGAGTGTACGGAAGTGAGTCATAGCGCGTGACGTCACAATAAGCGGGAGATAATCTGTCGAACAATGCGCGTACTTTCGTTTCGTGCGCCTTAAATCAATGTTGCATAGATTACCTTGGACATGTCACACTCTGTAGTGCAGCAGGCTCATCTGAATATGAACAGATTTAAGGAAAAATAAATTAAATCAGTGGGTATATATCAGCATGTGGTAAGCAGCAAGAACAGCTGAGAGCGGTCTTCAAACAAGCATTCATAAATGTGCCAGGAAATATCTGCATGGCTTGAAACATCAGTCAGAAATGGTCTTGTCATCCATCATTTTGAATAGTGCACATACCAGACCCCCCCCCCCCTTTGTGCGCTGAAGAATTATCAATTACCTTCAAATTGAAATTTATCATTTGTATGTCGGATCTTATCAGCTAACTGCTTAACTGTGAAATGTCTGTATTCAGGACATTTTTCCTGGATGACGTTTGCCTGTGAATTAAAAAACCAACAAACGTATGAACAAGCCTAGAAAGTAAAGGAATTTGAAACAAAACATGCAAGGTTAAAGTTATGTGATTATTAGTGATCATATACATTTTGTACAGACTGCATTTCATGACCAGACTACCACTAGGCAATATACATGTAGGAAGGTAACCAGTATGTTGCTAGTCTAATAGTGACTTAGGTCTCAAACATGGAATTTTCTGCAGTTACTGTACACTGAATTGGTTACTAATTTTGGACTCAGTTCATTCAGACAGACTCAATATTTCTTATGCCAGTGTCGATGACCAGTCACAGAGTACCATCTCTTGAACCACACATTATAAGAAACCATCAAAGATTGAGCAGTTGTAAAGCCAGCCATACAATTGTCTAAACTCGGAAATGAATGACTGTTCACACTCAAGTAATATAGCAGGAATATACAGAGACAGGAACTTGTAAGTTGTTGCCATACATCTTAAACATCCCCTTCCCCCCAAAAAAACACCACCAAAGCTCACCGCTTGCTTGAATCCTTTCCCGCTGTTATTTCGGAATGATGAATACTATCTCATAAGTTGCCTCTCTTGGGATTTTGTGTACAATCTTGAACTGCCTTGGGAGGCTTTGGGCATAGCCTTGTAAAAGGTTTCCACATGGACCTATAAGTATGAAAAAGGGCAGTATAAGCACCATTATGCTTAATTAAAATTTAGCAAACATTTTTGCATATTCATATTTCTTACATAATGTATGAAATTGATAATGAATCTAATCTTTTAATCCTGGTTTTGAAGTAGCATTCAAATAAAAATGATTTTATAAAATTATACCAGTGGCTTTTCCGGTAAGATCTCCTCCTGGCTGCACAAAGAGTGATCCTGAGAAGAGGGAAAGGGAAACATTCAAATACTGTCCATGTACATGTATACACTATAACCCTGACCACAAGCCCCATACCCACCTAAATAGGGAAAAACATGATTGAGATTCAGCATTTTGGTATGATCACAGAAAATAAGGAAATGGCTTACTCTTACTGGTTGGCTTTTTTGGACATCAAGATCCTCCTGTAGAAGGTGCAGAAACAAAATAAAATGTTATCTATGTAATTCCCTCCCTTCAAATTTATTTTATAATTTAGGGGATCAATATAAACCAAATACGTACTCAAAGAAGTGTTTCTCACTTTGACTGCACATGAATACACTTGGCACAAACACTTTAAATGTACCTGCAGGACTCAATAAAGGCCCCTCACTAAGGCCTCAATCTTTGGGACATACTGTACATGGGCAATAAGGTTGGCTAAAACAACAGACTCGTTTGATAGTGACAAGCAATTCATGAGGACATTTCATCTGATATTAAATATAAAAGGATTGCAGGATTATTCAGCATTGTTTTCTGTTTGCTTTGCCAGATGTTCTGCTTTGAAAACCAAGCACAAAGTCAAGATCAAGTTTTAGATTCATATTCTTAAAATAAGCAATTGCATCTAAATGCCCACTGCTTACTTCAAGATCACTTCATTTGGTACTTCTACAATTATGCACTGGCCTTACCGACTGCATGACATCTGACAGAGTTTTGGAGGCCTGCACTTTCTCCCGAAGGTTCTGCTCAGCGACATAATACATTCTTTGAGTCTCTGGTCGATGCTCCATAAGCTCGGCTACAGAATCAGCTGCTTTTCTTAAAAGTCCTTTCACTACCTGTTTAAAGACAAAAAAATAACATTACTTTATAGTGCATAATAATCAGGAAAGGATTTAGGCTTAATCTATCAATTTGGTCATGCAAAATTCAACCTAAATTGTATTTTTAAAACCTGTTTGGCTTTACTTTATATCATCTTGGAGATTGATAGCATCAAGAAATGTGTCCTGATTTTTTTTTATACATACATGTATAATATGTCGGTGTGTATCAGTGTGGTGACTTAAGTCAAGGCAAGTACCTTAGAGGTGGTTGTGGACCTATGTGCTACTAGCTGTTTGAAACAGTATGAAACTGTTGTATTCTGTTTCTATTCTTAATATAGCTGAAATTCTTACTTTGGTGGCAGCAGTTTTCCGAATGATTGTAGCGGTGCATCGTGACGACCTGTTGCCCAAAGATGTCCAAATTTTCTCAGTTTCATAACTGACTTTTGCAACAGATGAGCCATTGCCGTCTAGGAACAGGAAACTGCCATCTGAGTTTATGTCAATATCTGCAAACCATTGAGAAGAATGACATTGCAATCTAATGAAAATGTGGTTTTCAAGGAAACATTCTAGCTTCACTTACCGGTACTTTTACCATTGAATTCTCAGTAGTTTTTCTGTCTCTCTTTTTGGATTTTGAGAATGAAAATTTGATCATTGACCCTTTGTAATGACCTTTGAAAGTGCTTCCATATTTTTCGGCCAAAAGATAAATTTCAAACTTGCAGTATTGCTCAACAGGTAACAAAAAAGTGTTAAATGAATTTCTGCAGGAAAAATAAGGATGGAAATTTGTATTTTCAATCACACTAGAAAATGCATATTAATTGTTTCAAAATTGCAAATGATACTGCCCAATCCACTTCACAAATAAATGCAACAGAACATACCTTGGCAACCCTTACTATAGGGCCTCATATGCCTCAAATAGAACTTCAGCTGGAAGTCTAGAGTATCTGTAATTATTATTGAGGCTGGGCTATTTCTTGCCGTCTTGTGTTCACGAACCTGTGCAGGTGTATGAAATACAGTGTCCAATATGATACATTTGCATAAAAGAACAAAACTTGTGTTCCTAAGCACATATATTACATGTAGTTTCTTGTTGTTATGTGTTCACTTCATGCAGATGATAAGCACATGATGCATAAGGTATAAATCCTAACATTGTTTATTGATAGCATTGTCAAAACATGGTATTTGTGTACAATAGTACAAAACATGCATGCAACTTGGACTGAAAAAAGCAAGAGAATTGTTACATATTAAAGTGTTTTTAACTTAAATGATGAAAGTGTCTATTGCAAAAACACGAGAATCAGCTGGTTCAATGGAAAATTGCATGCCTAAAAGATGAGGTGTGCTTTTTTTGCAAGAGTAGGACTCTTGTTAAAGAGAATTCACTAAAAAACATTCAAAATTTTGCCATCTGTATTTCTATTTTTAAAAATGCACTTATCTGTCCAATTACCTCAATGATGGCAACCTCTTCAAAGGTATCGGGTGCAGCCACTGTTCTCCGTTGTTTGTATTGGCCAAGGGTTGCATTTTGCAACACACATGGCCTTGGTGCCTGGGTCAGCATAATTTTGAGCAAGATTAGATTTCTTGATCTTCTCACCATTTCCCAGCTCTGCTTCCCTGTTGTGGAATGTTCTAAATAAAGGAAACAAACCATTTGCGTTTTAATTAATATAATTATCTATCATATTAAAAACGAGAGAACAAGTATATCAACAATATGAATTTCTTTTAAAAACAACATGTTATACAACAATGTCTGAAATCAGTTTCAGATTATTTAACACAAATAATAAAAATGTATAAAAATGTGTTGTATTAACAAACCTACCAGATGCAAGTGTCTGCAACTCATTATCAATGGCTGCTAACTATCTCTTTATACTTGAACCTTTCATCACAAGATCTATGAAAAAAAATGTGCTGATGAATTTAGCAACATATATTCATTATAGGCCTATATCTGACCATATATATATATAATTTTTTTTCACACAACTTGGATTATTTCACACCTATGTTCAACTAACATCTTTTACTTAACATAGAAAATTATTTCCAGCAATACAGAAAGAAACAACTGAGATTGACAAAAATGTTTTCTTTTTTAGTTGGGGTAAAAAAATAAAGCATACCACTGATTTGAGACTTCACTTCTGCCTGCCGCTGTGCAGTGCGTTTCCTCATGCTTCGAAGGAAGTCTTGAGATGTGCTGACCGTTTTGTGCAGCACTGACTGACTGCAGTTTAGAAATTCAGCATGTTCCTCATACAAGGTGAGGAACACGCAGAATTTCTTGAAGCTGTGCAAGTATTTGGTGAGGGTCCCTGGTTGCACGGAATTACTCAGTAAGGTGATAATTCTTACAACAAGAAAAGCAGAGAAGAGAGAGTGTTTTAAAAGATACAATGTCAACTTTACTTTGGCTAACACAACAGCCACAAAAGTAAATCCATGTACACGGTATACACAGAAGTATGAGAAACGGGTTACAAAGATAAGGTTCCAATTGCAATAGCATCCCGTATTTATAGACAAAGCAAGATGTGAGATATTGCTAAAATATCTTATTTCAGGCTTGAGTGACTCACTTCACTAAACTGTTCATTTCTAAACTGTTCATTTTTTTGGCAAAAGTGAATGATGTTAATGACAAACAATACTTGCAATGGCGTGAAGTATTCAGCAGCTGATGCAACCTGACTCAAAAACAGACAATGAAAACTCGGATTGTGTTTAACAATCATAACTCCTGTGTTTACCTCTGGGGCACAGTTGGCTGCAGCATTTGTGGGATAGCAATCTCAATACGATTGCTTAGGAGCTCCAGGTTACGTCTTGATGCCCTGGCTGTGCGCCTCGCACCCTTGTTGCACCCGTGGGCCGCATATTTGTACTCCTCAAAGCAGGACAGAACAGCCTCTGTAAATGTCATTGATTAAAATGTTTAAATGCAGGAAATGTCTGCACATGCACCTATAATGTTAAGATGTGCTAGGCTCAGGCCACATTGGACCACATCAGCTTGGTTTTTGAAAAATACACAAAGTATAGGCCTATTTCACAAACCA
Source organism: Luidia sarsii (assembly GCA_949987565.1). Classification (NCBI taxonomy): domain Eukaryota; kingdom Metazoa; phylum Echinodermata; class Asteroidea; order Paxillosida; family Luidiidae; genus Luidia; species Luidia sarsii. The sequence continues at coordinate 4,985,643 of OX465102.1, forward strand.
CTTTCAATATGTACATTTTTCATTTCCAAGTATCAGAGTCTCCTTTGAGTAACAAACATTCATTTCTTAGTTGACAAAATTTGTATTAAAAAGTTATACCTTCTGGTGGTTTTTGGCAGCTAGAATGTTCTGTGTTGTCAGCTGTTTTCTTTGGTGTACAGGTTCTAAAGTTCTGGTTCCGTCTGAAGTTGACAGACCTCAGTAAGGCTCTGTACTGTGGCCCCTTGCGCTATATGATTGAGTAATTGAGTAATAAATATCACATTTATATGTTTATATATCAACTACAAGGGCATTATTCTGTGGTTCACATAATTACATTCATGTTTATGCAGTGTATATTGTAGTTTGTATTTAAATTTTTTGGGATGCACACTTGGTTTTCCACAAAGAAGTGCATTCTCACATTGCTCCCAGCATTGATTTTGTATTTTATAAAATCACTGTTTTATGTCATACCTTGAGTCCGTGCTGGCTCTCGATATGGACATCAAGTCGCTTCAGGCCAAGAGCCCCACATCCAGGGTAGTTACATGGGTATCCCTTGGTACACGTGGACTGCTTTCCAAAGTGGGAAATTGGATCACTGTACATATACAGGTTGGAAGAAGACTAAGCATGTACATACATTTTTGTACAAAGAAGATATCCACAACTGAATCCAAGTCTGCAAACATGACAGCAACTAGTGTTCTAAGTATGTACCAAGTTTAAAGCTTATTGCTTTTGTTTTAATGCCCCGAATGGTCTCCAGATTTGTGCACAAAACATATGGGTGGGGCCCTTGCGAGTAAAAAAATAGAATTTAAACAAAAAAATCTAAACCAAAAATTAAGGCTTTTCTGCCAAATTGCAGAAAAGGCAATAAGACTGACTTACATCTCCCGTGCTGTTGCCAACTGCATTTTCAACATTCTATCCCCTTTGAGGCGATGTTGTCTTCCTAGGTGTTGTGAAAGAAACAAAAACACCTCTCGGGCATTTCCATGGTGACTCGCGTTACATTTTAGTCTATTTTTAAACATTTATAACCACATATCTACTGAAATGTAGTAGATACCAACTGACACTAGGTATACACTAACACTAACAAAACATGATCTCAACTGATAACAATACTTTAATTGTCGTCTAATTATACCGTGACTCGCGTTACACAAAAAGGAAAGCAGTAAAATCAGCTTGGGTTTAAATCAAATTTCTCCTCAAACTATGAATTGGATAAAACGATGAATAGTTATCAGAAGCTCACAACCCTATATCATTTCTACATCTCCTAAAATGAAATACATTTCCCAACCAATTTAGAAAAAAATGATAATTAATTGATGTGACTCGCGTTACCGTGACTCGCGTTACATCAAAATTACCATAGACTATGTACACACTACCTTGATTCTATCTGTGTATATAGTTATAAATTTCAGGTTTGGAGTGAAGTGAGAAGATAAACAGTTGGCAAATCAACAAACAGCATTTTCATATGATGAATGATACAAGATTTACTTCAAAGAATTGGTGCAGTACCATCCCTCCCAAAAAAATTGTTGGTAAATGGGTTATTTTGAATGAATACGACATTGCCACGTATGTTTGATCAAACACGCTTCATGACAAGAAGTTGTAATGGCCAGGATGGTTGACTGTGAATGGCAGCTTCACTCCCCTCACAAGTTTCTCATGGGTATAAAATTTCAACTGAGACAGTGGGCCACTTCCTACCATGGTATGTTGGCCAGCTGGCTCCATGACACAAACTTGGTAATCACCATTTACAGTTTTTTTGACTTCCCCTGGATAACATTTGCCCACGTACACATGCACAACATAAACCACCAGTCTCATACAGCAATATCATCAGGCTTATTTTCATCTTCAGGTACCCTGGTGCATGGAATTGTGGAAAAATGATTGTGCTGCCCTCTATTTAAAGGTCAATAAACATTACAAAACAATAGGCACTGATGAGAAGATGACAAGCACTGGAACTACTGTGACTCGCGTTACCCTACCTCTAAGAAATGCTGTGACTCGCGTTACATGTGACTCGCGTTACCAACTTTCAGTGGCAGAAGCATTTTCCTAGGTAGATAACCTAGGGTTTTTGTTGTTGTAATTTGGTTTGCTGCACCTTGAAGGGGGAGATTTAAAATGGACAAACTCAATACCCCTGGGGTTTTTGTATACAGTTAACTTTGTGTGTAAAATGTGACTCGCGTTACATTGTCACAACCAACTGATTTAGCAGGTTTATCCTGAAAAAGCTAGAACAGAAAAGAATTTTTTGTCATAAAATGTAATGAGAGAAAGGTCTCATGAAACTATCTCCAAATTTTAACTCACCATGAATATTAAAATGGGGTTGTTTAGAGAGAATGAGTAACAGCTCTTTTATGGGTCAAAATTTAATAATTACCATACATAATGTTTAAAAGGCGAAATTTCCACCTAAAAGTCAAGCAAAGATTAGTTATGGACTTTTCTCCATAACTTTAGTCAAAATGCTGTTGGAAAAATACCACCAAATTAAGAAACTCAGTGAAATTTTTTTTAGTCCATTTTCCCTTTTTCCATGGAAATGCCCTCTCCACACAAGGTGCACCGGCGTGCTTTTCTGACACCCTGCATGCACAAAATAAATAATTTTCAGCCTATATTAAAAAAAAATTGCAGTAGTGTATTGATGCATACAAATGTTCCTTTCTGTACTGGTGTAGCAGATTTCAATCAGACATGAAGATGAAAAAAGAAAATCACAGTAAAAAGGATTTGAACAAGATTTATTTAAAATCACAATTTCATTTTCTGATTGAATGCATGAAACCTTACCGGTTTGTAGGTTTTGGATCTACATGTAGCATGTTTTTCTGCCTGTACGGCATGTTCGTCTTCGTCTTCATTTTCGCTTTCAGGGACTCCAGTCTCTATGTGGCCAAGATGCCACATTGCCTAAATATGGATAATTGAAAAAAACAAAAGTTTACATGGCAAAATGAGGGATCAATGTACATGTACAATGTACATGACATGTAACTGATCATAAGATTCACATAGAAGTACTGTACACTAATGTATCAATCACTGTTTATGCATACTGATATCTTTATGTACTTACATCATTTTCAGACTTTTCCATTACACACACCTGAATTAAAAGTAAAAGACAAAGAATTAACTAATATGTTCATACATGTATGCTTTCAAATTAACAAGCTGGTTGTTATATAACATTCTACTCAATTTCTAGAAACTCTTGACTACTGCCATCTGAGTGCTTTCCATGTTAACACAATGTAAATCCTGACTGGAAATTTTTTGGGATGATTTTTATTTATGTTAAAAAAATTTAAAAAAATAAAAATAAAAGGAAATTGTCCGCTTTCATACCCCCACCAAATAGGCAAACAACTCGCAGTAGGGAAAAACGTCCATAGATTGAGAAAATGCAGATATGCCTCCCAGATATGCCTGTATTTGTTTTCGTTTGGAATACTTTAAAGTGGGGGGATGATCGCCTCAGAATAAAAACATCCATTTGAGACCAAGTTACCTCGCCGAGGGGAACACCCCCCCGGTACAACTACTGCATTACTTAATAGTAATACTAATTATAGGCTAGGCTATAGGCTCATGTTTTCTGACCATGGCTTTTGCTACATACATCATTATACATGTATATGAAAAATATTCATTGTTCTACTCACCCTGGGTAGAAATAGAGGTAGAGGCTGTCACGGCAGTGCATGGAGGTCGATCAGTTCAAGTACATGTACATGTACATGTATACATGTATATACATGTACATGTACATGTACATTATAATTATGACAGTTGCACATGTGAACATGTAATACTTCCGCGCACTAAAAACAAACCTCAGACCGAGCCAGAATGATGTTATTAATCACAGACGTTCTTTGAAAATCATAAATCATTCAAAGTGTTCTCTTTTCTTAAAGAAAATCCCCGAAATACGTGAAATGCTATAGTTATTGGACGAGGTGGGTATTCCCTCGACAACAAACTGACAAAAAGGGAGCCCTCTGTTGACAAAGGAGCATCCAGTTGAAAGAATCTTTTTGAATCTAACTATTTCCTTTTCACAGATAGACTGGAATTTTGGCCGCATCAAAGCATCGGTTGAAAGGAAGATGTAAAGCTATTCAGTTAAAACAAAAATGCAGCAAAATACGATTCTCAAAGTAATTTGAATTAAAATCATAGAATTGGGGCAACTACAGACTGACATTTATTGACGTTAATTTTCTCTCCTAAAAATCAATAAAATGAATTTTTGTAAAGAATATTAAAGAAGAGGCAAGGTGTGTCTTGACTCTTTAAACCTGTTAAAAAAAAAATTGGAAATAGTTTCACACTTTCAGATATTGATGAAATTATGTCGAAAAAGCTTCAGACTGACACTCCTTTTAGACATTTTCAGGGAATTTGAAACCTCCAGAAAACGATCATAATTTTTTTTTAAAGGAAGATTTCGGGGATTTTTTTTTTTTCATTTTCAAGAAAAAACTTTTTCTATAGTTTAGGCTACTTATTTATGGGGGAACTGCATTGTTTTAGTAAAATACATAAAGTTACTGCTTTGCGTATGTTGACTTCAAACCTCGAATGTTTACACACAAACAAACGGGTACCTAGTACAGGACTTCCACCAGACCTTTTTGGGGCTGTAATTTTTCACCTACTTCGTTAATTTTAAAATCAAAGTTGGTGAATGACTTGGAATACATTATTCCCCACTCCTTTTATAATTTATACCCCAAAGTTATTTTTTCAGTCCATTTTTACACGACGAACCACAAGGTGACAATTTCGTTGCCAAGTCTCTCCCTGTCAGCCTGTTGATCTCGGGCCGGTAGTACTACTACTACACTGTGTGTACATGTAGTATAGTACTGTACTGTACTGTTTCCGCACAAGGTGCACGAGGCGCCGCGTGAAAATGCGTACGAGGTTAGCAGTTTGCCGATGTAAACATGGTAGCAGCGACGCGCGATCAAGGCGTCAGAGAAGGGCGACATATTCCACTTTTCTAAAGGTACATGGGAAACATTTGGCATAATTTATGCTCATGTGAATGGAATGAAAGACTTTGAGGTTTTTGTGGCGGCAGAAAATAGGCCTATCTGAAACGAAAGCAAGATGAAACTGAAAGAAATCCTCAGCCAGACGGAGGACTACCGCCACGGTTCGGATGGAGCATACTGCATAGCCTACACACACGCTACGGCATACGGTACGGGTACGTGAATTGAACATTTCCAGCCCGACATTATTTTGCCACTATAACTAAAACTGCAAACCGTTTGACCGTGGAGGTAGCTCTTCCTACCTCCATGGTTTGACACACTTGTAAAAAAAAGCCTGTTCTGCAAGTAGTCCGAGTAACTTGGACCCGACAAGTCACCTTTTTGGACTAAATTTGGAATTTGAGTCACCCGACGCTCTAGTAACTAAAATAGACTAAATTTCAAATTTTGCAAAAAAGGGGACTTGTCGGGTCCATGTTACTCGGACAATTCTGCAAGATGATCGGAGGAGTTCTTAAACACTGACTTAGGCCCCCCTATTCATTAACTGATTTGGGCCCCTTGCTAAGTAGTCCGAGTAACTTGGACCCGACAAGTCACCCTTTTTTATCGAATTTTGAAGTTTTGAGATTCGGGTGACTGTAGGGTCCGACTCCAAGTCGTACCGAGTCCCAACATGGCTGATGTGTACAAACCGGCAAAACATTTCGACCGAAAAACTACCCGACCGAAACCCCCGAGATTTACCGCCGAAAACACCTGTATCACCACCGTCCTACGTGCCCATTTTTGGATTCAGTGAGAATCACAGATTTCAATAATGGTCATTTGTATTACTCACTTTTGGGGAAAAAGGAGAAATTTCCCCTCATTTGATCGAGAACATTCTCTCCCATGCGATGAGCCAAAAGGCGGCCATCTTGGATTTCAGATTGAAACGGTATTACTGTACATACACGTAAACCGATGACGTCAGTGTGCTCGCGGACCTGTCAAAACGTCACTGATTTGCGTGTATACATGTACTGTATAACCATGGAGGTATAAGTATAACCGTTTCAATTTGAAGTCCAAGATGGCCGTCTTTTGTTTTTTCATCCTAGCAAAATCTTTATCAAAGCTGGAGAAAGGCCATTGAGTACAGTCATGCTGGTATTGAAACATCAGGCCCTCTAAATATTTTTAGATAATTTTCTTTACTTTTTTTTCCTGTGGAAGTAAATTTATTTGTGTTTTTTTTCTTCTTTCTTTTCCAGGTGCTGTACACAAAGCTGGAACCTCTAAGCCCTACAGCTGTCTCGGGGTCAGTGTACATTGTACGAGACAATTCTACATGTACACAAGGATGCAGGAATTTTTTGGTCCACCACTACAAAAATCGAAGGGCCTTTTACACTACGGTTTTCCTAAAACACAGTCTTATAGGTCTTAAGCATTATATTTAAAAATAAATTGTGACATCCGTAGATACGCAAGTAAATCCATAGCATATCACCTCATTGTTTTCACTTCGCTGTGACCATGCTGTGACCGTGTGACGGTTCCTGGATGTAAACAGCTCTGCTGCACCCAGTGGGACTGTTGTGTGGGTGCATTTACACTAACCAATCTCGGGGTTAATCACACGGATGTCGCATCGATTTAATGTATTGATGAAGATTTAAATTTGTTTAAGCCTGGAAACAAATGTGCAAGATGCACTTAAGCCACTTGTATAATTTTATACCGTTCCCAAAACAGGGAAGAGGTTAATCAAATGTGTTGCTTTACTTCCATCAAATCTTTTCAATGGTGAAATTAGCAATTGATTGTCTGTCCTGTGAACAAAAATTTATCAAGAAAGATTAAAAGCACATGATATATGATTATATGACTATTTGTCTCAATGTCATTCTTAATGGCTCAAATGACTTCACTTCACAATTTTACTCATGAATGAAATGAATGTGCATGTACCTTTAAGATTCATTAGCAACAAAATGTGCAACTTTGGCACCCAGGGGACATGCCTGAACAATCAACTCAAGATCCATTTTCCAGGCCAACTTTAATTTGCAGGATAGGCCCCCAAAAATAATATTTCTGTTTCCGGTTACCTGACACACCCTATTCATAGACTGCGACCCTACAAATTGTATTATAATAATCAACGTGAATTTGAAGTTACATGTATAATACAATCAAAATTGGCATGGTGCGTAGAACATATCCACTATAGGGTGTCTATCAAGAGTACATGAACAAGACAGCATAATTATGTAATCCTTTCAACGCATAGAAATTAATTCCCAAGACAACCGAACATGTATTCCAGAAGTATTCCAAGGTAGTCTTGTTTCGGATGTTTTATTATTACCCTTAAGCCTTGACTAGATGCAGATCAGCAGATGCCTCCATATGATTGTGCACAAAAAAAACACTTTTTTTTTTTTTTTATTTCGGAGCGACATAGGCCAACCCTATTTTGAAATGCCATGTTGGCGTTATTGGAAGCAAAACCATATTTTTGTTAATAGCCTGCCAAAGTGCTAAAATTGTGCCACCTAAGAGAGGTGAAAGGACTGGTAATGAAAATAATGTCTATGAAAACTACAGAGTGACACAAAGCGTACTTTCCGAAATCCTTGCCAGAGAACAACATACTGACACGAGAGAGAGAGAGGGAGAGAGAGAGAGAGAGAGAGAGACGTTCTGTGGTTTCGAGTGGGGCGGTTACTATATTGTAGACACCACTCTGCCCTTTGGTTTTAAGAATAGCGCGTTCATTTACTCGACTATTGGCTTCTGCCTCTCAACATGGCTGAAAAAACTCGTCGGCCATTCTAATTATTTGCTATCTCTCCCCACAGTACTCAGGAGATACGCAAGTTGGAGGCGCATTCAACAGAGCTCTGAGGGCGCTCTACGCACTTGGTTTTTTTTCATCAATCTCCGTCCGTCATCGAGCATGGTCCATTTGGGTCTGGGGATGTGTTCGAAATCTCTATCTTTCTGAAAATGTCAGAGCTTCAATGTCAGAGCTTGGTGTTTCCAGCGCCATCCTTGTTTGTAAGAGTGTTGCACGTTCGAGATGAGATTCTTTTCTGGATTTTTACAGATTCATTTTCGCAACCCATACCTTGGAAGAAAGAACACCATGTGTCAATAACACTGAGTTCAGACGCGTCCGGTTTTCGATAGGGAGGGGTCTGGGCAGGCCCGTCAGGCAACACCAGTTTTGGAGATTACTGGCCCCCGGAGGTTCTGGCTGTGAAAGACATGTTATAAAGAAGCCCTGGCCTTGTATTTTGTTCTACACGCAGTCTTAGATCTATTGTGGGACAGGCGGGTAGACGTGACGGTTGATTCATTGGTTCTGTTCAACGTTTGGAGCAGCCGCAGGGCAAAGTCAACGTCTCTGGCAAGGGTATTGAAGCTGATCTTCGCCCTTACCTTAGAGGCAAAATTCACCCTGCTGTTGAATTGGGTCCCCTCTAATCAGAATCCGGCAGATGCTCGATTATCCCGCCCAATCTGGGAGTTCCTTCAAAGGGAGTTGGGGGTCCGAGTGGTTTCACCTTTGACTTGATGGCTCTACCCTCAAATGTTCCGAGGACCTTGGATGAGTCTGCACTGCACTTTTACTCAAGGGATCTCGTGCCTGGGTCGTCGGGTGTAAACATCTTTGCCCAGCAGTGCCCAGTAGGTGAAAAGCTATATGTGTTTCCACCGTTCGTCCTGATTGCCTCACTCATTCGGCTGTTCCGGGAATGGGGAAACGTCACGGTTACGATGGTGGTGCCCAAACATCCTCACCCGAAGCCATGGTGGCCGCATTTACTATCCTTCGTACGTAGGTCAGTACTTCTATCCGAGATGGCGCAAGCCGGGGTCATCGAATACCCGTCAGCTAAGGGTTATGCGCTACCAAAGCCGAAAGAATATCTTTCTCATGTCGGACTTCATGTTCAGCTGGCCATGGGCCTGAATGTACGCCTCAGCGTGAACCGAGGTCAAAAGTTATCTTCGTTGTGTAGAGCGACGGCCTCCGTGTGTCGGCGAAGTTTGCAGGACGTGGTGGTTTTGCACGGGGGCGTCAACGATTTCAGCAGGCTGCCTGAGTGCCAGAAAGGAGTGCAAGAGGTGCTGAGCTGCGTTGTGAGTTCCCCGATTGCATTTTCATCCTGTCGTCGGTCTGTCAAACCAAACTCGCGAAAGTGAACCGTTCTGTGGCCGCAGTCAACTATGCCTTAAGAGAGGTCTGTGGCGACACAAACTGGCTTTTCCTCTCCAATGATTACATTATGCAAGGGGACCTGAAAGACGACGTCCATCTGTCACTCTGGGGCTGTCTAAAGCTGCACCGAAGAATACGGGTGTTCCTAAGAAAAGCGCTGTCCCTGACATAGCCTGCTGTTAACAGAACATGTTTCCGATGATTTTTGGTCCTTTTGTTTGTTTCATTCAAGGGCAGCGAGATATCGGCGAGTCTTTGAATGACCTTTTGGACGGGAGGGCGTACGAGAAGCAGAAAAGCAAGCTGGTGGCAGCCCTTCAAGATTTTATCAAGAAACGTCAAGGCGAAGGATGCAACGCAGAAAGAACTGACTTGAGTTCAGCTACGCCCCTAAACGTTTTTACCTTCCTAGTAGACAGAGATTCCAAGGGAAGGACACAGGTTCATGCCTTCGGGTGTGAGAATCTCGGCAAACACGGCACCTTTTCTTGCATCTGTCCCCGTCGTTTGGCAGCTGGAACGGTGGACTCCTACATCGGGCAATTGAGGGGATATTACAACTCTGTGGGCAGGACACAAATTTGGCGCCCTGACATTTTGTGGGGTAAACCTTGTATTTCACAACGTGTTCAGAGATATTTGAGGGCGGTTCGGCTCGAACAGGCCGAGGCGCATGTCACCCTAAAGCAAGCCATCCCAATATTCTCGGATAAGAGATACAGAACCGCCTGTCCTCCCCGGAAGCCAGCAGTGCCCCATTCATTCATCAGTATTTACTGCAGAGAGATTTGGCCTTCTTCTTGTGCCTATGGTGGGCCGGTGATCGGGCGGGGGACTTAGGAAGAACCAAAACGTGTGAGATCTCAAGAATAGTAGGCGGCGATCTCCTCTTCAATCACACTGTTTGGAAGACAACCAGGGAGTCCTCATCTTCCCTAATTGTCATACCGAAGTTGGACGACCAGTCAAATCTGGACCCAGCTGCAGCCGTGGAAGCTGTCGTAGAGTTGGCAAGGTCGTACGGCTACAATCTAACGGACGGATACCTCTTTCGGCCATCAACGCGAAACCGCATGCAACTGGTCAACAAGCCCTTTACAGGTGCAGCGCCTAATGTGCGGTTGCAAGCTTACTTTTCTTCTTCGTCGGATCCAGACGACTGCCGGTTGAGGGCCCATGGAAACCGGGCAGGAGTGGCAGCTACTCTACGCCTCCTTGGCGTCTGAGGTGCAGGTCATGGATCATTGCAGATGGGCTTCAAGGAAGACTTATAAGCATTACACAGAGTTGGAGAAAATAACTAGGCGACAACAAACGGTGCAGACGCTGCGCATAGCAGTTGCAAATGATCAGGCTCAGCAACCCATGGCCGATCTAGCGGGCTGTTTCTTCAGGGGACTCAATTCAGGTCTCAACGTTTGCCGAGCATTCCCATGATTCTCCTAACACCAGAGCGGCCGAGAAAACAAAACACTAGAAAGAAATATACACTTTGCAAGACGTGTCCACATCGAGCTCCGAAATTCGATCGGATTTTCGCCTCTTCCAGGGAAGCTTTGGGGAAGTCGTGTATACATCCTGTCCACCTGAGTGAGTAGAACGGAAATAACACAAATTTGAGGTTTCCTCCTGGATACTGGGAGCCCAAGCCTCGGTTCCCCCTTTTGGCCATGCTTCAGGCGAAGCGTAGCAAGCAGCCATCTTGGGCTGAGCGTGCTGCAAGAAACCCCACTACGCATCAAAGGTTCACACTAAATAGTCCAAACACCGTACGCTTCAACGCGAGGTATCTACACTCACTTGAACCCAACGAGGTATACAATGCCATTCAGGAGCAGATTGGTAATGAAGGAGCAAATTGTGGACTGTGAGCGAGCGAACTTCATCAATTCAGTGGTGGTGTTCATAAAAGCGCCTTACGAAATGTCTGACGCTACTGTCAGTTCTGCATTGATGCATGATTTCGACAGCTGAGTTGAAACCGGTGTTAGGAGCGTCCTACTAAAAAGCATTAAGAAACCTATACCGAGTTACATCAAAGTCGGTGACTTCAACTTGCCCGTCAGACATAAAGGTCAGCAAAAAACTTGCAAGATCTGCAACGAACCTGGTCATTTTGCAAGGGACTGCAACCAGAGGGGAAGATGCCACATATGCGGAAGCCGAGGCCATTATGCCGTGTGGCATAACCATAATGCAGATAAAACACAGAGCGAGGAAACGAAGGAGCAAGACAGAGTGGATGACAAAGAGATAGAAGGAGACAAAATGGAAGCTAGTCAAGCAGAACAAGAGGAACTACGGGGAGACGAGGGTACCGAGCAGAACAACGACGTAGTTGAATCAAGAAAGGCTGAACCAAGAAAACGTAAAAATAGAGATGACGATGGCATACAAGAAGGGAACAAGATAGCCCGAAAGTATGAAGTAATGCAGGTAGTTGAAGAACTGCAAGATGCCGAACTTACAGTGCCAACTACAGAAGTTCAAGAAGACCTTGACAACGGATTTACTTTATATACAAGAAACGGCATCACACGACGCCGTAAAAAGCGATCGTCGCGTGAAAGGAAAGCTGAGGAAGAAATACCCGGTCAGTTTCAGCTTAATCAACAAAACCAGCCTGGCCAGCAGACCCAACCTGACCAACAGACCCAGCCCGCCCAACACACCCAACACGGCCAGCAGTCCCAGCCCGACCAGCAGTCCCAGCCCGACCAGCAGACACTCCCCGTCCAGCGGACCAAGCTCGCCCAGCAGATCCGGCCCGGGCAGCAGACCCAGCCTGACCAACAGACCCAGCCCGACCAGCAGTCCCAGGCCGACCAGCAGACCCTCCCCGGCCAGCGAACCCAGCGCGGTCAGCGGACCAAGCCCGCCCTGCAGACCCAGCCTAACCAGCAGACCCAGCCCGACCGGCTGACCCAGCCCAACGAGCAGACCCAGCCCGACCAGCAGACCAAGCCCGGCCAACAGAACCAGCCAGGCCAGCAGAACCACCCCGACCAACAGACCCAGCCTGACCAGCAGACCCAGCCCGACCAGCAGGCCCAGCCCGATCAGCAGGCCCAGCCTGAGCAGCAGGGCCCGTTCGATCAGCAGGCCCAGCCGGTCGAGCGGACTCGGCATGATCAGAAAGGCCCGCCACGGACCCAGCAAGTGCAAACCCAGCCAAGTCACCAGATCATTTCCAGCAAGCACACCCAGCCCGGTCAACAACCCCAATCCAGCCGACAGTCCCAGCCCAGCCAGCGGTCAAGACAACGATCTCGGTCCAGCCAGCGGTTCCAGTCCAGCCAAGGCACAAGGTCAAGCACCCAAATTTGTAATGTAAAAACTGTGATACCATGATGGGAATACTTAACATCCTTATTTTTATGACCTTTCTGTCTGTTGCAACCATCAATGTTAATGGTCTTAGGAACGATTTCAAACGCCATGTTCTGTTTGATTACTTAGAGACGAAAATACAGTTTGGTTTTTCTACAAGAAACACATAGTGAAAATGAAGATGTCTCTCAGTGGGATAAAGAATGGCAAGGTAAAATGTACTTCAGTCATGGTAATCGGCAATCGAGGGGTGTTGCCATTCTAACATCGTACAAATCTGGGCTTGCTTTAAACAAAATCGATACTGTCGTGGAAGGAAGGTGGATCAGTGGGGAGATAAAAATGGGACAATACGATTCTTTCGGTTGCTTCAGTTTACGCACCGAATGACATACGCTCAATATGTTTTTTCTTCGACAACCTTTGTGACCGAATTAGTTCAGATAATAATTGTATTGTAGCGTAACTGAAGGCCGCGGCAAGAGACAAAGTAATAGAAGTAACACAAATTATTAGATGCCAACTATTTATTCTACTAATTATCTTACCTACAAATTACTATTACATGTACCTACATTATCTTAAGAGATTAATTTATCAATGAGTTATGTCCTTAGGGGTCGTAATATGAATTCATTGATAAATAATAAGCAGTTCAATAAACGTTTGAGTTGGGATAAGAGAATTAGAAACCCAAACTGGTCTTACTTTAGGATTACAGGACAAATCATAGGCGCAGATTGTCAAGGTTCTCCCTCACAGCCATCCCACTCAGCCACACCCAGCAGACTCACTGAGCTGAGGGCATGCACAAGCTTTTAAAGGGGATTAGGAGAGTCTACAACAAAAGAACTACCAAACAAAGGCAACAACAGAATTCAAGTGTGAGGAATTTCTGAAAGTTCTACCAACTTGGTGCCTAGAACTGGACTGATCCACCTCCCGCTCCAGGGGTGTGAGGGCAGCCAGTCCAACCCAATATAATGGGGGGGGAAGGACTTCAGTGGAGGGGCCATTTTTACTACACAGCCTCCCTCCAAGGAAGACGTGCCCTCACGTCTTAAATCCACAAGAGCAAGGGTGTATCCTTCCAGCTCCTGACATCTGCAACAAATAAAGGAAATACTGCAGTTATACTTTCACCAAGAATAATGCAATGTAATTGTGAAGTTAATTCATTTGCATCTCCATTTGTTTCTTAAATATGTAGTCATGTAATTATTTTCTTACTGCTATGGGCCACATAGATCTACGTTACCTAATAATTATGTTTACATACAATATACCTAGAAATACTAATAATTAATTTAATGGTACCTAATTAATTTATAGACGTCTCTTCTGCTGATGTTGCTGCAGGAATTGCAAGTAAAATATTCCAAACGTATATATACGTGTAAGGCAAATTTCATTCCATTTCAATTTTAATTCGAAATACACATGTTCAGTCTCTGGCAAGTACTGCAACTTATCTCCATTTCATATCAATTTCAATTCAAAATACACATCTTAAGTCTCTGGCAAGTACTGCAACTTATCTCTATTTCATATCAATTTCAATTCAAAATACACATCTTAAGTCTCTGGCAAGTACTGCAACTTATCTTCATTTCATATCAATTTCAATTTCAACTTTAGAAAAATGACACACATTTAACTCAAACGCTACAGTCCAAACAGTTCATAGTCACCAGCTCTCATCCAGGCCGGAGGATTATGGACTCTGCCAAATCTATTGGCATGTGGGAGTTCTGTAGATTTAGGTGAACTGTCAGGATCACTCCAAACATCAGTTTCAGCTGGCTGAAGATTTGTATCAGCATCCTCTACTTCCATGAAATCTACCGCTGGAGGATGTTCATCAGCTCCCGAGGGACGGTTCTCTGGGTTGGGAGCCCTGGGCTGGGGAGTCTGCACCCAGGTAGATTCCTGTCCTTCGTACGCCTTCAGGCGGTCGAAATGCACTATTTGAGAATGACCCCCTCGAATGTTCTGTATGCGGTAGTTGGCATCCGAGAGTTTCTGACTAATACGGAACGGTCCCTTCCAGAAAGTTTGAAGCTTGGGACTTCTGCCTCGTTTCTTCCGGTATGTGTACAGTAAGACAAGGTCCCCTTCATGTAGTGGCTTCCCTGCCTGTCTCAGGTCATAGAGTTGTTTTTGCCGCTTCTGTACGGTTTGTGTTTCAGCACGGACTCGTTGGTAGGCATCTCTAAGATATTTCTGAACTTTTAAGGCGAAGGTATCAGTAGTCATCCTTTTTGATTGAATGGGCTCTTCTCCGGCTAGGATGTCAAGTGGAAGGTTGATTTCTCTACCCAGCATCAGAAAATTGGGTGTATATTTAGTGGATGCATGTTCACTTGCCCGATAAGCCATCATGACATAAGGTAAATGCACGTCCCAGTCTGTCTGGTCTTCCTTGACGTACATTGCAATCATGGCTTGTAGAGTCCTGTTGAATTGTTCTACAAGACCATCAGACTGGGGGTGGTAAGCTGATGTCCTGGTCTTATGGACGCCTAGAATCTGACAAATCTGCTGAAATAGGGCTGACTCAAAATTCTTGCCCTGATCACTATGGATGGAGTGTGGAACACCCAAACGGCAAATAACTTCATCTACAAGGATGCGAGCAACTGTTTCAGCTTCCTGGTTGGGCATGGCAAACGACTCAGTCCACTTAGTAAAGTAGTCACATACCACAAGTACATAGCGAATGCCCCTCGCAGACAAAGGAAGTGGTCTCATAACATCAATGGCCACTCTTTCCATCGGTGCACCAACAGGAGTCTGTGTCAGTGCTGCTCGGTGCCTTGGATTCGGTGACTTCCTCTTCTGGCATTTCGAGCACTGCCGGATCCATAATTTGATGTCCCTAGAACAACCAATCCAAAAATATTTGTTTCTAACCTTTGGGACTGTCTTTGCAATTCCGAGGTGTCCTCCTGTTGGGCCATCATGAGCAGTCTCTATGACACGTTGTTGTAGGGAATATGGGACAACCAACAGTAAACGGGAACCATTTCCGGTCTCGTCAATCCAGCGCCGATAGAGGATTCCATTGCGAATCCAACAACGGCAGCCGCTTCGGGTCGCTTTCCGTCTCGCTTCCAATCAAGGACAGGTTTCAATAGTGCATCAGCTTGTTGCGCCTGGATGATCTCCTGTGGAGCCCAACCTGGAATAGAGACTGCATTTACTGTCTTAGTCACATTAGGGTACCTGGATGGGGCATCTGCATGGAGGTGCTTTGTACCAGGTCGGTGCTGCACTTCAAAGTCATAGGTGTTGAGAATGTCTAGCCACCGTGCAACTTGTCCCTCTGGTTCCTTAAAGTTACACAACCATCTTAATGACCCATGGTCTGTCCGGAGGAGGAAGCGTCGCCCATATAGATAGTATTTGAAGTGACGAATGAAGGTGACAACTGCCAGGAGCTCCTTTCTAGTCACACTATACCGCTTCTCAGCCTTGCTAAGGGCTCGACTGGCATAAGCAACCACTCTCTCCTTTCCGTCATAGCTCTGGGAAAGCACAGCTCCAATACCACTATCACTTGCATCTGTGTCTAATTGAAAAGTTAAGTCAAAGTTAGGATATGCTAATACTGGAGCTGTGGTCAGCCTTGCCTTTAATTTGTCAAAGGCTTGACAACACTCTTCAGTCCATAAGAATTTAGCATTTTTCTTTGTCAACCGATGGAGAGGTTCAGCGATGTGAGCAAAGCCGGCGATGAACTTCCTATAATAAGAACAAAGCCCTAGGAAGCTTCTAACATCTGTAAGGCTACATGGGGTAGGCCATTCTTGCACCTTTTGGGTTTTTGCTGGATCCGTTCTAATACCCTGGGCAGATACAATGTGACCCAAGTAAATAACTTCATGACGGGTCAGTAGACACTTCTTGGGTTTCAGCTTTAGCCCCGCTTTCTGGAGGGCCTCATAGACCATGGACAATCGTCTGAGATGTTCACCATAATCCTTGGAAAAGATTATAATATCATCAAGATAAATGAGACAAACTTCCCACTGGAGACCCTGAAGGACAACCTCCATAAGCCTTTCAAAGGTGCTGGGCGCATTGCCAACAAGCCAAACGGTAGCACATTAAACTCAAACAGTCCAGTACCAGTGGTAAAGGCAGTTTTCTCTCGGTCATCGGGATGTACTTCAGTTTGCCAATATCCAGATGCAAGATCTAGGGTTGAAAACCAGCAAGACCCGGACAAAGTGTCCAGACTGTCATCAATCCTGGGTAATGGGTAAGCATCTTTCTTCGTTAACTGATAGTCTATGCAGAATCTCAGTGTACCAGCTTTCTTTTTGACAAGAACTACAGGTGAGGCCCATGGGCTATGGTAAGGTCGAATTATTCCCTCTTGTAACATTTGGTCTATCTGCTGTTTTACTTCTGCTCTCTGGTGCATAGGTAAACGTCGTGGATGCCGTTTGATAGGAGTTGCATCTCCAGTCTCTATACGATGGAAATACCTGTTAGTTCTTCCGAGTCTGCCATCTTCCCCCATGAATGCCTCCTGGTGTTTTGATAGCAAACATCGCAGGGACTCCGTTTGATCCACCTCCAAGCCATCTCAACTCCTGGTCAGGAGATCATCCAGAGACGCCCCCAAAGAAGCTGTTGAGGCCGTCTCATCCTCATCAGAAGCCAGTGGCTCACTAACTTCCTGTACAAGACCAATGTTCGTATCCCTGTATAGAACAAGATCTGCAGTGGATGGATTAATAACCCGTACTGGTACTAACAGTTTCTGGGGGTTTGCTAAAGTTCTGCATATTACAATGGCAGGGTTTGACCTCTTGTAATATTGTGAAGTTGCCTCAACAACACCATTATTGGGCACAATACCTCCTGCATGAACCTTTCCAGACAATATAACTTCAGTGCGTGCAGGGACAGTAGTGGTCTCTGCTACACTCACACGACAACAAAGGGGCTGAATGAATTCTTTCCTCAAGATAGTTTCATGACCGTCTACAATAAGTTTAGATCTAGCAAAATCAAGGGTAGCCTTATATTTTTCAAAGAAATTAGAACCAAGTATTGCAGCCTGAGTGACATTAGCAATAATAAAATCTTACTCTCAATTTTCCAAGATGAAGGGTAACTGTAGTCTCGCCAATGACATCGAGAGGACTACCGTCAACCGTCACTAATGCGCTAACTGCAGGACGCAGATTCCCGTTTGCTTCATTTGGAAATTCATTCAAGATTTGTGAATGTAATATGGAATGGGAAGATCCAGTATCAACTAATAGTCGTACGTCATGGCCATAAATTTGACCTTGAACAAATAACGAATGTCCTCTTGTCATACGTTTTGGGTCTGGTTAGATTTAGTCGGCCGAGAATCGACCCTTTTCTTAGCCGTACCTAGTTTCCCAAATTAGATTGCGGTGATGAATGACAAGCAGAAGCTTGGTTAGACTGCTTTGTCTGAACGTCCTTATTTCCATTACCATCAGGACAATTTACTCGAAAGTGACCCTGTTTGTGACATATCCAACAACTAGTGTCTTTCGATTGTGAAGACTTCCTTGCCCTATACTTTAAAGATTCAACCATCTTCGTTAGGTCCTCTATTTTCTTGTTAAGTTCTGCAAAACGATCAGAGTCAGTCTGTTGCTCAGCAATTCCCCTAACAGCTTGAGTATGCTTAGAATTATTATTCTTATCATGACAATGTATCGCCTGAAATCCATCAGCTACAACTGGACCGGCCCTCTATCGCGAAAGATAAAGCCTCATCTAGTGAACGTGGTTTTTGGCGTCTTATTTGCAAACGAGTGTGACTGGAGTCTAATGCTTCTAGAAATTGGTCTTTAGCCAAATCATCCCTAACATCAACTGAAACCATAGGGTATGCTCTATTAGTTAGTCTTCTAATGGCACTTGCCAATTCGGATAAGTTTTCGCTAGGTTTTCGCACCCTAGCTCTCAACTGTACCTTATATAACTCAGTTTGCGATGATCTATCAAATCTATTTCGTAATGCCTGGACTACTTTAGAGTACTGGGTACGGTATTCTACTGGTAAGTCAGTAAACACATGTAATGCTGCACCACGTAACTTTACCGCTAAAAATTAACATTTCTGGCTCTCAGTCCACCCATTTATGCTACAGCATATTTCAAAATTAGTTAGCCAATCTTCAAAAGTAAGGGACGATACTCCATCATACGCATCGGGCATAACGATAGGCTTGGGTTCACTATAATGCCCACTCAGTTCAGGAGTAATACGTGTACGTGAATGGTCTATTCTAGTATGGTAAGACGGCGGAGGGTTTGTTTTCTTTGTGCCATCTGTGGGAGTTGAGGAATACAATGGTTTAGTTCTTACAAAGTTGGGTACATAAGAGTCTGCATTATCGGCCTCAAATGCAACTCTTTTTGATCCTACCATCACTCCCGGTGCCATAGTGGCACCTATAGGTTCCCCCCCAGTGGAGTCTGCGGGTGTGGCTTCGTAGGGCTGACTATGGGAGGATGGATCTATTCCCTCTACCTGCTCAGGGGTCTTCTGACATTTATCATATGCCTCATCAATCTCAGTTTCAAGATCCCTAATTGACCGCCTTAATATGGTATATTCACTCTCCTCAAGAGAGGTAGTGGTTTCCTTATCCATACCACTTGTTTTGGGTTTTGTTTGTTCAGTAATTCATCTACCCAGCTAACACATAACGTTACCGTAACGTTACTCGAAAGTTATGTTTGGTCACGTTATAAAATGACGTCTTATGGACGTTATGGTAACGTTAGATTATGACGTTTACATGCCACGATGAGGAATGTTTTTTAATGACGTTATCCTGACGTTTATTTTACGTTTTGTTTATAACGTTAGAAAACTAACATTATGTTGACTTAATTTCTAAACCTACATTTTGAGATGGCTGGATGATGTCTTTCGATGACGTTATCCTGACGTTGCTGAAACGTTTTGTCGTTAACGTTGTGTTCCAACGTTTTTTGAACGTTGAAAAACATAAGAATAATAACGTCATAGTCAGACATTCAGGAAACTTAAGCAGTTGATTTCATATAATTCGATACCTTGAAAGATATCTCATACGGAATAACAATTGGAAATAAATTAATATTAAGATTTCAGTTTTTTCCATGTTTTTCGGATTTTTGAAATATTCTGTAGTAAAAAGGTAATTTGGCTATGACAATTGATAATTATGCGACTGCATGGATCCTAAAACCATGGAGCAAGTATTCACTGATGCTGAAAGTGAAAGTAACCATTATAAAATTTAAAATTCCCGCGCATCCGCCCATTGAAAAACGGATAGTTCGATCCACATGTGCTGTATGAACCATAGCGCTCTATAAATAAACGCACTGCACGAACTGTACGTTGTCTCGATGCCTCTTCACGTCGTCGCCATTTTCTTCAGCGCGGACGCCCTGCCTATCTTGACTGTCCTGATTCAATCTTATTTTCTGGAATCTCTGCGAATTCTTTGCTTATCATCATTTACGGTGAGTACACAGTAAATCAGATATAAAACAAGGTGTAGTATTATTACTTATTAGCCTGTCATATGCATTTGTTGAGTTAGTTGCAAACGAGTCATGACTGGCTGGCCGGACGAGTCATGACTGCATGATAGTGTAGTCCGAGTAACTTGGACCCGACAAGTCACCCTTTTTTATCGAATTTTGAAATTTTGAGTTTCGGGTGACTGTAGTCACCCGAAACTCAAAATTTCAAAATTCGATAAAAAAAGGGTGACTTGTCGGGTCCAAGTTACTCGGACTAATGATAGTGCATACATGTACAGTACATACACTGATACAGCACTCGGCAGTACATCACTTCATCAGTTTACATGTTGTCTATATCACTAGTATATGATCAGGGGTGGATTTCACAAAGCCTTACGATCCATCATAACTCAACTTACGATGGACAATCCTTTGTAAGTTTGTCAATCGTCTTGCGATTAATCGTAAGTTACGACGAGTTTGGTGAAATCGACCACAGTATTTGTACATTCGCATTATTTACAAAGTTCTGCTCCATTGAATATTCGGCGTAAGATTTATATGCGAGGTGGATTACATAAGTGTGTATAGCTAGTATAGGTAACGGATCGAAGCGGTGCCTAATCAAAACCTCCCGATCCGCGTCTCATTTTTTTTCAGTTGTACAACTACAACTACAAGTTTGTACACGTACTTTAGTTGAAGTTGTAGTCTGGTTCCCTGTACAGTATATAGTCACCCGTACGTGTAGCATACGTGCAGGGAATATACCCAGCACGATTTTGTAGGGAAGCATAACAAGTACAACTGTAGCTAGAGCGATCCGCTAATTTTGCAACGCAGATCGGGAGGTTTTTGCAGATTTATTTGGGAAATCGGCTCTGATTTGACCCGCTACTTATGCATACAACTCACTAAGCTCCGTCGATATATCGATATTTTCGATATATCGATATCATTTCGATATCGATATCGCCGATATTTATTTTTTACTCATTTCGATATATCGAAAATATCGATATTTTCGATATATCGAAAATATCGAAATTTTTGATATATCGAAAATATCGAAATGTGCGATATTGAGGAACAATATCGGTGATATGATCGGTAATATCGGTTTACCTTGAGCGTCGTTTTAACGTACGATGTCGTTAGAACCCAGGATATACGTGATGAAACCGCTCACTACAGCAGAGCGTGCTAGATTACAGCGCGTGGATCTTGTAGACTGGCTCCCCCAGTCGGCTACACTTAATAGGTTAGACGGGAACCATACCGGTAACCTCGTGCACGCACGCAACCTTGCAACCTCGTAACAGCTCCGACGTACAGTGTAAAGCTAGCTCCGTGGAATCGTTGTACAGTATTTGTACCATACAGCTGCGTGTCAAAGTGCAGCATGTACATGTACTGTGTGACGAGTGTGTGTACGTACCGGTACATGTACAGTTCATGTACATGTACATGAGCTTATTACTTGAGTTTATTACGCGGAGCGTGCGTTCTTTTTTGTGAGTGCAACAGCAAGCGCCGCTGTCCGTTTCGTAAATAAATAAATAAATAAATAAATAAATAAATGAGAAGTCAAACTTTGTTGCTTGGTGTCTTTTCAATTAATTAAATAATAGGTTGTCTCTGTTTCACTTTAACTTGAAGAATGAAGAATATCAGAATCGTGAATAAAAAACTAAGAAAAGTTGGAATTATAATTATTGTGTCTTTTCCTTTCTTCCCTCCCTGATTATTCCCTCGCTCTCTGTCAAGAGAAGTTGCGCCCATTTCCCATCCTTGCTCGATGCTTTTCTTTAAATGTCGGTAACTTAAGTCATAAAGTCCTTATCATTGCCGCCTGTCGGTTGTTTTTTTACGACCGCAGGATTCAATCCTCTTTTCAGGATTGAGTGTAAACGCGGTGTAAGAGACCAAGGGAATAGAGATATTTGTAAACA
Source organism: Luidia sarsii (assembly GCA_949987565.1). Taxonomy (NCBI): domain Eukaryota; kingdom Metazoa; phylum Echinodermata; class Asteroidea; order Paxillosida; family Luidiidae; genus Luidia; species Luidia sarsii. The sequence continues at coordinate 5,007,710 of OX465102.1, forward strand.
CCCACCGGCGTCTTTTCGCGACTCGTGGTGCTGCGGTTTGAATAAGACTGTTTATTAAGCTTTGTCTTAAGAGATATACAAAAATGTTGCAAACTGCTTACTGACTAAAATTACCAAAATGTAAATCTTAAAATTTAGTGGGCCTGACGTTTCGATCCTAGCAGGACCTTTCTCAAAGGCAGAGTGACAAGGACAAAACAGATACATGTACATGGAGGAAGGGGGGAGAGTGAATAGGACACGGATGAGAAACAAAGGACAAAGAGTGAAGATGGAAGGGAGAGATCAAAGGGAAGGGCAAGCGGTGGGGTAGGGATTAGTGAGAGGAGGGGGAAAGATCAAAGAGAAGGGCAAGGAGTAGGGTAGGGATTAGTGACAAGAGGGGGAAAGATCAAAGAGAGAAGTGTGAAGGACTGAACACAAAAGAAGGATTATCAGAAAGCTGCATGGTGTTAGTCATTACCCTTGGTGGTTGAATAGTCCGAAGACGCTTCATCCACATTTTCTCACGGCTAAGACGGACAGCATTACTACGGTGACCGTGACCAAGTGATTCTATGCCCAGTACACTCATAAAGAGATGGGTTATTGAAGAGGTGCGTTCATTCTACCGAGGTTGCTTCTTGAATTCGTGTGTGCTACTGTGCTTCTGCCATCTTTATAAATTCTGCCTGCCTCAATATGGGCAATGGAAGCCCTGTGTTGAGATTTTTCAATTCTGTTGAAGACACCCCAGGAATCTTCAAGTGTAAGCTGTGCTCCAGAGATGTAAAGGCGAAGGACAGCAGCACAACAAACCTGCGATCGCACATCAAGCAGCACCACCCGCTCGAGTTTGCAGCCCTAAACCCCACGGTAACAGGTCAACTCGTACCTTGGTCAACTCGTACCTTGGTCAACTCGTACCTTCATTTAAGTCAACTCGTACCTTGGTCAACTCGTACCTTCATTTAAGTCAACTCGTACCTTGGTCAACTCGTACCTTGGTCAACTCGTACCTTCATTTAAGTCAACTCGTACCGTGGTCAACTCGTACCTTCATTATTTTATTAGTCAACTCAGTTTTAAGTTTCACACATTATACCGTAATTATGACAACATTAAAAGGGCCACTGTACACTGAAAAAATTGAGCCCATTGCACAACCGATTTGCTGGAGGAAGAATTGGAAAACAGTTTCTTCCGTGATGTCGCCGACGTCATTGTTAAATGCAGTGATTAGCCGCCGCTACTGGAGCCTCTGTGATGTCGCCGACGTCACTCGCAACCACACTATGGGCCAAATTGTTAAAGGCATCGTAGGTATAGATGGGAGAATAAGTGACCATTCACGCAGGGACCGAAACGAAAACAATTAGGAAATTCTTGAAGCTGTCGAGGCGGTGAGTTTGGCCCGCAGGTCGTGTGGGTGGTTCCAGAAGATTGTCCATTGAAAGAGTCTATTTCCTTTAAATTTAGTTGGAGGTGAAGAGTCCAAAGGGGGAACCAAAACAGGCGAATTTGGAATGGCATCAGCCAGACGATCTGAAGTGTGGAGAATATGGTGGTTTTCCTTAGTTATCTTCCTGAGAGGAGGAAGAGAAGGATGATAGGATGACAGACAGCGGCACGCAGCGTGGGAATACGGTTCTTGTGGACTCGCTCGGCTATACATACACACGGAAATGGAAAAAGGATCCATCCTCTCCATTTTCGTCGTGGGTTTGTAGCATGCGTGGCAAGGATCGCCGGTGTCCAGTTTCAGTTCTCCAACATGAAGAATCTTTTCGCTATGGTAGACACAAGGCACACATCCACCCTGCCAATCCCGGTACACAGACAGCCGTGGAGATAGCTGCCAAGATCAAGGACCGAGCCAGACAAGATATGTACCGGTCTGCTGGTTCCATCGTCGAAGGGATTGTGGCGACGCTTCCCGATTCCAGTGCCTGCCCCAAGCCTTCGTACCTGATCCGCACAGCAAACCGGGCGCGTCAAAGCCAGCGGCCACCTGACCCAAGTGACATCGCATTCGACCTCATCGAAGATGCGATGCCTGATGGGTTCTTGCAAAGTGATATTCGTGTTGGCGAGGCCCGGCACTTGCTGTTTTTTACCGACCAGCAATTGGGGGTGCTGAAGATCATCAAGAAGCCATTCTACCAGTTGTTCAGCATCCACGCGTTTGTGAAGGGGGACACTGACAACCAGAAGCAAGTTCCACTTGCATTCTGTTTCATGTCCCGCCGGACCAAAAAGGACTACCGGAAGATCCTCAAGGTGGTAAAGCGTAAGCTGGACGGGAGCAACGTGAAGGAGATGGTGGTCGACTTTGAAGCAGGCTTGTGGGGTGCCATCCGCAAGGTCTTCCCATCAGTTCCAATCAAGGGCTGCCTATTTCACTGGACCCAGGCGATTTGGCGGAACTGCCAAAACCTTGGTTTGGCGGTTCCATTCACTACTGATGCGGCGGTACGGGAATACATCAAGAAAATCATGGCTCTTCCCTTCCTGCCCTCTGAACACATTGCAGAAGCATTCCAGGAGCTGAAAGACAGGGCCAACCACCCTGCTTTGGTTCAGCTCTGCCAATACGTGCAAGGCACGTGGGTAGACAGCAGCATGTGGGGCCCTGGGAGCTGGTCAGTCTTCATGCGGAGTATTCGCACAAACAACGATGTCGAGGGGTGGCATCGGCGCATGAACTGCAAAGCAGGTCGCCACGGACTGCACATGTACAAGATAGTACAGCTGCTCTTCGACGAGTCCAAAATGGTATCAGTGCAGATGAGACTGATAAAAGATGTGTCGCTTTCAGCGCAAGAAATACCGACAGCTACAGGGGAGAGTCTTCCAGGCGTGGGACAGCTACCGTTCTGGCGAGTTGACGACTTCCGGGCTCCTCTCCACTTGCAGCTATCTCAACGGTCCAGTATAGCCGCTTCAAGAATGTAAACCCACCGGCCCTTTTCAGGGCCAACACAAACTTTAAGAGACATTTATAAACGGTAGTCCATTTAATAAAAAAAAATTAAAAAAAATAATACACATAGAAAAAAAAAGGTACAACAAATACAAATTTAGTGAAAAGTAACGAAATTATTACAATTATATAAATAATTAAATTTCAAGGAAAAGTTTCGGATAAAAGCATGAAATTAACCAAACTGATATGCATAGGCACAGCATTCTTGAAACAACGTAAAAATCCCACAACGCATTATTCACGCAAAAAACAACGTGTGTCCGTCCCCCCCAAAAAAACACACTACAGTAACAATTATATCCAACGTAAAAACCCACTCATAGCGAATAAATACTTGACCAAGGTACGAGTTGACCAAGGTACGAGTTGACCTGAAAGCAACCCCACGACTACCTCCTCAGCCTCAATGCCATCCACATCATCCAGCAAGCCGACCGGCTCTACAATCATCGAGGCCTTCAATCGAGGAATGAAATACCAAAAGAGCTCCAAAACCTGGCAGGACTTGACAGACGCGGTCAGCTTCTGCATCGCCAAGGATGCCATGCCGATGTCAACGGTAGAGAAGCCGGGGTTCCGCCATCTCCCCAACTCATTTGACAAGAAATACACTCCTCCAAGTGCTACTGCGATGTCAAAGACATACATTCCAAAGCTGTATGACGTGACTAGAGACAGGGTGCTGCAAGAACTGAAACAAGCTGATTATTTTGCAGCCACTGCCGACATGTGGTCTTCACATGGACTCACCCCATACCTGGGGTACACCGTCCATTTCATTGATCCGTCATGGCAGCTTCACCACGTCAACCTGGGAGTGCGCTTTGTGCCGGAAGACCATTCGGCCGTCATCTTAATGGATGCGATACCTGACAGACATGCTCGATCAGTGGCATCTGCCGCCAAGCAAGCAAATTTGCATGACCACTGATAACGGGGCAAATATCGTCAAGGCCATTGGAGACCTCGGATGGCAACGTCTTCCATGTTTTGGTCATAACTTAAATTTAGGAATTACAAATTCCTATTCTCAAACCCGCCATCCGGACATTCACCAAAGAGTCAGTAGGGCTCTCGGTGTTGCCCATACCGTCGTGGCTAAATTCCACTCAAGTTGGAAAAAGAAGAGAGACCTACGTGCGCAGCAGATCAAGAACGGCAAGGAAACGAGGAGTTTGATTTCTGTAAGTTAATTTTTTTTAATGAATATTACATAATCATATAAAAGCCAGACGTCTGATATTCGTATTTTGCCAATTTTAACCAGCAAGTACCGGTAGTTTGAAAACCTGACTAAATAAGTGTCAGGCAATCCGCTTTTATTTAGTCAGTTCACTCACTTGGATCGCTGAACTTCGCTGAAGGTTTGCAACGTGATTTTTTGGCCAGTGAGGACATGACAAAAAAAAACCGCTGCCAGCGGCTTGCCGACCGGAAGTGCACTTTGCTCGTTTTGCTGAGAGCTTATGGGCCTCGTCGTTGGAAAAGAGTTTAACTAATTAGATGACGTTTCTCTTCGCAGGATTGCGTCACGAGATGGGGATCAACACAGGCCATGATAAAGCGTCTTCTAGAGAACGAGGAGGAAGTTAAAAACATCCTCGTTAATGACCGCAAGACGGCGCACCTGGTCCCCTCGTGGCAAGACATGAAAGTGTTAGAAGCTGTAAATGACGCCATGGAGCCTCTTGCCGACTTGACTGACATCATGTCCGGAAGCAAGTATGTCACCGTTTCAAGTCTGAAACCAATGCTGCACCGTCTTGAAAACCATGTTCTGGAGATGGTACGGCCAGACGATGAACCTCACCCTGAAGGTCTCCTCTCCAACAAGCTGCGTGCCAACATCCGGCGCGACTTGTTGTCGAGATACGAGACCACGAGACGGCAACTTCTTCTCAATATAACCACTTTTCTGGATCCCCGATTTAAGGTATGTAAAACAAAAATTAAAGAGACAGAGGGATTCATTGTGTTGCTGGTAGCGACGTTAAAAGGATTGCCAAACAAGCCTGTTCCGTCCCGTCTGAACCAACGGAATAAATAGGCCTTTATTTAGCATTTTTTATTTAGCGATTGTTTTATAAATCAATGCCCCTGAGAAAAACAATCGGATCTAGTTGACCTATACCTGTCATGTTGATGATCACACGGGTCACAGGGTGCTTGGACGGCTCAAGTTTGCTTGAAAAGACGTTACTATTTAGTACACAGAACGAACGTCCAATATGGTTTGATGACAATGCAAAGCATCGGTTTTCGACAATAGCATTGGTTTCAAAACAGATGATAATATCAATAGAAGCATTGCAACTTAGTTTTTTTCCTTTTCTTGGTTTATCCGTTGCAGTCAACGTATCTGACCAGCAGCTCCGACGCTGATAATGAGCTTCAAATCGTGCAGAAAGTTCTTGTAGATGAATGCTCTGTCGAAAGTTCATCGTCAGCCTCAGACGAACAACGCCAGAGTCCTCCAGAAACGGATGAACCGCTAGTTCCTCCGCCTTCTAAGAAGAAGAAATCTCTCGCTAGTTGGCTGTGCGTGTCAACTGGTGCGTCCACCGCCGGCCACAAATCACCGGGAGACAAGCTGATGGATGAAATGTCGGCTTACAGTTTGGGGCCTCTTGCCGATGGTGATAGCAATCCTTTGGATTGGTGGCGCGCCAATGAGAGGGCCTACCCCTTCATGGCAAGCTTGGCGCGCAAATACTTGTGCATTCAAGCTACGTCATCGCCGTCGGAACGTCTGTTTAGTAAAGCTGGCTCCATCATTACATCCCACCGGAGCAAACTTAACCCAGACAAAGCAAATATGCTTATTTTTCTTTCAGAGAATCTCTGAGCAGGTCACTCCAGGTGACTTTTTTCATGACTGCGCATGACCTTACATATCACCTTGGGACTGCCCATTAATTAGCATAAATTTGGTTAAGATAAAGATGGCCATTATAAACCACTTGTGGAATTTTAAATCTGGATTTTCAGGGCTTATTAGTCAAACCAAAATACAATCGTACTAGTTGCATTACTTGGAAAGCATTTTAGGTGCAAATATTGTGTTTTTGATTTTCACATTGATAACCATGACTGCAACGTTACCTCCATTCAATTAGGTCAAGAACCAACCTATCCTTAGCTTAGTTAAGGGTTGGTGACACTAGTCGCTGCTTGCACACCCGTCGTGTTTGGGGTTCACGACTACCAACGTCCCCCAGCAAGAAAGGAACACAAATGAATGAGCCTGTGTATTTCAGAACATCTGCGTGTTGGTATATTGTATAAAAAATAAATATGATATACAAAAATGTTGCAAACTGCTTACTGACTAAAATTACCAAAATGTAAATCTAAAATTTAGTGGGCCTGACGTTTCGATCCTAGCAGGACCTTTCTCAAAGGCAGAGTGACAAGGACAAAACAGATACATGTACACGAAGGAAGGGGGGAGAGTGAATAGGACACGGATGAGAAACAAAGGACAAAGAGTGAAGCTGGTAGGGAGAGATCAAAGGGAAGGGTAGGGTAGGGATTAATGGGAGGAGGGGGAAAGATCAAAGAGAAGGGCAAGGAGTGGGGTAGGGATTAGTGACAATAGGGGGAAAGATCAAAGAGAGAAGTGTGAAGGACTGAACACAAAAGAAGGATTATCAGAAAGCTGCATGGTGTTAGTCATTACCCTCCTGGATGTTGAGACCATGTGGTTGAATAGTCCGAAGACGCTTCATCCACATTTTCTCACGGCTAAGACGGACAGCATTATTACGGTGACCAAGTGATTCTATGCCCAGTACACTCATGTCTGATATCGAATGATCAGGGAGATTGAAGTGATACCCAACAGGGGTGTCCATTTTACCAGTTTTGATAGTAGACCTATGGCCATAGTTTCGTTTTTTGAGGGTGTTTTTGGTCTCGCCAACATACTGAATCTATGGGAGAACACAATCGTTGTTCAGCCAGCCCTGTGAATCACACCTTATTGGCATTCATAAAGTTGACATGAGATCTTCACACATGAAAATGGTCGCAGAAAGTAGCATGGACAAAAAAGCCATCATGGTCACCCTTGAAAATGAAACAGAGGCCATATTCATGGTGCTGTTGCATGCAGGACTCTGATCCATCATAATAAGCCAAGACACACCTTGGAAAGTTGTCTTGTACATGCATGTGTATACAGTAAGTATAATGAAGCAATTTCTATAAATCGGTTGAAGGTGTCTCTTATTGAGCAATCAAAAGTGAATCTGCTTGTACAATGATATGGAGTGTTTGTGTGTTACTTTAATATGGAAGTTTCGTGTAAGAGGAAGTCGTAAATAAAAACCAGTGGAGTGTGCACTTATACTTTTTTTTTAATTTATGTATTGTTTTTAGATGCCAAGATATGCAGTTGTGGAATTCTTGGACGAACATTCGGTTGAAGTGGTCCACTGTTCATGGATGGAGAAGAATGACAAGGTGAGAATATCATTTTTTTCTGTTTTGTTGAGGCAACTTTTTCTCTAATAGTTAAAGAATATAAGCTTGAATAAACATCGAGTTGAATGATTTTATTGTGTGTTTTAGGATTTGTTCAGTTACTGGCCCAGGACTGGTGCATCACAGAAGGCTAGGAGAGGAGAGATTCCAGACAAAGAGAAGTGGCAGAAGTACAAAGTCCGACTGTTTTGTTATACAGGTAAGGAATAGAAATATAATTGCAGATAATTAAACCTCATCCCTCTTGCCATTTCTAAATGTAACTTATTGATTCCCTCCGTGTGGAATGATGCATTGCCCTAGGCCATCAGCTAAAATTCCTTCGTTTCGTTCCAGCAATTTCAGAATGGATTTTCATGGCAATTTTGAATGAATTAATTAGTCACATATTTCGCAAAGTTCTACGCAATTCGTCCTATTGTTTTTTATATATATATATATATATATATATTTCCTCAAAAGAGCAAAATATTACATTCATCCTCTTTGGCAAATATTTGTAAAATTTTAATCATGTAATGTCATTCCAATCACGAGTCAAACCGTCCAATCCACAGATTCATTAAGAGGTTGAAGGTCATGGGATCACCACACATTAATAATAACCACATGCATGTTACTGTACTTGCCATACAGATAGCTATGACAGAGCATTAAGGAAAGCACAAGCTGAAGATACGTCGAATCTAGAATCTGCAGATGAAGCTGATTTGCAGCCGAGAAAGAGGATGATGCCCAATAGATTTCTGACGTCGGATGAAGAAAGTGACGGTCAGTATCCACAATGCTTTTTATTTTCTCTTCTAAATTCACACATTTGATGTTGAACATCAAAGAAGGCACAAGTAAGCCTGTGAGGATTACTTGGTTTTTCTAGGTGACATGAAAATCCCCAGGAAATCCAATTATCACACCACAATGTGCATTCTTTTGAAAGATTGCCCCAAAAACTCAGAATAACTTAATTCAATTGGTAAAAATGTCAGTGCTAAGAAATTGATATATGTTTTTTCTTCTTCTTTTTGGCACTTCCAATACATATCTCAGATGAATATGATGAGGCATCGAAGAAGAAGGCTTTTACGAAGTCAGCCCCCTTGACTGGACCAACACTGCCTCTCCCGCCGTCTACACTCGGATCCAGACCTTTGATCACTCCAGCCATTACAGACCGATCTTCCACCACACCATCGACCACTCAAGCCGTTACAAACCGATCTTCCACCACACCATCGACCCATTCAGCCTCACATTCCAACGTATCCCCATCACCCAGAGTCCTTCCCCGATCACCCCCAAGTACACCTACATGTAGGCCAACAACTTCAGCAACTGGTTTCCTCCATGGAGGTAAATTCAAACCTGTAATTAGTTAATGATGTTAGTTGAAAAAAGAAAACTTACTGAAGAAGCATTTGAAGTCATGATAATCTTTTCACTGTACTTGTTCTACATGCATGCCAGCTGCGCTATCCAGCCCATTTGTCATGAGTGTTCCCCAAGTTGTCAATATGTCTAAGGCAATAATAACTTAGGAAAAGAGCTTTTTTTCTCTTACTCTAAAATGTGTATCTCATAAATACTCAAAAACCAGTCAAGAAATGCTATACAAGCATGTTTACTACATACCATTATCGTCAGCTCCTTATTATAGTGAATTATTATTGTGTTGGAATTTGGGCTATTATCACACGAGTATTAAGATTTCTCAGATTAATTTGTTTTTATTTTGGAACCTAATGACTTACATGTATTATGGGGTCCACCTTAGTTAAGTCATTGACTGCTTAAATCTAACATCTGATTCAAAATTTGTTTTTATAATTCTAACCCAAAATTAAATTTGTTTCATTTCTCTTACAGACAATCAAGCAGGCATATACCGAAAACTGGACACTATCATTGAAAATCAGAGAGTTCAGATAGCACTCTTGAGGAGTTTGGCCAACAAGGTGAATGGGCCTGATGTGGAAGACCTGGATGACATCATTCAAAAGCCAATAGAGTCTTCTGCAGAGCTACAGGCCCTTTGCCAGAAGATCAATGACGATTCTAATCTTAGGAAAGCGCTGGTAAGCTTAGCTTCACATCTTTATGATATTTATATTTGGTTGTTCAAACACGAATAAATTAGTTAACCATAATAAAGATACTTTACCGTAAATGCTGATGCTTGATGCTTTTCATGGAAAGCAAACCATTGATTCACATCTGAGCTAGGAAGGGCTGTCGAGTTGTTTTGCCAAAGAGATACAAATGTTTACTGTATTTTTAATTCTGTTTCTCAAGGTTTGCCACTTCAGCACCCTCAGTGGGTATGACCTAGGGGAGAGTGTGCGTCGCATGCTGAGGAAGCTGGGCACAAACTTGCTGTGGTCATCCTACAGCTTCAAGGGCAGGAAGGGCAAACTGGCTTTCAGTGAGCTTCCAATCTCCAAAATACTGATCAGTAAGTTTTATTTCTTGCAACCTTTTCTAGCCCTCAGCAGTGTTTTTGTCCAGTGGACTATAGTTAATGAATATCATAAAATATCAATATTTTGATAGGATTAATATCTATTAAAATGTGCAATTTGTTGATGTTGCAAAACCTAGTTGGCCACATCAGGCAAAGTAACTTAACTGGCAAATGCTCTTTTATACATTATCAATTTGATTTTACCCACTGCTTAGAAATGTAAATTTGTGTTGATTATAATTAACGTGATGTTAACGTGACGTGATGTGTTAGAAATGATGTAAGCTAGTACATGTATTTATCCTACTGTTACTTAATCTGTGGATATCCAAATCTCTCTACGTAGAAGCGTGCCAGAAAAACCACACAACATCCAAGACTGTGGAGATCGAAAATATGCTTGCCTACACCCTGAAGCATTGCCCAAACAAGAAAGGTGGAGCCAAGTACAAAGTGAGTACAGTAATGTAACAGTATATTTCTAAATCGATTCTGGGGCTTCAACATATGTCATATAATTCGAAAATCACAATGGGGGATGCTAATATAGCCCATCACAGCCCTGACTCGTATGCAGCATTGGTTAAAATCTCAGAGAAAATTTTTTGGCTTATCTAATTGGGTGTTAAAAACAACCTACAATTACCTACGAGTTTCATAAAGAGGGAAAAATCATGGAATTCGGTGGTCGAATTCGCGTTCCCACAAACCACCATCTTTTCGAATGGCCTGCCAGTCACTGTGGGGGGTATGACATCGCAACGGAAAACTCCCACAATGCCAGCGGGAAAAAGCTGGGGAAATCTTTCCATGCAGTTCTCAACAAGGACAAGAGACCTGAGTTTAGCAAGTGGGCTGCGGCCATCAAAGTTGAGAAATTTCTCAAAGTATACAGTTGAAATGACATGATTTGTAGCGTGGGGATTGCGAATAGTCTCGATCTAGTCTCGACTGACGGGCCATTTGAAAAGATGGCAGTTTGCGGGAACGCGAATTCGACCACCGAATTCCATGATTTTTCCCTCTTCATGAAACTCGTGGGTGAGTAGCACATTGGTAATTGTAGGTTGTTTTGAACGCCCAATCAGATAAGCCAACATTTTTCTCTAAACAGAGAAAGCTGCAAACTGTAATTGATCCTTATCAACAGCTTGTTTGGTTTGATGATTAATCAATACAGGACACGACCAACCACAAGGCTTGATAACTTTGTTGGCAGATATTTTTATGGTTATCTTGAAGTCACACGTTTGATCTTGGAAATTTGTACATGTCTAAACTTCTATAGAATTATGTCATGGAGTGATTTTTCAATGTTGGGTTTACATTCTCACAGGATGTTCCTGCCAGGCAGGCTGACCAACCCCAAAGCAATGCAGAGACAATGGTGTAATTTCTGATGTGGAGGACGATTAAGAGGTTTCAAAAGGACTATATATTTTAAAATTTAGTGGGCCTGACGTTTCGATCCTAGCAGGCCCTTTCTCAAAGGCAGAGTGAGAAAGGTCCTGCTAGGATCGAAACGTCAGGCCCACTAAATTTTAAGATTTACATTTTGGTAATTTTAGTCAGTAAGCGGTTTGCAACATTTTTGTATATCACTTCAGGACTATATATTGCATATACCATCGTCACCCTACCATCACTCACATTACCTCCTTATTGCTCCTTATTGTACCTCCTTATCGTTAACAAACTTCAATTTACGGGTCATAAAGTACACAAAATTACAAATCAGTATACAATGTATTTAAAGCACACTCTTAAGCGACTTCAAATTTCTATATGTACTCTGTATGTGCTATCAAATGCCACTTAAAAGATTGCCACAAATTTACTGGTAAGTGCATGCTTATCAAATGCGTCTAATCATCATTCAGCACTGATTCTGCAAAGTGGAAGTAACCTACAGATCACTACAGGTCAAGTGCATGTGCAGCAATGTTAGGAAGAAAATAAGAATACATGTATCTGTGTTTGGTGATCATGTGGTTCCTGTTAAAGGAAACACAATTAAATTCTTGTTACTCGCACATTGTTAAAGTATAAGGTTGTTTGCAGAGACACCATGTGTAAGATCTCTTTAGGATAGAGGTATATATGTTTCTGAAAAGAACCTGAGTGGTAACTCGAGGTTCTGGCCAGTATGCTCTGGCCGTCATCCGGAGAACATTCTCCGGATGACGGCCAGAACCTCGAGTTACCACTCAGGTTCTTTTCAGAAACATATATACCTCTATCCTAAAGAGATCTTACACATGGTGTCTCTGCAAACCTTGTATTGGGTCTAGGCAAACATTTGGTGAACACTGTTGAAACCATTGATTGTTTAACTTGTTTATCTTTCATTTTTCTATTGAAAATTAAAAAGTTAAATAAACCCCATTATTCTTCTGGAAAGGGGTCTCCTCTAAAAATGTCACATATTTTGAGAAAAATAGGGGGAAGCACTAACTCTTTAAAACTCTTGTAAAACTCGATTTAAATGTGTCTGACATCACAATCATAAACAGAAGATTAAATTTCGGGGGGGGGGGGTCATGTTCCATTTTTCATGGAACTGCCTGTATGATCCTACATACGTGTTTTATCTCCATTACCTGAAATACATGAACACCATTTGGTATTGAAAATTTTGTAACAAATGTTTGTAAATTAATGTTGAACATGATATGACTCAGGTTTATTTGTCTACTACAGTATTTTCAAATGTGGCAATATCTGTACATGTATATGTATAAGTTATCTTATTTGTCAAAGTTTCTGCTCCCACATGTTGTACGCAATAGGAACAAGGATATCGATATGAAGCGGGCTTTCCATGGGCTTTTTTTGGACCATTTAGTTTTGCGATTACATGTAAACCCTGGCCAAAATACAATGAAAACCTTACTGACTGAAAACAAAATTTGGAAAGCTGGCTTTATAGAGCAATACTTAAGAAAAATTCTGTAATGCCCCTTTTTTATTTCCCTGTCTCATGTCGACCTGATTAAAGTACGTGTATAGTTATTCTTTTCTTTAATGCCGTTCTTTAATTTGATAATCCTATTGGATTTATTTTTTTACCATCGGTTCAATGTCAGTATTACATTTTACATTTGTGTCTTCTATTTCGTTCTATTGGTATTCATTTTTGTACTTGATTAGCCTTTCTTGAACCAACTTGCCAACCAAAGAAGAAAAAAACAAGAGTTAATTTATTATTTTGGTTTGTGCTGCTCTTAAATTACATTTACCAATAAGATTTATTGTTTCGAATTGATGTCATTATATTATATTTTTGTTTTCCGTTTCTTTTTTAAGTTTTCATTGTCATTCAACTAGTCGTACATCGAACCAGCTTGCCATCCAAAGAAACATTTACAAAAAGTATTTATCTTTTATTATGTGGTGCTTTTCAATTACTGTTAATGTATTACAGTATTTAGAACTAGTGCCAGTTTTTGTATTTATATTATATTTTGGTTTCCGTTCGTATTGTTTAACCATATTTTGCCGTCCATTGAGGAAACTTGCCTTTCATAAAACATAATTCGGAAATAAATTTCTAGAAATGCAAAAACATTGTGCTAATTAATGCGTGTGTTATTCACCTGCCCGTGAGTATTTAATGGTCTATAAATGTTTTTTTACAACGTTATACTCTAACGTCATCGCAACGTCTAGAAAACTCCACACAATCACGTTGCCTTGACGTTATAGTCTAACGTTACCACAACGTACGTCTAACGTTGCTACGACGTCCCTGCGACGTTATTTTGTTAGCTGGGTATAGATTTGTCATTTGAAAATAATACTACGGGGATTTACCAGAAAATTTACTTATAATTTTAACCTAGACCCAAACCGCAGTATGGGGATACGTCTGCCCCGTCGGTTAAGCTAGGCTGCTTGACTTACAAGTATGCCCAACCCCACCGACGTCAGTAAAGTCTCGGCCTTTTAAGGGGGCAGACGCCTTCTAAAACCTACCTAGTACCTACATATATCTAATTAATTCTTAATAAGTATTTAATTGATTACAGAATCCCACCGCTGCCACCAAATGTAGCGTAACTGAAGGCCGCGGCAAGAGACAAAGTAATATAAGTAACACAAATTATTAGATGCCAACTATTTATTCTACTAATTATCTTACCTACAAATAACTGTTACATGTACCTACATTATCTTAAGAGATAAATTTATCAATGAGTTATGTCCTTAGGGGTCGTAATATGAATTCATTGATAAATAAGAAGCAGTTCATTAAATGTTGGAGTTGGGATAAGAGAATTAGAAAACGAAACTGGTCTTACTTTTAGGATTACAGGACAAATCATAGGCGCAGATTGTCAAGGTTCTCCCTCACAGCCATCCCACTCAGCCACACCCAGCAGACTCACTGAGCTGATGGCATGCACAAGCTTTTAAAGGGGATTAGGAGAGTCTACAACAAAAGAACTACCAAACAAAGGCAACAACAGAATTCGAGTGTGAGGAATTTCTGAAAGTTCTACCAACTTGGTGCCTAGAACTGGACAGATCCACCTCCCGCTCCAGGGGTGCGAGGGCAGCCAGTCCAACCCAATATAATGGGGGGGGGGGAGAACTTCAGATCCAATTCAGATCCAATTCATAATAGAAGTAGATTTATTTTTTAAAATGTGCAAAACGAAAAAGATCTGGAGGATGCGTGGCGCATCATTCATTCGGACAAAGAGGGCTTTTCCCATTACAACAAACCAACGAAAAAGGCCGGGAGAATTGATTACCTATTTGTTTCACGTAACCTACTTAATCATATATATGATGTTTCTGTTTATCCAAATGGGTTGTCTGATCATCACACATTGTGCCTTAAATTAGATAATCCCGTAATTATCCACGGTCACGGACGTTGGATTTGCAATAATAGCCTTTTGAGTAATGATGATTGTTACTATCGTGTTAACATTTTCTGGAACTTCTGGAAGAAAATGAAGTGCAATTTCGACTCTTTAATTAGTTGGTGGGAGTCGGGGAAATTTAGAGTAAAAGAAATCCTGAGAGATTTCGGGAAAGAGAAAGTGTGGAAACAAACAAATACAAAGAAATTTACAGAAAAAATATGAATCCTTAATCAAGGAGGATAACAAAAATAACCTTGCCGATATAAAAGATCTGGAAAACCAACTTAAACAACAGGAAATTGAGAAATGGGAAAAAGCAAAAATAAGAACTCGCAACATCATGAAGGAAGAAGGAGAGAAAGCCTCTTAGTTCTTCCTAAACCTTGAAAAACAACAAATCAAAAACAATAAACTCGAACAAATACTTACTTCTGAGGGACGGTATGTAGATAAACCCCAAGAGATTGTTAATTGTGTTCATAATTTCTATAGTAAACTCTATCAAGCTGATGAGATTTATATTGATGATATTCATGATGTTATTAATAGTATTGACAGGAAGAAAATCCCGGATGATATTTATAACGGACTGGAGGAAAGCATATGCGAAGAAGATATAAGAGTTGCTCTTTTTCAGATGAAGAATAACAAATCCCCTGGACTTGACGGATTAACTGTGGAATTTTACCGTTTGGGGGGGGATCTTATTAAGGATGACCTTCTAGAAGTGTTTAATGATTGCATAACATTTCAACGTTTGAGTAAATCAATGAACTCAGCTTTAATTAGGCTCATATACAAAAACTTTGGTAGTAAGTTTGATTTGTAAAATTGGAGGCCTATCAGTCTATTGAATGTTGATTACAAAATCTTATCTAAGGTAATTACTAACAGGTTAAAGACTGTCATGCATATTATCACTGGCCCTGAACAAACCGGAAAGAAAAATTCATGATAATTTAATGGTTTTACGGGACACCATTGACTTTGTAAACTGGGAGAATCAGGAAGGGGCTCTTATAAGCATAGACCAGGAAAAGGCCTTTGATAGAATTCATTGGGATTTTTTGTTTGCCATAATGTCTAAGATGGGAATTCAAGCCACTTTAATAAAATGGATCAAGATACTTTATAGCAATCCCAACTGCAGCATTATAGTTAATAACTTTATAGGAGCCCCTATCCGAGTTACTCGTGGTATTAGACAAGGATGCCCTTTGTCGCCTCTTCTGTATGCTATTTGTGCAGAAGGACTAGCGAGCTTAATTAGAAAGAGTAATGATTTTAAAGGAATCATGACTCCATATGGAGAAAGTTATTAAAGTAATCCAACATGTAGATGACACTACTTTATTTATTGGAAAAGAAAGCGATTTTGAAATTATTCACGGATTTTTTAAAGTATACTGCAAAGGAAGTGGTTCGAAACTTAATGTAAATAAGTCTAAAGGCCTGTGGTTGGGGAAATTGCGGGGCAGATCAGACAAACCTTGTAATTTCCGATGGTGTGAGAAGATGAGAATTTTAGGAATTGTTGTTGGAAATGAGGTTTCCCCTGATGATAATTGGGGTCCCCGTATTAAGAAAACCAAGGCAATTTTAGAGAAATGGTCGAAGCGCAATTTAACCTTTAGAAGGAAAACAGTTATTGTATATACTTTCTCAGTAAACTGATTTGGGATTTTTTCGAGAGTGGAAAGAAAGAAAAAATCAAATACTATTATTGGACACACAATTGTGGGGGGATGCGGTCTCTTAGATGTTGAATCCAAATTAATGAGTTTAAAAATAAGTTGGTAGTCTCGTTACTTTACCTCTGAAGGAAAGTGGAAATATATTTTCGATTATTGGATTAACAAGGCCAGTGGCAACAATTCTTTTGGTTGGTATGTTTTTAGTAATATCTGTAAGATCCATAATTTAACTAGCACATCATTTTATCATGAGCTTATGGAACAATGGTATCATTACAGGAAACAATACTTGCATCAACAGTAACCTCCTTAAATCCTTGGGTTTACAAAAAGTAAAAGATATTCTCGTCGATGGTGATCTCATTACATTTCAACAGTTAGCTAAAATGAGTGGTAGCAAACATAATAATGCAGGGAAATCGGTTGCATATATTCGTAAACAAATTTATTTTACCTTGGTTAACGAAAAACGGATCGGGCCATCAAACCATATAGGTAAATGGCTAGTTATTGCAAAACAAAAAGACAGCAATGATTTGACGCCAATTTCGAAAACCAGTGCAAAATCAAACTATATGAACCTTATTGAAAATGAATTCGTTTTTCCTCATGTTCAAAGTACTTGGCAAAATATTTTCAACATAAGTTGCAATCTAAATTGGCCTGCCATTTGGAAGAGTGATCTGAAGAACCCCCTTTTAGATCCAGAAGATAAAGATTTCATGTACAAGTTGAGACATCGTATCTTAGCCACAAAGGATTTCGTTTGTAAAATTGGTAAAGCTGATAACTCTAGATGCTCATTATGTAATGAAGAAACGGAAACCCACATTTGTTTATTTTCTGCGTCCGCACCATTGATGCATGGGTCTATGTTGAAAATATCCTTTAAAAGTATACTGGAAAGAACACTTTCTATGTAAATGACTCGATGAGAATTCTGGGCTATAAACTTAATCCGTTCCACAGTGTAATTATCATTAAAATGCTAAGACAAATATGGAAAGTTAGATGCAAAATAGTTTTTGACGAGATTAATGAATTGGACAAAGACATCATTTTTAATTTTAAGAAAAGTTTAAAGAGTTGCTTGCGTTTTGAGTGTAAGAGATTGACACTCGAAACCTTGAAATCGGTGTATGGTAAAAATTAATGCCCTATGTCCTGTTGATGAGTGCAGCAATCTGGTTTTTCCTTACTAGCTGAGACATTTATGATGAATACACTTTTATAATGGTATTTTATTTTTAGCCTAATATTCTTTGTATTGTAATGACAAAATCATGACCGTAATGTATGATATTGATGTGTTGAAATAAATGGAGTCTTGAACTCCACAGCGAAACAAAAAAGAGATTTTAGCGAAAGAGAAAGAAGGAAAGAAAATAGTTTTAAAAATCAGTATATTCTATACCCATACCTAAAGTCTGTAGACTCTGGAGCCTGCAGCGGAACAATAGAGTGATATAAACAGTTTACTATTTATACCGCTCAGGTCGATGAGGGCGACAGAGGTTAAGTCATTCGTGATTCTAGCTGGACGAAGGCGGGGAGTTTACGAGGTCGCATACGGTCAGAGTCCAGTCAAAAAACCGATAGGTCGCCGCCTACTCGTGCTAGTAAGCGGTTTGAGTCTGAGCTGGTTTTTTATCCCGCCCGCCCCCCTTTCATTCCGCCGGGTTCCGTGCGGGTTCCGTTTCTACAGAATCTATTCTATACCCATACCTAAAGTCTGTAGACTCTGGAGCCTGCAGCGGAACAATAGAGTGATATAAATAGTTTATTTTATGTACTGTAAATGTACTGTACATGTACATGTGCATGTGCGTGTACATGTACATGAACTGTACACTGTACATTGCACATGTACATTTACATGGCACACGTACAGTACGTGACTTTCACCAGAAAACCATGGACTGTCCGTCCATGAAAAATATCTATACAATTACCACCAACAAAAGCTATGAAAATTGATTATAATAAATAAATACCTATAAATACCTAATCTTGAGGGAATTCAATGTGTCGAAGATGCATGGCCAGAGCAAGACCACGTGGAATGCAAAACTGAAAAATAGAAAGTGCACTAAGATACCGTTCCATTTCTGAAAAAAATGGGCTACAGCAAATATTCTGACGTTTAAAAACATCACATTTTAGGCTTTCTTGGTTTTAGAAAGTTGAGAGAGTTCTTAATCAACATTTGCATTCTGTTTCACTTCTGCTTCTCCAGTTACCCTAAAGAATGGCAATACACTGAGATCGTCACATCCTTCCTAGAGAAGTTTCCCAAAGTGAAATCCAATTATAACTTGTCAATGGTAAGACATTTACAGTGCAAATGAGAACACCCTGCATATAAAGCTCAGTCAAGGCATAATTATAATTCTTATAGGTCAAGTACAGCTGTACTTCAGTCTTACGGGGAAAAAAATGCATCTCAAATATCTTGCCAGATATTTTCAGCAGCAAATAGTTGTATTGTCTTTTGAAATGTATACAACAGAGGTGCATCTGTCTCTGGGTATAGTTGTTACTTTTTTTTTTTAGACTTCAAGCACCTTTGCTACTTCACATTTTATCTATACATGACTTTATTAAAGGTACCTGCCACTGCAATCCAACATACCTTTTTTGTTTTTCAGAGTCTGTGGCGTCAGAGGATTCAGTATCGATTTCAAAATGACAAACAGAACTGATGTGGGGGCTTAAGAACTACTAAGTCAGCGACCAGAGGGCGAAGATGGAACTCTCACAGAGGAACCCTCATCATGGTCGTATTGATCGCCTCATGGCTCTGACATTTGCTGATCGCCGTGACTTTATTGTGAAAAGCAGTCCATCGATGACAGACATCAAAGAAGAATTCCCAGCCCTTTTTGCAGGGGGAAGTGAGGTATTTTGAAGTCATTTCAGTTGCACATCTTAACACACCCTCCCCAAAAACATATTTGCTAAAATTGGTAATCAGTGTGCGTTATTACAAACGACAATTCAAATGCCAGATTGTCAAACATTCTGAGAGTTGTGAATTGCATTCATACTACAAATCACACATAATGCTAATTTTTGAAAATTTTATGGGCAAAAAAATGCTTGAACCCTGTAGTGCTGTATCAAATTTAAAGGTACACAGTACAAGGTAATGCACGTCTGTGCACAAAGAGAAATAGAAATGTTACTATTTTGCATGACTTGTTTTTTGCAGGGGGGGGGGGGGTTATACGTGTAGTATTATATAACTTAATGACAAGACTCTATCTACTAACTTGCTAAGCGAATATATGCGGCTTGAAAACTGATCTCAAACAGTCAATTTCAGGTGAAGTACTGTTTTTCCAAAGCACTTATAAGAATGTAGTCAAAATAGTATTTCTAAAAAAAAAAAAAAAATGATTTTGTTTTGAATATTGCAACCATTAATATATGCAGGTCCTAAAAGAGTTCAAACGTATAGCAACAGAAGACCTGGGGAAGAAACTTGAAACCAGATTGCTTCAGCTTGTAAGCATGATCACACTGTCATCATGAGGCTGGTTGAACTGGCATCAATGGAAACAGCTGAAGAAAACCGCAAAGGTAAGTGGCAGTGTTGGACTGCTTCTTACAATCAAATATATGCAGTAGTTGTCATACTCGAGAGAGATGAGTGTATATACACATACCTGTTATTCACATACTTGTGGAAATGTACAAGATTTCTGTTCTCAAGGTCTTAACAAAGTATTGGTACTTCTACATTATGAAATGTGCTCACACACAAAAATAATTAGGCCAATATTTTCACCAATAAAAACTATGATGCCTAATTAGCTTTTCCGCCGCGTAGCGGAAAAGCTATTGTTCTTGTTCTGATTTTTTTTTAGCTTTTTTTGCCGCGAAGCGAAAAAGCTATTGTTTTTGTTCTGATTTCATTTTTTTATTTTTTTTTTCTGGTCGGAAAAATCCCATAGAAAATGCACAGGGTTTTTCTACACGGCACTTTTGCCATTGAAAAAAATATATTGTTAAATCCACTAATACAGCCTAGAAAACAAATGACTGCATCAAAATATTGCCATATTTAGTAAGAACAGGACGGTCCCCTGAAAAAAATCACACAGTTTGACTGGCTGTCAACTAATAAGTGTTTTGAAAAAGAATTACTTAAGGGCAGAGAAAATAATCAAAGACATGGTTGATTCACTTTTGAATTTATAGTACCATCCTTTTGATGATTAAAAGCATCCTTTTCTTGAGCGGTAAACTCATTGAAAGATGTAAATAATGCATGGTGGTTTTGAAGAGTAGGAGTGGAAATAGCCTTATCACTTTAAGGTTGCAATGTGTTTGTCTTATGTAACAAAGACGGCAAGATGATACTGTCCAGTGCAGAGCGGCCATAGTTTGACATGGCCCTGCTGGGTGTATGTGCCACTCCACTCATGGCATGATGACTGTCCTGTGCAGAGTGGCCATAGTTTGACATGGTCCTGCTGGGTGTATGTGCCACTCCACTCATGGCAAGGTGACTGTCCAGTGCAGAGTGGCCATAGTTTGACATGGTCCTGCTGGGTGTATGTGCCACTCCACTCATGGGAAGGTGACTGTCCAGTGCAGAGTGGCCATAGTTTGACATGGTCCTGCTGGGTGTATGTGCCACTCCACTCATGGCATGATGACTGTCCAGTGCAGATTGGCCATAGTTTGACATAGCCCTGCTGGGTGTATGTGCCACTCCACTCATGGCATGATGACTGTCCTGTGCAGTGTGGCCATAGTTTGACATAGCCCTGCTCGGTGTATGTGCCACTCCACTCATGGCATGATGACTGTCCAGTGCAGATTGGCCATAATTTGACATGGTCCTGCTGGGTGTATGTGCCACTCCACTCATGGCAAGATGACGGTCAAGTGCAGTGTGACGATAGTTGGACATGGCCCTGCTGGGTGTATGTGCCACTCCACTCATGGCACGATGACTGTCCAGTGCAGAGTGACCATAGTTGGACATGGCCCTGCTGGGTGTATGTGCCACTCCACTCATGGCATGATGACTGTCCAGTGCAGAGTGGCCATAGTTTGACATGACCCTGCTGGGTGTATGTGCCACTCCACTCATGGCATGATGACTGTCCAGTGCAGAGTGGCCATAGTTTGACATGGCCCTGCTGGGTGTATGTGCCACTCCACTCATGGCAAGATGACGGTCAAGTGCAGAGTGGCCATAGTTTGACATGGCCCTGCTGGGTGTATGTGCCACTCCACTAATGGCATGATGACTGTCCAGTGCAGAGTGGCCATAGTTTGACATTGCCCTGCTAGGTGTATGTGCCACTCCACTGGTGGCATGATGACTGTCCAGTGCAGAGTGGCCATAGTTGGACATGGCCCTGCTGGGTGTTTGTGCCACTCCACTCATGGCAAGATGACTGTCCAGTGCAGAGTGGCCATAATTTGACATGGTCCTGCTGGGTGTATGTGCCACTCCTCTGGTAGCAAGATGACTGTCCAGTGTAGAGTGGCCATAGTTGGACATGGTCCTGCTGGGTGTATGTGCCACTCCACTCATGGCAAGATGACTGTCCAGTGCAGAGTGGCCATAATTTGACATGGTCCTGCTGGGTGTATGTGCCACTCCACTAATGGCATGATGACTGTCCAGTGCAGAGTGGCCATAGTTTGACATTGCCCTGCTAGGTGTATGTGCCACTCCACTGGTGGCATGATGACTGTCCAGTGCAGAGTGGCCATAGTTTGACATGGCCCTGCTGGGTGTATGTGCCACTGCACTCATGGCACGATGACTGTCCAGTGCAGAGCGGCCATAGTTGGACATGGCCCTGCTGGGTGTATGTGCAACTCCACTCATGGCACGATGACTGTCAAGTGCAGAGTGACCAAAGTTGGACATGGCCCTGCTGGGTGTATGTGCCACTCCACTAATGGCATGATGACTGTCCAGTGCAGAGTGGCCATAGTTTGACATTGCCCTGCTAGGTGTATGTGCCACTCCACTGGTGGCATGATGACTGTCCAGTGCAGAGTGGCCATAGTTTGACATGGCCCTGCTGGGTGTATGTGCCACTCCACTTATGGCATGATAAATGTCCAGTGCAGAGTGGCCGTAGTTTGACATGGTCTTGCTGGGTGTATATGCCACTCCTCTGGTAGCAAGATGACTGTCCAGTGCAGAGTGGCCATAGTTGGACATGGCCCTGCTGGACCTTGCTGGCTGTTCTGTAAGAGTAATGTGTAATGAAGACAGGTCATGGATTGACATGTATTTGTAAAGTAATCTCTATTTGTTTCTTTTGTTCACACTTTAGGAGGCAACTACATAATGGCTGGAACCAACGGACATCAATATTTAAAAACACAAAAGAAGTAGCCAAAATTTAAATGTAATCATCGTATGCACAAAGGCACAAATTTACTAGCCAAAAACTGCAAACAATAAACAGACCAATGGTTAAACATTGTCCTTGAAGCTAAATTACATGTACACCTGTGTAGAGTACGGAGGTTCAAAAAAATATTGTATAAAGATTAATGTGCTGTATACAAATTACACGTAGGTGAGTGATTCAAATTTGAACTATCCAAAAAGATAAAACTGGACTGTATAGTATTCAGTGTCAAGGTCCTTACAAAAAATGTTGTATAATTGGTAATCTACCCATGATTAAAAAAGTTTTCCACTTTTAGTTGATTAATGATTCCTTTCCATATTTATTTTGTATGTACATTCAATAATTTTTTTTATCAAAAAAAACCTGTAAGTGATCAGTATTCTTGAACCTTTGAAAAAATCTTGCAACTAGCCAAACAATAATTGACAGTACTTAATCAGCAATTATATCAGGACAATCTTTAAAAACAGCAGCAATTTCAGAAGTACAATCGCAGTACACTTCAACAATTTAAGGACCAATGTCACTGCAGCAGGCTGTGCAGTGAGAGTACAGTGTACATGTATATAACCATGATATTACTTATAGTTAGTCAACTTTAGGATGACCCTTTTTTGTATATTCTTAAAATAGCAACATGCCTAATAATTGTATTCCTCATTCTGATAATTAGTTTAGTTTATCTGATCAGTCCTTTCATCTGTATATAAATTCCTAGGATTTCCCTTAGTTATTTTTCTGTCAAGCCTACTGCATAGTACTTTGAATATTCATTGTTTTAGGCAGCACTACTTCTTCCCATAGACTTGTGTGTAAGTAGCTTGAGAGTAGATTATGTAAACAACTTGGTGACCACAGGAATGTAGAGACAAGCAGCCATATTGTCAACATAGTATAGTGCAGTGCACAAGCCAAGAATTGTCCAGTTTTTCTCCTTGAAGTTCCACCCTGTTTAAGATCCTAAGAGACCCCATTTTGGTGAGATAACTTTCCTTTATATTTCTTTATTGTTTAATTGAAACTTAGGTGATATTTTTGAGCGATTTTTCCAGTGATTTTAGCATACTTTTATGAAGATTTGTTGGACTGTGATACATGTAGGTACATGCACAGTACACGAGTGTGAGTGCAAAGTTGCATTGTTTCAGCAGAGTTTTAGT
Source organism: Luidia sarsii (assembly GCA_949987565.1). Taxonomy (NCBI): domain Eukaryota; kingdom Metazoa; phylum Echinodermata; class Asteroidea; order Paxillosida; family Luidiidae; genus Luidia; species Luidia sarsii. The sequence continues at coordinate 5,031,741 of OX465102.1, forward strand.
GTACAAGTGTACAAGTTTTCTTAGTATTTTTTCTGTTCTTTATTATTAAATTACAGATTGTTATCTCAATCACGTTACCACCAAGTCAAGTGACTCCTCGTACTTCATTCTGTGGTACATTGGTTGTGAATGAACATCTTGTGGAAGGTTCGGAGGGTGTTGACTACTCCTCCGGATGTCTGGAGTTGTAGTTTAGTTTGAAACTCCTCTGGGTACAAGTGCACCCTGAGGCAGCCACAACCAATGATAATTACCCTGGCAGTAAACTCTTGCTGACATAAACAATGAAGACCTGCCAATTTAATCTGAGGCCCTGAAAACAGTAAGAAAATATAAATCCTAGTACATGTGTATATACTCAACTGAACAAATGTTCAACTGTTCTGATTTTTGTTTTACTTTTAAAGTGTTCTTTTCAATATTGTAAGCAAACAATGCACCCATTACAGTTCAGAAAGTAAAAAAATAATAAACCTTTTACTTGAGAAATTAACTTAGCTGACAACACTGGCACATACCATAAGTAACTTAATAGGTCAAGATGGATACTCTTGATAAGGTAAATAGTACACGTACCTGTTCTTTAAAAGAATTCATTTTAATATTATAAGCAAACACTGCACCCATTCAGTTCAGAATGTAAAACAATATTACACCCTTTACTTGTGAAATTAACTTCGCTGACCACACTGGCACATACCATAAGTAACTTAAGAGTTCAAGATGGATACTCTTGATAAGGTAAACAGTACACCTGTTCTTTAAAAGTGTTCTTTTTAATATTCTAAGCAAACACTGCACCCAATATAGTTCAGAAAGTTAAAAAAATAATACGCCCTTTACTTGTGAAATTAACTTAGCTGACCACACTGCCACATACCATACTGTAAGTAACTTAATAGGTCAAGATGGATACTTTTGATAAGGTAAACAGTACACCTGCAAAGGCTATCAGGGTTCAGATAATAAAGATGAAGGAAAAGGAAACTGCTCTAGAAGTCAGCTTGGCCGACCACACCGGTTTCAATTTTGCACTATATCTAAGTTGGGAAAAGGTGTATCTAAAAATTGCCCTGATTTGATCGTGACGTCATCTCATGAATATTAATGAGGTCATGAACTTTTCGGATTTTCACATTCAATTGCGGATATTTGGTCAACGGAGAGAGTTTTATTTAATTTTTTCGTTTATATCTATTGGGGATGTAGACCCTCCGGGGCCAAAATGCCATGACGCAATCGTGACGTCATCAAAATCCGTGTTTTTAAAACACATTTGCCAATCGTCAATCTTCTCGAAATTTGGTGGGCATTTAGCTATTGGGCTAGACATTCTAAATCCCGAGTTAAGAAGTAATTGACCAATTAGTTTATGATTTTATTTTAATTTATGATTTTTTTAAATATTATAATGAAGTCCCTTACACTTTGTGCACAAAATATGCACGCGCGTTTTGGGGTAGGATGGAGGGTATGGGTTCGAATCCCGTTGATGTCAATTTTGTTTTACCTTCGCAAATTTGATCAAAACGATGCGATGTAAGCTATGTAAGCACCGAGGTGGACGTGGACGTGTTTTGGCTCCGACGAAGTCACACATTTCTCCGACGAAGTCACACATTTCTCCGTCTGTTTCCTGTCTGAAACACAAGATTTGCTTGCTTCATTTGATACGCATCCGCTGCCATTGCTGAATCCTGTTGGAGCCCTGTTTGCGGGGTTTTGGTTTGCTTTTGAGCTTTTGGTTGCTGTTCTACCCCTTGCCATCTACACCTGCACCTGACCATGCCTCAAAAACGACAGCATTCTACCGCCATGGATCCTGGACCTATCGATCCTGTTGGCCTCGATTCCGCCATATCTGAGGCCCTGAAGTCACAAGCTCTGCTTCATGTCCTCATCTTCGTCTTGTCGGATGCGATAGCCAACATTGTCAGCAGTGACATCCATAAGGCTCTGCAACTAGAGCTGCATTCCAGGGATGCACGAATCCAAAAGCTGGAGCAAGAAGTCAGCCATCTTGCACTCTCCATTGACAACCAGGAACAATACTCAAGGCGCAACTGTCTCATTGTACACGGCATTCCAGAGCTGTCACAGTCCGAGAACACTGACAAAAGATTAATTGAAGTCGCTAACCAGCACCTTGGAATGAAGATCCCACCGGAAGCTATCGATCGCTCCCACAGGATCGGTTCGCGCCTTGTTAAATCCGGCAAACCGCGGGCTAGGCCATTGACAGTCAAATTCGTTGACTACAACACCCGTGATTCATTCTATCGACAAAGGTCCCACTTCAAAGGCTCAAACGTATTCGTCCACGAAAACCTCACAAAAGAAAGACAGAGCTGGCTGACCACTGCCAAGTCCCACCCTAACACGGCGAAAGTGTGGACTCAGGATGGACGGCTGGAAATTGGGCAAAAAGACGTAACTCAAAATTTTAAAATTCGATATGTTTAAAAAGTGAATTAAATTTCAGTTATGAACATTACACATCAAAACTTAGCACAGCAATGGTAAGACATTTACATGATATCCTCCAGTAACCGGTTTTCGACGATATAAGGACTTTTCTTCAAACTGAACAATGTGGACGAAAGTATCACACTAAAAGAAGTCTCAGTCACTTTCTCCACACCACAGACTATTAGAGTAATCATAGAGAAGGTTGATCAAGCCTGTCACTTCCGTAAGATTACCCGGTTTTGTTGACGTCCGCGGCGCACCGCGCAGGAAGCACCGTGACCTATTTTCGTCGGTGGTGTTTAGTAAGGTGTCCCAGTGCAGCCAAACGCAAAATAAATTCTTAAAATAACTCAAAATGCTGTGTGGCACTGTAAAATTCTTCCCTGCATGTTTTTAGTGTTCATCTTTGGGGTTTTTTTTCGACACTGCTTCCAACACTTTCCTCAAATCATTCATAATTTCTGCTTAAAACGTATTGGTCTGGCTGATGTCTTTCTTTTGTGACGTTTAAAAAAACTCCACAATCCTCTTTCTCACTGCTTCTTCAGTTATGACCTTTCCCAATGTCACTCCAGAGACACATTTCCTCCTTCTTGGTACTTTCTCTAGCTGCCCTTTTATTTTTTTTTATTTTTTATAAAAGCCTATTGGGCCACGTTACTTTTTGTCTTTAAATAATAATAAAAATATATATTAACAAAATTATATAAGCGAGGCGCCCTATAGGAGCCTCCATAGTTTTTACCAAGAACGGACTGCCTCAAGTTGCGTGATATTTTTTTTCTACGTATGTTGGGGATTGTTATGGTACACTCTGATTTTTTTTACGACCAACAATAAAGAAAACTGGAGCTTCGAAGCAACTGGCAATTTTGTACCTAGGAAAATAGACCCCAAAAGATCAACTTTTTGAATCACACGAGTTTGGCCTACTGGAAGAGCCTTAACTTTCCACATTTTCGGTGACGGACAAGAGCAGGAAACCAACTGTAAGATACGAAGTCTGAGATCGTTATACGGAGTTGTTTTCATCGTGCGATGTGAGTTAGAAGGCCAAGCGTCGAAAACGTGTACCGTCGGAAACGGGGGTTCCCACGATACACCAGTCACTTTGGCACTTTGCAGCGGCATGGATTGGTACATCTTTCCAAAGAATTTTTCACAATCTGGTTATATTAACTGACACCTCATATATGTACATTTACATTCGTATAGCTTGTTAGACGGTAGACCTACATGTAAAATGAGATGATTTTAAACCCCGAAAGGTAATAATTCAACTAAATTTGCAAATTTATTCTGCTCGAAACTATACTTACGGCGTGTTCTGTCACTTGTCATAGAGTAACACTAACAGCCTGCTGTACTGTAGTATGGTTGTTGTTCTTTAAAACAGTGTTCATCTAAACTGCGTATAGGCTAACCATCTTGAGGAGACTGGGTTTACGACTGCACCTCCAAAAAATGGCTGGTACCCGTCGTACCAAGCTAATGAGTACTGGTCGCTGGGCACCAAAACCAACCTTGTTGCCCAATAGTTGACGCCAGCTGAGGGCGCTTTAACACATTTTCTTTAAAAACTTTCAATAATATTTTGATGAGTACCTACATAGTTTGTGAAAATTATAAATGCAACAAGGTTCTTGTTTCATTTCAACATCACAAAACGATAATAAAGGGCGACCCATTGTTCGAACAATGCCAAATTACAACCACATTAGAAACACCCTCCTGGGCCAAAATTCAATGACGTAATCGTGACTTCATCAAAATGCGTGATTTTAAAGCACATATATGCCGCAGGTTAATGTTCTCGAAATTTGGTGGGCAGTTAGCTATTGGGCAAGACATCGAAATCCTGAGTTTGGAACCAATTAACCATTGTTCAGAAATTATTATTATTATTTTTTTTTTTAAGAGAACAAGATGCGGAAAAGCTTTATGTTCTGTTGCAAACAGACATAAATTTCTAGTTAGCTTTTCCGCCACGAAGCGGAAAAGCTATTGTTTTTGTTAACATTTTGTTTTTCTTCTCTTTCTGGTCGTAAAAATCCCATAGACAAAGCACAGGGATTTTGAGACAGGCACTTTTGCCATTGAACACACTTGGATTTTTTTCAAACTTGGCAAATGCATGGAACCGGGTCACGTGACCCAATTTGAAGCAATTTGAACTCAATTTGAAGCAAAAATGCAATTTCGTTTGGTTTCAATTTTGCACTATATTTAAGTTGGGAAAAGGTGTATCCAAAAATTGCCCTTATTTGATCGTGACATCATCTCATGAACTTTTCAGATTATAATATTCAATTGAGCATATTTGGCCAACGAAGCAAGATTTTTGTATTTTTGTTGTTTATATCTATCGGGGATGTAGTTTCACTGTACAAATGTACATGTAGTACATGTAGTACACTGTACATGTACATGTACAGTACATGTACCGCTACACACTAAAACACCAGTTCAGCCCTTCTGGTCAACAGAGTCCACGGAATCCTTTCAATCTTCTTCACATCCATTGTTGAACTCGGCTAACCGTTCAACCCATCAATAGGGAAAACCCTCATTAAAAAAAAGTACTCTTCAATTCAACACAAAAACATCACATTTCTTATTCACAAAAAAAACACTCCCTAATAACAAAGAATTTAGGACAAAATTTGTTCACAGTGAAAAAAACACACAAATAATGCTCAAAAATAAACATAATCATGAAACAATCCTAATTAAATTACTTATATTCTCAACCACAGCCACTCCTACCCAACACAAACAGTTCAATAGAAACATCAACATAAACAAAAAATAACACCCAACCCACCCCTTTCTTTTCATACCAACATCAGATGTCACTTAACGTCAAGGTGCTGCAAGAACCACGCCGAAGAGGCAAAATTTCAATTGCATCAGCCATCACCATGACAAGCCTCATAGTGGAGCTACTCATCGTGGAAGATGTCGACAAGCTCGAGTGTAAGCTGCATCGAGGGAAGCACGTCAAGCTCCTCCAATACAATAGAACGGAGGAAGCCATATAGTCGCTGGCCATCGGAAACATACTAACCACCTCAGCAAGGAAAAACTGTGAATTAAGCGTCACCAAACTAAACAACCTCATGGCCTTAATATACAGAAAGGGAATGACAAATCCTCAACTGATTTACAACTCTTTCCATCATCATCAATGTTGGTTTTCCATTTCACCCACCTCCCACCCGTCCCTTTGACAATCCCTTCCCTTTTATTGTTTTCCCTAATCACCCCTCCCGCGTACACATCTCCATCACACTCCCTTTCCAATAGTCCTTCCTCTGACATGAGAATCAGGGCTTTCCTTCCCCTCACTGTGAATGTTTGCCCTTGTCACTTTGAATTTGTGAAAAGTCCTGCTACGGACGAAACGTCCAACCACTAATTTATGAGAGTAATTGAATCATCAACAAATGTAATAAATGTCCCTATACACAAACACAAACCACCTAACACAATAAATCCCTCTTATCATTCAAATAACATGCATAACATCCACAAAATCAAAGACGCCCCTTCAAAATCAATCCAATGTAATACAATTGTGCCCAAATGCATTTCGTCCACAATCACTTCACAGAAAGGGCAAGAAAATTGTATTAAACCATTCATTGAAAACACGGCAAATGATACGAAAATGACAAATAAAATACCCCATTCACATACAATAATCCACAAACAATATAGAATACAAAACAAATCACGCAAATAATATACTGTAACACATAACTTGCAATTCAAACAAATCATTCAATTCATCCTTTACTTCACACTCATGCAGGTCTTCAGCATTCCAGCCTTCGAAGTTGATGCCCAAGTAGAAGAGGAATTCTACAATGCACCACTCCACCCAATCGCTGGAACAAAAGACCTTCAAACAAACAAGCGGATCTCCATCACAGGAATTGCAATGAATGCAAGTACCATAAACACTGAAAAACATATTTCAATCCCAAACATAAATCAACACCATCAACAATTAACAGTTATATTAACTACAAAAACAAACACAGAAAAACACTCATCACAAACAATAACAAAAAACACACATTCAATAATGATTCAAAATCAACATACAAAACACTAAAAATTCATTCTCGTATAACAATTAACAACATTAAAAAAACACATTCAAACATTCATCACAAAAAACAAAAAATATTACCAAAACATCATTACAAATACATAACACAATATAAAACACAACAAAATTGATCAAACAACATACACTGAACACACATACATGACCCATTGTGATTTGTTGTGATGGTTGAATGGATTAACAATTTACATTGAACCAACAAATTTTCATAAACACATTATACTATTTTCTTCATTAGGTATCACCAATCAAGAAAGGACCCTCAATCTGCAGCTGCAGTCAGGTGCAAACTGGGGGGAACACGCTGAAACTGCTATTACACAAGGAGCATTGCTCACGATCTCCAACGTCATCGTATCACGATACGAAAACGTGACATCGCTGAACACAACTCCTGAGACAGCAATAGAGGTAATTATCACCACATACCTATTAACAAATCAAGTAACAAAAAAAAATAAAGCTACAACAATACACATATCGGTAACATAATAGCACCAAACCAACACATTCCAAAAAAAGGAATTAGTTCAAACAATCATAAAATATAAGTGCGACAAATAATAACATGATACACCAATGTTACAAAAAACATACACATCAACCACACAATTTATTTCACTACAGTTGTAGAGAGACGGTGGGAATTGGGCTGATTGGGGTATCAAGCCTTGGCTACTTGGTCGGGGGGGAGTCTAACACTGGCAGATATAACATGTAGATAACCACACGGAGACGGGTTTCTGGTTTCACCTTGATCTTCTCTTTCCTTTTTTGTGTTTGTTTTTTATGCTGTGGAAATACAAGAATATAACCCATACTAAATTAAAGGGAAATAAACCGTTTGTCCAATAAATCTGGCCTTTAAATCCAATGTCGTTTTAACAATAACATGAACGTAGTTATATTGTATATAAATCACATGGAAAATCAACAGGATTTATACATCAAAATCACTTATTCTTATCTCAAATAAGGACCCCAAAACGGAAATATATCATGATGGATATTGCTCAATAATACGTCAAAGAACAACAGACAACTTACCCAGTAATAAGACCTTGAAAATTGGGGGATTGGAATGGATGTTTCACAGTAGAATCTGTGAACGGATGGTGGGAGCCATGATGGTTTTGCTGTGGTGGCGAATAGCGCCCTCAATAGTTGTAAATAAGAAAGTACATACATGTACATAAACCTGCATGCACTAAAATGAAATGGCGCCCTCTCTTGGCTGAAGTAGACCAGTTTCAACAACAGTTCCAAAACAAAACACATCACATACAATTATTATTAACCACATTGTGAATAATTTTCAATATGTTTCCTTCCATTCACAACAGGAAATAAACACACCAGTAACAGCTGACCGCATCATAGTAGGAGTAGACAATGAAAGGTAAGCAATTTAAGTTATTCATAAAATCCCAAGCTACCATACCCATAACTGTACCTTAATTCTTGTATATAATAACTAGAAACATTTCAATGATTACAGATTACCTTGAAATAATATATTCTAACAAAATGTACTTCCCTGAGGCAAAATCAGAACACAAACACTTATACAATAAACTTAAATTCCCAACAGAATGAAAACATGTTACAAACTTACCAACTATAAGTTATTTCCAAAAAAAAGGAAACAAACAACCTGGTACAAAACATATACATACCGTAAACAATATCCAAGACAACACAATTCACCACATATTCAAAAATCACAACAGTGCACAGCATTCAAACCCAAACAAATCAGAAACATACCCTCAACAACATTACACAACAAACACAACATAAATCAACAACAACTCGCACAATACATCCAAATAGCTCCAACATCAAAATATCACAACCATACCACCAACAAATATTACAACAAAACAAACATTCTAACATTGAACACCACACAAAACAAACATTCGAAATATTGGGATAATCAGGCAGTCACCTTCAAGACACAGTAAAACCAATTCAATCATTACAAACACAACAATTCTACTAAACTAAGTTACAATTCATATCCAGTAACACACAACAATTTCATACATCATCAACAGTCTATTGATAATAATGTACACTTAGACCGTGGGACAAGTGCCCAAAAGTGCTTGTTGCGTGGCTCAACTCATGCGCCTACTTTCTATTTATACAATCCGACAGAAATAAATATAGTATCCCACTTACAGGTTGTTCTTTTTCTCAACTCTTGCACGTTAATGAGCTAGAATGAAAAAACGATGTGTATTTCTTCGTTTATTTCTTACGGAATGTGCCTAAAAATCAACGTAGTCTGGTGCTATTAAAATCCATACAATGACGTCTGGGAACCAGCGACAGCTCTCACGTGACCGACCATTTGTTTACGTGAATTCAGCCGTCGAGTGGAGACTACTAGTACTACATGTGCGTAAAGTATTGAGAGTTTTCTGCGAACATACGGCTGTGTTGTCTGTTTTCAGGGCCACAAATGTCACTGACGGAGTAAAAGCAACACTAAAGCAATCAAACTAAAGCACGTAATTGTTGTAGTTCCCATATCACGCGATTTTTTTCGGAAAACATACAAGACCGAGATCGTTTTTACCTGCCGCAACTCGTACTATGCACTTCCGTGCTACGTACACATTGAATTGCAGTGTCGTGCATTCTGATCAGCTGGACCGCACTCCATACTATCGTGTCAGCTTTTAGTTTCAGTATGGCGTGGGGAAGGCACCACTGCACCGTCACTTCTGCCGATTACGGCATTCAACATCGGAGGTAGGTTGTGTTTGTTATGATATCTTGTGTCACACTCTTAAAAAGATCCATGTTAAACATTTCCCTTTCTGCTGTGCTTTTGCCATTGTTGCAGGGCAATTTTTTTGCTAGGGCCTGTCCCATTGCTACTATACTAGGCTACTACTATTAGTACTAGTACTAGTAGGCTTACTAGTACTAGTAGTACTGCTGAGTAGTATAGTAGTACTACTGAGTAGTATAGTAGTACTACTGAGTAGTATAGTAGTACTACTGAGTAATAGTAACTACTACTACTAGTGCTATATACTAGTACTAGTAATAGTACTGGTAGGAAGATTGGTTTCAACCACGGCTACATCACATCAAAGTGTCTCTCAAGAAGAGATGTGGTTCAGAAAAGGACCGGTGATCGAGTACATTACTAAAAAAAATCTTCAGAATCACACACTCACCAGTTCTTTTCAGAACCACCGTGACTTTTTTTGAATTATTTCAACATGGTGTAACTTCAAATCACAAATCAGAATTTTAAGTCGGAAGTGTGGAACAAATGATTCTAGCATTATCCCAAAATTTCCGAATTGATTAAAAATTAATGAAGATCACTTGCTGATTGTTCCAACTGTTTGTTTTTGTCATTGAAATAAAAACCCTCATTTTGATTTTCTCTGTGGCTCCACTTTTCATCGTGCAGGTACAAGTCACAGCTAACACCGCACGCGGCTTGGATCTGTGACATCCCTTCGTGTATCCATGCAGTATGGGCAACTGAACTTCAAATCTGGAAAAGGGAGACTACCCGTAGCTCGTCCTGGCATATACCAGCACCCAGCTTGCTTGACACTAATCATCAACATTGCTGGACAACACTTTTAAAGCTTGTATGGCTCGGCACCACTTTTCCCGTGTCCCTCCATTGAATGCAATTTCAGCTGTTGTGGGTTATTTCATACCAAGTACGGTACATGTATCTATCAATAACAAAATTGCAGGGCTTACAGCCAGTAACATTTATAGTAAATTCTGATGAATGCAAAGTGGTAGCTTGAGAGTTCATGTTTCCTATAATGTACCGGTATTTGCCAGATGATTATCAGTTTCAAAAGGTAGCACATTTTATGCATCTATCTGTTTATATTTGGGAAAATTAGAGAATGAAAATCTAGACAAAATATTCAATATTTTAGAGACGTGGCTTTAATACTTGTCATCCTTTTATACATACATACTACATACATACATGTGTATACCAAATATAATAGTTTTCAGTATTTTTCAATACAAAAGTAAATGGGTGAGATTGATGTCAAACACTGCATACTTCTATTAATATGTGATTTACTGTCTGCAGTGAGCAGAAATTGTTTACTGCAAAAAGTCTTCACTTCAGACAAAATCCATTTTCCATTTTATTTTTGATAAGCCATGTAAATCAAAAACATCATGTTATATCTAACACCATGTAAATGGATTTGACACATTGTTTAAAAAAACAAATTTGGTTTGGTCTTATAATCTCTACATAGACTACCAGTTGGTGGGAGAAATCTGCCTCAGCTTTTCAGGTTTTTTCATCACTATCCACGAGAATCCACTAAATCTACTAAATCTTTGCCATTAACACTGAGGAGAAAAGCTTCATCCTTCCGATGTGCAGCCTTGAGGAGCAAACCTCCTGTCTTGGTCTCGCTTCGTACTGTCGTACAAGTTGCTGAAGTCCTCATCAGCGGATCTGTCTGCCACTGATAGCAACGACAGATGATGCATTTTTGGTGGAATGCTGGAAGCGCATGTCTCCTGTCAGAAGTGGATACCCCTGCCCCTTTGAATACAGGAAACATTTTTCAGTAGGTGGTAGGATGTCATCCCTCATTTGACTGCACAACTAGAACAAACAAAAGAAGTATTTCTGAAAATGTCAATGAGTTCTTTTCTAACATGTCTAATGTCACATATTTTGTCATTTGACCAATGTGGTTCCATAACAAAAACAAAATGCATGGGTCCTTTGAGCTACATTTCTGTGCCAGTAAATGTAGCTCAAAGCATTAAACTGTCGGTAAATTGTTTAGGAAAGGATTCCAACGACATAATTCGAAAATAATGTAAATATTTGAAATTATGGAAACTTGAGCATTGTTTCTCTTTGCAGGCATTAACCCTAACCCCCGAAGCCATATTACTGTGGGCCATCCCAAATCTTCCAAAATCCTCCAACATACGACATAAAAAATTGCATTCAGCCTCAATCCTCCAAAATCTTCCTATATTTTGTACACTACATGAAATGAGTGGTGCCCACTGCCTCAATCCTCACAAATCCTCCAACTTGTAAAATACAAAACTCATTCAGCCTCAATCCTCCAAAATCTTCCAATATTTTGTACATTACTTGTGCCCACTGCCTCAATCCTCCCCAATCCTCCAACAATCCTCCAACTTGTAAAATACAAAACTCATTCAGCCTCAATACTCCAAAATCTTCCAATATTTTGTACATTACTTGTGCCCACTGCCTCAATCCTCCCAAATCCTCCATGTACCAACCCCTCACCAGGAAATGCTCAGCAGCCCGTGGGTAAACTGTCCCACGAATGTTTTGCTGAAGCCTGCTAGACATTCCAACTCCTCACCAGGAAATGACCAGCAGTCCGTGGGTAAACTGTCCCACAAATTTTTGGCTCAAGCCTGCTAGACATTCCAACCCCTCACCAGGAAATGCTCAGCAGCCCGTGGGTAAACTGTCCCACGAATGTTTTGGTGGATCCTGCTAGACATTCCAACTCCTCACCAGGAAATGACCAGCAGTCCGTGGGTAAACTGTCCCACAAATTTTTGGCTCAAGCCTGCTACACATTCCAACTCCTCACCAGGAAATGCTCAGCAGTCCGTGGGTAAACTGTCCCACGAAAATGGCAGGAGCATGCTAGACATTCCAACACCTCAACAGACCATGGTGGGTGGGGGGGGGAAGGGTGGGGTGGGAAGGTATGCATGGCTCATACATTACTTAGCGCTGAATGGTGATCAGCTCAGTTATAATCATTGCCACAGATTTTTTTTTTTTGGGGGGGGTGGGGTATAGCTGGCTAGCTGGAGGTGGAGATGGTGGTGCCAGTGTTTGAGGAGAGCTGGCTGGCTGGCTAGCTGGAGGTGGAGATGGTTGTGCTGGTGTTTGAAGAGAGCTGGCTGGCTGGCTAGCTGGAGGTGGAGATGGTTGTGCTGGTGTTTGAAGAGAGCTGGCTGGCTGGCTAGCTGGAGGTGGAGATGGTTGTGCTGGTGTTTGAAGAGAGCTGGCTGGCTGGCTAGCTGGAGGTGGAAATGGTTGTGCTGGTGTTTGAAGAGAGCTGGCTGGCTGGCTAGCTGGAGGTGGAGATGGTTGTGCTGGTGTTTGAAGAGAGCTGGCTGGCTGGCTAGCTGGAGGTGGAGATGGTTGTGCTGGTGTTTGAAGAGAGCTGGCTGGCTGGCTAGCTGGAGGTGGAGATGGTTGTGCTGGTGTTTGAAGAGAGCTGGCTGGCTGGCTAGCTGGAGGTGGAGATGGTTGTGCTGGTGTTTGAAGAGAGCTGGCTGGCTGGCTAGCTAGCTGGAGGTGGAGATGGTGGTGCTGGTGTTTGAGGAGAGCTGGCTGGCTGGCTAGCTGGAGGTGGAGATGGTTGTGCTGGTGTTTGAAGAGAGCTGGCTGGCTGGCTAGCTAGCTGGAGGCGGAGATGGTGGTGCTGGTGTTTGAAGAGAGCTGGCTGGCTGGCTGGCTAGCTGGAGGTGGAGATGGTGGTGCTGGTGTTTGAGGAGAGCTAGCTGGCTGGCTGGCTAGCTGGAGGCGGATGTGGTGGTGGTGGTAGTGGAGAGGGATACCGGCAATCCTCGGGTCTTACTACGCCACTGGTGTCGCGAGAGGTCGGGCCGTGTACCCTGCAATTTAAGAGCCCGGGCTCCGCCGGCTGATTCGCAGGCCCGCAACACCTCCCGGATGATGACACGTGGCGCAGTACGACCCAAGGTTGCGGTATCAGTCGGCTACTCGGAGGTGGAGGTGGAGGTCAGCTGCTCAAAGGCCGCATGGAAGAGCGCGAAGCACCTGCCTGGGCATAGATGTACCCCACAGACAGGGCAACCGCTCCTCGTGGTCTTAGTGCGGCCTTTGGGGGTCACACCCCTGTGCAGTCGGCACCACCTGCACCGCTTGGGGTACATCCCAGGCATCTTGGAGCAATAATGCCCCTTGATGGTGGTGCAGGAAGTAGCCCTGGACTGGCGGAAGTTTTCCTTGGATGTGGTGTAGCCCGCTATCAACTCGGTGGCCAGGGTCACAACGAAGGAGGAGTGGGACATCTTCGATGTGGATGAAACAACATCGTCATCGTCGTCTTCATCCATGTCTCCACCCTCCTTCATGTGGTGTTGTTTGTAGCTGATCCACGAGTTGACGCGGGCAATATCCAACAGAAAATACATAATTTTCTTCCACCAGAACTGGGCTTTCCGACTGCACGTGAAGTATGACCGCAGCTGATCGTTGCGGTCGACTCCGCCCATGTGCCGGATATAATCCAGCACTTGGGGTGGTGCTGGGATGGACGTGACCCGCAACCGCCCAGCCTCGTTGGGGATCTTGCGCTGGGCGATGTGGACGGTGGGGTCACGCCAACCCTGATGGCCGGTGGAGATGGTCATCATCACCTTGGAGTCCCTCCAGACCGCAACGACGAGGGGGCCGTTCTGCCGGACATAGAAGGTGCCACGTGGTGTCTTCGGCATCTCCTTCATTCGGGCGTTGTCCTGGCTTTTGATTAGATCCTTGGGGAGATGCTTGCTCGTAGACTTTACTGCTCCCGTAAAGTATACCCTGCAGCTCAGCAACTCCCTCGCCAGGGCCACAGAAGAGTAAAGACGGTCGGTGTACAGGTGGTAGTACATGGAACGATGGTGCTTGATAAGCGAGGTTACAATCCCTGCCATGGTGATTTTTTGGGAGGGATGCACCTGAAAATTCAACATGTACCCAGTCGAGGCCTCTGCCAAAGCATACACTTTGAAGCCAGCTCTTATTGGCTTCATTGGCATGAAGAACTTCTTGACATTGGCTTTGAAGCCACGATACTTGATCATGGCTTCGTCAATGGAAAGGGCCTGTCTTGGGTTGTACTTCTGTACGCACCTGTTCCGGACCTCATCCCACATGGGTTGTACGGGGTACAGGGGATGGGTCTTCATGTACATATACCTGTCACCTTTGTCTTGTATCTTCTGCGGGTCCTTTTGAGGGTCGCTGCAGCACCAGGAGCAGTTGAGCTGGTCGAAGCGGTTCCTGGACATGGTCATACTGATGAGTTTGTTGTGAAGACCAGGATGGGTGGACCAGTACTGGCGATAACTGGCCACCTTCACAACACCCATCAGCAGGTGCATGCCCAGGAACGCTCGCATCTCCGCCAAGGATGTCGCCCGCTGTCCGGCAGAACGGAGCTTTTGGCTCGTCCACTCCACCATTTTTGTGATGAGGATGATGGGAAAAAACCTCAAAAAATAGTGGAGTGGAGAGGTCCCTCGGTGGAAAGTGGGGCCAGGTGGAGCTGATCCCCGGAAGTGGTGGATGTTGCGCTCACTCAGCGCTCTGCTCCACCCGTCCCCATCCTCCGGGTAGTCGGGCTGGTAGACCGAAGGCGGGTCCGGGTCGTTGTCAGACATTGGAGCCACAGACTTCGATTTGGGCTGCTTGGACTTCTTCCTCTTGGGTTGAGGTGCAGCTGGCTCCGGGATGTCACTGACATCGCCATCGGTGGTGGTGGTGAAGATGACGTCCTCAGCCTCCGATCTACCAGCCTCTGATCCACCAGCCTCCGATTCGCCGGTCTCCGAATCACCATCACCAGCAGCAGCAGCACCCACGGCATCCTCGAAGAATTCCTCTTCACTGTCGGAGGAGCTTTCCACCAAGGCTCTATAGCGCCTCCGACTGCGCGGTATTCCCGCCGCCTTCGCGCTGCATCGGAGAGCAGCTTGAAGTTCCAGCTGTGCTGCTTCACGCTGCCTTTGCTGGTATGCAGCATCCTGGGACTTGGGAAGAGGTGCTTTCCCTTTCCCGTACTTCGCCTTCTTCTTCTCCACCTTCTTCTCCGCCTTCTCTCCCTTCTTCCCCTTGTCGCTTCTCTTCTTCTCCTTCTTCTTGGGCCGTCTTTCCTCCATCTCCTCGTCAGAACTGATGACCTTTCTCTGGTGGCGTCTCTTCCTTCCTTCACCCATGACTGAAGCAATGAACAGCTCTCTCTCCTCTCTAGACATAGAACTTTGCAGGCTTTGAATTTCTCTCATAGTGGTAATATACAGTAGTAGTATACAGTAAGAAAAGCAGGGCACAGTAGAACAACACAAGTAGCTGTCACTGGGATGTTCAACGATGAACTGGGGACGAGTGGCAATTTTGGCTCGTATTTATAGGAAAAATCCTAGACCCATTACGCTAAATTACATAATATTATATAATTCTATTGAAGTTGTAGTTCAATGCTTTATTATGAAGCAATCAAAAGACCACAATCTAAGAAAACGATGACAAAAGAATACTAATTTCACACTAAATGCCCCTCTCTTTGAGTGGAATATTCCATTTTCTATTGAGTAAACAAGTGGATCAGGTTTCAACACAGTGCAACAAGGGGGTTGCATGGACACCATCAACTTCCTAAATCCTAAGTAACATAAACAGTACTTTGCACAAGGACAACTACAATACTGTACTATGCATTGAAAGCAACCAGACCCCCTAAGAAACTGCTAACAGTACACACAGAGCACAATTCAAAATTGTGACAATCAATCCTCAAATCCTTTTCTGAGAAATTACTATTCAGCCTCAATCATAACAAATCCTCCAAAATCTTCCATGAAAAAAATTGCATTCAGCCTCAATCCTCCAAAATCTTCCAATATTTTGTACATTACATTACATGAAATGAGTGGTGCCCACTGCCTCAATCCTCCAAAATCCTCCATGAACCAACCCCTCACCAGGAAAGTCTCAGCAGCCCGTGGGTAAACTGTCCCACGAATGTTTTGCTGAATCCTGCTAGACAATCCAACTCCTCACCAGGAAATGCTCAGCAGCCCGTGGGTAAACTGTCCCACGAATTTTTGGCTCAAGCCTGCTAGACATTCCAACTCCTCACCAGGAAATGCTCAGTAGCCCGTGGGTAAACTGTCCCACGAATTTTTGGCTCAAGCCTGCTAGACATTCCAACTCCTCACCAGGAAATGCTCAGTAGCCCGTGGGTAAACTCGCCCACGAATTTTTGGCTCGAGCCTGCTAGACATTCCAACCCCTCACCAGGAAATGCTCAGCAGTCCGTGGGTAAATTCGCCCTCGAATTGTTGGCTCCAGCCTGCTAGACATTCCAACACCTCACCAGGGAATGGCCAGCAGCCCTTGGGTAAACAAACTGTCCCATGAATGCAGTGCCAGTGAGTGCTACACATGTGCATGGACACTATCAACCTGACATGCAATAAACAAAGGGAGTACTCTGCATGGGGGCAACTACATGTACATGTGTACACATACACTGTACAGTAAAACAAAAACGCTGTCTGGACAACAACCTGTTAGTCTTACACACACAGTATCATTCCTCCCAAACCCCCCAAAAATCCTCCAGGATCCTTTTTGAAGTCAAACTCCAACCAGCCTGAATCCTCCAGAGTCCTTCTTGAAAAATTTTGCATTCAGCCTCAATCCTCCAAACTCCTTCTTGAAAAATTTTGCATTCAGCCTCAATCCTCCAAACTCCTTCTTGAAAGATTTTGCATTCAGCCTCAATCCTCCAAAGTCTTCCAATACCACCAGAGGATCCAGGAGGATTTGGGGAGGATAGGGTTAAGTCAAATATCAAGGATTTAAAAAAAAAAAAAATATTGGACTGTATGTATTTCTTGTTTGTTTGGCTTCTCCATGGCTCTGAGTGAATTACCCCATGTCCCGTGCAAATAGCTTCTAATCTAATTGTTCTATTCTATTTTCCTTCCACCATGCCCATATGATTATGAATATGATATGGATGGGTGTAGTAAAATAAAACCATGAAAATAAAGAAAACACACGTGTTATAGGTCATTTATTGTTTTTCGACAATGCCATCTAACACGAGATCGACCATCGAGGTAGAAACTAAGCTCCATAGTCCGACATGTATCGTCATAAAAACATAATAAGTTAGGCTTACCGGTGTCCTGTCATTGTGTCATTTCTGTCAATGCAGTGCAGTGTGGGAGCTGGGAGTGGGACCATGTCCATGATTGCATGATGAATGATTTATGGAACTGGAAGTTGGAACGTCAAGACTCGTTTGCAGTTGCTACTTCGGAAAACGGGCAAAAACATTGCTGCCATCTGTCCACTTAAAGTTTATGTCTCAATTTGTGATCTTTCGACACGACTTTCAGAACGGAAATCCTCGTGACCATTGTTACGGGACGCCACCTTGGATTTCGCTATGTAACGTGGCTCCCAAACGTCATTGTATACATGTGTATGTTAAAATACGATCGGGACGTAGACCAGACTATAATGTCTCAGCCATGTACGGCAATTAAAAAACTATACTTTTCCGTTGATATTTCTTGTTCTATACAATAACGTGCAAGAAAATCTCAAAAGAACATCCACCAATCCATTTCCCCGATTTTTTGACAACAGTTTGTCTGACTATCAGTTGGCCGTCTGAGTTGAGAACGATCAATTAAAAAACGGTAAGCTTTTTCGATTTGGCCCACGGTCTAACTGTATTTCTACTCAACAGCGACCCACCAGAACTCGTAACGAGCACAGATGCTACTTTCAACGTGACCACGGAACAACTAGTCTTTGTTTGGAGCAACCCAGGACATCACAACCATGTTACCGAAGACCTGTACGATCACTTCATGTACAAAAACCCCGAAGGTCCTCAACATTGAACTGTAAGTAGCATACATTAAATACAACAATCATCCATTCTTACAACAAATATTAACCAACTTAATAAAAAAACTACTAACAAAAAAATCCAAAGACACTTAACATGGACAAATCAATGTTTCAAAAAATCTTCAACATTCCCCAAAACAACATATCAATCTTCACATTCAACAATTACACATACATGTACATTAACTTTATATTCACCGACAATTACATGCAATTTTTTTAAAGAAAACAAAAGGTATACAATAACAACCATCAAAAACACTAATCATTTCAACCCATGATCATCATTAACCACTTCGCGCCGGGGGGGTTTTCAGCGCCGATGACCGCCATACGGGGGTTTTTGAACAATGCATCATTTTAAAATCTTCCTAAAACAATCGGAACAATATATTTCTGTGAAATAAATCAATAAGGGTATACTATGGGTACAAGAGAGTAAAACCTGGCACAATTCGGACGTCGTTGTGGCCTTTGTCAAGAGATTATCCATTCGAAAAAGGGCCCTTTGTGCGTCGTCAATGGACCGTAACGGACGTGTGTGTGTGGGTGCGTGTACGCTGCTGACAATCCCTGACCGCAGACTCCAGCCTCCACTCCAGGCAGTCAAATCTTCGAGTTGGTCGGCCACAAACGAGCGTACAGATTACGGTAAAGAATGTGGGGGGAATTCCAATGCCAGACCGACGACTGTTGGGCTGTGTGGCATGCAAAGACAATGTCCCCCGCGTGCTTTCAGCTGCAGCGCGGTATCCCTCGATCCTCCACAGTAAAAGTCCCACAATTGCACAATTACTGCTGCTAATCTTGCAATTCATGTGGCAACGTGCGTCAAAAAGGGTCTTTGTACTGATTCATATTGCTTTGTTCTAAGCTGAAAAGAGTCTTTGTTTAGAATGTGGACAATAGTGGTGCCCGGATTCGGAGGGCCCCGTTGCAAAGGCAATCCAACTGACCCGGCGCGAAGTGGTTAACAAACCAATGAAAATTAACAAACCCCCCCAAAATATATCATTAACACATTGAATGAAAATTACTACAAATTAATACAAAATAACATAATTTTTATATTAAACAAAACACTAAACAAAATTCCCATTTGTATTCAACAGGATGCAGACCCACAATCTTCAGGAAGAGGAGAACTGAAAACATGACACCACTCATCAAGACGACGACCCTCTCCCCAAACTCCCGCTCTCCTAGCCATCCATCAGCCCCTCTCTAGCACAGCCACAACCTACTTCAGTTAAACATTAGTTAGATATATATACATTTAAAATTAATGTAACCTTATTTGCATTTCAGATAGTTACTCAAACATAAATCACATCACATGAACATCAATACAACATTAACATTCAACCCCAAAAATGCACGCTTCATAACTCACCCATTACACCAAATACAGAAAGAATGAACGACAATACAAACAACCTTTTCAGAAATCAATACAGCATCACACAAACTCACCAGTTCAACTACCCAAATCCAACAAACACAGCAACTTCTAACAACCATACCACGAAACAATCCCAACATAACATTATATTGAACAGCAAAACTACAAGAATGATCAGCAATGACATACATTTTCACATATAATAAAATAAAAACAAAATAATATTCTCTCACTTAAAAAAAGTAACATTGCAGCAACAACCTGTGAATATAACACAACCACACACAAATAAATAACATTCTATCACAACACTAACACTAACAATAACAATCACCCACCTAAACAATAAATCTATACTATCAGTTCTTATATTTAGTGGCCCTGTCGTGTCGATCCAAGCAGCATCTTTCTCGAAGGCTTTGAAAAAGGTCCAGCTTGAGCTAGGATCGACACGTCGAGCCCACTTAATTATATGATTTGCATCTCGGTAATTTCAGTCAGTAGGCAGTTTGCAACATTTTTGTATACCACTTTTGATACTTGTATTATCGGTTAATAGATTAATGCACACTTGTTTTATTTTAAATAAAGAAATCACTGCAAGAGAACACTGTCACTGTCACAGTAATTATAAATGTGTCAAGAAGAGGAATAGGAAAAAGATGAGGATCGACGACAAATGGAAGAAATAAAATATTCGGCAGATTCAGTTGCACCACACCGCCGGAAATTACCATTAGCAGCAATTGCAATAATCAATCAAAAAGAAGAAAGAGAGAACAAAGAGAACTTGACCACTGGTGCGGTAGGAGAACGAGCCTGGCTCGACAGTAAAGAGAAAAGTAGATCTTAAAATTTAGTGGTCCTGACGTTTCGATCCTAGCAGGATCTTTCTCAAAGGCAGAGTGACAAGGACAAAACAGATACATGTACACAAAGGAAGGGGGGAGAGAGTGAAACAAAGGACAAAGAGTGAAGCCGGTAGGGAGAGATCAAAGGGAAGGGCAAGGGGTAGGGTAGATTAGTGAGAGGAGGGGGAAAGATCAAAGAGAAGGGCAAGGAGCAGGGTAGCGATTAGTGAAGAGGGGGAAAGATCAAAGAGAGAAGTGTGAAGGACTGAACACAAAAGAAGGATTATCAGAAAGCTGCATGGTGTTAGTCATTACCCTCCTGGATGTTGAGACCATGTGGTTGAATAGTCCGAAGACGCTTCATCCACATTTTCTCACGGCTAAGACGGACAGCATAACTACGGTGACCAAGTGATTCTATGCCGAGTACACTCATATCTGATATCGAATGATCAGGGAGATTGAAGTGATACCCAACAGGGGTGTCCATTTTACCGGTTTTGATAGATCCGTTTTTTGAGGGTGTTTTTGGTCTCGCCAACATACTGAATATTACAAACTCCCTCTCTATCCCCCAAGAGAAAAGGGGGATAGAGAGGGAGAAAATGAGGGAGGGAGGGAATGCGAGAGACAGAGGGGACTGAGAGAGAGGGGGGGGGGACGGGTAGAGAGGGGGTACAGAAAGAGGGGTGAAGAGAAAGGAGAGATAGAGAGGGGCCCGTCCTTATTTATTCAAACATGTGTGTATTGTACAAATAGGTTTGTTGGCCTTGGTCAGCTGAACTAACCTCCATGCTCCAACGGTGAAGGAAGAAAGACCTAAGGGGGGTTGAGGTGGAGAGAGAAAGATAGAGTGGTAGACAGAGAGGGGAGAGAGAGCGGAGACAGAGTGGGTCCGTTCTTTTTTATTCAAACGTGTGTACTGTACGAATAGGTTTGCTGGCCTTGGTCAGTTGCTCTAACCTCCATGCTCTAACGATAGATGAAGAAGGGCCTAAGGGGGGTTGAAGTTGAGGGGGTGCATGCAGTGGGAGAGGGGTGGGTTAGAACAACGGGTAGGTGTCACAGTCGGTTTTTTTTTACCCTTTCTTTTATCGCCCAGATTAAACTTTACTACACACTGGCTTGAGCTATTTCTGGCCATGGCTTTCCAAGTTTGGTGTGTGCGTTGCTTATTTGACTAACAATGCCTCACCCCTTTCTACTGTACATAAGTTTACTGCCTTTTGTTAGTGAGGTAATACACCTTCGGTGTTAAGCACCCTTTTCTGGGTAAGCGGGTCAGTGTGAAGGAGTGGCATTAGAGAATAATGCTTAGGACACCTGTCAGGGGTGCAGACTCTAGTGAAAGCGACTGTAGGAGAATATAGTGTAGAGAAAACGGATGAAGTGGAACAGAAGGAGAGAGCATGAGCTAGAGAGAGGGTACTTCCAGAGTTAGCCACTTACTGACGACTCCCAACAAAATAAAAATCTGTGCACTCGTTAGCACACTCTGGTGTTAAAGCCTTCAGCTTGGTGAAAGTCACCAAGGCAGATTACGCCGAGCTATTTCGCTTTTGCGTGGCCAAACAAACATCTGGGTCCGGAGACGTCGTGGTGGCAAGCAGTGACCAACCGAAACCTGAAGGAGTTCCCAAGCTTTCATTTTAAAGGAAAACCGTGAGTTCCCACTAGATTGATTTTTAAATGAAGTGCGGAAAGAAATAGAGTAGATGATTTTGTGTTGTAAATGTGTATCCACAGTCCTTAAAATCTCCCGTATAATGCCAAAAGAAACGGATATAAATATGTAACTCTGATGTTGTGATAGCTTTCCTGTGGTGCGAACGAGAGATTTCTGTCGCCAATGATAAAAATCAAGATTGAAATACTGAAGCTATGAAATAGAGAAAATTGTACATATATATATGCCAAATAGTTTCGAAGCTTTGGGTTAATATATTCAATCTGTAAATGGCCTAAAATCGGGGCTGACGGATCAGAGATCGAGCCGTACACCCGTCCTGTGTCGACTACACGATCGGAAGGCTACCCTAGGAGGGCTGCACTATCACTCAAGCCGAGATCGATTCCCAAGACTGGGTGTTGGTGCTTGAAGACGGCCACTCAACAATCGGCCCAGTTGATCTGATGTTGCGGTATTTTTTTTTTTAGCTCGTATTATATGCATTTAATTGAATGTATTTAATTGAAGCAAGAAAAGAACGATTTTGTGACAGCCGATCCCCTAAAGTTTCGTAAACAAACATATATATAGTGAATTAAGAAAAGGGGATATTGAATTTGTGAACGAAAATAACTATATTTATATATTGAACGAAGAACAGGGGATAATTTTTGGCAGCTGGATTTTGTACAAATTAACTGTAAATACTGAACGAAGTGAATTTGTAAATAACTATATGTACATTGAATTAAGTTATAAGTGATCACATAATTATAAGAGAAGGATTTTTTTTTGTTTTGTTTTTTGTTTTGTGTTGGGTAAATTTGGTTGGACCCGGTTTGACATTTATGGGGGCCTGTCCGGGAGATGTTTGAAAAAAGAAGAAGAATAACTACATAATAACAAACGTTCACTAAGGGCTTACTGAATTGAAGAGAGTTGAGAGATTGGTATGAATCTTATTCTAATAACATATGTATTTATTTTGCTAATGTCATTCATACAGGTTGGTTTTTGCTGCCACCACCCCTCCGAGAAATTCTGCGCTACTGCATATCCCCAATATTTCAGTAACTAACTGGTGTGAGTGTGAGTGTAGAAATGGAGAAGGAGATTGAGAAAATAAGAGCAATTGCCGAGGCTTGTGATTTGAGTGGACAAGAGCTCATAACTTTTGTGCGAAAAGAGCGAACAGAGCAGGAAAGGATAAATAGGGACGAACGCGCTTACCAATTGGAACTAAGACGCCAAGACCATGACATGTTGCAAATGAAATTACGCTTAGAAGAACTAAAACATGAAGAACCGATTGGCGACCATAGTCACTCTAACAAACGCACGACCGCCCGCGCTCCTAAACTCCCTCCTTTTGACGAGGTTAAGGATGATATTGATGCATATTTACAACGATTCGAGAGATACGCTACCACCCAGGGATGGCTCGAAAATGAATGGGCAGTAAATCTCAGCACATTACTTAAGGGCAAAGCATTAGACGTGTATTCGCGGTTAGCATTAGATGAGGCAAATGAATATTCATCGTTACGCGATGCTCTCTTGAAACGGTTTCACTTGACGGCACACTGTTTCCACCAAAATTTTCGAACTGTAAAACCTGAAGCTAGCGAGAGCGCACCCCAGTTCTCGGTTCGTTTAGATAATGCTTTGACGCGATGACTGGAGATGTCCAAATGTAAAAAGACCTATGAGTGTCTAAAAGATCTTCTACTGCGTGAGCAATTCCTGAACAGTGTAGACTCGAATCTGGCAATATTTCTAAAAGAACGTGATACCAAATCACTATCAGAAATGTCTCATCTCGCTGAACAATACTGCGAAGCGCATGGTGGTTTTGGTATATATCAAGCAAGGAGACATCCTCAACAGAATATAAATTTCAAAAGACCCGTAGATTCGAGACCACCTCAAAATAAAGCAAGCTTTTCAAAGACTGGTACGACACTCAACACGTCATACAACAGCAATCGCTCAGGTTTTTCTTGTTACAACTGTGGTAAAAGCGGCCACATTGCCAGAAACTGCTATGCTAGACCTAAAGACATAAATAAGGTCGCAAACGTCATTGCATCCGCACTAACTGATTATTTTGACAAATGCGGCGAAACAGACCAAATTGCACAACCAAATGAGAACACTAGTCAAAATTCCCAATCGCAAGCTGAACAGACTAACGAAACAAAAAACGAAACAGTTGCTTGTATGATGACAGCGCGAAATCAGCCAAAACTTGCATGTAGCTGTACCAGAGACGGTTTCGTGACTCTGATACGTGGGAAAACACTCCCTATGATGAGCGCAGCTTGTCGGGAGAAAAACCCAAGTAGTATGCCCGTCACTGACGGTCATGTGAATGGTAAAATAGTCCAAGTGTTAAGAGACACAGGTTGTAGTGGCATTGTAGTTAGGAAGAGCCTAGTTGTGGACAAACAATTGACAGGTCAAGTGAAGTCCTATGTACTAGCAGATGGTACAATTCGTCAAGCTCCCGTTGCTAAGGTCGATATCAATACTCCATATTTTACTGGATGTTCAAAAGTCCTATGTATCACCAATCCTGTTTACGATTTGATAATAGGTAATGTGAATAATGCAAGAGACCCTCGAAATCCTGATCCTAACTGGAAACTTAGAAGAGATGAATCTAATATTACAGATATTGTCCAACAAACAGAAGTTCAAGAATCTATGCAAATAAGTGCGGTACAAACAAGGTCACATGTGAAACACAGTGAAAACCCACTAAAGAAACTCAAAGTTCCAGCGCTGATACCTGAGATAGACAGACAACAAATTAAGGATGCGCAACGTACTGATCCTACACTTAACAAAGTTCGAGACTTGGCCTCAACCAAAGACCACAAAATTACACGGTATTGATCTACATCTAAATTCTTTTGATCTAAAGACTTACTGTATCGTGAGTTTCAGTCTCCCGAAATTGATTTTGGCCAACCCTGCATTCAACTCGTAGTACCTTCCAAGTTCCGCACTCATGTCATGAAGTTAGCACACGAGTCGATTTTAGGTGGACATCAAGGCTCCATAAAAACTACTGAGAAAGTATTATCTATTTTTTTCTGGCCTGGTGTACATGCAGACACTACTAGATTCTGTCGTTCATGTGATATATGTCAAAGAACGTTACCAAAAGGCAAAGTGGGTAAGGTCCCTTTAGGAAAAATGCCCCTAATAGACACACCGTTCCAAAGAGTCGCAATAGATATCATTGGGCCCATATATAAAGTCGCAATAGATATCATTGGGCCCAAGTAATAAAGTTATGGCGACCGAGTAAGACTCTCTTACTCAACTGTAAAAACTCCATCATTCTCCACCTGTCTGAAGCCCAATAACCGACTTGGACCAGCTTTCCCTTAGTCTCCTAGTCTGAGTCACGACCTGGCGTTTTGAGACTACAAAAATGCCAAGAAAATCAGCAAAATCGACCAGCGATCCTGGGTCTCCGCCGCTGCTATCGCCTCAGGCCTCTAACCCAACCGGTGCACGACCCATTTCCGACACCACGGACTTCGAGCACTATGTGAGACAGGCACTGACGGAAATCCGGTCAGGGCAGGTGGAGTTACGCAACCGCATTGAGAAACTTGAGGACAATATAAACCAGTCCATTGAAATGCAGAGCAAGCGCATTGATGCCATTGAATCAAAGCTGAAAGAAGTAGATGAGCTCTCCATGACGATGATCAAGACCAATGAAAGGATGGCTGAACATGCTGCTCTACTCAACAAGCTGGAGCGATTTTCGCGAAGAAACAACCTCCGAGTCATCGGATTCCACCAAGACAAAGGGGAAGATTGCTTGGCAAAGGCCAAAGCTCTTCTCACCGACAAATTTGGCATTCCAGACGTTGTGTTGGAACGAGCCCACCGCGATGGTCCCAGGATTTCCAACAAGCCTCAACACCTGCTTATGAAGCTTAACCGCTACCAAGATAAGGTGAAGGTTCTGCAGCAGCAAAGACAGGTCCTCTGCAATGATATTCTATACCCTTTTGAGGATTTTCACATTTTTACCAGTTTCTGGAATCGCCTCTTCACTTACTTTTTTAATAAAAAGGTATTCAAGCAGTCAAGGAGCCAGTGAGGTCTGTAATTGACGTGCATCCCACTGAGGATGAACATGTGTCAAGTGACGAGGAGAATTACAGTAGCTCTAGCTATCAGGTCTCCAGTGAACCATCATCTGATTCTGACGATAGGTGAGTTCATTTCTTAGGCAATGTAAATTTACATATTTTGTTTTCATACTTAAATGAAAATGGTACACATTTCTCTATCATTTAATTGATTGCTTCTCTCTTACATGTACATGTAAGTAGTAAGACAGCTGGTTACAAATACATTGGTTTTGATTTCAATGTATTTCCATGACAGGCATACATGTTGGTAGATCAGTTAAGTACCAACATACATTGCTGGTGTCTACCCTATGGTTAAAGGGGATTGCACTGGGGGGGGGGGAGGGAAGTTCTGATTGTAGTTGGTGTCGAAGGTCAAAGTCATAGTAGTTACAATATTAAACATGGTTTGTGCACTCCTTTGGTCACGGACTGAGGGATTTCAACAACATCTCTGTATTATTATTGGTATTTTTTACAGCCCAAATGAAGAGCCAGAAGAGGATGTTGGAGTCATGGATGAAAAGAAGTATCTGATCTTCCACTCCTGCCTCCTTCAGCTCTTCAAATCCTGCCCCAAATGTGCTGGCCCTTCCAAGAAGAAAGTAAATAGACCGTTCGGAGGGATGATGATCCAAGTAATTCAGACATGTACATTAAGAACATGCAGCTATGTGCGATGTTGGAGAAGCCAGCCAATGGTGGGCAATGTTGCAGCTGGCAATATTCTTCTTTCAGCTTCCATTCTGCTGTCTGGAGTAAATATCAGGAAATTCATAAATGCTCTTGCATTCATAAATGTTTCCATGATAACTTACAGCACGTTCTTCATTCACCAGCGAAGGTACATTTACATATACATTTCCCCAAAACGAACCCCTTGTAACTTTTTATCATTTGTTTAAAGAAAAGGAACACGCCGCCCCTTCATGATCATACACAGCTGGTAGTTACTTCTCAGTGTGGAGAAATTTGTTTCACCTTTTCACAAAGCATTTGGATCAGTGAAAATGTCATTACTGCAACAAATTTTCCCCCCACCAAACCCCCCAACAAGCAAAACCAGATAATTTGAATGTTATTTTGACTTCACCCATTGAACAAACAAGTTAGCATTGTTGGTTTTGTTGTCCTATTTTGTTGTGTCTAATAAATGCTGTTTTAATATAGGAAGGTTTGCGGTGACACCGCTTATACACGGTGTCACCGCAAACCTTCCTATATTATTTAAATGCTGTTTTGGGGTGTTTTTTTTTTCAACCTGAAACTCAGATACCTCCAGCCTGCCATCGTGGATGTTTGGCATAAGCAACAAACCTCGGTGTTGGCAGACATCCAAACCAGAGGTGCTGATGTTGTCCTCGGAACAGACATGCGTGCAGACTCCATGGGCCATTCCGCCAAGTTCGGCTGCTACAGTGTTCTCGAGTTGAACCAGTGCAAAGTGCTACACATTGAGCATATACAGGTAATTGTGATATGTTTGCATCAATATACTACCCCTATATGCTTCTTGATTTCAGGCAGGTGAAGACCTACATAACCTACACTTATTAGAAAGAACTATGTTTTAAGCAAGTTCAATATGTTGTTTTTAAAATATTTGGAATAATATTTTTTATTTGGTGCTCAGAAGAGTGAAACAGACTACAAGTCCCCCCTGATGGAGAAAGAAGGCCTGGTGAGGACAGTTGCGTGGCTGGACAGCAAGCATGTCAACATCAGCACCATCATTACAGATCGCCACAGGCAGATATCGAAGTACATTCGAGAAAACATGAGTCCTCTTGGTGTCCACCACTACTATGATGTATGGCATGTTGCTAAAGGTCAGTCTATAATTCACATTAACATGTCCAAACAGGTTATTTTGATTTTTGAATTTACAATGGCTTGTGGTGATGGGTTTTTTTTTAGCCTGAAAATTTCGAATGACATTCTTCCTTAGGTCTGAAGAAAAAATTAACAGCTGCTGGCAATGTGTCTGGATGTGGGGAAATCAAGGACTGGATCCAGGGAATTATTAACAACGTCTACTGGGTTGCAGCTTCCACACCTGATGGAGACGGTGATTTGATGTTGGCCAAGTTCTCCAGCGTAGTCAACCATATGATCAATGTGCATCATCATGAAACCCCGCTCTTCCCACAGTGTGCACGTGGAGAACTCCCAGAACGTAAATGGATACAGCCAGGTAACTTATCGAATACAGCAGTTTGTTATTTGGGAAAAGTTGTATGGTCATGCCTGAGTAAATGCAGTTTATAACAAATCAACTCTTGAAACTTTATTTTAAGGTTCGAAACCAGTACATGGTTGCGGAAAGATGTCAAGATGCTCTCTCCAATCAGTACGCACCCAAGATGCATGCCTTCTCTTATGAGGGTATGCTATGCAGGTAAGGATTCCTAGCATGTAGAGATTCTAATTCAAATTGTTTTTTTCCTAAATTATGATTTTTGTTTTCTTATTTTCTTCATATTTTGGCATTAATTTCTTCTAATACACCCATCAGAAAAGTTTAAGACTGTATAAGGGATGATTACAATCTATACCCAAGTTCCCAAATTCAAAGGTTGAATAATTGGAATCTTGAAATTTACAAATTCACATTGAATTTACTGTACACACTGAATTGCTAGACCTGTGACCTTACTGAGTATATGTGTGGTAAACTTTAATTTTTCAGGATCTACTTGGCTGCTTTGCACTTCAATGAAAACACCAACAGAGTGCAGGCATTAGACCGACATGGCAATCCAGCCTTCAGTGTTTATTTCCCCAGGTCAAAGCAGCCTACTGGAGGATACAGTGTGAGGAAGGTACTGGTGAAAAGTACATACAGTAAGTATTTCTCATGCTTCTCCCAAGAGTAAAATATAAATGTAGTACATGTATGTTCTTTCATAATTTTTGTGCCAACACATTTGCTCCATGCCATATTGGATTTCCACAATGATACCGCAGTCAAAATATACTGTAGTTATTAGAAAAAAGTTTTATGGCTACATGGCTTTGCATGCAGTAACTCATCAATTATGCATACCGGGTATCCTAATTTTAACAAAAATATGCACTTTTACAAAATACCTTTGCAGACTTCACCAGAACAATATTGGCAAAGGTCGTGAATCTTTGTGAAACTGGACAAGAGGTGAGAGACCAGTATCCCGAGCTTTTATCCAACCCTGGCCCTCTCACAGCGAGGGTAAAACGCCCTGAGAAAGCCGAAGCTGTAACTGCATTCCAGTCCCGTTTCGGCTCACGTGAAGAGCCAGTGGGAAGACCCACGGGCTGTGAGGATGTGATCGAGCCAGCAAGAATAGGCAAGCATCGCAAGAGAACGACTTCGGAAGAGGGAGAAGGCTCTACTAACATACATTACAAATGTAGTAAGAAATAAGCTGGACCAGTTATTGTACGAAAAAGAAAACAAGGACATTTCTGAGTATTTGACATTGACACAATTTTATTACTGTTTTCCAGAGTTGAAAAATAAGGTTGGGATCCCTGTGGTTGGGGAATAGGCCTAGCTAAATGCCTCAAGCGATAAATCAGACTTACAGTGATAAGCTGATGCCTACTTATAGGTCTATGTTCTAAGCTCAACAAACAAATCCTGGTTCGGAAAAGGCTGAA
The DNA here is from genome assembly GCA_949987565.1 of Luidia sarsii. NCBI lineage: Eukaryota > Metazoa > Echinodermata > Asteroidea > Paxillosida > Luidiidae > Luidia > Luidia sarsii. The sequence continues at coordinate 5,061,767 of OX465102.1, forward strand.
CGTTTTGGTATTCTCATGACCCTTTTCAAAGGAGGGAAAATGATACGAATTTTGAGGGAAAGTGATCGGGTTTTGAGGGAAAATGATGCAAGTTTTTGGTGAAAGGGATGCAAGTTCTTTGGGGGATGCAAGTTTTGAGGGAAAGGGATGTGAGTTTGGGGGGAAAGGATGCAAGTTTGGGGAAAACTGGTTTTGGGAAAAGTGATGCAAGTTTGTGGGGAAAGGGATGCAAGTTTTGAGGGAAAGGGATGTGAGTTTGGGGGGAAAGGATGCAAGTTTGGGGAAAACTGGTTTGGGGGAAAGGGGTGTGAGTTTGGGGGAAAGTGATGCAAGTTTTTGGTGAAAGGGATGCAAGTTCTTTGGGGGATGCAAGTTTTGAGGGAAAGGGATGTTTGGTGAAGAGTGGGTCATGGTGTATGTTTGATTAAAGCAAGGGTTTGATTCTACATGCCATCCATGTCTGGGTATTTAAATCCCACATAGCTGTTGTCCTGGTCAGGAAACCTTACTCGTGTCTTATGCATAATGCATGATGTGAGAGGAACTCGATTGTGCTTTCCGAGAAATCCCCAGCACCATCTGACAACCTGCCTGTATGAGACGTGGCGGTACTTCCTGAAAAATAAAGGCATACAAAATACTCAGTATTCTTCCTGGTAATAACAAATGCAACTGTGGCATTCTATTGGCAACATTTGTAATTGATTAAAGGTTATCATGGTAAGGATAGCAGGAGTAGGTTTGCAGTGACACCATGTGAAATTTCTCTTTTGTGAGTAAGAATGGTTCTGTTAAAATTTAGTGGGCCTGGCGTTTCGATCCTAGCAGGACCTTTCTCAAAGGCAGAGTGACAAGGACAAAACAGATACATGTACATGGAGGAAGGGGGGGAGAGTGAATAGGACACGGATGAGAAACAAGGGACAAAGAGTGAAGCTGGTAGGGAGAGATCAAAGGGAAGGGCAAGCGGTGGGGTAGGGATTAGTGAGAGGAGGGGGAAAGATCAAAGAGAAGGGCAAGGAGTGGGGTAGGGATTAGTGACAAGAGGGGGAAAGATCAAAGAGAGAAGTGTGAAGGACTGAACACAAAAGAAGGATTATCAGAAAGCTGCATGGTGTTAGTCATTACCCTCCTGGATGTTGAGACCATGTGGTTGAATAGTCCGAAGACGCTTCATCCACATTTTCTCACGGCTAAGACGGACAGCATTACTACGGTGACCAAGTGATTCTATGCCCAGTACACTCATATCTGATATCGAATGGTGGTGCATTAAATTCTCAACCTGTGAATGCTGTTTCAAAATATCTTCATTAAAATCACCCATTACAATACACCTATTAGATAACTTATGAACTTTATCATAGAATATGATGCTGGACGATAAACAGTTACAACAGAATATGACATTTGGCAAATAACTTGTATTGCAACATACTCTAGATTCTGTACATGACACTGTTTACTTAATGTTTGGGTAATGTTACTTGAATTATTATATGAAGCACTTCTGATCTGATGATAACATTTGAATGCACTTAATTCTGTTTCATAGTCCAACTCATTCTCACTCCACGTTTCTGTCAAACAAATGAAGTCTGATGTCATCATATCACTGTTACATTTCAAGTCAATGAAGTGTTCCTTCAGTCCTTGAATGTTATGCAACATGATTACAGTGTCATTCAATTGATCTGTTTGTATTGGATTCCTCATTTTTCCTTTTCACTTTGCGTCCAACATGTTTGCTATCAAACTGAACATGTATCAGTTTAGGAGTAGATTTATCAGGTAGCATTTTGATATCACAAACTGTTCCAATTACTCCATTAACAAGTCCATCTGATACATCAATATTTTTAGTCAGCATTACCCTAGCACCAGTACCTAGCCACAATGGTTCAGGTAAAGTAGTGTGAATTGTTTTCTTTGGTAGTGTATCCTTTTCTGTATTATTTGGTCTACTAGAAATTTTCTGGATATCATTTGCAATAATACACATACAATCACTGCATTTGGCAAAAAGTGTTTTCCTATTGTGTTCATCAACCTGTTTATTACATGGATATATATGTATGGCATCATCCCAATCTTCTCCAGTTTCCCGTGTTTGTATCATTGTCACATCTTCATCCAGTAACTTGTCCTGCTTTGTTCTGACACGTATCCTATTCAAAGTCTCAGCAAACTTCACATCATCCTTTTGTCTCATAATTTCTTTCAACTCTACTTTCTGGAAAGAATCACTCCACAGATCTACTGTAGTATCTGTCTGATGCAATGCTTTTCCTTTGACTGGAGGTAACTGATAAAAATCACCAACAGCTAGAATGCTCACATTTCCAAAGGGGGCATTTCCACGGTGACTCGCGTTACATTTTAGTCCACTTTGAAACTTATATAACCACCTATCTACTGAAATGTAGTAGTAAAAAAATCCACTTACTTGGTGTACATACCAACTGACACTAGGTATACAATAACACAAACAAAACATGATCTCAACAGATAACAATGATTTTATTGTCTTGTAATTATAACGTGACTCGCGTTACACAAAAAGGAAAGCAGTAAAATTAGCTTGAGCTTAAATCCATATTCTCCTCAAACTACGAATTGGATAAAACAATGAATAGTTATCACAAACTCACAACCCTATGTCATTTCGACATCACCTAAAATGAAATACATTTTGCAACCAATTAAGAAAGTATAATAATTAATTGATGTGACTCGCGTTACCGTGACTCGCGTTACCTCAAGATTGCCATAGACTATGTACACACTACCTTGATTCTGTCTGTGTAGTCATAATTTTTTAGGTTTGCAGTGAAGTGAGAAGACAAATAGTTTCCAAATTAACAAACAGGCTACATGTAAACAGCTTTTTCATATAATGAATAATAAAAGAGTATGTGTTTTTGGAAGAATTGTCATGTGGTGCAACACCACCCTCCCCCCCAAAAAATGGTAAAAGGGTTATTTTGAATGATCACAACATTTTCACTTTAATATGATTGACCAAACACCCTTCATTACAAGAAATTGTAATGGCCACGATTGTTGACGATGAATGGCGGCTTCAACTTTCTTACCAGTTTCTCACGGGTGTAAAAGATTTCATCTGGGACAGTGGGCCACTTCCAATGTTGACCAGCTGGCTCCATAACACAAACTTGGTAATCGACATTTACAACATTCTTAACTTCCCCTGGATAGCATTTGCCCTGGTACATCACATACCACCAGTCTCCCACAGCAATATCAACAGGCAAATTGTCAGCTTCAGGTACACTGATGTCTGACATGTCAGATGTCAAGGTGAAGTGAACTGCATTGCTCTTTTCTTGCTTCATGCAGTGCACCCCGCTGATCCCCTGAACAGGTTCTGCTTCTAGGAATACCCTATCAAGCCCTAGTTTTTTGTTTCCCTTCTCAATCTCAGTCGACTTCATTTCAATTACTTTTACATTGGCTGCACTTGCAGCATCTACAAAGCTGGATGCATCATTAACAATGTTTTTCCTACCTCGGACAGAATTCCATACCACACGTTTTACTGCACCACCGATTCCATCAACTGGCCATTTGCCATGTGATGTAGCAAAAAAGTTCCAAGTGATTTCTACATCATGTTGTGCTTGCAGTGGTTTCAAAGCTGCCAAAATGAAGCGATTTTTGAACTGCGAGGCTGGTCCATCAGACCAGATTGACACTTTTTTAATGTTATCTGGAACTCCTTCAAGGATTTGATCAATGTAGGCAATAACTGTTTCCTTAGAATGGGTAAGGTTGTCAGAGGCTATGACAATTGGGTGGAGGGCACCATTAAACCACAATGCTGCAGTAAATAAACTGACTTGGGCTTGCTGCCAATGAGCGCTCTGAATCTCATCCTGAAAGAGACAAGTATAGTTTTCGGAAAAATCCACTTGCAGGAGTGCATCATTCTTAGGATCAGAGTGCTTAATGCCAGCTGCTTCTCTTTCCTTGTTGTAAGAGTCGGCCTGCTTTCTTTTAACAAAGCAGTGTTCTAAAAACTTGGGAGTCATACCGCATATGTGGTCCATGAGGTCCTTGGTTGTACCTTCCTCAATCACTTTGTTAAGTTTACCATCAGAGTCATATTTCCAAACTAACCATGACAATGTAATAGTTTCATCTACCTTGAACTGCCTACGCATGCCCTTCCCATCTGAACAGGTTGAGCATTGATTAAGCCAACATTCACGGCTAGCTGGGCTACAAAGGAGGGTTTGGGGTAATTCATGCGAGTATAGTGGGATAGATGAATCTACCTTGTGCAATGCATTAATAGCACATGAAATTTTCATGATATTTACACAAACAAACATTATGTGGTAGTTTGCTGCTAAGTAAAACATGCTTGGGGCGGAGTTCAGCAAATTTGCTTTTCCCTAATTTAATGTCCAGGTGTTCTTCTTTAAACATTGCATGTGTTTCTGTTAATGAAGAGGTTAGGTGTCTTATCTGGCGCTGAACCTTACTGCCATCCTCAGCGCAAACTGTAATGACATCTTTTCTGCCAGGGGCTTGTCTGCTGATGTCATCACGAGCATAAAACTGTTGCACTGTCTCTATGTCAGCAGTGGAAACCGCACCTCGTCTGCTTGTCTTGGCAGTTGTACTGGCATCAGGGATTGCCTCTGTTTGGATGGCTCTGTACAGTTTACGGATGACAGCTGTCTTCCGTTTTGGTGTTGCTGGGAGGGCTTCTTTTAGTGCACGTTTTGCTTTCAGGATTGCCTTTCCTAATGCACTTGCACTCTTGAAAGCTGGGGATCTGGTTGCTGGAGTTAGCTTTTGTCTTGCCTGTTTCAGTGCTCTATATCTCTTCACTCTTTGCCTTACACTTTCACGCCTTGCATGTTTCAGCCTGTTCTGTTCAGCATTTGTTAGGGCTTGTTCCTTTGCCTCCTTCTGTGCACGACTTTTTCTGCTCATCTGATTCTGTTGCTTACGGTAGTCACGATACTTTTCAGTAGCGCGAAGCTTTTCACGTCGTTTCCGTTGTCTTTCTGCTGCTGTGAGAGCCATACCAGCAATAACTGAAACAAATGAACAGTTGTAGTATTAAGATTTAGTGAGATTCCTTATGCCTTTTTGGGTACTTTTACAAAAATGAAAGCCATGAAAGGCAATTTTACATATTTTGCAATGACTTTGATGAAGGTCGATCATGCTACGTGTACATGTACCTGTACATAGAATTGCATGCATTTTATTTCTCCAAATTCTACAATCTCAGCAATCTGTGCCCCATTTATTTTCATTATTTGCTTTTACTTTTGACAAAGTTTTACTTGTACTTCACTTTTTATCCCCAATGATATATTTCTTGGAAAAATTACATATACTAACCTTTATTTCAGATGGATGATGATGGATAACAATCTGCCGACAAATGCGAGGAATGTTGGAAAACTAACAGGAAGTTCAGGAACTGATACATGGAATTATGGGAAAATATGTCTGCTGCCCTCTATTTAAAGGTCAATAAACTTTATGAAACAATAGGCACTGATGAGAAGATGACAAGCACTGAAACTGCACTGTGACTCGCGTTACCCTACCGCTAAATGCTGTGACTCGCGTTACATGTGACTCGCGTTACCAACTTTCAGTGGCAGAAGCATTATCCTACGTAGATAACCTAGGGTTTTTGTTGTTGTAATTTGGTTTGCTGCACCTTGAAGGAGAATTAAAATGGACAAACTCAATACCCCTGGGGTTTTTGTATACAGTTAACTTTGAGTGTAGAATGTGACTCGCGTTACATTGTCACAACCACCTGATTTAGAGAGAATGAGTAATAGCTCTTTTATGAGTCAAAAATAAGAAATTACCACACATAAAAATCAAAAGGCGAAATTTCCTGTTAAAAGTCAAGCAAAGATTAGTTTAGGACTTTTTTCCATAGCTTTAGTCAATATGCTGTTGGAAAAATACCACCAAATTAAGAAACTCAGTGATTTTTTTTTTAGTCCATTTTCCTTTTTTCCATGGAAATGCCCAACGGCTTTTGTTCACGTGTTTGCTTGATCTGACGCAGACGTCCATGTATGTAGCACAGAATTTTATGATCCACCATTGATATTTCGTCAATTATAAGAATCTGAAGATCTTGCAAGGAATTCCTGAGAGTATTCAATTTCTCATCACCTAGAGGTTGATAAGGCAAACGTGCATCAGTAGGGATTGACAGTGCACTATGAATTGTACTTCCATTAATATTAAAAACTGCCACTCCAGTAGGTGCAGTTATCAGTACTGACACATTATCAGGATTATGAACCATTCTTGTGAAGAGCCTTGTTGCTTCATAGTGTATTGATTTTATCAAATGACTTTTACCAGTGCCAGCTCCACCAGTGATAAAAACATGAAATGGTTCAGGATTTTTACCTTGTACCTTCTGCAAACACCAGCCTCGAATCTTATTGAACACATTCCTCTGCTGTATATTCAATGATCTCATCAAACACAATGTGTCTTCCTTTGATATTTTCACTGAATGTGGCTCAATGTTACACACTTGTTTATTGTAAGATTTGAGATCAGGAATATCTGCACTATCTTCCTCTGAAACTACTGGCTTATGTTCTGATTCACATTTAAGTCTTTCCTGTTCAGTTATTGGTGAAATCAAAGCCCATGCATCTTCCTGCAGACCATGTTTCTCTACATATGTCTTTGCAGCTTCTAGAGCTTCAGCATTCTTCTCATATTTAGAACGATTACTTTCAACAACAACACTTACAGATTCCATCTTGTAACTTAGGAAAATAGAACCATTTGTATAAAACTGTTCATAATTGTCAAACTGAGGTGGTTTCAGTTGAGCATCTAGACGATATGGAAGAAACAACTGCAATATACTTTGGTAATACTTCTGAGGATATTTAGTCACTGAAAACCTTGGATATCTTACAACTGCAGCATCAGTTCTCGTACGTTTCTGTACATCACCCATATCATGTTTTAATGCATATACTTGTGACTTTCTTGATCTATTACTTACATTACCATAGATAACTCTCTACTCAGAACAAAATGTTGCAATACACATGTCATTAAATTCATCAGTATCTGGCCTTGCTTTGTAACGGTCAACCTTACTAGTCATAAAGATATCATCATCGTCTTCACACTTGATTTGAATTACACTTAACGGCAAACTCATACGGACAGGATTTTCACCAACCGGTATGAACTCAACTTTTCTTGAACCTTCTTTCAACTTGAGACCACAAACACGAAACACTGCTTCCTGGGCTGATAATTCCCTGTTATGTAAAAACACACATCCAATTTCCTTCATACTCTGTCTGGCATCTAAATTCCCTTTCCTTGCTTCACTCTGTGCTTGTCCTAATAACTGTCCCAATTCACGTTCAGACTTTGACATGTATGATACAACGTATGCTGCACATGCATATGCATCACTGATGTATTGTATATCCATATTAGCATTCCAGGCCCTTATCAAATCAGGATTATACAGATTCACCCAAGTATCTTGAGGTTCTCTCTTCATAACAATGGTATCTTTCCTGCTCAATATATCATTGGCTTCTCAAATTCAATCTGTGTAATGTTAATGCTGTTAAATAATTCTGATGTAGTCATGTGTTGATTGTTCTCATCCTGAATTGCATTCCACACTGACTGCAATAATTCCTTGGCTTTGGTCTGCTTATTCTTCTCATTACAAGTGGGAACACTTTCATCATCATTATAACACTCATCTGTGTTGTCCTTATTCATTTGCTGCACATGACTGATTATTTCATTCAATTCCTCATCATCTTCCTTTGTTGGTAACTTACAGCTGATATATGTATCAATGAATTTGATTACTTTATCATCACTGTCTTCTGCCAATCTTGGTGCATTCTCAATCCAAAACAAACAATGTGTATGCGGGGATCCTCTCTGTTGAAATTCTACTGTGTAGAAATAGTCCTTGACTTTCCCAATGGGTGCTGCATCTGACATTATAACATCTTTCAGAAAGGTATGAAATCGCTTCTCAAACATTCTAGCAACAGTCACAGGATTACTTCTCAATACTTTACACTTTTCACTCCAATCTAAGTTTTCAATTTTCCTAGAATCTCCTTGTTTTCTCAATAGTGTATTTATGACTTCAGGCCATCTAAAATCAGCTGCAGAAAATGAACAAAACCATGTTGGTATTCCGAGTTGCCTAATCATAGCCATGACATCTCTTTGAGTTGATTGCCAATATGACGGTGTACCTCTAATTGGTTTTAGAAATTTATATCCACTATCAGACTGTAAAATATCATTCAAATGATCTCTATCTTTAATCATGCTAGAATTCACACTTTGACCAGAATGCATTTTGCCTGAACTCTGACGCATAGCAATTGAAACATTGGACATCACTTTATCAATTTCTGATAAATACTGAGCAAAAAAGATATATTGAGTACTTTTAGCAAACCTGTTGTCTGCATTCATTAATCTGTTATGAAAATATCTTAAACGGGTTAACTTTTGATCACGATTTTCATCAAATGTTGGTGTACCTAATGGGAATAATGCTGGGAAACATTTGGCTTCATTACCCTTCTCCATTAACACTCTGACTGGATTATTCCTTGTTCATGCTCCTCATTATGCCCATCATCTTTATACCATGAATTATTTTGTTTTAGGTAACTTAGTGCATTGTCAACATGTTCTCTGCTCACAAACTGGTACAAATAATAACCTTTGTATGTTAACTTCCTCTTTAATTTGATTCGAATTAATTGGTCTCTATTTGAACATCTTGGTAATGCTGTCACAGTTTCTGCAATGTTTGATGGTACACATACAACTGGACCATGGACTGCATTCTGACCTCCTTTCGGTAATGCTATCATCTTCATGAATGCCACATTAATTGCAATAAGATGCTCCTCTAAAACATTCAAACAAGCTAATTCCTGTGGAATGTCAACCAGTTCCATATTATTTACCCATGCTTCCACTGGTACTTTGCTCTGGAGCAATTTCCTGTGACATGTGTAACATCCATAAACAAGCCCTGCTAGATTTGGAAACAAGACAGTCATGATTTCCACACTCTTTATTGCACACACATTTGTGACAGGCTCTGCGAAAATGAGTCGCTTCTCGCACAGCTCATTTCCACGTACAGGGTTGTTGAAAGTTCGGAGGGTGAAAAAATGACTGGAAAATCGATTTTCGGATTTCGTTTGATATTGCTTCTTTGCTATCCATATTTTTAGGAGTATTGATTAGAATTGTCATTTTTGGACTATAAAGTGGAATAAATGAGTATTTTTGTGGACTGCTTTGTTTCAATTTGTCCATTGTTTTCGTAACAAAGCGCTGTGAAAGTGCTGTTTTGACGCGTATTTTTCTTGACAACAACTCACACCCCTACATACAAAAATGGTACGGTCTGAAAGCTGTGACCTTTCTCTGTCTGAATTCTAACAAAACACGGGTCAAAGGCTCTATGCAAATAAGTTATGGAATGTTTTATGCAAGTAAACAATTCCCTGTTTCTTTGCTGCTTGTATCCAAGGTCGAGTCACGTATGTGAAATACCTCCATTCAATTGGATAAAACGCTCAACTCGCCAAATCGCGCATGCGCACTGTTCATGTTGTCATTCTGACTGCAGTAGCCGGACGCCGCCATTTTTATGCCGATTTGTGAAGTAAAACCGTCGTTTTTGCCCTGTATTTTTTCGTTTTGGAGGCGTTATCAGTGCGTGAAGTTGTAGCAGACATGGCAGATCAAAATCGGCAGTTTGCCGAGGCCATGAATGACTTGCGTAGCGCAAATCTTCTGGGTAGAGAGCGTAGTCTCATCGAGGGTTTGGTGGAAGAATACTTCGCTTCGCCAAACCGAAACACACACTGCCGCGATTTTGAGGACGACTCGTCCTCTGAATGTGATGACATGTCTGACGAAGATCAGGACCCGGAGCCAGTCAAATGAAGAACCTGATCCTGAGGAAGAACAGTTCGATCAGCCTCTAATAACCCTAGGGAACGTTGGCCAACCGGACGAAGAGGATGATGAGGGTGCCAACGATGACGATCATCGAAGGAAAGCTTCAGGTTTTCGCTGTCGCTGTGAGCTGAATGACGGAAGTCCATGCTCAACCCGATACTCTGTTGAAGATTTCGTCCATTCCCGCTACGAAATGTCAGAGCTTACTAAAGGTAGGCCTATGTAATTTTTATAGTGTGTTTAAATGGGGGGAAAAGGCCACCTGGCAGTGGAAGGCCAAAATTTTCTTTAATTTTATCTTAGGCCTAGTTCAAATGAATCCAGTTCAATTTAACCATAACCTCTGGGCCTAGACCCTAGGCCTATACCTGAAAAGTCGAGGCGTACACTGATCACTAGTCAGAGCTACTTGGCCTGCATTACAAACTATTAGGCCCTAACAAGTTTCTGTCAACTTTCTTGTTTTCTTCAGCTGAAAAGGATATGCTTATTCTTGGGCAAATCCGATGTTTGTCAAACAGTGACAGACTCCCAGCATCGTCCAAGCACAAGGCCCAGTCGGAGCGTCAGTACCGGAGATCCTCCTACATGCATCATGGGATGCCTATCTGCAGACAGACTTTCCTCTTCCTTCATGAGTAAGTGTTTGTAATTATACTACATTTGGCATATTTCCTAATTGTTTAGTCATTTTATGAGGAAGGTCAGACAACTTGACTGTTTGCCAAATCAATTGGAGACACGTTGTCTGTTACGACAAGTCGTTCTGTTCAGATTGGTCACACTTACACAAGGTGCGACGATGCGCACATATGCTTGACTTGTTCATTCTCAATCCACCTTGACTCCGTATGCAAGTTTTGGATTATTAATAATTACAGTGCTTTAAAAAATATACAGAACAAGTCTAGCAGCTTCAGTGTATGGTTGAAGGATGTTTTTTCATAATGGAAATAAAGTCGAAGAACTAGTCTAGCAGCCATCGTGCATGGTTCGGAGGATTTTTTTTAATTCCTTTTTATTTCATGTCTTTTAATTTTGTAAACATTGAGCAATCAAAGCACAAAGTACAAAGTGTGTCTGGCCGAATGCATGCGGCCAGTTGTCCAACATTTGTATGGAGTGTTTCTGTCTATGTGATATAATTTTTTTTCTTTCACTGCAATTATTTTTCAGCATGAGCATCAACAAGTTGACTGCTCTTTCAAAGCACTACAGCGAGAATGGCTGTGTTGCGAGGAAGCACAAAAACCGAGGAGCAGTGTTTCAAAACCATCTATGTTTTGATGACCGTCTTCGAGCACAGACCTTCATTATAAACTATGCGGAAGTCAACGCCATCTCTCTACCTGGCCGTATTCCAGGTTATGCACGCGATGACATCCGCTTGCTGCCATCTCACGAAACGAAGGCTAATGTCTGGAGAAAGTACAAGGCTGCCATGAATGAGTCGGGTAAGCCTGACATGCTGAACCAAAGCTATGATTCATAAAATGAATTTTAACACTTTTGTTTGAGACATTTTAATAATAATCGGTGAAAGGATACACATAAAATGTAATCACAAATTATCAGAACAAAATAAGGTATATTACATAATCCATGAAACTGGTAGAAAGGAAAACATGAATTGTTCTGTGATAGAAGCCTATAACTACCCGTCACACCCAAATCATGCCACGACGTAGCAGAGCCACATAATAAGTTTATGTGAAAGATATCTGTACATTTATGTATCACACAAACTTAACAGTTTCAGTGCCTTATATTTTTTGCAGAGTTTAGAGCCATCGGTAATTAGTCCACCTTAAGAAAGCTGTGGAACATGGTTTGCCCGTTCATCGTATGCTGTAAGCCGATGTCAGATGTTTGCTGGGTATGCCAGCGCAACAATAGTCTCCTCTACAAATCAGCCAATGCTACTGATGCAGAGAAATCTGACCGATGCAGGGCTCAACAAGAACATCTGGAGAAGGTGGCCATGGAACGAGCTCTGTACAGGCAGCAGTCAGAATCAGCCAAGTCAGCAGCAGAGCAGCACGGCATCAGAGGTCCAGGCAGAAATGCACCATGTAGTCGAGAAATGGACATGCACTATTCCTTCGACTTCGCACAGCAGGTGCATTATCCCTCTGACCCATTTCAGCCCGGGCCTGTGTACTTTTTGACGGGGAGGAAATGTGGCATATTTGGTGTGCATTGCGAAGGAGTGTCAAGACAGGTGAACTACCTAGTGGATGAAGCGGTGTCCATATCCAAGGGCAGCAGTGCTGTTATTAGTTTTCTGCACCACTACTTCTCCAGCTATGGTCTCGGGGAGACCAAAGTGCACCTTCACTGCGATAACTGCAGCGGACAAAATAAGAACCGCATCATTATGTGGTACATCCTGTGGAGGTGCATACATGGCCTTCATAGGTCAGTGGAGCTCCATTTCATGGTCGTCGGCCACACTAAGTTTGCCCCCGACTGGTGTTTTGGTCTTTTAAAGCAGCGGTATAGGAGAACACCGGTATCAAGCTTGTCGTTACTGAGAGCACGCCATCAGGAATTAACATTCCTCAGCTAGTAGGTGATGAAGCAGGCAACATCAGCGTACACCAGTACGACTGGCAAGATTTCCTTGCCCCCTACTTCAAGCCCCTGACTGGAATCAAGAGTCTTCAACACTTCCGGTTAGTTGTAAGAAATGTTCATTTGCAAGGGATCATCCATTTTTCCCATCATTTTCACAAGAGTGCAAAACTTACTCTTTTAGCTGACACCCCCTTCCTCCAAAGAGTATGCAATAAAAGGATGATGTGTACAGTGGCGTTTAACTTTGACCAAAAACGCACACGTTTTATCCCCCTGCCCCGAGCATTTGTTTTGTATGCTTGTAAAAATACACACAAAATGGATGACCCATAAACAAATCCAATAAACAAATGATAATGTTTCATTGTTTGTTTTTCTACAGCTTTTCGTCAGATGAGCCTGGGGTGGTGTATGTCCGGAAGACTCTGAGTGACCCCGAGTCGTCACTTCAGCTGCTCAAGTCCATTGACAGGCTACCTCCAGCGGAGTTACCCCACCAACAAATCCCACCCGGCCTGGATGCAAACAGGAAGTGGTACCTGTTTCAGAAAATCAGAGAGTTTTGTAGTGTGGCAACAAGAGACATCACATGCCCTCAACCTGATGTTCCCAAGCCTTGACATTGTTTTGTTATAATCAACAACGCCCCACATCAGGATATCGATGCCAAGGGTTTAACTTGATGTTGCGGTTTAAACCAATGCAATTATAACTTACTGTATGCTGATGGTGGCCTGAAATTGAGAAAATGTAGCAGAGATGACAGAAGCAGCAAATTCATTCCAAATGGGTGTTGTTGTAAGGAATATGGTGTATTTTTGTCAGCGTTTTGATGAAGTGACAAATCGCATTACATAATGTCGGAATGCTTTTATGACAACAGAGACATTCTGAAGTTTGCATATGGGATTCATTGCTTAGTCAAAATGGTGATGATTTGTAGACGTGAGGCAGGAAAGAAAGAGATTACTTCAGTAGGTGAAGACTACAAATGGAGTCTACATGTACATGTAGCGTACATGTACATGTGTTTAATTTAGCTACCATACAGTATTATAGTGAATTTTATAGGCCTATTCTTCATTTCTTGCAATGCATTTGAATGCACTTGCTGTTTCATGTACTGATGAATTTGTTTTAAATGAATTTATTTTAAATTGATTTATGTCATAGCAGTTTTTTGGGAAAATAACTCCATTTTGGCCGGAATTTGGCAAACACACCTTTTCAAGTATAGGTCACTTCATAAAGTTGGGTTCAACAATTTTGTAAAGTTCCTTCAGTGAATGAAAATTAAAATTGATGAAGTGCCTTCAGTGATTCAGGATCAAACCTTTGTGTCTATTGTGTGTTTATTCCCGAGCCTCATTCCTCTTTTTGTTTTAATTTACTTCATTATTCAAATTATGCAAATGAGCTCTGTTTGAATGAATTTTCCAACTACTTCAATGCAGACTAGATGACAACTTAATAATAAAAGACTCCTGAAAATTTGAACACTGTAGCAATTAAGGAACACAGTGGTAACTATGGAAATATGAAGATAGCTCTCCTCTAACTGTGGAAAATGCGATCACCATCTTTAAGGGATGTTTTCTCCAATAAGGTTATGTGCTGATCGAGAAAGTTGCAGGTTCTTTTTTTTCAAATGTGATAACTCGTGAAGCGAACGTCACATGGGTTTCAAACATACATCAAAATAAAGCTTAGAGCATGCCCTTTCCAACCATATAATAAGCTCTGATCAAGATTTTCCCCCAATGTGACTCATTTTCGCAGAGCCCGTCACATTTATGTAAGTATTTGTCAGATATACAATCAGCACTGCTATACTTGTCTTTATTGCATCTGATGACTTGCTTTTTAAACCAAAGTTTCAGACACACTGCAGCACAGACATACTCAGGTCCTGTTGACACTTCATTCCTCCATTCTTCATGATGCTTGCATGCTTTCTATTTTTTCTTCTTTGTTTTAGATTCCTCTGCTTCATTTTCTTCCGGTATTTTGCATTATGACGATATTTGGTTTTCTGATTTTTTATCAAATTCACTTTGTATACTTGATTACTCCAATACTTTCTCTTTAAAGACTGAATAACTGCATTTCTATATACTTGATTGCTGTGATATTTATTCTTTGCATGATAAATTGTTTTTAGTCTATATGCAATATCTTTTTTGTACTATAAATCTTATATTGTCTGTGGTCACTTTCCTCATGATACTTGTTTTTTTGTGGTGTTAACCTTTCTTTCCCTGTATTCACTATCCTCATGATACTTGCTTTTTGTGGTGTTAACCTTTCTTTCTCTGTATACACTGTCCTCATGATACTTGTTTTTTGTGGTGTTAACCTTTCTTTCCCTGTATTCACTATCCTCATGATTCTTGCTTTTTGTGGTGTTAACCATTCTTTCCCTGTATACACTATCCTCATGATACTTGTTTTTTGTGGTGTTAACCTTTCTTTCCCTGTATACACTATCCTCATGATACATTATTTTGGTAGTGTTAACCTTTTGTTCTCTGTATTCACTATCCTCGTGGTACTTGCTTTTTGTGGTGCTAACCTTTCTTTCTCTGTATACACTATCATCATGATACTTGCGTTTTGTGACTTTCAGCTGTCTTTCTCTAAATGCAATATCTTCATGATATTTCCCATTCAACAATTTCTTTATCTCAGCACCGTTTTCTTTATATCTGTTTTTCTCATAATTAAGTCTACTTTCTCTGAAATCTTTACATTTTGAATATTTCTGTCTTTTTGCATATTTCTCGTTTTCCCTGTATGTATTCTTTCCATCTGATTTTGGAGTCAATTTTGTTTGATGGTACTTTTCTCGTTTTTTTTCTCTTTCTATTTTATTCTTAAGTCTCCAATTCACACGTTTACGTTTATTATTTCCCTTCTTTTTGGAATGTGTTGCTGTGCCTTTTTTCTTAACATCACATTGATGACTTGCATCATGTCTGTTTATAGAATCTTCAAACAAGAACTCACTATTACTACAGCTTGCGGATATATCATTTGTTTCAGTTATTGGAAGCTCGTGAACATTCAAAACCAAATCATAATGAACTTCATTTCTATGATACAGATAAATTCCACAATGTGGCAATCTATCACTATTGCTGAATGAACGACAAAACACGTACCACTTAGTGATATCACTATATGTGTAAACATCAACACCAAGCATGTCAGCCACTGCCATGATTTCTACCTCAGTAGCCCATGTTCCACTATCAAAAATCTTTTGTCTTATCACATGTCTCTCACCGTAAGGTAACCTTCTCTTAAGAAAGGATTGAAACTTTCTCCATTCATCAACAAGTGATTGACAGTTAGGGTTCTAAATAGCAAGTGATTTGCCTCGGTTCCTGATATAGCACAATAAATGGCTCTAAAGAAACAATTGCCATCACCTTTTATCTTCTTCACAGTGTCAGGTCTTCCCATATTCTCACATGTCTTGGACACATTACCATGCAACGAGATATTGACGATATGAAATTTTAGACAAAGTGCACTCTTTATTTCTTTAGATAGAGGCAAAAAATTCATTGTAACTGGTTCAATAACTTCTACGACTTGTATGTCACTGTCATCCGTTTCTTTGATTTGGGATGTATTACTTTCTATCGCCTCAATCAAGCATTCATACTTCACGTCTGGTGCTGTACTACTAAAACAAGCCCTATCAGAAATCCCAATGTTTTCATGTCTATGAATTCTCGCATGATCACTAACCAAAACATTAACGCCTGTAATTTCAAATTGCTCAGTATAAGGCAAATTCATAGAATGACCAAGTTCAGTGCAATACCTGTGCACACCTTGCCATGATGCAACGCATTTCAGCAAACTTCTTCCTTCACTGCTTTGCAAGCCATTGTGATTTCTAGAATGTGCTACTGTGGAAACATAAAAAGCACGCAGAATATTTCTGAAGTGTCTGCTCAGATGCATCTCTCAATGACACCATATTGAATTCAGACAGATTAAATTCTTCTCCAAAAGTACCACACACAGATTCATCATACTTCATGTTAAAATGTTGACTAAAAAAATCAACTTCATCAGGCAACTCATTGATCAACAAATACTCATACATCACTGTAGAACTATTTGATAGATAGGTATACAACTGATTGCCAGTATTCAATACCAAATCCATATCAAGAGAACACCATTCATTCATCATCTTCATGTGACTATAGAGCACTGCACACAGACTGTTAGTGTAGCCTGAAAAATGAGCACGCTACCTAATTGAAAAAAAATACTGAAGAGTTTGGGGAACTCACTTGCAAAGAAAACTATAGATCGAGTGTGGGACAAGTCGCGAGGAGAGAATTTCAATAAATAGGGACAGACAACCGTGTTTAAATCCAAAAAGAGCGAAACCAAATTTAATGCAAAAAATATCATCCAGACTGACCAGATCTCTTCTCACTGGCAGTACACAAAAAAAGAGGTGAGACTAAGAAAGGTAAGAAAGTAAGAAAGCGAGAGAGAAAGAGAGTAAGAGAGTAAAAGAGTAAGAAAGCAGGAAAGGAAGAAATTAAGACAGACCAACTATAAAAATGAGGTAAGACCAACAAGACCAATAATAAAAAATGATGTAAGACCAACAAGACCAATAATAAAAAATGATGTAAGGCAAGACCCTCAAGACCAACACAGTATAAAAATCCGGTTACAGGCCAAAAACAACAACTTCAACAACCTGCAAATAAAGATAAAATTATAGAACACAATAAGTATTTTCGCTCAATAGCACAAGGGTAAATGTCAGCAATAACACTATAGAAAAAAACTAAATCAACCCTCTTGTGAATACTTGGCTCTAACCACATTGCCTATTCCCAACAGGATTAACCAACCATGGTCCACACAAAAACAACCCTTTTCCCTGTGAATATCTAATGAGCTGATAAGCTCAGTGGCTCAGGTCTACACCTCCCAAATCACTGGAGTGAAACCAGCTGGTGGTACTAAGTAAACTTCCACCAGTCCTCCTACATGTAGGTTATGTAGTACATGTACATCATACATACGCCTACAGTGGTGTACGTCCACTAAATTACTACAGTACTACAGGGACTAGAGGCAAGTCTAAACATAAGGAACACAGTCTCCATTGTCTATAACTTCCTGTGTGGCTACTGTCCAAGAACAAAGTACTGAGCAAAGAGACCATAGCTCTCCCATGAGATGGCACAAATACAAAAATCAATGCAAGGGAAAAAGTACGCCAGTACACAAATGCATCGAAAGCATCTAACTTAAAAGTATCGAAACTTTCAACTAAGGTCAAACAAATAAAAAAACACAATCTTGTCTCAACACAAGTCAACTATCTCTAACTCCAAAGAAACTGAGAAACTGGAAAATGACATAAGCAACATAAAAACCAATCAAAGTAAAAGTAAATTCAACTATACTACAATGCCATCTATTTCAAGACATGCCAATCAAATCATGAGATCAATCCCAGGTCTGCTCAATTCCATAAAGGGAAACGAGGGAAAATAAAACGACTATAAATCTGATCACACTTCCAGTCCTTGGGAAAACCTACATGCATGTCAAAAAATCAAGACAAAACCAAGCAAAAGAGGGCTTGAGAAAAAATACAATGAAAATACAATACAATAAATCCTTAAATCCTAATCTGGCGATTTACAATTATACAGTAATAAAGATAACTTACCAAGGGTAGACCAGACCAAATCGAAAGGGCAGTAACTAGACTGAATTGGAGTAGGGATAGCGCGTGTGGTTCACTCCACTGCCGGTCTGCAAAGTGACTCTACACTACAGTAGTTAAGCAGGAAATACACAGGGCTGGGGCTGGAGAACAAGGGGGCTACTGTCCTTAAGTGCTAATTATGCGCGTAATAAAGACATTACTTTACCAGTAGGAGTGGGGGTTTTCTAAAAGCAATTCAAAATCCAGAGGGGGTATTTACTATTTTAACTTATGCTGCAAGGATATTAAAAAACAACTAACAACTAAGTGGCCATGCCACACTCGCGCCTTCTAAACTCGTTGCTGTCCTCAGCAACTGTAAAACTAGAGAACGGAGGAGTTGGAGTGGGGACTTTCTTCAGGGAACACCGCCTACAGGAATGGATGTAGCTCCTGATCTCGGGATGCATCTCTGGCCAGAAGTAGCGATCCTTGGCGTGCTGCAGGGTCTTCTCCAGACCCATGTGTCCCATGGAGTCATGGATATGCTGGAGGATCTGGATCCTCATCACCTTCGGCAGCACCAGCAGAAATCGTCTGCCATCCTCACCCTTCCGGTAGACGAGTAGGTCATCCTTCACTGCCAAGCGGTTCCAAGAGTGAAGCAGCTTCTTCACCATGGCGGACTCCTTTCCAGCTTGCCTCCTACTTAATCTTCTGGACTGCGTTAACTTCAGTTGAAGGACACGACTTATGTCAGGATCACTCTGCTGTGCGTCTTGAAGTCTAGCGCTCTTCTGCGTTACCCTTGTCCCAGCCGGTAGCTCGTCTCCGCTACATCCAGGGACATCTTCTCCTGGTGATGCAACTTCCACATCTGCTGGTTGGGATGGATGGCTCTCCGAACTCTCAACAGTCTGGTGCAACTCAAATGTGAGCGCACGACCCACAGACTGTGTAAGAGTGGCGACCTTCGCACTATACCCTTTGCCATCTCTACTCCTCTTCCATTTCCTCCCTCTGCATTTGCCACCGTTTGGCCCCGTCACTGTTACAGCTTTACGGCCCTTATTCGAGATCTGGTATACAAACTCCACAATCTCGTTGTCGTCCAGACTCCTGAAGCCGTCCATTTTAATGGTGGAGTGATAAACAAAGATGTCTGCGCTGTCATCGTCAGGCGTCACGAAACCATAGCCTTTGGAGATGTCGAACCACTTACATCTGCCGCGACATAGCTTGCCCTCCTTGGCTGAGGAAGATGCCGGAAACTGCTGGGCTAGGTCTGCTCCTCCTACCGCCTTGGTGTTGCTACGTGGGTGTTCATGGGATGGGCACTCACTGGTTGAACCCGCCGGTTGCCCTACAACGGCAGGTTTTGCTCGTTTAACGGAGCCTCAGCTGCCATCTGGTGGATCTGGAGTTGAATCGGTGGGGCGACTTGCTGAACACGGGCTGGTGAGCTGGATGTCATCATGGGCTGGTTGACGTGGTTCGGTGGTCGTTGTCCCCCGGGGCAATTCCTCGCGAGGTGGCTCCTTCTCCCGCAGGTGAAGCACCCTGTGTATGGTGGCTTTTGGCGTTGCTGAGCTGTGATCTGAGGCCTGAAAACTGCCGCCTCGAGTCGAGCCAAGCGCTGCCTTTGCTGTCCCAAGACCTCAATCTGCTCCCGGTGCATGACCTTCATCTCGCCCAACTGCTGGGTTAGCAGCTGCTGCAGGCTAGGGGATACGGTGTCGATGGGTGCGGATCGGGATGGAGTAGCAACCTCCTTCACAGGTACCACTGACTTCATGGCTTCCTCCTTGGCCTTGAAGATGAACTGGAGGTCCTGCATCCAGTTCTCTAGGCAGTGACCATGCTTCTCCTTCACCATCGTCGGCTGCCTCTCTCCTGGTACTGGCGGGATGGGGTCGAACTCAGCAAGCAGGCTTTGGGTCACCATCGCAGCTGATGTCTCCGGTACCTGGCAGGCACCACCATCTTTGGTGTCTCAGCCCCTGCTCATGATCCGCCTCCAAAACTTAAATACTGTGTTGGCCTTGAAAAAAAAACTATACTATCCCTATTTATAAAAATAAAAAAAACCTGGCTAAGTTCTATACGAAAATAAGTCCCACTGCCCGGATTCTCCACCAAAAAAATAGAAAGGGGGAAAAAATGTAGCCTGAAAAATGAGCACGCTACCTAATTGAAAAAAAATACTGAAGAGTTTGGGGAACTCACTTGCAAAGAAAACTATAGATCGAGTGTGGGACAAGTCGCGAGGAGAGAATTTCAATAAATAGGGACAGACAACCGTGTTTAAATCCAAAAAGAGCGAAACCAAATTTAATGCAAAAAATATCATCCAGACTGACCAGATCTCTTCTCACTGGCAGTACACAAAAAAAGAGGTGAGACTAAGAAAGGTAAGAAAGTAAGAAAGCGAGAGAGAAAGAGAGTAAGAGAGTAAAAGAGTAAGAAAGCAGGAAAGGAAGAAATTAAGACAGACCAACTATAAAAATGAGGTAAGACCAACAAGACCAATAATAAAAAATGATGTAAGACCAACAAGACCAATAATAAAAAATGATGTAAGGCAAGACCCTCAAGACCAACACAGTATAAAAATCCGGTTACAGGCCAAAAACAACAACTTCAACAACCTGCAAATAAAGATAAAATTATAGAACACAATAAGTATTTTCGCTCAATAGCACAAGGGTAAATGTCAGCAATAACACTATAGAAAAAAACTAAATCAACCCTCTTGTGAATACTTGGCTCTAACCACATTGCCTATTCCCAACAGGATTAACCAACCATGGTCCACACAAAAACAACCCTTTTCCCTGTGAATATCTAATGAGCTGATAAGCTCAGTGGCTCAGGTCTACACCTCCCAAATCACTGGAGTGAAACCAGCTGGTGGTACTAAGTAAACTTCCACCAGTCCTCCTACATGTAGGTTATGTAGTACATGTACATCATACATACGCCTACAGTGGTGTACGTCCACTAAATTACTACAGTACTACAGGGACTAGAGGCAAGTCTAAACATAAGGAACACAGTCTCCATTGTCTATAACTTCCTGTGTGGCTACTGTCCAAGAACAAAGTACTGAGCAAAGAGACCATAGCTCTCCCATGAGATGGCACAAATACAAAAATCAATGCAAGGGAAAAAGTACGCCAGTACACAAATGCATCGAAAGCATCTAACTTAAAAGTATCGAAACTTTCAACTAAGGTCAAACAAATAAAAAAACACAATCTTGTCTCAACACAAGTCAACTATCTCTAACTCCAAAGAAACTGAGAAACTGGAAAATGACATAAGCAACATAAAAACCAATCAAAGTAAAAGTAAATTCAACTATACTACAATGCCATCTATTTCAAGACATGCCAATCAAATCATGAGATCAATCCCAGGTCTGCTCAATTCCATAAAGGGAAACGAGGGAAAATAAAACGACTATAAATCTGATCACACTTCCAGTCCTTGGGAAAACCTACATGCATGTCAAAAAATCAAGACAAAACCAAGCAAAAGAGGGCTTGAGAAAAAATACAATGAAAATACAATACAATAAATCCTTAAATCCTAATCTGGCGATTTACAATTATACAGTAATAAAGATAACTTACCAAGGGTAGACCAGACCAAATCGAAAGGGCAGTAACTAGACTGAATTGGAGTAGGGATAGCGCGTGTGGTTCACTCCACTGCCGGTCTGCAAAGTGACTCTACACTACAGTAGTTAAGCAGGAAATACACAGGGCTGGGGCTGGAGAACAAGGGGGCTACTGTCCTTAAGTGCTAATTATGCGCGTAATAAAGACATTACTTTACCAGTAGGAGTGGGGGTTTTCTAAAAGCAATTCAAAATCCAGAGGGGGTATTTACTATTTTAACTTATGCTGCAAGGATATTAAAAAACAACTAACAACTAAGTGGCCATGCCACATTAGCAACACACTGCTTTCCACTATTGTTCCCAAACTTATGATGACCTTGATGAAAAGTACCTTGAACAACTGTCTTAACCTTGTCCTCCTGTGTATTTTGAGTACTTGATTCACTGCATACAATTGTAGTTTTAGACACTTTAAGTTTGGGTATCTCGTATGATTTACTTCGGAGTGACAAGACTCTTTGTTTTTTGGTGATAGTTGCATCTTCAGAACAATTTTCAGCCAACGCCTTTCTTTTCAATTGAACTTTCTCTTTAACCTCAGACAGCACTTCCTTTGTTCTTTTTCTCAGTCCGTATCGTGGTTTATTGTCAGTTTCTAAACTTACTGAACTTGTTGCACTGTTCCCTTTAGCTTTTTTACACTTCACATTTTTGCTGCTATCCTCATTACCATCACTCTTTTCTACAGCATTAACAGCTTTCTTACTCCTTAAAGAATAGCCTCCAGTTTGTTTCAGAATCTTTCTACCACCTGTTACATACATCATATCTGCACACTGCTTTATCTCACCATGTATTACACCATCTTTCTTGTCATCTTCAATAAGATATGCTAGCTCAGTGTTGACCGATTCATCTTGGATTTCAAGGTCACTCATCACTAGCATCTCATACCGGTTGGCATCTGTGGGAATTCCAAGATCACACATCAAAGATTGACTGTAATTACCCTGTCCACATTTAGCACACATCCATGATACTGGTTTGCTTGCTAAGATATGCTCAATATTTGCAAAACCGATACAGTTGACATGATAACAAATGTTACACCCTTAATTCACATGTCACAGTTCTTTCCAAAGGTCTTGATGCTTGATCACATAGCCAACACTTTCTAGCATCTTGATCAACTATTTGTCTGCTATCAACTGTCTGACAACACTGCAGTTCAACAGGTTTCACCTTATCATCACACAGCACTTCATTAATTCTACCTTCCATCTCTCCTGCAGTCTCGTTGTCTCTTCTTGTACGACCAAGTGTGGTTTCCTTCAGCATTTCCTGTATTTGTCTATCTTTTGTCAGCTCATTTGATTTAACACCTTTGCTGTCATTATACACCATACAATTGCCTGCCTTTTTTGTCCACCATGCACGTCTCAGTACCGTGTAGCCAGTTGTCCAATACCATTGAGCCCTTCTCTGCTGCTGATGCTTCCATCTGTTCGACTTGTCAATAACGTTACTCTTCAATGGACATGGACACTTCTGCTTTGATGCAACTCTAAATACCACTCTCACCTGGTGCTTGCTCATCTTGCTCTTACGTCTCACCATATGGGTTATCTCATGGCTCCTCTTATGTCTACGACTTACTTCATGCCTTCTTGGATGATGTCCCATCTTACGACCTGTGTTATGACTCCTATGGTGTATGTCATGGCTTCTCTGCTGTCTCACCTCACAACTCCTGCAATAAATCTCATGCCTCACCTTATGACTTGCCCAGTTGCTCATTGCATGTCTTCCCTCGACTCTCATCAGACAGCTTTTCTTCTGGCTCATCTCCGGGATTTTCATTTGGCTCTTTTTTTCACTTTTCTTATTACACTTTTATGACTCAGAACAATATCAATCCACATGGATTGGTCATTCAACAACTCAAGGCATTTTATCTCAAGGCATTTCATCTCATGGCATTTCATCTCATGGCATTTCATCTCAAGGCATTTCATCTTCATTAAATTGCTGCTCCTGATAGCAGGCACAAGTGCCTGGTTCTCAGCAGCGTCCTCAAGCAAGGGAGCTCGAGTCACAAGCCCGAGGGCTTGAGTGGAAAAGGAAAGGAAAGGGGAATAGAAGGCAAGTGAACGGACATGAGAAGGAGATGAAGAATATGAGCTGAGGTAGGAAAGGTTAGAAAGATGAGAAAGAAACGTGCATCTGTTGGAGGAAGCAGGCATTCCTCCAGGCAGCTTCTCCCAGGTCTCCTTTAGGAACATCTTGTGGCTTGGCATTTTACCTGCAAACAAATCACAAGAAAAAATACAAATATTTTACTTCTCAGTGCTCTGTACACCATTGTCAAAACTTGTCGGGCTGATTCAAAATACTGTTCCATGGTTGCCTTGCAACATTTTCATTGTGGAACTTTTTTGTTAATGCCTGATTGTATTCAAAATGTATAACAGTGCCCATACAACACACAGTTGCTTATTTAGAAAATATGTCTTGTTTACCACTCATTGTTTGATTTCATCTATGACTTTTGCTTTTGTTTTCTGTTTATGTGGATTTCTTTATTTTATTTCAAAAAGGGTAAACAAAACAAAAGTATATTGGATGTGCTCATTTGATTGCCAAAACATTCATACATTAATGAGTAAGTTACGTTTTAGTTCAATATTGTCTTATACAGTGATGTGACTGTGTGGTACAAAGGAAAACCAGTTGAGAAAAATTCATATCTATAGCGGTAAAAGCACACAACTATGTTTCTTCCAAATGACATGATAATCAATCATCAATCTGCTGGTCAGGGGGAAAGGTTGATTCCTATATCATTCACATCCATCATTTTAATGCACTAAGAATAAACAAAATACATTTGTATCTACAGGGTAAGATGTATCAAAAACATTGTTTATATCCAGCAACAGTGAAATGCTGTTGAGCAATTACAGGCATACTTTATTGTGTCAATTTAACTTTCAGTTCAATCTTCAATATGCATGTTCCATGAAATAGAAAACAAATAGACAGAGATGATTGTCGCTTATGTTGATCTTTAATTTTATTCACAGTAATCTGTACATTAACTTACAAAAGCAATAAGTCCCTCTTTATACTCATGTACATTTGTATAAATACATAAAACAAGAGGTCTCAGGTATAAAAATCCAGTCCAGTCAAAGTTTTCATTGCAATATTTTCAATTTGTTCAATTGCTAAACAGCCCATGTTTACATTTATTTGTTTGACTTGAAGCTGAATCCACTTAGTTTGATTTCCAAGCTGCTGTATCCTGGTTTACAACAATTGGTTGTTTGCATCCAAAAGAAAGCTGGGGTGTAATCCTTGGAGACAGACAGCAGTTAATAGTTGAATGCTTCTGGCTGGCGCCCCACCTCAGCAAACAAGTTGACTCTTCGGGATGACTGGCATCTAACTTAGGGCTAGGTAACTCAGATGGTAAAGCACTGATACAATGCAAATCCAGAGGTCTCACAATCAGATTCATATCCTGGTCCAGTTATCTTTGCCATTTTGTTTAATAGTTCCACTTGTTCAAAGCAAAACTGTTTCAATAATTTAAAATTCAATTGTATCAAGTAAATATCAGGATTTAAACACTAATAATAACTAATTCTGCAAGGGCCTACACAAGGACAATTTCCAAGTACACTCACTCCATTAATAAAAAAAATGTGGTTGGAAAGGTACCAAATTATAGTACACTATAGCCTCTGAAATCAGTCCTACGTGTATGTGCTCAAGTCAGCTTCTGAAGATCAACCACACAGTCACATTGTCTTAAGCATGCTACATGTGCTGCAACTCCACACAATTTCAAATTTTGCAATTACTGTACATACAATGCAGAATACCAGTATGAGGATACCAATCCCTGTGATATCACATTGTAAACAAAAAATACACTTGGCCTTGCTTTACCTTATTTCAGTTTCTAAAAAGAAAAACTTAAATAAATCAGACCAGAGACAGAAAAAAAACCACTGAAAAAATGTAATGCCAGCATAGAAAAATATCAGCTTTTAATATCAGACATCATTAGCTTTGCGCACGACAACTATGCTAACAAGTAAACATCCTTTTTATAAATTAAAGTATAGTGTACGTATTGTACTACTATTGTATTGCTATGGACTAGTAAAGTAGTATAGGTAGTGTAGTGGTACTAAAAACGACTACGCAACTGGTACGCAGGTTTCTCTCCATGCACAAACATTGGGAACCACGCTGTCACCATTTGAACGGCACATTTTGTCTACAATTGGTTATTTCAACAGCTAATCCATACATAATTCTAAAATTCCGTGACGGTACAAGTACATTTCAAACCTTAGCTAATAAAAATGAAACGAAACAAAATTTTAACAACGTAGAAAAAAATACTTCTACTTTGAAACCCAAACATTTCAAACCTACTTACGGCAGAGTCGTCTCGACATGTTTTCTGAATAGACAGTACCCTTCTACACTGTGCATTACCAACAAGGTTTTGAAGACAGGATTTACGACTGCGTTGTTTTTCCACAAAACTCTTGACGCCGGTAGAGGGCGCTAGTATAAGAAAGTATGTTTGTCAGCTCAATAAGTTTGAGCGAGAATAGGGCCTAGTGCAGTAGCCAGTAGTAGTGATCGAGTGATGGTGCGGTGGCGTTCAACTAAAAGTAATTCACCTCAAAATACTTTCGTCTAATTTCACAGCATGTGGCAATGTCAGAAGACATAGATAATGCTGAGCGATTGAAGCTTCTTCCTTCTGATTTTCACCAAGTTTCCATTCATTTTAACGCACCAATTATTCAATTAAGATGAATTACACATTAGTCACTCGTCACATTGTTATTCTCACTGGTCCGTCTCCGATGAAAGTGCATTCAAATTAAAACTTAGCCGAGGTTTTTTGGGTCCAATTCCAATGACCAGCAACATTAATTTGAGCATACTATTTTTGCCAACGGATTAAGTTGTTCCCCCTTTTCAATCTATTGTGGAAATGGTTTAGAAACACCGTCCGGGGCCAAAATGACATGAAGCAACCGTGACGTCATCAAAATTCTAAAGCACAATATCCTGCAGCCACTGGTCAATCTTCTGGATATTTGTAGGGCAGTTAGCTATTGTGCTGGACATGCAAAATCTAATAGTTGGCACCGATTGAACACTGTTTCGAATAAGTTTTTTTGATATCGTTATTATTATCCCGTAGACTTTATGGACAAAATGTGCGTGCTTTTTGGGGTAGAATTTAAAAAAAAAAACCAGATGCGGAAAAGCGTTATGTTCTGTTAGCCAACAGACATAAATCTCTAGTTAGCTTTTCCGTTCCGAAACGGAAAAGCTATTGTTCTTGTTATGATTTTTTTTTCTTCTTCTTTTTCTTGTGTCAAAAAATCCCATAGACAAAGCACGGGGATTTCCTGACTGGCACTTTTGCCATTGAACAAACTTGGATTTTTTTAAAACTTGGCAAATGCATAGAGCCTATGTTGAGCTAGTGCACAGTTGTCTTTAAAACTTCATGACGTCACCACGTGTCACGTGACAGCGCTTTAAAGGGGCAAATTTAAAACTCAAATAAAAGCAAAAGTACAATTTATTTTGGTTTCAATTTTGCAGTATATCTAAGTTGGGAAAAGGTGTATCCAAAAATTGCCCTCATTTGATCGTGACGTCATCTCATGAATAATAATGAGGTCATGAACTTTTGCGATTTTAACATTCAATTGAGCATATTTGGCCAACGGAGAGAGATTTTTTTCATTTTTTCGTTTATATTGGGGATGTAGTCTAGAAACACCCTCCGGGGCCAAAATGGCATAATGCAATCGTGACGTCATCAAAATGCGTGTTTTTAAAACGCATATTTGTCAAAGGTCAATCGTCTCGAAATTTGGTGGGCATTTAGCTATTGGGCTAGACATTCTAAATCCTGAGTTTGGAAGCAATTGACCATTGTTCAGAATTATTATGATTTTTTGAAAAATATAATGATGTCCCATACACTTTGTGCACAAAATATGCACGTGCGTTTTGGGTTAGGAAGGGAGGTTACGGGTTCGAATCCCGTTGATGTCAATTTTTTTTTTTTTTAAGAGAACCAGATGCGGAAAAGCGTTATGTGCTGTTAGCCAACAGACATAAATCTCTAGTTTTTTCTTCTTCTTTTTTCTGGTCGGAAAAAATCCCATAGACAAAGCACAGGGTTTTTCTCCACGGCACTTTTGCCATTCAACACATTTTGATTTTTTTCAAACTTTGCAAATGCATAGAGCCTATGTTGAGCTATTGCACAGTTGTCTTAAAATTGTCATGACGTCATCATGTGTCACGTGACAGTGCTTTAGAGGGGCAAATTTCAAACTCAAATAAAAGCAAAAAAGCAATTTTGTTTTGTTCCAAGTTTGCACTATCTAAGTTGGGAAAAGGTGTACCCAAAAATTGCCCTCATTTGATCGTGACGTCATCTCATGAATATTAATGAGGTCATGAACTTTTGCGATTTTAACATTCAATTAGGCATATTTGGCCAACGGAGCAAGATTTTTTTCATTTTTTCGTTTATATCTATTGGGGATGTAGTTTTGAAACACCCTCCATGGCCAAAATCCCATGACGCAATCGTGACGTCATAAAAATGCGTGTTTTTAAAACATAAATTTGCCAAAGGTTAATCGTCTCGAAATTCGGTGGGCATTTAGCTATTGTGCTAGACATTCATAATCCTGAGTTTGGAAGCAATCGACCATTGTTATAATTATTATGATTTTTTGAAAAATATAATGAAGTCCCATACACTTTGTGCACAAAATATGCACATGCGTTTTGGGGTAGGAATGGAGGTTACGGGTTCGAACCCCGCTGATGTCAATTTTTTTTTTTCAAATTTTTTTTTTCAAAGGGAACCAGATGCGGAAAAACCTTATGTTCTGTTAGCCAACAGACATAAATCTTCTTCTTTTTCTGGTCGGAATAATCCCATAGACTTTGCACAGGGTTTTTTCTGGAGGGCACTTTTGCCATTGAACACACTTGGATTTTTTTCAAACTTGGCAAATGCATAGAGCCATTGGTGAATTAGTGCACAGTAGTCTTGAAAACATCATGACGTCATCACGTGACAGCACTTTAAAGGGGCAAATTTCACACTCCATTTTAAGCTAAAATGCAATTTCGTTGGGTTTCAATTTTGCACTTTATCTAAGTTGGGAAAAGGTGTATCCAAAAATTGCCCTCATTTGATCGTGACGTCATCTCATGAATATTAATGAGCTCATAAACTTTTAAGATTTTAACATTCAATTGAGCATATTTGGCCAACGGAGCAAGATTTTTTTCATTTTTTCGATTATATCTATTGGGGATGTAGTTTATAAACACCCTCCGGGGCCAAAATGCCATGACGCAATCGTGACGTCATCAAAATGCGTGTTTTTAAAACGCATATTTGCCAAAGGTTAATCGTCTCGAAATTCGGTAGGCAGTTAGCTATTGGGCTAGACATACATCTACCTAAAATGTCTTGCACATTGAGCTAAAAAAAGTGATTAAAATTGTGCCCTGAATTTGTGACTCTAAAAATTTGCCTGTTGTAAATATAAACTTTTAGGACATCTATACAAAAGTCCTATACACCGAGTTGAAAAGGGATGTTCAAATTTAATTTATTATGACCGGAATATATACCCTGGAGAATCAAAACTTTAAATATTGAAAAAAAGAAGAAGTTGTTTTTCCCCCAGGCAAATAAAATATGACACTTAATCTCATAAGGAATAAGATCAAAACAAATTATTGTAAAGTTCATAAAGTGATGTGATAAGTTATAAGAATTGTACCTTCAATAGGGTCCAGTTCAATATCCGTCAAACGTTTCCCAGCTAGTCCCTGTATGTCTCCTCTCTCCATCTTGAGAAGTACCTTCGACAATTTGGCGACTTGGATAGTTGATTCAGGCATGCGGTAATATTCGCGGTGAGTCCTAATGTCATGACCCATGAAGCTTGCTAAGAGATCTAGTTCATTTTCCTGTAAATTAATGATTTGGGAAACTGTTGCTATGTGCTTTCGGAGTTTTGTTGAACGGAGATGTTGTGGTGTTTTTGCTCCACACTTTGATGATAGAACTAATGTGTCCCAATCCTGTCAGATTACTGAAGAGGTATATGTTGTCAACACCTATTCCTGCTTCAGATCTTCGCATCTGTAGTGTGTCTAGGGCTGACTTTATCTGGGCAGTAAAAAGCACGACAACAGTGCGCAAACGCTTGCCCACAATTTCAACTCTCCAGAGCACTTTACATAGGGCTTTCTCTAGAGGAGATAATGCTTCGTCAATAATACAGCTTTCTCCACTGGCACATTTGGCGTAATCTGCTGTGGTCATCTTTGATATCTCACCAGCCCTCTTTCGGTTGAAGACAATTATTTTTGTCAGCAACAGCTCTGCTAATGCTGTCTAAGCTTTTGGTACACTTTGCTTTGGGGCCTGCTGCAGCTCTTTGTGTCTCACTTCTAGCTGATCCTTCAGGTATTTTGATAACTGAACAACATCTTCAGTTAACGGCAGCAACTTCGGATTGTTTCTTGCAGTGTTCTCAAAGCATGATGGCTGACTTCACCCTCCCAATTCAAGCTGTACAGTGAAATCACAGATTTGCAATTCTTCTGCAAGACTTTGTCTCCAGACAAAAGTGCATCTCCTCTGAGAATTTCAGCACAGGACTTCAAGCTGTGGCCAATTTTTAATGCCAAGCTGGGTGTTGTGTACAGGTTTGTGTCTTCTTGAAATCCTGCTGCCCGTCTTGTGGCTTCTAGGACACCGTTAAATTTGTCGGGATGAATTAGATCAGCCAACTGGACTGCATGATCATCAGTTAGTACTCGGTATTCCAAAACCATTCTTGCTATCTCTCTCAAACGCTGTCGGATATATGACTCTTGATCTTTTGAATGACCATGCTTTTTTGTCAGTTTCTCGGCAAACATCATCAAAAGTCGATCAGATCGAACAACTCTACTTATCGCATCGCTTTTCATGCTGGACAATATCTCCTTGGTTCGTTTACTGACACCGGGTATGGTTGGCAACATCATTCTGCTAGCCTGTCTCAACCCAGTTTTCCTCTTCTTTTTAGATGGTTCTTCTGCATCACTTTCCTCACAATCAGTTGCTTGTTTACATTTGTGCTTCCATAAGTCATCTTGTGCAAAATAGCCAAAGCAGGAGGTACAGGGTAAATAGTCCATTGCATCTGCTTTATATGCTGGCCGATATACCACAATGAGGGTACTTTTCCCCTCTCTAAGAACTTCCGCATTGTGGATGAAGTTTCCATAGTTTCTCATGAGTGTTAATTTCTTTGCTCTTTCCTTGGTATTTTTTGTGGCAAGCCACTCTTGAACTTGTGCTTCCTCTTCGTGCATTTTGGAGGCTAAGTGACGAGGCAGCTTCTTTTGTGGAGTCTTGCAGAATGGACAGAACTGTGGCTTATCCCAAGTACGCTTACCCCCAATGTTTGAAGTGGTTAATACTTCGATGTCTGATGAGGGTGAAGTTGAAGATGAAGTTGAACTGGAGACCACAGGGACTTGCTGATCAGGTGAACCTGTAGCTTTAGTCATCAAGCTAACTTCCTCATCTGATTCATCTTCATCCAGATGGTTACTATGATGTTTTGACATGATTGAAGCTCTGGTTTTTGGCCTACTCCTTGTGACTGGCATTGGAAATGACTCCGCAGACAATTCAAATTCACTAGAACTTTCATCAGAGGATTCTGGACAAAATTCTGTGTCAGAATCTGAAGCACTGGCATCAGCATCAGATACACTGTCAGAATGGGCTTGTTGATGATTACCACATCTTGCACTTTGAGTGATTTTTTCTACACTATATTGTCTGGTTGGAAGAGGTATACAGTCGTCAGTTTGTGCTTCATCTGATAATTCTGAAACATGGCTCTCAGAATCAGAAGGATGACTATCTTTGTGCACAAAGGCACTGCTCTGAGTAGGAATAGGATGATCATCTGACTTTGAGCAACTTCCATCACTAGATGTACCCTCAACGTATCTGCCCATTAAGTCCTAAAAAGGGGGGGGGGGAAGGAAATGAGAAAAATGAGTAAAAAGACAATTCCAATTCACTGTGGTGATCTTCACTTTAAAACCACTTAAACAGTAACAAATTACAAGTTATGTCCTTGTTTAGAAGTGTACAAGCTACGTGTATGTATGATGATGTACTCTACACAATTGACAAGTATGAATTGTAAAACTGGAAAAGAAAACATTGACTAAACCGGAACTCGAACCTCAGTACTCTGCCAGCTTTGCATACCAGTGGTCTTCCATCTGAGCTATCCAGCCCTTAGATGGTGGCCCTCCCAAACAGTCATAAATAACTTGTCTTTGCTAGGGTTGGCCTCCAGTCAGAAGCACTCAACCATTAACTGCCGTATATTTCATGGGATCGCAACCTTATTCAGATGCAAAAAACTAATTGCTGTAAACGTGGCAATAGAAGTTCAGGGATCACACAAACTGGATGCAGCTTTTTCAATTTAAGTCAAACAAATGAAGGAGCCAAAGAAATGAAGGATAACTGACTGGGAACTTCCCCGTCAGATGCCTTCATTAGTTTAACTTAAATTGAAAAAGCTACATTCACTTTGGGTGATTCCTGCTGTAGGCAGGTTTACAACAATAAGTTGTTTGCATCTGAATGAAAGCAGGGTGTGATCCCTGGAGATATACGGCAGTTAAGGGTTATAGCTTCTGACTGGCGCCCCACCTCAGCAAAGACTGGTTGACTGTTTGGAAGGCCACCATCTCAGGGCTGGATAGCTCAGATGGAAGAGCACTGGTAAATTAATCCAGAGGACTCGGGTTCGAGTACCTGTCAAGTCAAAGTTTTCTTAGCCAATTTTTCAATTTGTTGAAAAGTTCCAAGTCAGTTTTTCTTTTGTTTGTCCCATTTGCTACTGTAATCAACCGGACAATGTATATCTGTCAAGGCATATGAGGTGCTATGAACATTTGAACATTCTGCACAGGTAAGTTTTTAGTATTTGACACTCAAATCATTAATGTCTCGACCGACAATATTAGTTGAGAAGCTGAAAAACATGAATAGACATAACACAGCTAGTACAGGTGGAGTGATGTCCAAGACTGTATTATTGTTATTATTTTGTGAATAGGTCACTACTATTTAAAATTGGTGAAGCCTTTTTGGAAATGGAGCTGTAGTTTTCTGCTTTTAAGGAGAGTGAACATGGTAAAAGTAAAATTATTTAGAGTTGTAAATACCGGTTTCTGAGATGAGACAAAGTCGGCTACCTTTTCGGTAGTCACTTGATTCCGTGGACTAAAGATAAAAGCAAACAAAAGGACTGTAAATTAAGATTTAGGTGACAAGTTATAACTTATTAATAACAAAATATTATAATGAGCATTACCAAGTAATTTGCCTCATGACATGACAATGGATCAAAATTGGGGTAATCCGAGTGCTGACGTCATGTACAAAGTGATAAAATCATACACCACTACCCTCCTTTCTTTATTCGATTGAAGTCTTTGCTGAAAGTTTAAGTGTCACTTTTATCATTTCTGCTCGTCAAATAACACAAATAATGTGAAGATTTTTGAAGGAGTAGGCCCTATGGTTATGAGTTTATTCACACCTTGATCTTCAGTCCAGTAAATGACAATGATAAGAGGTAACTGTTTTCAACTGGAGCCATCTGTGAAAGAGAAAAGTAGAAAAAAGTTTAAACTTTTTCAAATGATAGCTGATTTCCAATTTTTTTTAAATAACATTAAATGTCAAATGTCATGGTTTAAAACTTTCAAATTAGAATCAAACTCTTTGGATGGATGTGTACACAATTGACAAGCATGGGTGAAACTAATTGCTACTGTAATAAACAGGACAATGTTTATCTGTTAAAGTATATGAGGTGCTATGAACATTTGAACATTCTGCACAGGTAAGTTTTTAGTATTTGACACTCAAATCATTAATGTCTCGACCGACAATATTAGTTGAGAAGCTGAAAACATGAATAAAAATAACACAGCTAGTACAGGTGGAGTGATGTCCAAGACTGTATTATTGATATTATTTTGTGAATAGTGTAACATGTAGGTGGGGTTTTTCCTCACAAAGGGATTAAGCCCTCAATGGGAGGGAGTTTTCCCCAGCCATGGCATTCCTTTTGACTCTCTAGCAGGGGCCAGTAGAGTCCCCATTGTTGGGAAGTTGCTACTTTGTGTGGGAAGGAACTGGGAGGAGGGTTGCTAATTAGCATAATTATTCAAGGGGTATTGGGTTGGGTATAAAACCATGGTGGCAGTGCATGGGCGTTGGCCAGTCACATCTACCACCATGTGAGGAGGTTGGGGCAACTGCTTTCTGTTGAGGGTTCTTCCGTTTTATCATTTCAAGATTGAGTTAAGTATACTCCTTATGTTTGATTGGCAACCCTCAGCCACTTTCTGGTACTTTATTTATTTCATTTCTGCATTTTGAGTGCAGGCCACACCAGCCACTGAACCACCACCTTACTGTACAGGCAGCCGTATATTTTGTCATTTGTCCCCTCTGCTTTCTACTCCCTCCTCTCCTTCTCCTTCCCTGTCCCTTTGCTTTTCCATAGTTTATTTCATGGGGTTTTCTTGTCCAAATCATGTTAGCTTCATCTCCTTCTGTTTATTTATACACTGTATATCGTAATAATTTAACTATTCATAAAAACCCTGGAGGGCCCTCTGGAACTTCCTGTTGCCATGAGTGATGTTTTCTGTAGTTTGACATGCAGTTAGTGCCCGTCTGGGCTACCCCACAAATTGATCTGGTGAGCAACTGCTCCGTCCGTTACAATAGGTCACTACTATTTAAAATTGGTGAAGCCTTTTTGGAAATGGAGCTCTAGTTTTCTGCTTTTAAGGAGAGTACTGAACATGGTAAAAGTAAAATTATTTAGAGTTGTAAATACCAGTTTCTGAGATCAGACAAAGTCGGCTATCTTTTCGGTACAGTCACTTGATTCCGTGGACTAAAGATAAAAGCAAACAAAGGACTGTAAATTAAGATCAAGGTCATATTATATCCTAATCAGGCAATAGCATTGAAATTGTCAAAAATGAGGAAATAGCCAATCACTGACGGCATTGTATACTGCTTTACAGTTTTCCTAGACTGGGTAAAAACTATCTCAGATTACAAGTACTGTATAGACTCTTATCAAATACCCCAAATAGAGAAAGGTCATGCTAGGACCGGCAAGCCAGGCTCTCATATTGTTCTGAAATTAAGATATTTGAGTTTTGTTTCATTGAACATGAAAGAATTACAGACAAATAGTTCTATGGGAGAATATTGCCATCTTTAAGCTTTGATTGAATGGGAATGCCCTGTACTATGTCAGAAGACTCTTTCTTATTATTGAAACCAGGAGACCTTGTTTGGATGTGTACAAGCTCTGTATGACGTAATGTACACAATTGACAAGCATGGGTGAAACTAATTGGTCATGTAATAAACAGGAGAATGTTTATCTGTTAAAGTATAGGAGGTGCTATGAACATTTGAACATTCTGCACAGGTAAGTTTTTAGTATTTGACACTCAAATCATTATTGTCTCGACCGACAATATTAGTTGAGAAGCTGAAAACATGAATAGACATAACACAGCTAGTACAGGTGGAGTGATGTCCAAGACTGTATTATTGATATTATTTTGTGAATAGTTCACTACTATTTAAAATTGGTGAAGCCTTTTTGGAAATGGAGCTCTAGTTTTCTGCTTTTAAGGAGAGTGAACATGGTAAAAGTAAAATTATTTAGAGTTGTAAATACCGGTTTCTGAGATGAGACAAAGTCGGCTACCTTTTTCGGTACAGTCACTTGATTCCGTGGACTAAAGATAAAAGCAAACAAAAGGACTGTAAATTAAGATCAAGGTCATATTATATCCTAATCAGGCAATAGCATTGAAATTGTCAAAAATGAGGAAATAGCCAATCACTGACGGCATTGTATACTGCTTAACACCTTTCCTAGACTGGGCAAAAACTATCTCAGATTACAAGTACTGTATAGACTCTTATCAAATACTCCAAATAGAGAAAGGTCATGCTAGGACCGACAGGCCAGGCTCTCATATTGTTCTGAAATTAAGATATTTGAGTTTTGTTTCATTGAACATGAAAGAATTACAGACAAATAGTTCTATGGGAGAATATTGCCATCTTTAAGCTTTGATTGAATGGGAATGCCCTGTACTATGTCAGAACACTCTTTCTTATTATTGAAACCAGGAGTCCTCGTTTGGATGTGTACAAGCTCTGTATGATGTAATGTACACAATTGACAAGCATGTGTGAAACTAACAGGACAATGTTTATCTGTTAAAGTATATGAGGTGCTATGAACATTTGAACATTCTGTACAGGTAAGTTTTTAGTATTTGACACTCAAATCATTAATGTCTCGACCGACAATATTAGTTGAGAAGCTGAAAACATGAATAGACATAACACAGCTAGTACAGGTGGAGTGATGTCCAAGACTGTATTATTGATACTATTTTGTGAATAGGTCACTACTATTTAAAATTGGTGAAGCCTTTTTGGAAATGGAGCTCTAGTTTTCTGCTTTTAAGGAGAGTACTGAACATGGTAAAAGTGAAATTATTTAGAGTTGTAAATACCGGTTTCTGAGATGAGACAAAGTCGGCTACCTTTTCGGTACAGTCACTTGATTCCGTGGACTAAAGATAAAAGCAAACAAAAGGACTGTAAATTAAGATCAAGGTCATATTACATCCTAATCAGGCAATAGCATTGAAATTGTCAAAAATGAGGAAATAGCCAATCACTGACGGCATTGTATACTGCTTTACAGTTTTTCTAGACTGGGTAAAAACTATCTCAGATTACAAGTACTGTATAGACTCTTATCAAATACCCCAAATAGAGAAAGGTCATGCTAGGACCGACAAGCCAGGCTCTCATATTGTTCTGAAATTAAGATTTTTGAGTTTTGTTTCATTGAACATGAAAGAATTACAGACAAATAGTTCTATGGGAGAATATTGCCATCTTTAAGCTTTGATTGAATGGGAATGCCCTGTACTATGTCAGAACACTCTTTCTTATTATTGAAACCAGGAGTCCTCGTTTGGATGTGTACAAGCTCTGTATGATGTAATGTACACAATTGACAAGCATGTGTGAAACTAACAGGACAATGTTTATCTGTTAAAGTATATGAGGTGCTATGAACATTTGAACATTCTGTACAGGTAAGTTTTTAGTATTTGACACTCAAATCATTAATGTCTCGACCGACAATATTAGTTGAGAAGCTGAAAACATGAATAGACATAACACAGCTAGTACAGGTGGAGTGATGTCCAAGACTGTATTATTGATATTATTTT
This sequence comes from Luidia sarsii, assembly GCA_949987565.1. Lineage (NCBI taxonomy): Eukaryota > Metazoa > Echinodermata > Asteroidea > Paxillosida > Luidiidae > Luidia > Luidia sarsii. The sequence continues at coordinate 5,099,170 of OX465102.1, forward strand.
GTGAATAGGTCACTACTATTTAAAATTGGTGAAGCCTTTTTGGAAATGGAGCTCTAGTTTTCTGCTTTTAAGGAGAGTACTGAACATGGTAAAAGTAAAATTATTTAGAGTTGTAAATACCGGTTTCTGAGATGAGACAAAGTCGGCTACCTTTTCGGTACAGTCACTTGATTCCGTGGACTAAAGATAAAAGCAAACAAAAGGACTGTAAATTAAGATCAAGGTCATATTACATCCTAATCAGGCAATAGCATTGAAATTGTCAAAAATGAGGAAATAGCCAATCACTGACGGCATTGTATAGTGCTTTACAGTTTTCCTAGACTGGGTAAAAACTATCTCAGATTACAAGTACTGTATAGACTCTCATCAAATACCCCAAATAGAGAAAGGTCATGCTAGGACCGACAAGCCAGGCTCTCATATTGTTCTGAAATTAAGATATTTGAGTTTTTAGTGTTTCATTGAACATGAAAGAATTACAGACAAATAGTTCTATGGGAGAATATTGCCATCTTTAAGCTTTGATTGAATGGGAATGCCCTGTACTATGTCAGAACACTCTTTCTTATTATTGAAACCAGGAGTCCTCGTTTGTATGTGTACAAGCTCTGTATGATGTAATGTACACAATTGACAAGCATGTGTGAAACTAACAGGACAATGTTTATCTGTTAAAGTATATGAGGTGCTATGAACATTTGAACATTCTGCACAGGTAAGTTTTTAGTATTTGACACTCAAATCATTAATGTCTCGACCGATTATATTAGTTGAGAAGCTGAAAACATGAATAGACATAACACAGCTAGTACAGGTGGAGTGATGTCCAAGACTGTATTATTGATATTATTTTGTGAATAGGTCACTAGTATTTAAAATTGGTGAAGCCGTTTTGGAAATGGAGCTCTAGTTTTCTGCTTTTAAGGAGAGTGAACATGGTAAAAGTAAAATTATTTAGAGTTGTAAATACCGGTTTCTGAGATGAGACAAAGTCGGCTACCTTTTCGGTACAGTCACTTGATTCCGTGGACTAAAGATAAAAGCAAACAAAAGGACTGTAAATTAAGATCAAGGTCATATTATATCCTAATCAGGCAACAGCATTGAAATTGTCAAAAATGAGGAAATAGCCAATCACTGACGGCATTGTATACTGCTTAACAGTTTTCCTAGACTGGGTAAAAACAGATTACAAGTACTGTATAGACTCTTATCAAATACCCCAAATAGAGAAAGGTCATGCTAGGACCGACAAGCCAGGCTCTCATATTGTTCTGAAAGTCAGATATTTGAGTTTTGTTTCATTGAACATGAAAGAATTACAGACAAATAGTTCTATGGGAGAACATTGAGCAATATACAAAATTGGCCCTTTTGACCAGCAATCCAGTCTGCTTATGCTAGGAAACTTTCTTTTTGTGGAGTTCAAATTGAAAATAGAAAGGAGAAAACAGAAAATAGATTGCTTCAATACCTTTCGCCACGGGAAGTCATCCTCTCCATAATCATATCGCAGTTCTTCATTTTTAGCAATATCAGTAAGTGCAAAGAGACAGATGGGGAATATTGTTTATCACAATTTTTTTCATTTTACAGTTGGGATGTTTGTGATCGTCATTAATGTATCGAGCAAGGCATGAGTCTGGATCTGATGCATCAACCCTGTTGAAGGAAAAAAATTAACAAAAAATAATTTCAAGATCAACTTATTTGATGAAATGTGCCACAGAAAAGATCACAGGAAGTTTACACAATTTTATGGTGGCCATTTTATGGGCCTGACATTTCGATCCAAGACATTTATCAAAGTAGATTTTATGAAGGACATCACTGATTTACTGTAAGGACAAAATTATATCAAACTTTCAAAATTATGTCTGCCTTTGAGAAAGATCCTGCCGGGATTGAAACACCAGGCCTTTTCAAATGTTTAAATTTTGTATTTTCCACTTTTGTCATCTCAGTTTTATTTACCAGTTTGCACATTTTTTGGCATATTATATATCTAAGTCAAGAAAACAGTAAAAATACTAAAATCCATCCTTCAGATATGATTTAGGAATTCATAAAGCAAGTACAGTACATTTATAGAGAAATTGCTATAAAAACTCTCCTTAAAATGGAAATAAAGCAGTCACCTGTAGTGAAAACCATTGTGGAGATAGAAGAACTCGTAGTTGCTACTCGTTTCAGTTTCACTTGTCCTTGTGACCTTGCTTACATCGCCTCTGTACTCTAAGAGGAAATCACCTCTTTCGAAGCTTTCAGTCGTGAACAGACCATGGCCTGATTAAAACACATTATAAAGATGGCATTCAATTGACACAGTAAAAACATGTATGAAAATCTACATGTACATCTAGGGACTAGGGAGATGTCTAACGAGAGGTTGCTCTACGAGGGAACCTGCTGGTAGGACTCGCCCAGTGGGGCATCCATATGACACGTGGTTGCGTCAGATGGATCATCATTTTGCTGGGGTGGGGATGGGCCATGTGGCGGCCTGGAGGTGGCCATCAGGAGACTGAAGGAGTATCGCTCAAAGGAAGATGTGGCAACACGCTGCCACGGTGCATGCTCCCACTGACTGACTGACTGACATGTACCAGTGTCATAAGACCACCACATGGGTAACAAAATTATGACCGTTTCAATTTATACTTTATAAATGTATACATGTTGGCATCGTGGTTATTTGTTCCGAAAACCAATCAATTCTGATGACCAGATCATGGACCAAATATGTACATTCAGAAATGAACTTTTTTATTACTCACACCACTCCTACAAATTTAATGTAAAAAAATAAAAAACCCTGAAGGATTTCATTTCATGCTCTAAGCTCAGCAGTATGGATTGTCAGTAAGTCTTACCTATGTAGTTGTTGACATGCTTCACTGCAAATCCGTTCTTGTCTTTGCCTTCTTTACAGAGGCTAACAGCCTCTGCTGCAGGGGAACGCCTGGGAAGACGCATAATTCTGTAAAAGAAGAGTGATTTTAATTAGTTTTAAAGACAAAAGTTAAATTAATCAAAGACACATTCTTCAAACTTTCCCCTCTGGAATTGGATAGAATAAGTGATTGTAAATAAACACATTGCAAAGCAATACTGCAGCAACCTCGTAAATTTGGGAAAACAGTATGGTCTGTGTGGTTGGCACACTAGCGCATACATTTCCCCTTAAATACTAAGTACACTTGTGAAATTTGCATTGTGTACTCCCAGCAGATATTGAGCAGGTGTGATTTTCCTTTTAAAAAATCAGGGCACAACATCAGAGGAAACCTAGAATTCATGCCCTGTTTACGTGTGTAAAGTAACGTTGTATCTTTTACTTACTTACTGTAGTTCCATTTTTTAATAAAAATGTCCAGTATTTAAGTACCAACTTTCATTGCGATCTAATCCTGTCTAATGTGTGTGTTTAGGAAAATATGATTTTGTTTTATGAAGGTCATTTCATTGCGCATGCACAGGGCCCAATTTCATGGAATCCGTTACGGCATATTTCTGCGCTTATGTGCACCATTAAGAATAAATCTACTTCAAACAATCCGCAAGCATGATCCACCGTTAGTGGAGAAATTCTTCACTAACATAGACAATTTCCTTGTAACGCGTTGTAAGGCTGCATAGAAAATGGCGTTAGTTCGACCATGGAGGATAGTGCAACAGGGCCCAATTCATGCAATCCATTTCTGTTCACAAAAACTCTCTGCTTACGGTAGCAGATTTTTGTTTGCTCTTGGTTAGCGTATTTTATTGGAGAGTTTTCGTTCCTGGTACGCTAAGCAACAAATTTCGGCATTCTGCAGCTTCTGCGCATGTGTAAGCAAAATGTCAATGGACGTTCCACCTACATGTAGGCTAGAGATGTCAAATTTAGAATAATTCGCGACAGAAATACGTACCTCGCCATCATTTCCATGGGGAAAAATACCTCAAAAGGGTTTTCACTCTTTCAAAAATCTAGGCTGTAGAATTTGGATTCGATGAATATTTCATGGCGCAGCGATGATTAATCAGTCGAACCATGGAGGTCTGTTTCCTTCCTGCATGGTTTCACAGCCCTAACAATACATGTATAGTAATAATAGTACAGACTTGGACTACCGTTATAACGTTCCCAATGGGACCGAACTGAATGGAGTTACATGTACAATACATGTTAAGCATATACAGCGTACATGTACATGTACAATGTACACATAGGCCTATGTACACGTATACACTGCTTGTACTGTACGTTGTACGCTTTGGAGCCTTACCACTGCCCTAAGATGGCAAATGAAACGTGTAACAAAAATAAAGGAGACACATGAACATTCACAAGGACTCCAAAAACTCAAAAATAAAGAATTTTCCTGAAATCAGACATTACACAATAATTGTCATCGCGCACTGTAATCTGACTGCTACACACTGTTGCTACATGTAGGCCTAGATTGAACTTTCCATTATGTTTATTAACGAAACGGTTATTTCGTTGTTAGTGTAACAAGCACTATAACGGGACTCATTTTACAAGTTCTTGGACCTGAATAAGTGTACGTTATATTCGGAAAAAGTGTTGTAAACGGGAGTGTTATAACCATCTAAATAATGTGCACAGTGAATGGGAACTTTAATTAAATCAAAAAATTCAGTCAAAAATTACTTACTATATGAAGGTTGTCATAATGGTGAAAACAACCGAAAATGCCACCAAGATGAAAAGGACAATCACAGCAATTTTTAGGTTGCATGTTGTCCTTTCGAGTTGTAAGATTTCCTCTCTATATGTTGGATAGCACACAATAACTTCTTCCGCCGCCATAACTAACCACTGTATTAACAATATTATTGTATTAATTATAGAAGGGAAGGTTGATCAAAGTAGTAAATATAGCACTGAGTACGTAAGCTTAGCCAAGGAAAATTACGGCTCGTAAACTAGTAGTAGTACTAAAAGTACAAGAACTAGAGAACAGAAGTTAGATGGGACTATTTCCACCGGTTACCTGCTACTCGATCAGTACTTCAACTACCTGAGTTTCGAATGAACACTTAGGCTAAGGCTATGCAGTACAACTCAAAATTAAATTTTCTCGAAGATTTACAACTACATTGAAAACCTAAGTAAGCCCAGCTTGGCTATATAAGTTAAGATTACAGTCGCAAACAAGGAAAATGGACATTTACAAACCTGAACAGTTTCCACACTTTTCCAGCAGACTACAGACTTTTCCGCAAGAGCGAGGACTTCTATCGGGTACCAGCAGCCTCGTGTTCCGGACCTTCCGCGTGCGCAAACTCACGGTTGGCAATTTACCACCAAGAGAGGGCGTGCTCACATTCTGTTATACGTTGTTGCGTAAAATTTGTCACCCGTCTAGTATAGGGAGTGTATACTTACACCATTAAAAATCGTTCGCACTATCAGATCGTGGCCATGTAATAAATCGTCATGAAATTTATAGAGCGTCCTCGTTCGACTGTAAAATCGTTAACAATCCATTGATTACAACCGTGGACGTCCACGGTTGCAGGTGTGTCCACGGTTTGAAGGTGTGTATTGCGATGGAGGTCCACGATCGAAGGGCATTACAAACGCACACACACACACACACTGGACGGTGGTCTCGCAGCGAGCATAAATCACGAGGACGAGTACAATCCCATAAGGCGTTTTTTAATGAAGATTTGGTCGACAATAGACTTCATTTTTTTTTGCATTTTTAACTCATGTGAAAAAACCCAAAACAAAGGTAATTAAACATTCACGGTTTTGCAAAAATCAAAACCGAAAACCGTCTCCAAGGCAAAACTTAAAAACTTTGAAAAACCGAAAAACCGCCCAAACTACAGTCCGCCCCCACAAAATTTGGCAGCCCACCCATGAAAAAAATCCTGGCTACGCCGATGCAAAAATCACAAGATTCACAAGAAGTCACAAGATTCCATCGCAAGACACGTCTGAAAAATGTCCATGCCATTTCAAATGTTTATACACCAGATGAATGTAGACCTACATAATTTGCTTTCCTCCTTTCTCCTAATTGCAGAGGGGATACGTGCCAAAAAGTGGATGAAAGATGCCACTGAGAAAGACATCTCCATCTGCGCCGGCCGTTGGTTCACCAATGCACGGGATCGTAACAGAGACAGGCTGGCGAGAAGGCAGGCAAACAATATGCAAGAGGCACAAGCCACAAATGAGATATTTGGCTATTTTAAGATTGAGGTTTCTTGAATAAAGTTTTGCATTACCCCTCCAACCCCCCCCCCCCCCCAAAAAAATAAACAATCAGGGAGATCGCAATTCATCTGGGAGAATATAACCTTACTCTATACAGTTTATTTTGCTATAAACACAACTACGAGCTGAGATTTAGCAAACATTCTTATCTATAACCACTGTTCCTAAAGTATTTTGGAAAATTGGCAAAGAAAATTTGGACTGGACCGTGACTTGAACCTGAGACCTGGATTTACGAACCAATGCTCTTCCATCTCAGCTATTCAGCCCTTAGATTTTAGCCGGGGTGGAGGCAACCATGAACTACCGTATATCTCGAGGCAAAACACCCCGCTTTCATTCAGATGCAACAACTTTATGTTGTAAACCTGGCTACGGCGGCTCGTGGATCACACAAGGTGGATGCAGCTTTTTCTTTGGCAATATTTCAAATTGTTCTTAAGTTCCCAGTGAGTTTTTCTTCTGACTGTTCATAAAGTGTTTTTGGTATCTTCATTCTGTATTCAACTTAATATTGTTAATTAATTGGACTGATCAAGCTTGCCAGCATCTTGAAATGGGAAAAAAATACACCCACATACACCCCATCCTTGCCATGGGTGAGATGCATGTATACGGATAAATATTTGTAATTTTTTTGGTTTTATACAGAAATTGAACTAGAACCGCGATTCAAAGATCTGAATGAAAGCAGGGTGTGATCCCTGGAGATAATTATGCGGCAGTTAATTGTTGAATAGTTCAAATTGTTCTTAAGTTCCCAGTCAGTTTTTCTTCTGACTGTTCATAAAGTGGCTTGGCTTGGTAAAGGACGTGTCTGGGTGTGCTCCTGTATCCTCCTTCAGTCTCCCTTCTGCTTGTGTACTGGCTACGCTGCCCTCCTCTGTCTTCAGGTAGTCAGCGGCCTAGAACTTCTGGTCAATGAAGCTTTGCTGACATTCTACCAGCCAGGACTCTTGGTCGAACTCCTCATCGTCATCAATGTACTGCGTGTATACCTTATGCTTCTTCACCAGATCATCATAGGCATGCTCATACTTCAAAAGCATATCTCTTACCTCGGCAGCTGAACGGTTACCTTTCCGTGGCGGGTCAGCGATGCCTTGGAATTTCTACGTGTCTTCTTGGCTTCCGCCATGATGCATACACTTCTTCGGACCCCATGGTTAGCGTTGAGAAGAAATCGAATGTTGTGGTCCTCAGAAATGTATAACTCAGCAGACACAAAGGTCATTTGCTTATCGGATATGGCTATTCAGCCGTATTTATTCGATCTGAAAACTGTAACAAATAAAGAACAAAATCCATAAGTGATGGAGTTTCGTTCGATGAAATATTGACGGGTGGTACCCTGGTCTTAGTTGGCGGGGTTTTGCGCAGACAACATCTCTTACAATGCTCGCACCACTTCTTTACATCATCGGCCAGAAGGAGCGGCGTCTAACCATGTCGATCGTTCTGTCGTAACCCAGATGTCCAAGATCATCCTGGAGGGACGTTAATGCTGTTGCCCTGTATTCTTTCGGAAGCGCCAACTGGTATGTCTCACCATACGCTGTATATCTGAGTCTTTACAGGATATCGCCTCGAAGCCGCAACCTCTTCCATCAGTACCTCATTGGACTCGTGCATCTTGTCATCGCCAGTGGGTTTTTAGTTCTGCTCCAAAAAGAGAATGACTCGACCAATATGAGGATCTTCTTGCTGAGATGCAGATAGTTCGTTTGGAGTCAAGTTTGGCAATTTCGTCAGCGGTGGTTCGTGTGTTATTCGCTGCGGTTCGGCGAGTGGTAACTTGGCATTGAACCGATGCTGGTTCAAGGAAGACTTGGTTAATTTCTGGGTAACCAGCGCAGATGGCTTGAACTACGTCTTTGGAGATCGTGACTGCATCTCTCTGAAAAGCTTGTGATGTCTTTGTAGTTTCGTCGTGAGGTTTTCTTGACAGAGCATCAGCTGCCGCGTTGTCTTTACCAGGCCGATATTTGACTGTAAAGTCAAATTGTGAGAGAGCAGCGACCCATCTTTGGCCGGTGGTATCTAATTTGGCTGAAGTTGTGACATACAGCAACGGGTTATTGTCAGTCAAGACGGAGAACTTATTTCCAAGAAGGTAGTCTCGAAATTTATCAGTTGCAGCCCATTTGAGTGCAAGAAATTCTAGCTTGTGTGCTGGATACCGTGATTCTGCTGGCTTCAGTCCGCGACTAGCATAGGCGATGACGCGCTCTTTACCGTTCTGCATCTGACTTAACACAGCACCAAGACCAATGCCGGAAGCGTCAGTCTGAAGGACGAAAGGGTTGAAATAGTCCGCATATGCAAGAATTGGCGGACACGTCAGACGATATTTCAGCTTTTTGGCATGCTTCATTCCAGATGAAAGGAGGCGGTGGGCTTGACTGCTTTTTGCTTTCCTTTCTTCCTCCGCTTTGGGTCTCCTGATGTCAGCTTATAGAGCGGGGCAGCAATGTTGGAGTAACCCTTCACATATCGCCGGTAATAACCAGTGAATCCAAGAAATCTTAGGAGTTGCTTACGATTGGTCGGAGTGAGCCAGTTTTCTACTTGGGAAGTTTTCTCAGGATCAGTTGAGATACCCTGGGAGGATACAACGTGACCGAGATACTTGACTTCTTTCCGCAGTAAGGAGCATTTGGACGGCTTCAGCTTGAGACCGTGCTGACGAAGACAGGCAAAAACCTTTTCCAGGCGCTTAATGTGATCATCGAATGTAGCCGAGAACACGATGATGTCATCGAGATAAAGTAGCACCGTAGAGTAGTTCTGGTCACCCAAACAGATCTGCATAAGCCGCTGAAAGGTCGCAGGTGCATTTTGAAGTCCAAAGGGCATGCGATTACATTCAAAAAGACCCATGGGCGTGGTGAATGCAGTCTTAGCTTTGTCCTTGTCATCAACCTCTACCTGCCAGTAACCGGAAGTCAAGTCTAGTGTTGTGAAGAGAGTAGCATTCCTAATAGCATCAAGTGCGTCTTCTATAAGAGGGAGAGGGAATGCATAACGGACCGTTTTACTATTCAACTGTCTATAATAAATAATTCTTGTGGACAATCACAATAGGAGAAGCGTAGGGGCTACAGCTACGTCTGATTGCTCCAGATTCCTCCATTGCCTGTATGTGTTATCTCACTGCTTGGTATTGAGATGCTGGTATCCGTCGGTGGGGTAGACGAAAAGGCTGGTCGTCAATCAGTGGTATGGTATGCTTAATCGGTGTTGTACGGCCAAGATCTAAGGAATGGACGGAGAAGATATCAGAATACTTATGAAGGAGATCATCAAGCGTTTTCTTCTGAGTCTGGTCTTCGATTGTAGCTCCTTCAAGATCTAAAGATGGGATTACGTTAAAAACTTCTATGGCGGTCCTTATTCGACCTATCGTAATGTCTTTATTTCGTGGTACTTCTACTGGTGCCTACCCTGGTGATTGCTACTAGGGCTGGGGTACGTCCACTTATTCAAAAACGGAAGCCAGGACCATAGATTGCCACTTCGGATTGATGATTTATTCTCAGATCGTCCGACGAAGACAATCCGAAGCCAAACGAAAGAAAAAACAAACCCCTAGAAACACAAGGAAGATTGTATCCCTAGTGCAATATTATATAAAGTTATTTAAACTAAACTATTAATGATTGTGGAGATAGACATACATGTGTACATGCAAGATCAACGATTAACCTTACCCAGCGGTCAGACGCTTCACTACTATTTACGTGGTCTGGCCGCACGGCACGAAAGTGGCTGTCATGGCTGCAACACAACACAGTGTACAAAACATATAGTCGAGCAACACACGGGGAACATTTAGGGGAAGATCAAGCCCCAAAACACAATTAGTCACAGCTTTTCAGATCTCTCCAGGCCATCAACATGAATGTGCAACACGGCATCAAACACTCACCCACAAGGGTCAGACACTACGGCACAAGCGGTTAATAATGTCGCAAGAACGGCCGACGCTCTCCAGTGGCTCGCTATGTGGCTGCCATGTTCTCAAAGGGCAAAAGCCAAAAGGCACGTTTAAACTTCCCATTCATTCACGTACAATACACAATAGCTGTTCGAGACCTACAGTGACGCGGAAGGCTATAGTGATCAGTGCAACATCCCGTGTTGAATGGTATTCATGCAGCCATGCTAGCCAATCTCCGTTGATTTAAATAATTCAAAATTACACCATGATCATAAATTAGCTGTTAAAGGCAAATCAAAACTGTAAATTGGAGTGATCATTAAACGTGTTTACAAGGGACTATGAAATGACCGCGCACGGGGGCGAAGTGAATTGCCCTCGGGTCACACGAAAACCAGATCCGGATGCCTGACATAGGGGAAATCCCCGGATCCAAAACATCACACTGGTCCCATACACACTGTTCATTCGAAATCCGAGACCCAGACATTTAGGCGTTTGGTGTAGCTCATCAGCACCCTCCAGCTTAGGTATATCTGGCTGCTTATCAGGTACTTCCCTTCGTGAGTTGTCTGGAGACACGTCTATTCGAAGAGAGACTTGCAAGGGGAGTGTTACTCCTGATGTTGATAGGTCTCGCGGAGATGTTACAAAGCCGGACAGGTACTCGACGATCTGGGCTGACATCTGTGACAAAATGTTGAACTTTAAGACATGATTCGCTCTGAGGAAGCCCTTCTACAATAGCGGTGTAGGTATAACCCTCTGGTGCGGAAGGTGCCTGACAGATAATCTCAACCTCCTTCCCGATCTACGTATTTGGCATAGCCAATTCTTCCTTGTTGATCACCTGGTTCGGAGACGGTAGTGTTGATGAAAGCAGTGTGCCATGCCTTACTCTGTGCTCCTATGGACTCATTCCCTCTGGTCAGGTTCTGGTCACTTCTTGAAGCACGAATGACAGTGGTGCCAATGAGTAGAGGTATACGCTTCCTGTAGGTGTCAGACGGTACGACGAATACTGGAACCTCGTCAGGGAGACTGGAATGACGCCGAGATAGGGAACTGTCTGCCCGCTGGCACCTTCAATCGTCACACTGACAGGGTTAAGCTTCATATGTTGAAGCGTAGGGTGCTGTCTCCAGAGGTCTTCTTTTATTGATGTAATCTGGGAACCGGAGTCGATCAGAGCTGTGTGTACTTCACCTTCAATTTCGACAGTGTCCTCATTAGGGCCGATGAACAACTGATGTTCTGCTGAAGAATGTTGCTGCTCGGTGCTGGTAAGTAGAACTACAGGGCTTTGGTGGTCGGCGGCTCCAACGGTGCGCCCTTCGGCCGTGGGCCTTGTAGGTTTAACGGCGTACTCCAACAACCTTTATCAATGTGGCCTTCTTGTCCGCAGCGATGACAGGTGAAGACTCTATCAGAGGAGTAGTCTGCTTGCTGGCGGTGACGTGGTTGGGTGTGTCTCATTGAGATCTTGCAAAACGTCATTTTGTGTTTTGTCCATTGGTGGTTTTGCGGGTGATGTTGGCTTTGGCGACTTATTTTGTAATGGAGACATCTGTGATCGGGCGTGTTGAGCCTGGGCCTTCTGTTCCGATTTGAAAAAAGGGGATTTTCTACATTCTCGTTCGATCTGTCGTAGTTCCATCTGGACCTCTCTAAATGACATTTCACGGGGCTTCATGGGTGCAAGTCTTTGGGTGACTTTGTCGTCCCTGACTCCTCTCATAAGTTGCTGGGTCAGCATTATATTGCGAGTTGGTAGGGGTCGGCTACGGTTGATCCTCTCCTCAACGGTGCGGCCGTAAGGTGGCTTCTAGTTCCACAGCATATATGGTTGGGGACTCATTTGGCAACCGAAAACGTTCGTAAAAGTCGGCCAAGGGATCTCCTTAAAGAGATACGTCACCAAATTAGGCGCGAAGCTCCGCAAATGCGTAGCTTGCAGTCTGTTGCTCTGGTGGGAGGTTTAGAACTAATTTCCTTGCAGCACCGCGCAGGTACCTGACTATTGTTGAAAACTGCAGATCCAGTCATCGAAGCAAACTGCTGACCCTTCACGGCCTGTAAATATTGGAACGTTCTTCACTTGATGGTACTGGGGTGGCGGAGTAGGAAGCGGACAGGGACCTAATGACTGCCTGTTGAATGGAGTGTAGTCGAAAGACTCTGGTGTCTTCGAAGAGTGTTTCGGAATGGATGGAGAAGGTGAAGAGGCTTCTCACACATCACTTACCCCTTCGTCAATGATGCTCGCCACTTCCTTGGTGCGGAGTCAGGCTGGTGTTTCTTGACTGTATGGACACCCTTTTGGGGTGGCTGTATACTACTGCCAACACCCGAGTATCACACACAGTCAAGATATCCGTGGTTCCTTATTAGAGCTTACAGTGTACTAAATATAATTACTGGGCAATCTACGGTACCCTAATGTATATACACTAACCTACATGGACTAACTAAATGTGCATAAACTGTCCTACACTAGATAGCTTAACTAGAGAGGTGTGGCATCTACCATGGTCTGAAGGAGACTGAACCAGTGGGCCTGCCAGTGTGCTTATAATCTAGTGGATTCTTTTCTCCTATTATGCAAGTCCCTCCAGTAAAGAAAGGCCAGTGCCAGCATGGGCAAAAAGCCCGCATAAAATTAAATACAACAAAAGGGTAGGGTGGCCTACTCGTCCACCCAGGGAGCTTTCTTAATGTGGTGTGCAAACAATGGTCACTACATCTAGCTTCTCCCTAGATTGTGAGTGAAAACGATAATAAGTACTATTAATTACAATTACTTCACCTAGGAAAAATAAAGTTTTTCACACTTGGTGAGAGATTCTGAACAAATCTTTTTGGCCAATGAACATGTCGACCTGAACGAGTTACTCTAACTGGACGATCGTGGCTCGTTTCTGATACTTTCTTTACAGATGTGTTAGCATTAGGTTGTTTCTTAGTTGTTCCTATATCTGGTTCTGTGGTAGTGAAGATATCTTCATCCAAATATGCTACCTTTAATCTGTCAATGCTGACTGTCTCACTTTTGCCATTATAATCGAGTTTATAGTGCTTATTAGTTCGGTCTAGGACTCTATACGGACCTTTGTATGGTGCTTGCAATGGTTTACGCACCGCGTCTGTCCGTACCCACACATGCAATTATGCAATTGACTTCGTTTTTTAGTTGGTCTAGTTAATATTGGCCGTAAAGTTGACATATGGTACTTGGTAATGACAGAGTTGTACCAAAAACCATTTTGGCCACTGAACAGTTAAAGTCACTTTTACAGGTAGTACGTATACTCAAAAGTATTAAGGGTAAAACTTCTGTCAAAAGCTAGGGTTAGGTTGAGCTTTAATGGCAGATTTTAGCTGTCGGTGAAAGCGTTCTACAATTCCATTAGCTATCGGATGATAGGCTGTTTTGCGGATACGCTTTGATCCTAATATGCGACTAAGCTGCCTGAAAAGAGCTGACTCAAATTGTGAACCTCTGTCTGTCGTTATAATACTTGGAACTCCAAATATTGCGACCCAATGCTTTATAAAAGCTTTGGCGACAGTCTCAGCTGTTATGTCGTGCAGAGGGGTAGCTTCTGGCCACCTTGTAAATCTATCTATGATAGTAAGGATGTAAGTATAACTATCAGATGGAGGAAGAGGTCCTACTATATCGATGTGGACATGGTTAAAACGTGCACTAGGTAAGTTGAAGGTACCGACCGGTGCCATATTGTGGCGGTGTACCTTAGCTTGTTGGCACTTAAGACAACAACGTGTCCATTTACAAATCTCTGTTTGACGAGTCGTTGTGTTGCACGTATCCCTGGATGTGCTAATGAGTGTAAAGACTGAAAAATCAAACGCCTTAGCTGTGATGGAACATAAGGTCTAGGTGTACCCGTAGAAACGTCGCAAGTTATTGTACCGTAGGAGGTAGGTAATGGTACTTCTTTGAATTGTAAAGACGACGATTTTCGTAACTTCAAAAGTTCTTCATCATCTTTTTGAAGAGAAGCCATTTCCTCAAAATCAATGTTGGTTTGGCCTGCCTCGATTGAACTGACATATGAACGAGATAAAGCATCAGCCACAACATTTTCCTTGCCTTTCACATAACGGATATCGGTAGTCAATTGGGAGATGTAGTCCAAATGTCTGATTTCTCGTGGTGAGTAGCGGTCTGGACTAGTTGCAAAGGAATAGATAAGTGGCTTGTGGTCTGTGAAAATATGGAAAGATCGACCTTCCAAGATGTGTGCAAAATGCCGAACACAGAGGTAAGCAGCTAGTAATTCTCTGCCAAACGTACTGTACCTAGTTTCTGCTTTTTGGAGTCGCTTCGAAAAGAAAGCAACTGGTTGCCAATGTCCCATTACGAACTGCTGAAGAACACCACCTATAGCAACATCCGATGCGTCGACAGCAACACTTAATGGAACACTAATGTTCAAATGCGAAAGCATAGTTACTTGAGTTAAAACATTCTTTGCTTGTTCAAAGGCTTGCAGTTCTCTATCCGATAGCTGGATAGACTTGTTCTTTACTTTTACTGCTAACAGATCAGTAAGTGGTTGTAATGTATCCGCAGCATGAGGTATAAATCTACGGTAAAAATTTACCAAACCTAAGAACTCTCGCACTTTTCGTAAGGAATTCGGTGGAACAAAGTTTTGAATGGCTTGTACTTTGTCGGTAAGAGGACTAATTCCATTTACACCAACTTTATGACCTAAAAAGTCAAGAGATGGCACCCCAAAAATACACTTGTTGGGATTTAAGACTATGCCAAATTTGTTCAACCTATCAAAAACCTGATTTAAATGTTCCAAGTGATCCTCTTGTGAAGTACTAGCAATCAATACGTCATCAATGTATGCATATGCAAAAGGTAGGCCGTGAAGTACATGGTCAATAAATCTCTGAAAAGACTGTGCAGCGTTTCTGAGTCCAAAAGGCATTCTCACAAATTCGAACAAACCAAATGGGGTGGTAATTGCTGTTTTCGAAAAGTCTTCAGGCTCAATGGGTATTTGGTGATATGTTCTCACCAAATCAATCTTTGAAAAAATAATCATACCATTCAAAGATGATGCAAAGTCATGGATATGTGGGATATGGTATCTATCCGGAACAGTTGCGTTATTTAGGGCTCTATAATCGCCACAAGGTCGCCAGTCATTTGAATTTTTCTTTGGCACCATATGTAATGGGGATAACCAATTGCTCTGGGAAGGCCTAATAATACCTAACTGTAACATATGGTCCAATTCATTTTTCGCTATGCGGAGATGATCTGGAGCTAATCTACGTGGACGAGCATGCACTGGGGGACCCTTTGTAACGATATGGTGTGTTACATTGTGTTTCACTGCTGAGTCTTTATAGCAGGCTCTCGTGAGGTTAGGGTATTGGTTCAATAACTGTTCATACTGAGAGCCCCCACTAATGTTAAATGTAGGACTCAATGTCGTCTCAGCAGACTTAATACCTTGAATGCAAAGGGAAGTGTTAACATCCATAAGCTTATGGTGTTTTACATCTACAGCTAACGAGAAGTGTGCTAAAAAATCTGCTCCAATGATTGGATAGGATACATCAGCAAGAACAAAAATCCATCGATAAGTACGACGCAATCCAATATCCAGACTTATCACCATATGTTGTAATTGGTGTCTTATTGGCAGCACACAGGCTATACGGGCTAATATTAATCTTGTCATTGGAAGATGCTGGAAAAACACTAACATCGGCCCCAGTATCAATCAAAAATCTGGTGCCTGTGGATCTATCTGTCACATAAAAGAGACGGCATTTATTCATTTTGCCAGCAGGACTCGCCGTACTTAGTTGCTGGCGTTTTCGTTTGCTTGGCTACAAGGTTTATTGTCAACAAATGTACAAGGTGAGATGCATTTATGAGCACGATCTCCAAAACGCCAATGGTACCAGCACGCACCACCAGCATGTTCTGGTGCTTTTGAGTCTCGTGACGAAGATCGTGATTTGGATTTACCATTACGTCTATAATGAGACCTACTTCTGTCTCTACTGGATGTTCTTGATCCAGCCGTTTGTTTGACTTGTTTAGTAAGGGATGCGACTTGCGTAGAAAGTTCAGATATCATATCGCGCAGCTTCTCTATCTCAGAAGATGATGAGGGTTTTGCTGCTTCTATCGAACTAACAACTGGAGCACTAGTCGGTGTCACCTCTAGAATCTTATCGGCAATAGTTGCTAACTTGTCTATATCAACGCTTTCACTTGTAGATGCCAAGATCAATTGTGCGTTAGTTGGGAGACGTTGAAGGAAAAGTTGCTTTAGTATTGTCTCTTCCAACTGGTTTTCACCAAGAAGTTGTCTCATTCTTCTCAACAGTTGATTGGCCTTTTTATCCCCTAATTCTTCGGATATTAGCAGTTGGTGTAGTCGCTTCTGTTCTGATGCTGACGTGCGTTTGATAAGCTCAGTTTTAATCTTGTCATATGCGTTTTCTTGAGGTGGGTTCAACAAAAGATCTCGCACCTCTTGAGCGATTTCGGGTTGTAAAGATGACACCACGTATGCAAAACGGGTATTCTGATTAACAATGCCTCTGGTGACAAATTGAGCCTCCACTTGGGCAAACCAGATAGTTGGGTCATTGGGCCAAAATGGAGGGAGTTTTATACTCACTGCTGCCACAGCAGGATCAAACATTTTCTCTTCTGTCATCTTTCAATTGTTACTATACCAATTGTGAATAACCACGGGAATCTGCCACAAATAAAAATCTGACTGGAACCTGGCTTTCCGTCATTAACTCTAGTCTAAAGGAAGGGCAAGTAAAAAGATCACGTCTGGGTCACCAATTGAAGAGGCTTCTCACACATCACTTACCCCTTCGTCAATGATGCTCGCCACTTCCTTGGTGCGGAGTCAGGCTGGTGTTTCTTGACTGTATGGACACCCTTTTGGGGTGGCTGTATACTACTGCCAACACCCGAGTATCACACACAGTCAAGATATCCGTGGTTCCTTATTAGAGCATACAGTGTACTAAATATAATACTGGGCAATCTACGGTACCCTAACTAAATGTGCATAAACTGTCCTACACTAGATAGCTTAACTAGAGAGGTGTGGCATCTACCATGGTCTGAAGGAGACTGAACCAGTGGGCCTGCCAGTGTGCTTATAATCTAGTGGATTCTTTTCTCCTATTATGCAAGTCCCTCCAGTAAAGAAAGGCCAGTGCCAGCATGGGCAAAAAGCCCGCATAAAATTAAATACAACAAAAGAGTAGGGTGGCCTACTCGTCCACCCAGGGAGCTTTCTTAATGTGGTGTGCAAACAATGGTCACTACAAAGGTCGATATTTCTGAGACTGATGTGGTGGTACCTCGGGGAAAGAGTTTCCTCTTTCCCCGAGGTACCACCACATCAGTCTCAGACATCCTGCGTTCCAGATCCCTCATCTCAGCCAAGAATATCTCAGGAAGTGGTTGGAAGTTATCTGATGGTGGGTCCTGTGGTAAATGTGGATGTCTTTTATCTGGAGGGTTCAGTCTCTGAGGAGAAAGTAAAGGGGAATGGAGGGGTGTTGTTCTGGTCGTTGGATTGGTTCGGATGGTAGCGGAGAATGTCGTTCATCAGAGGAATGCTTTCTGGATGTAGCCATTGTGCTAGATCGATGAAGGACGACTGAGACCACTCCAACCAATCCGGTGAGGGGCCTGAGGCTAAGTAGGATGGAGTATGGATGAGATGAAAGAGGTAAACAGTCTACTGGCAGCAATAAAAAAAAAAAATCAGCGTTATAACGAATGGAAAGCGAAATGAATGGTCACTTAAACAAAATTAATTTGACGAATAAAGAGGAAATAAATAACGCAAAGTCAAGATCTAATCAGCAAATGCTGTTGTTAATCAAATTTTAATAAATAAAATGACAAGAAAATCACTGGGTGCAAAGTCTGAAGATAACGTAACTTAACTGGATGCTCCAAACCTTGACTTAATTAATAATTTACTGTCAATTACTCAAAGTAAATACAAATGCCACAGTTCAAGAAACTGAGCACCAAAACTTCATGTAAAATATCCACAGACGCCAACACATGTCGATTCAGATCGATGGATAGGCTCTCTTGTCTGTTTTGGATAGCCTGAAAGCGGCATGTTTAAACCAATGAATTAGTCAGGCCTTGTTACTTCAACAATCAACGAAGGAAGAACTCGTTGTCTTGTACCTTGATTGTCAGGGCTTGACAGGATGTGAACTGACACAGGGTGAGGCCTGATGATCTTGATCCGGTCTACGTTCAGTTCGCATGCACTCTAGCTAGTGTTCAATTTCGGAACGGTGTGCTGCAGGGGCCGGGCGATGTGCTGCACGGGCCGAGCGGTGTGCTGAACGGGCCCGGCGGTGTGCTACACGGGCCGGGCGCTGTGCTGCACGGGCCGGGCGATGTCTGCCGTCGGTCCGGGCGATTCTTCGATGCTGCAACAGGTTGATACACTCGGTGTCGTGGATCGGAAATTCACTGGGAAGTCAGAAGTCAGAAGTCAGATGCTACCACGTATGTAGTACGAATTTGCCGATTATGGTCCTCTACCCGGATCCTCCACCATTTGTGACCCTGGGTGGTCGGGGTCAATAAATTGGTTAGAGGACACGGCAAATTCTTGGCAAGGCGATTTATTCTGGGAAACAGGAAAGGGAAAGACGAAATGAGTAACGTAATTTTTCCTGGTCACCGGTCATATTTTGAATGAATCTAGTTAATATAATTTACTATTAATTTTATTATACAACAAAATATCATAGCTGTTTCCGCCAAAACGTTAATGTCAGTCGCCATCTTAAAATTCAGTTGAAATCAAAGAAAACAGCGAGAAAGACCTCATTAAAACCGTGCTTTCCTAGTAAACTAACTTTCTAAATAGATCTATAAAGCAAGTGAAGTCTTGATCTAATGATTTACTTAAATTCCAATAGCAACATTTCATAACGACTGCTTGTGAAAGTCTATTTGACAACAAATTAATAAAATTACACGCAACAAAAATCCACACAAAATGCTTAACAAAATAGTAGCATGAACCAAAAGGCTACACTATTAAATAAAAAGGCTATATATACTATTTAATGAAATGTGGGAAAAGGGTGCAGAAAGTGGAAATAATTACCTGGGAAACAGGAAAGGGAAAGATGTTTTAAAGATTTTTTTTGTATGTTTATAATAGTGTTATTGTGCAGTAGAATACAATGTTAACTGAAGTGTAGATTTGTTGTAACATGTAAAAGTTTTCATAATTATATTCATTTTAAAGTCCATTCAGTATAATCGGCAAAGTTTAATGTTTGTGAAGTGTTTCTTACCAACTGATGCAGACAACCCTTAATATAATAGTCTTTCCGTGTTTTCTATTTCTTGCCTTTGATTACTTACAGGATCGTGTGCTCAGATTTTAAAGTTTATTTTTATTTACCAAATTGCAATATTTGGAGCAAAGTTTAATACATTAAAAGGGTATTTTCTATAAATTATGAAGTATGAAAAGAATAAAAACATGAATTAACAAGCGTAATGAGGTTTCTGGGTTTATTTTGCAGTACCAGTAGCACTAGCAGTTATTTGTTGACACTTAAACATGATTTGAAAATATTACATGTAAGCCTACAGTATTGGGCCAAGGAAATATTGTTGCTGTTGATATTTCAACCATGGAGGAATACATAATATAACTCAGGCATGATTTCTAAAAAGTCTTGAAATTTTCAGTGTGGATGGGTGGATAAACAGAAGTATGACTTACGAATAATGTTTGGCCCCAAGCACAGCTAGCTGTACGCTTGCTGGACTAAGCCACCCCTATTCGCCAAAGTGGTACAACCCACCCTGCCTG
Source organism: Luidia sarsii (assembly GCA_949987565.1). Lineage (NCBI taxonomy): Eukaryota > Metazoa > Echinodermata > Asteroidea > Paxillosida > Luidiidae > Luidia > Luidia sarsii. The sequence goes on from OX465102.1 coordinate 5,119,253, forward strand.
CACTGGTTTTCGTGACTTGTGTTTTTACTATGGAAGGAATTGATATGCCCTACACACCATTTGCACGAATCCAAATTTCGACCTGACGAATTTTGTTAAAGTACCTTACTCAAGTGGAAGTAAATACCAGTATGAGACACACTGAAGTTTTAGCTCTTAAAATGCTGCAATTTTCCTAAAAAGTGGATTTTTTTACGAATTTAAAAAGGTCGTTTATAAAAGACCTTTGGAAAAAAGACATAGTTAGCCTTTCCGTATTCGTGAACTGGCAAAATGTGTGCGCGGGGACCGGGGGGGGGGGGAGTCCTAGAAACGTTCGTATAGCGCCACACGTACAGTACACGCACACGTACAGTACACACATACTATACAGTGAACGTTGTTGTGTTCGGTGGTCGAATTCGCGTTGCCGCAAACCGCCATCTTTTCGAATGGCCCGCCAGTCACTGCGGGGGTCCTTCTTTCTTTCGTGAGATGGCAGGTGTTCTTTCACTTGGCTTTATTTTATTACTCCAGCTGTGTCACCCAACGTTAGAATTACCACCCCCGTATTTTCTTTAATATTCAGTAGATATCATTAATATGCATTTCCATGAGCCAATCCCTATCGCCGAATCAAAATCGAATTTATAGTGAATACGGGCCACTACGTCACTGCACTGCAATCTGTGGCCGAGCGAACAACAACTTAATGTCTTTCTGATAATGTTGTCTATTGATCAATCCTTTCAAGTAACAGTTTTTACTTTTTGGGCAATAGGAAAAAAAAATGGAATTTAAAAGATAGTTTCTTACCGATGAATGTTGAATCGATGAATGTTTGAATGTTTGAAGTTAACCCAAGGAATGTGTTACGACCTCAAATCGATAAGGACGCAAGAAGACGTAAGGACAATGCTGACAAATGAATTTACGTTAAATAATAGGAATACAACTACTTTATTAATGAAATATACTTAAATTACATGATAACAAAAGAAGGGTTTTACCGTGGTTCAGCAAAAACAAAGGGGCGAGCAGAAAGTGTGGCAACTTAAGCAAATAACGCGAAAGTGTCCGGATTGATGATGGCTCGGAGAGTGGCACGTCGGACCCGACACAGTTCGATCCATCCAATGAAAAGAAACGAATACTGCATGAAGGCGCCCCGTCGTCCTCCAAGTTATGCGGTCTACTCCCGCAATCTGCACCAGCTCCACGCCTCCAGCGGACATCTCCCAAGGGCGGACTCCCATCAGGGCTCCAGGCAAGTCTCCAGACCTGCTGGCATGACTCCAACACCAGCTCGGTGGCGAGTCAAAAGCCCGAGGTAGCGACCAACTGGACCAGGCAGCACGACCTCCGTGCAGAAACACCAGCTGCTCCGACGAGGTGAAGGCTTGGCCAGTGCCTCACCGCAGCGTCCCGGTCGTTGGTTCTAAAAGGGCGTGCCTCACGGGGACCCTCAATGGAAGAGGCACGTTCATGCAGCTTGCGGTCCCGATGTCGAGGGGAGAGTAGACACACCTCAAAATCCTTCGTTCGTTTTTATAAGGGCGCGAATACCATTCGAGCAGCCATGCATACCAGGTATATGCCAAAACTCGGCCCTTGTCAAAGAATGAATAACTTATCGGTTCTGCTCGCCCGTTCACTTGAATAATTCATGAAGTTGGTTCTGCTCGCCGTGCTAGTGAACACAATATACTCACGGAGTACACCTCATAATATTTCAATAGTCCAAGAAAACTTATACAATCATAAGTAAATAAAGAAGAAGAGAAATCCTAGAAATATTCTAACTCTTAACACCTCCACCCTTAAAGGAAAATAATTTTTCAAGGAAAAATTATTTTATCTACTTAAATTTATTGACTTATTTTATTGAAATCTACTCTTACTCTTTAACAAAAAATCATCAAACAGTATCATCACTTCATGTTCTGGATAAAGCATCAGCGATAATATTCCTTTTTCCAGCAATATGAATACATTTCAACGAGTAGGGTTGCAAAAGGAGGCTCCATCGAAATAGCCTCTGGTTTTTGGTCTTAAATTTATCAAGAAATACCAAAGGATTATGGTCAGTATATACAATTACATCTCCAATACTGCCAGTTACATACACCTCAAAATGTTGCAATGCCAAAATCAAACTCAATGTTTCTTTTTCTACTGTGGAATATTTATGTTGGTGTTTGTTTAATTTTCGAGAGAAATAACTAACTGGGCACTCAATACCACTGTCATCATCCTGAAGCAAAACAGCTCCAACTCCAATATCACTGGCATCAACAGCCATCTTAAATGGACGGTTAAAATTTGGGGCCAGTAATACAGGTTTATTCATCAATATAGCTTTCAGTTGATCAAAGGCTCTTTGACAGAGGTCTGTCCATATAAACTTCATGCCATTTTTAAGTAAATTTGTTAAAGGAGCTATGACTTCACTGAAGTTTCTTACGAACTTACGGTAGAATCCTATCATTCCAATTACTCTGCGTAACTCTCGTTTGGTTGTTGGGATAGATAAATTCATTATGGCTTCAATCTTGGCTTCTCGTGGCAACACTTGGCCTTGGCCAACTACATGTCCCAAATATGTAACTCGGGCTTTTGCAAATTCACTCTTCTTTAAATTTACAACTAGGTTAGCCTGTATGAGAGCATCAAAAAGTTTGTTTAAATGGTTCAAATGGTCATCCCAAGTATCACTATATACACTATAACATCATCAATGTAAGCAGCACAATTATCTAGACCAGCTATTACTTCGTTCATTAACCTTTGAAAGGTAGCCGGGGCGTTTTTCATGCCAAATGGCATAACCTTACACTGATATAACCCGTCAGGCGTAACAAAGGCTGATAACTCTTTTGCTCCCTCTGTTAGCGGAACTTGCCAGTACCCCTTTAATAGATCTATTTTACTGACGAATTTGGCCTTCCCGACCCTGTCTTTACAATCCTCAATTCGGGGAATTGGGTAGGAGTCAGTTTTAGTTATAGCATTTACTTTACGATAATCAATACAAAATCTTTGTGTTCCATCCGGTTTAGGTATCAGCACAATCGGGGAACTCCAACTGCTCTTACTTGGCTCAATTAAGTTATGGTTCAACATGTATTGTATTTCGTCCCTAACCAACTCCAGTTTTCTAGGGTTAAGTCGATAAGGGTGCTGTTTAATAGGCACACTATTACCTACATCAACATCGTGAGTGGTTTTTGCCGTACTACCAAGTTCATCTGAGAACAGTGGTTTATGTTGTTTTATCAGCTTAACAATATCACTCCTCAAAGTATCTGATAAGTACAGGAAAGCATTATCCAAATTATTCATTATTTCAGAGTTGGACATTTTCGTTGATAATACATTCATCTCGGATCCTACAACTTCTGAATCAGGCTCTATCTCATTGTTACTTTTAGGCTTACTGGGTTCAAAATAACATCGGAGCATGTTAACATGACACACTCTCCTACGTTTTTTTCTATCTGGAGTGTTCACTACATAATTAACCTCATTCAGTTTTTTCTCTATCTGATATGGCCCGGTAAATCTTGCAGAAAGGGGTTCTCCTGCAATGGGTAACAACATCAAAACTTTGTCTCCAAGCTTAAAGCAACGAGTCTTTGACTTTTTGTCAAATCGAGCCTTCATAGTTTGTTGAGAAGTTTTTAGGTTTTCCCTGGCCATCTCGCATGCTTTTGAAAGTCTCTCCTTGAATGTACACACGTAATCCAAAAGATTAATATCCTGTTTTTCATCAAGAAATTTTTCTTTCACTAGTTTTAGAGGGCCCCTAACTTCATGTCCATAAACTAATTCAAATGGGGTAAATCCTGTAGACTCATTAGTCATATTTCTTGCTGCAAATAAGACAAATGATATACCTTTGTCCCAATCCTCCGGATACTCCACACAATATGCCCTAAGCATAGTTTTAAGTGTCTGGTGATATCTTTCTAGAGCGCCCTGAGATTGAGGATGGTAGGCTGAGGACGTGAAATGTCGAATTCCTAATTCTTGCATGACTTGTCGAAATACTCCTGACATAAAATTTGAGCCTTGATCTGACTGAATTTCTTTCGGCAGCCCATACCTAGTAAAGAATTGTACAAGGGCTTCTACAACGACCCGCGCTGTAATTCTCTTAAGAGGAATTGCTTCTGGGAATCGAGTAGTAATATCCATAATTGTTAACAGATAAATATATCCAGACTTGGTTCTCGGAAGTGGACCTACACAATCCACTAAGACCTTACTAAATGGTTCATCAAACGCTGGAATAGGTATTAAAGGGGCAGGACAAATGGTCGGCTGGGGCTTCCCTATCATTTGACAAATATGACAAGTCCTGCAGAATTCTACGACATCTTTATGCAATTTAGGCCAATAGAAATGCCGTGTTACTCTAGTATAGGTTTTTCTGATCCCCAGGTGCCCTGCTACTGGAACGGAGTGAGCCAATCTCAGAATTTCATTACGATATCGTGGAGGTACTACAATTTGATCCAGTAACCTCCACTCTTCATCAGCAGGACAATCAGGAGGTCTCCATTTTCTCATTAGAACTCCTGACCTTATATAATAACATTCAGGAACTTGAGTGGATTCATCCACACTTAATGCATTATCTATTAGATTCTTTAAATGTGTGTCGGCACGTTGTTCTTTAATCAATGAATTACGACTGAATTGCAGAGTATCCTTAGATTCGTTAGGGCCTACGTCGCCTGTTAAGGTTTCAGTAACATCAGATTCACCTACAAACGGGTTAGGATGTTTAATATCCTCTTCTGCCATACGTGACTGAGACCTAGTCACAACGCACCCAGGGAAAATTCCCGGATGCTCCTCCTGTAGTTTTTCTGTCTTTGCTTCAACCACTGGTTCATTCATTACATAGGGTGATGGGGGATTAACGTTACCACCAGCTAGGTCATTTCCTAACAAAAAGGTAACACCATCGACAGGAAACGATGCCACGAGGCCTACCACTACTGTACCATTTACTAAGTCAGACTCTAACTCAATCTTATACAAAGGTACAGACACATACTCCCCTCCAATACCCTGAATCAGTACATTACCTTTCTCTGAGCTACTCACAGGCAGAGGAATAGCATTAGTAAGCATGAGTGACTGTGCCGCCCCAGTATCCCGCAGGATAGTTACGGAATATTTATCACCATCTCCGTTATGTAAGGAAACTAAACCCTCTGAAATAAAATCCTTATATACCTCTGGTGCCCTAACTATAACTTCATTCCTGTCTTTAAAAACTGGCAAAGATTCCTCGGAAGTTCTCATAGAACTAGCAAATGCAACAGGCTTTGGATGTCCAGGTTCTAGTTTCATGTCTCTTTTCCACTTCCAACATTGAGATTTTACATGACCCCTTCGATGACAATAATGACAGGTAATCGCTCCAGGATTGCTATTAGTGGCCTCCTGTGGTGCTTTATCTACCTTATTGTCTTCACCCTTAGGGACATTTTTATATCTAGTTCTGTCATCCTTGGAATAAGTGTTTTTTTCATTCGGAGCCCAAGTTTTGTGTAACATCACGTTATTCTTTTGAAAAGAGTGAGTGAGTTCGTACTCATCAGCCATTCTCGCTGCCTCACTTAGACGTATAATTTTACGCTCATCTAAGTAGGTTCTAATTTCGAAGGGAACGCTATTCTTAAATTCTTCGAGTAGCACAATTTCCCTCAAGTTTTCAAAACTCTTTTCGATTTTTAGCGATCGGTACCACTGGTCTAGAAAGCATTCCTTTTCTCTGGCAAACTCTAAAAATGTTTGCCCAGACCTTCTGTTTAGACGTCTAAATTTTTGCCGATATGCTTCCGGCACAAGAGCATATGCCGTAAGTATAACCGTCTTAACTGTGCCATATTCACAGGACTGTTCTTCGGAAAGCGCAGAATAGACTTCTAGTGCCTTCCCAACCAGAACACTCTGGAGCAGCAACGTCCAAAAAGGTTCAGGCCACATAAGACGGTGGGCAATCTTTTCAAAAGATACGAAAAAAGATTCAACATCTTTTTCGTTGAACTTAGGAACTAGCCTTATATTCTTAGATACGTCACAAACATTATTCGCATTATACCCTTGATTGCCTTTTGCTTCTATCTCCATTAATTTGTGCTTATACTCAATATCAAGTTTTCTCAACTCAAATTCTCTCTCCTCTCTTTTCTGCTGAAATTCTAAATTACACTTCTCTAAATCTAATTAAGCCAACTCAATGCGTTCATAACACGTAAGTTCACCTTCAGTATGAATTAATTCTAATTTACATGCGATTGCATGAATTAACTGGGCCTTACGAGCATTAGAAGATAGTTTCAGTTTTAAATGATCGGCTATTAGTCGGAGTTCTGCTTTTTTGAGACTGTCTAGCTTAAGTAAAGACAGATCCTCGGTCTCAAGAAAAGCATCCACATCAAATGAACTTGCCATAGTAAGCAGTAATTTAAAGAAAAAAAAACCCACGACCGATTTAATGCAACGATTTATAAACCAAAACGAAAACACATTTGTGCAGCATCACCACATAATGAAGAGTAAAGGTCTCATTTAAAAGTTTATCTTCCTTCCATTTTTTTTTCGGCTCCCTCCCGGACAGGCCCCCAATTGTTACGACCTCAAATTGATAAGGACGCAAGAAGACGTAAGGACAATGCTGACAAATGAATTTACGTTAAATAATAGGAATACAACTACTTTATTAAGAAATATACTTAAATTACATGATAACAAAAGAAGGGTTTTACCGTGGTTCAGCAAAAACAAAGGGGCGAGCAGAAAGTGTGGCAACTTAAGCAAATAATGCGAAAGTGTCCGGATTGATGATGGCTCGGAGAGTGGCACGTCGGACCCGACACAGTTCGATCCATCCAATGAAAAGAAACGAATACTGCATGAAGGCGCCCCTTCGTCCTCCAAGTTATGCGGTCTACTCCCGCAATCTGCACCAGCTCCACGCCTCCAGCGAACATCTCCCAAGGGCGGACTCCCATCAGGGCTCCAGGCAAGTCTCCAGACCTGCTGGCATGACTCCAACACCAGCTCGGTGGCGAGTCAAAAGTCCGAGGTAGCGACCAACTGGACCAGGCAGCACGACCTCCGTGCAGAAACACCAGCTGCTCCGACGAGGTGAAGGCTTGGCCAGTGCCTCACCGCATCGTCCCGGTCGTTGGTTCTAAAAGGGCGTGCCTCACGGGGAACCTCAATGGAAGAGGCACGTTCATGCAGCTTGCGGTCCCGATGTCGAGGGGAGAGTAGACACATCTCAAAATCCTTCGTTCGTTTTTATAAGGGCGCGAATACCATTCGAGCAGCCATGCATACCAGGTATGCCAAAACTCGGCCCTTGTCAAAGAATGAATAACTTATCGGTTCTGCTCGCCCGTTAACTTGAATAATTCATGAAGTTGGTTCTGCTCGCCGTGCTAGTGAACACAATATACTCACGGAGTACACCTCATAATATTTCAATAGTCCAAGAAAACTTATACAATCATAAGTAAATAAAGAAGAAGAGAAATCCTAGAAATATTCTAACTCTTAACAAATGTAAAATCTCGTTAACTTGAAATGTATGTATTTTTCCAAGTTATTGTTACTTTATTTTGGACTACTGATTAACAGTATAATTAGTTTGCTATCATGTTAATTGTATTTGTAATACACACTGTATATGACTGCGTGACTGCACTGCAATCTGTGGCCGAGGGAACAACAACTTAATGTCTTTCCCTCTCCCGTATTCCTTACAGAGAGCTAGAATTAATACCAGTACCAACAGCAGTTGCTGAGTCCTCTTCCCCTTTATTTCGTGACTCTAACTCCCACCAAGGGTCACATAAATGGTGGAGAATCCGGGCAAGAGGACCATCATCGGCAAATTCGTCCAACTTACTTGACATCAGGAGCCCCCGCTGCAACATCGAGGCGATATCAACACTTCGTGAAGGACGTCGCCCGTGGACCGCCGTGGCCCGCCGAGGACGTCGCCCGTGGAGCGCCGTGGACCGCCGAAGACGGTGGTCGTGAAGGCACCGTGTGGATTTTCTCCGGTATATATGGACATTTTCCTTGATCAGACTCACATTAGTCGCGAACGAATTTGAACTCTCTGCTGTCAACAAACTTAACGAACGGCACAGTTCTGGATCTTGGGCTGTCATTCTACCAGCTCCACGCAAATACCTTCTTTTGTAAGTCTATTGTAAAGAGTATCGATTCCTTGAGTTGCAAGACACTGGCTGTCTTAATCAAATGATCGCTCCGGAACTTTGGCTTCCGAGTCCCAAGTATCCTGCTGTCAGTACATTCTCACCAAACCGCAGCTTTTACCACAACGGTACTGTTAGGTTAAGTACTTGTGTGTTTTTTTTGTTGGTGGCGTCAGTTTTAAAAGTTACCGGGCAATCCAAATCATTCAGAGCCCGTTTTCAAAAGGTTTTTCAGGTTTTGGTTTGTTTGCTATTGCCCTAGATTTATGCATTGAGTTTCGCGCTGTTTTTATATATATATATATATATATATATATATATATATATATATTCTCATACAGTACCGCTTAGGGCGACCGGCGGTCGCCTTAAAACGGGCGACTTGACCATTATTGTGTTAAGTTGACCAGTCAGCGGTCGCCTTAAACAAATGTCATCCCCTCTCCTACCTGAAGTCAAGCAGACAGCTGTCTTTTTAGTGCTCTCGAAAGGGCAGGTTATTTGCTTTATTTAGATTACACAGGCAAATGGTAAACTATTGCGGAAGCATTGAAGTACTACCAAAATGTGTATAATACGCGATTGTATCAAAACTAACCTATGAGACGACCACACAAAAGCAACGTTTTTTTAACAGCAATCATTTTCTTAATTTTTTCTCGAATTCTTTACATGAATTACGGCGTATCATTACATCTAATTTTGCCGCTATCTTGCTTTTTACTCAATCATTGACGATTATAATGTTTTTTGAGATCTATTTTATTGCACGATCGCGATCGAACTAATGCCACACATGTACAGTGTCACTGTACACGTACACGCGTACATCCTTGTAACGTCACTGCAGTGCGCGATGTGACCTTTGACATTGATAGCGTCCTTAGTTTCATCGAAACTATCGTAGGTTTGGCGCCTCGATCGTCGTTGCCCCTGAATCGTCATCCTCCTCGCCAGTAATGCTGGACTGAAAATGTCTAGAGAGGAAGAGGTATTTAAGGGAATCTTTTTCGAAATCTTGCTTATGCTTTCTTTTCCTTTTTAAAACGTATTATAATTATATAGGCTATGCTGAAGCGTCGGACAAGGTACATGTAGTTGATACATTGTAATAATTTGTATGTCCGAAAACTGAGCACCGTCGCTGCTCGATCACTCAATCGTTCAAGATCAGTTGAGTCGTTCGGCTCCATACATTGGTCTTAGTGCACGATTTCACAATGATTCTGGGATTATTAAAATTTCTGATGATAGAATATGTTGGCCACTATTGGAGGAGACTGTGGTTAAAAAGGTTTTTAACTAGGCTAGAGTAAGGGTAGTCCGAGTAACTTGGACCCGACAAGTCACCCTTTTTTATCGAATTTTGAGTTTCGGGTGACTGTAGTCACTACAGTCACCCGAAACTCAAAATTTCAAAATTCGATAAAAAAAAAAGGCTGACTTGTCGGGTCCAAGTTACTCGGACTAGAGTAGGGGTCGTCCGAGTAACTTGGGCCCGACAAGTCACCCTGTCATTGTCAATGTTATTAATATTTGAAATTTGGAGGTTCGGGTGACTGTAGGGTCCAAGGGAAACAGTATCTCCACAGCCTTCCCCTTGAAAACATGACCAAAATGCCTAGTCCGAGTAACTTGGGCCCGACAAGTAACCCTGTTACACACAGGATTTAAAACTTTAGATTTTCATTGCTTGGGTGCGGTTTTGGATTTTGTACCTCCCTCTCAACACTTGTACCTCCCTCTCAACACTTGTACCTCCCTCTCAACACTTTCTCAATACTTTCTGAGTTTGCTTTTCATTAATCCCTGTGTTAATAACCAAAGCCACCTTATCAGACAGCCAGTGGCCCTTATTAGCTGAGTGACAGCAAAGCCATCATGCACCATATGGGAGGTTGTTGTTGGTGTAACTTTAACACCGTGTTTACACTTGATCTCGTAACGGAGGATCAGATTCTGCGGTCACGATCAAGCTACAGGGATCTGATCCATGCTGCATTTACACTCTATATCCTGATACTGCCATGATCGCATGTGGAGCAGTGGATGGTAGACTCCAAAGGTTATGTGCAGTGTAACGTAAATCCTGCCATGACGTGTGAAAACCGGTACGTGTGTAGTACATGTACAGTACATGTAATTGTACATTGGCAATCGTGTAAACTTCTCAGCCGCTCTCTCTCTAAGTAAAACTTGATGTCATGCTGCATGCTAATAACCTCATAAAAAAGGACTGGTCTAAAGAAAATTGCATGTTGTTTCTGTAAATTGCATGATCCAATCCTGATCGCACGTTAATGTGTTAACACCGTGTTAGAGATCACAACAGTTTTGTTTGAAAAGGGGATTAAAACTTTCTAGTAGAGGGTTTACCTAATGTATTCCATGCTTCAGTTTATCATGGTTTCTTCCCTCATGTTTGTGTTCATTTGCAATTTACGGATGTTGAATAACAGTCTTCTTTATGAATTCATTTTTTTACAGTAACATCATGTTTTGAACTTGTTTATGTTAAACAACGTTAGATAAGGTTTGAAGGTGTACATGGTGGAAATGACAAGTAGTGAATCTGCTGTGACAACATGTAAATCACCTCTTCCAACTAGGGGGAAAGTGGCTCTGAAAAGAGCTAATAAAAAGCCAATAACTCAACATTTCGTGCAGTACATACTGCACGAAATGTACTCTGCCTGTCACCAGATTCCAACTATCTGTTGAGTCCTGTGGTCTATTCCACGGGTTGAACCAATTCCAGCCTGCTCGCTCCTCTTCCCCACGGTGTTCCATCTGCCAGTGTTGATCCAGTAGTCTGACCCAGTTAAGGCGATGTCGCAGTGCCGCGTCGATGACGTCATCGTTTTGGTAATCCACTTTGATAACACACGGAGAATCAGCTACTAATCCCGCTAACATCAACTGAACGCTTTCAGTCTGATCTTTCGTGTTGTAATCTAGTACAGTTAACCCATCTGATTCATCCTTCGTCGTCAGGTACCGTATCGGAGCCATCGCGATCGACGTTAAATTCGCGACCCAGTCGCGAAAGTGAGTTCACAGCGCGGCACACTTTCCACAATAGGTACACTAACTGTAATTGGACGATGACGTGAAGCACGTCCGCTCCCGAATGGATCATCGCGTATGAATGACTTCGCGACAGGGTGTCACGGTGTATGATTACCACACAATAGCGCTTTGTTCGGTAAGACGCGCCACGCAAGAACGCCGCGTCTTTCTTTTATTCATTCACTCTGCCGCTGACTTTCGTGCAGTCAACACCTCGACTATTATCCGCCATTGCTACCAGAACGACAACTACCACTGTCAAATGTGAGTACTGTTCCTTTACATAAACCTGAGGTTTAGAGAGTCAAATATAAACATGAGGGTCCTTAGTAAAAAGGTCTTACGAGTCGGCGAAGCCGACGACTCCCCGCGAGTCAGCGAAGCTGACGATAATAAGTGTACATTCCAGCGGTTTGTGGGGTGAGAGCACATTTGTTAGTCATGCCACGTCACATTTATCTCTCCGTACAGATGTCTCAACAAACTGTGGTCAACCAATTGGCACAACGTCTACCCCGAGCCGTCCGCAACGTGCGCAATCGTTACGGCGTCATGACGGCGGCCCAGTACCCCGCCAGGCAGTACCACAGTCACATCATCGTGCGTAGACTGAATCCGCACGCAGACGTCGACGAGAATATCGCCCTGCCCGTGGTACAACAGAACCTCGGCAACTTCCAGTACCGGATGTGGTTGCACAACCCGGCAGACGGAGGAGTGCCGTGCGCTATTCGCGGTACGCATCTGCACGGCGTCGTCCAGACAACCAGCGCTTGGAACGACAACTACCGGGCAAAACGTCTTTCCAATGGCTTGAAGGCGTGTTGCCTCGAGATTCTTCAGCAGACCGTCAGACGACCCCAAGATCTTATCGTGTATCTATCATGCCCTCCACGTCGCGTCAATTGTGACAATTTACCGAGTGATGTTGATCTGTGGTGTGACATATTCAAGATGAAGGCAACTGACGAGGAAGTCGCGAGGATGACTTTGAAGAAGCAGGCCGAGCGCACCGGAGCAAGCGTCAGCGACGGGCAGACGGACATTCAGCTACTCCAAGAACTAATATCGAAGTACAACCCTCGCTCGGTAAATGACTTTCTAACAAGAGCCCTGAAATACGAAGGGCCAGAAGTGGCAGGCAGGGTGGAGAAAATGTACTTTTCTCCGTCCTTTCAGGAGAGGTTTCGCAAAGCAAAACAATTGCATGTATTAAATGAATGTTCGGTTGTACTGTTCAGGCAATGGGAGGCAGCCCACGGGAACCATCCGCCCGGTTATCTCTCGGTAGAGAAATCGTGTGAATTGGCGACCGCTTGGTGTGTCCATCAGCACATAGACATCCAAGTGTCTGTTGATAGACATGTTGGATGTCGTTGACATGCACAGACCCAAAATCAATACTGTTGCTTTTGTCGGTCAATCAAATGCCGGCAAAACCTGGCTGACCAACTCCTGGGTGGATTTGGCAGTCCATGTTGGCGAGGTAACGCAGGGAACGGGTGGGTACGCGTTCATGTGGATGGAGTGCATCAATAAGCGCGCCATCCTCATGAACGAACCCTACCTGGATCCCTGCGTTATCGAAAAGGCCAAGATAATTTTCGAAGGACAACCAACCATGGTGCCTGTGAAATTTCAGGCGGAGGCTTTCCTCCCAAGAACTCTGGTCATCATCACCAGCAACCATCCGGTTTGGCGACTTGCTCCTTCGGAAAAGCAGTGTCTCCGAAACCGGATGGTTATCTACGATAACCTAATTGCATGCGACTTCTTGGAGCAGGTATCCGAGAAGTTTAACCCTCTGGCGTGGAAGGAGATGGCCAAGAGAATGAAAGTGTCTTATGGCCAATCGACTGAAACACAGACAGGATCCGAAGATCAGGCCACATCCTTAACAGTCCCAACTATCACCATACCCGACAGTTCTTCGTCCTCGGACACACCTGCAGCCTTATTGCAGTGTGTCCGAGGTGACGACATTGTCGAGCTAGACGGGTCACTTCCCCTCCCCGACTACCTAACTGCAGACTCCGAGACAGATATGGAGGAGGTACTCCAAATCTTAGGCTGTCCTGAGGAAGAGGTCATTGATATTTCTTCGGGGGAAGAGGTACCATGTCATCTGGAAGAAGTCATAGACATTTCTTCTGCGGAAGATGATGTCTGTCACGTGTCAGTCATTAAAACTAATAAGAAATTTAAGGCCGAGTTATGTGATTCGTTGCATCTTGAATAAACTCATATTTCCTCTTCTGAACTTATAATATTTGTATGTGTGTGTTCATTATAATGTGTTAGGGTTAGGGACACAAAACCTGAGGTTCAGAGAGTCAAAAATAAACATGAGAGTCCTTAGTAAAAAGGTCTTACGAGTCGGCGAAGCCGATGACTCCCCGGGAGTCAGCGAAGCTGACGATAGTCGACAAGGCGTTTCAACAGAGGGCGCCCCAGTTTGTTTACATTCTTGAAGGCTAGCCCCTCCAGTAGAAGTCGATGCAAAAGTAAACATCAAAGTCGATACATCATAACAAAGTGAGTAGGGAAAGTCCCATAGGTTTGTGTAGTTGACGCGGTGACCCTGGGGGCGTGGCGCAAACCCTAACCCTACTAAACACTAACCCTAGATGACGTAACCCTAACAATAGGTGAAAAATTTAGGCTTAGCAACTTCGCGACTATCGATTTGGACACACTGTTCCACAATCGATAGTCGCATGAGAGGGTTGACGCCATCAAGCAAGCCTAGTCAGCCGGCTTATGGTTGGACTCAGCGCAACCACGCTGAAGCTAACTGAAAGAAACCACCTGCAGCTACTAACAAGCCCCAAACTTACCAGGGAAATTCACGGTGTTTTAACTGTGGAAAAACTGGTCATTTGGCCAAGGATTGTTACAGCAAGGGCAAAAACCAACCAATGAAAGTGGCAAGCATCTCAGTACATGGAGGCAAGGACAAATCTAACACCAGACGGTTTTATCCTTCTTATCAGAAGAAAGGGCAGACAAAGACAGGTCGGAGAAGAAACCTGATGCTGTCGAACATGTAGTCTGTCCCTGTCCTAGGTGTTTAGAGACCGTGAAGGATACAACTGCTTGTATGATGGAAACCCAGAAACTGCAGGAGTGTTGTTGCTCTGACGGAGTCGCTAAGCTTCAATGTGGACATACACTGTCTGTCCTGTCCGCAGTGTATAAGTCTTCACAACCAAAAGACATGCCTGTCACTGATGGGATGGTTGGAACCAAAAAGGTAATTGTGCTCAGGGACACAGGTTGTAGTGGTGTAGTTGTACGGCAAGATTTGGTCAAATCAGAACACATGACAGCATTGTGTGATGATTGATAGTACTGTCCGAAAATTCCCTACAGCCCGGATTACTATTGACACCCCTTTCTTCTCAGGTGAAGTGGAGGCTTTTTGCATGAGTAACCCTATTTACGGTTTAGTTTTAGGCAATATCCTTAATGCCAGGGCTCCCGATGATCCGGATCTTCACTGGATACCACCTGTAGTGCCGCCAGAAACCGTCACCGAGGGGTTGGCAGTGCAAACAAGATTGCAAGCCAAGAAGGAGGCTAAGTCACTTCGACCCATGAAGGTACCATCCATCATTCCAGATGTCACTCCAACGGAAATCAAAACAGCTCAGCAAGATGATCCCACTCTGCGAAAAGTTCGAGACTTAGTGCTCACAGATAATGTGAAGAATGGAAGAAATGGTCGAACGTCTCACTTCATTCAACAAAAAGGTATGATATATAGAATTTTCTGTTCTGACCATGGAGAAGGCACCGACCAAATTCAGCAGCTAGTAGTGCCATCGGCTTACCGCAAAATGGTTATGAAATTGGCCCATGAAAGCCTAATGGGAGGTCATCAATGCATCAAGCGACGTCTGTCAAAGAACCGTACCCAAGGGTCATGTGAAGCGTGTTCTTCTTGGGAAAATGCCTGTTATTGATGTTCCTTTTCAGCGGGTAGCAGTTGATCTGGTGGGGCCCATCCATCCGATGACTCCTCGCAAAAACAGGTACATTTTAACAGTTGTAGATTATGCCACCAGCAGCCGATACTCGCGTTTCGTGTGCTTAGGTAACGGCAAAAAGGGACAATTCCGCTCCTTATATACACGGCACAGATTACAATCCCATAACCTAGATTAAGCCTGGTGCGCTCTACTAACGTCAAGCGTTGTAACCTGGAGATCGAGACATGCGCAGTTAGTCTGTTGCCTGCATGCATTTTGAGGTCGTGACCTGACGACTGTGTTCTCTGTTGATGGCTGTGGGTTCGACCTCCATAGAAAAAAGTCCTACGGTTGTGCCTTGCTTGAGTCTAGTCGCCTACATGTCTAAATTCCTGATTAATCAGACGGTAAGTTGCTTTGTGTAAAATGCACTGCTAATTACTAATTAAAGTATAGGGCTGTCTAGACTAAGCAGTGGTACTAGTACTACTTTACTAGTACTACTACTAGTACTACTAGTACTACTATTACTAGTACTAGTAGTAGTACTAGTACTACTACTACTACTAGTACTACTACTAGTAGTACTGGTAGTACCAGTACTAGTACTAGTACTAGTAGTAGTACTACCTACTGGTACTAGTACTAGTAGTACTACTACCAGTACTAGTAGTAGTAGTACTATAGTAATAGTTAAATACTAGAGTACTACTAGTACTACTACTAGTACTAGTACCAGTAGTACTAGTAGTAGTAGTAGTAGTACTACTACTACAAAGTACTACCCTAGTACTAGTAGTAGTAGTAGTACTACTAGTACTAGTACTACTACAGTACTAGTACTACCACAGTACAGTACTACTAATATAGTACTACTACTAGTACAAGTAGTAGTAGTAGTACTACTGTACTACTACTAAGTACTATATACTAGGCCTACTACTTTACTAGTGTTGTCTCTTTGTTATTATATCTATATAATTATTGCTTTACTTCCATAATTATTTTATAACTCTCTCTTGAGCGTCTGTCTTGATCTGTCTTTCCTTTCTTGGCAGGGGGGCTCGAAACCCCACATACTGAAGTCCGGTGTGACCGGTCTGCCATAGGTTCTTACCCACTCCTTTGGACAGTGCCTAAAATCAAAAACCAGTACTAGTACTAGTGGTAGTAGTACTACCACTAGTACTAGTACTAGTAGTACAACTAGTACTAGTAGTAGTACTAGTACTTAGTAGTACTACTAAAGTACTAGTACTAGTACTACTGGTACATACTATTAGTATTAGTACTAGTACTAGTACTACTACAATGTCTGTCAAAATCAATTTTACCAAAAAACATCCATCCACTGATTGTTCATGATAATTTTTTGTGTACAGAATGACTTCCTAATCCAAGTGCCTACTCTCAGACTAGACTGATTGCATAATGTTAAGCATGCTCAGGCCTTTTCTTAGTCAAATCTCATGTCCAACTTTGCCATGTGCTCAGACTAGAGTGTTACGCAAACTAACTACTAGTACTACAGTATAATATCAATACGAACCAAGACCATGCCCACCTGTAGTTTTTCCTGTCTGAGGGCATTGACCTCATTAGCCATATGATATCATTGGTAAGTGATACTGATAGTAAAATGAGCAGTTAGCCTCTGTGCAGACAGTAGAAAACTTTTCTTTTGACTATTCTTTCCTTTTTTTTCTCAAAAGGGTTTTGTCTTGTCCATTGGTAGAACTATATTTACCATATGAAATTAAATCTTCATCTAATTAATTATGTTGTGAACATGGTGCCCAATTGAGCTACCATCTTTTAAAACTTGCTGAGTATTGTATAATCAATTTATATTGTACATGTATGATGTATATATGTTTACTAATTAGTGCTTTTCTTTCTCTAAAGTTTCAGGCTGTACTAGGTTTTTCTGTAAATTTCAGGCCTTATTTTTAGTTGCTTTTGTTTTTGTCAAGAGCATTGCTCAGCAAAATCACTTCCATACTATTTGTTACTTTCATTTTGTCTTTAGGCAAGACAGCTTCTTTGAAGAATCGAGTGCTGTATCTGTTCATTCGTCAAGGACAGAGGTCACCCTTGCAATTGTATGTACACGTTTCTTTAGTATCTAAATTTAATAATTCCTTTTTTTTTCATACAATTATTTGCCTCATTTGATAGAGATAAAATATACCGGTAAATGGCCTTGTTTAAATTAAGAATGTTTTTGCAGATGCCAAAGTGTAAGCTCAGGAAAAACTTCAAACTTCAGAAAATACGCAACCTACAGCGAGGCAAGGGTAATCGCTTCTGCACTAAGGAAGTGGTGTTAGCTGAAGTTTTTCAACAAACAGCTGAAGACGCTGTTGTTAACAATGATAAGGTGAGCTAAGACTTCATTAATGAATACAATTGAAGGATATGTCTCAAATGCAATTTTCAAAGTTCAAAATTATTCCCAATGCAAATTGGCCCCAAAAGAAGTACCTTAATTAAAAAGAATGAAATTAAACAAAATCTTCTCAAAGCTTACTGGCTGTTGGTGTACAGATTTAGCTTTTTACAGGTTTGTTTCATGTCCCAAATTAACAAACATTTACCTGTATTAGATGAATCACCATCTTAACATCATTCCAGGTATCAAGGATAAGTGCAGTCCAAGGTACAATTTAGGAAGCCTTGGTTGTATCTACATGTACATGCATGTCCATTGTCATACTCATAGTAGTAAATTTGATATGATGTCTGCGTTAAGGAGAATGTAATTCAATAAACGTCAAACAGGGCAATCCCTCATTGAAATATCATAGTAGTCAGAAAGTTGATTGCAAAGACAAGCTTGAATTTGGTCAATTTGCCCTTCTGCCATTTTTTTCTATCTACAAACAGGCAAGTGGAAGTACATGTGAATTGGATGATGTGTTCAATGTTGTTAATGAAGCTGATCTTCCCAAATCTCGGAGCCATGCAGCCAGGAAGCATCAAGAGTGTACCAGCTGGCAAGTTAAGAATAGCATGATTGACAACGCATTTTTTGAAAGTCAATTGCCACGATACACTCAGTGCAGTGATTGCCTTCAGTCTCACAAGGAAGTGATACGGTGCCTTGATTGTGGGCCAGATGTGATTCGTTGTTTGGATTGCACTGAGAGTTTCCACTCAACGCATAATATTCTTCACAAACCAGAGTTGATCTTGGTAAGTATAGTTAATGGTCGTCAATTATTGGTTTGAATTTTAATTTATCTGAAATCTGAATGCAATGAAATCTTTAAAGTGGTATTTTGACTTCTTTGTTTTTTTAATCATTACTATAATTTCCCCCATATTGATTGACATTGTTTGTGTCCGTCATGTACAGGTCTCAAATAGTGTGTCAAATTCTTTTTAGTCCAACAGGTTAATTGCCAAAGGTTGACGAGTTTTCTCGAAAAGTGAAACTTACCAGATGGAAGTTTAAATTTAATCCAATGTCTACTTTATTCATGCAGGGCAATGTTTGTGAGTCATATGATTTGCACCCACACTTCCATTGGAAGGGGCATGATATGTGTGGACACTTACATCATCAGGAAAAACCTCTGCAGGTTGTTGATGAAAAAGGTAAGCCTAATGTGTTTACTTGACTTGGTGAAATGTTGCAAAAATTACATTTAATGAAAACATGCATCATACATGTATTGATGATGACAGAGCCTGAGATGGTTCACTCCTAGGGAAGGTTCTTGTACGGTTATGGAAGAACTCTTGAATTAAAATCTATAGTATGTATATTTTGAGTAATGGAAACTTGGTCAAACCAGGGCTAATTTAATGGGTAGATTCAACAGACAGATCCATGTGTTGCAGTAATTTCTAAATAATTAAATCCTGTAGTCATTTATTTATATAGATTTTTTCGTCTTCCTATTGGCTAAGGAAATATCATAATTTCTGCTCCCCACCCCCCCCTATTATGCATATAGGTCGTCTTCATTCCTGCACATTCACATCCTGCCCATGTGAGCCAGACATAGTAACCCTAATAAGGTTACAGTTGTGGCCATCCACCCCTGACCAACCCAAGCTGGCTTTCCATTTCGACTTCATGAGTCTACTCCATAATTTGTTGTTGGAGGGACACATGTCCTTGAAGTCTGCATGCCAAAGTTTGAGATGGAGGAATTCAATGGAAGCAAGCAAGGTGGATTTAATTCGTGTGACTCTTGTATTGTACATTATGCATTATTAACAGGTTCCGACCTTATTAATCAGGAATTATCACTGTACATTCAATAAATGCATATATGTAAAATTGCTCTACACAGGTGTACCGTGACTGAATATCACAAATCAAGTCATTTAACAGTCAGGTTATCATGCATTGGTTATTTTTGCATATTTGAATATGTTTGTGTCTAAGTATAATTTCTATTCTTTTATTCACATTTCAGACTTAATCAATTATGTGAAGCATGAAGTTTAACGAAAAGCCCATATCAACCATTTTCAAATACGTAACCAGTTTTAAGAGGATATTTCATGTCCATGAATGTTCCCTCTGGTTGTAGCACCATGAAAATCGAAATTTTCTCTTTTCAGGCACAAACAATTTACCGAGGTCTTGTTAATGAGTCATTTCGAGAATACCAACATTTCAGATATCGGTGTACACATCTTACATCAATATTTCCGGCTACAGTTGATCAGTTCAAGTGCCCTGCATGTCCAAAGGTAATTTCCATTTCTTTAATGAGTACCTATGTAGGGCTGGATTTTGAAATGACTTAAACAAATTTCCTTTGTTACTGCAAACATTTGCAAGTATTAATGAAAAAAAGCTTGAGTTAATTTCTTTTAGTTTACATGTCAGTGAGTCTCTGTAATTTTCTAACAAACCAAGGATCAAAGGGAAGAACTGAATTTGATTTGTTCAAATTGTTTGCATGCATATTTTTCATCTCATATTTAAGGAGACTGGAAACATGTTCATCAGCATTGACGGTAATTTTGGCCTGGTGCGAAAACTTAATTCTGGAAGTAGTCACTCGGAGCCCAAACATGAAGACCTGATGTTTGCCCCCTCCCAGGAGGTTGACAAGTTTGTTGAAGATTACGATGATAATCTATCTAAGGATTTTCAGGTATGTTTTTGTTTTCACTCGGTAATATCCATGCCAGTGATGTTGTTTTATGTATCAGCTTTCCACATCATCATCATGTAGTCTCTACCATGTGATCTTAGCAAAAGCTTTGATGTTTGGTGTACCCATAATTTAGCAACTATACATTTTCAAATTGTTCAAAAAGTTTGAACAATATAAAAGAATATAAAAAATGGAATGATAAACATATATAGCTTCCTGTTTTAATGGTTCAAAGTATCCCCTTTCCCTTTGTAATGGTGAGAGTTCAGTTTCAGACTTGGTCTTTGCACACGATCTTTGTAAATAATAACATACTGCTTATCGAAGCTACAATGGAATTTCTATTTAATAACTTCGCTTGCTTGGAATATATCCCTAGTTGCTGAAATTATGGTTAGTTTGGATGCAGCAGCTGACATCATGCTAATTCGTATGTTAAATTCACAGGATTGTAGTAGTTTTCAAGCTGGGGATGCTCTAAGAGCCAAAAATAAAGCGCGTCGCCTTGATACAACGGGGGTGTTCGGAGCTGTATGTAGACATGGTTTCCCTCTGCGATTTCTAGACATGAAGCATGGGGAGCGGTAAGTGATGAGGTTTTTTTCTTAAAGAGATTAGAAAATTTTGCATCGGCCATGTGCCAAATTAAAAGGCATCAAATCCATACTTGTTACATTTTGCAGCTTCTTATAAATGTGGTTGTTCCAAAGAAACAATATTTCTTCATAAGTTTTGGAAAAAGCAGAAATGAAAGGAACAAACTTCATTTATTAAGAGTCACATATAACTTGTTCTTCTATTTTATAGGCTTGCTTATGCAGTGAAAATAATAGATGATATAATGGGTCGTGCGCCTAAAGGTGTAAAGCTTCATGTTATTTATGACATAGCATGTAAGCTTTCAGCTCATTTCAAGGTAATTTAATTTCTATTTCTTTCATTAGTAAGCTGTTACAGTCCAATGGAGTACTAATTGTGTCTGTTTGCCCATTTGTCTCTCTGCCAAGGTGATTAACAGTGTGTACAAAGTAAGTCCACTGCATTTTCACAACTCATTCATGCCCAAATTTCTTCACCAGATTTGGACATTGATTTCACCAGTGACCTATTCAAGGCCACATTCTTGATCGGAATTCACTGCACAATACACAAACCACCCAACTGCCTGGCAAAATGTGCTGTGTGGTGTTTTGGCTTGACTCACTGGAGCGCCTGTAATGGAATCCCCCACACACATCCCACGCCCCATCACCCCCCCCCCCCACACACACACACACACACACACACACACATCTGGGCTGATCTTTACCATGGGCCATGGATATGTGGATTTTTGACAGTGTTTTAAACACTACCTTAAGATGTCCTCATCAGGTCACATTCATGAGGTGAAATCTCTTTAAAATGGTACATGGAATCACCATATAATTTGTTTGTTACAGCAGCATAATTTTGCTTGTGGTTTGTCATACACTATATGTACAGTACATGGAGGCCCAATGTAGGCGACAATTTTCTTTTCTTGGGCCAGCATTATATCAAACAAATGAAGGAAGAACTGACTGGGAACTTTTTGATCAATGTGGCAAAGAAAACTTTGTCTGGACAGGGACTTGAACTTGATACCTCTGTTTTTTGCATACCAGCGCATATACCATCTGAGCTAGGCCAGCCCGTAGATGGCAATCATTCCACATAGTCAGCCATCATAGTCTTTGTTGGGGTGTGGGTTCCAGTCAGAAGCATAAATTTAACCACTAACAGTTCTATAAAATGTGCAATTTGTATGTTTTCAATGTAACATGTTGAAAGAATTCAACACCTATCTTTATTTACTTTATGTTGTCTTTACATGCATTTTTTTGAAGAAAAATGGAAGAGACACACACGAGGAGTTAAATTTGGCACTTCCAGTGTTCCATGCATACGGTCACAAGATGTCTTGTCAGGTAGGTTGTTTGTGTCAGTTGTCAGCCCCACTTTTTCACAATGTAAGTTGTGTGGATCTGCAACAGCGAAAACAATCATGGTTCACTTGCCATATCAACACAGTCGTTTGTCATGTCATCTGATTTGTATTTTTTCTAAAGCAAAGAAAACTGACTGGTCCGGGGCATGAACCCAAGTTCTCTCATTTGACATACCAGCACTCTTACCATCTGAGCTATGCACCCCTTAGATGGTGGTATTACTTTGACTCTCTAGTTGTGTTTTGCTAGGCACTTCCCTTATGTTGCATACACATTCCAACTCTGAAAATATATGTTTTGAATGGATGTCTGGGCATCATACTGTACAGGAGTTAACTATGCCAAATAAAAACAAACCAGGAGTATGTGTTATGGGGTCTTTACTTGCCTTAGCAGTTAATTAACAGTGCATAGTCTTGGATTTCATTACCATTTTCCAAAATTGTTCTTGAAAGATAAATTACAGTACCAGGTGGCTATGTGGGTATGGCTTGACTGATGGGGAGGCAATGGAACGCCTGTGGAGTTATTTGAGGAAGTTTGCTTCAATAACCAAAGAAATGACTCCCTCTCACCGTGAGGATCTGCTGACAGCTGCTTTAATGCACTATGGTCGACGGAAAAACACTGACATTGGTAACATGACCATTTGAAATAATTATGTGTTTGGATTATGCATAGTGCTCATAATTATGTGACTTTACAATATATTTGACTTTGTTCAGTTAACAGATTTTTTCCAACTTTCCTATGCAAAGCCTAAAATTCATCATACATTTTATATTGTTATTGATCGTTTTATGCTTGTCATCAAATAATGTCATTATCACTGGTCTGCTACTCTCATTCATCAGGATAGATTCTTTCCTCCACATGTATGTTTGCAGGTTCTGCCCTTTGTGCCCTCATCAGCCGAGCACAAAATGTCAGAGATGATTCATTCAGTGCCTTGAATGAAATCATTAAGGACTGTGCAGGTAATGAAAATAAATTGTCCTCTTCCGTTGATTTGAAATATGTTTTTAAAGTGAAATTACTCAAACCTAAAGTCATGCATGAATGATTTTTTTTTCAAAAGACATACTCTGTGTTCAGGTAAAATTAATAAAAGTATTGCCCTTAGATGGATATTAATGCTTTCACTCCTTTTCTGTATTTTAATATAGTTTCATTTGATGATGTACGTATTTGGAGAGAAGCCGAGAAAAAACATGCATCTGCACCAAAACTACAACATAAAGGTAAGCATGTTGTTTTTATACTGAATTTGTACCATTAGAGTAGTATATTTTGCCTATACTGATTATATCATTGACTGAAAACTTTACTGAGGTTTTGTATAAATGTATTGAAGATTTATTGTATATCAAGACCTTTCCATTTAGAAGATTTGAATGTATAATTTTACAGAGCCAACCACCTGGGAAGAGGTCTATGTCAAACAACTGTAAGTTGCTTGATTTTCAGCAAAATTCAGAGGATAATTATTGGGGGAAATTTGTGATCCCCATAATTATGTTGCTTTGATTTCAATTGGTGTTAATGATAGAATGGGAAACATCAGTTTGCAATAATGGAATAAAATGCTTGAATTGTAAGTCTGATGAGGCAGGTATTTCATTTTCCATGTCCCTTTTAGGGAGCAATTTACCTCATGCACAGATGACAAAAGATCGGATGCACTTGCTAAACAGTGCCAGATGTAAGTTCTTTTTTTTACTATGTTTTTATACACATGTAAACTTCAATTTAATGGCATTGTTTTTGATATGTTATGAAATTATGAAAGTTGTTAAACGCCACAATGCAACATGTCATAGTTTATTTGTTTTGCAGCTTGGAAAAAGAATTGAAGAAGGTTGAACAAAAACATGGCCTTTCACGCTGGAAAGAGAGTCACCCTCAATTCCAGACCCACCTGAAGTACATTCAAGGAAAGAGGAAACTCTCAATTATACAGAAGTTATGGACACAGGCAGTGGAATATTTGTTCAACCTCAGCATGTCAAAGAAATATTCTGGTAAGAGAGCTCGAAATAATCTTTACAATTAAGATTATTTTGTCATTCCATAAGCAGTGTATGCTTAGTGCCTTCCTGACAACTGTGTTATTTTTTCTGTGTAAATATGTTAATTTAATAATACATGAAAACTATTTCAATTGAGTATTATTTCTTTTTAAAAAATTAGTTTCTTTTTCCACTTGGGAATACATGTATCCATGTTGATGGCAGCAACAAAATTCCTAAATAATCCAGAATTTGCACACTTGTGGGGAATGGGGCACAATATCTGAGTTTGTGATTAAACAAACGTTTATTTATGCTTGGATAGGACAACACAAATTGACACCTTCTCATGGTGGTCTGCACAATGATATTCATTTTCATACACAGATGGTCAAGCAGTAGCACATCGCATCAGCAAACAGGTGTCTCGTGCCTCCAAAGCAATAAGAAGGACAATCAATGACTTCAATGAAGAAAAGTTCATCTGTCCCCCCACAGTATTAACTTTCAGTGATGTCATTGATACAAATTCTGATCTCTACACACATTTACCATCAAATAAGGTAAGTGACTTTTTTTAAAGTCTGTTATAAGTACATTCTCCTAAATTATGGAATGGGAATATTTTTTTCTTGAGAATGAATGGAAATTCATCATTAAATAATGAATTAAATTGTCCACTATACTTTTGTTCTATGAAAACTTGTGTCTTTTGCAAATTGATACTGTTGTTCACTCTGTAATGATGATTAAAAACCTTTGTGTATGTGTTTTTCTCCAGTCTACTTCCCCCGTGCCAACGAGCGTTAGAAGAAGAGCTGTTGATCTTTTGAATTTAAATGATCGAGCCAGGGAAGAAGTTCAAATAGTTACTGATGAGATGAGACGGACATTGCAATCAGAAGCCAGTATACATGCCCATAAAAGTCAATTTCTTTCATCTCTATCAGAAGATCAAACAAGGGAAACGAAGGGGGTCATCATGCTGTTAGCACATCAGATTCTATTAAATGAGGGAAGATACAAAATGTTGAGTCAGCTGTTTTCAGGTTATGTAGAAGCCCCTGCGATAACACCATTGCCCAATTTAAGGAGTTTACGTATTCCAGTTTATCAAATCGGGACAGAATATGTGGATATTTCTGATGAAGATTTTTCTTCTGATGAAAGTGAATCTGAATAGTAGACCTGAAGGCTACCAATTATTTCATGTACCTTACATGAAAAACATAGTCTTTATGGTGTATTCACTCTCATCCAAAGAAAAATCTCCATCACAAAAAAACACAATTATTCCGTCTCGATTTGAACATTGTGAATGTACTTAAATTTGGCAAACTGAATTTGCTTAAATTTTTTGACATAAAATAATAAGCACAATAACAATTAAACCTTCATCTGTCATTAGATTTAACGGTACTCTGTCATGAGACCAGTAATTGTGTTCGAGAGAAACTCACGTTACGATTTGTCTCGTGTTTTGTCTTATTAATTGAATTCGCACCATTTCTCATATTTTTTGCTTGGATTTGTTTGTTGGTTTTTGTTTTTTGCTTTTTTGGTATTGATACTGGGTTGTTGTTTTTTAGGAATGGTCCCACAAAATGACTTCACCATTTCTAGATGTCATTCAGAATAAAGATTGAAAAATTAAATGTGAGCTCACATGCATTTGTTTGTAAATACTTGTTGAAAAAGTAATTGTAAATACTTGTTGGAAAATTGTAAATACTTGTTGGAAAATTGTGAATACTGGAAAATTGTAAATATGGAATTTCCCGTGTGCATGAACACACATGACCTTCAAGTAGTCTTAAATTATTTTGAATTGATAACTGAGTTGTTAATGAGCATCCTTGAAACACTTCAAATTGTATATAATTATATAAATAATCAAATTGTGTAAATAAGGCCAATTATTGAACAAAAATTGTCTTACAGACTTAACTTAAATTGGCTATTGAATCGTGAATCAAAACGCAAACCTTCTAGCTACTGAATTATATCAATGCTGTTTTAGGAAATTTGATAATCAATTGGTTGTAAATAAATGTTATTATAGTGTAAATAGTACACCTTTGTGTCCTATCACAATTTACTTCCTGACTGCTCGAAACCCTTCTAATCACAGTTGCCCCGTAGTAAGTAAACTGTGCCATTAGACCTGAAAGTTATTAATGTCAGGCTGAGGTATTTTTCTATTTCTTATGGGATTATTATGTTTAAGATGTCAAACAAATTTAGTGAAGTTTAAATCTTGTAATGTTTGTCATGTTTTTGCCAACTGCTACCAAAAAATAATATGTTATGCGCAATTGAATTAAGATCAGGCATGTTTAACAATAATTTATAGTAACTTGATTTTGGATGAGTTCCACTCTGGCAGGACACAGCTTTTATATATATGTATACTGTAGGTTTATGGTGTGTTGTCACACTTGCTGCTCAAATGTGAGGGTTGTTATGCCTTCATGGAAAAATGAAATAAAACAAAATAATGAGTCTGACAAAAATGAATGAGTTCATCCACATGCTTGTTCGTTTCCTTTGTCTCTGCCTACAAAGATACCTCCTCTATCAGGCCCTGTAGATCGCCTCTGACGCAATAACGGATGGTGGTTTGGGGTGAGCAGTTAAGTGTCAAGGTGGATATCCAATTAAAATGACAAAATAATTCATAACAATAACAATAACAATGTTAAAGTGAAAACAGGCCCATATAAACGTCAACATTATTTTACTTGGAAAAAAGAGTAAAGGATACACGAGCGCGCATTGTATATTCGAGTCCAAGAATGGAAAACGTTCGTGAAAATAAAAAAAATTATCTTTCCAATTTTTACCGTATAAATATCATCATTATCATTTCTAACTTAAACAAAATACATTGATCTTTCTTTAAATTGCACGAAAGTATTTTAATTGCATTTGTTTCGAATTAAAATAATACCGGAGTAATTTTATGCAAATTAGATACCGCAAGAGGGCGCTTACATTCAGGAAACTTTTGGGGAAGTTTACGGAAGCCGGATAGTGCCAGGGGATAAAAGGTAAACTATATTTTTCACGAGCGCGTGAATATTTTTTATGTACAATTTATCTGGCGGCCGCCACTTATTATCTGGCGGCCGCCACATAATTATCTGGCGGCCGCCACTTATTATCTGGCGGCCGCCACATAATTATCTGGCGGCCGCCAGATAATTATGTGGCGGCCGCCAGATAATTATGTGGCGGCCGCCACATAATTATCTGGCGGCCGCCACATAATTATCTGGCGGCCGCCACATAATTATCTGGCGGCCGCCACATAATTATCTGGCGGCCGCCACATAATTATCTGGCGGCCGCCACTTGTTATCTGGCGGCCGCCACTTGTTATCTGGCGGCCGCCACTTGTTATCTGGCGGCCGCCACATAAATTTCTGTACTATTTAACTCTATGGTACAAAGCAAAGATCGTATAGCGCCGCGCACGTAGCGGCTTGCTATTTACATTAACTTTCGCGGGCTTGGTGTCGAGTGTGAAAAGGGCTACTGGTTGTTGACCTCCACCGCAGCTTGCCTCACACATCAGGTAAAGACAATATCTTTTATTTTCCTTTCGAATATAATGTTCAGTACATCCGCAATTTGTTTCTGATAATACTGGTATTCATTTTAAGATGTTAAAGAATGATCTTAGTATGAATTTTGCTTGTTAACTTTTTTGTATTCAGTACACGCGGATCATACTACATAGTAACGTGTATCTTACACATGTGCAATCACGGGGAAAGTCATGTAGGCCTATGTACAGTATATCACTGTATGGGGCATTGACTATGTACATGTACAGTATCCATTGACAACAACAAAACCCGTGGGAAAGCTTTGAGATACACAGACCCATATGTTCTACGCAGTGGCTGTTGTTATGGCAGTCGTCCGTGTGGCTCCCTGACTTAACGGTATTCTGTCAAGGTGTTCAGCCCTGGAATCAGTCTGTCAACAAATAGTCTGGTTCAACCAGCCTGCAATGCTGACGAATACTTTGAAGTGAGGGAACCACACGGACGACTGCCGTAACAACAGCCACTGCGTATATTCTAGGGCTATCGGTGAGTGTAAAAGGTAATTTGGTTTCATGGTGTTCATGGTCCACACTAAGTCATGTATTTGATTCCATGGTAGGCCTAGGCCTAATTTATGCAATGATAAATAATTTTGCAATTACTGATGTTTGATGTGTTTTACCGTTTTTCGTTTCAGCATGTCTGAACGGCTGCAGGAAATTCTGAAAAATAGAGGTATGCAGTGTGACATTTGGGAAAAAATGAACGCGGACAAGGTACGGTGATTCTAAATTGTTTTTGCTATGAACACAGCACTGAGAGTGTGTGTTCTGGTGTTCTGGAATGTTTGTGGAGACGGGCAAAGGTGTGGGTTCCTTATATATGCAGAATAACAAGGTCTTGCGTACAAATGGTGAATTTAACCATAAGGACATCAGTCACAAAAGGGTTGCTTCACAATAGCCTATAAGATTAAATAAAAATACAACGAGCCATATACCGCCAATGAGCTATTTGGGATACACTGGCATAGATTTGTGCACAAACTTCGGACTCAGTTGTGCACCCAAGGGGGGGGGCTCGGGGGGCTCAAGCCCCCCCCCCCCCCCAAGGCCGATTGAAAAGAAAAAAGGGTGAAAAGGGAAAAATCTTACCCTAACACTAACAGGCCTAAGTGCTGTTTTCCAAGGAGTCTTTGAGGAGGGGCGGCGGGGGGGGGGGGGGGCATGGTCATGAGTGTCGATCGGTGGCCCCTCTCCACTTTGTTTGGGAGACAGCATAATGTTCCCCCCCCCCACCCACATACACACTTTTTGCTGGCCCATATCGAAAAATATACAAAATAGTAGATGCATTTTCAGTGTCCTTTTTAATAATTCCCAGGCGTTCTAGATTGCAACAGAATGCATCTATGCCATCCAAAATTGTAAAAAAATCCAAGGGCTTGTTAAAGACCATAAAATTAATAACCATGTTAATATTTTAATTTTTAAAATAAGAAATACAACAACAGGCCGCTTGTAACAGATAGAATTAATAAAGTCAGCAAATCCGTTTTAAACAACTGTTTGATATTACAAGTGACGCATTAATTTGATTTGTGCTTATATAACTGACGTTCTATAAAATGTATAAAAGAGTGAAAGCCAGTGGCACTTTTTGGTCATAATATGAGAAAAGCATTCAGTTATGTGGGCTTGGGTTTCATTGCATCGTACATGTACACAAGTACAGTACACATTTTGGGTGAACAAAGACAAATTGACTAGAGCGGGGTTTGAACCTGCGACCTCCGGGTTGACGTGCCGTTTTTTCAATATAAAGTCAAATTCTTGTACCTCCAGTTATTAATATCAGACAAAGATGATTTTTAGCTTGCCCAAAGAATGCCTCAGGTGTTGCTATTGATCACACCAAATATAAAAGTGAGACCTCCATAGGTTTAGATGGGACATTAGTTTTTATGTGGGTAGTATGCAAAAAATACATTGAATTGTGCACATTTCAATGGGGTTTACATCTTTTTCCTTGTGCACATGTCTTAAAGTTGTATCCACAACTTTATAAACAACAACATGAAATCACATTGGCCATGTTTATGTACAATGTCATGGGTGGCGTATGGGGTATGTGAGGGTGTGCTGGGGGTGGTGGTAGGGTAAAGGGTAGGGGCTAGAAGCATTACATGTATTAACAGCATATTACAGTACATAGTTTACTGTGAGCCTTTTGGTGATTGAAGTCTTTCTTGAAGTCTTGTGTTGGCTGCAAATGAGTCTTTTTTCGGGGGGGGGGTATATGTTCTTCCTGTACCACTCAGTGGAGCAGCAGATGTCAAGACATCAGCAACATCAATTTCAAGAAGGTCTTCTCTTTCCGGTATATCTGCTCACTGATGATGTGACCTATATAAGAAGGCATGGGATGTGATGTATGCTCCTTATGTCAATGTATGCTCCTTATGTCTTAAAATACATTACAGACATCGTCGACAGCAATTAGAAATATTTAAGACCTTGCTGATGTTACTAAATGTTACTTTGGCTCGCCATAATAAAATCATTGTGTGGCAATCTGAGCAATACTTCAGCGGTGCCTTGCTTACCAGGACTGTCTTAGGGAAGGGAATTGAAATACAGTGTCGACCTCAAAAGATCGGGGTCTGTATTTATTTAGTGTTATACTGCATTACGGTACACGTCGCATAAGGATGGTTGATGTACATATCTTTTTTACACTTAGCTGAGTGTTAAACGTTGTTTTAAAATCAGTATGGGTGTGGTACTTTTTGCTTGTTACAACCAATTCTCCCAATAATGATGGAACGATTTCATTGAAGACTTGATGACTTCTGTATATTTTACAAATATTTGTTGATTGTATTTGCAGATTGACGAGGATGCCATCGTCGAAATGACAGATGAGGAACTAAAAGAGTACATCCCTCAAAAAGGTGACAGAATAGTTGTCAAGGCCTTCGCCTGCAAATAAAAAAAAGAAACCCAGAGTGATAAAAGAAAGTTGTCATTGCTGAAGAATCTCAGAGCAAAAATGACAACAAAGTCTTCTAAAACAAAGACAAAAAATTCTTCAAGTGACAATGACTTTGAGGTATCAAACAGTTATCCAGGATCAAGTGACGCTAGCGCTCCGATAACCAGCACTTCGAAGACCGAGGGAGTAAGAAGGAAGATTCCTGCTGCCAGACAGACCAGAGACTTTGACAACACCAACAAAATCAAGCAATCCCAAATCGCAAGCAAATCTGTGAGGTCTGCAATTGTGGGTTTTTGCATTTATGAGAAAAATGGCACAGAATACAGGTACAGGCAGGTACGTGCTCCACTGGGCGGGGGCGTACGGAACATCTCCATAAAGAAAACTACAACAAAGAGTGGATTGCTGCATAAAATTAAGCCACTGTTTTTCCCAGATGGGAAAAACTGCCACGGTGCTGTCGAGGACTTCGACCTAGAGTTTTCCACAGATGTCCATGGAGTTCAGGTCATACACAAGAACGAGACCGTGCAGGAATTGATAGAAAGACTTTGTCTGAAACATTTAAGATGTTACCTTCTGGCTAAAGAAGTGGTTTTGGATGAAGATAATTCAATTATCAGCCTTGAGGACAGCCTTGAAGACTTGCCAGACATGTTCCCTAACAAACATGGAGAGAGAAAAGGTATCATGCCATCACGCGCTGATACAAACCGAGTGGAAGATGCTCAGGAGATGCAAGTCTCATCCCACGGAAGCGACAATGATAAAGTTTTAATGGTCAGCCACGAGGATGTAGCGACCACAGTTGAGGAACACAACAATCAGGGTGTACTTCAATCGGAATATGGTGCTTTTTATAATCTAGTGCAAGGTGATCAGATGAAAAGTGATTCCGATTTCATCATCGCTCAGAACGTAGAATGCCCATCGTCCACGAAGCAAGGATTACCCAATGTAGAATACAACGTCCCAGTTGGTCATGATATCCAGTCTGCAGATGGTATTAATGCCATCTCTGGTAGTCTGCCACAGGCCTACAACATACCCGATGAATTCATTCAAGAAGACACGCTTGCTAGAATGAATGGCTCTGACACAGTCCAATTTGGTCCATTTATAGCTGGCGATCCAGACTTGAATGCTACACAACCGGCTGTGAAAGAGATAAAGGTGCACCGAGGAAACGTATGCAGTGAGCTGATTGATTATTTCTCAGAAGAGGAAAACATCGACCTAACAGGAACAATCTTCGAAGTGAAGATGCTCAGGTCCAACGGAACCACTGAGCTTGCGGAAGACAATGGGGGTGTCATGCGGGATTGCCTAACTGAGTTTTACGACAGCTTCTATTTGCAGTACGCAACCGGTAACTCGGTGGCTGTTCCAGTACTACGCCACGACATGACAGGCAACCATTGGTCTGCGGTAGCAGAAGTAATTCGCGTAGGATTCAGACAGGAGGGCATCTTTCCTGTCAAAGTTGCTCTGCCTTTTATGCAGCAAGCATTGTTTGGCTTGTCCGATGACCCACTTGACGCGTTCTTGCAAATTATCCCAGATATTGACAGACTTTTACTTCAGGATGCAATAAAAAGTGTGGCATCGGTTGATCAAGATGAGCTGTTTGACTTCATGGATAGACATGAAACCAAACAAAACCCAACAGATGCGAACATCAGGAAAGTGCTCACGGAAATGGCACACAAGGAGATTGTCCAAACACCACTCTTTGTGGCGGAGTGCTGGAGACCTAAATTGAATACCCTCGGCCTATCACAGCATCAGCTGCGAGAAATCTATGCAAATCTGATACCAGATACCAAGAAAGTCTTGAAGATTTTGGAATTTCCAGAGTCGATGGGCACAGATGAACGTACTTTAAGTTCTTCAATCAAGAGACTGGTCAGGGAGATGGACAGTTCTCTCCTGGGCCTGTTCCTGCGCTTTTGCACAGGCTCTAACCTTATGGTCAGAAACAAGATCTCCGTCAGGTTCAACAACTCAGTGGTATGCTGCCCTACGTCACATACTTGCGGTAGCGTCCTGGAAGTCCCTCGATCATATGCAGGACAGCCTTTTATAACATTCAAGTCGGAGTTCACTACTCTATTAAACAACAGATACTGGCAGATGGACATTATCTAAAACCAAGGTTTTGTTGTAACTTGTTTGCGATGCAAGGCTGTTGAGATATGGGGCAGAATACAGTGTATCCAGATACGCCCTGCCGTGTATGGCAGCTTTAAAGAGACACGCATAATATTTAGGCTAATGTTGGCTTACAATTTCATTATTTGTGCCGACATTGTGAAGTGATATGCCTACATATTGGCGTGATGTATAATGTGCAAAAGCTTTTTTGTTTAGTGTTGTAATAACTAGTGTTGTAATTTTTAGTGTTATTTAACTTTTAACGACATTTTAACGTGCTTTTCAGATTGTGGCAGAATCTTTTCAAATGGTGTAGATAGGCAATAAAGTTTGCTTGTTACATGAAAGCATTTATCTTTTTACAATTTACAGCTGTAGGAATTGTGCAAGGACTAAAACAATTCCTAAAGGAAAAGTATTAGAATAGTTGTAGTTCAGGGCCCAATTTCATAGAGCTGCTTAAGCACAAAAAGTAGCTTAGCACAAAATAATTTTGCTTACAATAGGGTTACCAGCCAAAATACCCACCTAGAATTTGTTTTTATTGGATATGGAGTGTATGCTCGTACGGAAGCGTTAAAGGGACAGCGAGAAAAATAATTAAAACAATAAAGTCATAATTATGACTTAGCATGAGTCATAACTATGAAGTATTATCTCAATTATTATAACTTAGCATTTAGTCATAATTATGACTTAGCATAAGTCATAACTATGACTTATTATCTCATAATTACGACTTAGCATTTAATTTAGTCATAATGATGAGATTATTCATAGTTATGACTTATGCTATAAGTCATAATTATGACTTTATTTTGTTCTTCTCGATGTGCCTTTAACGCTTCTGTAATGCTCGTATTCATTGGATACATTACAGGAATTTCAGAAAAGATTTCAGATACCAAAGTCGTTCAAACCGATTTTTAAGACTGATTCATACCGGGTGTTTGTAATTTCAAACCAAAACTAATTAAAAAGTGTTTTAACTTGTTCAGAGTTTTGAATCAGTTTTAATTACAGTTTTAAGACAATAATAACAGGGTTTTTGTTGTTACTGTTACTGCATTGAAATGTTTGTTCAAGATGATCGTAGTATTAAAATCATGAAATCTCGTAGGTTTGTTCCCTAGTGTTTTCAATTAGAAAAAAGCTCGACACGTAATAGGGTTCACAATTTGGTATACAAGCATGCACTTTTAAAACCCTACAACTCATTCAGCAGGTTGGCAGCGCACACTATAGGGCACTTGTAGGTTTAACCATTTTTTCCATTACAGCGATAAAGGTGCTTTTGAAAGTTATTTCTTAGGCAAGTGTCCTGAAATGTTTCCTGGTTATATAATTTTGACCTTTTCATTACAGTCAAAGTTGTACAGTTGAAGTTTTCAATAAGCGTTTTATACATTTTGCTTGATCAATATCCATTGTGTGTTACTTCTTTTTTTAGTTTTACATTGTGTAAGAGACTTGTTGCTGATACGGCACGCGTCATGTGCACCTTTCTGTATGTGTGCACCACTAGACTGGGTTTAAAACAATATTATTCAATCGGGGATTAGGGAATCCTTGTGTCTGTCATTTTCATGGTCACAAATTAGATTATGTAGAAGATGAGGTCCTTGCCTTTCCGTGTAAAACGAATATTCATTAGCGGTTAAAGCTTTCGACATATGCTTATAATCACTATTACCATGCTTTTTATACACATCATATCTGAATGCATATTTATATTCATTATTTATTCTTATTATTTCTAGGTATTATAACCATTAAAGCATTCTTCCAGTTGTTAACTATTATCCACAAGGGTCATTCCATGTCAATTCAACATGCTTTTGGACCTGACCGACACGGATTAAAACAAATTCGGTGTGCTGATTGGACTTCTTGAGAAACCCCCAGAACCAGAATTTTAGGTCATTTGGTCAATTATTTTTTGATATAGGGGTCAACGAACTTTTGACTAATTAGCATAACCTACTCTATTCGGACAGCCATATCTCCAAAAGTAAAGCACCTACAGAGAAAATTTTTACTTAATTTTGAAGCTCTTGGAATGGCCCTCATTTCATAATTAGTCAAAAGTTCGTTGACCCCTAACTCAAAAAAAAATTGACCAAATGACCGAGGAGTCCAATCAGCACACCGAATTTCGTTTCAATCCGGGTCGGTCAGGTCCAAAAGCATGTTGAATTGACACGGAATGACCCACAACTCATAATTTTTTCATGTTACTTTTTGGTTGTGTTTTGGTTTGCTTTTGTGTTAACATGACTCAGTGTTATTAAATTTTGTGGTTATACTATTTACGACTTTGGTAATGCTTTTGCTGTATCGCTTTCATTCGGTGACATAGCCCTGACCAATGGGTTTGCTCCCTCCTTCCGGCTGCAATTCCAGAAAATTTGGTTAAATTTAGGAAAGTTGGGAGTTTGATTTGGGAAAAACATCCTCTAAAACTACATTTTCAAAATGTAATGCCCAAATGAATTTCCGATTATATAAAGCCCCACAACTCTACCATAGTTAAAGCCAAAACATCATTGAGAATTTAAGGCTATACATTTCCAAACCCATACATTTTCTATAAATACAAAATGTAACAATCAGCCAACTCGTTTTTCAAAGGTTAGTTGAATGCATACTTTAATCACGGTTCTACAAATCACGGTACTTTACTCACGGTAATTTACAAGCAAACACTTTGTCAATGAAATATATCAACCATGTCATTAACAGCGGCGTAACAAACAAACAAATTCGGTGGGGTGCACTCTAAAAACAGATTGGTTATAAAAACAACCAAGATGTTGGTAGATATGTGTCTAACCGGGCTTATTGGTTAATTTAACCAATATATCATGGGTTGAATTAAATATGCACTGTAAAAACTCCCGGGTCAGAATTGACCCGGTTTCGGGTCCTAGGGGGACAGACAATCTGTGTCAATCTGACCCCAAATCCGAGCCAAAATCGCAGCTTTTGAACAAAATTTCTGGTCACATTGACACAGATTCCGGGTCAAACTGACCCGGATTCTGGGTCAAACTGACCCAGAAATGGGTCTTGCCCTCTGGGACCCGAATCCGGGTCAATTCTCACCCGGGAGTTTTTACAGTGTGAATTAACCAATATTTTGGTCAATTTGGTTACAATGTATCGTTGTTAAACTTACCAATATCTTGGTTTTAACCAATAAGCTCGGTTGGACACATATCTACCAACATCTTGGTTGATTTAACCAATCTGTTTTAGAGTGCATGTGGGGGTGGGCAAAGACAAGAAAATCCCGACTGACCCACAGGTCACTTCCTCAGGGATATAATGTTGAAAATTATGATTGTAAAATCCTAGTTGAACTTCTTGAAAAACATTAACTTCATTTTCTCAAATTTGAGCTCCACTTGAAAAGAAGCTTGTTTTGTATCGCAATCCCAAATTGCTAATTTTAAGCTTGATTTTGTGACATTTACCCAACAAATGTACTCTCTGATTTTCACCAAACGTTAATGTAATCGGGTTTATAACGCTTTACATTATGTACTTTATGACGTGTTAGCAAACTAAACAATGTAGGCCTAGTACCTAAAGGGTCCTTTGACTACAAATTTCTGACACGACGAAATAATGTTAGTTTATTATTGCGCTTAAAATACATTTATTTCGTGCGCTCAAAACCATTTTGCGCTTAGGAATGGGCAACTCAAGCATCACTGAACTTATAAACAACATTACGTGCTTCACACTTTTTAACTATCGCGTTGTGCAAACATGATAAGTATAGGCTTGTACTTTTCTTTCCGCCATTTATCTGTGTTTAATAAGCATTCTTAAATGTATATGTTATAATCATGAACTCGTTCAAAACATTCCCCCAGCTAACTGTGTAAATATGAATAAAAAACTGCTATCAAAATGTCGAAACCGAGGTGGCAGAACATTGTTTTTCTCGCTTAAAGGGGCTATCTCGTCGACGTAAAAATTCTTGCCCGGAACAGTTACCGCATGAAGTGCGTAGTCAAGGCGCGCGGCACCCCAGATAGTGGCATACTACCAACATGATCATCGAACTGGCAAAATAAACAGTTTTTGAAAGCTAAATTTCGAAACAATCGCATGTAACGATGCATGAGTTTTGTAACGGTTAATAGGGTAACACTCACTTCGGGTAAAATTTGGCATGTGAGTTGCACAGAGCTTGCTGTAAAGTACACGCAATTTTAATTGTAATTGATACTGTAATCTTAATTGAGACAAACAATTATTAAATGCATTTTATACTTTGTCAGTTCGTAAAATCCATGAGCGCGTGTGTCGTACAGAAAAGGGTTTACGAACTTACAAAGTTATTTGCATTCAATAATTATCTTAATCAAAATTGCAATATGAGCTTAAACTTACTCACGTATAACCCACCTTCCAGGGCCCAATTTCATAGAGCTGCTAAGCACACAAATCTGCTTAGCGTAGATAATATATGCTTAGCAGAATTGGGTTACCAGTCCATTTATCATGCAATGTGTATTGCCCTTGACTGGTTCCCTGCCGATTTTGGCTAAGCATGAAAATTTGCTAAGCAGTATTTCCTGCTAAGCAGCTCTATGACATTGGGCCCAGATTTTACCCGAAAGTGTGAGTGTAATCCTATTAACTTCCTTTTTGAAACTCACAGCGTTACACGCGATATTTTCAAAATGTAGTTTTTAAAAACAGTGAATATTTTGCCAGTTTGTAAAGAATAATTCTATTTATATAATTATGATCCAACACAGCATTAATGTTTCGGCTAACAGTTTTTAAGGTTACATGATAGCCTCCTGTAATCAAGTGCGAGATACGCCCGAGACATTATTGGAGAGAAGTTTGATAATTCTATGAAAATTTCATGTTTGCCAATGCCAGTACTTTTCAGCTGAATGTCTTAATGTCAGAATACATGCACTAGGCCTATATCTGTCCATGTCATCGTGAATCATGGAGCGAAGCCTGTGGTACAGCAAGAGTGCCTCATCTGCATTGGTGGGAGGGTCCCATCTATGTTCAATCATGTACAGAATGAAAAGTTCAAATAACTCCTCCTCGCATGGAAAACCATCCCTGAAGGTACACTCGGTGCGACATACATCTATTTGGCACTGATCAACTGGCTTCAAGTAGTCACGATGGCCAAACAATTCTGACATGGTGAAGAGGACGAAGGGTCTTCCATTGGGAACGTTCTGGTTCTTGGATTTTCGTATGCGGTGGCAGTTCCATATAGACATTACCATATCCAAATCATTCTGGAAAAGAAGAAATAACAGGAATGTTAAAGACATAATTCTGTATCTGTACCGGTATTTGTAAGCCTATATCTGTTGGGTATTAACACAAGGTCATCGTGGGATACATAAGCTGCAGGTGTGACGTGACCAAAAAGAAACTAATTATGGTTTCCATTATCTCCTATGAGTCCGGGGCTCTAACTAAAGAATGTGATTTTCAAAATTGGAAGCTAAAACTCACCTGGACCAACCTCATAAAACAAAACTGCATTAGTCCTTCGTCGAGGGGGTCTCCTGTGAATTCGCCATCATCCTTTACTGTCTTCAGGATTTCCATCCAGAATTGTGTACATTCTTTACGCAGCATGCACCAGAAAGCCTCTATCCGTTGGTTATGAGTACTTTTCCCATACAGAAAGCTTTTTCGCTCTGACAAGAAATTTTGCATTGCAGCCACACGCCCGTTCTCAGTTCCCATGTCTCCTCTGACCATATGTGGACACCCCTTCAAATCGCCCACTGCCTCCATGTAATACCCAGCGATTACTCTAGGGTCACTGCTGGTGCGATATACGTTTAACCAAACCAACTGACGTGAAAAACCATCCATACAACCGTTGATGCGTAACCCATATGACTTTAATTTGTCATAGGAATCCAAGTGCCATAAATAGTTAGGTCCTCTTG
Organism: Luidia sarsii; assembly: GCA_949987565.1. Classification (NCBI taxonomy): domain Eukaryota; kingdom Metazoa; phylum Echinodermata; class Asteroidea; order Paxillosida; family Luidiidae; genus Luidia; species Luidia sarsii. The sequence goes on from OX465102.1 coordinate 5,158,282, forward strand.
CAAAGTATTCTCGTCTTCTAAGCCTGCCTCTCCTCCTGAGTTCCAAACCTTCTGGATCTATAATCTGCATCATGGCATAAACCGTGTCTCTCTGGACGACCTTGCCCGCTTGCAGACATTTCAAATGCATCCATCTGTATCCATGCATGCTGCCACTTTCCCTAATCTGTTCCAAGATGAAGGAAGCAACATCTAAAACGTCTGTAAGATGTTTGCGACGAAACAAACGTTGGCCACACAAGCGTCTTTTCAAAGTCCTAAGACTAAGAAAGATTCGATGGTTCATAGCAAGGGCGCACAAAATTTCTTTGTAACTGAACCCCAAGTAGAAATACATTGATATAATGTCTTGATCCATTGCTGATCTGAGAAGCAAATCAAAATACTGAAATTACTACATGTACAATACAAAGAGTTCTGTGATGAGCAATAGACTAGAGGTATGTGGGACGAACAATCATTAGCGATTTAACGATTGTAAATAAATGACAGGTTTCGTAACCCACAAACGCAATCCAACGTTTTGTCATTACTGTATTTGTTGTGTGTTCAGGTTTATACGTGTAAATCATAAAAAAAACTTGGTTGGATACATTCAGTAATTGCAAAGATAAAAACCGGCAGTGGAGGCTTACATCTTGATTTAACTGGTTCTGGTTGTGAGCGTTGACATTCATGAAGCATGCTACATTTCCAAGCAACGAATAACAAGTAATAAGTGGCGGCCGCCAGATAATTATGTGGCGGCCGCCAGATAATAAGTGGCGGCCGCCAGATAATTATGTGGCGGCCGCCAGATAATAAGTGGCGGCCGCCAGATAATTATGTGGCGGCCGCCAGATAATTATGTGGCGGCCGCCAGATAATAAGTGGCGGCCGCCAGATAAATATGTGGCGGCCGCCAGATAATAAGTGGCGGCCGCCAGATAATTATGTGGCGGCCGCCAGATAATTATGTCGCGGCCGCCAGATAATTATGTGGCGGCCGCCAGATAAATTGTACATAAAAAATATTCACGCGCTCGTGAAAAATATAGTTTACCTTTTATCCCCTGGCACTATCCGGCTTCCGTAGAAGTTTGACTAGATCTTGAAAATTTTCAACAAGATCTTGAGTATTTTTTTGGAAAAAGGACGGATTCAACTGCGTCGAAACTTTCGCTGTTGGAAGTTGCAACTGACATACACTTACTTATGAATTGTTGATAAAGGAATTATTATGCTGAAATCGATGTTACGAATGTTTAATTTAACACTAGATGCACTAGATATCCCAGCCACGGATTAACGTGTTGTCCATTCCTTTTCACGTATCCAGTTCGTATAATTACTGTTCTAATTATTTTACTATTACTTTAGTACTGTGCCTAGCATTACTATTACTTGTATTAGTATAGCCTACTTATTAGTATTACCGTCTACAGTATCACTAGTATAATAGTAGTAGTACTAGTATTAGTACTAGTAGTACTAGTAGGCTGGGGAAACCTTAAAGTTTAAAGAAACCTTAAAGTAATACTCGCGGCACCGTTATTAGTATTATCAAAATAAATCATGAAAGCATCAAAATAAAAATATTAGGCCATGTACTGTGCTATGTGTATTCAATAAAAATAATGGTTTGATGCTGACCATTTCCGATATTAAATGGTGCGTTTCCGGGACTAAAAGTATAAATCTCCCCGGCCGCCAAGCAGCCCTTGGCCACCCCGGCCACCGTGCCGCCCTTGCGTTGCGGTCATGCTTGTCGGCCCGGCCCGGCCGCCGTGTCTCGCCACGGCCGCGCACTCAGCGGGCCAGGTCGCGACGATACTAACCAGCCGTTTCAGTCGACAGCCAGCCCGTGTGTGCATGTGTACATAAGCCTATGTGCATGTTAGAGGTTCCGATTGTTTTTTTGAGAGAGAAGACGTTTGACTTTGCTACCTATCGGAATGAATTCTACCCCATCATCAAGTTCAGCTCCATGCACTGTCCAAACCAGAAACAGGTAATTTGCTGCAAATATTGAAATAGGCCTATACTTGCGCTTTAAAAAGTTAAATCATGTATCAAGTGCATGAACATTGACAAGCCAGCAAACTGTTACAGTGTAGTACTAGCAGTGTACATGTATATGTACACATGTACAGTACATGTACATGTACATGTACATTTACATATTTATACATGTACCTACACAAATGTACATGTGGTGTGTCTGCAACTACAAAAGTAAGTCATTGGCCTTAAAATGGAAACAACTTTTCCGACTCAAAATGGGTAGCCGTACTGCTTTCTTGTAATAAAACGTGGTGTCATGTCCACAGTAGTGTATACATGTACATTTTTTCTTTCTTTTAAAGTAAAGTTTAAACAAGCTTAACTTGGATTGCACAAAGTGCATGTAGAGTTGTTTAGACGGTGCCCTTGCGATGGCAGAGATTAATTGCATGTAAGGCACACAAGTCCCTTACACATAATGTAACCCATTATCAGGTTGTCACGGTAACTGCAACACATTAATACGGAAGACACTTGAAAGGATAGTTCCTATTTATGTATTAGCAGATCATAACATGTTTGGGGATTTCAAGTGATTGGAATTCAAACTGAACATGATCCCTTTGATGCAAATTATAATGTAACCACTTCTTTTTGGAAAACAGTCCGTCAGATAGAATTCATCGTAACAAAAGAAGAACTCCCAAGTTACATGCAAGGAAATTGAGTGCATACAATTGCTTTATGCAAGATTGTTTGAGTTCAAAAGGTAAGCATTTTATTATAATGGAAATAATGCATGGACATACCAAAATAAGTTTGAAATCTGAAGAGTTTTGCAAGAAATATCCAAACCAAAATGTATTCATCATCTCATTTTATTGAAGGGATTACAGATTAAATAATTAATCTGATTGTGGTATGATGAATATGTTCCCTTTAATTTACAGGTAATGTTACAACCTTTAAAGGGGCAGCAGAAGCATGGAGAAACATAGAGCCCGAAACCAAGGACCATTACAAAGAAATGGCAACGCAGATGGACCCAAGGCCTCCACAGTCACTAGGGCAACAGACATTCCAGACATATGTCAAGAACATGGCAAGTGAGATCGAGTCTATGGTAAGGAAATGTTCCAGTTACACTGTACTATGAAATATATTTCAACTATTTGGAATGAAGTGCAAACTAATGATAGGTTCACTTTGATTACAAGATCATGAAATCTATGTATTCTATATATTATTTCATTTCTTATTTCTCCCCCCCCCCCTTTTTGTACTAAAAAACATTAAAGTTCAATTATAGATCAAGTAACTCCAGAATTTATTGAAATTTATTTAGTGCTCACAGGTGGACAAGCAATCGCTTGACTGGATGCTTGTGTGCAGTCACCCCAAGCTGGGACTGACAGCATGTTTTGGAAGTGATGTTGGAGAAAGGGTGGCCGAAAACATGAATGTTGGGGCTAGGCTGTATGCAGCTTCAGTTAATACAGGTGTGTAAATGCCATAAATCTACATGTACATGAAATTTGCAATAAACTTATGTATCTGTCAATCTGTGTGTTACTTAATTTTATTGTATGACTTTCTTTAATGCCTTGCATTTAAAACAGGATTTTGTTTCTATTTTACAGTGCAACCTCTATCTTCAAAGCCTAATCGTGACAAGCTGAGGTCAAGCATTATTCAGCTGTTCAATGAGAAATACAGTAAGAACATTTCCTCACGTAATTTATTGCAGTTTTAAACTGTGTTCAAATCAGAAATGACCTATTAGGAAAGCATGGTATTCCAATTTTAGTAGCAGGGTTTCACCTGGGATTTCATGGGCCTGAGATTAAAACCCCAATTGTTATAGGAGTAATACTGGTATATGTTAGTACAGTGGTTGATATTCAGCGGTGGTTGATATTCATTGTAAAGAGACCGTACAACAGAATATTGCGTGTTCTACAAATGCATGTACATGTACATGTACAAATATGCATGTAGGACAAACAAAACAAACAAGTTAATGTAGTGCATGTACATGTACATTACTTGTTGCACATTACCCTGCTACTTTGCTATTTTTTTTTTATTCATGTTTTTAACCCCCCCCCCCCCACATCCATACTTGAATTATGTACCTGAAACATCAGTCATTTGTTATTCAGGAGGGCCAGAGGTTTTAATCTGAGCAGGAACTTTCTCAAAGGCAATGTGACACTGACAGGGAAATTTGTGTTTGTCCCTGTGACACATGTACATCCACTTTGTCTACTTTTGAGAAAGGCCCTGCTAGGATCGAAACAGCATGCAACATGTTTCCATATTACTGGTCATTTGCTACTCCTTAAAAGGAAGTGGAACCAAACTCACATTTCAATGATCTTCCGTTAATTTGTAATTATATACTGACTTTAGACTATGACATTCCAACAGCATTTTCATTTGATTTTTCATTAGCAAAAATCATGTCAAGAATCATCTTTATGGCAAGTGTGCTAGAGCATCAAAACCAACAACCACACAATTAACATGACATTTCACTACAATGTAATAATGGCATGGTTGAATTGTTTCACAGAGGCTATAACAGGCCGAGCACAACTGTCCTACAAGGCCATCAGGGAAGGCAGGGTGGAATGTGTGGGTTTGCCACAAGGAGTGCCATTGAAAAAACCCAGCGCCTACAGTATCAAGGCCATGGAGGCAATAATAAATGCCCAGGACTCTGTAAGATTCAAAGGTACATGTATACAATGTATGTCTGTTTAGTATAAACAGATTAAGCTCAATGGTCAAGGCAAATGAAAAGTGAAAGAATATTTTTTTGTACCATTGAAAATAACATACATAATATAGAAATATGTTTAAAAAAAGAGAGTTTTCAGGGTCAACATAGGCCTATTCATGTTCAACAATGTCTGATACTGGTAAAATCAAACTTTCTGATTAGTTTCGTCATATAGGCTACATGTATTTTCCACTTTTTCATTTCTTGAGTTCCTGCAAATTATGTCTTATGCAGTATTCTGCAAACTGGTTATGATTTTGTATTGTCTATATGTAGTTAATGAAAGTGCACCATCAACGGCAACAGCTCCATCAACGGCAACAGCTCCATCAGCTCCATCAGCCCCATCAGCTCCATCAGCTCCATCAGCTCCATCAGCTCCATCAGCCCCATCAGCTCCATCAGCCCCATCAGCCCCATCAGCTCCATCAGCCCCATCAGTTCCATCAGCTCCATCAGCCCCATCAGCCCCATCAGCTCCATCAGCCCCATCAGCTCCATCAGCTCCATCAGCCCCATCAGCTCCATCAGCCCCATCGGCTCCATCGGCTCCATCAGCCCCATCAGCCCCATCAGCTCCATCAGCCCCATCAGCTCCATCAGCTCCATCAGCTCCATCAGCCCCATCAGCCCCATCAGTTCCATCAGCTCCATCAGCCCCATCAGCCCCATCAGCCCCATCAGCTCCATCAGCCCCATCAGTTCCATCAGCTCCATCAGCTCCATCACCACAAATTGGAGGAACTAGTCCAGCAGCAAGTGAACAGGCAATGGGTACCACTACTCACACAGCTCATCAGGGTGAGATGTCATGAAGTCTTATTTCTTGCAATGCTTTAAATTTGTACCCAAGGCCTCAACATTTTTGGTGAAAAAAGACTAAATTGTTCATGGTTGTGCACATAGGAAATGGTATTTATTGATCTATTTGTTATTTGGAACATAATGAATATTAGTGTTTAACTCCTTAGCTTATTACAAATTCAATAGATTAAGCAGGCATTGACATTTCTATGCTAGTATGCCGACCTTTGTCATTCTGCCTCAGAGAAGACCCTCTTAGTTTTTCACATTTCCATATTTGGGGTAATTTTGTCTTTATGTAGTCATGGTAGTGTACAACATTACCAGAGTACTTTAAGATTATATAAATTGATAATTGAAATAGAATGTAGAATGTACTGAATTTATGAATTTGAAATTGCAGATTTGGCTGCTGCGGAAGATTTATCAACACTATATCAAATGATTGGAACAAATACTTCAAGTACACCAGGTAAGTAAAGTCGACTATTAAGTCATTGAAATAGAAGTGTTTGTTTCAACATTTTCATACAAAACATGGTAATTTTGTATTTATTCTAATCTTCTTTGGTCTTTTTGTAGCACCCGAGGGAGCAAATGCCACAGCCGATGAAGGTATATACAGTATATTATTGCATTTATCTTGTAAACACAAACATTTGTCTGAAAACTCAAATTATTTTGTAAGCGCCACATTTTGCATGCATGTGCTATTTTTATGTAGTGTATGTAATGCAATCATTTCCAAGGGGCTAACCAAGAGATGTTCACATCCTTGTAATAATTTGTGACCATTTGCCAAGAGTACAGACCTCGACTTTTATCTGACCTCATTCTGCCTCATCAGGTGGACAATAAGGGAAAAAGGTTTTCCTGAAGAAATAAGAAACAGAGTGACAATATTGTCACGTAAATGTTGATAATGAAAAACCTTGTCAATGACTTTAAAAACGGACACTCCCATACACATAAATGTACAAATATAAAAATACTGTTTATTAACAAGAATTAAATGCTCAATAACAAATTCAGAAATAATTACAGTTTGAAAATTGGTTGTAGTTACAAGCATCCAAAATTCCATATCATTTTGAATGAATTAGTGTTTCTTTCTTTCTTCCTTTATTTTTTATTAATAGCCATATATGTAGTAGAAAAAATCACAGGGAAGAAGCGCATTCAAGGAAAGATACACTACAAAGTGAAGTGGGAAGGCTACAATGATGAAACATGGGAGCCCCATCATCACATCAGTAAAAAAAATCAGGGAAACCTACAAGAAATAATGCCAAGAAAGAATGTAAGGGTATACCATGGGTATATCTGACGTTTGATAAAATTAAATTGATTTCCATAAAGGCGGTCTAAAAAAAATCTTTTAAAAGGTCCCGCTAGTTCAGAAACATCAGACACACCTGTACATATGTAAATGTTGGGCACTTTAGTCAGGGAAGCCATTTGCAACAACATTTTTGCTATACATGTACATGTATTATTTCGAATTAATCAAATGTGTAAGCAGGGTATGATAAAACAGTTTGTGCATGTATAGAGGTCATACACACGGACTAAAAGCATCCTTCTTTGGCTTTGCCTTTGTTGCCATGAGTCTCCATGTGAGTACAGAACAACACATCTAGCCATGCAACTACTGTAAATGTACATACATGTACATGTAATAGAGAAAACAAAAAAAACACAAACCTGTGAAATTGGTTTTGGTATACAATACTATACATTTGTATCTTCCATGGTATACTGAAGGCTTTAACCAGTGAATTAAAACTGGAATTAATTTACACAACGATAATACATTGTTGCATCACTAAAAAGGTTTTGCATATCTCTGAGGTCCAATATGCAATTTCAAAGGTATATCTAGCACAATGCAGATGAATTATCACCATTTCCCAGTCGTTTTGCAGCAACAGTATTTCCCGTTTCCAAGAAAAGTTACTGGGAAGTCTTTTAAACTTCTGTATATGCATTTGAAAAGACAAGCTATGACACAGAATTTGTGGTGGTCATGATGAATTAAATGATCATGATGCACAACCATCACTGTGGTTGGTTTCCATGTACATGGGGTAAAGGCCAATGTAGGCTAGTATTAAAAAAAACATACATTTGAGAAAGAACATTTTAACAAATACTTATTGAATGATATACAGTAATATGCATGGACCTGTACACACAATTACTAGCATTCAACTTTTGAGCAGGATAGAAACATCGTGGTGACGTGCACATTCTCATGTACATTTAACCAGTCGTCTTCTCACATGTATACATGTACCTATGGAGAGAGCAACATAAAACAAAATTCTTGTATAAGAAATAAGGAAACAATATCTTGTCTTTTTATGAATCTGAATGGCAAGCTGGCCTTTTTTATAATTACAGTACTACATGTATTATTACTTTGGAAATGACATGTTTTAACACTACAACATGAACATGTGTAGAACTATGCTTCAACTGGAATTGTGATAACAAGGCAGCATAGTACTTTGTGTTTAAAAAAAAATCTAGGGATTATTATTTTAAAATGACCAATATAAAAAAATTAGGAGGGCCTCTGATCTATGTCAGTAATTACAAATCAATAGAAGAACATTAAAATATGAAATTTGGTTCCGCTTTCTTTCAAGGAATAGTAAATGACTTGATATGATGATAACATACAAAACTGTTCAAAATATGTGCTTACTGATAAAATGCCAAAAATGTAAATACATGTATCAACAATATAAAGGGACTGACGTTTTGTTCCTAGCAGGACCTTTCTAAAAGGCAGAATGACAGTGATAAAACAAATTTCTTTTTGTCCCTTCATTCTGCCTTTGACAAAGGTTGTGCTAGAATCAAAACGTTGGGCCCTTGTAATTTTGGATATGGACAATTTAGTGAGTAAGGAGTTTCCATTATTTGGATATTAGTAAGTAGTTACTGTAGTTACTACTACCGGTAGTTAGAATGACAAAGTTTAAAAATTGCGGTTCAGCATGAACTCAGGAAATGCTACAGCAATTACACTTTTGTGCAGTACATGTACCTGTATACAGCACAAGACTATAATAAACTTGGTGAGATTGGAGAGTTCCCTCTCAAAGCAAACATAAGTAGACAAAAAAACGCAATGTTAGCTGTGTTATAGTGATCCAATAATGATGTCAAATATGTACCGACCATGCACGATCATTATAGCACAAACTGGTGTCAACTAATCAAATATTTACCAGATTTTGAAGACCATGCTTTCACACCACTTTTAGTCGACAGGATATCACTTCAAACAGCAGTAGTTTGCAGCACCTAGTAATAACCATGTTTGAAGGGAAATATAATTAATATACGTACATTTTTCTTGGCAATCCGATTTTGTCAGAGTTATTGTGAAATTATTATTTGTTATATATACTATTTGGATTGTAGAAAAGGTTGAACATCTGTATCTGATAGTCAATTGTCATAATAAGCACACCTGTATTTTTTACCATTATACCATATAAAAGGGTTTTCTAAAATCACAGATTGTTATATAAAACCGTGTCATCTTAAAACAGTAAAGTAAAAGTAAAAACCTTTCAGACAATAACACCATATACTGTACATAATGTGTTATAGCATAATACACGGTGTTGCGAGTTACATGTTCTTATATTGATTCCATAAACTGCATAAATTATAATGCAAACCCAAGCAAGTCCAATTGATTTAGATTAATGCAGTGTGATATTTCTCATTGGCAGTGTTTGCACAGGGAAAGAAGAGGCAGTCAATCGTCAATCTTAACTGGTTATGATGTAAAATACCGATAATTAAAAAAACTCTAGAAAAATCAATGAAATGTTTATAGACAGCCAATAACCAACCTTGACGTGTGCATGCAAAATTAATAATAAACCTCTTAGACGCTTGCAAAGCATTATTCATGGTTATGTTATGGATGACAAACATCTGCAAAAAAATTACGCACAAGTCTATGGCGCGGATCGTGACTTTCGTTTTCTTTTTCTCAAAAACCTGATGGAGTGCAGCAATGAAACTCTCACAGGACTTTTGACTAGATACATTATATTAATTAGTAATTACTAAACAATACCAATTTGGTGAAAAAATGAAGTAGGTAGTTTTGCAGAAATCAGTGGGATTCTCTCACTAACTGGCTGGATGGCAGACTTGTTGCATGCTGACTGCATATGTCTAGTGTATAGCAAGCAACAATTCATAAGCCGGTTTCCACTGGACTTATTTTGGTCAAAGTAACCGATTTTCCCATTTTAAGTCTAGTAACTGCCCAGTTAAATTTCCAACCTCTGCCCAGTAAAAGTGACCAGGTAAGTTTAACCATAGAGCAGCTTGCTCTATGGTTTAACCAAGTCAGTTAGTTCAGTGGAAACGCACCACTCAGTAAAACCACATCCGGCGGATTTCCGGCCTTTGACGTAACACGTACATGAACTGCACAATGTCTGCTTCATGTCGACCCTCATGAGCCGTTTTATTGCTGGGTTACTTTAACCATCCTCTCGGTTAAATTGACTGACTAAAAATTTGACCATTAGAATTTTAACCATCATCTCATGCAATAGTTTGCACAGGAAGCTCACATTTAGCCTTGAGATACAGTCAGTACAGTACAGTAGTCTGCACAAACCAGCTTTTCACATTATTATTATTGTATTTGAGTATTAATATTGGATTGCTAACTTTAACCATGGACTGCATATACACTCTATATAAGTAGAGAAGATCCGTGCTCTAACTGCTTACTAAAAACTACTTTAATTTATTATAGGCCTACTACCTATACCTGTACCTATGTACGTAACAACATGTGTCAAGTACATGTATCTCTGGCACTTGTTTGTAAGTTTTACTAGTTACCGGTAGTAGTAGTACTACTATTACTACAGTAGTCTGAGTAACTTGGAACTTACAAGCGCCCTTTTTAACATTTGGAGGGGTCGGGCGATAGTAATACTAACATACTAGTATCACGATAGTATCACGATAGTACTACTAGTACCAGTAGGCCTAGTTGCGGTAACCGTAAGTCCGTAACCCTCATCCTCCCGATGGTCACAACTACAGCAGGCCTATCAGGCTATCACCCAACCCCTCAAAATGTTAAAACAGGGCGATTGTAACAGGGCAATTGTCAGGTCAAAGTTAATCGGACTACTACAGTAGTTGTACTCAATTAACATTAATACAATTTACAGTGTAAACAAGACTGCTCAGCTAAAAAAATTCAAAAGTGATAGTACATACATGTACTAAGACTTATTAATATTAGCTATCATTCAGTATTCCCCGTCAAGGCATGAAGGAATACTTAATAAGTAAATTAACTTACCGCCAATACCGGTACTCACTGGGACAAGATTCAGATTTAATATCCCAGTAAGTACTATACAATATTTTGTAATATAGACAGCATGCATGGTAAGGCACAACTACTTGCCGAAAAAATTGGGCTTGCCATTTTCCACAAAATCATGATTTTGTGGCACATACATACATGTATATGTTTGGCGCATATGCTCAGATGTTGGAATAGGGAAGTGGACATGCTGTACACAGTACCTACTGTCACTGCTGACCGTAGTCCGGTTGACAACAATACCAAATACGCGTTAGAAAATCATCATTCGGGGAAATAGGGCCTACCACTAACTAATTTACTACTACGACTACTACTACTAGTACTAGTACTACTACTTCTACTACTTATACTAGTACTAGTACTAGTACTTAGTAGTAGTACTTAGTACTAGTACTAGTTGCGGTAACCGTAACCCTCATCCTCCCCATGGTCGGAGTCCTCAGGTCTCCGACCATCGGGAGGATGAGGGTTACGGTTACCGCAACTATAGTAATTAGTATAGTACCACTAAACCACTACTACTACCTTTTACTAGTAGTAGTACTAGTACTAGTACTAGTAAGTAGTACTAGTACTAGTAAGTAGTACTAGTAGTAGCTTGCCTTGGCTTCAACTGCTCAAGTTCAATGGCTTTATTTTTTATTTTTGGTTGTGCCAGACACTGAGACTGAGAGTGAGAGTGTGACAGTGCTGAGAGTGAGACACTCAGTGTAGTTTCTGTAAATAATAGACGGTCTATTGTGGATTTAGTGATTTTCCCACCCTTTTACGGAATTACGGTGAGGTTATTAATATTATTATTTATATTAATCTTTCCCTAACTGGCATTAACGATAATTTCATGAAATAGATGCAGCACACGACTTTCGTTTGGCTTAGTGCCTATATTACTATTATATAGTAGTAGTAATATAGTACTACTACTACTAGTACTACTAGTACTAGTACTACTACTAGTACTAGTACTAGTATTATTATTAATATTATTATTACTATTATTAGGACCGGACTTCCGACTTGGCCTCAGTCTTTACAACTAGAAGTACGCTTTAAATAATGGAAATTATGATGTAAACTCACCAAAAGAGAAATCATGTAATCTCTCCTTCAGACGCAGAGAGGCAATCTTCAGTTTCAGCATGGTTTCAGTACGCATACGGCAGACAGTACATACACAGTATGTGCACGGTTTTTCCCAACGTGGTTTCGACCACTCGACAGGTCACGACCTCAAAATGCATGCAGGCAACAGACTAACTGCGCATGTCTCGATCTCCAGGTTGTACACAGTACACACGCCGCATCCCAGATTACAACGCTTGACGTTAGCAGAGCGCACCAGGCTTAATCTAGGTTATGGGATTGTAATCTGTGCCGTGTATATAAGGAGCGGAATTGTCCCTTTTTGCCGAAACGCGAGTATCGGGTGGCCACCAGATACCCGGAAGCAGTTGCACTACCAAATATAGCGACTTCTGAAGTAGCTGAAGCTCTAGTGAAGATCTTTTCACGAGTAGGTGTACCCATGGAGATTCTCTCGGATCGGGGAACACAGTTCACATCTGACATGATGAGAGAGGTAGGTAGGCTCCTGTCTATGCGACAACTCGTCACCACACCCTACCATCCTGCCTGTAATGGCTTGGTCGAGAGGTTCAATGGTACCTTGAAGAAGATGTTAAGACGAATGTGTTCAGATCGACCAAATGATTGGGACCGATACATCGACCCACTCCTATTTGCTTATCGCGAAGTTCCTCGGGCATCTCTAGGATACTCCCCTTTTGAGTTACTGTACGGCAGATCTGTACGTGGTCCCATGACAATATTAAAGGAGTTGTGGAGTGGCGTTGGAGATGAAGAGACGGAGGTAAAGACAACGTACCAATATGTAGTTGACCTCAGAAACCGACTAGACTCCACTTTACAGCTTGCTCATGAGGAGTTGGAAAAATCTTCGGAGCACTACTCTCTGTATTATAACAAGAAGAGTAGAGAGAGAAAGCTTCAAGTTGGAGACAAGGTCCTCCTTTTATTGCAAACAGACCACAACAAGCTCTTACTTCATTGGAAAGGGCCATTTGTCGTCACTGAGAAGGTAGGCACATGTGACTATAAGATTGACATGAATGGAAAGATCAAAACCTTTCATGCAAATCTTCTAAGGAAATACATAGACCGGGAAGATTCCACTTTGCAAGCTTTAATTTCTTGTGATGATGTTCATTCAACAGGTATCCTGGACCTTATTGGGGTCGCTACCATTGAAGATGAGGTCGACTTCATCGATGAGACAGTCTGAAATCCAAATCCTGCAATTAAACTATTTTTCCCACCTTTAGAAGCCACTGAGACTATACGTGACGTCTACATTGACCCTGCCTTAAATTCGGAGAAAACCCGACAAGTAAAACGCATTTTAGGCAACTACATTAATGTGTTGACTGACCTACCAGGGAGAACCTCTGAAGGAGTACACACCATCAAGGTAACTTCAGATGAACCAATACGTCAAAAACCATATCCATTACCCCATGCTAAACGTCAGGTTGTAGACGACGAATGCAAGAAGATGCTGAGCATGGGTGTGATTGAACGATCTGATTCACCTTATGCATCCCCCATTGTACTTGTTAAGAAACAGGATGGAACATACAGGTTCTGCATAGATTTCCGAAAACTGAATAGAATAACTGTATTTGATGCTGAACCTATACCTAATCCAGATGAAATCTTTGTCACCTTATCTGATGCACGGTTCTTCACCAAATTTGACCTCTCAAAAGGATATTGGCAGGTTCCTTTGGAAGAGAGCGCAAAGCCGAAGACAGCATTTCTCACTCCACATGGCCTTTACCAATTCAGGGTGATGCCATTTGGGCTCGTGAATGCACCAGCTACTTTCAGCCGACTTATGAGGACGGTATTGCGTGGACTTGATAATGTACAAAATTATATTGATGATATCTTAATCCACACAGAAACATGGGACGAGCATTTGAGAGCCTTGAAGAAACTTCTTGGTCGTCTGCGTCAGGTTAACTTAACGGTTAAGCCAAGCAAATGCAGAGTTGCATGTTCTAACGTCGAATTTCTTGGTCATATTGTAGGTGATGGAGAATTACGCCCAATGCATAATAAGTTGGAGAAAATAAGGACTGCTCCTCGACCGGAGACCAAGAAACAGATGCGTTCATTTTTAGGTCTTTGTGGGTATTATCGAAAATTCATTGAAGGATTTTCAACCATTTCTACTCCTCTGACAGATTGTACAAAAGCTAAGAAACCGAACAAGTTAGTTTGGACTGATATAGAAGAGACAGCATACATCGCCCTCAAGAATGCCCTCACAAGTAGCCCTATCCTTCACCTTCCTAACTTCCAGGAAACCTTCACTTTGAGGACACCCGCCTCGGGTACAGGTATTGGGGCGACTACAAACTCGCTATAGCTTTTGCAAGTAGAAAACTCCTGCAAGGAGAACAACAATATTCTGCCATTGAGAGAGAATGTCTAGTGTGGGGAATTAACAAATTCCAGATGTACCTTGAAGGTAAGGAATTTGTCCTTGAGACGGACCACCAGCCCCTATTGTATTTACAACGAGCAAAATTATTGAATCACAGAATAATGCGCTGGGCTCTATCCCTACAGTCTTAACGTTTCAGGATAGAAGTTAACATTAATAACACTTCATTGATTCTGACAGAATTGCAAAGATGCCAAGCCTCTTCTTTAAAAGGGGGTGATTGTCAGACTCAATACAAAATGCATGAAGGACTTGTGTGAGTCTAGTGCTTTGAGATAATAAAACGAGTGATTCAGTGATGTGGACCAGATTAGTGTGTGACACTATTGTTTAGTGAGGATATGCTCCGGTGAGCGGGCATTGTGTGTGTGACAGGAAGAGGCGGGAAATGTTGAATAGCGCGCGTTTTTGGTCAGATCAGATCTCCACCTCACAGAGACAACAGCTCCGGTAGGCTATGAGCCATATGATGTACACATAAACTAGTCGGTGTGCTTTCTGCGTTGTGTATGTTGCTGACCCCGTTGCTGACCGTAAGTCCTCTGTCTGAGAAATTCAAATTTTGTTTGTTGTGTTAAGGAGACACAATTAGGATTGTGGTCCCTTTCTTTATGTTTCTGTGGGGAACTTATTTCCCCAGATGGCGTTTCGAGGAGTCTGAGTTGTGCCAGACTGCCATATTTGCTGCCCAAGTTCTAGACGGTGCAGCCAGGGGCCGAGGTCCAGTGGTGAATCGGCAGATACTCCCTCTTTCCTCTTTGGAGACCAGAAATCCCTGAGAGAGGATAACTCCACAGGAGTGCATGAAGATTCCCAAGAAGGGAGAATTCGCTGAGCAGAGCTCAGCACAAGCACAAGCCGAAGGAGAAAGCCGACACCTCAGTGTGCCCCACTTGACGGCAACGGTTGACATTAAGTCACCAGGGGTTTAGTGCGGGCTTTTTTTTGGGGGGGGGGGAATTCTGTGCCCCTTTGTCCAGAACAACTGCCCCGCAGTTATTTACTTTCAAGTTGTTTTAGGCTCATCATCTTTGGAAATTTTGTTAACTATTTGTTTTGTTTTGTTTGTGTATCAAGAAAACTCCCTCACAGATATTTTACTTGTGAGTTGTTTTGGGACTTTTCAGTTCTTGAAATTTGTTTACACACATTATTTAATTCTGAGACAAATCAGTTGGATTTAATTTCGTTGAGTTCCTGTTCTGAATTTAGAGGCCATCAAATGGTTTCGTACATGGATTGATTGATATATGTTAATTTGTTTATTATTATTTTTTTGGTATTTAATTTTGAATCAGTTGACTCAACTGTTATAACAGTTATACTTCATTTCTTGTTGATTTATAATATCCAAACATTTGAGTTTTGTTCATTTCAGTTAATTTCATTGGTTTTCTGTGTAATGTTGATTCGCTTGGTTTATGTTTCAATTAAGACGAATCTTACCAAGTTATTTCTTTGTTTTTTCTGTCCCAGTTATTTATTTCTCTTTGTGTGGGTGGGTTAGCAACCCGGTATTTATTTCTTTTCTTCCTTTCTTTTGTTGGCGCATAACTGCGCATGACAGCATTACAGGAATAAAAATAGGGCAAAAAACAACTGGAAAAATGAATAGACTTAAATTGAATCAAGAAGTTGTCAAATGAAAAAAATCGGCGGTTACGTCATCAACAATCTTTCCTCTTCACTCGTACATATTGTTTTAACATAAAGGACTACATATATATGGCGGTCATCCAATCGCGGTATTTTAAACCACTGGTCGCCCTATGACTTAAAAAGTCGTTAGGTAAAACAATAGGTTGACCATCGAAAAATCTAAAAATCTATATCAATGCAGGAGAGTTTGGTAGGAATGAAATGTTCATAATTGAGTTGTCAAAGGGTAGTCGCCCTATAGCGAATATTTCAGTCGGTCGCCCTATGTATCCAAATTTGATTATTTTGTTTTCATAGTTCAATGTCATTAATGTGTTACTGTAAAAATCTGGTCGAATTATTATTATTATTTCTTTTTTGTCCACAAGACCGTGACAACAACATTTTGTTGGAAACATCAGAAATGTTGTGGTATTCAGCAAATTGACCCTTCAATTTAAATTCTAATAATTACTCGAGTCTAATAGTTCTGAAATTGCCTGTTCCAATTAATCCTATTTTCATTCCTGGTGATTTGTTTGACTTGACAAACTCTTTGATTTTCTTTTTCTCATCTCACTATAGGTTGAACACTAGTTTGTACTGATACATGGTGGATAATTCTAGAACATCTCAGTCATCTAGGACTATAATCGATTCCACAATTTCACAGGCCGACTCTTTAACTTTCAATTTCGGTTTTTGATCTGCTCTTCGCTGTGGTCAGTATTCTCCTTCACACACCTAGATGGCTACTCCCAAACGGCCAACTCATCAATATATAACGCCGACACTCCAGTAGGGAGAGGAACACCGATATTTGACCGGCCAATTCTGACTCCGCAGAGACCGAAAGCCCGAGATCAAACTTTAAGACGTACCCCACCCCTACCGTCAGATGAACTACCACAATTTCAATCTTTGCCTGAGCAGTTCATATCCGAGCTAAGAGATTTGGAGCGCAAACTCTCTACAATTCCTGACTTACAACAACAGCAGAGATCAGGCAAGCGTACTTCATCTGTTCCACGACCCAAGAGGTCCAATCCTCATATCTCCACACCTGAAGGTTTACACCATTTAGCTACCCCTTCACTTCCAGTCACTTCTCCACATTACCATCAAGTTAAGAGACACAAAATATTTGATTGAATCAACGTCCTTGCCTCCATATATGCAGTTTTCCACCATTGTGAGCTACCTTGGCGGCGCTGCAAGGAAGCTCGTGCTGAATCTCTCACCAGAACAACACACACCCGGCTTTGCCTTCGCTGAATTACGTGAACAGTTTGGTGAAGTTTCTCTGCTAGGAGATCCTCTAGCCGACTTCTATGAGACACTCCGATATCACAACGAGTCACCGGCAATCTACGCTGTAGAGCTGGATGCAACCTTGCGCACCATCGAGGAAAGAATCAACAGAGGACATCCTCTTCAAACACGCAACAGAATGCTCACGCAGCAGTTCATGAGGGGAGTGAAAGATGAGAACGTGACGCAACGCTTAGCTCCAATAAAGCCACGAGAGATGACGTTCAGAGAGTTACAGATGGAAGTACGCCAGATAGAAAGGGAAGCCAAAATTGCAGCTCTTGTTACATCCCAGCAGAAGGTTCACACACAGTATGCACGAACCCAGCCCCCACCTTCACAGTCATCTACTTCAGACCAGAAGAATCAGAAAATGCCTAAGCCAAATAGTTCAGTCACTGATAAATCCCAAAACACAGGCAACGATGTTTTGCAAGAACTAGTTGAGCAGATATCCGTCCAACCCCCACGATACCAGCACCCGCCAAGAGATTACACTGACCAGGTGTTTCTTTGTCGACGTTGCGGACAAGAGGGTCACATTGCCAAAGGGTGTAGAAGTAAGCCATTAAACCAGCAGGGCCCACGGCCGCAGGGCATGCCGTTGAAGCCCCCCAAGTCAAACGCCCAGTAATTTCGACCCACCTCACTACGAACTTAACGGATCATGAACAAATGTTCGGTCCACAAAATGAAGACAGTATTTACGTAAATGGTGAGAGTTACACAGCTTTGAGCGACTCTGGCGAACACACCCAAAACTTCAAAATCTTCGATTGACTCCAGTAGACGTGACCATTGAGGGAGCAAATGGTCAAGAGGTCTCTCATCTCGGCATTGTCCCAATTTCCTTGACCATTTTGGGTGTAGACTACGAAGGAGTCCCTGCATTCGTCAGTAGTGTATACTCAGCATTTGACCCCATTTTTGGCAGGAGAATCATGATCCTCATTGAGGATCACAGCGGTGACCCAAACGAGGATCATTAAAGAGGTCGCCTGGTGACCCTACTGAGGATTATGAAAATGTGGTAACGTTACAAAACCGATAAATGGAGATCAATCGATAACATGGAATTTATTGGGGCGATGCGTGTCTGGGCATGTTCCCCAGCATTTCGGTAATGTTATAAGCGCAGAGTATAAGAAACGGGAATATTTTTTTTTAAGTAAGTGAAATGGACTATACTTCAGAATTCTATACTTGACACTGTTGATTTTGTTTTCTTCTTTCAATTTTTTGTTTGTTTTGTGTGTGTGTTAAAAACAAGAACGCACTTCGGTAAATAGTATGGTCTGAAGACGTTTGTGGACTTTGAAGACTTATTTCAAAATGCATGTGCAGAGACACGTAGTTTAAGTATTCCCCTAGTCAAGCAAAGCAAAACAAAAACAAACACGCGTACACAACTAAATGAAAGACGACACTAGTTACCTTAAACCAACCGGAACTCACCAGAACATTCCTTAAGTGGTCAACGGGCGATATACAGTTTCAAGTATTTTATTCGTTATTTCACGCAAACAGTAAAACATACAATGTTAAGTGTATAGTCAATAAATAAAGTAAAAGTTACAAATGAAATGTTTAAGCCGACATCTCTTTTTTTTGGAGGGGGGAATCTATGAACCCTTTAAAAATCCTATTGGAAGTCTGCAGTTTTTGTATAACTTTAAATGTATCCCTATATATCTCTCTGCCTTTGAGAAAGGTCCTGCTAGGATCGAAACGTCAGGCCCACCAAATTTTGAGAAACTATTATATGTAGTTGGTGACATACGTACATGTACATAACGAACCCACACGCGGTTACCTTCACCGCCGCGGTGCAATTGCTCCGAGATACTCGTGCTAGAGGTAGATACATGTTTTGTAGATATCTGATTCCTTATAGTGATCCGTTTTCAAACTATTCGTGTATACCTTGGGAACTTTTGCTAGCAGGAGTACGTACCATGCTCTTCTAGCGAACGAATGGTACGAAGCTACTGCATGATACCCATTGTATTAGACAATGACCGCTGACCAGCACAAGCTGGACATGAATACGGTACCCCTTCCGATGATCCGTTGGTTGTGCACCGAGTTGTTTACGAGAGCACGGTGACTCATCGGGATTACCCATTCATTCGATGGTCATGTTCGGACCTGTTACTTCGACCATGGAATGGCTCCATATTTCGATCGAACCTCAGTCACATTAATTGTGGTTGAATTTGGAAACATCTGCAGCCTGTCGCTAAAGGCCACACTACAGTATAGACCTACGTATTTTTCCCTGTAAAGTGTTTGTACAATTAAAGGATATTAAAACAATAGACTCGATCTGTCGGAACACAATGCTCTGGTTGTCATTTCCACGTTTTTATTATATTTTCATTCACCACCGGTTTTGAACAATAAACAAAACAGATTCATTATAATGAGGAGTGAGTAACTGAGGTAAACTTCATGATTATACAAATGCTAGACTATTTAACAATTATAACAGCCTGTCTTTGTGCTCACTTTGCCTTTCACCTGCTCATTTTGCTCATTTACCTGCTCATTTTGCTAATTTCGTGCTCATTTTGCTCATCGACCTGCTAATTGTGTTCATCGACCTGCTAATTGTGTTCATCAACCTGCTCATTTTGCTCGTTCACTTGCTCATTTTGCTCATTCACCTACTCATTTTGCTCATTTCTTGTTCATTTTGCTCACGTTGCTCATTTCCTGCTCATGTTGCTCTTTTCCTTCTCATGTTGCTCATTTTCTGCTCATTTTGCTCTGATCAGGAAATAGGTTGTCTAATCCTTACCATCTTTAATTAGCTTTTCCGCCGCTTCCAGGGAAGCGGAAAAGCTATATCTTTTGTTCTGATTTTTTTCTTCTTCTTCTTCTCCCCAAAAGCCCATAGACACACAGGGGTTTTGTAAGCACGACTTTGGTCATTGAACAGTCTTGGATTTTTTTCAAACGTGGCAAATACATAAAGCCCATGCTGAAATTGATCCTAAACACCTTGATATCATCATGACGTCATCACGTGTCACGTGACATTGCTTTAAAGGGGCAAATTTCAAAATCCATTCAAAGTAAAATTACAAGTTTGTTTGGTTTCAACTTTGCACTGTATCTAAGTTGGGAAAAGGTGTATCCAAAAATTGCCATCAATTGACCGTGACGTCATCTCATGAATATTTATGAGGTCATGAACTTTTCAGATTTTCACATTGAAATGAGCATATTTGGCAAACGGAGCGATATTTTTTTCATTTTTTTCTTTGATATCTATTGGGGACATGGTTTAGAAACACTTTCCGGAGCCAAAATGTCATTACGCAATCATGACGCCATCAAAACGTGTGATTTTAAAACACATATAAGGCATTGGTCGATCATCTCAAAATTTGGTATGTAGTTAGCTACCACACTCAAGTCTTTGTGCACAAAATATGTACATGCGTTTTGGAGTAGGAATGGGGCTATTCTATGACTTGTTAAAAACAGAAGCGGAAAAGCTCTATGCCTTGTCAACTTCTATGCCTTTATCTAGTTTTTCTTTGAGATCTGCGAGAATAACTTGGTGGGTTTCATTTTCTTCCATGCAGATGCAAGTAACTTTCCTATTGGCTTTGTCTTCGGCTTGATCTTCATCCATACCATTGTCGATGTATTTCTCGTTCCACATATCTTTGGTTGCTTCTTTGGCCCCTTCCAACCAGTCTTGGTAAGCGATGTTATCTTCCAATTCAGAGCTGGACTCATCTTCTTCCGACAAGTCATCGTCGGTTTCTTCCTCTGATTCATCATCACTCTCCTCTAAAACGTCACTACCATCCTTAGATTCAGTCCCGTCGCCATCAATTGTAGATTCAGTTCCGCTGCTGTCTGTTTCCGTATCCTGAATTGGCTGATCGAAATGTTCTTATGTAACAATCGTTTTCTTCATGTCTTCGAAGGTTATATCGCCGACTATAGCTTTTGCTGCAATGGTGACAAGCATAGCGTTTTATCCCAGAAAAAGCATTCATGTTTACTCCAAATGGGAATACATGTTTAAAATTGGGCAATATATAAATGTCCCTCATGTCTGTGCTCATGTCTGTGCTCATGTCTGTGCTCATGTCTGTGCTCATGTCTGTGCTCATGTCTGTGCTCATGTCTGTGCTCATGTCTGTGCTCATGTCTGTGCTCATGTCTGTGCTCATGTCTGTGCTCATGTCTGTGCTCATGTCTGTGCTCATGTCTGTGCTCATGTCTGTGCTCATGTCTGTGCTCATGTCTGTGCTCATGTCTGCTCATTTCAATGAGGGTGCAACAACCCCGCCAGGACGCGAGAAAATCCGGCGGCCGAAAAATAAATACCCGGAAGACCCTGCTCCGCCTGGCACCCCCCATCCCGCGTCCCGGCGGCGGCCGTCGGAGCGCCGCTTTTCACCGGGCGGCCCCCAGCCCGCGTCCCGGCGGCGGCCGTCGGAGCGCCGCTTTTTACCGGGCGGCCTCCCAGCCTACCCCCAACCGGAACTGCCGCTGAGTCGTTTCCAGTCTGCCCGCGTCCCCTTGAATAATTAGTAAAAAAGTATATCTACGTGATATTGGCTTGAGGTAGATATACAATTGGGGTAATTGTGTATCTACGCGAAGTTAAGTTAAGTTTTGGTGTCGCTGTCCCAGAACCCCCTACCCGTTGTTGCACGATTTCTTGATCCTCTCTCTCCTCTTCGTGACATTTTCTCTACTACCAGCTGCCCTACTTCCTCTCCTACCCGACTACAATGTATACATGATGTAAACTGTAAAAAACGTTGTTAAAAGAAAGTAACTTGAATCCATCCATCACTGTACTATATATATACTATATATATATATACTATATATATATACTATATTGTATACAATACATGTACTTCAAATTAAACTTATGCCCCAGGTAAGTCACATTTTGGTAAAATCTATATTTATGTTATTGCAAACCTACATGTATCTAGAATTAAACAAAAACCTTGATCAGATTGGAGCAGTCAGTTCAATCACATAATTATGTACAACCAAAACCAGCTACATATTATTGCACTATTTATGGACATGCCTTACTCTGCATCAGTGCCTACAAAAAAATATGAATGGACATGTTGCGGACGTGGAGGTAAACATTATAAGGCAGTGGATATCAGTACCTACAAAAAAATATGAATGGACATATTGCGGACGTGGAGGTAAACTAAGGTAGCGGATGGTTGTTGCCAGGTGTTTCTGCAATGGATGACTGTATAGAATAATAACTAATCCTGCTTGCATTCTTTCTCCAGCCAGCGGATCAAGTTACAGACTATAAACAAATTAATATTTACTGGTCAATGACCGGAGACAATTTCAAGAAGTGCAGTTGTCCACATTCACGTCACTCGGATAGTCGAATGTTAATGTTTTTATGTGTAAATGTGAACAAAGGTGATCACAAGGAGTTCGAACGGCCCGCCAAATACCAATTAGCGAGCGAGCTGGCCAGTGGAATGCTATAATCAGGGTTCGACATTAGCGGTTGCCCGCTTGCCCGGGGCAAGTAAAATGTTCAGATGTTAAAATTTACTTGCCCGATCAGGCAAGTAAAATGTTGATAGTTACGTAATTGAAATAATCAAAGTCCTTGCCCAAAACGAGCCAATTATATGTAGATATTGTTCGCATTGTTACGATTATTATTCCGGAGCTTTTTGCGTCTGCTGACGATCGAGCGCACGCACGCGATCGGCGAGCACAGATTGTATCCCGCACCGCTACAGTGTACTGTACAGCGGCCGTGCGCACGATGTACATGTACATTGTACATATACAATACTGTAACGCAATGCGTAAGCCCACTGTTGCGCTAGTTCCCAGCCGCAACGCGCTTTCTACATATAAGTGTTTTGGGGGTTCGGGAGGTACCAGTCTAGAGCGTGAGCAGCTATATAAGCGGCTGCGCGCTTGGAGGGATGTCTGTTCTCTCCCCGACCACGTCGCCACGCAAGCAAGTCCCTCCTGCTGAGCGGCGATTTCACGCGCCTACGCATCCCGAGCCACCGTAAGCCAAAACACCTATCATTTCTGAGTTGATTCATTCATCTGACGGATAGTTGCATTCTGGGGGGTTTGTTACTCAATTAATTCCACTATGTAGGCCTAATTCCGGGATAAATTTGTCACCTATAAATTCACGTAGGCGAATACTGTAATCACTTATAGGCGAATAAACACCAATCAATGATGCGAGGGTAGGCAAAAACAGTTTCCTGCCCCCTTTATTTCCCGTTGGTTCCCCGTCTGTCCCTCCTGTGGGGGTGAGAGAGCGTGAGTGAGTGTTCGAGTGGTGGTGTGCTACGGGGCCTGGCGGTAGACTTCCGCCAAGACGGACTTGCATCTCCGGCTGTAGAGGTCAGACCGCTCGCCGCTACTGGTCGAGATCGTCCTGGGCAGTCGTCGAAGACTAATATCGCTACATTACATTTACATGTACTGTACTGATGTACTGCACACTGCTTTGGTCCAGTTCGCTGGTAAACATTCGCCCATGCGTTCATACGTATAGGAATAGGATCGCCGGGTACCATTGAGGATAGAGAAAGCATGCCGCACGTGCGTTGTAGACAAAGACTTTCCAGTCTTCGCACCACGATCCTGTTCCCGATTTTGTATTCCGAGACTTGAACAAAGATTTGAATTGAATCTTTTTTTTTTTTTCACGGACAGGGAAATAGATTAACGATTGGATATGGTAGGGTACATTTTTTGGGGGGTAATGCCCAAACACGCAGGGTGGACCAGTAGGGCTTACAAGTTGTAGAGGTTTTTTTTTCCGTGTCCGATCTTCCTTCCTCAACGGTCTGTTTTGGTTGCTTTCCGCGCGGAATGAGTTGACATGAAACCCTCAGCCCTTTCGGTCGTACCGTGAAATCCATATAAATTTGAAAATTGCTTAGACGAAATAATTATGGAAAATGTGCTACGGAAGTAACTTATCCTCCTCGCAAAAATTGTACAAGGTGGTCACTGGTGTACATGTACATGTACAGTACTTGAGAATATTTTTCAGTGTCGGCCTAAAGTTACGATGCTCTGCGGCCAGAAAACTGCTGCTGCACGCCGAATCATGTCGGTTATTTTCCCTCCGTACTCCATACTTCTACGAAGTAATTTCTTTATCTTACACAATTTTTCAAACAAAAATTACCCTTATTTCTTCTAATCAAATAACATACGGATCTTTACACCCCCGAATTTTATTTCCTTTTGTATTAATTAATTTAATGGCCTTATGGTAATCACCAATTTCGTGGGCACTGACAATCAACATTATATTTTTTGGGAGTGTTGCTCCTCATTTTCATTTTCGGTACGAAGAGGAAAATCTTTACAAGAAAACCGTGAATGAATGAATGAATAGTTACAACTTTAACTTATTATTACAGTTATTTTGAATTTCCTGATTGATCACTGTGGCTGTGCAATTCTATATTACTTTTAGTTTTAATTATACTAGTTTTAGTAGGCCTACTTCATTTTTGGTTTTAGAATTACTTCACCGTAGAATTACCGCTTGTCACTTCCCCTTGCACAGTAGAATCACCAATGCCGTGGAACCGACATTAGATTTTTTGGGGTGCTGTTCCACATTTTAATTTTCGGTACGATCTCCACAAGAAAACCGGGCAAGTAGATTTTCCATTCGGGCAAGTAAACATATGAAAAGTGATAACTTCACTTGCCCGAAGGGCAAGTAAAAAAAATGCTAGTGTGGAACCCTAGCTATGTTGACCAGCGCTGACCAGCTGTTGCCCGAAAGATTTACGACCGCGATAAGGACTCTTTGTACGTGCTGTCCGTTACCGGCGACCCTTCTATCATTGGAGGAATGAATCAAAATACTCGTTGAACAAACGGACGTTGTAAAACACTATCCGTGTGCGCAGTAGTACCCTAGTGGAGCAAACAATGCGCCATGTTTTTCTTCGGGAGCGAGGAAAGATTCTGAATCGATCGGACATCGGGAAGGTAATGAAAAAACTAAATAGTAAAATTCTAAAAGTAACGATTCTTGATAATTGTGCTTCAATATTTCTCTGATTTTAGGACATTTGGGCTAGTTTGGCCGGTCCAAAGTTAGGGATTTTTAAGATTTTTTTTTAATATTCAGTTTTCATTTTTACAAGGGCCTATTCAATTCATTTTTTTCAGTTCACATG
The DNA here is from genome assembly GCA_949987565.1 of Luidia sarsii. Lineage (NCBI taxonomy): Eukaryota > Metazoa > Echinodermata > Asteroidea > Paxillosida > Luidiidae > Luidia > Luidia sarsii. The sequence goes on from OX465102.1 coordinate 5,183,931, forward strand.
AAAATGGTAGAATTTCCTAATTAAACGAGATGTAATGAAATGAAATTGAAGTTTAATTATAATTCTACCGAAAGACCACTAGCACTGAAGGACTTACTTGAGATTGCACCTGCCACCGGCATTTATTCGTCACACTTGAGAGAGTCTTTTGTTAAAAGAGGCTACTCCCTATATAAGTGAGCCCCGCCGTCCACGTCTCAGGTCATTTTTGTAGGGAAATTTTGCAGTAAAACTGGGAGGGAAGTCAAGCAGGGAGGGGACCGTAAGTCCTTTAGTGCTAGTGGTCTTTCGGTAGAATTATAATTAAACTTAAATTTCATTTCATTACATCTCGTTTAATAAATCTACCTCAAAACCACATAGCACTTCGGTCTTACTTGAGATATTTAGAGCAACTGCCAAAATTTCCAATACCAACCGGATAGAGTTTCTGTAAGAAACGACATTTTTTCTTATTAAGTTGAAACATGTTAAGTTCCACATTATGGACTAGCAGCATTCGACTTAAACTGAATGGTAAGGATGCTTTCAGCAAACGCATGTGAAATTTAATCCAATACATGCTTATCATAATAAATAACACAATCCTGCAGACTTTCTTGATGCTGCACTACACGATGTTTAATAATGTGTGTTGTGGACGGTAAACTTAATCCATCGGCCTATTGTCTGTGATCCCACTGTTTTGTGGGGAGGTACATAGCTTATCCTCTGACATTTTTAGTCTGTCAAGTTAAACTTCAAAAGTAGACCTGACACAAAGTAAATCCTTGTGTGGACAGGCCATTAGGTTTACTCCTGTGTGAGGCTTCCTGTAATCGCGTACGGGTACAGAATTGTCTTTAAGAACACTCAGTTTTGATGCTCTTGTTTTCCTTGAATTGATGTCTACATGCAGGTATTTATTTCATCTCATGGGTTGTCGGTTCCAATTATCAAGGTTGACAAGGTTCAACTATTAAAAGAAAATAGAATAAAGGAAGGAATATCACTTAGAATTCTGCTTCAAAGAATTATTCAAGGTTCAATTATAAGCACAAATAAATAAACAAAAGCTGCAGAATGTCGTATATTTAAACCATCATGTGGAATTCCTAAACTGTATTCTTACAATGGGATTTGTGGCAATGCCAACTTCACACAACTGAATCAAATAACGCAGGTTAAATTCCATAATGTTGCTCTGTGGCTCTCTCACCCAGTCCTGGGTGTTATCATAAAATCCTGTCATCCATATAAATCATTACAATTATACAAATAATAAATAAACTCACTTTTACTGAGCCTTCCAAGGGTGTCTTCAAATCAACAAAAATGATGGAAAGGAAACACAAGGAATGTCTGCCATGTCTTGCCACGCCCAGTATTTGAATATATATCTGGCGCCCTCAAAGAGAGGAATAAATGCATTAACTCAGTAGAAAAAATAGCGCCCTCAACTGACTGAAATAATTAAATTTGAATAAGATTACTTTGCACTCTGTCCGCAACACTTCCCGATTCCCCTTGTTTTAGTAATCGCCTCGATAACAGAATTAAAATAGTTTTACATAGTCTAGGTTCATTAAGGCCAGCGTCTGACAGCTAAAGCCTACTTAAGTACTCTAACAATACAGTCACATGTTATGTGTGTATAGCGGGCCTTTTGTGGTCTCAAGTTGAATACTCATTTTCTTCAACCCTTCCGCCAACTGAAGCGCAGCACCAACTGAAGCGCAGTCAATAGGCGCGGTAGCTGCAGACATTGCTCTATACTGCAGACAATGCTGAGGTTAATATAATTACTACCCGACAACAATTGTAGTCAGGAAGTTGGGAACAGTTACCAAATTGTGTTCGAACTGTATGAATTTCTGTACGAGTACAGATCGAATCGAATCCACTGCCTGAATACAGTTTTGTAGCACTTTTGTGCGTGTGTGCGTACGCAGGATTAGCTTGGCAGCTGGTGTCGACACGCCGTGCTATTTAGCACTACTCCGACAAGAAGCATGCCATTAACTCGAGGCGATCCCTCAATGGGTGAAGCCTGTTCGAGAAGGGAAGCGAAGCATGTTTTGTTGAATAGGCAATACATGTATTATGAATGGGGTTAATTCTGACTAGTAGTTTCAATAAGATCGGAACCACGATTGCATTTATACCATAGCGGTACTATCAGTATATCGACCGTTTTGTCATGCTCAATCATAAAATGAGCACTTGGTTTATCGTAACTCGTATGGTAAAACTGATACCTCAACCTGAATCAGAATACAAGGAGGTTTGCGTAGACATATAGGCCTACTTTTTCTCTTTTGGGAAGAGGTGAAGTATTTGAGATTGAGCTTCCGCTCCAGTCGTCTCAAAAGAGTCGAGACGCGGGGTCTGTCAAATTGTTTTGTACGTCTGGCTACTGCAACAGCATTGTCTGATTTCAAATGGATTGAAATACCATGTTCTTTTAGCAAAGAATGATTACAACGCTAGTGAGCAAGCCTTTGGCTCAAGCCAATTGATACACTGTATGATGAATGGCCTTTGGCCACCAATCGCCAGTGGTGCGACCATTAGAATATGCACCAATGAAGAGGCGTCGGTTCCGATAACGTAATTCGGTTCGTATATCTGGGCATAGGTGCAGAGGCGAGTGGGAAGTTCTTTTGTCCACCAGTTTCAATCAGAAACTTCCTCTTTAGAAATGTTCATCAGCGCCTCGAACTCACGACAGTGCTCGGAGAGCGCTAGGTTGTTCCCAATCTCATGCATGAAACTAGAAGACCAATGACCCCAGAAACGTCTAATTATCAGACATTGTTTCTTTATAAGTTTATGGATAAAGAGGCAGTCGTACTGTGTACCTTGCCGGTTGTGATTGAGATCTTCATCAGTTCTGAATTCAGATGAAACTCTAAGAAATAGATTTGTTTCGTGGGCTTGCATGGTCACGGACTTTGTCATTCAGCATAAACGCTAGCTCTTTAGTAAGGGTTATGCGTGCTCGAACATTCCAATCCATTATTGAAGGGAATCGTCAATGTAATCACATGACTCGGGACCTTTCAACCTCAGTGAGGCAATCAGCGGTTTCATTGTACAATGGCTAAGGCCGATAACAATAAGGCCAGATTAGCTGAATTGTCATGCGGGTAGTTTCCATTTTGAAATGAAATTTCCCAAGAAATCGTTAAGCCCTTCAGCTTCTGATTGGGTGTCTGATGTATGCAACGTACGTGGGTCGACTCGAACCCGTGCGTTCTAGTTCTACACCAGTCACTTAGAGTACACTGAGATGTCCTAGAATATAGGAAACAAAATCACCAACTGGATCGTTAGCTAAATATAGCCCATTTCCCAGCAATTTGGCAATTTCAACCCCGTTGGGTTCACAGCGCAATTCTTTGAGAATGCGTGTTTGGTGTGGTATTGAACTGAAGAGTGCTAAATAGCATTCAGTACCCACTTATCAGATGTTATCTTGCGCCATTTGGCTATGTTCTGTGCGAGTTTACCTGCTAGATTGATTCTAGCATTATTACAACGAGTGTTCTCACATTAGTGCCAAGAAAGAAATTTCACTGTCGAGTTTGCCCGACGTGGGGAAAAACTTAGCAATCTTTTTTGGGGTCTTATCGGTACCGATTTTGGTGTACAACACGTACACGGGCGGTTTGGCCAAGCTTATACGTTTCCTGAATGTCCTTGCTTTGCTGGGACAAGTTGTCCCCAAACATGATGAGCCTCTCTCTGACGAGGATTCAGCTCAGTTACTGCATGGCCAATTATGGCTATGAAATCCAGCAACATTGTCACCGATGGGATTATCACCCAGGCTTTTATTGCTGCTCATTATAGAGGCTCAATGCAAAATATTATAGGCACAATTCCTTTTAGTGCAGCCAGTTCCACCTTCTGTAGTTTGATTTCAATTGATCTGGTTTTTCATTGTAGAGAATTCAAGATTTCTGGATTTACTCTAGTACAGTCAAGTTCCGGGACGTTGTCTGGTCGCTTTTCGGCTACCTTCTTATGCGATGATATATTACACAGCAACTTGCTGATAATGCCTGCCAGCTTTCTCGTTGACCTTGCTCCCAATATCGTCTATATACATAGTAGACTTCCTACCCGACGGACAGCATGTAATGATACAAACTTTTGCCATGTGTTCACCGCATGGTGATTTCTCCTGGGTTTCGGCTTAGTCTTCCCAACTGCTGGATTACCAGCAGGCGTAGACCAGAAAGCTGATGGCTGGATGTCAGCGCAGCCACGGTGTATCTGCACTCAAGGCACGTCGAGCAAGCGTAAGATGTCCGAAGAATAGTTGAGTCGTCATTGTACGAACTATACCGGTCACAAAAATGCACTGAGGCGTGGACGGCCGGGCTCCCTTATATAGGGAGTAGCCTCTTTTAACAAAAGACGAATAAAGTGTGACGAATAAATGCCGGTGGCAGGTGCAATCTCATGTAAGACCGAAGTACTATGTGGTTTTGAGGTAGAATTCTTATCAAAGATACAAGTCAAGTGTACTGTATATGCATGTTTTTTTTTTCTATACTAATAAATGTTTTGTGTTGCAGGATTGGGAGTATGTGGGACACAAAACTATTAAACGTAAAGCTTTTTGATTATGTATTTAACTTTCATCAGGCATAATAATTAATTTTTATTATAATGCCGTGGTACCAAAAAAATGTACTTGTTTAATTCTTATAAGGAATTATTGCACAGTGGTTATACTTAATACTTGCTGAATTTTAATTTCTTGCACCTTCCAGGCCAAAGTTGCCTGCGTGTGTATATTCACAACAAAATTCATAATTTTCTTTCTTGATTGTTTTTGGTTTTTTTTGTTTTCCACCCGTTTCATTTTTAGGGGTTAAAAGGTTCTCTCGACGTTTCTATACTTTGCCCCTGTTATTGACGGAAGAGTGACAGCATGTAGAAAGGTTTCTTGTCGTGGTGATTTGACAGGTGGATACCGGTAATCCTGACCACAGAGTGTGTCTTCAGGTAATTTGTCCATTGTGTGGCTCAGAAAGGGCAATTCCAGATGACCGTCAACCCATCAAGAAAGAAACTGTGTGATCTAATCAGATCAACATTTGACATCAATGTGAGGGAAGACTTGGCAGAGATACACCCACCATTCGTCTGTAAGCCCTGTGATATGAATAAAAACATAGGAAAATCTAAATACGAAGAGTCGTCGTGCGCCAAATGCTCGGTTTGCATTACTCCTTCACTGAGGGCTAATGGGCGGGTGGAGGTTCGTTTGTTTTCACGGGAAGGAGATGATCGTCTTCTGTTTATGAGACTCCACAGCACCACAGGTCACCCAGTGTTATTTTTTTACCATTTTCTTGGATTTGACGTGGGGGATAGAGATTTGCGGTGTTCCCGTACCCTCAGATCACCACTTATGTGAAGGTTGCCCCTTGAAGATGACTGCCCCTCACCTTCAAACAATTCTTCAAAAGCTTTCCGCCCTAGAAGTGTGTGAAGGCAATGCCGATTTTGATGAATTGGTAGATTTGACGAGCAGCGAGGGGCAAACTCCCAAGAAAGTCACAGCAAGTGATGTTTTCCTCAACGGAACCATTCGACACTGCAGGTGCAAGGTGCTCTCTGAGTCCAAGCGATGCAGTGTGTGCACAATCCACCGAAGTGAGTTGTTTCAAGTTTGCCTAAAGACTAAAATCAACAGGGAAGTTACGGTGATCTTCATCTATTCCAAACAAAACGATGACGGCAAGCGAATTGAAGTGCTCTCTCCTTCAAACAGAATGACAGAGTTTAAAGCGACGAGCGAATGCACTACAAGACAAAGTGGCCGAGCTTTTAAAAGAGGAGGGTGTACCACTTGATGTTGCTTATGACACCAAGCTGCGGAATATTGTTGAAGAATGCGGAGACGAGATGACCAAGGTCCTTGGGAAAGGCACTCCTGCAGCTCTGTTGTGGCAACAACAGCAAGAATCTGCTATGAAGGGCAAACAGATGCGTTGGCATCCTGCCATTATCCGATGGTGCATTGCCCTTTATAGCAAATCTTCTTCTTACAATATTCTTCGGCTTCCTCATCCAAGCACTCTGCATCCTTACACCCATTTCAGTAATCCGACAACTGGATTTAATGCAGATTTATACTAGATAGGAATATTGAAAGATTCTTGTGCTTGTACTTTTCCAAGATAATAGTATAGAGAGGGAGCTACCGGTACATAGAATCATTCCATGATGTTAGTAACCATTTTCGAAATCTGCTCATGAAATAGTGGTTTGGCTTTTGCTTGCAGTATAATTGTGCTTAACGCCTTAACAGTTTATTTTGTGCTCACAGAATCGTTTCGTTCCTACAAAATGAAATCATTTTGTATTGTAAGGTACTTAGGAAATCATCTGGTGATGGTGTTTACAAAATCATTTTGTCCTTTTGTCATCACAAAATCATTTCATGCTTACACTTGTTAAATCATTTTGTATTTTCGCCTTCCAAATAATTTTCAGCTAGCACACAAACCATCTCAATTTGTGCATGCACTTTTTTTGCCAAATGGGTGATAAAAGTGAGAGCATTACATTTACAGTATGCCAAATAAGAAAGTAAATATTAAATATTATTTTGCAGAAAAGCTTGTTCTGTTTTACAAAAAGGCATAAAACTCTAGTTTTGTTTGCTTTCCTTATTTGACCATACTAATCCGAAATTTTGAAAGTTCTAAAGTTTTGAAGAATGTACGGGGTACATGACATATCAGATTAATTATTTTTTTCTGAGTTTTTTGTGTCCGAAATGCTTAACTCTCTTGAAACAAAAACATAGTCTTCCCTGTTTAGGAAATATTGTCGAGGCAAATGTTTCCCAATCAGGAAACATATGTAGTGTTTCCATATCTGGAAACATTGTCATGTGACATGTGTTTCCTGATCAGGAAACATAACTAGTGTTTCTTTTTTTGGAAACATTGTCATGTGACACATGTTTCCAGATCTGGAAACTACCCATAGGTTTCCAAATTTGGAAACAATTCTACAGGATTGTAAAGTTTTCCTGATTAGGAAACAAGTTGCCAGAATGTGAAATTTGTTGCCTCTTTAGGCAATGGACCGGACTGATTACTATATATGATGTCATCTAGCAGTTCATGTTTGTCTCTTTCAACGTGTACACTTGATGCTCACACTTGCAAACTTTATTTGCCATTGATGGCTTTTAAAGACGTTGCTATACTGATCATTTGTTTTTACATTAAAGCAGAAATCTCTTACACTGTATTTTGACTTTTGAGACCCAACTGATGTAAACTATTGACATACAAGTAATCATTCAGGTACCTCTTCAGTTTGACAACACATGTACCTAAAGCTGGTGTCATAAACAATGAAATATTTTTCACCACAGGTGTTTGACCTTCACATTCTGGTGCTGTTGAAGGAGATCAGCCTATTTGAACAGACAGCCATATGTTGGCCTTTGCTTGGTGAAGAGGTCAAGACAGACATCAGCATCACCCTCAGCCTAGACAAAGGAGGTTAATCACCCTTTATCTGGACAGGCTAGGAAGACAGCAGCAACCGTCGCCAAGGAAATGTTCCTGGTCTCTATGCAGAACATGTCCTGCAATGACTTTCAGAAAGAGTTCCGGAAAATGCAGTTGAAGGATTTTCTCAAGAAAGAAGTGTCAGCTACATTTTGGACTTCAGCTAGGAGGCGGAACTTTGACCTCGGCCTTATGTGTATTGACGCTGACTGTGATCTGTTTGGGCTTTCAATTCAGGACAACACAGCTGTTGAGTTCTGATACTCAAAATCTACTTTGAGCAGACTGGACGGTTTGTATACGTGATGGGGTCACCAGATTTGTCACAATGCTCCGTTAGCGAGTTTCCAGTGACCTGCGCCTACACGGATCCATCAGGACTGCAGACTATGATGAACTCCTCCCAACAGCAGTGTTGGAATCCGACAAGCACAGACCAGTCCTTCAGACGCACACTGTACTGGAAGGGGGGAGAGAGTGAATAGGACACGGATGAGAAACAAAGGACAAAGAGTGAAGCTGGTACGGAGAGATCAAAGGGAAGGGCAGGGTAGGGATTAGTGACAAGAGGGGGAAAGATCAAAGAGAGAAGTGTGAAGGACTGAACACTAAAGAAGGATTATCAGAAAGCTGCATGGTGTTAGTCATTACCCTCCTGGATGTTGAGACCATGTGGTTGAATAGTCCGAAGACGCTTCATCCACATTTTCTCACGGCTAAGACGGACAGCATTACTACGGTGACCAAGTAATTCTATGCCCAGTACACTCATATCTGGTATCGAATGATCAGGGAGATTGAAGTGATACCCAACAGAGGTGTCCATTTTACCGGTTTTGATAGTAGACCTATGGCCATAGATCCGTTTTTGAGGGTGTTTTTGGTCTTGCCAACATACTGAATATTACAAACTCTACAAGAGATGAGGTATATGATGTTTGAGGTAGTGCACGTGATAGAGCCATAGGTCGTGTGGGTAGTTCCAGAAGAATGTCCATTGAAAGAGTCTATTTCCTTGACATGTGTCTTGCAAACAATGTACCAAATTTAGTTGGAGGTGAAGAGTCCAAAGGGGGAACCTCTGCTCGGACAATTAAGTCACGCATGTTACGGGGGCGCCTGGAAGCCAAAACAGGTGAATTAGGAATGGAAACAGCCAGACGATCGGAAGTGTGGAGAATATGGTGGTTTTCCTTAGTTATCTTCCTGAGAGGAGGAAGAGAAGGGTGGTAGGAAGTAACTAAGGGAACCTTGGGCTTGTCCTTGGGACCTGGTGGCTTTTGTTTTAGTGCCGAACTTCTGCCTCCATTTACAATTTAAATGTATGTACAAGTAAGTTAATTTGAACAAGAAATGTGGTTTTCAATAAGATCAGTCATCATGAACTGTTTTATGGATTTGATACTAACTAATGAACTACAAGTAAACAAGTACACAAAAGTGTGCCCTTCCACGGGGGTAGTCACTGTAAGAAGCACACACTACCTAACCAGTTCTTACCCCCGTTTCTGTACACGGTTGCTAACCGCTGTAGGCAGGTATAGGCAGGGTGTCTTCACCGTAGGAATTTTCCTACATTAGTTCCCCCCTAGATCATGTATATATACAAAAATGATCGACAATAAATAAATTAACCCATGACAAACACACACACAAATATCATTTATTACACACAATTGTTTGAACATGTCTCCCAGAGCGAGTGATTCTTTCTGATTTATTTCTAGAATCATCAGGAATATTTACTTTATGAGGCTGTGCTGAAGTCATTGTATCAGGAATAGGATTATTATAAGCAACTTTTAATCTGTCTATGCTGGTAGATTGGTTCTTGCCATTAATTTAATGGTGCACGGGTTGTTCTAAAACCCCCTCGACCCCCGACCCCTGGACTACAGGAATTCTCCATGCTCGCATGCAGCTACCACATCTCTAGTCTTGGCTCAAGACGTCGGTGTCGTAGTCACTCGTATTAGCGCACCCTCTTGAGTCAAGTCTATCATACATCGTTAATTTATTATAATAATTTTATCATATTAATTAATTAATAATTTGTCCATTCATTTCATGTTGAATTAACTGTTTTACCTGTTCAACGAATTTGTATTTGAAAACTTTGTTATTCTTGTGCAACTTTTAAATAAATCTTTTGTATTTGAACATTTTGTAAGTCTTCAAGAACTCTACATGTAAGACATCTCCTGCTACCCAACTGGAATTCTTGATCACTTACATGTTGCTGACACACCCTGTCTAAATAAGCTTTCTTTCTTTTGACAAAAATATAACCCAATTTATTAATTTAAATGAAATAAGGTAAAATAATTTCAATGGGGGAAAACTGCTTTTAAAGCTTGTACAAGTACAATGTTGGAAGACGAAGAATATCTTATCACTCCAAGCCTAATTCGGTTACCAAATTTAAAGTTCCTCACGGGTAGCTGGGTCGAAATACAAGATCCACACTGGTCGCGAGTCGTGATCAAAACGCATGCGTATTTCCCCGGCTATGAATGGGGACTGTACACCATGCATAAAAAAATGAATGGACGTGCACATCAGACATGATCTGTGCCGTACAAGCTGTATGGCAGCCACTGGAGACGGGCGGCAATTTCAGGCTAACTGCAGATAAAGATTTTGTATCAACTTTGGACATCACGAAAACAAAATATCTACAAATTTTTTAATAATATAGAAATACTGGGGGGGGGGGTTGTTTATAAGAGTGCTTAACTAATTTAAACTAAACTTAACTTAACTAATTTAAACATAACTAAAGTACCTAAGAATGGGTTAGAGCTTAGATGTACAGTCACTAGTTTGAGTTCAAGTGGTACTAAACGAAGTACAATATTTGTTTAGAGTTTCAAATATCACGTCAGGGTCACCAGTTTTAGGGATTTGATACTAACTAATGAACTACATGTAAACAAGTACACAAAAGTGTGCCCTTCCACTGTAAGCAGGTATAGGCAGGGTGTCTTCACCGTTGCGTGGTGGAGCTTTTTATGCCCTACTATTGTTATGGGTAATGAATGGACAGTGGGTTCACTACTGTGGTATAGGCTACCAATCTTGGGCAGGGGTTTTAGGAATTTCCCTACACTATATCTGCTTGGTGTCTTTTGTCCAGTTTCATTGCACTAACATATTAAACCCGCCCGCCCAAGCAACGCGATTATATTTAACCACTTCGCGCCGGGGGGTTTTTCAGCACCGATGACCGCCATACGGGGGTTTTTGAACAATGCATCATTTTAAAATCTTGCTAAAACAATCGGAACAATATATTTCTGTGAAATAAATCGATAAGGGTATACTATGGGTACAAGAGAGTAAAACCTGGCACAATTCGGACGTCGTTGTGGCCTTTGTCAAGAGATTATCCGTTCGAAAAAGGGCCCTTTGTGCGTCGTCAATGGACCGTAACGGACGTGTGTGTGTGGGTGCGTGTACGCTGCTGAATATCCCTGTCCGCAGACTCCAGCCTCCACTCTAGGCAGTCAAATCTTCGAGTTGGTCGGCCACAAACGAGCGTACAGATTACGGTAAAGAATGTGGGGGGAATTCCAATGCCAGACCGACGACCGTTGGGCTGTGTGGCATGCAAAGACAATGTCCCCCGCGTGCTTTCAGCTGCAGCGCGGTATCCCTCGATCCTCCACAGTAAAAGTCCAACAATTGCACAATTACTGCTGCTAATCTTGCAATTCATGTGGCAACTTGCGTCAAAAAGGGTCTTTGTACTGATTCATATTGCTTTGTTCTAAGCTGAAAAGAGTCTTTGTTTAGAATGTGGACAATAGTGGTGCCCGGATTCGGAGGGCCCCGTTGCAAAGGCAATCCAATTGACCTCCGGATTCGGAGGTCCCGGCGCGAAGTGGTTAATGTTTAATGTTCATACTCGGTGCGAAAACCAACGTGATAAGATGTTGAAGAAGTTCCCTGTGAAGTTGAAACAAGTTAAACTTTTGCGAATTCCCAGGTTTCACGGGAGCCGAAATGTAGGGGCTGGCAGTTAACAAGCGTCTAAAGCTTTCATATGGGCTGGTCTGTGGGCCATGACTGCACTCTGCACATGCGCTACTACGTATTTCACATTGATGTAGCAAGCCTGTGATTGCTGCTTACTGTCTGAAGCTCCATTCGCAGTAATACATGTACAGAGCCAAAGTTGCTGACATATTTAAACTAAATGAGCATGTAATTGTAAATCCTTAATACTATGGCAGTCACCTCATAATTATGAACAAACATACATGTACGTTTGTACCATGCTGTTTGTTGTGTTGGACAATAGACCATAATACTATGGTTGGACATGTATATACTTTCAAGGTTGGCATCGAAAAAAGAAAAAAACATGTCCCGGGTACTGTACATGCAACAATTAAAAAAGAAAACAGCAAAAACTACTGATGAAAAAGTGACATGGATTTCCTTCCTCCATGGTCCTTTCGTAGTAGGGAGCCTGTACATCAAGTCAGAGAAGATTTAAAACAGGTTTATGAGGGTTTCTATAAAAGCAAGATTATTTTATTTATTTTTTTATTTTATTTATTTCATTTTCGGGATACATGTACAGCATTCACATCACAGCACACAAGTAAGAATAAAGTTGAAAATAGAAATAAATCAAACAATTAAAACAAACAGACAAACAACAACAGCAAGAATAACAGAAACAACCAATTAACTCCCGAAGGATTGCCCAAAAGAAACTAGTTTCTGTCAGGGGGCTCTGCAAACTAATTGGATGACAGAAAAAAGAAGAGAAAAAATAAAAATAAAATATATACATGTATATGGAAAAAGAACTAACTAAATTACAAATCTGCCAAATATACCAATTATTGAAATTAATAATAAATCTTTAAAAAGATAGAGGTTTCATTATAATAACGACTATTAAATATATATTTTAAATATATATATTTGAAAAAAGAGAAAGAAAAGAAAGAAGAAAGAAAGAGAAGAAAGGAAAAAAGAAAAGGTAAAATAATAATATGAATATAAATAAATAGATAAATAAAAATACATATATAACAATAATAAATATATATAATTTTATATAAATAAAAGATCAATTGCAAAAGGGGCCTAGATGTCTTCTAAAAGGATTTTGAGATGGGGTCTTGGAAGAAAAGGTGATCACGTAGGGCATTGAGGAAAAATTTAGGAGAAGGTTTAAGACAAAGATCACGAATATCACATGAAAGAGAGTTAAAAAATCTGGGGGAAAAGTTAAACAATAAGAATTTTGCACAGTTAGTTTGGTTGTATAGATGTTTGAAGAGTAAGTCGTCCGTTTCCCTGTTGTTTGGCTGAGGGAGAAAAGAAGAAGAGATGTTGTGTTTATTTAACCACAAAAGAAACACTCAAATCAGTCTATTGTAGAGAGGTTGATTAAGTTTTTGCAGGCGTTCTTCATAAGAGATTGAAGTAGCAACGTTATACGGAAGGCATGATTTTGTGAAGCGACTTTGAATGGTTTCAAGACACTGGATGTGTTTTTTTTTGGTGAGGTAGCCATACTGGTGATGCATATTCTAGAACAGGTCTGCAGAAGGAGGAAAATAATTTTAGAAGAACTAGCATTTCTTGATTTAACTGTTCTGCGAATGAAACCAGCTAGTTTGGAGCATTTGGCACGGATCATATTTATATGGTTATTCCAGGTAAGGTCATTATAGATGATGACACCAAGGTATTTGTAGGAAGTTACAACCTTTAGAGGGGGACAGAGTCAGAAAGAAAGTTTTGTTTCCTTGAGCGGGTAATGTACATAGCTTTACATTTATCTGAGTTTAACTGCATATGGTTCTCTACGCACCACTCCTTTATCGAGTTGAGATCATCCTGTAAAACAACACTTTCATCTGGACAATTAATTATTTTGTACAAAACAGTATCATCTGCGTTTTGCGGCAGAGGCGACTTAACACGGTTTGGCAGGTCGCCTGTAAAGGAAATTGCTGATCCAGGAGAGTAGATTCCTGCAGATGCCGTATCTGTGTAGTTTGGTTAGAAGTATTGAATGGTCACATCTGTCAAATGCTTTTGACAAGTCAAGGAAGATGGCGTCAATCCTAGGGGGTTTTGGAGCATCTAGTGTATTGAATAGAGTGGTTAATTGGGTGATACAAGAGCGATTAGGTGAAAGCCATGTTGCGATTCGGGGATGATATTATAGAGAGATGAATGGTCAAGTACTTTCTTCGATATGAAGCCTTCAAGCATTTTGCAGGAAACAGATGTCAGAGAAATAGGCCTGTAGTTAGAAATAAGAGATTTGTCGCCACTTTTGAAGAGAGGAATAACATTAGCCATCTTCCAACTGTGTGGGACTGTACCCGTAGAGAGACTGAGGTTAAATATTCTGCTTAAAATTGCTGATGGCCTTCCAAACATCTGATTGATGAACCTGAAGAGGGTGTAATTTACAGACTTCGTTGCTCTTCGGAAGATGGTAAGGAGATTGCTGTGGTGAGAAGTTGCTTTGGAAATATAGGTTAAATGCAGTGGCAATCTAACTGGGGGAGGTATGTGTTTTGTTACCGTGTTGGAAAGAATTAACAGATTGAGGTTTGCGTTTACTTTTTACAAATGACCCAAACCGCTTTGGATTTAACTGTAAGCATTTCTTATCATGCGTTTTACAAGTGATCTTAACTCCACATATTTGTTCCATAAGTTTGCATTGTTCTTGTTCTTAAGGTGATATACAAAAATGTTGCAAACTGCTTACTGACTAAAATTACCAAAATGTAAATATTAAAATTTAGTGGGCCTGATTTTTGTTTCATGAAACCATAAATGGAAACAATTATAGGGGAAATTTATTTAAGACGTGATCACGAATATAAACCCATATCCTTCTAATCACCATGATCTTCAATAATTACAATCTGCAACGATCTCCTTATAAGTAGCTATAGTGCTACTTTTCTTCGAGAAGTAACCTCAGAACATGAATAAAATATCGAGGGGCCTGACGTTTTGATCATATAGGCCTATATACGTGTCTTTGTCTTTTCTGCCAGATTCTGCAAAATTCCCTTTGAAAATTGGTCGACATGCGTTTTCACCAAGCAAGAAACTGTCGTTCATGAAAAATCTAGAATTTAACAAAAGCTTCCGATTGATGTCTAGTATTAGTGCTTTGTTTTTACTTTAATGACGATGACATGTTATTACCCTATAATCATATTCGGTATATTTATTTTACATTTTATTTGATTTAAAATATTAAGCGCCTGATTTAAATGCAAATCAAACAATAAAAGAGGGCGCTATTTCCTCACTTTGTTCCAGTCTGCCCTCAGTGCTTTACTTTAATCATTTATGAATATGATTTAATATTCTTAATCAACCCAGAAGATCTTTCCCACTATTGGTTTAATAAAGGAGTAGTGTTAGTGATTTTCAATTGAAACGGGAAGATGATGAAAATTCTATACGACTACAATATTGACAGGACTGGAAGAAGTTAATTAGTGTGCAAGTCGTGGCGCAGAAAGCGTTTATTCAGTTTGAACAGCCACAATTATGTAGATTGCTGAATAGGTGACTGTGAGTTGAAATTCATTCGCAGAGTAGGCCTATGAAATGAGTTCCTGTCATTATAACTAAAAACCTTGTAAAGTTTAACTTAGAAATTCAACTTGAAACTTTTCTTTACCTATATCAGAAAGATTACCAGTGGAAAATGGTAGGTGCTAAAATGATTAAGTCAAGTGATAGTTTTTTTCACGTGTTTAACCGTTTGTTGGGCAATTTTGGTCCGTCGGTCGTAACACGTTTTCCTCGGTATTCAGGGAGGTCTTACATGTAGTTTTATTAATTTGTTTTCATTTATTTACTATCATCTTCAGTGGTGCACGGTTCACAAGGTGAAACTGCAAACCCAGAACCGTGTCACTGCACCAAGCTTCACGTCAGGGTACAATCATGGATTTGACCGTAAAAAAGTACACTTTCGATCAACCTTTCCCTCTCCAATGAAATTAAAATTGCAGCACTTTTTCATGTAGGGCTATTTGAGAGAATTTACATAAACCATTGTTTATGATTTCGAAGCCGGTTAAAAAGCTTGAAAAGTCCACAGGGTTTCTGTTAAACGCCGTAATATTTTGTCGTTGATTTGCTGACCATGACATTGTATTTGGGTTGCTCCTTTTTGTTTAGGAAGATAAAACCGCTCAACGGTTGCAATCGATCAGTCTTTGTATGACAATACCTACTTATTCCTCCATGGTGATTGTCAAAATGTTCTGGCATGTCCGAAACATAAACATTAAAAGAACAAAATAAGGCTGTGATCGCAGCTGCTCTGGCGAAGCTTCGAGTTTCGAGTTCAATTACATGTAGGCCTATAGTAGCAGAAACAGTTTTGTGTATCCAACGCTTTACATGTATTACACATACATAGGCCATTGCATGTCCCCCGATATAACGCTCAGAAAATTATTTTCGTAGCACACCTCTGATTACGTTGATTATTATAGTTTCAGGAATGGTAAATACAAATATCAATGTTGGAATTTCCAGAAACCTGCAGTTTTAGCGCTAATGACAATTAAAGGTGCACACGCATCATTATTCATGTAATTTCTTTAAACCTGACAAAACCTACCCTCTGTTGTACACAAATGACAATACATGTAGCTTAATACAGCCTGCATGGACTTTATGCATAAAATCGCTATTGTTGGCACTATAAGCAGAGCTCATTTCACATGGACTTGTCTGTTTTCTTAAACATGGTTGTATTGCCACCATTTTGCAAAGTTGAAAATCCTTCAGGTTTTTTTTAATAATAAAATTAATAATTTTTTAATAATAAAAACTGTACAAACTGTCACAATTCCACATCACTCTGGATCCAACTGGGACACTTAAAGCTAAAATCTGGGCTCTTGGCTGCTCTGTACATTGTACCTTCTTTACATACAGAATGGCTTCATGAGCATAATGATACCCCCAAATAAAATTGTATTTTGATGTCTGAAATTACTATCAGTACGCCGCACTTTAAAGCTTGAACACAAAGGAAGCAGAAAGAGGAGTTGTACACTCAGTACATGTATGTACAGCCAATGCGGTCAGATATAGACTCGAATCAAATATGATATACATCACTCCAGTTCAGATTTCATGTTACATGTACAATGCGTTCTGCAAATAAGTCAGCAGCAAACATTTGTAAAAAACTAAATCAATTACACGACAGAAAACAATTAAAGAGGGTGTTGGTTTTCTGTGATGAATAAGATAGAGTGAGTGATGGGGACAGATTACCAGTGGTGGTGCTATAGGAGGGAGTTTACTCCCTTCCCCCCTTTAGTTTTCCTAGGATAGCCAAATGTTTCCATTCCCCTATTTAAGCTTTTTTTCAAGTGGACACACATGCAATGTAATCAAAATTACCTACAAATTAAGTATTTTCTTCTTGTTGCAACTCTAAAGGGCAATTCCATGATTAGTAACGTTACATTTTTCACAATTAATTTAACGTCACCGTTATGTTAGAACATGTTTACCAGGACTAGGTCTATTACACTGCAAAGAATGAAAACATTTCAATAAATTTTTCATTTGCAATGGTCACTTTCAATGTTGGTTAGTAACGTTATGGAAAAATATTTCATGAGTTCAGACCAAAAGTTTCCTCAAACGTAAGGTACCTCAAAGATATTACTCTTTTAATTTTACTTCCAGTTTAATGACAGATATTTGAGCCAATATTTATAACAGCTCGACTCTATTTTCAAGTAGGATCCAAAAATCATGGTTAGTCACGTTACGGTTAGTAACGTTACAATTTGTCTATTGAAAAGTATGAGTTATATAAAGCAATCATTGCCCCTCCTCTTCTCTCAATTTCATAGAATAAACTTAGAATTTGTATGCGCATGAACAAAACTTTTCATATATAATACTTTTCTGAAGACTTCACTCAACATGCTCACATGAGGCAACATTTAAAAATGTTTGTAAAATTCAACGCATTGATTCAGTATACCGACTTTTGTTGCATTGGATTACAATGTACATGTACGGCTTAATGTCAACATAAATGGAAAAGTATCCAGAAAATAAAAAGGATTCAAACATAATTCTTGATGGCATTAACCATGGAATTGATAAATTAAAAAGTACTATATCTGACTTACATATTAATCCAGTAACTCAATGAAATCAATCAAAAGCAAATAAATTAAAAACACTTCGTAAGTCTACATTGCGTGTACGACTGATTACAGGCATCCTTGCAAACAACCGCCTGTCAGACACAATTCCTCCCTCCCTACTACTCTGTGATACCCATGGGAAGCTGATGGCTGCTCAGAAGCCCAACATTCTTCACGTCTCCTCGCCATCTCTCCGTCATGCCCACTCAAATTCTTCCACTCCAAAGCGCAAGCTGTCGTTTTGCTGCAGCTTTTTTTTCTGAGAATAGGACCACATTTTAATCATCCACTCCAGAGACATGTAAGATACACTCCATTTCGTATTTGTGATGATAAAAGGACGGTAAAATAATTATTAACAATCGGGGAATTATGTTAATGGGGGCAGCCATCTTTAATTGCGTCATACATTTTACATAAATACAGCAAAATACATGAAATTAGATTCTCATTAGAGTGGTTAATTGGGTGATACATGAGCGATTAGATTCTCAAATTTAGTTCTCAGAGATGTGCTACGACGCAAAACGATAGGCCGACTGGAATTCATTCTCCCATTCATAAATCTCTGCATGGGCAGATTCCCAAACAGATCGTGTGTACAACACATTCCCAAACAGATCGTGCGCTAGTATAGTCGTCACACAGTGTCTCATCGTAACGGCTCAAAGCAAACTATAAACCCCATTGCACAGGACGAAATCTGTGTAATTCATTGTTTATACACGGTCGAAAAATGTTTTACACGCGGCGTGGGGGTATGGGTATGTGTCCATGGTTGCGCAACCGTACATAGAGGTAAGAGGTAAGAATTCCTAACGGAGCACCATTCAAATCCGGAAGTACGGAGAGGGGCTCACCAACTGTGGCGAAAGTCCTTGGACCCGGGGAATGTCACGAGCAGTCTCGGGCCCAGGGCTGCAAGCTCGTTTGGCGGAAATATACCGCCGATCGGTACTGGGGCAGAGCAGGGTAACAATAACTATAGAGGGGAGGACACGGGAACAAGCAGACTCGACTCAGCTGTTTGGGTGGACCTCTCTTACTGCCTCCTGGGCAGTTACTTTTATTGCCACCTTCGTTCCATATCACGGCAATACCAAGTACAACGTGCACCTTTAAACTAACCTTGTGCCTCCCCGAGAGCACTCCCTAGAGATCGATCCAACCTACCGGGGCCGCGTTGCGACCAACACGCATTCGCTAGCACACCGATTGCTCAGCAGTGTCCCAGTTTGAGGTCCTTTATCAGTCGGACTACTTGACCAACAACGAGCGGCTAGCAGTCAACCTCTGTGGTTGACCCTTAGTCGATCTCTGCGATCGACCGTCTGTGCCGCTAAAGTTCTCTACGAACCCTACGTTGGTTGCCTCTTCGTCACAACTACTCTCACAAGGTTACTCAAATCACCGCAAAACAATCACGAACCAGCAACCTAAGCAACTAGCAACCTACCCGGCATACTGGACCAACTTCCAAAAACAATGCACTCGGCAAGTTACACTAAAATAGACCAACAAACCTTACCTCCCACGGCCTGCTTACAACTGCACAAATCTGATGGAGAGTTCTGGTGTGGTGCGTCCTATCCACCTGCTTGCTCAAACGCCTCTGCCCAGCTCACTTTAATTGCTGCGAGCATGTCCGAACAGGCCAGCCAGAACACGCCACTGGTACGACACCCAGGCACCGCCCAACCGCAACGTGATTGGTCGCCGCCCGAGTATCACGCGTCCAGCTCATGCTCCCGATGGCCTGCTCGCACCGGATTGGACACACCGAACCGTCACTCACTCTACCACTGCCTATCAGTAGAGCAAGTTTCCGCCGTTACCAAATAAGGGCATATTAGACTTGTGTCGGTCCCCCAATCTCGCCATAGTATGCATATAATGATCAAGACTAATGGAATAGAATCCATAGTGAAAACAAGGTCTCAGTAGTTTTGGTGATCTCCACTCGAACCTCAGCGTACTCATGTGTTTAGACCCCGGCCATTATTTGCCACTCTTTATAGAACACAAGCAAATGTATAACTAGAGATTTATGTCTGTTGGCAAACAGAACATAACGCTTTTCCGCATCTGGTTCTCTTAAAAAAAAAAATTGAACAAAACAATTGACATCAACGGGGTTCGAACCCGTAACCTCCATTCCTACCCCAAAACGCACGTGCATATTTTGTGCACAAAGTGTATGGGACTTCATTATATTTTTCAAAAAATCATAATAATTCTGAACAATGGTCAATTGCTTCCAGGATTTAGAATGTCTAGCCCAATAGCTAAATGCCCACCAAATTTTAAGACGATTGACCTTTGGCAAATGTGTTTTGAAATAACGCATTTTAATGACGTCACGATTGCGTAATTGAATTTTGGCCCCAGAGGGTGTTTCTAAACTGCATCCCCAATAGATAAAAACAAAAATGAAAAAATCTTGCTCCGTTGGCCAAATATGCTCAATTGAATGTGAAAATCTGAAAAGTTCATGACCTCATTAATATTCATGAGTTGACGTCATGATAAAATGAGGGCAATTTTTGGATACCCCTTTTCCCAACTTAGATATAGTGCAAAATTGAAACCCAACGAAATTGCATTTTTGATTAAAA
Organism: Luidia sarsii; assembly: GCA_949987565.1. Classification (NCBI taxonomy): domain Eukaryota; kingdom Metazoa; phylum Echinodermata; class Asteroidea; order Paxillosida; family Luidiidae; genus Luidia; species Luidia sarsii. The sequence continues at coordinate 5,204,271 of OX465102.1, forward strand.
TGGAGTTTGAATTTTGCACCTTTAAAGCGGTGTCACGTGACACATGATGGCGTCATGATATTTTTAAGACCACTGTGCACTGTCCACCATAGGCTCTATGCATTGGCCAAGTTTGAAAAAAATTAAAGTGCCCGGGAGAAAAACCCTGTGCAAAGTCTATGCGATTTTCCGACCAGAAAAAGAAGAACGAGAAATCTACGTCTGTTGTCACAGATCGTAGGGCTTTTCCCTTTTTTCTTCTGAGGAACGACCGACTCTCGACCAAATAGGAAAACCAGAAGAACTACCCTGCCAGGTTGATCGTCATTGCAGTGCCATTATTGTGTACTGACAGGCGACTGCACATTACCCAGCCACAACCTCAGGACTTAGCATAAACATCGTGTCCTCTATCTCCCCTCCTCCTACTCCCTACCCTTTGTTCTAACCCTCCCCTCTTCACCAAATATATCTAAAGCCCCTTTCTCTCTCTATCCCTCCCCTTGTCTCCCCCTGTCGCCACTCTCTCCCCTTTCTCTTCCCCTCTCTCCCACTGTCTCCCCCTCTCTTTCCCTCTCCCCCTCTCTCCCCCTTTCTCACTGTCTCTCTCTCTTGTTTTGGTTCATGCGTGCTGACTGACGACTGCACACTAACATATTGCCCGAACCTATACCCACCCCTCTCCAACTGAATGCACCCCTCAGCCTCACCCCCTTAGGCCCTTCTTCCTCCATTGTTAGAGCATGGAGGTAAGAGCAACTGACCAAGGCCAACAAACCTATTCGTATAGTACACACGTTTGAATTAATAAGAACTGACCCCACTCTGTCTCCCCTCTCTGTCTACCCTCTCTCCCTTCTCTCCCCACCCCCTGTCTTTCCACTCACACTCCCCCTCTCTCTCTCCCCTCTCCCTCTCCCTATCAATGCCCCTTTTCTCTTCACCCTCTCTCTCACTTTCTCTCGGCTCTCTCTTCCTCTCTCTCTGCCCCTTCTCTAGGCTTATCCATGGCTGCTACGTCACAAGCACGTCCCGACAACATTTGTATGGCCCTGCGCCCCGCGACCACCTCTCTCCCCTCTCTTCGTCTCTCCCGCCTTTTCTTACTCCATCCCCTTCAACCCTCTTCCACAAACTCCCCGCTCTCCTCGCCCTCCCTCCGCCCCTCTCTAGGCTTCGCCAGCCTATAAAACACTGTGCGCACCTGCTGTATACAGGTTGTACAGTAGAAGGGCACTTACCAAACACCCCCCCCGACCCATTCTGAGGCAGTGGTACTGTCCAAGCAATGCCCCCCTTCGCCCTTGAGACACACACACAGACATCGGACAGACTCAAAGAGATATCTGGAGATAGAGTTTGGAAATAATTTTTTTATGTATTTTTCATCACCACGGGCGTTTTAAAACTACTGGCAGATTATGTAAGGTATCATCGGAAAGGAAAAATCGTACTCTTTCATGTGGTGAATAAGTTAAACACGTAACCTAATTTTATGAATTTTTATGAATTTCATTTGTAATTTCCGTTATGTTTATGTCACGTCCGTAAAACTTGTCATGTGCATTGTCCGAGTGTGTGGCAAGCTTCCTGCCGAATTTGAAACTATTTAATCAAACTTCACCACAGACATCAAATTAAATTACATTTTCGGACATTTTAAACCTGCCGCTGGAGGGCGCTCGAGTCCTTGATGACGTCATATGATAATGAATTATAAAAAAATGACTCAACCTTGACCTAACAAGGTTAACACAAAGTTCATATCTGTCTTCAAATTTGAATAAGAGTCTTTACAAAATCACTTCCTGTTTCGACCGGAAGACGAGGTCAGATGACATCATAAAGACAAGGGAGCCAACCGTTGATTTGTTATGAATTTTTGAAGGTTTTAATGTTCAAAGTTCAAACGGCGGTCACGTGACCGTCTTTCGAACAACTCACTTCAAATCAATTTTAGGTACACGGTTATGTCATGTACTTTGTGTGTCAAGTTTGGCTGAAGAATCTTCCGTAGTTCTCTAGATTCCGAGGTTAGAAGAATCGCGGAAGACCAAGAAGAAGAAGATAATTAAGAAGAAACTGGAATAAAAAAAATCAGAACAAACGGAAAGTCTTTTCCGCTACGCTGTAGCGGCGGAAAAGCCCAAAACGAGAAATCTACGTCTGTTGTCACAGATCGTAGAGCTTTTCCTTCTTTGTTTTTTTATTCTGGGGAACGACCGACTCTCGACCAAATCGGAAAACCAGAAGAACTGCCCTTCCAGGTTGATCGTCATTGCAGTGCCATTATTGTGTACTGACAGGCGACTGCACATTACCCAGCCACAATCTTATCAGGACTTAGCATAAACATCGTGTCCTCTATCTCCCTTCCTTCTCCTACTCCCTACCCTTTGTTCTAACCCCCCCTGTCAACCATCTCGGTGTCGCCTCCCCTCCCATATCTAAAGCCTCTCTTTCCCTTTCCCCCTCCCTCCCGCTCTCCCTCCCTCTCCCCTCTCGCCCCCTCTCTCACTCTCTCTCTCTTGTTTTGGTTCATATGTGCTAACTAACGACTGCACACTAACATATTGCCCGAGCCTACCCACCCCTCTCCCACTGCATGCACCCCTCAACCTCAACCCCCCCTTAGGCCCTTCTTCCTCCATCGTTAGAGCACCGAGGTTAGAGCAACTGACCAAGGCCAACAAACCTATTCGTATAGTACACACATGTTTGAATAAATAAGTACGGACCCCTCTCTGTCTACCCCCTCTCCCCACCCCCTCTCTTTCCCCCCACACTCCCCCTCTCTCTCTCCCTTCTCACTCCCTCACCCTCTCCCTATCAATCACCTCTCTCTCACTTTCTCTCGGCTCTCTCCCCCTCTCTCTCTGCCCCTTCTCTAGGCTTATCCATGACTGCTACCTCACAAGCACGTCCCAACATTTGTATGGCCCTGCGCCCCGCGACCACCTCTCTCCCCTCTCTACGTCTCTCCCGCCTTTTCTTACTCCATCCCCTTCAACCCTCTTCCACAAACTCCCCGCTCTCCTCGCCCTCCCCCCCGCCCCTCTCTAGGCTCTGCCAGCCTATAAAACACTGTGCGCACCTGCTGTATACAGCTTATACAGTAGAAGGGCACTTACCGAACACCCCTCCCCGACCCAGTCTGAGGCAATGGTACTGTCCAAGCAATGCCCTTGAGACAAGCACACAGACATCGGACAGACTCAAAGAGATATCTGGAGATATAGTTTCGAAAGATTTGTTTATGTATTTTTCATCACCACTTTCATTTCTAATTTCCGTTATGTCATGTCATTAAAACTTGTCATGTGCATTGTCCGAGTGTGTGGCTGTCTCCCTGCCGAATTTAAAACGATTTCCTCAAACTTCGCCACAAGGATCATGTTAAATTACATTTTTGGACATTTTCAACCTGCCGCTAGAGGGCGCTCGAGTACTTGATGACGTCATATGTTAATGAATTACAGAAAGTGACTCAACTTTGACCTTACAAACGAGGTCAGATGACATCACAAAGGTCATCTATCTGTAGCGGCTGGAAAAACTTCTCACATGCCACAGACAGCAACGTTGATTTGTAATGATTTTTTTAAAGTTCAAAGTTCAAACAGCGGTCACGTGACCGTCTTTTGAACAACTCACTTCAAACCAATTTGTGGCACAAGGGTGGGTCATGTACTGTGTGTGTCAAGTTTGGCTAAAGAATCTTCTGTAGTTCTCTTGATTCCGAAGTTAGAAGAATTGAGGAGGAAGAAGACCAAGAAGAAGATGAAAAAGATATAAAAGAAGAAAGTGGAAAAAAAAATCAGAACAAACGGAAAGTCTTTTCCGCTACGCTGTAGCGGCGGAAAAGCAAAAAAAAAAAAAATCAGAACAAGAACAATAGCTTTTCCGCTACGTGGCGGAAAAGCGATGGATGGAATACATAACTTTCCCTTTTGATCCCCAATAGAGGTGAAAGACGAAAATCTAGACATGTTGTACTGTACATTCCCCCCCCCCTTGCACGAGGGTGCTATACACAGCTACGAGCATGTCGCGTTTCATGAGGTCTACCGTTCACTCGCTCTTGACGTCGGCCAACGGTCACCGGTCTGTCCCGCTAACCTCAAGCCACATGTGCATAATCGTTTACTCGTACGTACCAAAAGCAATTTCCCCGTAGGTGTTACGAAGTCACGGGCACAAGACAACTCAACATATATAAATGATAAACCAGAGAAGTTAGGTGGTGAAATAAAGTTTAATTCAAAGTGCCAAAACAACTGAAACGAATAACAACGGGAGACATTATAATATAGGAATATGGCCAAATTAAATAGAGGGGAGGTACCTAAGTGGGGATGATGAGCCTCAGGTTGGCCGGAGATGCAGGGTACAGGGCCACGGGCAGTCTCAGGTTCGCCGGAGCTCCCGGTAGGACGGTGCCATCGCTCGGTGAACATTCAACCAGCAGCTGCAGGGCGTGGCTCAGGCGCTGGAGTCCGATGACCAAGGCTCAGGCGCGGACTGCCGACACGGTGGTAGCGTGGACTGCACCGGTTGGCTCCTACGGTTCCGTACCGCACCCAGCGAACCCGAAGCTTAGTATCTCACTGATCAAAGGGATTCTGTCCCTTTTAAGGTGGGGCCCGGAATTCCACCAAGTGCCTCGGCCAAGCGGTCCGGAATACGGTCATGCCAAAGAAAGACCACCCGCTATTCAGAACTCAGTGGACCAACCCAGAACAAAGGACCTTAACTCAAGAACTCTTAACACCTTCCCCCATCAGAAGGGAAAAATCTGTCTTTAAGGGAGGAGTTTTCCTATTTCACTTTGTTAAACATATAATCACTCCCTTCAACATCAGTATCTTTACTTGATAATGACTAGACGCACTAATTCAGATCTTCCAACTCAAATTCAATTACAATTCAATGAAAGTATTAATCTCCATTATAAGCAATAACTCATGATACAGTCATAATCATTCAGGCATTCAATTTGATCTCTCAGACTCTACTCAGTCCATCTGCAATCACATTCTCCTTTGCCTGGTATATGCACAGGAGGTTAGTCAAAGGCTCCGCTATTTGAGCAAAGTTTCGGCAGAATTTACGATAAAACCCCGTCATGCCTAAAAATCGAAGTAACTCTCTTTTATTCTTAGTAATGGAGAAATCAAGGATTGCTTGAACCTTGGCTGCTTTTGGCAGGACTTTGCCCACTTGATGGCCCAAATAAGTCACAAAAGCTTGACCCATTTCGCTTTTGTTTAGGTTTACAGTCAGGTTAGCATCCGATAACTTTTCAAATAGAGCGTTTGTTCGATCAAGATGTTCTGACCAAGTTTTTGAATACACAATAACATCATCTATATACGCTACACAACCTTCTAAGTTCGAAATAATTTGATTCATCATTCTCGTAAATGTTCCTGGGACATTTTTCATCCCAAACGGCCTAACATGACAGGACCAAATTCCATCTGGGGTAGCGAAGGTGGATATTTCTTTTGCTCTGTGTTAACGGTACTTGCCAAAACCCTTTCACAGGGTAATATTTACTGACATATTTGGCATTTCCTATACGATCTATACAATTATCCAGTCGTGGGATTGGGTACGAGTCTGTTTTGGTCACAGAATTTACTTTCCTGTAATCTATAAAGAATCGTAAAGAGCCATCTTCCTTTGGCACCCAAAAAATTGATGAACTCCAAGGGCTCTGGTTAGCAGGGTAAATAATTCTATTTTCCAGCAGATATGAGACCTCATTTTGAACTGAGCCAAGTTTGGTTGGATTTCACCGATAAGGATGTTGTTTAATTGGGCTGGCGTTTCCTACATCAACATCATGAAATAAGATGGAAGTTCTTCCCGGTTTATCTCTGAACAGTTGCAAATGTCCAAGCTTTACATCCAAATTGGCTAAATTTGTCAAGATTACAGAACTTTGGGAACCGATTGGTTTCAATTCAGAATTCTCTTCACTCTCACAAATTTCCTCAATATCTTCCAGCTGTGTCAATACAGTCATTACAGCCGTTTCCTTGGTGTCAATATTCCTTTCATAAAACCTTTTCAAACACGGTGAGAGTAATTTTGAAATAATGAGATCTCACAAATTGCTTGGTTTTCCGACCAAAAATGTCAGTTTTATATCGGATTCACACTTTTTTCTTCAAATTCCTCAACCAAATGACCACAAATACGTTTTTACCGCACTTTCCACAGGAAAAAGCTGATTTGTTAAGCTCAGTTCACAAAAACTAGACAAAAACCTCAATTTTAAAAAAGGATGTACATTTGTGTATCTTTGACTTTTCTGCACAAAAAGTGAAAAAGACTTGACGAACGATTTCACGGTAAAATCTAGTATTTAAACAAAACGATTAAAGAAGACAGAAAAACAGATTAAAAAACGTCTCGAATTGAAACGCGCCACCGTATTTCACATCGAAAACAAATAAAACAATTTTAATGAAGATCTGCCCAACGATTTTCAAACATTATTCCCAAGAATGAATAATTAAGTTAATTCTGAATGTTTATTTCAGAAAAGAGTAAAATAAAGTAAAAAAGTAAAATTCCGACATTTTTTCGCGATCAAAGACGGCAGGGACACACATAATTATATGACTGGATCATCAGCTGTAATTGGAAAGTTAACATTTTTGATAAAAAAGTGGATTAAATCTTTAATTTTTTCCAGCCCCTTACAATAATCATTGAATTCATGAATCACTTCCTTCACGGAATGGAAGTCCTACAATTGTAGGCAGTCCATTCGCCTCCCGGAATGGAAGTCCTACAATTGTAGGACGTCCATTCGCCTCCCGGAATGGAAGTCCTACAATTGTAGGACGTCCATTCGCCTCCCGGAATGGAAGTCCTACAATTGTAGGACGTCCATTCGCCTCCCGGAATGGAAGTCCTACAATAAGGACGTCCATTCGCCTTGCGGAATGGAAGTCCGTTAGTCCTTTTTTTTTTATACATCCTCATTCCTAATTATTCAACAAAAAACTTTCATAACAGCCAAACAAAAAACTTTCATAAGAAGCCAGTCATCCTTCTATTTTAACACTATTATTTGCTCACTGCATTAAGCTTTGGTACGATCAGAGCACCCTTCCTGAGAACCCAGCTTTCCTACTTACTGAATAAGATACCAGTGTGCGCGCTGTACAAAGCTTTGGTACGAGGGGTGCCAATTGCCACCCTTTATAATTATAAGAAAACAGGCATCCTAATCACTGGATAACAAGATGTGTGCGCGCTGTACAATGCTTGGGTACGAGAGGTGCCAATCGGTTTGGTTCGGTAAGGTTTGAAGGTTGCACGAGCACAAGCTATCAACCGTCCGTATTACATTTTAAGTACAATTTAAGTAGAACCAATGGGATATTTAGAATGATGGGAGGGAGGGATGCCAGGACGTTTCTTCACACGTCCATAATTTATGGGGTGAGCGGGCTTTCTCCCATGCTGGTGTGGCATGGCCACTTAGTTGTTAGTTGTTTGCAGCATAAGTTCAACAGTAAATACCCCACTGGATTTTGAATTGCTTTTAGAAAACCCCCACTCCTACTGGTAAAGTAATGTCTTTATTACGCGCATATAATTAGCACCTAAGGACAGTAGCCCCCTTGTTCTCCAGCCCCAGCCCTGTGTATTTCCTGCTTAACTACTATAGTGTAGAGTCACTTTGCAGACCGGCAGTGGAGTGAACCACACGCGCTATTTCTACTCCAATTCAGTCAAGTTACTGCCCTTTCACTTTGGTCTGATCCACCCTTGGTAAGTTATCTTTATTACTGTATAATTGTAAATCGCCAGATTAGGATTTAAGGATTAATTGTATTGTATTTTCATTGTATTTTTCTCAAGCCTCTTTTGCTTGGTTTTGTCTTGATTTTTGGACATGCATGCATGTAGGTTTTCACAAGGACTGGAAGTGTGATCAGATTAGTCGTTTTATTTTCCCTCGTTTCCCTTTATGGAATTGAGCAGACCTGGGATTGATCTCATGATTTGATTGGTTGTCTTGAAATAGATGGCATTGTAGTATAGTTGGATTTACTTTTACTTTGATTGGTTTTTATGTTGCTATTGTTGGAAGATCGAGTTAGCAGTGACTTTACTTATGTCATTTTCCAGTTTCTCAGTTTCTTTGGAGTTAGAGATAGTTGACTTGTGTTGAGACAAGATTGTGTTTTTATATTTGTTTGACCTTAGTTGAAAGTTGCGATACTTAATTTAAGTTAGATGTTTTCGATGCATTTGTGTACTGGCGAACTTTTCCCTTGGATTAATTTTTGTATTTGTGCCATCTTATGGGAGAGCTATGGTCTCTTTGCTCAGTACTTTGTTTTGGAATAGTAGCCACACAGGAAGTTATAGACAATGGAGACTGTGTTCCTTATGTTTAGACTTGCCTCTAGTCCCTGTAGTACTGTAGTCATTTAGTGGACGTACACCACTGTAGGCGTATGTATGATGTACTGCATAACCTACATGTAGGAAGGACTGGTGGAAGTTTACTCAGTACCACCAGCTGGTTTCACTCCAGTGATTTGGGAGGTGTAGGCCTGAGCCACTGAGCTTATCAGCTCATTAGGTATTCACAAGAAAAGGGTTGTTTTGTGTGGACCATGGTTGGTTAATCCTGTTGGGAATAGGCAATGTGGTTAGAGCCACATATTCACAAGAGGGTTGATTTAGTTTTTTCTATAGTCTGACTTGTTTTTAAGTAATTACTGACATGTACCCTTGTGCTATTGAGCGGAAATACTTATTGTGTTCTATAATTTTATCTTTATTTGCAGGTTGTTGAAGTTGTTGTTTTTGACCTGTAACCGGATTTTTATACTGTGTTGGTCTTGTTGCTTTACATCATTTTTTATTATTGGTCTTGAGGGTCTTGCTTTACCTTATTTTCTTATTGGTCTTACCTCATTTTTATAGTTGGTCTGTCTTAATTTCTTCCTTTCCTGCTTTCTTACTCTCTTACTCTCTTTCTCTCTCGCTTTCTTACTTTCTTACCTTTCTCAGTCTCACTTTTTTGTGTACTGCCAGTGAGCAGAGATCTGGTCAGTCTGGATGAGATTTTTTTGCATTAAATTCTATTTCGCTCTTTTTGGATTTAAACACGGTTGTCTGTCCCCATTTATTGAAATTCTCTCCTCGCGACTTGTCCCACGCTCGATCAAAAGTTTTTTTTGCAAGTGAGTTCCCCAAACTCTTCAGTATTTTTTTCAATTAGGTAGCGTGCTCATTTTTCAGGCTACACTGGCACTACCCTGTGGAATGTTCTTTCTCAGGAAGTCCGTAGTATGTCCTCCATATCGGATTTCAAACCCTCTCTCAAAACATATTTGTTCGATCATAGTTTTCCTAATTAATAGTATATGTAGTCTTTTTCTTTGATTCTGTATAATGTTGTGAAGCGCCTTGAGCGTCTTTGCAGACGGATTCTGGCGCTCTAGAAATGTCCGTTATTATTATCATTATTCACGAGTGTTTTTATCTCTGATTTTTAGTTATATTAAGACGTGAATATTACTCCGACGGAATCTCGTAACTTCTGAGCTGATAGCGACAGGGCCTAGGTGGGACAGCTACGCCACGCTGTTGCGACCCTCTTCCGTGGAAGCCATTCCCCCATAATCTGTGTAGAGATTAGAGAATAGATACCGGTACATGTACATTGCTTTTTAATGATCAGAACAATGATCTACAACAAGACAGAGCAACAAAATTACCAAACAAACTGCCCCTCTCTGGTTTCAGTTGCTGCATTTCTTGTTTTGCTCTTTGATTTGCAATAATTTGGAGATGGTTAGACTACAACATCCACGTCTGTATACTCATTTCGTATCAAACTGACTGGTCACACTGGCCATGTGCAGTAGCATCGGAGTGGTTGTGAGTTTGTGTATATTTGTTGCACCCCGGAGGACACGGCACCGTGTCACTCCTAGGGGCACATTAAAGATTTTGCCTTTTCCCAACATGGAGTCAGAATGACACACAAAACAAAACATTCTACATGTATATCTGTAAACATAAACCGGACTAAGTAATTCTAAAGCTAACTTGGTTTCTTACAAGCATTGGCAGTTTTTCAATAAACTTCTAAATAAAACATTTCAAAATACACGTAAATCTGTTGCTATAGTCCTTAATCAAATAACATAGAACTGTCTGTGGTACTCTTAAGCCCGTTGCACACTAGACGAAATCGCCGAGGTCCCTGGCGATGAAATCGCAAATCTGTGGTGTGTGCGAAACAAATCGTCAGGGACCTTGGTTTTTGATCTCCGAGGTCCAGACCTACAAAATTTCGCACCCTTGTCAAAATCGCCGTGATCGTGTGTGAAACGTGAACAGTGTTCGTAACCACGGACCCTGGTTTTGGCAGGGACACTGGGCATGCGCACTGCGCGTGTTTATGTTTGGAACCAGTGTTATAGCTGCGCTGGTCGGCGGGCGGACGGGGCCGACCACCACGGGTAATCTCCGTCAACCACTCCTTGTGAAAAACAATGCTTCTGACCGGCACTGTGTTCACCCCATTATTATCCCAATCTATATCATGGTTTCGGTAGTAAAATAAATTGAACTTTTTTTGTAGCGTAACCGAGTTCCGATCAGGCTTGAGCCTATATAGCGCAGCGTGATCGTAGTCGTAACTAGTATGCAGCCATGCGGTCGCTGTGCACGTGCACTGTGCAGTACATGTATACAGTTTGTGCAAAGACGTGTTGTGTCACGTCACATGTGCCGCGCAGGCTGGTTTCTGCCCTACTGCTCCTGTAGTGTCACTATGGCTTTACCTAGAGGCGGAAATCACACCTAGACTTGCCAACCTCGCTAACGTCGCGAAGGGAAATCGGTCATAACAAAAAAAATAATAGTGTACGCTACTCATCGTTTGTCATCGAATGTTGTTTCCGCGTAGTTTAATATTATTCCCTTCGTTACTGTTGTGGTATGAATAGAAAGAAGGGGAACACAGGCTTCAATTTGAGGGTAAAATTTTGCAATGTTCAACTTCCGATATCTCAAGAAATGAATGAAAAATTCCTTCTAAAATTTTCTAGAATTCTAGAAAATACACTTTGGTTGCCCGCGAAACTTAAAACATCGCTAGTATAACTGTAATAAACATTAGTTATTTTGTTAGAAAACAACTCAACTGTAAGGGCTGCGCTGGCAGAAGTCTACTAATCATTGTACACGTACTGAGTGCACGTAAAGTTCCGAAACGGGGGACGTTGGTGTTTTGGTGACAGCGTTGTGTGTGTAAGCTCGCTTCGTGATCGCTAACGACCTAGGTGACAGACAACTGGCGCCTGTAACCAAGGACCCTAGTTTTTCGGTTGTGTGTGAAATGGGCTTTAGGTCAAGTTGTCATCAAGTTCACATACACATGTGGAGTCAATTTAACAAAGAAGAAAACAAAAGAAATTCACTATAAAATAAAGGATAGTCATGGGGAACAGTGAAAAGCCCATTTCACACACGACCGAAAAACTAGGGTCCTTGGTTACAGGCGCCAGTTGTCTGTCACCTAGGTCGTTAGCGATCACGAAGCGAGCATACACACACAACGCTGTCACCAAAACACCAACGTCCCCCGTTTATCGGAACTTTACGTCGATGCGGTCAAGGGTCGCGATTGTTTATTTGCTGTTTCACTGGTACTACGCGCAATAACTGCCCGTATGACGTTCATCTGTAGGTTACCACCGAGATTCCCGCGCGCGCGATGTGTATTGTACATTGTACACGTACAGGTACACACATGTACATGTACATGTACACACATGTACATGTACACACTACACAGTCCGTCCTTTACTTTTCGATCTGTTCGAATATTTTTTGGCCGAAATGAATTCGACTGCGTCGACGCCAGGTTCGCAGCGGGCAGAGGCTCCACAGAGGCGACCAAAGAAAACTACTTGGACTTATGAGGAAACCGTTGACCTCATCAATGTAATGGCGACCGAAGCCACACAGAAGAAGTTGGAGGGCATGGTGCATAACCATAAGGTCTGGCGGGACATCGCGGCCGCACTTGATGGTCGGCACACGGCCGAAAAGTGCCACGACAAATGGACCTACCTAAAGCGGCGTTACAGGGAGGTAACTAAGAACAATAGCAGCAGCGGTCGTGGGCGACAGTCCTTTATGTTTATGGACGAAATGGACACCGTTTTAGGTTCGTATACATCATCAGCATGAGCATGAGTCACCAACTAATGTTGGTTTTGTCCTTTTTTTCCCCATAATGTTTGAATTACCTTTACAACTACAACTACAAGTAGGGTCTGAATGAAAATAGTAAGCCGTTTTTTTTAAAGTCAAGAAGTAGTAAAAGAAATCCAACAACTTGAAACAAACTTTACTTAAAATGATATAGTATGTACATTGTATGGCAGATTATAGCCTTTTCAATATCACCATGACTCTTCTTGGTCCTCGTCTTGCGCATGAATATGAATCTGTGCATTTCAAAATACAGTACTCCGTAGGCTTGTAAGTTGTACATGTGTACCGGTACATGTAGTTAAAACAAATGCAGGCATTACCAGGCCTCGAAATAGTATGAGTCCGGCACACAAAGCTTAGCAAGAATTGCTCTGGGCAATTGCTCTGAAGTTAGCTAGCCCACTGGGCTAGCCAGAAAAGAACCTGTTAGCCCAAGGCCTGTATACATTACACGTATGAACTAGTAAGTAGTAACATCATTTTATGGTTCAAACTTAAATTTTTCATGCACATCTTTTACATACAGGCCACCGTCCCATGTCTGGGCTGGACAACCACACACATCTGGACAGCAGCAGCTTGGCACAAAGTGACCATGATAGTGATGAAGAAGAATGTGACGAACAAGACAACATTAGTACATCTCAAGGTTAATTGTATTCCTTCACTTATATTGTCGAGGCTGTGATGATTTTTTATTTTATAAATAACAGGAAATGACAGATTCCTCACATCCATCTCATTGTACTTAAAAATATTAGAAATATTCCTCTGACTGAGTCCATATATTTGGACATTTCCCTTTTGGAGTATATGACAAAAAGGTAATTGACTGTCACTGTGAATTCAGTACCCAGTGGCTATGTTTACGGCAGTCGTCCATGTACACATGTACACATGTACACGTACACATGTACTTAACAATATTTGTCAGGATGTTTAGCTCTTGGAACCAGACTATCAACGAATAGTCTGGTTCAACCAGCCTGCAATGCTGATGAATACTTTCAAGTGAGGGAACCATACGGATGACTGCCGTAACAATAGCCACTGCGTAAAAAGTCTGAAGTTAAATTAGTCTGCATACTGTATGTGATTACAGTACTTTAGATTTAATATTCCAATTACGAATTATCTCCCTTCCCAACTTATGTAGATTCATTTGTTGACGACACTTCACTCGATGACATTGATGAAGGTTTGGAGAGCCAACAGGAGCCTATGGCATCGACCTCAAAACAACCAGCTAAAAAACCATACATGAGAGGTAATTTCTAATAAAAACAACTAACCCCCCCCCCCCCCCCCCCACTGTTGCTGACGAGGATGATGAACCTGGGTTTTTCACTACTCCAATGTTTGTGAAAATTATGGTGTTATCCCATTCAGTGACACCGCCTCTCTCTTGACCCGTGGAACGAAAAATGTAAAACATTTTAGGACCACATGCCGTGTTCTTTGCTATATTCCAGGGGGGTAGTCAATTTAACCATAAAGCAAGAACCTTGCAATATGCGTCAACTGGGTTGGGCTAATATAGCAGGCCATAAGATCGGAAGGTGCTCTCATGGAAGGAGACTAGGGACGCTTCGCAGCTCCCATGGTGTCGCAATAACATGTTTTCATGCCATCTGGGCAATCATCAGTTGCGGTAGTGATCTTGGCAGATCAGTTCATCTCAATATGGGTGTGCCGGTATAGAAATTGGTTCGAGTGGCCGGACTGGTTAGCCCGGATGAACATTCCCGGAGGTTTTTTGGCATTTTTAGTTAGCAATGAAGGTTTTGTTTGGGAAAATATCCCTGAGTTGTTCATTGCTTTGGAAAAGCTGCCAATGTTTATACTGTGCTCGTTGCAAATCACAGTGGTAAATCGCTATAAAAACACCAGAGGTGCTGGCTTTGTTTGGGTTCCAGTTTGTGGTTTGTGAACCAGGGGTCGATTTTTGGGAGATACATTGCTGGTTGAGCAAGTTTGATCTCGGGTTTCGAGTAGCCTCTGTTGGGTAGGAGTTTGAGGTTGTGTTTGATGTACATGTACATGTACCTGGTATTTTTTTTTTACATTCAGGCACATGCAGAGTAAAGAAGAGTAGGGGTATTTCAGGTGCTCTTGACAATGCCCTCTCGTCACTCGTCCGACTACAAGATAGAATAGAGGAGCGAGAAGAGAAAAGGCTTAAGCGAGCAGAGGAAAGAGAGGACAGGATGCTGAAAGAAGAGCGGGCAGCAGAAGAGAATCGACGGAGATGGGAACATGAGCAGGAAGAAAGACGAGCCAAGGAACATCGAGAGTTCATGATGCAGATGTTTCAAGCACAAAGACAACCAGCAAATCAGCCACATTACTGTATACTTGTTCTCCTACCACTCCAAAGATCTAGTAACCTTATTGAAGTAAAAGTAAAGTGAGTTAGCCAGTTACTGTATTGATGATCACTTTTATCTTTATTTTTTGTGCATTACATATATATGATAAAAATACTACCTTGCCAGAAAATATTCAACATCAAACCTTTGCAGCTGATGCATATTTATTTGGGCGTATTTACATTTGTAACCATAATTTAAAATGCACTGCCTTTGCCATGAAGATCAGTTTTGTTTTTAACATTCACTTGCCTTTAGTTCTTATGCCTATAAGAACAAAATAAATACACTGTACATGCACTGTATTGTCATTAAATTTTGACGTTTCTACAATTTTCAGTTGCAATTATAACAACAAAAGGGGAAGTCATTAAGTCTCGTTTAATGTTTAGTTTGTTTATTTATACATGATTGAGTAAAGGGTTATGGCAATAGTGTACAGTGCAAGCACCTTCATTCAGAGAGTACAGGATTGTACAGAGGAATCTTGTTACTGGTATGAATAATTAATTGTATACAACACATTGAACTGTAAGATACACGTTTCAACAAGGAAGCATTTTTTGTCACCCAATTTGATATGGTGTTTAATATACGATAGTTATGCATCAACGGGTAATTAGTTCAACTCAGTGATATAATTATGTACATGTAATCCTAATAGTTATCCCGTGCAATCATTTGTTATCACATGAACAAGCAAATCATCTTAAAAACATAGTACTATGTTAACAAATAAAAACAAAAGAGGTAAATTACCGGTACGCCAATTAGTAAAATACAACTGTTAATGGAAAATTAAAAACAAGACTTCAAATTCATTAAGAAAACCAAAGGATATTTGTTCTATGTTTACCATAACTTTTGGACTTAGAATTTTTACCACACAATTTATTTTTGTATTTGCCATTAAACATGTTTACATAAGTATGAATTCTTTAGAGGTTTGAATTATTGAATGTGTAAGGAAGCGGAACCAAATAATTACATGAGGGGTGAATTAAGGGGCTTTTTTTCGGACATACAGTAGGCACTCCTCATTACGACATGAATTTAAAAGTGTGAATATTATGAAAGCCAATCAAAGCAATAGAAACCTGCAATTTCGTTTTTAAATTGTTCGTATCCTGTCACAAAAAGAAATGTAACTGTCAATTGGAATTAAAATCCAAAACAATCTTCAAACTTCTGCCTTTGTTCAGTCACTGAAGGAGACAAAACAGCCAGGCCT
Source organism: Luidia sarsii (assembly GCA_949987565.1). Lineage (NCBI taxonomy): Eukaryota > Metazoa > Echinodermata > Asteroidea > Paxillosida > Luidiidae > Luidia > Luidia sarsii. The sequence goes on from OX465102.1 coordinate 5,220,123, forward strand.
TTATTCACTAACATATTTACATAAAGCCTCTCTGATGGCACTCGCCTCAGCATTTGAAGGGCCATTTTCAGCAACTGGCTGGTGGAACTCTTCTTCTTCTTCCTCCCACTCTTGTGAAAAGTGCTCCCTCCATTTTCACAAAAATTGTGCAACACCACACAGGCTCCAACTACGTGGGGGATGTTTGAAATGTCACTTTCGTTCTTTTTCAGCAGACACCTCCATCGATTCTTTAACCGTCCAAAAGCATTTTCCACAACCATGCGACTCCTACTGTGTATGTAGTTGTAACGCTGCTGTTGTTCATTTAGATTTCCATAGGGGTATGGTTTCATCAGAAATTTCTCTTCTGAATATGCCGAGTCCCCGAGGATCAATACAGGAACTTCTACCCCTTCGATGGTTCTGAATCCGCGAGGAAAGAACTCACCAGCCTCTAATTTGTGTCTTAGAGAGGAATGTTTGAATACCCAACTGTCGTGACATTTCCCAGGCCATCCAATGTCGAAATCTAAAAATCTATACTTGAAGTCAACAAGTCCTTGCAGAATTATGCTGTACCAGCCCTTCCTGTTGTGGTAGTCAGTATGAAAATACTTTGGGGCTGAAATTGGGATGTGGCTGCCATCTACTGCACCTCCACACTGGGGGAAACCCCATTTTTTTTCAAAGCCTTTGATGATCATTTCGGTTTCTTCGTGAGTTGGAGGCTTCACATATAATGGAATCATGACTTTGCATATCACACGACACACTTCACGATATATTGAACAAACTGTCGACACTCCAACACCAAACAAATTAGATATCGTTCCAAGGTCAACATTCTTGGCAAGACGGAAGAGTGTTATAGCCACCCGCTTCTCAACCCCAATAGCACGACGCATACGAGTATTCCTCTTGGAAATGAAGTTGCGTAAGTGGTTGCAGAGCAGGTTGAAAGTGTCGCGGGTCATTCTGAAGCAATCAAAGAAGCGGCGGTCGTCAAAATGTTCCCTCATGTCGTTTTCCCAGAAGTAGGTATTGCGTGGAAGAACCCACATTGTGCGATTGTAGGTTTGGTGCACACCTGTTGAAAATGATGTAGACACGGTATTAAACTAGGCAGGAGGAATATTTTTACCTGAAGTGAGATTTTATCAAACTCAAAATAGTCTGAGTGAGTAATCTCGATATTTTTTTTTAGTGAAGCAAAACAAATTCAAGCTTTTTAAGTGTGCCCTAAAACTTGTAATTTAATCTGTAACAAAATGAAAATTGAAGATAGCTTTTTGAGTGCACCGTGTTTTAGTAGAAATTGTAAACTTAAAAAAGGAGAAGCTAGTAATAGTACTAGTACACACGTGCATTTTTTCTGAGCTATTTGAGTATTTCCGTGTCCGCCCGGTAAGGTACACCCACTCAATTCGATCTGAATTACCGGACGTCATTGTCATGACTGTTTTGAATTTCAAAAGAACAAGTGAGGTCCTTAGAAACCATCGTAATATTGATCATAATGTCTCACGAAAATAAACGTATCGGTATTTTATTTCAACGAAGTGCAACGACCACGCTCAATGAAGGAATTCAACGATCGTCGAACGCGAATGGCAGTATGTGTACTGTTACTGTTACTGTACATATACTTACGGCCGGCAGCAGCCATGATCACCAACGCTGCGTTCACAAACATTCTTGAGCGAATTCTCCGCCGAGTTTCCACCATCCTGCGGTACCGCAACACCCGTCCTCTACGGCTCCGTTTCATCCGGTCAAAGCTACTCATCTTAGTTTTCGTGGGACTTTTATTTCGCATTAAACTGCACAGAAGAAGCAAAAGCGTGATCTCACTCAGCGTAGCCATCTTGATTATTGCGTTCCAAACATAAACACGCGCAGTGCGCATGCCCAGTGTCCCTGCCAAAACCAGGGTCCGTGGTTACGAACACTGTTCACGTTGCACACACACGATCACCGCGATTTTGACAAGGGTGCGAAATTTTGTAGGAGGTCTGGACCTCGGAGATCAAAAACCAAGGTCCCTGGCGATTTGTTTCGCAAGGGTCACTTGCACACACCACAGATTTGCGATTTCGTGACATGGTTGCGATTTCATCGCCAGGGACCTCGGCGATTTCGTCTAGTGTGCAACGGGCTTTAGAGTCTTAACTTCTCCAGGCTAAATCCTACATGTACATGTCAGAAAGTGCACACATACATGTACATGCACTATCAGGTAACCACAAAACACATTCCTTTGTCCACCAGTCTGTTATGTATACATGTATGGTTGCAAAGGGCCCAAACTTATGGCAAGAATCCTTACAAAATTACTCAAAAAAACCCAATCAAATTCAGTTTAAATGCATCTTCAAGTACCTGTATATGACCCCAAAACTATGGTTTCCTTACAGTCATACAAAAACAATAATAAAGCACAATCTTACCTGGTAAGGAAAGGAGAGAGGGACACTGGTTGAGCTGTGATGTAAACCTGTTTCCTTTTCCCAACATGGAGTCAGAATGACACACATGCAGGCCTAAGGACAACAGGCTCCCACCACAGGGCCACAGTGTCTCACCAGTCCAGTGTAGAGGGGGGGGGGGGGGGTAATGTTTATACACATTCCTAAACACTGCACTGGACTCTCCCTCTTTCTGGCTACTGATAACATCTACATTACACACTGTACAGTGGTTGGAAAGACTTACAATGCAGGCAAGAATAAACAAAAAAAATTTAGGGGGCTTCTAAAAAAACTTCTGACCTCTGGATGGGGCCTTTACATATTGATGATACACTATAGGCAGGATGATATTCTAAAATGGAGTACATGTACATGCATTGCCATTCAGTAGCAAGGGAAATTTGCATAGTCCCAGGGTTACCGCAATTAACATTGGTCTTGAGTATAAAGGGTTGTGCTATTTCTTGGACATTGCCGGATAAGCGACCGTCTATATTTACCGGTCAATTGATGTAGTATACACATGTATATGGTGCCGCTGTGACCCGGTGACATTCAGTTATCCGTGCCAAACGAGTTATATCCGAATGAGAATCTTACAAGTAAATGGGTGTATTCGTTACCACTTTATATAATGAATCGACAAGAATCTTAATTAAAAAGGGCCGGATAAGCTCAGATGGAAGAGCACTGGTACATTAGTCCATAGGTCTCAGGTTCAAGTCCCGGTCCAGTCAAAGTTTTTTCTTTGACAATTTTTCAAATTGTTCAAAAATGTTCCCAGTTATTTTTTCCTTGGTTTGTTTGAATTGAATTGAAAAAGTTGCATCCACTTTGTTTGACCACCGAGGTGCCGTAGCCAGGTTTGCAGTAATTAGTAGTTTGCATCTGAATGAAAGCGGGGTGTGATCCCTGGAAATATACGCGCCCCACCCCAGCAAGGACTGTAGTTCACTATTGAAGGGCACCATCTACGGGCTTGATAGCTCAGATAGAAGAGCACTGGTACGTTCAAGTCCCGGTCCAGTTAAAGTTTTCTTTGCCAATTTTTCAAATTGTAACAAATAAATTCAGATATTTCATTGCAACGATTACTAAGGAGAATATAACAAAATCATTTGAAATGAAAGGGTGGTACAAAATGTCAATCTCACCAGAGTTACGACTTTCAACAAAGAAGCACTAAAGCCGTATTTGTGGGTTTCAATGAAGTGCTGACATTATTTTGGTCCTGACTGCGATGCCCATGTGGTAGTTGAAAACCCTGACAGCAAACAACCCCCTTGACTGTCCCACTCCAGTCTCGTCTCCTCATATTCCTATTCGAAATAATGAATCGAACAATTAACAATTAGATAATTCAATTACTAAAGTTTTTCAATTGAAATGCAGAATTGAAGCGATCTTGATAACACACATTGAAAGCTGCGAGTTAAACAGAAACCAAAACCAAATCGATGAAAGACCGGCGACTTATGTTTCTCTATAGTGCTGTACATTATATTTCTTGAGCCACTGCGTGTATATTATACTATAAGACCTGTTTATTTCAAACGAATCCGTTTTGTTGGTGGTACGACGAGTGTTTGATCCCACACATTGAACAACGTCTGTTGAATGCTACGCACCAGCACTAGGTAGATCCCTCACCGAGGGTTGGAGCATAAATATTCAGTTCTCCAACTTTCCTTTACAGCAGCGGGGCCCATACAATTTAAGGGAAGAACATGTGCACGTAATTTTTGAACAGATAATGAAGTGCCTATTTACATGGATGGCAGTAGGGTTTATGTAATGCTGGGTAAACTGTGGCTAAAATTTTGACCTAAGTTTAAATCGTGATTTTGAGGGGAGTTGGAAAACGGATTGCCAAGTATATATTTACGAACATAGAGCACGTCAACAGACCTTGCTGTATGGTAATATCATGGGTTAGAACACTTGTTGCGATTCATGGTTGATCTCGTACATTAAGACAGGATACGTGATCTCATCTCTTCTAGGAAGAAGTAAAACAGACAGTTGGAATTGTGAGTGTGAGTCTTGTGAATGAAGGAGATCTCGATGGATAGGGATGATTTTAATCCCTTTCAAATTATGGGGCCTGCTGTGTCTTACAATTGAGGAATGAAAATTTGGGCATTCCTTATTTTTTAACTTTCTAGGACACTCCAAAAGTACGATATCACTTAGGCCTACCGTGTTCGTGATGAAGCTTCTGTTGACATCTGGTTTTGTTGTGTCGATTCCTCTGGGTCACTGTCTCCGTATAGTGCTGGCATCCCATGTCAACAAAATCAAGGGCAGGAGAAAGGGACTGATTCTTTCTTTGGCAATTTCGGTCAAAATCATGCATCGCATTCCACAGAAACTACTTCATAAAATCTCGCGCTTTATCACTAAGAATGTCACCTGTAAGATAAAATAACACGTAGCTATTTAATGGCAAGCTAGATGACCGAATGTCTGGAAAAAGTGTCTATGTATACTTTGAATAATGCAAGTGGTGATCGGTTTCCATCTGTTCTTTATATGTTAGGGCCATAATAACTCTTGGTATTCTGAGTGATAATACACCATGGTACGATCATGGAAAGACAGATCTGCAAAGTACACGTATGACTTGTCATTCCCTGATAAATTAAAGTACATGTACAATGTACATGAACATATACGTGTACATATACGAGTCTTGAATCAATTCGAACTGCTCCAAGGCAACAATGTGGGTTTGCAAAGCACAAGGGGTCGTTATCAGTACTGCTATCTGCGACTACGTAACATGGGCAGAGTAGTACCTAACACAGTGTGCAGGCTGTGCGCTGACACTCTACTGACACAGCGTACACAGCGCTCCTAGCCCCTACACATGGCACTGGGCAAGGTCATCAACATTCCTCAGTGTTTGTAGCGTGTACAAATCAGTTACAGTTTAAAGTGGCACACCCCTTACTTGCACTAGTTCAATTCCCAAATCAAACTTCAAAGCACCAATCTAAAGCAGGCGTAACGAGTTCTAATCACATCGAATCAGGTGTCTGACCTGATCATAGAGAAAACTGAATATACAAATTCTCGACATACGATTTGGAACATGTGGAAATTAGGGGTAATTATAATACTTGATCGGTTCATAATCAGTTGGGGAATAATTGTATATACCTGATTTATTCGTGTTGCTGTACAGTGGTAGTGAAATTCCCTGTGGAATATTATTATTTCATTTAGAGTATCATTTGCGGCAGGAACTTAAACCCTAACGGGATGTCAAGTGCAATCACTGCACTGGGAACGTTGACAACATTTGATTAGTTTCTTTAGGTCAGTATAGCTAAGGTTGATGTCAACCGTTGAAGGTGTAAATCACTGAACGAGAAATGGCTTGACAACAACAACAAAGTATGGTCATACACCGTCAGTACAGTGTAGGTTAGAACATGGACTTTAGTTAATAATGTTCGAACTAAGCAGTCAATGTAAATCTTTGGAATATCACCATTTTCAATTTTACGCATAATTTCATTTCTTTAGAAAATAACATCATATCATCTACTTTACCTTATGTCTTGACTCTTTCTGCCAGGGTAGCTTGAAGAGGGTACATCTGGGCTAGTGTGATATGTCTCGAGAATTGTCAGCGTCTTGACTCGCTTGTACCATGGAGGAATAAGTACAATGTAGTTCCTCCATGCTTGTACTGTTGTAGAGTAGTGATGGCTCTACGTGCGGTTTACCGGTTCAATTTACACCGATTTTCCCACAGTGTCGCACGAAGAGCTTGATTATACGATAATGTAATACTGTACGACTGTACTGTACAAAGTACACGTACAGTGCATGTACATGTACGTACAGTACACATGTACTGTACATGTACATGTATACGTACAGCACATGTAGTGTACAGTATACGGTGCGCGGGAGCCCTTGAAGAAATCATTTACAGACGGTTGAAGCCAAGTCGCTTGAAATAGAATTTGGTTCTGTACTGACCATAATGGCTACCATATGTCACGTTCCATTCCATTTCTGACCTCAACATCTGTTCATATTTTCTGCTGAGGTTATCAAGCTTCAATTCTACAATGCAGTTCTACCATGGTTCTACAATAATGGTTCTACTGAGCAAAGCTAGCAAGATGGAAAAGGGTGGCGAGTGGATGATGAACGTTTTAACTCATACTCTTCACCAAAGTCAAGACCACAAGTTCTAATTGCACAAACCATGCATTAATTAGTATGAGAGTTAACAGCTCAAGTTAATTCTTACATGGAGCTCCATGGTTCTTACAAGCTTGCTTGGGACATTTTCGATGGACACGGGATGTTTGAGAGTAACTGGGCCAACTCACAAGACCTATCGCATTGCAGGCTGATGTTTGTCTTTACATCTTTCAGCTTTCGTATTTCCCATTGACGTTTTCCATAATGACCATCCTCGATCCTCCAGCATGCCTTCCCTTTGACCTCACCCTTACTTTGTCATTTGATCTTAGTTAGTACCCCTCTCACTCCACCTAGCTGGCTGTTCATCAGTGCTGGCATCGAAAAGTCATTCCCTCTGATTCTTTTTTTCTTCACATTTCGGTTAATGTTTGTAGTCAATAAGCTGTATTTTTGTAAATTATAATTCGGCTTAGAAATACTAACTTCTCTTTGATTTTGAACTAAACAATATGAAAAAAATACCTCCACCCCGAGTCAAAAGTATTATTCAATCGTGTAGAAGCTATGTTAATTCGCTCTTTTATTTATTTTGAGTTCCACAGATTTCCTCCTGTGCAATGGGAATCATAGTTTGCTTTCAGCCGTTATACGATGAGACACATTGACGACTAGCACACGCGATTCTGCCTTTGGGCCAAGTGCTTGTTTATCCAAATTCTCACAAATACATGCAAAAGTTAGTACTACAGTTTTAAGTTACTGTTATGTAGTTGGGCGATCAAATCCATGATTGGACACTGTGCCTGTGAGGCTTGGTGTAGCACCCTAGTTCTGGGTTTGCAGTTATATTTCAACAAATGAAAACATCAAAGTAAATCAATAAAACTACTGCCGTGTTGGGCTAAATGAAAGGAAAACATGTTTGTATTACTGAAAGAAGCTTGCTTTCTGCGCCACGCGACTTGCGCTCACTAATAAACTTCACAAGTCCTTTCACTTTTATGATCATATAGAATTTTCATAATGTTCCCGTTTCAATTTCGACAGACAATCACCAACACTACTTCCTTTATAAACCAATAGGATATCCCGATGTGAAAAAGGACCTTCTGGGGTGATCTTGAGAATATTAAATCGCATTCATAATGTATGTCAATGTTAAGCACTCAGAGCAGACTAGAACAAGTTGAGAAAATAGCGCCCTCTTTTATCATGATTTGCATATAAATCGGGCGCTTGATGTTGAAAATTAAATAAAATCTAAAAGAAATATACCAAATCTGATCATAGGCTAATAACATGCCAGCGGCAAAACAGACAAAGCAAAGCATTGATAGATTTTTGGTAAATTCTAGATTTTTCATGAACAAGGTGGGTTTTTTTCTGGGTGGAAACGCATGTCACCCAATAATAGCTGTGGACATTATATCTGTGATTTTCATCTGAACTAAAATAGTGGATTTAAACAATAGCTGTAACGTATTTCAAACTATGAAGAGGATTATAATGTTATAATTATCCACCCGGACACACCTTTTCCATTATTACATTGAACAAATATTTCTACAAGATTTTCTGCTATTTTGTTGAAGGTTTGTAAACATGCAATATACAAGTGTTGTTAACTGCCTAGCTATGGCATAATCAAGATGACTTAAAAGGGAACACCGAAAAAAAGCCAGACGTTTTGAGTCATCCTAGCAGACCACTTTCAAAGTGTAATGCAATGGCTTCTTCTGAGATCATTGCGGATTGGAATTATTGGAGATCATTATGATTAGAAGGATCGTCGTTTTCGTGTAATATGGTTTCACCATTTTAACGCTTAATACTGTTTCCAAACAAAACCACTTCATAGATTTTATAGATTTATTTCATAGATATGAAGACCGAATTTGCATCAGTGTTTGTAAAGGTATGAGAATGCATGGATTTCGTTAAAATAATGTACTTTTTCGTGGTAACATATATTTAAATTTCAAAGTCAATACAACCAATCTATTCAAATGGACAATTTTACAGCAGTTTTATTTGAATCACATTTCCTGCGAAACAATATCGATTTTGGTACGCACGAGTAAATGACAATACTATTCACATGCGGCATTGGGGTTAGCGGCGGGGACAGACTGATGACTGTTGGCTGACGTCAAGAGCGAGTGGACGGTAGACCTCATGAAACGCGACGCGCAGCTTATAGCTCTTTAGCATCCTTGTACATGCGTATAGTGTACAATAAATATAACATGTGACTTTGATCACCCTTATCTACACCACCGCGATGACCAACCCCTTCATTTCTATTGATTTATAACATGTCTTGATTTTCGTCTTTCACCTATATTTGGGATCAAAAGGGAATGTATCTTATTTATCGTAGCCTATACAACAATTGTTTGTATATAATGTGGCATGTAAACGGGGTCTAAAAATTGGGGTTGAAATGGATATTACCTTTACACTGACCTTGTTTTCACTAAACAGATTCCCAAACGGAAGAAAAGTACACTGTATAAATTTTTCGTTTCTCACAAAATAATATCATGTTTACTTATGAGAAGCGCATGCACTTTCGGCTGTAAATCTCGAAGAAATGTCATAAGCTCTTCGAGATTTATAGCAATTATGGTCAGTGAATTTGTTGTTCACAGACGTGATTAATACTCAATTCCAAAACGTGGCCCAAATTTGAAAGTAAGGCTTCTGTTTTGGAGGGAAATTGCACAGGATATACGGAGGATATACTTTAGTTTTAGACAAATTCAATACAGGTCAGGCATTGTTTGGAGGGAAATTGCACAGGATATACGGAGGATATACTTTAGTTTCTGACAAATTCGATACAGGTCAGGCATTGTTTAGTGCTGTAATTAAGAGGGAAGAGATTTTCATAATTTAGTATTCGTAAACAGTTTTATTATGTGCTATCGGTAAAGCTCTAAACACATAGGCCTATGTGTTCGCCCAGTTTGGTGGGATACATGATGTGCAACACTGAGATTTTCTTATCTGATGGACAGGGGAAAAAACCCAGAATAAACTGCATGTACGTGTGTATCTCCATGTCATCCCAAAGGAATGCGGCAACAAGTGTTCACTTTTTGACTATGGAGGTAGGAGGCAACCGATCCATGTTCTGGCCATCAGCACACAAGCCAAACGTTTCTGACCTATGACCTCAAGCCAAGGTCCATAACAGAAGGAACGGTAGTAGTGTTAAGTGAGCATTTGACCTCGTTTTTGGAAGGAGGATCTAGATCCTCATTGAGGATCACAGCGGTGACCCCAACGAGGATCATAAAAGGGGTCGCGTGGTGACCCTACTGAGGATTATGAAAATGTGGTGACGTTACGAAACCGATCAATGGATATCAATCGATAACAATAGGCTGAATTTATTGGGGCGATACGTGTCTGGGCATGTTCCCCAGCATTTCGGTAATGTTATAAGCGCCGAGTATAAGAAACGGGAATTTTTTAAGTAAGTAAAATGGACTATACTTCGGAACTCTATACTTGACACCGTTGATTTTGTTTTCTTCTTTCTATTTTTTTTGTTATGTGTGTTAAAAACAAGAACGCACTTCGGTAAATAGTATGGTCTGAAGACGTTTGTGGACTTTGAAGGCTTATTTCATTTCGAAATGCATGTGTAGAGACACGTAGTTTTAGTATTCCCCTAGTCAAGCAAAGCAAAACAAAAACAAACACGCGTACACAACTAAATGAAAGACGACACTAGTTGCCTAAAACCAACCGGAACTCACCAGAACATTCCTTAAGTGGTCAACGGGCGATATACAGTTTCAAGTATTTTATTCGTTATTTCACGCAAACAGTAAAACATACAATGTTAAGTGTATAGTCAAGGCTACCTTTAGAAAAATTATAGTGAAGTAAAAAGTAAATAAGTTAAGTAAAATAAATAAATAAAGTAAAAGTTACTAATGAAATGGATAGGTGTTAGTATTTTTTTTCTTTGTTTAAGCCGACATAATCTCTTTTTTGGGGGGAGGGGGGAATCTATGAACCCTTTAAACATTCCTAGTAAGTGCATTCTTTGTCTACTCATCTTGTTGGAAATCTGCAGTTTTTGTATCACTATAATACATGTATCCCTATACATCTCTCTGCCTTTGAGAAAGGTCCTGCTAGGATCGAAACGTCAGGCCCACCAAATTTTGAAACACTATTATATGTAGTTAGTGAAATACGTACATGTTTGTGTGTACATGTACATTACGAACCCACACGCGGTTACCTTCACCGCCGCGGTACAATTCCTCCGAGATACTCGTGCTAGAGGTAGATACATGATTCTACCTCACCATTACCTCCATTCAGAAACACGTGAGATTGTATTGTCTGGTATTGTTAAGCCACCTTTTCAAAGAAGAAAGCTATCTGCGCGCATATAAGGGGCACCATGCTCAGTCACCCGTCAGTGTTTAGAGAAACAGATGACAGACAATTTACTTCAGCTCGGAATTGTGAAGAACATCGCAACGGCTCTGAAGCTGAAACGGTCATGCCATCCCTTGACCTATCCAAAGCAAAGATTGACAGCGTGACACAGAAACAGCAGCTGGATAATCTACTCCGGGAGTACTCGGATGTATTTTCAGCTAGCCCACTTGATTTCGGCTGCACCTCGACCATCAAGCATAACATTCCACTAATAGACAACCAACCCTTTCGTCTACCTCACCGCCGAATCCCGCCGTCTCAGTACCAAGCAGTTAAGGAACATCTAAAGGGAATGGAAGACGCAGACGTCATTCGCAGGAGCAGCAGTCCTTACGCCTCCCCAATAGTCATAGTACACAAGAAAGATGGGTCCCTGCGCATATGCATCGATTATCGTCTACTTAACAACAAGACAGTGCGCGATGCATACCCTCTTCCTCGCATTGAAGAAGCCCTGGATGCCCTTGACAAAGCTAGTCTTTTCACCACTCTAGATCTCACGTCAGGCTACTGGCAAGTGCAGATGGAAGAGAAAGACATACCAAAGACGGCCTTCACCACTCCCATGGGCCTATTTGAATGCAACAGGATGCCTTTTGGCTTGTGTAATGCGCCGGCAACTTTTCAACGACTCATGATGGCATGCCTAGGGGAACAGAATTATGTCACCTGCCTACTCTACCTCGATGACATAATAGTCTTTTTGGCCGACTTCGAAGAACACATTGAACGCCTCGGCAAAGTGTTCTCCTGCCTGAGACAACATGGCTTGAAACTTAAGCCCTCGAAGTGCAGCCTACTTCAAGAAGAAGTGAAGTATCTTGGCCATATCGTTTCAGGCAAAGGCATTGCCACCGACCCAGACAAGACTACACAAGTGGCTGACTGGCCCATACCTACCAACCGCAAAGAGCTCCGAAGCTTTCTTGGCTTCACCGGTTACTACAGGAGATTTATTAAAGGGTATGCCCAGATTGTCTCCCCGCTCTACAAGCTTACATCCGGTGACCCAAGACGAAAGAAGAGGGGAACCAAACGACAGTCTCCATCGGTAACACCACCATTCATCTGGAATGACGACTGCCAAAAAGCCATGGATCTACTGAAAAAGTACATGACTTCACCCCCTGTCCTGGCGTACGCCGACTACGAACTCCCGTTCATACTGCAGACCGATGCGTCAGGAGTGGGATTAGGAGCTGTCCTTAGCCAAGTGCAAAATGGAACAGAGAGAGTAATTGCTTACATCAGCAGAAGTCTCATTCCCGCAGAATCCCGCTATCCGGCACACAAACGAGAGTTCCTAGCGATGAAATGGGCCATAACGGATAAACTGCGAGACTATCTCCTGGGCAACAAGTTCACAGTGATGACAGATAATAACCCTCTACTCTACGTCACCACCTCTGCCAAACTAGACGCAACAGGTCAAAGATGGGTTGCTGCTTTATCCCAGTTCAATTTCACTGTAAAGTACAAGCCTGGCAAGAACAACGCAGCTGCCGATGCACTTTCTAGAAAACCGCACGCAGACACCTCAAGATACTCCGAATCCTTTCAAAAGGATGCTGTCACAATTCCTTCTCACATTGTACAGGCCATCTGTAGCTGTCATCCGCCGATATCCCATCCTTTTATGGAACCACAAACTGCTCGATGTGACATTATGACACAAAGCCATACTTCAGTCGCTGCCAACGAGCTGCCTCGAGTCTCACAGCAAGACCTGATATCAGCCCAAAGAACCGATCCAGACATCTCCAGAGCAATGCACTACTTGGAAAAGGGGAGAAAACCAACTCCAGCAGAGAGGTCTCGTGAGCAGCCTGGATGTCTCCTGTACCTGCGACAGTGGGGAAAACTCAAGATGAGTGACGGTGTGCTGTATCGGCTACGGAAGACACCAGAAGGTTCAAGCACACAACAGCTCGCTCTACCTTCACGATACAAGACCATAGCTATGAAGGGTCTTCACGACGACTTTGGCCATCTCGGTTATGACCGAACACTGGACATAGCGAGAAACCGTTTCTTCTGGCCTAAAATGGCACAAGACATCAAACAATGGTGCGAACGATGCAAGAGATGCTGTCTGAGAAAGACCCCGTCCACCAAAACGCGAGTACCACTTGTCAACATCAACACTACTGAACCAATGGAACTTATCTGCATAGACTACCTCAAACTCGAGAGAAGCAAGGGCGGCTTTGAAAACATCTTGGTAGTAACAGACCATTTCACCAAGTACGCCCAGGCATTCCCGACTCGGGATCAGAAAGCGGATACTGTTGCAAAGGTACTCTGGGAGAAGATCATACAGAACTACGGTTTCCCCGTCCGAATACATGCCGACCAAGGTAGAAACTTTGAAAGCAACCTCATTAAAGAACTCTGCAAAATTTCAGGCATCAAAAAGAGCCGTACCACCCCTTACCACCCTCAAGGGAACGGTCTAACGGAACGCTTCAACCACACACTGCTCAACATGCTAGGCACACTTGAAGCAGATCAAAAGAAAGACTGGAAGCAATATGTCGGAGTGATGACTCATGCATACAATTCCACTCGCCACGATTCGACGGGGTATGCCCCCTTCTACTTAATGTTTGGTAGACACCCCAACTTACCAGTAGATCTGATGTTTGGACTGAAAGCAAATGGAGAAGACACACCCGCTTATGAAGAATACACTAAACAGCTGAGAGACAGACTTCAAAGTGCCTACAAAAGAGCCAGCGACCTCGTACGACAGTCAAAGGCAAAACAAAAACGCCTATACGACAGAGGTACCCAAGTAGCTCCTCTGAATCCAGGTGACAGAGTTCTTATCCAGAACAAACACCTGGTTGGAACCTGCAAATTGGCAGACAGGTGGAACCCACAGCCTTACGTCGTGATTAATAAACATGCAGATTTACCGGTGTACACCGTTCGCTCCTTTGCCGATGACAAAGAGAGAACTGTACACCGAAATATCATCACCCCATGCATGTTTCTCCCAGTGGAAGAGGATGACAAGATGGAGGATGAAACATCAGATAAACAAGCTCCAAGTGAAAAGAGTACAGCCATGGAAAGCAGTGAGATGAGTGATGAAGAGATGGACATAGTCTTCCTTCCTATGGAAACGGTATCTCCTTCAAGATCACCACCAGTGCTCACTCCAGTAATGACGGATGACATAGCCAGACACAGTTCTGCATCTCCATCTGCATCACCCCCAGAGCTGACACCACAAGTAATTGACAGGGGAAACACATCTCCTTCTTTGACCTTTCTACCATCAGAAAGTGTCAATGAAAACGTGCAAGAAGTCAGTGTCGCTGATGTCACGTCAAATCCCTCACCTAGCCCAAGACCGACAAGAACTCGAAGACCCGTCCAGCGACTAATCTATAATCTTCTTGGCCAGAACAGGTCAATTATAGCACAAAATTCTCCATCACGTCAGGAAAAAATTAATTCAGGACGACGACTGTTTGAGAAGTGGATGGAACCGAAGATGGCAGAGACGAGAAGACGAGCTTGTCTAAGACTCCTGTTAAAGGATCACTGTTTACTCTAAAATCTTTTTCCCCCATTTCAATGACCATAAAGAAATGGAAACCGTCTATATATCTCCTTTATTGTCAATATATTTGTTTAATTTCGAGACCAAACCCTTGTGTAAATAGGTGATATAAGGTCTGATTTGTATCGCTATTGACATCGTTTAATAGCTTGACAGTGTTTTTTTTTTGTATGTGTACTTGGTATATTTCTCATGATGCTAAGACTTTATGTGCTAGTATGATTCACATTGATTTCTAAGTTAATTTGTGTTCTAACCAAAGATTGTAGAACGCTCCTATCTTCAAAGTTACAGAAGACCAGGCGCCGGTCATGTGTTCAGTTGAAGATTTAGTGTATATATTTATCACGACAGAATATAGAATTCACAGTGGTTATCATTAATATCGTTCATTTGTTGTGTAAATACTTTGAGAAATGTTGAGATGTCGAGGACGACATCTTTTCCAAAAGAGGGAACAATGTGACGGCCATAAATAGATGTGCCCTAGTTTAATGCCCCAGTTTATTTTTTTTGACTAATTCATATACTTACCTGATAAAGTGTTACATTGTACTTGCTTGCTTACTTGTATAATTACTTGAAGGAGAGAAGCGCCCTCTATGTTATATTATTTAACTGTATTGTTATTATTTAAATAAGAGAAGCGCCCCCTAGGTTCGGCTTTTCGCGCGCTTCCCTCATATCAACTCATGACGAAGACCTGTCAACTCTGTTTCGTCTTCGTCTCTATACAGGTAATAACAATTTATTGTAAATTCCCTTTATTTTCGGTGACTAACTTTACTTTTACCTAAGTTATGATACTGTATAGTAATGCTTACCTCATTTGCCGTTTTGTTATTTATTTCATTGAGTAGTATTTATTAATTTGCCTTAGTTTGTAAACACGGCAAGAGTAGGCCCAGTACGTTACAGTAAATCCAAGATGGCGGTTGCCGACGGAATTTTGGCAACTCGGGAATAGTTATAAATAATCAATTTAATTTAATTATCTTGTTTTTAAGTTATTTAACTAAGAGATATCAACTCATGACGAAGACCTGTCAACTCTGTTTCGTCTTCGTCTCTATACAGAGAATAAAGAAACAACAGCACTTCCCCAGATAACTTGTCGCCACTGCCTCTGTCCCTCGGCCCAAATACCAGCAAGGGTCACACATGTAAATACAAAATAAACTACATTCGACACCAACTTCACGGAGAATGTACTGAAATGTAGGAGTTCTTAAATAAACGAGGCTACTACTTGTCCATGGCTAACCCGAAAATCTTGCCCTCATTTTTGGCGTCTCAAGCACAGGTCACCGAACTAGTTGGGATAGTAAGGCGGGTACAAGTTTCGATACATTACACAAAACGATACCATATGTTTACAGGCGTATACAAATAATAAGTAAATTAGGTAATCGTTTGCGGGGATGGCTTCCATGCGATGCCGGTACAAGACGGCAAGAGTTATCAGATGATTATCGGGGGGTTTCTGGGGCTACTTCATGGTGTGTGAGGTGTGAGCCCCCCCCCCCCCCCCCAGCTACAGACGGCGTGGTGAAGACTCAGTCTGGGTGGGGCTACTCAGGGTTTTATACGAACCACCAAGAATGACTGGGGAAAGCTTATGTAACCGAGGTGGGAGGCTACACAAATCCAATTAACTGGGAGCGGGGTCTCTTACTTCAATTATATTGGAGGTTTATTTCAATGTACACAATATACAAAAAAACGACAGCCCGTATGGGTCAATCTGCAGAAATTGAAATGGATAAAAAATAAATAAATTACTCACTTTTATATGTACAAAATTCATTATGCAGGATGTTTTGGAAGGATGACTATAAAAGTCATGATATATCCCAAAGTTAAATAAATTGTAGTGATTCGAATCAGTTAGGATAGTTATTATTTCTTTAGTATGCCTACGATCACCCTTAATTTGACATTACTTAATAAAGTTGAAGCGTACTACTAGTGACTGCGGCTAACAGTAACCGGGAGTGCAGTAATCATGTTTTGATTCTGACCAAAGTTATGGAAGAACAGTACCCGCCCGTAACCGATGTCCGGTATCTGAGGGCTGTGATATATTTTAATGATAAAATGAATGATTCCAGGAAATGCAACAGCAGTTTCATATAATGAGCTCTCAAACATTTAAGGATTGCCAATAACCATGATTACGTACGCAATACAAATTTCCCATGCAATCGTACGATACTTCGCCAATCTACGTAATGCAGATCAAATGCTGCACAACATATTTATAAGTAAAATAGAGATGGTCGACTGATCTAGATGGTCGCGTTTCAATAATATGAAAGAGATTAAATTAACGATATGTTTCTTCCAGATATAAAGTCGCGACAGATCTTTGTTATGGAATATGGAAGGATGGAGGTTCCGGCAGAAAACCTAGATACTCAAGGGAATTGTCTCGAGCACTATGACTATGATGCAACACATAAAATAGAAAAATATACCAAATGAAATCCAACAAATAAAAGTTAGGGAGACTTACCGACCAAAGCGGCCCAAACCTCACTTGCCTCCAAGTACACACTGACTCAATCAGGCGGTCAAATAGGGCCTATGTGCGCTGACAGATGCGATCGCGCATTGCGAGGACCAGATGACAAGTGGTCCTTGATTACTGAGAGGGGCACAACAGGACAGATAGGGGCGCCAGGTCTTTCCCAAAATGCAGGGCAACCATTGTTGAAATTTCCTCGCGCGTGAAGCGCGCGAAACTTCAACAATGGGGCGAAAATCGCTGCGGAAAGCCAACGTAAATGTTCGCAGTGCATGCCGGGAATCCCTATCCCAGGCACGGTGGCGCTATTCAAATGTACAAAATAAGTGCCAGGCAGCACGCGCAGTCTGGCTGGTCACAATCATCCGGGGTTAAAATATAACATGAAATAAAAAAACATAGGCTATATATACAGTAAGGGGAAATGTGGTTGGTCACGGGGAAAAGGAAAGAAACTACAATAGTTCTGGCACCACCATCATCTTCCTCTGGGCTAGAAACTAAGTGAGAATAACTAGAAACCTTTTAAGAGCAAAGTAACTGTTGCACAGCTTCTCTTTGAAATAAAAAAAGAGTGAGTTTATCTCATATGAGCCGTCAGTTAATTAAAGAAATTCACAAGAGGAAATTTTCATCAAAAATTGATGGAAAGAATTGAGAATAGAGTATAGAGCTCAGATTTCAGTCGAGTGACAAGAAGGTGTGCTGTCCATACACTTGCATGATGCAAAATGAAGAGATGACCTCTTTATGGAACACCAAGTCACCAGAGCAAGAAGACTCCAATACATAAAGCTCAATTCCATGACTCAGAAGGTTAACTATTATTTACAAAGTAAGGAGGAACTGGGAAACAAGTTTAAATTATGGTTAGCCAGGGATGAATTCATTCAACCACTGTGTCACAAAAAGTGTGAAAGATTGCAGCCTGTCATAGAAGTGTTTTAAAAAAGACACATAATATTCAAAGAAGTAAAGGCATGTGGCAAGCAAAACCACAATGCAGCAGCTGATTCTGAGAATCAATGACATGTTTGATGTGACAATTAAGATCATAAAAACAATGGAAATAAGTAGGAAGAAAATGAAAGATCTCTGTTCAACAATGGAAATGGCCGTATGTTGTTCCGCAAAAACGGACCGTGGGAGACGATAAGGGTTTTTATGCCGTCCTTTTGTAGTGCGTGACGATCTCCGAGGAAAAAATTGTTTTTGCTCCTCATCACTCCTATCATGAGAGGAAGGAGGGATAATCAAAGCAATATCATAATCGTCTGAATCTGAACTTGAGCTGGATTTGCCGGATCCAGTTGACAAAACAGGCTTGGATCTTTGTTTACCAGTGCCGGTAGGTTTTGAGACTGGCGTTTGTAGACAACCGGTGGGGGCAACTTTCAATTCGACAGAATTCACTGTTCTCTTATCTCCACCTCCTTCGGCTAAATCTATGGTATAGACTAGATTATTGGGATCTGGCTGAGCAATAATCACGTAGATTTGAGGGAGATAATTGTCTTGGATCTTATTTCGACCTCTAACATGATTTCGACGGAACACATGATCTCCAATTTTAAATGAGTTGGGATTTACTTTCCGGTCATATATATCCTTATTTTTCTTACGCTCCCGCTGATTTTTGCTCATGGCAAGAGAGTAAGCGTCTTGTAATCTCTCCTGATGCAAGGAAACCCAATCCTTCTGTACCGCTGCATCTCTCTCTTTCCTATCCAATAGAGCATCTACTGGTAGACAAGGTTCTCGTCCAAACATAATGTAGAACGGGGAAAGGCCCGTGGACGAATGAGGTGTGGAGTTATACGCGTATATCAATTCAGGAAGAAACCTGGACCAACAACGCTTCTGCTTGACCGAAAGTGTACGGAGGAGATCATGCATGGTGCGATTAAAGCGTTCGCATTGTGCGTTCCCTTGAGGATGATACGGTGTGGTGCGTGTTTTATTGATGTGATAGATTTTGCACAGATCTGATACCAACTCCGATTCAAATTGTCGTCCTTGATCGGAATGGGTTCTCTGGGGGGCACCGTACTTTAAAAACCATTCTTTCACCAAGACTGATGCTGTTGTTTTGGCTGTCTGATCCCTAGTTGGTACAGCGATGGTAAATTTAGAGAACACGTCTGTAATTACAAGAACATTCTCCAGTCGGTCAGTGGTAGGCTCCAATAAGGTAAAATCAATGGCTACAACTTCCAAAGGCCTGCTGGCGACTAAATGACCTAAAGGATTTCTCACAGATGGTCGTGGAAGTTTAGCAATGGTACACCGTTCACAATTATTTATCCATTCCTTTACATCCGAATACATATTAGGCCAATAACATCGTTCTCGAAGCAAAGTGCAAGTTCTCTCAATGCCCTGATGACCAAACTGATCATGTAAACAAGTGAGAACTTTAGGCTTAAGAGAAGAAGGTAGGACAGTTTGACGTAAATTTCCCAACCTGGGGTCTTTGACATTCCTATATAACACACCCTCCACAACAAAAAAACGTTTCATTTGAGTGAGCATGGTTTGCAACCCTCTTGATTCCTTTCTGCGTTGATATTTGAGAAATTGCCTAATGTCTGGATCTTTGTTTTGTAATTTAGTCAATTCGTCACTGGTGTAAGATGGAAATGCAGAAATGTGGTTTAATATGTTTGTCTGTATTCTATTTGAACCTAAATCTGAAGCTGATTTGTTAGCCTTGGATTGTAGGTCAGTAGGGATCAAGGGTGGAATAGGGCATGTAAGGTGATGTGCTGAGACTTCAGACACAGGACATGCGGGTTCATCCAGTTCATGCTGGCGAGAAAGTGCATCAGCATTTGTATTAACACGACCTGGTCGGTAGACAATCTGAAAATCAAATGATGCAAGTTCGCCAATCCATCTGTGTTCAACAGCGCTCAACTTCGCATTCTTTAAGTGAGTCAATGGATTATTGTCAGTTCGGACAAGAAAGTGTGAACCAAACAGATAGTCTTTAAATTTATCCGTTATCGCCCATTTCAGACCAAGCAGCTCCAACTTCCTAGAGCTGTACCTTTCCATCTTCTTTTCACTATCCCGAAGAGTACGGCTGGCATATGCGATAACTCTTTCAGTACCGTCTTGATTTTGGGATAGGACAGCGCCAAGACCGGATTGGCTGGCATCAATGTCAAGGATGAAATTTTGTGAAAAGTCAGCGAATGCCAGGATAGGGGTTGTTATGAATCTAGATTTCAAAGAATCAAAGGCTTGTTGACACTCTGGGGTCCATCTGCCACGAAAGAACTTGGGATCATGACTCTGGCAGACTCCAACTAAGGCATGCAATGGACGAGCTAGTTGGGCAAAGTCAGAAATAAAACGTCTGTAATAACTGGAAAATCCTAAAAAAGAACGGAGCTTCTTCACAGTAGTAGGCACCGGCCACTCACGTATTGACCTCGTCTTCTCGTCATCAGCTGATATTCCGTCTTCTGACAGGACATGACCAAGATATCTTACTTCCTTACAGAAAAGATGACATTTCGATGGTTTGAGTTTGAGTCCATGCACTCTCAACCGTGTGAAAACAGTGTCAAGATTTGTAAGGTGCTCTGCAAATGTCTTAGAATAGATACATATGTCGTCAAGGTAGACAAATAATAATTGGTATACAAGATCACCAACACATCGTTGCATCAGTCGCTGAAATGTGGCTGGAGCTCCACAAAGTCCAAAAGGCATGCGTACATATTCGTAAAGACCCATAGGTGTTATGAAGGCAGTCTTCTCTCGATCTTCTTCCCTAACTTTAACCTGATGGTATCCACTAGCTAAATCTAAACATGAATTTGAACATGAAATTTAGCTCCAACTGCGGCGTCAAGAAATTCTGATATTCTGGGAAGAGGGAATGCATCCTTTTTGGTCTTTGCATTTAAGCGACGATAATCAACACACATCCTGAGAGATCCGTCTTTCTTCCTAGCAAGTACAATGGGTGCTGCATAGGGGCTATGACTTTCAGTCACCAAACCATGATCTAGTAGGCCCTTGATGTGGTTTTTAACCTGTTCGTACTGATTAGGAGGGATTCTGCGAAATGTTTGTGCCACTGGTTCTGAGTCGGTGGTACGTATGTGATGTTCCACGGTGTTCGTCTCGCCCAAGTCGAACTCATGTTCTGCAAACAAGTCTTTATGTTTGTTTAAAAGGTTATGAAATCATCCTCCGTACCTGCAAAACCTGTTAAATCTATAGGCACTGTGGATTTAAGTGACTGTTCGCTTCTCCCTTGTATTTTGGAAATTTGGATGCGATTCACTGACACGTGAAATTGGATCTTGGAACTATCATTCACAACCGTATCTATGGGACGTATGACTCCTAGTCTGGTTTTTGGACGTAAAGTAAATCCAGAAGTTGAGATATTATCAATTCTGACTGGAAAGGTATTATTAGCTTCCACAAGAGTAGACGCTACCAATAGGCCAAGTGGCAGATGATCACTAGTTCTGAGTGGTTCGACTACCGCACACCCAGAAAATGGATAAGTCATCTCCACCATGACAGTCACACTAGATTCTGAAGGGATGAAAATATTCCCCTGTCGAGCAACTCTGGCAAAACCAACAGCTTCATAGTCACTCTCTGCCTGATCTCCCAATGGCATAATAGTTTTCAGGAAAGAAAGACTGGACGAACGATCATCACTGGCATCTTCCGCAGCTTCTACGAGAGGGCGCAATATGTTCATGCCTAATAGCCCGGGTACAAGTCTCTTCTGCTCTCTGTGTTCTTCGTCAACTGAATCCTTCACTATTAGGATGCCGACTTGAGGGATAGTCGTGCCATTAATCACGACGTCGCTCTCGATATAGCCAGCATAAGGGATTTCTAGACCAGTTGCAGAAGTGATCCGCAACCATAGTGCGTCACTCTGTATTCGGGTTCCAGAAGGTTGAAATAAAGAGACGAAAGCTTCTTCTGTAATGGTCGACACCATGGAACCAGTGTCTATAAGGCAAGTTATATCTCTACCATCAATCTGAGCTACGATTGTCGGACAACTCCCAACTAATCGATGTTTGTCAGTTGTATCAATTGAGTCCACTTCATACCTCCCTACCACTGGACTCTCAACAGTGGGAGGAATCAGTTTCCCGAATTAGATCTCTCATCTAACTTTTTCTTTAACTGTTCGATAGTGTCTTGGGCCTGCTTGAGCTGAAATCGATAGCACCTGTCCTGCATATGACCAATGCCCTTACAAAAATCGCACTTGATCCTGCTTCTATTTCTATCCGTCTGATTTCGTTCAAGTTGAGGTTGTGAAGGTCGGTGTTCCTCTTTTCTCACTATGTGTTCCTGCACTAATTGTGTTACGTCATCAATCTGCTTTTGTTGTTGTGATATCTGTTGCTGTTGTTTCTGAATTATGTCCAGTAATGTTTGAGTCTCTGTCGCTAGACTGGTTCTAGTGGTTTGAACTGCAGCTTTCTGTGGGACACTGGATGGTACTTCTTCCCAATCGATAGCTTCTGATCTCAACACAAAGAAACCAATGGTGGGCATATCTTTTACTCTCTTCCTCAAATGCTTCCGTAGAAGAGTGTCAACAACACCATCTGCGAGTTGATCGCACAGGATCTGTTCCCTATGTGCAGTAAGATGGGGGGACTTTCGACAAGCACGATCAAAAAGATCTAGTAGGGCATGAGAAAAATCCCTGATGTTCTCGCCTACTTTCTGTTTTCTTTCGAAAAAGGCTCGCTGTAGGTGGACTGATGTTCCCTGCTCCCCAAAAACTTCCCTTAGGATCTCAAAAATATCTTCTACTGAGTGGTGGGGTCTAAATTTAACCTCTTCTCTGGCAGGGCCAACGAGATGCTGGAAGACAAAATCAACTTTATCACCCTGTGAAAGGGGTCGGGATCTAATAGACGCCTGGACATCACAGATCCAATCTTCCAGTCGCAAAATGTTCTCAGTTGAACCTGAGTATGAGGAAAGCTTTTTCTGACTGGGCATCAAAAGAAATGCGGAACTAGCTGCTGGTTTAGCCTCAAGGTTGGCTGCATTGAGCTGTTCCTGTAGCTTCTGAATTTGTGCTGCCATATCTGCCTCAGTCAATTTCTTTACAGTGGGCCTTACAGGTTTATCAGCACTAGCCATCACTACAAATGTTAGGAAAACCTGCTGATTACGGGGAGAGAAGGTTAATACACAAGTACTTATAATGGACGCGGCTACCAACGCATGCACTATATTCAAACGCATTACCTCTGACTTGCGCGTTATTGGTTACATCAGCGGCCAGGAAGAGGTAAAGTGTCGGCGTCGATAGTAGCGGGAAGAGGCAAGGTGAGAAGATGAGGCAAGTGAGGCGGGATCCGCAGTGGTCAATCTAAGCTCCGAAACCTGTAGCATATAGGGTTGGGAAAGAAAAAACAAAACTACACGATGGTTAGAAGCTACCTCGAATCTCAATCCTCCATATACATTTTTTGTTCTGACAATTATAAGGAAGACAAACAAAGTCCGTACAATTCACAGCAGGTCAAGACTAGACTCTTGACAAAACAGTCACGGCCCGGAAGTAATTGTCTGGGTCCCAGACGAAGACGGGGAAGTTCTAAACGACAGGAGTCGTATTTCGGACGAAACAGGTGGATCCAGACGATAGCCGACGGGCTCCGAATGATATGTAGCCGTTGAGCTCCGGACGTTAGCGTAGAGCTCCGGACGATAGCGTCGGGCTCCGGATGATAGCCGTCGGGCTCCGGATGATAGCCGTCGGGCTCCGGACGATAGCCGATGAGCTCCGGACGATAGCCGATGGGCTCCGGACGATAGCCGATGGGCTCCGGACGATAGCCGATGGGCTCCGGACGATAGCCGATGGGCTCCGGACGATAGCCGTTGAGCTCCGGACGATAGCCGTTGGGATTCGGACGATAGGCGATGGGCTCCGGACGATAGCCGATGAGCTCCGGACGATAGCCGATGGGCTCCGGACGATAGCCGATGGGCTCCGGACGATAGCCGTTGAGCTCCGGACGATAGCCGATGGGCTCCGGACGATAGCCGATGAGCTCCGGACGATAGCTGATGAGCTCCAGACGATAACCGTTGAGCTCCGGACGATAACCGTTGAGCTCCGGACGATAGCCGATGGGCTCCGGACGATAGCCGATGGGCTCCGGACGATAGCCGTTGAGCTCCAGACGATAACCGTTGAGCTCCGGACGATACAGTCTGGCTCAAAGATCCTCGGAAGGCAGTGTGGTCTTGCTCCGACTATGGGGGGGGGGACTGTCGTTTTGTTCGATTGTATTTTGTTGTTGTTTATAAAGCCTCACAATAATATTAAAGAAGAGTGCTCCCATCCTGCCGACTACGCCATTTTTGTAACCGAGGTGGGAGGCTACACAAATCCAATTAACTGGGAGCGGGGTCTCTTACTTCAATTATATTGGAGGTTTATTTCAATGTACACAATATACAAAAAAAACGACAGCCCGTATGGGTCAATCTGCAGAAATTGAAATGGATAAAAAATAAATACATTACTCACTTTTATATGTACAAAATTCATTATGCAGGATGTTTTGGAAGGATGACTATAAAAGTCATGATATATCCCAAAGTTAAATAAATTGTAGTGATTCGAATCAGTTAGGATAATTATTATTTCTTTAGTATGCCTACGATCACCCTTAATTTGACATTACTTAATAAAGTTGAAGCGTCCTACTAGTGACTGCGGCTAACAGTAACCGGGAGTGCAGTAATCATGTTTTGATTCTGACCAAAGTTATGGAAGAACAGTACCCGCCCGTAACCGATGTCCGGTATCTGAGGGCTGTGATATATTTTAATGATAAAATGAATGATTCCAGGAAATGCAACAGCAGTTTCATATAATGAGCTCTCAAACATTTAAGGATTGCCAATAACCATGATTACGTACGCAATACAAATTTCCCATGCAATCGTACGATACTTCGCCAATCTACGTAATGCAGATCAAATGCTGTACAACATATTTATAAGTAAAATAGAGATGGTCGACTGATCTAGATGGTCGCGTTTCAATAATATGAAAGAGATTAAATTAACGATATGTTTCTTCCAGATATAAAGTCGCGACAGATCTTTGTTATGGAATATGGAAGGATGGAGGTTCCGGCAGAAAACCTAGATACTCAAGGGAATTGTCTCGAGCACTATGACTATGATGCAACACATAAAATAGAAAAATATACCAAATGAAATCCAACAAATAAAAGTTAGGGAGACTTACCGACCAAAGCGGCCCAAACCTCACTTGCCTCCAAGTACACACTGACTCAATCAGGCGGTCAAATAGGGCCTATGTGCGCTGACAGATGCGATCGCGCATTGCGAGGACCAGATGACAAGTGGTCCTTGATTACTGAGAGGGGCACAACAGGACAGATAGGGGCGCCAGGTCTTTCCCAAAATGCAGGGCAACCATTGTTGAAATTTCCTCGCGCGTGAAGCGCGCGAAACTTCAACAATGGGGCGAAAATCGCTGCGGAAAGCCAACGTAAATGTTCGCAGTGCATGCCGGGAATCCCTATCCCAGGCACGGTGGCGCTATTCAAATGTACAAAATAAGTGCCTGGCAGCACGCGCAGTCTGGCTGGTCACACTTACATAATCCGGCCGGGCCGTACCATAGAACAACGCAACGTTCCGAGCAAGAAAGCCGTAGCGGATTAAGTGAGAGTGAATGGCAACGAAGTAGAAAGGGGCGATATAAAGGAGATTGGCGAAGAATATGCAAATTAAGGTAAGGGGCAAAGGGGTTTTACAGTTCATTCAACAACACGTTCCGGGACATTCCTTAGTCTGGGGCGAACCCGCATACAGAACTTATCGGGAGCGATAACAGGCTTCACTGACATGGGGGACATCGACAATGAAATTCGTCAGTTTGTTCACCGATGCAGAGGAGAAGAAGAAATTCATCTGGCCACCCATGTATTGGTGCTGATGATTCGGGGGTTGTTCTCTAGCCTACATACTCCTGTGGCTTTTTACCCAAGTGAGGGTGTGTCCAGCAGTCAATTGTTTGTGGAAACAGCTGGCTTCAAAGTTTGTGCTTTCGTGAGCGATGGGGCATCTGCCAACAGAAAGCTGTACAGGCTGCATAAAGGCACATCATCGTCCAGCTCGTCACTGACGTATTTCACGCCCTATCCACTAGATCCATCAAGGAAGATTTTTTTCATTTGTGATGTGCCACATCTAATGAAAACCACACGCAACAATTGGGAAAATTCGGGCTTCCACAACAAGACTAGAAATCTTGTGGTAAGTGTAACCAACCGAATTCGTCAAACCGCGAATTCAATTGACTACTTACAAATTGTACTATGACTTCTGGACGCGCTGTGTTGCAAGCCGCAGAGCTGATTTGAATGTTGAATATTCACAGCCTGCTAGAACCCCAGTGGGAGAATGGGAATCTGCGTTTACCTATTGAATCAACACGTAGAGTGCTGTTATGGTTTAGTTCGTTATGTTACCTGAGTTAGCCCCATTAAGTTTAATTCTGTTTTAAAAAGACCCCCCCCCCCAAAGAAAAGCTGCAACTGTGGGACCTCGTGTAAAACGGTCTTCGGCCGAGAGATTTCGGTAAGCAAATTCTAAATACACTGTACATGTATTTCATTTGGCCAGTGTTCATCAGTTGGTAACAATTTTAACGGGAAAATATTCTAACTTGGTTTATACCAATGACTCCTTGCATTTAATCTGTACTCATGTCGAACATTAACGGAAAGTGTAATCCCAATACCTGTATTCTATTGCATAAATCAGGGACTGTAATGTCAACTACGGGATGACGAAGCCTGTACCCTACCTCCATATCTGTACCCATCGTCTGCCCCTTACTCTTGAAGGTACATGTTCAATAATTTAAAACATCTAACTTTGGAGTTCACCACTTTATAAACGGTATTTTTAGTGTAAAACATCACAGATCTCCGCCGTTGCAGCGGCGGCCAGGCGTTCACATTGAGCCATGTAAGATGTAATAGGTTCATAATAATTATCGCCATTGAGAAAGGTTTTACTTTGGTCCAAACGCCAGCCCTTTAGGCCTATTACGGAAAAAAACTATTGTTTCAGGAAGATGAATCTAAAAAGACATTTATGATATACCGACGCGGGAGTCGAACCTAATGAAAACTTTAAGAAGTTCGTGAATGGGTTACTTGTGTGTCTAAACTTAGAAGATTGGGCTATTGTTGAAAATATTATGCTGTTGTTAAATTTAAAATGGGCTGTCCTTTGTTTTAACGCAGACCGTGCATCATTCTGGTAGCCTTGTTCCCCCCCCCCCCGTCCAATTTCACCATTCGATTCCCTTGTTAATTCCCCGTCCTTTTCCCGTTGTCATTTCCCTGTCCATTCCCTGCTGGTTCTTGATATACCGTCCCAGGTTTACGTTGTAGAAATTCCCTTTTGGACGAATTAAACAACTTGAGAGCGACCTAACAAAAATAACATCTTGTACACCGAGTGTTTGTCCCGTCTCCTTTTCGTGCTCCGTTACATAAGTCATGCTTACTTTTTTATTTCATATTACGTGTAATCCAATCTAAAAGGCTTTTGAGAAAGGTCCTGCTAGGATCGAAACGTCAGGCCCCTAATATTTTGCAAGATGAAGATGTTATTAATGCTGTATAAAACCGACAATTTTAGAATGAAAGCTTTTTTGACAGCAGCTAAAGTAATTGTCCGATGGTCGTAAAAAATGGGAAATACTATATATGGGTAATTCCAGAAATTATGGGTCAATTTTTTTTCATGTCCCTGTCACATCTGACTTTGTAAGTTAAAAACATTTCAATTTTCAAGAGTCATGAATTAATGCAAATTACCTGCCAAACAAATATTTTTAAAAATAAATTCAGGTGATATTTCTATGTCGAACAACGAAGGTCAGATGTAACAGGGACTCAAAAATATCAGACTTTGGGATCCCTAATTTCTTGAATAACCCTTACGCATGCACATGAATTGTCTTTCCAGTACAACAACCAGAACATCTCATGGAACCAGTTACTCCAACTTCATGAGTGGGATATTGGGCTAGACAGGACATCACCCGGGTTGCGGAGACTTCATAAAATCACCCATGAGCACCTGCATCTCACCCCGAGTCTGAGAATGAGATTGTACATGGCAGTTCAGGTAAGCTTTCTTATATAGGATTTAAAGTATCTACTTAATCAAAATCAGAAATTCTTCCATGTAAGGGTATCAGTGCAAGTACCACTCAGCAAAACTACATCCTTGCTGCCAATGAAACTGCTTTAGTGTAAAAACTTCATTTTTTATTACTTCCAAAGTGCTTCATCTAAAGATTAATTGTAAGGAAACAGTAGTCATGAATAAACAAGTTGAAAGATGGTGTAACTTTGACAGAGTATCCCTCTTGTTCTGTAGGTTCTCAGTAGCACAGTTGATAATTGTTTCGAATCCGTGGGCCGCACTGACACAGCATCTACGGTGAAGTTCGTCAGATACATGGACCAGTTTTTTGATTGCTTGAATGTTAGCAATCCTCACCAAGGGGCCCGGACCAGGAAACCAGCTTTGACTCCATACAGCAGCCCCGATGATTGGCGTTTTTAGGTATTTATTACACAAGAAATGATGTTGTATTTCATCTTCGCATAGCTCCAAAGAAGTGCTTCAGTGAAAAAAATCCTGATTTTGCCTAAAGCATCAGAAACTTTTTCCAAGCCTA
Source organism: Luidia sarsii (assembly GCA_949987565.1). NCBI lineage: Eukaryota > Metazoa > Echinodermata > Asteroidea > Paxillosida > Luidiidae > Luidia > Luidia sarsii. Next base: position 5,249,072 of record OX465102.1, read on the forward strand.
CATTTTGAGTTTGGCTCACTGTTATTTTTGTTTTACGTTCTTGAACAAAGGCAAAGCACTTTATTGTACTTAATGTAATTGTAATCAACTGTGATTAGGGTATCTACATGTAAGTAAGGCTCAATACATGTTTTGATATTAATAGTTTGCATGTTTGCTCACAGATTTTAAGGTGAACATCTTTTACAGTTTTGTTGTTAAATTTCATGTTTTACAGTGGCTAATTGGGAACTTCTGAGGGTTTCTGAAGGATTGGGAGGACCAAGTTCAAGCCTGGACAAGAAAACCCGCAAGAGCATGTGCCTCAGCAAGGAGACCTTGGAGGGATTGCGGATAACAGGTTAGTTTCTGAAATGCCCCCACCACCCCTTTTCAAATGATGATTATCATGTTTTGAGGGCTTTGGAAGGTGATAACATACATACATGCGTTTTCTATTCATCTGTCTTACCTGTAAGGTGGCACAACAGACACTGTAGAGAGACGGTGGGAATTGGGCTGATTGGGGTATCAAGCCTTGGCTACTTGGTCGGGGGGAGTCTAACACTGGCAGATATAACATGTAGAGAACAATACGGAGACGGTTTTCTGGTTTCAACTTGATCTTCTCTTTCCTTTTTTGTGTTTGTTTTCTTTTTCTTTATGCTGTGGAAATACAAGAATATAACCCATACTAAATTAAAGGGAAATAAACCGTTTGTCCAATGAGTCTGGCCTTTAAATCCAATGTCGTTTTAACAATAACATGAACGTGGATGTGGTTATTTGTATATAAATCACATGGAAAATCAACAGGATTTATACATGAAAATCACTTATTCTTATCTCAAATAAGGACCCCAAAAACGGAAATATATCATGATGGATATTGCTCAATAATACGTCAAGGAACAACAGACAACTTACCCAGTAATAAGACCTTGAAAATTGGGGGATTGGAATGGATGTTTCACAGTAGAATCTGTGAACGGATGGTGGGAGCCATGATGGTTTTGCTGTGGTGGCGAATAGCGCCCTCAATAGTTGTAAATAAGAAAGTACATACATGTACATAAACATGCATGCACTAAAAAGAAACGGCGCCCTCTCTTGGCTGAAGTAGACCAGTTTCAACAGACACCCTTTTCCAGGTTTTTGCTGCATGCTTGTGTAAAAACAAGAAAACTTTTTCCACTTTTCGAAGTTGTCTCTGCATGCATGTCAACACCAAACACCTCAGTTACTAACATAATTTGTGAACAAGCGTAATTTTTTGTAATTGTTCCCATTTCTGTTCCAGTTCACTCCTTTGTTGAACTAGCTCAAGATCTTCTACTAAATCCTGATGTGAAGTATCTCCTCTCTGAGAAGTTGAAGCAGGACCCTCTCGAGGAGTATTTCAGCAATCAGCGAGGTGTGGGGGCAACATGGGATAATCCAACTGTGTCGCAGTTTGGCCAAAATATGTTGGCTCTTCATGTAGCCTCTGGCAGTGTTCGGTCATCCAAGAAGGCCAATGTCAAAAGTCTGAATCAAGAGGGGGACTTGCACACCCTAGACAACACCCCACTTCCACGAAGAAAATAGATTAGTGTTATGTTCTGAAGACTTGCCAAAAAAAACCCCTCCCTTCCCATGTAATTTAAGTGACATAGGGAAATTCTTAAATGGTGAGCAGCCCTAGAGCCTTTTGTTAAGGGAGCAACTGAATAGCTGCAGGGAGTGGCCGTTTTGTTTGCTATGGTCTCAAAGGGCTTTGCTGGAATTCCGCGGACTCTCTTTATAAAGGGGATCTGCTGGGTTCTCCCGACACATCCTTGGAGCACGTTGTGGTACGACGGCGACGCCGTGTGTGGAGCCGTTTTTCGGTTGGCTTCTTTCGCCGTGAGGCAAGGTCGGCGTCCCTGTTAAATTCTAATTGTAACCGAGGCATTTCCTGCGTGTCTGATTCTGTCTGACATTTTGTTGCCCTCGCTTTCAAATTTGGGCCTTCCTTGGGTCGGAAGCGCTGTTTGGAATCGGGTTGTAACATTAGTTATCAGTGTTTGATCAGACCACATATATGTGCAATAGACAGTGACACACCATTCAGAAAAATAATTTCCACTTTTATTGGCATTAAAAGCTCAACAGAGGTGGCATTTCTAGGTAATCTGATATGCTCGTCTGGTTTTATATACATGTACATGTGCTGTGCGTTTGAAGCTTATGTAGCTACATGAAGTTATACATGAAGTTGCTGAAGGACACAGAGTAACTTTGATGTGTTCTGTTTACCTGACATATTTCTTTAACAATGAATCTGCATGGACATGACATCATGACAAATAGTGTATATATAAATTGAATCAAAGTATGCATTGATTTTGTACTGAAACTAATGTTTATTATACAAAATGCATAAACATGTTGATTACATGTTACTGCGTGTGCATCTGACATGTTGTAAAGCTATTTCTTTTGAAATTTTACCATTTGCAAATCCATTCTTTGAAACAAATTGTTAATTTGGTTTAAGGCAAAACTTTTGACTTGAAACAAAATATATGCCAGGCCAAAGTATGAGAGCAAAGGTATTACCAGTAATCACAAACTGTTTGCTTAATCATGAAGGCAATTCTAAAGTAGCAAGTAGTTGGTCATTGCTCATTTTCCAACTGGTTTTCCACCGACTCCCCTTTTCTTTATGTGGAAATGGTAACTCCGGGTAAGGTTACACGAGTAACTATGAAGACGCTTCTTTGAAAGAATCTTATCTTTTAGACTGCCCTTAATGTTTAAAGGAGTAAAGTTATCTTTGGATAGAAACAATCTTGTGTCTGTTTCCATAGTCCGAAAGAGTATGTAAACGTCATCGTTGACATGAAACAAAGCACCTCTGGTTTGCTTTTCAACCCATTCGTTGCTGTACTCCAAGAAAGTTTTCTCCGTATCTGTACTACATGTTCGCCAAGTACTTAAAATTTCACAGAAAACTTGAGCTGTTTTATTTTTCTGCTATTGAAATCATTTATACAAAGCAAAGGGTACATAACCAGCTACATATCTTAAAACTTGTTCTTCCTGTTTTGATAAAGGTTTATTTTCACCACTTTTCTGTGGAGGAGGCTGATCAGTCTGATTTCGCTCTTTTATTATTAAATTCAAAACTTGTTGCAGAAGATATTGATAGACGATAAAAACATGCTGTCCATAACTGTCAATCCCTGCCGATTCAAGAAATTCAATCCATTTCTTGTTTGAATCTAGTTTGAAAGTATGAAATTTATTCCATACTAACTCCATACCCTCTGGCATCAGAAACTTTTCATCACCTGCTGTAGCGACATGCCACAAGGCTGACACTGTTGACTAGGCAAAGTTTATGAATAAGGTGGACTCCCACACAGCGTAAATAACAGACCCATAACGCACAGGGCAATTGGGAAGCCAGCTTTGAATGTAGGCTGCTGTTTTGCCTCTTCCATAGCAGTGCGAAAATAGTGTGGTGCTCTTTCTTTAGCGTCTTCACAGGTGAATTTTAGAGGTCGTTTCTTCACAGCTGCTAAATGAAATGAATTTCAAAATGCAAAAGTGAATTTAGGGATGAATTGTCATGACATTACGTGCAAGAAATACTTAGTGATCCAAAAATGCTCAAATGTTCTATATCCAAATGCTTGAACATTGCACTGCTTTGGAAGACATGTTATCACTTTCTGTTGGTTAAAAAATTACTGCAAGGAAAACTGATTGATGTCTATGTGGAACATACACATTCGTATAATTCAATAATTAATTGTTCCAAAACAAACCTGATTTTTTAGGTGGTTGCTTTTTTTTGCCGGTCTCACTGGTGTTTGTAGATGTTGTATTCCCAGAGGAGCTAGCAGCACTTGGACCTGCACAAAGAACGAAAATATCTTAAAAGTGACGGGTTCATTCCAACACTTCACCAGCAATAGGGCATTAAAAATTTTAAGACCCATGATGAAATATTACATCTTAAAATGTTCTAACTTAGCTCTAATGCAAATGTATGTCATTTAAGTAAACAGAATTGATTTCTATATTATTTTACACCACGTACAAGTATGAAAGAAGTAGGGCAGAACACATTAAACACTTAACTGAGGAGAATGGGCATTTCAACAGCTTTGTTTTCATGTGTTTTTATTATACCTTTTTTCTCAGTCTTCTTTGATGTCTTTTTCGATGTCTTTTTTGGCTCTGTGCTCCCTGCTGTGAATGTTGATACAGAAGCTGTTACCTCTGCCACTGGTTCTCTTGTTGCTGTTGAAGGCATGGAAGATGCTGAACCTGTGAATAAAAATTAAGCCTTTCTATTTTATATATTCAACTGTATATGTGCACATGTATATTGAAATGGTAAAATCATACCTCCATGGTTAAATAAACATGGCTTGAACGTGACGGCTCTATCTTAAGACTTCCAAAAATAAAAACAGAATACTTTCAACGCTAGCCTTTCAACATGTTCAATATTGATTGGGCCATGGTCCTTCCTCACATGAGTCAGTATGTAATCAGGCCATGAAAATAACAATTCTGAAATTCTATCTGTGATTCAATCAGGCGGTCAGGCTGTCAAAAGTGTTCATTAGGACCCATGTCAATAAAGTTACAGTTTAAACTTGCGAAAAACATCTCTTCCTACCTCCATGAGAAAAATAAGCGCCCTTCCGAGCATGTCATGTGACTCCCCATATGGTACTCTTTCCACAATTTGTACGATTGAATTTTAATATATTCGAGATATTCGATCAAAAATGGCACAAGGAAATGACAAAAATGGGCCTTACGATCGTCAACTGGGCGACACAAACTGCAAAACCACGAATCGTCTGGAATTCTGTCGGCCGACAAGCCCACGCACTCGTAATGAAACCACTCGATTTTACATCGGTCAGCATCGCATGCAATCATGTCAGCGGTTGCAGGTAACCCACACAAACAGTATCTTAGAATGTCTTCATCGTCATCTTGTCCCCAGTTTTCATCAGAAATCTCATCATTATCAGAAAAATCGCTGAAATCTGAACCGTAATAAAACTCATCTTTACCGTAAGCCGCCATCTTTATGGTTTCGCTGAACGTGCGCATGCGCCTGCACCAGCCAGCCATTCCCAGAGTGCTTTGCGCGCGCTGTCTGGCCCGGCCGACCGTACACTAATTTGATTAGAGCCACTGGCCCATTGTTTGGATTGGGTAATTGCCCTGTCGCTTTTTCGACCGCGGCATGGGAGTCTGTTCGTGTGATCTCTAGCTCGAGCTAACTCCATCTCTTCCTACCTCCATGCTCTTACACAAATATAGCAGCTGGGTATGTATCCATGTTATTTAACATCTGTTAGCAAATACAAACTCAAACGTTTAATCGTCACATTATACTCTATTCGTAATAATGCAGAAAGCTTAATTTGGTCTTTTTGTCTTTCTCGCAACAGGGGTTTGTTTTTGGTTTGGTTTTGTCAATATGTGTCTATTATTAAAACCAATCAAGATATTCCACAACCAAGTCAATCTTTCTGTGACTGTGTACTCCTCACCGGGTCCTGGGGATCACCTCCCCTCCCCCCGTTCCTCGCCCAAGCTGGGGACACCCCGTAGGCGCGCCCTCGCGTGACTCTACAATACACAATTCTCGATATTCACCTCGAGACCACGTGAGATAGCGCGGTGTTACGTTGTGACTTCAGTGTGCTGCAAAACCTCGTGACGATCAGACGAGGATCTGGAAGCGCTGTATCCCTCCTCACCAGGCATGTACAACCCTTTGGGCTCAGGGTTTTCACAGAACCTGTCTGGTGTCCCTGCGACACAGAGTGATCCAGTGTATTCTACTCAAACTGGCAGTGAGATGAGGAGAAAAGAGAAAAAGCGATCCCACGATACAATGGAAATGGACAATTTCGGTTTCGCAGAGTTGCAGTCAGATAATTCTGAGCCTCTGCCCAGTGGGTCGTCAGATTTTATGGCAGTTGGTCATATGGTCAAAGGGGCAATGCAGTCCTTTCAGGACACTGTCTAAATCGCTTCAAGATATGGCAAAATTGTTAATGACCACACCAAAGCCCAGAGAGACGGAGCTTGAAAGTTGTCCCCAAATTAAACACACCAAACTCGGAGAGAGTAATAAGTAGGCTAGTCGAGTATTGACAAGTTGCTTGAGCAAACCAATCATTCTGGTACTGTTGCGGCCGTTAAAATCTTTCAATCTCGTTGCAGTAAATGGGATCTAAATGAACTTCACGCTGTGATTTTGCTAAAAATATACAAAAGTGCATTTCGAAGAGTTCAACTCAAAAAATCTGCACAAAAGCGAGATATAAACCCGATAAAAATGTAACTTTAATAATTATTTCGATGAAATAACGTGATACGTTTGGACCAATCACTGCTCAGCTTTCACCTCCACGCACATGTAAACAACATGGCATCCCAAGCAACGAGATACATCGCGCACGGCTCGCTGACCGAAGAAAATATCCATGAAATGCCTTTTCCACCTTGAATCCGTAACAGCAGGGAGGTGGATACAGACTTTCCATGTCTGTGAGTCATGGCGGAATTTAGACGGCCGTAGCCAAGCAATTGCCAAGGACATCGAAGCGCAAGGCATGCTCGATGCCGCGGCCGACTACACGGAGGAAAGGGACTTTTGATTTTCGACCTGAAGAAAATCGCATTATTAATTATTTCGTGGTTTCATCCGACATGTTATCGTCGATTCACCGACATAAATTTGAATGCCAAGGTATAATATTAGGTTAAATCGTTATAGTTTAGGGGGGATTTCATGTTTGCAGTGGATCATGGAGGAAAACATTAGTCTTTAGTTTAGTACTCTTTAGCCTAGGATCATGGATGAGTAACTAGTACTATTACTAGTTACTATTAGTACTATTGTACTACTACTAGTAAGTAGTAATAAATTGCGAGTAATTCATACTAAATGTACTGATGTATTACTAATAATAAAATTAGTAGTTTGCTAGTCCGAGTACATGTACAGTAACTTGGACCTATTTTTGGAGGGGTCGGCCTACAGTCACCCGACCCCTCCAAAATTTCAAAAAGGGCGCCTTTTTACTAGATCCAAGTTACTCGGACTTCTCAAGGAAATTCAGGGAAATTTAAAAGTGGTATCCGACTATCTGACTCTGTTTGACTTGGAATTCTTTTCCCTCGGTTTCAGGTCAACTCTGTCTGTTACCAACTCAAGCTGCCTGGGAACTTTTGAACAAATTGAAAAATTGGCAAAGAATATTTTTACTGGACCAGGGGTGGATTTCACAAAGCCTTACAATGCATCGTAACTCATCGTAAGTTGCGATAGGCCGTATGGTTTGTGCATAACTCATCGTCTTGCGATTGATCGTAAGTTACGATTGGTTTGGTGAAATCGGCTTCAGAACTTGGACCCGAGACCTCTGGATTAACGTACCAGTGCTTTTCTATCTGAGCTATCCAGCCCGCTTTCATTCAGGTAGATTCAGGCCACCATCTCACTCTAGTCTAAGGCCAAGGGTGGTATCGGGTGCCTGTCCCGGTCCTGTCAACGTTTTCTTTGCCAATTTTTCAATATTGTAACGGCCTCCACCTTCTGGAGTGGGCTTGGCTCAACTACACCCGTATGGGTGAAGCCGATAACCAATAATGAACCCTAGGGGAAAAAACCCAACTACAGGTACATGTAATAAATGGGGCACACAGACAGATTTTGGGGGCGCCTCCCGAAATACATTTATTCTAACTAATTACAAACATATATACAAAAGAAATAACAGGGGAGCAGAGGGGAAAATTAACTTAACTGGCTGTGGTGCAGGAGAATGCAAGTCCCAAGGGGGGAAGGAGGGGTATGTTCGCTCAAGTGTATCCACCGGGAGGGAATTCCTGTGAATGGACCACTCTTTTGTTCAGGCTGTACAGGGCGCCAGAGCCAAAAAGCCCTTTTCGTTACACCACCGTCCACCGAAGAAAGGACACGTCCCGTGTCTGGAATTCTCGTTAAATTAAGCACATTAATTAAGCTGAGTTTGTTTTGAGAAGATTGAGATACAGTAGAAGTAATTTACGAATAGTAACCAAAACGTATATTATACACGTTAAACAATACAAGTTTAAGTTACAAAATCACGCATCCAAGCAGGGGGCGTAATGTTCGCCCAGCACGCGTTCGGTTGTCATGGCAGAAGGTGTGGTCATGGCTTCCTTCTCCATCGGTTGGCTTGTGGCAATCCCCGTCAACGACATGGCCAATGTCGGAGGAAATTGCTGTGTCACTCCAGGGTGGGAGTTCACCTCCATCAGCATCTGCAGTATGCTCTGTCCCGAAGTGAGCTGAGATGGAGCCGCCATCGTCATCACCTCTAAGAAAGCAGGGTTTAAGTCTGTTAAAATGGACGACTTGACATTTCCGGTGGGTTGATGGGACCCGGACCAGATAGTTTGCATCAGAGTATTTTTTGATGATGGGGCATGGTCCCTTCCAGTAGCCTCGGAATTTAGGCGACAGTCCAACAAGTCTCTCTGGGCAATAAAGCCACACTTTGTCACCAACATTGTAGGGACTACCATGCAGACGTGCATCATAGAGTTTCTTTTGTCGATGTTGCTCTCCACATGCATGTTGTCTTGCTGTCTCGAAGGCATCCTCCAGTTTGGTCTTGACTCCGTCTGGGGTTGGGCCTGCAAGTACATCTAGTGGCAAATTAACTTCACGTCCAAAAACTAGACTATTTGGGGTTACACCAGTTGTCTCTTGTTGAGATGCCCTATAGGCCATTAATACATAAGGTAAATGATCATCCCAATCGCTTTGATCCTTCTTACAATACATGCTTATCGTTTTTAACGTTCTGTTAAAACGCTCGACAAGCCCATCTGATTGGGGATGGTATGCCGTTGTACGGGTTTTGTCAATTTCTAGCAAATGGCACAATGAAGTGAACAGTTTTGACTCAAAGTTTGTTCCTTGGTCACATAGCGCATAGGCTTCAGCCCATTTAGTAAAATAATCCATTACCACCAAAACATACTTGTTACTATTTCGTGAACTGGGTAAGGGGCCCATTATATCTAGTGCGACACGCTCAAAGGGAGCACCAGCTGGTGCCATCTGCATTGGTGCCCTGGCTTTTTGTTTAAAGGTTTTCCGAGCCTGGCATGAAAGACACCCTTTGACCCACTGATTTATTTCATGGCGGTAACCAACCCAATAGAATTTTTTTTTTTTTTTTTTTTTAAGTTCGTTTCTGGCCAAGATGTCCACCAGTACGACTTTCGTGGCTTTGGTCTAAAATTTCCTTTTGCATTTTGGAGGGGGCGATCAATTGATAGCTAACCGATCTGTTCTGATCCTGGTGTTTACGATACAAAATACCTTCTTTTAACAGAAGTTGGTTCCACTGGAACCATAGCGCTCGTGTTTCTCGTGAGAAACCAGCAACCTCTTTCCCATTGGGTCGCTGCTCCAGCCCGACTCGGAGCCATTTCATTACTGGTGCCAGATTTGGATCGGTTTCTTGGGCCTCCCGTATAAACTCAGGGTCTATGCCAGTAACTTGAAACATTCCCAAAAATTCCCAAACATTCGCCTTTTACCATATTACATGTACATACACTTTCAGTTTGAACAGGTTCCAAAGAGGACCGTCTAGAAAGAGCATCAGCATTCCTATGTTTAAGCCCTGGACGATGCTGAATGTTAAAATCAAATGTACTAAGAACTTAAAGCCATCTTGCAGCCTGCCCTTCGACCTGCTTATAATTACAAAGCCACCGCAATGCTGCATGATCAGTTCTTACAAGAAATTTCTTTCCCAGAAGATAGTGCTTAAAATGCTTAACATACGTAACCACTGCAAGCAATTCTTTACGAGTAACACTGTACTTTCGTTCTGCCTTGCTTAGTTTACGACTTGCATAGCTTATAACATGTTCAATATTATTAATTTCTTGGGAGAGAACTGCCCCAATTCCATCATTACTGGCATCCGTATCTAATATAAAAGGCTGGTTGAAATCTGGGTATTTAAGCACAGGGGATGTGGTTAAAGCTAAACGCAATTTATGAAAAGCTTGTTCACAATCTTCATTCCAAATGAAACCAACATTTTTTTTGTCAACCGGTGGAGAGGGGCAGCAATTTGAGCAAAATCTTGTACAAATCTTCTATAATACGAACAAAGTCCCAGAAAACTACGGACATCTTTCAGGTTCCTAGGAATTGGCCAATCTTTTACACGTGCAATTTTCTCTGGATCTGTTGATATGCCTTGACTAGAGATTAAGTGGCCTAAGTACAGTACTTCATCTTGACAGAGTATACACTTTTTAGCTTTTAATGTTAAGCCAGCTTCGTTTATGGTTTTAAGCACCATGTCTAACCTCTCAAGATGTTCATGGAATGTATTCGCAAAAATAATAATGTCATCAATATAAACAAGACATTTTCCAATGGAGACCAGATAGTACACGTTCCATTAAACGCTCAAAGGTGGCGGGTGCATTACAAAGCCCAAGAGGCATTACATTGAATTCATACAGCCCAGTACCGGCCGAAAAAGCCGTTTTGGGGCGGTCTTGTGGGTCGACTTCCACTTGCCAATAACCAGTTGCTAAATCTAGTGTACTAAACCACTGAGATCCATGAAGTGCATCTAGGCTGTCATCTATTCTAGGGAGGGGATATGCATCCTTGTGGGTTATATTATTAAGCTTTCGGTAATCAATACAAAACCGGAGACTGTTGTCTTTTTTCCGTACAAGTACAACCGGGGACAACCATGCACTTTCTGATGGACTAATTACTCTTTTGGCTAACATTTCGTCTATATGTTCTTGTACTTCTGAACGTTTATGGTAGGGTACCCGTCTAATCGCCTGGCGAATTGGCGGATGATCATTAGTATGTATTTGATGATATACCCTATCAGTACGGCCAAGTCTTGCATTACTTGCGAAAGCTGAAGCATGTTTCTTAATTAAATTAGTTAATTCCTCCTTTTGTCTCCCATCCAGGTTTCTTGAACTACGAGTTAACAAATTGTCAATACCATGCAGGTCACTGTCTTCTGTAACTGCTTCCGGACTAGGGTTACTTTTATTAGATAGCGTGGCCACCCCTTGTGCTGGTTGCAAAAGAGCAACATTTGTATTCTTATACAGAATAATCGGGTCGGGTTGTACATTCAGCACTCTGACAGGAATGCAATTCTTATTAGCGTCAACTAAGGTGCGTGCTACAAGCATGCCCCGATCTTTCATGGCATTAGCCGTTGGTTCAATCAGTCCAAACTGGGGTACATTCTCTCTTGACTTAATCTTACAGGGGTATTATAATAGCCTCTTGTCCTGGCTGAACAGTAACAGTTCTGACAGCTACACGGCAACAATGCAAAGCACCATTTTCTCTAACCATGCGTACTGCAACGCCATCGATTATCATCTTGCTATTATTGAAGTGAAATTCACTTTGGTGGGAATCTAGAAAATCCATACACAATATACCTGCTGGGTTAATCTCTGCGACAATTACATCTTGATCAGTAAAAAGTTTGCCAAACTGCATTTTCACTAGCACTCTCCCATAAACTTTAAGTGGAGCCCCATTAGCAGTTACAATCGGTACATTGCATACCTGAATTTGACTCTTTACTTCAGTGGGAAATAGCTCAAAAACTCTTGGGTGAATCACAGTATGAGAAGAGCCCGTGTCAATCAACATTTTTACAGCAACATTATAAATACTAGCAAAAGCCAACATACATGTACTTCCATTTGAGGTCTTCAGGCCGAGTTGCACATCGACCCCCTGTGCAACCCGATCTAGTTTTCCGCCTGAGCGGTTGAATTAGAAATATGGCTGGAATTAGTCTTAACCCGTGCATCTACACCATTGTGGGAATTATTCGGATTTTGGGGCGGCAACTGACAAAATCTCTGAATGTGTCCACTCTGTCCGCAATTATAGCACTTCCTGTTTCCACGCTTTACAGACTGCACTAGCTTCTCAACAGCTTGAACATTATCTTCTAGTTTTTGTTCCAAGTGTTTCATTCTTTCTTCCATCTTCGTACAAAAGGATTCGCCATTATCAAATGGGTTTTGTAAGGTAGCAACTTGCGTTAATCTTGGTTCATTAAAGTTGTTTGCATTTTGGGCATTCGCCTCTGCTTGCAGAATGTCTTCTTCGCGTTGAGCAATGCATTGTGCCTCTGCAAGTGTCTGCACGTTCGCACGGCGAACTTCAGCACGTATTAAGGGGGGACGTAATGCATCAATAAAGTAATTCATTGCAAGGAGATTTGTATTCTCGGCGTCCATTCTTGGATAGGCGTGCTTTACTAGGGTCCGAATATCTTGTGCAGGCGCAGCTATCTTTTCACCCTGCTTTCGCACGCGCTGTTTAAGCTGGGAACGGTAACTATCGGAACTATGGGAGGAACTGAAACGAACCTGGAGTTCCATTACAACAAAGTCATAATCAAACTTGCATGAATCTGGCATGTCCCTATACAACTTAAGTGCTTCACTCCTCAAACTAACTGCTAATTGATCAATTTTTTCATCTTCATGCCAACCATTGACCTTAGCACATAATTGAAAATTTACAATCCAATCCTTAAAATTACTTGATCCGTCATAAATGCCTGGGGTTCGCTGCATTGGTCGTTCTACATACACCACTTTTGGTGGGTCCTTCCTACATGTATTTCTTTTAGGCCCTCCAGTTGTAACATTAGAAAAAGGAATACCATCATAATTTAAATGTTTTCTGCTAGCTGGGGGGTCACGACTATTTTGTCTCCCAGCTAATATTTGCCCATGGCCATTTCTTTCGGCCGTACCCTGCACCACGTCATTATACATGGAACTGACTTCTGCTTCCAGTAATGCAATTTCATCACGAACAGAATCCATATTTGGGGTTGACCTTGTAAAAATCCCATGCTCCGTACCTGGGAGGCCCACCCTCGGTCCTCGTCTGTGCGCCATTCCAAATCAAGATAGGTCAATAATATCCCACCGCTGCCACCAATTTTTGTAACGGCCTCAACCTTCTGGAGTGGGCTTGGCTCAACTACACCCGTATGGGTGAAGCCGATAACCAATAATTAACCCTAGGGGAAAAAACCCAACTACAGGTACATGTAATAAATGGGGCACACAGAATAAATGTATTTCGGGAGGCGCCCCCAAAATCTGTCTAACTAATTACAAACATATATACAAAAGAAATAACAGGGGAGCAGAGGGGAAAATTAACTTACATAAATGAACCCAGGCTGGCTGTGGTGCAGGGGTAGGGCGAAGGCCAACAGAAAGAACGAAAACAACCAAGGTATCGCCGGCGATAAAGCAAAAATGTGACCAACGCCCCAAACCTGCACAATGCTTTTATACCCCACAGGAGAATGCAAGTCCCAAGGGGGGAAGGAGGGGTATGTTCGCTCAAGTGTATCCACCGGGAGGGAATTCCTGTGAATGGACCACTCTTTTGTTCAGGCAGTACAGGGCGCCAGAGCCAAAAAGCCCTTTTCGTTACAATATGTATATAGAATTGCTGGAAAATATTGACACGAGAAATGCAAGATTGATGTTACCTGATTTGACTTAGTGAAACATGCCAGTATTCACATTTAAATACAAGTTTGCTATGGACAGTGTATTATTTTGTACAGGTTTGTCTTGACATGGGTTAGGCATGCCCAGTGCCTGCAAGCTTTTGTGTCTACCTTTAGCAAGTCAGGTCAGGAAAATATTTCAACCCCGAGAAAATGGTTTTATGCTAATACATGACTACACATAAAGGGCACATGTATTTTTATCATCCACCAATTTCTTAAGATTGTGACATCTCAACGTAATTTTTCAAGGCTGCTTTTGGATCAATCTTAAATTTGCAGTGTTTCCTGTTCCGTAGCTTTTCTTAGAGAGTCAATTCCAAGTAAATTATTATATTTCAACACGACATAAGGACATACATGACTTCTTAGGTGATATTTTAACCATTATTGTTGTCATCGCAATTGATTTGAATTCAGTCTAAGTAGATTTCTTTGTTCGTGAGGAGTAATGAAAGCTGGCAGGGTGACAAGGGCGGGCAGCATGCATAGTGACATCTTATTTATTGATGAATATACATCTACCTCTATTTATTAAATTAATCTACTACATCTATCCCCAAAGCAAGAAAACCTTGGAAAGCTTGATGATCGTGCTGTGTAGATAACTGTGAATGTACATGTAATAAACTATGTAGAAACTTCAAAAAAGACTGTGCACATTATTTGGCTTGCTTTTGGCACTTTTGTACATGTACTAACATTAACAGCAGAAGCAGTCCTTAATTTAGTAAAGCATGTTAAAACTTGGGGTTGGAATACTTGAATCTACAATTTGCACAGAAAGAAACTAATTAATACTCTAGAGGATCAGTCTACTCAAATTATCAAGACTAATTCACAATATGTAACCATTTATTAAAGGGACAGCATACCAGTCTATCCCTAGCTGATGCTACACAGAGTTTACTCAAGTCGCAGACTTTACATACGCCAACCGCAAACGGACTGACAGTACACTTCGATAGCACCAAGAGGGCGCTCTTTACTGAGTACATACTTCAGCGGCTTGAGGCACGTCTAATTCTCAGGACAGCCATGCAGCCATGTTCGCTGATTTTTCGTCGGAATTTTCAGTTTCGGTCTAGATTTCTCCTGTTTGTGCAATGTAAATGAGTTGAACTTTTCAGAATTTAATGTACCGCCAGTGTAAAGTTCACTTAGATCCCAACTACTGGTACGGGAATTGTTTTCTGGGCGCTTTCTAGCGTTGATCCGACCGCCTAAGACATGTACTGATGAACAACTGGATATGTTATCAGACATTTCTCAAGATTTCCAGCTGGAGGAAAAAACTTCAGACGCAATACACCCCCAGTTAGCATCTATTGCCAATTTTATCCTGCGGGATAAGTTGTCAGACGAAAAATTAAAGGATATAATAGGCTTATGACAAGCCGGCTTATTGTGAGAATGTGGTGCCAACAAAGGTTAATAAACTAATATGGGACAACATGAGAGTTTGTACCCGGTCCCAGGAACTCAAATTTTAAAGAATTCAGACGCCCATAATTAAGGCGGTCATTGGCATACTTCAGTTTTCAGACAATTTGCTTACAGCATCTCAGAAAAATCAGCTTGATAAGCTAGATGTAAAAAACATCTGTTGCGTGTTGCAAAGGACTCTATTGGGCTAATGCTAATTACCAACTCAATATGCATATATGAGACGACGGGAAATGATTAAACATGATATTAACCCGAATTTCCGTCATATGTGTGATACAGCTGTGAAATTTACAGCTCAATTGTTTGGGGACGACTTACCCAAGCAAGTCAAGGACATGTCTGAAGTTAATAAGGTTGGACTGAAGTTGGCAGGCCCACGGGGTGGATACAGGGGCCGCTTCGGCCATAAGTCTTACGACAGAGGTGGCCATGGCCATCAATACCGAGGCCGTGGCGGAAGCACAGGAGGACGGGTTTTTTCTTAACCCACGCGAACAAGGCCAAGTAGACGAAACAATAAAACAAGAGGTGAGTCACTGGCCAAAATCTAAAAAATCGTGACCGAACAGAGTTTGCGGCCGCAGGTTGTTTAAAATAGTTTGCCTTTCCCTAGCGGAAAATCGCCTCAGACAGACAAATTCTTGATATTGTGTCAAATTGTCACATTGAATTTGAGGATGGAACCTCCCCAAAACAGTACGTAACTCCCACGGAAATAAACTTCCCAATCTCAGAAAAGAACCTTCTTTATTTAGAAATTGAGAATTTGTAAAAAAAAAAGAAAAAAAAAAGGAGTGATAGAACATAGTACACATGAACATAGAGAGTATATTTCAACCGTTTTTCTCAGGGCTAAAAGGGATGGGTCATACAGAATGGTTCTGAATTTAAAGAGATTTAACAAATCAGTGGCGTATCATCACTTTAAGATGGACTCTGACCTTTGCAGTGAGGCTTATGACACAATATTGCTATATGGCATCCGTCGATCTGAACAATGCATACTATTCAGTCCCAATCGGCAGAACACACATAATTCTTTTGAAATTTTAATGGCACGGTACACTTTATCAGTATACTTGTTTGCCCAATGGCTTAGCATCAGCCCCAAGGCTAAGGAAGGGCTTTTTCTCAGTGGGTTATATTGACGACTCCTATTTACAAGGCGATTCAAAAGAGATATGCGCTGAAAATGTTCAAGAAATGGCTTTATTGTTTATGTGGGGATACGGGTTTCCATTGGAAGTCTCATGGATACAAGATTATATTTAGCGTGACCTCTAAATTTGCATACCGCTTGACCTCATTCATATTTAAATTATGTTGGTGCGTGCACCCAAGGCATGGGGAGCTAATGCTTGGTGCTCCTGGCACTCCGCCATGTTTCTGTAACATCATTGGATGTTGGCTGGGTTGTAGTCAGTTGCGGCCACTTTGCCAGCCTCAACATGTGAACATCCCTGTATTTTTGTGGGAGATTGTTACTGGAACTTGTGGTGAGTAGATCTCAGTGTACTTTGGGTGTGACATTGTGGAGGAGTTGAAGTAAACTTTGATCCAAACGTTGTAAAGTTTGATCGGGTGTCGTAATAACTTATACCTCACCGTTGTAGTCCGGTTGTGTACAGTATACAAAGCCATGTACGGTATGTTTGTCATTGAATTTGAACCGCATTACATGCACAGTGTGTGTAACGGGATAGTGCGTGCTTTTGGGCTCGGTAATCTTCCTTGCTGTGTGCACTTGCATATTGTATTTTGAATATTGGGTCTTGTTGTGTTCTTTTATGCAGGCAGAATGTAGTACCTTTACATGTACTTCCTGCACCGGGGTGATTTTGCCGTGATTTTGTTGTGATCGTGCTGTAATTCTACGGTGATTCTCCTTTGATTCAACCTTGATTCCATCTCTAATAAACTCATCATAATTAAGATCTTCTCTGCGTGATTGACTGAATCATTGACTGAATCATCTAGGCATCTAGCCCATCGCTACATTCATCCCAATCAATTTTGGGGTCAGCCCTGCTGGTTGCGTCACCGCAGCCACTTTACATTACATTTACTAATCTTGGGTTTCGGGTCCACCCTGTAAAATCCATTCTAGAAACAACAAAGGAGTTAACTCTCCTGGGGTTCTTTCTTGATTGGAGTGCGATGACTGTAAGGGCAACAATGAACAAAGTGCAGAAGGTTCGCAATACAATTAAAACCGTTATGTATAAGAATGTCACTATACAGGAGATGGCCCATCCCTTGGTGTCTAGATTCATTAGAGGAGTCTTCCATTTGCGGCCTGCCAAAGCCAGATATTCACAGATATGGGATGTCAATATCGTGCTACGATATCTTAAAACGCTGAGTCCACTGAAAGAATAAGAGTTAAAACAATTAACGTTAAAATTGATTGGACTTGTTGCTTTAATTACGGCACAGAGATGCCAAACGTTTCCTTTAATGAACTTGGCTGATATGAAAGAGACCAAGTCAGGTATAAAGTTTTCCATTCAAACCATAAAGCAGAATCGACCCAGCATACCGTTTGTGGTAATGGAATTAAAATCCTACTCCTCGGATGCATGAAGAAGTACATAAAACAAACCGAACCGCTTAGGGGCCAAGAAACCCACCTATTCGTATCGTATGTCAAACCTCACAAGAGGGTGTCAAAAGAGAGCGTCAGTCAGTATATCGGACATACTAAAGATTACAGAGTTAAAATAGTACTTTTGCTAAGTTTGACGATAAACTTGTAACAAGTAGTGGAAATACCTTTGCAGAAATACCTTTGATCAATAAATATGATCATTCAGAAAAACTGAACAAGCTATGTCAGTTCGTCAGCTGGTGTTACTTTGTCTTCGTGGCTCATACATTATCACACGATTTAATTCTCACGTGGTCTCGAGGTGAATATCGAGAACGAGGTAGAATCCTAAAATTAAACGAGATTTCTAAGTTTGATTGGGATTCTATCGAGTGATCGATAGAACCGAGGGATCACGTGCCCTCCCTCATGTAGGATTTCCATTATCAATTTCAAAATTCCCTACTTTAGGGTTCATTAAAGGCACAGTTTCATCTGTGGGTACCCTGAAATCTTTGCTGGCAATAAATGCAACGGGCTTTTCAAGTTGGTCCCTTCTCTTAAAACAAAAGGAAGACAAGACTTACATGACAGTGCAATGGGGTCAGGCTAAACAAATAACTGGGAGTTCTGGTAAATAGCGGAGGTTCTACTGGGTCGAGAAGGTGACGAAAACAGTGAAAAACAGAGGTCAAAACAATGGCTGGGAGAAGTGTGACTGAGCGTCGGGGTCATCGGTCAGAAAAACAAGTGCGCCCTCAGGAGGCTGACCTGGAGAGGCAGGGCGGCCGCGACACTTTGTCTAAAGATACAAAGGATTTTTACTAAAAAAGAAGAGCGTAGAAAGTACAACGTAGGTAAGAGACTGATACAGTCCATGTTCTTGGGTAGATGCCTTCTCGATGAGGATAAGCTCCGAGATTTGTCTCGAGTAGGTGTGTCGGCTTCCTCCTCTGCAGACTGCAACGTCGGCCTTGCGGACTCTGCCATCTTGGCTTGGGTAGACTTCTGACGCGCGAGGGGCCACTGGCACCTTGGTAGCTCCTTCTCTCGTAGAAGAACGACGTCGCCTTTGTCGAGGTCGGGTTGCACTGTAGACCATTTCCGTCTATGTTGTAGGCTCTGGACGTACTCTCTCCTCTATCTGACCCAGAATTGGTCGGCGAGGTACTGAACGCGACGCCAGCGTCTGCGTCCGTACAGTGGCGATGGCTGCTGTGGCTTAAGGGTGAGCAGCATGAAAGGGGTGATGGCTTGAGGGTCGTCGGCATTTGATGGGACGGTACTGAGTGTGCGGGAGTTGACTATTGAGCACGCCTCGGCCAAGAAGATGGTGCGCACTTCGTGGGTCAGCTGGTGTTTGCCGAGCTGAAGGAACATGGCGTCGAGAACTCGTCTGACGGAGCCGATCTGGCGTTCCCAGGCGCCGCCGAAGTGTGAGGCGTGGGGAGGATTGAACTCCCACTCGCATTGTTGGGATGGCAGGTAGGATGCCACTCTATCTTGGTCCATCTTGTTGAGGGCGTCGCTGAGCTCATTCTTAGCGCCGATGAAGTTGGTGCCTTGGTCGCACCTTAACTTGGAGACTGTGCCTCTTATAGCCACGAATCTGCGTAGTGCGGATATGAATGCGGAAGTGTCCATAGATTCGATTACGAGTACATCTTATGCCGAATGTAGCTATAGCCGGGGAAGGCTACAGGTGGACAGTTCATACGGTGGTTGACTATCGGCATTTTTGCATAAACATGCTTCTGCATAAACGCTGCTCGGTGTGCTTCGAGGGACGTTTACGATGTCCTTCGTGGTGGTGTGGCTTTGGCAAGCGGGGAAGTGGTCAGATAGATCGTGCCAGGCATCGCTGTGAAGCAAAGGGGGAGTTGTCTGTGCCAGGATCGTATGATTGGCTAGGACGTGTTCTCTGTCTTTGACGCTGTTAGAGCACATGCGACCGGATACGGTCCAGCCCATGTTCCCTTAGTTACTTCCTCCTCTCAGGAAGATAACTAAGGAAAACCACCATATCCTCCACACTTCAGATCGTCTGGCTGATGCCATTCCAAATTTGCCTGTTTTGGCTTTCAGGCGCCCCCGTAACCTGCGTGACTTAATTGTCCGAGCAGAGGCTCCCCCTTTAGACTCTTCACCTCCAACTAAATTTGGTACATTTAAGTGTACCTCGAAATGCATTGTTGGACATTCTTCTGGAACTACCCACACGACCTATTGCTGTATCACGTGCACTACCTCCAACATCATATACCTCATCTCTTGTAGAGTTTGTAATATTCAGTATGTTGGCGAGACCAAAAACACCCTCAAAAAACGGATCTATGGTCTACAATCAAAACCGGTAAAATGTTGGGTATCACTTCAATCTCTCTGATCATTCGATATCAGATATGAGTGTACAGAGCATAGAATCATTTGGTCACCGTAGTAATGCTGTCCGTCTTAGCCGTGAGAAAATGTGGATGAAGCGTCTTCGGACTATTCAACCACATGGTCTCAACATCCAGGAGGGTAATGACTAACACCATGCAGCTTTCTGACAATCCTTCTTTTGTGTTCAGTCCTTCACACTTCTCTCTTTGATGTTTCCCCCTCTTCTCACTAATCCCTACCCTACTCCTTGCCCTTCCCTTTGATCTCTCCCTACCAGCTTCACTCTTTGTCCTTTGTTTTTCATCCGTGTCCTATTCACTCTCTCCCCCCTTCCTTTGTGTACATGTCTCTGTTTTGTCCTTGTCACTCTGCCTTTGAGAAAGGTCCTGCTAGGATCGAAACGATATAATTTTCTGTGATAGATGTGGTTTTGCTAAAGAGTGAGAATCAAATCCCGTTTTACATGTACTGCTGCAATTTGAATACATGTACCTTTGTTAATTTTCCTGTTTCCAGATTGATGACTTGTTGATGCAATTCTACTACATATACCGGCGATCTGCAAAGAAGTGGCGTGAGCTGAAAGGAGTAGCTGATGTCCTGAAAGAGCACGTCGTTAAGCCAACGCGTGCCCAAGGTACCGGTGGATTGATCACCGTAGGAAGGCCCTGAGCTGCCTTGCTAAAAATTACAGGAGCGTTGTGGCACATTTTGAGGAGCATGCATCGGGGCAACGCAAAGTTCCAGCTGCAGATGCTGCCAAGATGAAGGCGTACTTGAAGCAACTCACATCCAGTAAGTTTGTTCTTTACATTGCATTGTATCGAGATCTGGTGGAAGATCTTGCAGATCTGTCCCTTACCTTCAAAAATGATGAGCTTCCTGTGTCAACCATTAGAAGCAATGTGGTGATCAATCAGATGGCTGTGAAAAGAAAATGAATGGTCCCCAACTACGTGAAGTTCTCGAGGCAGTGGATAAGGCGGTCACAAAGTCTCCATTTCACCTTTAAGGGTGTGGAAGTAAATGCGTCATCTTCTACCGAAGCTTTCAAGAAGCAAATGGCAGAAATAGTGGATCGCATCATTGCCAGCATAGGAGAGCGGTTCTCAAATTTCAGCACCGATCCAGTTCTGCTAGCTGCTGAAATTTTGGATCCCAACAACTATCCCACTGATGAAGACGCACTACTCGAGTATGGCTCTGTGCAGCCACTTTCAGCCCCTGCTTTCAGAGAAAGGGTGCGACATCAGTAAAATTGAGCGAGAATGGATCAAAGCAGTGCTCGACATCACCAAACATCACAAAAAGGACAAAGTCCTTCCACTATGGCAGAAGATGCTGACTGAGAAGTCAGATCAGTATATGAATCTGCAACATCTTGCTGGTGCTGCCGGCTTCAACCTCCCAGGTCGAACGTCAATTGTCCTACATCAAGAGATTTCAAGGAGATTGGCGACTCAGACTTAAGACCACTACAACAGAGGATCTTCTGCGGATCACTACACAGGGCCCACCTCCAGAGTACTTCAATTCTGCTGCTGCTGTGGAGAGGTGGTGGGATGAAGGCATCAATGCCAAGCGACCCAACATACGGCCTTATGGCCCACGAGCTGTCAGCAGTCAAGATCAGCCTGGTCAAGATGATGACTCTTCAGATGCTAGCAGCTTTATCTCTGATGCAGAAAGCCTACAAGAGCAACCTGAGGATTCAGTTGTGCAGGACAGTACAGTTGACTAGTCGGCTAGTGTTTCAGAGCCCGATGACTAGCAATGACATTGTTAGTGCTTCGGAGCATAGACACTGAGACAACAAAAGTTCAAGTTCAAAATACAATTCTAATAATAGGGCCATGTTAAAGTGTAATCGAGATTTAATTCGACAAGTACGTGTATTTATTTATCAAACATGCAATTCTTCAGCTCAGCACTAGATTTTGAATTTGCTCTCCTGTGTGTGCCAATTTTAACTTGAACAATGCATGATATGTGGCAAGCAGAGTCCCCACATTGTGTCTTCATTGTGCTGTATGAATGCCTAAAATTCATTGGGGAGGAGGGTGGTGCATCAAGCAACAATATGTGGAGTGTATTTCTCTAGAGGAATGCGAGGGGGACTCTGCTTGCCACATTTTTTTGCGCATGGTATATACTTGGAAAATAACAAGTTGGGGTTCTGGTATTTGGGGGGGGGGACTGGGGTTGGTAGTGTGGTTCGAACTAAGGGTACATAAAGGAATATTCATATTTTGTGAATGGGTTGGCCTTCGTGCCTTTTCCGCCCTTTTCCGACTGGCCTTGGTGCCCCAATGACTGGCCTCGGTGCCCTGGAAAATTTGGGTTTTTTAAAGGCCAAAGTGGCCTTGCCCCTTGGATAACCAAATTCCTTCCCTGCCGTGCAGCAAAAACTTAACAAAAACGCCAAAAAACATAAAATGGATGGAAAACAGGCAAACCTCGGTAAATTAATCATACATCCAAAGAAACCCGACCCCAACCCCCACCCCGAAAAAAGGTTAAAATATTACAAAAAAGTGGCAGTTCATACATTAAAATGAGAAAAAAATATTCAAATCTCTATGAAAACAAAAATAGAGTTTTGTTTGTTTGGCCCGCCATACGTTCCACTATACCCAGTGCCACTCCCTTATATCACGTGACTGACCTGTGCTTCTACGCAGAAACCATTCAGGTGAATCCACACACCGAGCAACTCCCTAGCTCCTATCCCTGGTCTAAGTGATTTTCTAAACCGCCTAGTCCACTGTCAACTTCCAGTGATTGTGACCCAGCCCAGATATTTGAAAAATTTAAAGACTATTTCGAAGCGAAATTTAGTGCTATCTCTAAACCAGTACACGACTCCACTGCTGTGAAGGAACTCAAACTCAAACTGGAGGCGAAAGATCTGTCCCGCCCGGGAAACATCGCCCAATTCGAGTTCTGCGCCCAGCTCGAAATCCCTCTCTACAAGGTTCTGGCCGCCATCTTCTCTGACAACGACCCAGAGGAGGCACTCAAGGCCGTCAGGGAAGCGCTGGATCTACTGGCAGCCAGGAAACGGAAAATCCGGATCGCCGACTCCAGCAAGGCTGGTTGGGGCACGATCTCGCACCTAGACAAGTCTGAAGCCGACAATCTTTCAGCAGACCAACACAAGAAGGTTCTCGCCACAGAGGAAGCAGCTCTGAGAGACATCGAGTCCCGCAAACGACGCAGGAATGATCAGTTGCAGCAGCAGAGCAGTTCCAAGCGTATGGCTGCTCACGCTGATCGTCATCTTTTCGAGGTACTGTCTATACACTTCGTTCTCCAACCCCCTATTACTTTGTCAGATTCATTTGAGGAATGCTAAATCTAAATCTATATTGTGTCCTTGTCCTTTGTATGGCGGTCCATTAATACTAAACTGCTTTTCATGCGTATGAGCGAAGCGAACTAGCATGAAAATAGAGTTTTGTTTGTTTGGCCCGCCATACGTTCCACTATACCCAGTGCCACTCCCTTATATCACGTGACTAACCTGAGCATTCAGGCGTTTCCCTCAAAAGCGTGAACGCTTCTACGCAGAAACCATTCAGGTGAATCCACACACCGAGCAACTCCCTAGCTCCTATCCCTCGTCTAAGTGATTTTCTAAACCGCCTAGTCCTACCCTATCCCACCCCACCCCTTGAAGCTTAAATGGCATATTTGCCTTTGTTTGGTGTCTTGGGTGTATTGCTCTTCGCACCGCTTTTCTCACCTTTCTTTCCTGGACTATCCTCTGTTCTTATTCATAGGCTTGCCAACTCTTGACCCATGCTTCTCCTGCGGAATGTCGGGTCATTGGTCCCGCAACTGCCCCTTCTCCTTTGGCTCCAACACCTACTCGTCCTACCGGGCAAAGCCTAGACCCACCCCAGCCTTTCCAGCTGTCAGCCATAGACCCAACTGGCAAGCCCCATCCTTTCAAAGACCACTGGCCAGCCAACCCAGCATCGCTTCTGCTGAGTCCTGCACCCCAGCCAATACAAGCCACATCACGTCAGTCCCCCCCCCCCAAAGTCACAGTAGAGTCAAAATCTGCCAGAAATTTGACGACGTTCTCAAGGTTCTCAGTCTGATAATTTATCAGTTAAAGGGAGGTTGAGAAAGAATATTCACTTTTGGCATGACATATGTGCTCCTGGTATGGTCCTGTCTATCATTGAAAATGGTTACATAATTCCTTTCGAAGAAGATCCTCCTCCTATCTTTTTCCGAAACAACAAGTGCGCCTTGCGTGAGGGCGAGTTTGTCACTGATTCCGTAAAAGAACTCTTGGCTTCTGGTCGCATTAAAGAGAAAACATACCCTTCCTTTGTTGTCAGCCCGCTATCCGTCACACGTTCATCGTCAAAGAAAAAGAGGCTTATCCTAGATCTCAGTGTTCTCAATAAGTACATTCCTAAGAAACACTTTAAATTAGATGACTAGAAGCTAGGTATCCAATTCCTCACGGAAAATGCATTAATGATATCCTTTGACCTAAAATCAGGATACCACCACCTGGACATCGCTCCCAAATCTCAGCGATATTTAGGGTTTTCTTGGAATATAGACGGGATAGATAGATACTTCGAATTTACCGTTTTGCCATTTGGGCTCACTACTGCTCCCTATATATTCACTAAGGTTCTCAAACCATTAGTTTGTCATTGGCGATCCTGCGGAATCCTGATAGCCCTCTATCTAGATGACGGTTTTGTGGTTATACCACGCCCAGAGCCTCCCTCGAACCATTCACAGTTAGCCATAGTTGTCGCTAACCATGTTCGTGCCGATCTTTTAAAGGCGGGATTTGTATACAACATATCTAAAAGCACTTGGAGCCCTACTTCTTGTATCGACTGGCTGGGTATGAGATGGGACACCGCTCAGGGCACTTTAAAGGTACTTGATCGCAGGATTGCCAAAATTAACGCATCTATTGAGTCCCTACTCAAGCAATCTTTTTCCCTTACTATGAGGGATTTGCATTCTTTCATAGGCCAAATCATTTCCTTGTCTCCCGTGGTTGGCAGTATTACCAGGCTTATGACCCGCTCATGCCAGATGCAAATTGCAGCCGCTTCTGATGAGGGTGATCCTCTATTCTTATCAAATGCTTGTTTATCAGAACTCAAATTTTGGAGAGACAACGTTTCACACCTGAACGTACGTTTTGTTTTTACTCAACAATTCGTAAATAAGATAATCTGTTCAGATGCGAGCTCAACCGGTGCGGGTGTTATTATATGCAATGACGTCCACACCGCCCATAAGCTTTGGTCTCCTGCAGAATCCAGACAGAGTTCAACCTGGCGCGAGCTCGAGGCTATCCATTTTGCCTTGAGGTCTTTCCTTCCCTTTATCCATGATTCAGAATTGAAATTACTAACCGATAGCCAATGTGCAGCCAGGATTATCGAATCCGGAAGTATGAAGCCACACCTCAACAAGTTAGCTGTGGACATTTTCAGTTTTTGCCTCAGCAAATCTATTCGTCTTAGCGTTGAGTGGATCCCCCGCACTGTAAACGATCAAGCCGATTTCGTTAGCAGACTAATTGACACAGATGACTGGTCCCTTTCAGATGAATATTTCACCGTTATTGACTCATTCTGGGGTCCCTTTACCATTGACTGTTTTGCCACCTTCTATAACTCCAAATTGCCTCGATTTTATTCCCGTTTCTGGAACCCAAATTCCTCAGGCGTAGATGCCTTTGCGCACAGTTGGCATGGTGAAAATGCCTTGTTGGTCCCTCCGGTGGTGTTAATCCCATCCACCCTCAAACATATGTCTGTTTGCCGTGCTAAAGGTGTTCTTGTGTTCCCATTGTGGCCTTCCCAACCTTTCTGGCCGTAATTGTGGACCCATTACCGCGCCGGGATTAAGGAAATGTTTTCTGACTTCGGTCATCATGCTCTAATACATGGCAGTCTCCTCGGATCACAGAATTTCAACGGATTCATAGCTGGAGCTTTCTTAGATTTCGAATCGATTTGAAGCTCATTTTCATAGCTAATTTCGTATTGAAAATCCATATTTAACTTGCCCCTTTTTTGTGTGTGTGTACATACAGATTGTGCGCAACCATTCATTCTGGCGTGATTTTCCACGCCAGTTTCAAGCACAGAAGGAGTCTATTCTACGGGACACGATTTTGCCAAATCCGAGGGCACAGTATTGTAATGTGTAGTTTTTCCTCACAAAGGGATTAAGCCCGCAATGGGAGGGAGTTTTCCCCCAGCCCTGGCATTCCTTTTGACTCTCTAGCAGGGGCCAGTAGAGTCCCCATTGTTGGGAAGTTGCTACTTTGTGTGGGAAGGAACTGGGAGGAGGGTTGCTAATTAGCATAATTATTCAAGGGGTATTGGGTTGGGTATAAAACCATGGTGGCAGTGCATGGGCGTTGGCCAGTCACATCTACCACCATGTGAGGAGGTTGGGGCAACTGCTTTCTGTTGAGGGTTCTTCCGTTTTATCATTTCAAGATTGAGTTAAGTATACTCCTTATGTTTGATTGGCAACCCTCAGCCACTTTCTGGTACTTTATTCATTTCATTTCTGCATTTTGAGTGCAGGCCACACCAGCCACTGAACCACCACCTTACTGTACAGGCAGCCGTATATTTTGTCATTTGTCCCCTCCGCTTCCTACTCCCTCCTCTCCTTCTCCTTCCCTGTCCCTTTGCTTTTCCATAGTTTATTTCATGGGGTTTTCTTGTCCAAATCATGTTAGCTTCATCTCCTTCTGTTTATTTATACACTGTATATCGTAATAATTTAATTATTCATTAAAACCCTGGAGGGCCCTCTGGAACTTCCTGTTGCCATGAGTGATGTTTTCTGTAGTTTGACATGCAGTTAGTGCCCGTCTGGGCTACCCCACAAATTGATCTGGTGAGCAACTGCTCCGTCCGTTTCAGTATCTCCATACCTCTATAGATGTCGTCATTTTCTATCTTGGTTGAAGACGAAATGTATCTCTCCGGTCCTCCCAATAACCGAACAAAATCTGTCCTATCTCTCGGAAACAAAATCGCAAGCAGAATCAGATAGTGTTTTGACTTCCACGGCCGCGGCACTGAGATGGTTACATTCCCTAGTCAATTCTAAACCTAACCCTCTTGATTCGCCCATTATTCAATTCATCATCTTTGGCGGTAGACGTGAACTCCACCACCCACCGGTACAAAAACAACCAATTTCGCTCACCCAAATAAGAACAATCATCGATCTGTTTGCTGGCCCTGAGGCCTCGCTTCCAGACCTTCGAAGCGCTTGTTACGTCTCCCTGAAATACGCTCTCCTTTTTTGTCATAACGAGATGGTCGGTATGAAAGCCAACCACCTAACTGAAATTAGTAGCGATGACAAAAAATGTCTCTCAATCTTCATTCCAAAATCGAAAACTGACATCTTTAGAGATGGTAGCACCGCCTTCCTGTGTGACACTTTGGATAACTATTCACCAGTTACTATTTTATTTAGATATCTCAAAGCATCTGGTATACAGCTTGGCCAAGACAAATATTTGTTCACTCCGATCACTTTCTTGTCCAGCTCAAAAACGTACAAAGTCGCCCCCGCCCCATAAAAGATCGTCGCCCCCCCCCCCACTGGGATTTGAGTTTTTTCAAAGAAAAACAAAAGAAAATCAAAACCACAAAATTCTAAAGATAAATTAGGAACCCCATTATTACCCCAATTCATGTTTTTTTGCGGTAGTAAAATAACTTGTAGCTGCTGAGCGCTGATGAGCATACAGAGAGGCTTGAGAAGCGCAGCTTATACGTACATGTAATGTACGTGTATGCAGTCATGCGGCCGCTGTACATGTACATGTACTGTGCAATGTAATGTACATGTACATTGTACATGTACATTGTACATGTACATTGTACATGTACATACACTGTACATGTACATGTACGTACACAGTGTGTGCAAGGACGTGTTATGTCTTGTTGCAATGCTGTGCGTAGTCTGGTTTCGGCCCCACTGATCCTTCAGTGTCGCTTTGGCTTCACCTAGAGATGGAAACCAGACCTAGACTCGACAAGCTCCCTAACGTTGCGAAAGGAAAACGGTCATAATAAAATGAGCTACACTTTTCAACCTCGGGCATTATCTGGATACACGATGCAATTAGCTTTCGATCGGTACCGGTTTGAATGTACTTTCATCGTTTCTAAGTTATAGTTCTGAATGTTGTTTCCGCGTAATTTGATATTATTTCTTAGTCATTAATTTTGAAAGTGGTATGGAAAGAATTCAGAGGAATATGGCTTCAGTTTGAGGGTAATTTGGACCTGACAGTGACAAGTCACCCTTTTTTATCGAAATTTGAAATTTTGAGGTTCGGGTGACTGTAGGGTCCAAGTCGAACCGAGTCCAAACCCTGCTGGTGCGTAGTCCGAGTAACTTGGACCCTTACAATCGCCCTTTATTTTTTGTGTTCGACTCCATGACTACCCCCGACCAAAACCCCCAGATTTTACCCCGAAAACACCCGTGAAACCGTCCCACGCACCCATCTTTGGATAAAGTGAGAATCACACGAAAATTCTCCTTTTTCCCCAAACGTGAGTAATACAAGTTCCATTATTGAAATCTGTGATTTTCACTGAATCAAAAAAATGGCCGCGTAGGACGGAGCGATTTTGCAAAGTATGCAATTTTCAACTTCCTAAATCTCCAAAAATGTCAGACAAATCCTTTTTTTTCTGGAATTCTAGAAAACATTTCTTTTGAGGGACGGAAAAACAAGAAAACAATATTTCTTACATAAAATAAATTGTTGAAAATTGCCTGTCGTCGGGTGCACTGCGCGTCCATTTTGTCCAAGGTTTCATAACGCGCGGCTTCGTCGCGCTATAACGCCTCTCAAACCGCCCTACAAGATAAGAAGTCTACATTTAACATGTTTTCTCAATCCCAGGTTTTTGAAAACCTTTACAAGTAGTCGAGTGATCTTAAGTTTATATCCGGTAGACAAATATACACGTTCGGCATTGATTTGTTGGACTGGTCGGAGCGCGTACTTCGGTTGACCGCGAAACGCGAAACATCGTTGGTAACTTGTTATCATACGGAGCTCTATAAACTATGCCTGCACATGCAATAAACATTACGTCCGACTTCGTCGAAACAACATCAACCGGGACAGCGGCATTGTCATCCCCGATTTCTGGCTATCCACCATCAGACGCCACGACCGCCGACCCACCACGGACAGGGCCGCTAGAGGACGCCAGAATCGCGCGCCAAACCGCACGTTCACTACTACGACGTCCGCAAACCGGTACACAGGAACCTACGAAGCGGACATAAACGGACGCCGCAACGCACATTCTTCAGTTGCTTGATGAAGGTTAGCAGTTAGCAACCGAAACGTCGCCACCAGATACGACACATCGCGTGACTTCGATCACCCTTTCTACTTGTCTACACCACCGCGATGAACAACCCCTTCATTGCTATTACATTATTGTGTGTAAACCCCTTCATTGCTATTACATTATTGTGTGTAAAGACTGGTGGAAGTCTACTAATCATTCCGGACGTACTTAGTGCACTCACGTACACACACACACTGGATCATAAATCGAGCATAGCATCGAGCAGCGAGCATAAATCACGAGGACGAGTACAATCCCACAAGGCGTTTTTTATGAAGATTTGGTCGACACTTGACTTAATTTTTTGCATTTTTAACTCATAAAAATCAAAACCGAAAACCGTCTCCAAGGCAAAACTGAAAAACCTTGAAAAACCGAAAAACCGGCAAAACGCGCAAAAGGGGGTTTGGGGTCAGCCATTTTGTTTCCTTAGAATTTTTCGAATGATCGACGTATGTGTTTTGATCCACTCTTTCCCCCATAGTTTCCCTATGATTGATGTACGCGTTTTGCAATTAGCTTTCACAGGTCCGCCATTTTGTCTTCTCCACATTATCACCTCCTTGTCCCGTTCTATCAATCACTCTCGGACTCCTCATTAACACCCTTTGTTCCGTCCAATCGCGCCTCTTAGTTCCACCATTATTCTGACCATCAACACCCTTTGCTCTGGCCGATCGGAACTCGAAGGTCCCCCATTCTCCCGTAGAGACTTCCAGGTTTTCCATTGTCCCGTAGAGATTTCTAGGTCTTCCATTGTCCCGTAGAGACTTCCAGGTCCTCCCATTGTCCCGTAGAGATTTCCAGGTCCCCCCTTGTTATGCTACTGTATGCTAATACACGCAAATGAACCCCTTTGTCATGCTAATACATGCAAATCTACCCAAATGTTAATCTATTGTTATGCTAATCCGTTCCATTGTTGTGCTAATCCGCACTATTCTTTTGTTTTGTCCGATCAAGACCCAACACACTACTACCGTCCACTCGCTCTTGACGTCGGCCAACGGTCACCGGTCTGTCCCGCTAACCTCAAGCCGCATGTGAATGATTATTCTCTTTTACTCGATCGTACATACCAAAAACATTTTTTTCTCCCGCAAGAAATGTAATTCAAATAAAGCTGCTGTAAACTGTTGATACAAAATTGTCCATTTGAATGGATATTAGCCGTATTCACTTTGGAAAGATCATACCATCTGATGAATAAGCTCAATGATTACATGTACAATTTCAATAATTTCATTCTTAAATCAAGTTACCTTTAAAAAAATACTGTAAATTTGTTCTTCATGTAGAAAATCTACAAAGTGATTTTTGTTTGATGAAACCAAAAACGGAAACAATTAGGCCTATTGGGGGAATTTATTTGTTTAGACGTGATCACGAATGTAAACCCATATCCTTCTAATCACCATAATCTTTAATAATTACAACCTGCAACGATCTCCTGTGGTAGCTAGTGCTATTTCTCTTCGAGAAGAAACCTCAGAAAATGCAAACAATATCAAGGGTCCTGACGTTTTTGTCTTTTCTGCCAGATTCTGCAAAATAAATTGCCTTCGAAAAAGGTCTGCTAGGATCATTCTACACCTCAGGCTTTGCAAATTTTGTGGTTTGCCCTTTAGTCGTTTAATCATGTTCATAACCAGTTCACCAAACGTTAAATTTGTACTTTTTAAAACTAGCAGAAAATCTTGTAATAATGGATAGGTACGTGTTGTTCGATAAACATAACATTATATTCCTCTTCATAGTTTGATATATGTTATACATGGAGTTATTGTTAAAACCCATTTTTTTTTAGTGAAGATGAAAAAACAGAGAAAACGCCCATAGCTACTATTGGTTGACATGCGTTTTAACCGAGCAAAAAACTCTCGTTCATGAAAAATCTAGAATTTACCAAAAGCTTCCGATTGATGTCTAGTATTAGTGCTTTGTATTTACTTTAATGCCGATGACATGTTATTACTCTATAATCAGATTCGGTGTATTTATTTTACATTTTATTTGATTTTAAATATTAAGCGCCTTATTTATATGCAAATCAAACAATAAAAGAGGGCGCTATTTCCTCAACTTGTTCCAGTCTGCCCTCACTTTGATCTACATTTATGAATGTGATTTGATATTCTTAATCACCCCCAGAAGATCCTTCCCACATCGGGAAATACTATTGGTTTAAAAAAGGAATACTGTTAGTGATTTTCTGTTGAAATTAAAACGGGAAGATGATGAAAATTCTATACGACTACAAAAGAGACAGGACTGGAATAAGTTTATTAGTGTGTGGAAGTCGTGGCGCAGAAAGCGTTTATTCAGTTTGAGCAGGCACAATTATCTAGATTGCCGAATAGTTGGAGTTTAAATTCATTCACAGAATAGGCCTATGAAACGATTTCCTGTCATACTCAAAACCTGTCAACTTTGTATAGTTCAACTTAGAAATTCAACTTTTCTTAACAGAAAGATCATGAGTGAGAAATAGTAACGGTACATACAAGTCAATGAATACTTTTTTTCACGTGTTTAACCGTTTGTTGGGAAATTTTGGTCCGTCGACGGTAGTAACACGTTTTCCTCATTGTTCAGGGAGTTCTTACACGTAGTTTTATAATTTGTTTTCATTTAGTTACTATCATCTTCTTAAAGAGGTGCACGGTTCACACGGTGAAACTGCAAACCCAGAACCTGTGTCACTGCACCAAGCTTCACGTTAGGGTACAATAATGGATTTGACCGTATAAAGTACATTTTCGATCAACCTGTCCCTCTTCAATGAAATTAAAATTGCAGTACTTTTTCATGTAGGCCTATTTGAGTATGATTTCGAAGCCGGTTGAAAAGCTTGAAAAGTCCACAGGGTTTCTGTTAAACGCCGTAATATTTTGTCGTTGATTTGCTGACCTTGACGTGTTATTGTATTTGTATATAACATCATGTTATATCTATATTGTATTTGAGTTGCTCCGTTTTGTTTAGGGAGATAAAACCGCTCAACGGGTGCAATCAATCGGTCTTTGTATGACACATGATTGCACAGACTAGCACAGCGTTCTCACTTGATTGTCAAAATGTTCTGGATGTCAGAAACATATACATTAAAAGGCTATGATCGCAGTTGCTCTCTTTGGCGAAGCTTTGAGTTTCGAGTTTAATTACATGTAGGCCTACTTGTGGCAGAAACAGTTTTATGTACCCATGATGTACCCAACGCTTTACATGAATTACACGTATTCAAGTTGGCCTACACCGACTGTCCTGCCTTGTCCAAGAGTGTTGATTCTCCCATTCGTGTATCTCTCTGCATGGGCAGATTCCCAAACAGATCCTGCGCGCTGGTCGTCACACGGTGTCTCATCGTAACGGCTGAAAGCAAACTAACAGAGGTAAGAGGACGTGTGTAACTGTATGTACATAGGCATGTGTATGGCTGTGGATTGTGGCTTTAGGAGTTGACAGCTGTGAATTTATCGGGGTTGGAAAAGCTTTTTGATAAAGCTGCAACCACTTTGTGAGATCCCCGACCTGCTGTAGCCAGATTTACAACAGTTTGGGTAGAAGATGCCGTTGCGCAAGGTACGCGCTGTCCGATTTGCATTTCTCGATTTCCCCCATCCGGCACACACGCACTTTCCGCGGTCAGGTTTTGTTTTTGTTTGTTTTGTTTTTTTTTTGGGGGGGGGAGTCAGCCATTTTCTTATTTTTTTTCTCTCAGAATAATTGAGTATGCGTTTTGCAATCAGGGTTCATAAGTCCGCCATTGGTCCATCATTTCTCCCCGTATATGATTGACATACACGCTGTCCGGTTTGGATTTCTCAATCCGCCATTTTGTTTTCCCGTCCCACTCACGCGCAAGGGGGTTTGGGGTCAGCCATTTTGTTTCCTTAGAATTTTTCGAATGATCGACGTATGTGTTTTGATCCACTCTTTCCCCCATAGTTTCCCTATGATTGATGTACGCGTTTTGCAATTAGCTTTCACAGGTCCGCCATTTTGTCTTCTCCACATTATCACCTCCTTGTCCCGTTCTATCAATCACTCTCGGACTCCTCATTAACACCCTTTGTTCCGTCCAATCGCGCCTCTTAGTTCCACCATTATTCTGACCATCAACGCC
Organism: Luidia sarsii; assembly: GCA_949987565.1. Lineage (NCBI taxonomy): Eukaryota > Metazoa > Echinodermata > Asteroidea > Paxillosida > Luidiidae > Luidia > Luidia sarsii. The sequence goes on from OX465102.1 coordinate 5,282,642, forward strand.
CTTTGCTCTGGCCGATCGGAACTCGAAGGTCCCCCATTCTCCCGTAGAGACTTCCAGGTTTTCCATTGTCCCGTAGAGATTTCTAGGTCTTCCATTGTCCCGTAGAGACTTCCAGGTCCTCCCATTGTCCCGTAGAGATTTCCAGGTCCCCCCTTGTTATGCTACTGTATGCTAATACACGCAAATGAACCCCTTTGTCATGCTAATACATGCAAATCTACCCAAATGTTAATCTATTGTTATGCTAATCCGTTCCATTGTTGTGCTAATCCGCACTATTCTTTTGTTTTGTCCGATCAAGACCCAACACACTACTACCGTCCACTCGCTCTTGACGTCGGCCAACGGTCACCGGTCTGTCCCGCTAACCTCAAGCCGCATGTGAATGATTATTCTCTTTTACTCGATCGTACATACCAACAACATTTTTTTCTCCCGCAAGAAATGTAATTCAAATAAAGCTGCTGTAAACTGTTGATACAAAATTGTCCATTTGAATGGATATTAACCGTATTCACTTTGGAAAGATCATACCATCTGATGAATAAGCTCAATGATTACATGTACAATTTCAATAATTTCATTCTTAAATCAAGTTACCTTTAAAAAAATACTGTAAATTTGTTCTTCATGTAGAAAATCTACAAAGTGATTTTTGTTTGATGAAACCAAAAACGGAAACAATTAGGCCTATTGGGGGAATTTATTTGTTTAGACGTGATCACGAATGTAAACCCATATCCTTCTAATCACCATAATCTTTAATAATTACAACCTGCAACGATCTCCTGTGGTAGCTAGTGCTATTTCTCTTCGAGAAGAAACCTCAGAAAATGCAAACAATATCAAGGGTCCTGACGTTTTTGTCTTTTCTGCCAGATTCTGCAAAATAAATTGCCTTCGAAAAAGGTCTGCTAGGATCATTCTACACCTCAGGCTTTGCAAATTTTGTGGTTTGCCCTTTAGTCGTTTAATCATGTTCATAACCAGTTCACCAAACGTTAAATTTGTACTTTTTAAAACTAGCAGAAAATCTTGTAATAATGGATAGGTACGTGTTGTTCGATAAACATAACATTATATTCCTCTTCATAGTTTGATATATGTTATACATGGAGTTATTGTTAAAACCCATTTTTTTTTAGTGAAGATGAAAAAACAGAGAAAACGCCCATAGCTACTATTGGTTGACATGCGTTTTAACCGAGCAAAAAACTCTCGTTCATGAAAAATCTAGAATTTACCAAAAGCTTCCGATTGATGTCTAGTATTAGTGCTTTGTATTTACTTTAATGCCGATGACATGTTATTACTCTATAATCAGATTCGGTGTATTTATTTTACATTTTATTTGATTTTAAATATTAAGCGCCTTATTTATATGCAAATCAAACAATAAAAGAGGGCGCTATTTCCTCAACTTGTTCCAGTCTGCCCTCACTTTGATCTACATTTATGAATGTGATTTGATATTCTTAATCACCCCCAGAAGATCCTTCCCACATCGGGAAATACTATTGGTTTAAAAAAGGAATACTGTTAGTGATTTTCTGTTGAAATTAAAACGGGAAGATGATGAAAATTCTATACGACTACAAAAGAGACAGGACTGGAATAAGTTTATTAGTGTGTGGAAGTCGTGGCGCAGAAAGCGTTTATTCAGTTTGAGCAGGCACAATTATCTAGATTGCCGAATAGTTGGAGTTTAAATTCATTCACAGAATAGGCCTATGAAACGATTTCCTGTCATACTCAAAACCTGTCAACTTTGTATAGTTCAACTTAGAAATTCAACTTTTCTTAACAGAAAGATCATGAGTGAGAAATAGTAACGGTACATACAAGTCAATGAATACTTTTTTTCACGTGTTTAACCGTTTGTTGGGAAATTTTGGTCCGTCGACGGTAGTAACACGTTTTCCTCATTGTTCAGGGAGTTCTTACACGTAGTTTTATAATTTGTTTTCATTTAGTTACTATCATCTTCTTAAAGAGGTGCACGGTTCACACGGTGAAACTGCAAACCCAGAACCTGTGTCACTGCACCAAGCTTCACGTTAGGGTACAATAATGGATTTGACCGTATAAAGTACATTTTCGATCAACCTGTCCCTCTTCAATGAAATTAAAATTGCAGTACTTTTTCATGTAGGCCTATTTGAGTATGATTTCGAAGCCGGTTGAAAAGCTTGAAAAGTCCACAGGGTTTCTGTTAAACGCCGTAATATTTTGTCGTTGATTTGCTGACCTTGACGTGTTATTGTATTTGTATATAACATCATGTTATATCTATATTGTATTTGAGTTGCTCCGTTTTGTTTAGGGAGATAAAACCGCTCAACGGGTGCAATCAATCGGTCTTTGTATGACACATGATTGCACAGACTAGCACAGCGTTCTCACTTGATTGTCAAAATGTTCTGGATGTCAGAAACATATACATTAAAAGGCTATGATCGCAGTTTCGAGTTTAATTACATGTAGGCCTACTTGTGGCAGAAACAGTTTTATGTACCCATGATGTACCCAACGCTTTACATGAATTACACGTATTCAAGTTGGCCTACACCGACTGTCCTGCCTTGTCCAAGAGTGTTGATTCTCCCATTCGTGTATCTCTCTGCATGGGCAGATTCCCAAACAGATCCTGCGCGCTGGTCGTCACACGGTGTCTCATCGTAACGGCTGAAAGCAAACTAACAGAGGTAAGAGGACGTGTGTAACTGTATGTACATAGGCATGTGTATGGCTGTGGATTGTAAGTGCGTTGAGCTCGACCGTACGTCGTGAAACCAGTAAAAACAACTTACTGTACCTCTGCCCCCAACTGACCACGATGTGGAATATTCAAGCTATATGCGGACATTCTTGAAGAGGCTCTTAATTCTGTTTTGGGAGACAAGTTCAATGACAATATGGGGGAGAATGTTGTTATGTTACACGTACCATACACGTATGTAGGACCATTATACGGATTATACGGCCCCGGGCCAATTTACATTTCGATTTGTATTTACAAAACTATAATGAAAACATTTTCATAGCTTTCATTTTGATGACCGAGTTGATGGTCACAGAAATTCACCGGACATGATGTGGAACCCCCAAATCATTTGATTTCACGCCTATGTTGGCAACCTGCTATAGCCCAACCTTGGCGCAATATCGGATTCCGACGAGATGCCAACATTATGGTTGCCGACATTCATCCAACGTTGACCTATTGTCAGTCGCCAACATTAAGCCAATGCTGGCAACCTGCTATAGCCCAACGTTGGCACAATATCGGATCCCGAAGAGATGCCAACATGATGGTTGCCGACATTCAACCAACGTTGGCCCAATGTCAGTCACCCACACCATGCCAATGTTGGCAACCTGCTATACTGAGCCCAACGTTGGCACAATATCGGATCCCGTCGACGAGATGCCAACATGATGGTTGACGACATTCATCCAACGTTGGCCTAATGTCGGTCGCCAACATCATGTCAATGTTAGCAACCTGCTATAGGCTTACGTTGGCACAATAGTGTACCCTGACGAGATGCCAACATGATGGTTGCCAATATTCATCCAACGTTGGCCCAATGTCAGTCGCCAACAAAATGCCAATGTTGGCAACCTGCTGACCTGCTGACGAGATGCCAACATTCATCCAATGGCTGAACAATAATATGCCAATTTCATGCTAATTCGCTGCGCTCATACGCATGAAAAACAGTTTGGTTTTATACGACAGCACAACAAACAAATCAATTGTTTTTCAAGTTGTTTGATATTATTGAGATTTTTTTTTATTCAGACAGCATGGGACGTTAGGTTACATGCACGATGATGCAATACGGATTTTCTTTTTCCGGTCGGATACGAGCTCCTCAGCCTCTTGCAGAATGATCAATGTCGAGTTAGGGTCAAGAGCAATTTCAATCTTGCCACAGAATTCGAACTGCTCAATGTTCCCAGGTTTTTTCAGTTCTTTTGCCTCGAGTTTGTTTCGTAGCTCTCTGATAGAGGAAGACTCCTTCGGAGTAGAAAGGGCGTCGAATCTCGCGTCAAAAGTCTTTGAATTTTTGAAATATGAGACTTGTATCTGAGGTAAGACTCGTAGCATCCGCAGTCGACATCGTAAAGTGTAAGGGCGGATTGTAGGAGTAAAAAGCGATATATCAGCAGCGTTTAGCGTGTGTGCATGAGCCACGTGGTTACGTACCATTGGAGGTGAAGCGCGACGGTCCGAAACAACCTTTTGCAGTTCGTACCTTGTTTGGATGGTGTGTAAATCGGCAGTTCCCAGTTGGTAGAGTTAGTCGTGAAGTAATTTCTAACTTTGTGTCTTGTTTCCCATTGATGATATTGTGGCGAAACAGTTGTCGTAATGGAAGGTGTGGACAAGAACTGCTCTCAAACTGAACTGCACTTTATTCAGACCGCACATACTATATATACCGAACTCCCATGCCAATATAACAAAGGATTTAGTGGGTGTGGTACCATGCACTGGAGAGGGCCTCTTAAGTAGAAATTAACATGACATAAGATTCTGCAACTAGGGGGGAAGGAGGAATTCCATTGCACTCCATTGTGACATCTTCCCCTGTTTTTAGTAATAAATTAAGCATCATAACCAAGTTGCAGAGAAACTGCTGCTTTTGTTAGAAATTAATTATAACCCTTCATTTAACTATGTAACATAATCCTTCAAATACTTAGGACGTTGTCGTAGACGTGAACTACGTCTAAGGCTTAGTTCTTCATCATGCATACCAGATTCCTTAGGGTTGTCATTACCAAGATTTACTGTCTTTCCGTCACTACTCTCAGCTTCATCAAAGATGATCACTCTCTCATCTTCTGGTCTAGTCGGTTTCTGACACTTCACTAGTTTACTTACATTCCATGATTTCCCATCGGACAAAACATATGTATGTCTACTTATCCGTTTGACTACCTGTACAGGTTCAGAGTATCGTTTATGTCCTTTTACAATAAGACCTGGTTTCCTCACACGAACCCAATCACCTATATTGAAAATCACAGTTTTTACCTTTTTTTTGGAATTATAATATTTACTATACTTCCTTTGCTTACTTTCAACATGGCTTCGAACATTACTAAACGTCCATTCATCATTAGTTTCTTTGTGGTGATAATCAATTATATTCAACCTTGTACGCATTTGTCTCCCATGCAACATAAATGAAGGCGACACATTTGTAGTACATTGTGAAGTACAATGGACTGGTACAAGTCTGTCCAGCCACGTCTGTTCTCAGACGTGCAGCGCATTGTCAGTAAGGTTGTGGAAGCAGTTCGTCTCCAGACATCGTGCAGGCAGCATCGTCTATCGATTGGTCGGGTACACATTCATCCTCACGCACGTGCAGCTGACGTCTGTGGAGGGCAGCATAACGGTGAGACAGAGTAGTTGTAGCTAGCTATCACTTATAACAAATGGGAAGTAGTGTCAGCTGGGGAGCTGTAGTCCGAGTAACTTGGACCCTTACAATCGCCCTTTTTAAAAATTGAGATTTCGGGCGATGTAGGGTCCAAGAAAAACTGCTCGGTATCCCGTCAAACTAACTATGTGTTCGACTCCATGACTACCCCGACCCAAACCCCCAGAGTTTACCCCGAAAACACCCGTGAAACCGTCCCACTCACCGATTTCAATACTGGTCTTTTGTTTTACTCACGTTTGGGGGAAAAGGAGGTTATCGAGAAGATTCTCTCCCGCCCGACGAGCCGAAAAGGTGCTATTTTTAAATCGAAATAACGGCCGATATATAGCATGTACGTACAGTACATTGTATGTCTGGGTACCGGGGGCAGTCTAAGGGTTTCTGTGAGTGTGCGCGCGCATACACGCGTTGAGCCCTGGCGACTGTTTCCTGAAAAGCGCAAAGCAATGTCTGATTGCATGAATCATCATGATCCGATTGGTCTTGAATGTCAGAAGATTTAGCCGCAGACCGGAGACGATCTTTCAGTTTCACTGGACTGTTTTTTTGCATGAATTACATGATGAATCAGAGACATTGGGAACATAACTACCACCACTGGTACTAGGCCTGTCATAAATAGTACTAGTACTAGTAGTCGGAGCAGTACTAGTACTACCTGTAGGCCTATCACTAGTATGATCAGTATCAGTATCAGGCTGATTATCACCGACATCTACATGTACATGATCTGTGGCCTCGCTGTTTGCAATAATGGTCCTCGAACCTACGCCTAATCTCTTTTCAGCACTAAGCTTCTTTCGCTTTTGAACAGGCATACTTAAACTCCTGTTTAAACGGAGAGAAGACGGTGGTACAAGCTGTTCGTACCTGGAAAGACATTAAAATAGTCCCTCTGTCTTGTTAAGTATTAATCATACTGCCGTTTTAGAAACGTAAGGTTTGGGCCCATAAAACAATCTTTCTTTTTGATATACAGCTTGACAAACAGGAGTTATAAATATTGCAGTTACAATATGAAATATATTTGAGACCTTTTCGTATTTTTTTTTTTTTTTTTTACTTGAAACTTCATTTTTGATAAAAAAAATATGTTGTTAAGGCTAGTACCACGTTGACCTTTGCACTTCGCTGTACACTTTCACGTTTTGATTTTTATCCAGGTTGTTTACTTACGGAGGTATTTGCGCTGAAATGTTGGGCTTAAAAATGCTAATTGTCTGTAAAATGGGGTAATGTTCCTAAAGTAATTTCCATCAATTATGATGCAATAAATTGTACAAACACGCTCGTGATTTTGAATAGTAATAATATTTTTTTTTATAGAAAGTAGTTTTTCCATAAATCTTCGATGACGTCATCAACGGTCACAAAAGTCACGTGCACACACAAGGTCTCTCAAAGTGTTATTTCCTTGTTGAAAATTATCCTCAGAAACAAAATATTCTTGTTCCACTTTCAACCAGAATATCTTGTCTCACTCTCTCAGAAGATCATAAATGCCTACGCCCTCAAAAATAGTATTACGTGGCACTTAAATCCACCCACGGCATCTCATATGGGGGGGAGTTTGGGAATGTTTAATAGGTGTAGTCAAACGAATTATGATTGCTTACTCCCTAGTACAGTTAGATATTCAGACGAAATATTAGAAACTGTATTCTGTGAAATAGAGGCAATTGTTAATGGAAGACCATTGACCAAGTTGAATGATGATCCCAGCGATCCTACGCCTATTACACCTAATCCCTTATTGCTCTTGAGAAACAGTTCTAGTCACCCACCTTGTAGGTGCTCAACATTTGGCTAATCAGTTTTGGCAGAAGTGGTTGAGGTTATATCTAACAGAATTACAGCGAAATAGGTAAATCCCACTAACAATCTTGCCATAGGCGGCTTAATTTATGAGGAAATGACGCCCAGAAATTTGTGGCTGCTCGCCATTGTTAAAGATGGCTTGATTAGATCAGTAAAATTGAGAACACGGGCGTCTGTGTCCAGTGACTAAGGACTAAGGTCACAAACCGTGCGTCCAGTGACTAAGGTCATCTTGTTAGAAGGTACGGGTTCATATTGAGTTGTAATCAAATATAATGTGCATTACGATAAAGGAGACAAACATTTTAGACCAAATTGGATTAAGAATGATGATTTATTGTCCCTATCTGATCACTTGAATATAACGTGGATTTATATAGTGTAGTATATCGAGTCTTGATGTCAATTGCATAATATTGGTCTCCCTTCGCTATATAGATTTTAATCCTTTCATTGTATGATTTGCGAATATCTATTTAAGTATGGTACAGTGTGGTGGTATAGTCGATTTGAGACTGATGTTGGTAAAACGTATATAGGGCCTATTTGTGGTTCAGGTGATTTATGTGTTTACATGATTGATGTTTGAATATATTGTACAACTTGCTTCCATGGCGATGTGGCTTACGTGGTTTTGGATATAATGATGTTGTTTCAGATTGATGATTATGTATTATTTTAATGTATAAGATTTATTATTGTATTATTTCAAGTTTGAATGGTGATTCAGGGGGAGTGTTATCGTTGCCGCTAAGGTTTTTTGCCCGCATGTCTCTTTGCGGTTACTTTTGGAGTTTGGTGTGTGACTACCAGGCCGGTCTTTGCCCTGTTGGAATCTTTAGCCGCGCGCTTTATTTCGCTCAATGTATTGTTATTCACGATTTCTTACTTTGCATAGAATAGCATTGAGGCAAACGTCTCGCATGCGAGCAGTACTTGTACCGCGGGAATGTTTCATTCGGGTCAGTCTTCGTCACGTCGTTCAAAGCTGTGAAGACTAAGTTTCGTTCAACTTATTTTCGTGTTTGTGACAGGGGTCGTATACCTGGCGCTGTAATTTATATTCCCAGATTAGCGTGTGACTTGTCGGTTTTAGAGTGAATTTGGTAGCTGATTTGAGTCAGTCTTTCTTGGGTTTATTTTCGTCTTGGTCCATCCCTTCACGGATTGTGTATTTGGGCGTGTGCTTGTTCACGTGTTTATCTACAGGGAGTAACAGTCCTCTACTTGTACTACATGTAACATTCGTGGTGTTCACTTACATCAATTTGTATTTTGTATTTTGGCACCGAAATAATGATGTAACCTCTAACCTCCTGAAGACCCTGTTTCACTATGTGTTGAGGGCTGTCTACCCCGCACACGATTTGTAAGTCACAATTCATCTTATAATGTTGTTAATTGGGTGTGGCACACGGCCGTTTGATTGTTGTTAGAGTTGCGTGTCCTGTATTTGTTGGGTGTATTTTTCCTATTTTCTAGTAAGGTAGTTATATATTTAATATTTATTTCTTAGTTACAGTTTCACCTGCTCTCGTCACCGACCCGTCATTTTGGTGTTACGCGCGTACACATCACTGACAGTGGCCATAGATTGACATGGCCCTGCTGTGTGTACAATTATGTGCCACTGCACTCGTAGGTCGAGTGAGGTGCTTGATTGCACCTGGGTAATTCAATCCCTACAAATACTAGTACTACAACTTACTTACATGCACTGATATTTTACATTAAACAAGTGACAGAAAAAGTGCACATCGGGCCACGTATTATTACTTTGGCTATACTCGTTGGACGTTGGAAAAAAACTTGTTGGTCCAACGTTGTCACGATGTTGGAATTCTACCAATGAGAATGTTGCAATCTTTTTGTTGGTTTCACGTGTTTCCAACCTTGTCCGATCAGTGGGATACATAACACGCAATTTCTTTATTCAATTGTTTGGGAGTAATTATCTATATTGGTTCATGTGTTTTATAAATGCTGAAATGGTATAGGCCTAAATGAAATTATTGACCAGATGATATAGTCACGTACACGTACATGCATGCACACAATTTGACGTCGTGTCTGCATGCACGCACAATTTGTGGAGGTTAATTTTATTCATGTTGACAAAACAATAAATATTAATACTTTGTGTCGCAGCCGTCAGCTGCAACACTGCTGAAGCATTTTTTAGCGGTGTTAGCGCGCCATGAAAATAATGTGATCCTTTCCATGTACGTCCAGCATTGTTACAGTCAGCATACTGGTTGCCGGTCCCATTCGTGGCATGTGATGTAGTAATGTAGTAACATTCGGATCGTACGCAAAAGCATACGGGAAATTCCACGCCAACTGTGACATGAATGCCAACATTTCAAATTGATTATAACTTTTTTTCTCCTGTATGGGTGGTTGGGCTATACCTATACTTAAGGAATCTGAACAGATTTTACCTCAGAATGTGGGTGTGTCACAATGCGATGTATTAGAAAGTTGGAATCCAGCATTCTCCTGAAGTCGAGTTCCTCCGTGTTTTTTCAGAACCACACTTACTCACAAAAGATAATTTACATGGTGTCTCCGCAAACCTATTTATTCTGATATTCTTACCATGCAAACCTTCAAATCTCATTTGAGAATGTTGAACTGGTCCAACCAAAGCCCCCCAAAATACCAACCAATGAAATAACACCACCAAGTTTTTTTCAACGCGATGACATCACGGCAAGCACCAGGAGTCAGGGATTGCATTATTCACAGGCAGGATGGCATGAAAACTACCATACAGAAAAGATACATGGCTATGACGGTGGCAGAAGCCTACCAGATATAAAAGCGTGAAAATCCTGACAAAGGGGTTGGAAAATTGAAGTTTGCGAGTGAAAGACCAAACCGTGTAATGAAACAAAGTGAAACACCAAGAGATGTGTGCTTATGCCGCTATCATGGAATGTCAATCTCCATCTCCAAGCACTTCATTAAGAAATTCCTGAGGTGTTCCCATTATACACCAGTACCTTCACAAGAAGTTGCGTATGTGACAACAAATCATACGAATGCATGAAAGGTGAATGCCTAGCATGTGGTGAGCTGCAGCTATTCAATGAGATGTTCACCAACCAAGTTCCCCAAGAAAAGATGTTGGCACCAATGGTTTGGAAGAGAGGGATATCCATGAAGGAAGGATGGTGAGAGTGGAGAAGGCTGGAACAATCGAAGATGTCATAGTGGAATTTAGCGATGATTTACCAAAGTTTCTCATCCACAGCTTTGTGAAACGTGAGCAGAGCAAGATATTTGAGGAGATAAAAGCTGATGCCAAAAACAATGAGTGTCGCTGTACTACAAGTTGACTTTGCTGAGAACTTTGCAGCAGTGTGGCAAGATGAGGTACAGAGTGCTCATTGACACCAAAAGCAGGTGACTGTTTTCACCGGAATGTCTTGGGGTTATGAAGATGACCAGGCATTTGCACTTGTCTCTGACATCCTTGACCATAATAAGATCACTGTGAACTGTTGCATGACAAAACTGCTGTTTGAGATGAAAAACATGTATCCAAAGCAGCATCAAGCGGAAGGCTCTCAACATGGTAAAAGTCAGGAGGGTTACCATCACAAATGCTCAATCATTTTCAGGTTGAACGGAAGCAAACATCAACATGTAGATGTTCAAGATTTTGTGGCTGTGCGTGTAAAAGGTGCCAGTAAAAAGGCATCAGACTAATATTATTTGTTGCAAAGGTAAGCAATTGTAGTGTAATGTTATAATTTACCTTGAAATTGTTAGATAAATTTCTTTTATAATCAGTACAATAATTTCTTTTGGATTTTGCAGATGGTCTCCAAGCCCGAGGGACAGTATGGTGTTTCATACATGATGAAGCAGAACAATCTTTACCCTTGGCCAGCAGGAGAAGAGCAGATCTTTGTTCACCCCAAAGAAGACATCATTGCAAAATTCGACACGCCCAAAATTGTCACGAAGGGAAGCCGGCTTCTCTTTCATGTGGATATTAAGAAGGCTGACTTGGCATTCCTTAATCCATAGTCAAAATTATTTTCACTTCACTTTCTGTTTTGTTAGTGAGGAAAGCTGATTCCACCAGATTTTAATTGCACTCGATTTTGAACCCCCAAAATTATTTACCCCCTTTCAAGTTCAATGTACATGTACAATGTATATGTAGGGCTGTGTATGGGGGTCTGAGGGAGTAGAAGAACCTCAAACTGAGGCTATGCTTTCCTTGCCATATTAACATCAGCACTTGGCATTAATTACTTGGATGTATAGACAAATGTATAGAAATTTGTTGATAGATGTTGTTCCCATTGTCATACATGTAACATCCGTAACAACTTAATTAGGCCATTAAGACAATTCAAAGTGTTTAATTCAAACTTGCTGTTTATGATTACAGAGAATGAAGTTGGACCTATTTGAGAATAGGTGGTAAAAAATAATAAAGTAAGTAACTTCACAGAGTTTCACCGATATGTTCAATATGAAGAAAAAAAACATGCCATAATGCGTAACGTCCGTAACCCCCGCATTTAACGCTTGTGGTTAATTAACCAATGAATCTAAAACAATACACATTTATCATGTTAAACACATACATGTTTTCTACAAGTATCAGAAGAAATGAACTGTTCTTGCAACTGCAAATAGATTTGTTTGTCAATTAAATGTTTGAAGTTGGCTATAAATGTAACGTCCGTAACGGTGTAATTTACCATACACATAATGTTTGTGCGCAAGCTCGATCATCGTCCAGACAGAAAACAAGTCTATGCTACTGTTTGTTTCCCAGGTTCCCGTATCCATACCCACACGATGTATTAGAGCATGCAGGGAGCCAGTTTGCAACGGGCCACCTTTGACCTTCTTGCGCCAGGCCTCGTGCATTCCAGCCATCTCGTGGTTAAAAATTATACCGACCAACAATCTGTACGTTCTCGTAAAATCACATTCTAACGGATTTGATCCTTGAATAGTTTTCTTCAGTAGGGTATTTGGGTATGAATGGAGCTCGCGCGGATCACACGCAGCGGCTTCGGTGCTCCCGTTTTTTTTCATTTTCTTCATTTTCCTCGGTTCCAGCTTTCGACTCTGTGTGTGTTTCTTTGCCATGTCTATCTGTGAACCCAGCTGTCATTCGCCTACCAGTCAGTTTTTCATTTTGACGAAGAAATCTTGTCTTTGAAGGATTTTTCCGGTTCATGAGGACTTCGGTATTGTAGCGAAATGTAATCTGTTCGTGGGGCTGGCCATACGTTTGTGTGACTGGTACCGCGCGTGTGTTTGTACACGTGCTTTGGGGCTTTTCGCCGTTGGCTGCAACCACGTCGTCAAGGAGCCAAGCCCGTGTGCCAGTGTCACCGCCCTAACCGAGCAGCTGCGATCCTCCCCCGAGCACTGCCCCTGAGTAAGCCGCATACAGTATTTTTTTGTAATTTGGGTTCATTAAAGCTAAATTACTGAGTATAGGTTTTGGGGAACAATAAACCTTGGAATGGAACTGGAGGTGTGCCTATATTGTTTTGCAATTTATTGAGCCTGTGGGAGGTGTAGCGTGTGGTAGGCGGAGGGATAACGTACACCTGGTGCCTGGCGGTAGACTGCCTCCGCAACGGATCTGCCCCCTGTGGTTCCCATCTCCGCTCATGGATTCGCCGAGGGAAAGCCGGGTGCGCCGTCCACGCGACCGCCACAGTATGTATGTGAACGGAATATATGCTATACAAGACGCCCTGTTAGCGATGAATGTGATAAGCAACCTCACTGGTACCCAGCAGATCGCCGCCGCTTCTCAAGGACAGCCACCTGGGATCAGCGAGAAATGGCCACACCCACACCCACACTCACACGAGTTTCCTTCCGAAACGGGCTTTACATCATGGGCGTTATTTGTCACACAGAAATCTTGCACTTGAGACCAGGATCAGACGATAAACTCTGCAAATTACCTGATAAGGTATGGAATATCCTAAAGACTTTAGACCTGTCGGGCCAAAAAAGGGCGGACCAAACGTGGAAAGCGTGGGGAACTGTAGGCCTCCGAGTACAAGCCCCACTTGGGCAATCGAAAAACTTTCGCCATATACTACTCGCATTTTGCCACGCCCTCAGCAATGCAGTGGTTACCGTCCGAGTTTTCACCGGAATTTGAATAATCTCGTTGCAATCCAAAATACCTGTATAAAGCCAACTACTCCGCAGGATTTAGGGCTCCCGTCATTTGCCATGTTGAATGCTAGATCGCTCGTTCAAAGGACAGATGAGATGTTAGCAATACTGAACACCAACAAAACAGACATTGCTGCTATCTCAGAGACATGCTTCCCTTCGTACGCCGATACTAGTTACTTCAGCATTTCAGGATACAACCTATTCAGCAGACCAAGGACAAGGAGCCATACAAGATTGTTAAATTAGGTCGGTCTACTTTCTACAGTGCTAGTATAAATAAACTCAACATTGGCAATCCTAGGCAGTGGCACCAACAGGTAAAGAAAATAGCGGGTTTTAAATGTAAGCAAAACTTCAACTTACCTGGAAATTCATCCTTGGAGATTGCTAACATGATTAACAATTAGTTCACCACGATAGCGGATGATATTCCCTGTTTAGATCTGGGTAACCTACCTGCTTACTTACCTTCTGAATTGCCGGTCCCGGTCGTAACTGTCAGAATTCCCCATGGTTTTTTGTAAAACTGTAAAAGTTACCTTCCTTTCACAGACTTTCCATATGAAAAACTTTGGCCCCATTACGGACAGAAAATAAGCCCCCGCTCTCACACACACACACACACACACCGCCCGTGTGTGCACGTGCGTACGTACATGTACATGTACACTGTACGCGCAATGCGGGTCACAGCAGCATTAGTTCATAGGATCAAACCATTTCAGTAAAGGGGTAAATAAAGGTGGAGGGGTAAAATGATACATGATTTAGCGATAGGCACAGAGAAATGTAATGTTCATGTATTTTCTGGTTTTTATTTACTCAACACAAAAGAACATCAACATGTTTGAGAGTAACAATATATCTTATAACAATATATGACTATAAAAAGTTTAAAGACTTACAACGTACAAGTATTGCCAAAAGTTAAGTAGTTAATGTTCGATAAAAATTGCATTGATGTATTGACCTGCAGTATGGCTTACAGATTGAGTATTGCTGTTAATTTTTTGGCATTAAGCTCAAGGATAATTAATAATTCAATTAAAATAAAATCATATCAATCAGCTGCTGGCATAAAGTTTCTTCTGGTCTTACAAAACTAAGTACATTAGAGGTAAAAAAAACCTGGCAAGTATGAATTGCTTTTGATGTGGCAGTAGTTTTCATGGGCATTAAAAACTGAACGAATAACTCACTTTACAATACTATCTACAGATACATCGAAACATATTCAATGGCAGTACACACTGCAGTTGATATTTTTTTGACCGCCAATAAAAATCGTATGAATTCCACTAGGGATTTTCTGGGCATGTTGTTCGATTATGGTGATTTTGTTTGTGGCAAGCACCACACCTCACAAGCCATTTTGGGGATCGCTTACATTTTGATTCTAGCAGTCTCAGCCGATTTTGCTTTTGCATTATCTGTTTCAAAGCATTTTTTCCGAAGTTGGAAGAGCGAAAATACCACTTCGTAACAAGGTCATTTAATTTTTCTAGACCTTGTTGACAGAACAAGGAAATGTTTCCATGTGCTCTCATTACTTCAGGAACATGGTACCCGAGCACATGCATGTAAGGCGTGATGTCTTTAGCCAAATAGACAGTTTGATAAAGTGTTAACCATTTCTTTGCCGAAGATTCAAACAGATCAATGTCAACTGGTTCCAGATTCTTATTCATCTGGGCTACCAACTCCTGAAACAAGTTCCAAAGGGCTTGAATACAAGACAGTTTGGGATGGTTCGGGATAATTACATTTAAATCTATATTGGAAAGTATTCTTCTATGCTCAGGGCCAGTGAAAGATCTTGACTGGATTTTGCCATCATTAATAACATACTTCCAATCTGTGATACCGAGTTTGATTATAAAACTTTGAAATCTCATGAGGTTGTCGCATTTGTCAAGATTGAGGTTTGAAGTGACCCGTATACAGTTATCTAGATGCTGTAAATAGTATGTGATTTGGTACACTAACTGATCCATAATTCGCAGAAACAGATGCAGGGTGTCAGGAATAACCCTAGAAATGGGAACAGATGAAAAAATTGGTTGAGCGTCACAATTGAACTTTGTTTTACTGTTTTTGGACATTTTAGCACACTCTGTTATTTGTTCTACAGTCCGAGCACCCTGAGAAGTGTCGGTCATTGACCATTTTTTGGTCACATCTGACCTTTCCTGTTTACTACACTTACACCAGAGACAAGAGAATGTTGATGCAAAGCCTCCAATGCCTGTGACCTAATTAAGAAACTTGAGGTCACCCCCTACAAACTTAATAACTTCAACCAATTTTCCATCAATTTCAACAAAATCTAAGGTATTAAACTCATTAAACAGGTCTTTGAGGGCTCTGCGTAAACAATCTCTTGTCTCTGGACACTGAACAATAGCTAGCAGGTAGTTTCCACGTTCTGACATACAATTGTTGTCATCAATCACTGTGTAGCTCATGTTTACCAAGTGTTTTTTTGTTGCAGCTCTGGTTCCGTCCCCACAAATTTTAATCTTCACTTTACCATTTTGAATGAAATGATTGTTAGATTTATTACTTAATAGGTGTATTAGATGAGTTTTCAACGATTTAAAGACCCCATGAAAATCCCCCTCCAATGTTTTGATTTCAAACATTTGATTGAGCTCATTTTTACGTTGGAAAATCCTACACGCTCTAGGAAGAGCACTATAACGTTGGGCTATTTCATGGTAAGCACTTTGTGTAACATTATACGAGTCCATGATGAATATCATCTCATCAATATCATCTTCACTCAATGGACTTGGACTGCTTACTATGTGATTCTTGTCATTCTGAACCACCTTCACTGTGTTCCCTTCTTCATCCAGGAATTCAACACTTAACCAGTCTTTCTTAAATCCTAGAAGATCTTTGTAGTCAGTGATTTCTTTGTCTTTCACTATACATATAGCTCTGTTTTCCTTTTGATCTTCCCCTTTCTCCTTTTTCACGTTTTTGATGGTTTGCATATCTTTCAAGTTTTCTTTCAAATTCTGCCTTCTCTTCCCGGCACTTGGCTAAGTCATTGCTAACAGTAGTCAAGCTGTCTTCAATTTTTCTCCTCTTAGTCTTTTCATTTTCCAAATCATGTTCTAATTTCCGCTTAGTTGGGCTGCCAGTTTTGTGGGGTACTTTCACAGTGTACACAGTTTTCTCGAATTTTTGGATCAACTTTGACCGCCCATTTGAGCCTTTCTGACTCTTCCACAATTTCCATAGTCTGCCAAGCTTACTTTTCAATGAAGTCAAGGAGCTTAAGTCAACTGTTTCAGGGGAGATGTTATGGCGAGCTATTATACGTTGAAACACTGTTTGAACATTTTTAGACGATAGTTGTCCACCTACATCTTTGACCAAATTGAAGAGGAAAATTTCAGTAACATCAATTTCAGCAATTTTTGGGTAAGTACTCTTGCCTTCAGGAAAGGAACAAATTGGCCGAAAAATGCAGATGAATGCCAAAGCAACAATAGTGAAAGTGCCGACGGCATCCATCATTTTAAAAGGCAAGACAATGAACCAGGGTAAACAAACCACCAATACAATTTGAAAATATTAACAAGAGAACGTGAAAACTACCTGTAGCTAGTGTTCATGTGAAACCTAAATAAAGATGAACCTGCATGTTAACTTTATGTTTATGATGAAGAAGTTGTTCGTGGAATGCAAAATTACGAGCACAATGCAAGTTATTCTACAAAGATAAAAAATACAATGAGGTATAAAAGATTATTATGAGACAAGTGTTAAAAGAAAATGTTAAACTTATGCAGTAGAAAATTTATCAAAATCATATCGGTTACCAATGCCACGGCAGAATCGCAGTTGTAACTGAAACCCTCTGTGGATCAGTTGCAGGCTACCTTCTGATGAATACTGCTCAAGGGGCTTCCTCTCCTTCAAGCAAATAGATAAAGTTCCTGGCTCTATGAAGGAAAAGTCACCTTGCGAGTTAAAAATTCGACAGCTCCAATCGTCACCAAGTAAACAGTTCAAAACTGTAGGTGACGTGATGAAGATACGTGACCGTTTCCCTTTTTTTCCAAATGAGGCGAATTCAGCAAACAGTTTCCGTGGAATTGGGAGCTCAATATTGACAACGCTGTCAGTTTTACGCTGTCCGTGGAGAGACTCCTTAACGGATGTCTTCAGCTGCTGAAGAAAGAGGTCTCTCAGTTCCGGAGTGTATTCAGTGAAGCAATCTGGCACATCTACAATATCACCAGCTTCACGCCATTCATCATAGAATGTGGAATTCCACTGTTTGTCCGTGTAATGCACTTTTACAAAGAGTTTATCATTCACAAACTTGGAGTCAGTGACGATCAGCTGATATAGTGCGGATGTAGACCACGTCTTACGTCTAAGTTTTTCCTCCCGAAGAGCGGGGCCGCTGTTAAGTTCTCTGTAGTTAACTTGCTTCCTTCGTCTTGTACTCCTCCTAACAGCAAAACCACGATCCATCAGGTAGCCTGCAGTGAACATAAAAACATACAAATCACCATGAGTATCGCAATCATATTAAACAAAACCCAAAACAAACAGAAAAAGCTTACTGGATGAACATGGCCTGTAGGAAAAACAAATTATTTTAACCAGTATCACACAAATTTTAATCCAGTTTGTATGTGATGATGACATGTTGAAGTCCCGAGTGAACTGCAAGTGTATGGAAATAAAAATCTAAACTTATGGGTCAGTCTTCATAATAATGACAGGACCAAAATGGTCTTGAATTGAGCATGTTGAGTGCAAGAAGTAGCATAAAAAAATATTTCTGAAAGTTCTGTAAACATAATTAAAGCAGTGTACTGTCAATGTCATGCTTGAAGTAGACCAAAAAGTTTACATTACTGTACATACATCAAGGTTTTAGCACATCAACCGTCACTGTCACTTTTGTCAGACATTATTTTCACACGCAATATAAAAACATAACATGCATGACAAGAAAAGTGCATGACATGCAAAATCAAGTGTTGCTTCTACTCAGTTATAGTTTGCGTACAACTAATTGATCTTCATATAAGTTGTCAACCAAACTCATGAAAACGGAACAATGAAGAAACAAGTAAAAACAAACTCTTCTTACCTCGTCTCATGTGCAAATTGTCGAGTTATTCGGTTTTTATCTAGGTGAAACATCCATCTCCAGATCTATTCGTCAGAATCAGGTCCAGCAGTCGATATGCAACACATATGCCGTCACACAGTACAGTTCACCCCTCTTAAAAAATGAGTTAACCCAACGCGACGACTTCAATTTTTACACGTAAATGCTGGATTTCAGACGGATTTAATGCATAACAGTGATCAAAACAGGATTTTGAATATAAAATCCCTTCATTTATGAACACAAATCTCAGATTCGAACAGTATAATTGGTCGAATATGGTCGACTAAGACACAGAAAAGCAAGCTTCCTTCCGCGTGGACGGATGTGAGCCCGGTACTGACTAGTTCCCGTTTCTACAACTCAGTACAAGTGCGTTCGTTGCCTGCGTACAGAAAATCAATGGAGCCAGACTATACTACTACTGAATATTAATTACGGGGTCACGTCTTCAGATGAAAGGTGCTCAACAATTGGATCGAAAAAAGCCCTTTATTCCTCTAGACCAATCACAATGATTCTTATATCCCTGGAAAGAGATTTGTTTACTGTTTATTTACACATGCGATCCAGTTGTGTAAGATGAATGGAACAGCGTTGCCGTTCAATTTAGTGGGCAAACCCCGGGAAAACTGTGTTGACCTCCATTGGAAATTACACTTTTGTGAATTTTTAGCAGTTTTTAAATGAAAAAGGCCCTAATTTCCCGCGGTGTATACAATAAAAAGATATATAGAACCGAAAAGGGATGTTGTCTACTTTTAAATGCTGAGCGATCTGGTTAGATACAGAGCAACGGTTTTCGTTGGCCGAGGGAAGTTTAGGGGGAGGGCCGTTTTTGGCCATGAGTTCCCCGTGTTAAACCACGCGTGGTGGACTGTAGTGAGCTAATGTCCGGAAGTTTTCCATATGATCAAGGGTCATGGCTTTCTTTACTACTGGACTTTGGTTGTAAACAGCACTCCACCTCCTTTTGTTTAGGTTTTAAGCCAATTGTGTCCATGGGGATTGCACCCCTCCTGGGCTATTCTAAATGAAGTGGGGTGGGGGTACTGATTGAAATTTGCATGATAACAGACGAGGTTTTTACAAAGTAAGGTGCCCTTAGGGTAGAGGAAGACAACACACACTGTCCCTCAAGGAAGGCAGAAGTCTTGAGCTTGCTGTCCATTGCGAGCTGATCGCCCGAGCTGCGCCCTATCTTGCCGCGCACACTTAATGCCGCTGCCAGAAAGCAAAGAATTCACAGCTTGCTTACTGAGGCAAATTGGTGAGGCCAGACTGACAGGAGTGGCTAGATCAGCAATCAAGATCGGAGATAAACGAGAAAACCGTGAGTTTAATTTTGTTAATTGTGTCCAGCTGAATAATTGTTGAAAAGTATTTGAAGTAAGGTTTTAAAATCGGATTTAGATTTCAGACTCTATTGTGACATCATAAAGTGCATCATAAAGTTATGCAGGCATTAGTTGCATGTTTTTGGCCAACCTCTTAAAATTCAGATGGCCCTTACTGACTGTATGCCTGATGTGACGTGTGACGAGGACTAGTGAGCACCCCTGGAGCCCATATAATGCAACCTGAGGGTAGCTGCACATAGACGGCCCGTCATAGAGGAGCCACCGTGGGCGAGTCTTGATTTTCCGGCAGACTCGAGATTGACCAGTAGACGTCACCAAGACAGAGATACATGAGACTGGAATGAGTATAATTTGTGATTGGTCAATGCACCTCATAATGAGATGGATGAATTGTAATTGTAATTGAAAAGTAATGGTGTAATGCCATTGATGAATTGATTGATACTTTGACCGACTGATGGATAAATTGATTACGAAACATCGTTGGAAAATTGATCGATACAGTGAGATTGAGCATAACTTATGATTGATTAGCGCACCTTATAATAGGATGGATGGATTGTAATTGTAATTGAAAATTGATTGCGTAGTAACATTGATTGACTGATATTTGGACCGACTGGCAGTCGAATGATGAGCCGACTGATTGGCACATTGATACTTAAATAATGAAATGGATTTATAGACTGTTCAGGTAACCTCAGCGGTAAATTAATTGATACTCTAGAATTGAATACTGATTGGCACATTGATACTTTAATAATGAAATGGATTTATAGTGTAGCGAAACAGTAGGCTTGAGATGAGGCTAGGGATAATAGTGCGCATGCGTGTGAGCTCTGGGAGCACGCAGCGTGTGTGTGGGCTCCCGCGTATCGGGAGTCCGTTGTATGCAAGCAGTGGAGCTGGACGTGCTGCACCAGACCTGCGCGGTAAGTGCAAGTTGCTTGTGAGGTAGACTAGGCGGGTTAGCGGGATTGTACGTGAGGTGTGAATGTTGACAGGGCCGTCGCTATCAACTTGACTGAGGCGGATTGCTTATCGTTGGTTGCACTCGTTAGTGCGGTGACGGTGGTTTGGGCGATCCTTTGTCGTTGTGTTGCGTGCCCGTCTGTGAAGTTCACTGATCGTAGCGTTGAGGGTCCCGTGAGGATAACTGTCGTCCTCGTAGTCAGTCTACCTGGACTCGTTGTCCACAGGTAGCGCTCAGTTGTGTGTGAGGTTTATTGCCACAGCGGTGGGAGTGTGGGATACCGTGGATGTACACGGCTGATACATGGACGTCGTGTAGAGGGTTACCGCACCGGGTTGCTTGGTGAGGTTGATCGGGGTATTGTAACTATAATGTAAATAGTGTAGGTGCTCATTGGTAATCCTCATGTGATCATTCCAATACCAGTGATTTGCAATAAATGATGTGATTGATTGTCCTGGAAATCCTGTGTCCTCGTGAGGGTTATTCAGGTTTCCTTGGTTGCCTGTATGGTACAACTCCTTACCAACTCCAAGTGGTGGTATACTTCCACCAAACGAACCGTCCCTGGGCTTTGTCCGCCGTTCGTTGATATCCCCCCTTGTGGTTGGGTAGCCGCTCACCCTTCCATATAGGAAGTAAATATATTTGTGGGATATTGGGCGCTGGTGGGTAACCAGGGGTTTCCGATCCCTTAGTCTTGTAATTGTCCACCCGGGCCCAC
Organism: Luidia sarsii; assembly: GCA_949987565.1. NCBI lineage: Eukaryota > Metazoa > Echinodermata > Asteroidea > Paxillosida > Luidiidae > Luidia > Luidia sarsii. The sequence goes on from OX465102.1 coordinate 5,304,303, forward strand.
GTCACAATAGACTGTTTAGGTAACCTCAGCGGTAAATTAATTGATACTCTAGAATTAAATAATTGATCGAGACTATATTTTTTTTTATATGTTATAATTTAATGATTGGATTGATTTTAACCGGAAGAATCTAAATTGTGTATATATCTGAATAAGACCTGGATTAAATCGTACTACTTTCTAACAATACCATAATCTTGATTTGGACGTTTTGATCATTTAGTAGTCTGCAGAAGGGTCGTTCCTCTCTTTTCTAGTCACAGACCAAACCTTCCTGAGGTAGCTGTGACAGTAACGCCCCAGCAGGTTCTCAATAAGTTGAGAAAGGTTAAACTAGGTAAATATGGGGGGACCTGATTGCCTCTCATCAAAGAATTTGCCCATGAGTTGTGCTTTCCGTTAGCCAATATCTTTAATTGCTCTCTTTAATTGCTCTCTAAAAATGGGAAAAAAACATTCGTAGTGCCTGTTCCAAAGACCCACCCTCCATGTTTGGATAGTCTCCGACCTATCTCGCTCACATGTTTATTTGCTAAGATTTTCGAAGATTTTGTGGTTGAATGGATTCTTTATGATATAAAACTTGCCATCGACAACCGTCAATTTGGTTCACTGAAAGGTTCATCTAAGACCCATTGTTTAGTCAGACTTTTAGACGATATTCACATTGCTCTTGATAAACCCGCAAACTCAGCTGTGGTTATTGCCACTGATTTCAGTAAAGCTTTCGACAGGGTCGATCACAATATTGTCATAAACTTCCTTAATCCCCTGGATAGCAAGTTTCTTGTCAAACCGGTTACAGGTTGTTAGATACAATGGTGTTTTGTCAACATGGGAGACTTTGCAGGCTGGAGTTCCCCAAGGAACAAAAATTTGGCCCATTTCGCTTTTGGTCATGATTAATGATTTTGCTTAGAAAACACTAAGATAACTGTAAAGATCATTGAGACAATTTTTTTAAATTATTATCCATAAATGGAACTCTTCCCACGTTTTTTTTAAAATATTACCAACAGATATTAAACCAGTAAGGGAGAGCAAAACAAATGGTTTGGCAAAAAATTGCTAATTTTTATTTTATTTAATTTAGGAGGGGGGCGTTTCAAAAAATGTTCATACGATGGGCGTTGTTTTGTGATTCATAAGGTGGTGGGTGCTGCAGAGGTTGAAATAATGGTTTCTAGTATTGTAAAACCACTTATTGTGATACATGTACATATTTTCATACTGCTGCTTATACTGCTGCTTATACTAGGGTTCAAACATCTTGCCTCATACCACGGATGGTCGGTAAAACACTCGAAACTGCTTGCGTCAACACCAGTGTGCAGAATTTTCCACTGTATGGCATCCACCTCCTTGCAGCATTTACAGTTGTGTACATATTCCATGATAACACAACGGCCACAGGAACACCTTTTGGGAAGAAAAATACACCCATAAATACTAGCTCAGTTACATGTTTATGACACGTACGCCCTACAGTGTATATCAGTGAAATAAAACAAAATATCCAGCTGATGTACGTTTATACGTGTATATATATCATGCATAGGTACACATGTGCATTAAACCATCATAAAATAGTTGAGGCAATGCAGATTTACACATGTACTATTGCAATATTTCTCGTCAGTAGAAGAACTCTAAATACTCCGACCTTGTACATGTTTTCGGTCATGGACGAACCGCAATGCGATGCTCACCCAGCAGTTTATGAGAGGTGTACGAGACGAAAAGATCACCAATAGACTGGCCCCAATGAGACCACGTGAAATGTCTTTTCGTGACCTACAAGCTGAACTTAGGCAATTAGAGAGAGAGACAATCGAATGTCTGCAGCCCTGACGCGTGCTCACAGAATTCAAACTCAGCCTCAGCAATCAAAATTCTGCACACCTCCAAAGCAACAGGTTCCAACCCAACCAATATCTACTCAGACTACTCAGAATGCATCGTCGACATCTAACGATGACATCCTTCAAGATCTCCTCCAGACCGTCAGGCAACTTAGTATTAAAGTCGACAGACTCAGTTCCCAAGCAGAACAACGTCAACGAGGGCATCAACCCCAGCAGGACAACTCTTCAAACCACAACACTTCTGCCCCTACTCCGCAGATAATTATCTGTCATCGGTGCAGACAAGGACACATCGCCCGAGGTTGCCGCAACCCACCGGTAAACTACCAAGGCCCGCGGCAATGGGGCGTGCCGTCGGAGGCCAAAGCAGATTCAGCCCAGTAAGGAGGACGTACCAACAACTATTGTCTAACAGTTGCCACCCGATGCTAGATCATCAAGAGCTGATTGGCCCTAACAACGAGACAGTTATCAGCATCTGCGGCAGCAACCAAACCGCCTTGATAGACTCTGGGTCACAAGTAACAACCATCACAGAAGACCTATGGAGAGAGCACCCCGACTTACGACACAAACATCTGACTTCGGTAGACGTCTCCATCGAAGGTGCCAGTGGCCAGAACGTCCCTTATCTTGGTGTGGTTCCAGTCAGCATGACGATAATGGGTATCACTTACGATGATGTCCCTGCGTTTGTCGTACCTACTGACAACTATCGGAGACGGGTTCCTGTTCTTGTCGGCACGAATGTGATACGAGCATCCCAGAGAGACCAACAGTCATTTCATGGCAACGTCTACATGGCCAAGATTAGAAGAGAGGATCCAGCATGGTACAACGCATATGTCAACACAGCCAGAGTGCCTGGGGATGAGCATGGTGCAATTGGTTATGCAAGGTATATCAGCAGAGTTCCACGTATCATACCTGCAGGAGAGACAGTAACCATCGCATGCCAAGCACCACGCCAGGCAGAAGGCATACCTTACACAACTGTTGTTGAGAATCTATATCAAGGGTCCTGTCTTAGAGTAGGCAGTCTAATTGCAGATGTTGGCACCAACTGCAGAGTACCGGTACGAGTGTGTAACATTTCTGCGAAACCCGTGACCATCACACGTCACTGCAACCCCCCATGAGTGAACCGGAAGACCATATACCCAGCTCACACTGCAACGGACATCTCGATCGAGGCAACGTAGCATCAGCCCGTACCAACAGCACAACTGTAATAGAGGAAATGACTAGCGTCATCCCTTCTCTAGACCTGACCAATGCCAGACTAGACAGCGACACTCAGTGAGCGCAACTAAGCCGTCTTCTTCGTGATTACTCAGATGTATTCTCTCCTACTTCACTTGATTTTGGCCGTACTGAAACCATCAAACACAGCATCCCCTTGATAGACAACCAGCCATTTCGACTTCCTCACCGTAGAATTCCTCCAAGTCAGTACCAGGCGGTAAAGGACCACCTGAAGGACATGGAAAAAGCTGGAGCTATTCGGAAGAGCTGCAGCCCGTATGCCTCTCCCATAGTCGTCGCACACAAGAAGGATGGCTCGTTGAGGATCTGCATCGATTATAGGCTTCTCAACAGTAAAACGCTGCGAGACGCATATCCTCTTCCACGTATCGAAGATGCCCTCAATGCTCTCAGTAATGCTTCCCTATTCACCACACTTGATCTGACATCTGGTTATTGGCAGGTAGAGATGGAAGAAGCCGACAAGCCAAAGACAGCATTTACTACACCTATGGGGCTCTTCGAGTGTAATAGGATGCCTTTTGGCTTACAGAATGCGCCAGCCACCTTCCAGCGATTAATGATGACCTGCCTGGGTGACTTGAATTATGCCACTTGTCTTCTGTACCTTGATGACATTGTCGTTTTCTCTTCAGACTTAGATGAACACATCAAACGATTAGGTAATGTTCTGTCTTGTCTACGAGACCACGGCTTGAAACTGAAGCCTTCCAAGTGCAACCTTCTACCTGGGTCATATAGTTTCTAGCAAGGGAATAGCTACTGATCCCGAGAAAACGGTCCATGTCAAAGATTGGCCTACCCCGACGAATCGCAAGGAACTCCAACGATTCTTAGGATTTACCTGATACTATCGTCGTTTTGTTAAAGGTTATTCGCATATTGTGTCTCCCCTCTACAAACTGACGTCTGGTGATCCTAGAAGGAAGAAGCGAGGAATGAAAAGCAGGTCCCCTCCACCCCCACCCTTCATATGGACCGAAGAATGTCAGACGGCAGTAGATACCTTGAAACAGCATCTGTGTTCCCCACCTATTCTCGCATATGCTAATTTTGGACAACCATTCATTCTGCAAACTGATGCTTCAGGTACAGGATTGGGAGCAGTTCTAAGTCAGCTACAGGATGGGACAGAAAGGGTTATTTCGTATGCCAGCAGAGGCCTGAATCCCGCCGAGTCTAGATACCCTGCTCATAAGCTAGAGTTCCTAGCCATGAAATGGGCCATCACGGACAAGTTCAGAGACTACCTACTTGGCGACAAGTTCACGGTCCTCACTGACAACAACCCCCTACTGTACGTCACTACAACCGCCAAACTCGACGCAACAGGTCAGAGATGGGTTGCGGCATTATCGCAGTTTTACTTCACTGTGAAGTACAAACCCGGAAAAAATAATGCTGCTGCCGATGCACTCTCGCGGATGCCTCATGGTGACTCTTCAATAGCATCATATCCCATGCCGGATGAGACAACGACTATCCCTTCCCAAATAGTACAGGCAATATGTAGCGGCCAACCTCCCGTAGCAGTTCCATTTTTGCAGTCCGAAGCAAGTCGATGCGAGTCAATCAACGTGAAGACAGACGTCCCTACCCATACCCTCCCACGCATTTCCACAAAAGATCTTCAAATATCCCAGCGTAGTGATCCCGATATATCCACAGTCATCCATCTCCTAGAGAGAGGTAGAAAACCAACTGCAGCAGAGAAAGCTGAAAAGTCAACGGCATGTCGACAGTATCTCCGTCAGTGGGAAAAACTTCAACTCAAAGATGGCATACTCTACCGCATGAGAGTTGCACCAGAAGGAATGTCCCGACAGTTGGTCCTTCCCAGTCAACTCAGAAACACTGCATTGTCGTCGCTGCATGATGATCTTGGTCACCTTGGTGTTGATAGAACACTGGAAATGGTGAGACAGGCCTAGGATGGCACAAGATGTAAAATCCTGGTGTGAACAGTGTCAACGGTGTTGTCTCCGGAAAACTCCATCCACAAAAACACGAGTTCCACTTACCTCTATACAAACCAGTGAACCCATGGAACTTGTCTGCATAGATTTCTTGAAGCTTGAACGAAGTAAAGGTGGTTTTGAGAATATTCTAGTAGTTACTGACCATTTCACTAAATACGCCTTGGCTATCCCAACGCGAGATCAGAAGGCAGACACAGTAGCCAGAGTCCTTTGGGAAAAGTTTCTTCAACACTATGGCTTCCCAGTACGTCTTCACGCTGATCAAGGCAGAAACTTCGAAAGCCAGCTGATCCGAAAGTTGTGTAAAGTCTCCGGAATTAAAAAGAGTAGGACAACTCCTTACCACCCTCAGGGAAACGGGCTCACTGAACGGTTTAACCACACCCTCCTGAACATGTTAGGTACTCTTCCTAAGGAGCAGAAGAAAGATTGGAAAGAGTATGTTGGTATTATGGCTCACGCCTACAACTCCACACGACATGACTCCACAGGTTTTGCCCCATTCTACCTGATGTTCGGCAGGCATCCAAATCTTCCGATAGATGTGATGTTTGACCTGAAGAAAGAAAGCCCAGACCCACCATCATACGATGAGTACGTCGAACAGTTCAGAGACCGACTGCAAACTGCTTATAAGAAAGCCAGCGACCTCTGCAGAAAAACCAGTAATAAACAGAAGCGTCTGTACGACAGAGGTACGCGACCAGCTCCCTTACACCCCGGTGATAGAGTGTTGGTGCAGAATAAGAACGTCGGCGTGGTGGGAACATGCAAACTAGCTGACCGATGGGAAGCTGCTCCTTACGTAGTCATCTCAAAACACCCTAATGTTTCTGTATATACTGTACGTTCACTCGATGACAGAGGAAGAGAACGTATTCTACATCGTAACTTCCTGACCCCGTGCATGTTTCTACCCTTCGAGTCTCAATTGAACACCGCTGATGGCCCACAGGAAGATGAGATCTTGACTACTACAGTAGCTGAAGGGAGCAAGAAAGCAAAACGTGATGAAACTACTAATGCCAAAGAGCATGCAGACATTCTTAATAGCAGCTCAAGCGATGAGTCTGAAGCAGGAATTATCTACATTCCCCTTCAAACTGACATACCTCATCAAAATATAACTGAGAGGTGCCCTGACTCTCCAAATGCTGAAACCGAAGTCACCATGCAACCGTCCACTCCTGTTGAAGATTCAGAGACAAATCCGACTGCAGCTACACCAAATTCAATAGGTCCTCCGTCGTCAGAAGTACAAGACGTTACGGAAGTTATTGACCAACCCCCATCAAGACCGAAGAGGCTCAGGAAACCAGTTGACCGGCCTACTTACAAAGTGCTTGGGCAAACCAAGCAGCACCAGGCAACACTATCGTCCAAAGAATATAATAGAAAATTACAAATCGGAAAGCTTAAGTTGGAGAAATGGAGGAGTCCTGAGATGGCAGATGTAAGACGAAGAGCTAGTCTAAGACTATTGTTGCAAGATCTAAACTCTTGACAATGCATGTTTTTCGTCTGCATATGTATCATCGCCTCCAGTTTGTATTAATGATATCTTGTAATGAAACTGTTGAATGTCAATACCGGTAATATTTTTAATATTTGTACTTAGAATTTGTTAAAAATCTCGAGGATTAAGTGATTAATGCATTCCACAGAATGAAAATTGTTGTCGGCTACAATTTGATGGTCTTGATTAATCATTCTGCTGATTTATTAAATGATGTTGCTTATTGTTTATTTATCCAATTCAGCAACAACGTAGTAGCAAATTAAGAATGAGTTCATGTCAAACATCTTTAATTTACTTACCTGCTTTAAAGTTTGATTGTGTGTTAAAGTGTCCAATGTACATCTAAAGAAAGTTGTGGGTAATTATTCAGAAGGAAATATTTTTTTGTTAAACCTGTATGTTATAATTTGTAACGTCACGAATGACTTCTTAAAGAAGGGGAGAGTGTGACGGTTGTAAAAATCCACCCCCTACATTTATTTTCTTCTAGCTGTATAGCACGGCTTGTTATTCAACACCTTCATCAATATGCATAAGGCGATTTAAATGTGTATGACCGCTATTTCTTATTATGCAAATCATATGGAGAACCCCTTGCATTGTTATTTTCGCGCGTTGACTTAAATGCTCAGAAGACGAAGCTTAACCCGGACGTGTTTTCTCTTCGTCCTACAGGTATGCATTTAAACCTTATTTTGCTTGTATTAATCTATATGTATATCGATATACTTAATCATTGGTTGTATATATAATGGTTTATGAGACCGAGAGAGGTTCTAACTGATATTTCGTCAATTTAATGTCGGCAAACATCGTCCCGATATTGGTCGTGACTTAATCGAGGCCGAACTATCTACTATTGCAATATTTCTCATTGCTAATACTCCTTGTTGTTGAACACAACTTATATGAATATTGAGCTTACCTCCTGTATAATTCTGTGCTCGTCAGTAGAAGTTAGAAGAACTCTAAATACTCCGACCTTCTACATGTTTTCGGTCATGTTAAGTTTAGGCAATGGCAAGTGTCACCAAGAACCACGAAAGCGAGCTGTTGCTGTTATTATTTTGCTTCACAAACAACTGAAGTATGTGTAATTTAGACTGCATTTAAAGATTATCTGAAATTCTAAGTTGTTTTTATTTAACTGTTGACTAAAATGCTCAGAAGACGAAGCTTAACCCGGACGTGTTTTCTCTTCGTCCTACAGAATTAAACTGTGATCGAACTCCAGAACTCTGCCTTCCTCTAATTATTTAAAACCCGTTACACTGGCAATCAACTCAAGACAACTGTGCACAATTTCAGCAAGGGTTCTATGCATTTGTCAAGTTTGGAAAAAATCAAAGTTTGTTCAATGGCAAAAGTGCCCTCCGAAAAAACCCTGTGCTTTGTCTATGGGACTTGTACGAACAGAAAAAGAAGAAGAAACTAGAGATTTTTGTCTGTTGGCTAACAGAACATAACGCTTTTCCGCATCTGGCTCTCTTAAAAAAGAAAAAAAGAAGAAAAAAATTGACATCAGCGGGATTCGAACTCGTAACCTCAATTTCTGCCCCAAAACGCACGTGCATATTTCGTGCACAAAGTTTAGGGGACTTCATTATAACATTAAAAAAATCATAATAATTCTGAACAATGATTAATTGCTTCGAAACTCAGGATTTAGAATGTCTCGCCCAATAGCTAAATGCCCACCGTTGGCCAAATATGCTCAACTGAATGTTTAAACCTCCATTCCTAACCCAAAACGCACGTGCATATTTTGTGCACAAAGTTTATGGGACTTCATTATATTTTTCAAAAAATCATAACAATTATGAACAATGGTCAATTGCTTCCAAACTCAGGATTTAGAATGTCTAGCCCAATTTCGATGGGATTTTTCCGACAAGAAAAAGAAGAAGAAGAAGAAAAAAAAAATCAGAACAACAACAATAAAAAAATCATAATAATTCTGAACAATGATTAATTGCTTCGAAACTCAGGATTTAGAATGTCTCGCCCAATAGCTAAATGCCCACCGTTGGCCAAATATGCTCAACTGAATGTTTAAACCTCCATTCCTAACCCAATTTCGATGGGATTTTTCCGACAAGAAAAAGAAGAAGAAGAAGAAGAAAAAAAAAATCAGAACAACAACAATAGCTTTTCCGCTTCGCGCGAAAAAGCTAAAAAAAATCTTAACAAGAACAATAGCTTTTTCGCTTCGCGCGAAAAAGCTAACTAGAGATTTATGTCTGTTGGCAAACAGAACATAACGCTTTTCCGCATCTGGTTCTCTTAAAAAAAAATTATGAATTTTTTTTTTACATCAACGGGATTCGAACCCGTAACCTCAATTCCTAACCCAAAACGCACGTGCACATTTTGTGCACAAAGTGTATGGGACTACATTATAATCTAAAAAAAATCATAACAATTCTGAACAATGGTTAATTCATTCTTAACTCGGGATTTAGAATGTCTTGCCCAATAGCTAACTGCCCAACAAATTTCGAGAAGACGTCACGATTACATCCCCAATAGATATAATCGAAAAAATGAAAAAAATCTTGCTCCGTTGGCCAAATAATTATGCTCAATTGAATGTTAAAATCGCAAAAATTCATGACTTTATTTATATTCATGAGATGACGTCACGATCAAATGAGGGCAATTTTTGGATACACCTTTTCCCAAGTAAGATATAGTGCAAAGTTGAAACCAAACGAACTTCAACTTTTGCTAATAATGCAGTTTGAAATTTGCCCCTTTAAAGCACTGTCACGTGACCCGTGATGACGTCATGAAGTTTTCAAGACAAGTGTGCATAACTTCAGCAAGGGTTCTATGTATTTGCCAAGTTTGAAAACAATCCAAGTATGTTCAATGGCAAAAGTGCCCTCCACAAAATCCCTGGGCTTTGTCTATGGGATTTTTCCGATAAGAAAAAGAAGAAGACAAAACTAGACATTTATGTCTGTTTGCTAACAGAACATAACGCTTTTCCGCATGTGGTTTAAAAAAACAAAAACAAAAAAACAACGCACGTGCATATTTTGTGCACAAAGTGTATCGGACCTCATTATAATATTGTAAAAATCATAATAATTCTGAACAATGGTCGATTGGTTCCAAACTCAGGATTTTGAATGTCTAGCCCAATAGCTAACTGCCTACCAAATTTTGAGACGTCACAATTGCGTCATGGCATTTTGGCCCCGAAGGGTTTCTAAAGTACATCCCCAATAGATATAATCGAAAAAATCCAAAAAATCTTGCTCTATTTGCCAAATATGCTCAATTTAATGTGAAAATCGCAAAAGTTCATGACCTCATTAATATTCATGAGATGACGTCACGATCAAATGAGGGCAATTTTTGGATACACCTGTTCCCAACTTAGATATAGTGCAAAATTGAAACCAAACAGAATTGCTTTTTTGCTATTATTGGAGTTTGAAAATTGCACCTTTAAAGCACTGTCACGTGACACATGATGACGTCATGACAATTTTAAGACAACTGTGCAATACCTTCGCGGCGGAAAAGCTAGAAAAAACCATAACAACAACAATACCTTTTCCGCTTCGCTGAAGCGTGCGGAAAAGCTAAAAAAAATCTTAACAACAACAATAGCTTTTTCGCTTCGCGCGAAAAAGCAAAAAATATTAACAAAAGCAATAGCTTTTCTGCGCTTCGCGGCGGAAAAGCTAAAAATCAGAACAACAATAGCTTTTCCGCTTCGCGGCGAAAAAGCTAATTAACAATAAGAGTGGCTATAGGGGAAATTATGCTGGAGTACTTACTTGCAAGAATTTATTTCATGTCAATGTTTGCAACCTGCTATGGCCCAACGTTGGCACAATATCGGATCCCGACGAGATGCCAAGATGATGGTTGCCTACATTCATCCAACGTTGGCCCAATGTCGGTCGCCAACATCATGCCAATGTTGGCAACCTGCTGTAGCCCAACGTTGGCACAATATCGCATCCCGACGAGATGCCAACATGATGGTTGCCGACATTCATCCAATGTTGGCCCAATGTCGGTTGCCAACATCATGCCAATGTTGGCAACCTGCTATAGCCCAACGTTGGTACAATATCGGATCCCGACGAGATGCCAACATGATGGTTGCCGATATTCATCCAACGTTGGCCCAATGTCGGTTGCCAACAATATGCCAATGTTGGCTGATTGATCATTAGCCAACATTGGGCCAACATCACTTGTCATCGTCATGCCAACGAAATTCATGCCGACCATATGCGAACGTTGGCTCAACATCAATGGCCAACCAAACGCACACGCCGACGAATCCCACGAATTGCCAACGTTGGCCCAATGTCAGCATGTTATCTGGGTGGTCACTCTGCACTGGGCAGTCATCATGCCATGTCGAGTGCAGTGGCACATACATGAGGGCCATTTCCAAATATGGCCACTCTGCACTGGACAGTCATCATGCCATGAGTGAAGTGGCACATACACCCAGCAGGGCCATGTCAAACTATGGCCACTCTGCACTGGACAGTCATCTTGCCATGAGTGGAGTGGCATATACACCCAGCAGGGCCATGTCAAACAATGGCAACTCTGCACTGGACAGTCATCATGCCATGAGTGGAGTGGCACATACACAAACTATGGCCACTTTGCACTGGACAGTCATCTTGCAGTCGATGTTACATAAGACAAACACGCTGTAACCTTAAAGTGATATGGCTATTTCCACTCATACTCTTTAAAACCACCATGCTTTATGTACATCTTTCAATGAGTTTACTCTTCAAAATGATGCTTTTAATAATCAAAAGTATGGTACCTGAGTGGAGTGGCACATACACCCACCAGGTCCATGTCAAACTATGGCCACTCTGCACTGGACAGTCATCTTGCCGCCTTTGTTACATAAGAAAAACACGCTGCAACCTTAAAGTGAAATGGCTATTTCCACTCATATTCTTTAAAACCACCGTGCTTTATGTACATCTTTCAATGAGTTTACTCTTCAAAATGATGCTTTTAATCATCAAAAGTATAGTACCTGAAATATAATTCTTAAGTTAATTAACCATGTCTTTGATTTTTGTCTCTGCTCTTAAGTATTCTTTTAAAAAACACTAATTAGTTGACAGCCAGTCAGACTGTGATTTTTTTATGGGATCGTCCTGTTCTTGTGAAATATTTTTTTATGGCAATATTTTGTTTAAATAATGATGTTGTCATTTGTTTTCTAGGCTGTATTAGTGGATTTAAAGTGCACTTACACTCGGACACGAGAAATGGCACAATCACACATTATGTTATGTCTCTTTGCCGCAGCCAAATGCAGCATTTAATATTCGACCAGACAGAAAGGGGTGGTGCCGGATACCAAGGTAGCGGACCTTTTTGAATATGGCAAACCGGCACATCTTCTCCAATGAATTTGTGGGCTACAGGCCCAATCTTTTCAACACAACACGGGCCCACAAGGCCAACAGTATTCGGCCCACACGGCCCACAAAAATCACAGGCCCACACGGCCAACACAGATCACATGGGGAACACACCCATGGAGGGCCCAGCGGCCCTAACAAACAGGGAGGCCCAGCGGCCCACACAGATCACATGGGAACACACACCCATGGAGGGCCCAGCGGCCGTCACAAACATTCAACAGACGAGGCCCAGCGGCCAACACCAGTGGGCACACCAGACCCGGCAATACCGGCCGTGCACGGCCGTAACATAAACACGAACGCACAAACATAAACAAGTGCCAGCGGTCAGGAATTCAGGAGGAGGATGTATCCTCACACCGGTAACTAATAATCAATTCAGGTGTATAGAGCACTATCACAGCGTTTGACCTTGGTACATTCGTGTCAAACAATATCTTTCCTTGTGGTACATCAAAGAAAGATTACAAGTGTGCTTTGTTAATACAATTACCCTGAATGAATAATAATGTTCCTGATCCTGCCTTATCTATATGTCCCGCATTATTTGAAATGAGGCTATTGGCTATCTGAATCCCGCTACAAAAATGCATTGGACAAAGTCGGGCAGCATGACGATTTCCCTGTACACAAACAGCGTGAAAAAACCAGTAAACCCGCTCTATATATTGCCAAAGTGTAAGAGCCAAAACCTGGGAAAAACCCCGTGAATGTACAACGAAATCCTCAGCTCCCGTGGACGGACAGTCGGACATGTCACAATGGCACCTGCCGCATAGACACTCTGAAAACATACAACTAAAAGAAAGTGTAATTCAACTAAATAATTGGTGGAGAATTGGGGTGGAGGTGGGAAAATCAAAACTACAGCTGTCTGGTCTGTATGCTGCTGAAGACTGCAACTGACTGGCCTTGTCCAGCTGGCGCAAACCTTTATATACCCGGACCTTGGGTGGTGCATACCACCAGTTTCAAGTTGCCCAAGGGGTTTAAACCAGCTTCCTCGCGCCGAGTATAAAGTATTTTATCCTTACAGATAAAATGGCTTACACTCGGACACGAGAAATGGCACAATCACACATTATGTTATGTCTCTTTGCCGCAGCCAAATGCAGCATTTAATATTCGACCAGACAGAAAGGGGTGGTGCCGGATACCAAGGTAGCGGACCTTTTTGAATATGGCAAACCGGCACATCTTCTCCAATGAATTTGTGGGCTACAGGCCCAATCTTTTCAACACAACACGGGCCCACAAGGCCAACAGTATTCGGCCCACACGGCCCACAAAAATCACAGGCCCACACGGCCAACACAGATCACATGGGGAACACACCCATGGAGGGCCCAGCGGCCCTAACAAACAGGGAGGCCCAGCGGCCCACACAGATCACATGGGAACACACACCCATGGAGGGCCCAGCGGCCGTCACAAACATTCAACAGACGAGGCCCAGCGGCCAACACCAGTGGGCACACCAGACCCGGCAATACCGGCCGTGCACGGCCGTAACATAAACACGAACGCACAAACATAAACAAGTGCCAGCGGTCAGGAATTCAGGAGGAGGATGTATCCTCACACCGGTAACTAATAATCAATTCAGGTGTATAGAGCACTATCACAGCGTTTGACCTTGGTACATTCGTGTCAAACAATATCTTTCCTTGTGGTACATCAAAGAAAGATTACAAGTGTGCTTTGTTAATACAATTACCCTGAATGAATAATAATGTTCCTGATCCTGCCTTATCTATATGTCCCGCATTATTTGAAATGAGGCTATTGGCTATCTGAATCCCGCTACAAAAATGCCAAACGCAAAGCGTCCCAAGGGAAAAGACAGCCAAAGCCCACGAAAAGAGCCGTACAAATCTCCGCCATATAAATATACCATTAACTAAAACAGAGACCGAATGGCATCACGGAAATTGCCTAGGAAAACCCGATTACCGGAAGGGGATAAATGTACTCCATCGAAACGATACAGAGCTGTCTCTGACCACTTAAACTGGGGGTGGTGCAGAATGCTAACACCCAACCGTCGGCCTTGCGATCTCGCCCACCGATTCAAAGCACGACGTTTGCGTTCAGGCGACAATTGAGATCGAGCTCCAAAGTAAAACAAACGTGGTAAAATATCAGACCAAATTAACGTGGTATGTGGAAAAAACATACTACATTTTTTCATGGAGAGTACAATACGCTGTCTGATAGAAAATTCATCCACATTTACTAAATCATTCGTGCCAATATGCACAATTATGATTGACGGGGTCGGTCCAGATATGCTCTCCAGCAATGCGTCTAAGTCACAAAGACCCGCTCCCCTTTTGCCATGCCAACTGACACGAAATGGGATGTCCAAGGCACTCTTCGCCCAGCGCACTAAGGAATCACCCAGAATCCAAATCGGACCTATACAAAACAGTAACAGTTAAAGGGTATAAGCATATAGGACGAGAAAGCATCGGAGCGCCATCTGCCCAATGTACGAATATCCGCTGCCTGAACGCCCCTTTGATAAGCAGATGAGGCAGCGCCTACGCGGAAGGAGTGTCCTGAAATGCGACCACCGTCAATTCGAGAAAACGCTAATGCCTTTTTCAAAACTGCATGAAATTGAAAGCGCGTGAGAGGACTAGCATCAAAGTGACAGAATAATGGGCCAGAACTCTTAGCATTAGCAGGGCGTATCTCGACGAAAGCAGCAAGCGCCTTGACAGGACAAATTTGGCTATTGCTATCCGATGCTTTCTTCACATGAATAACCTGAGGGGGACCCTTTTGATTATTCTTACTACGAGGGAATGATATCGCTGCATACTCTTTAAAGTGATCGAATTGAATATCGGAAAATTTCAAAACCGATGGCTGAACATTGCTCTTAGCGTTGGCAGCCAATTCGCCTATTCGCATGAAACCAAAAAATGCCACCAGGAATGCAGCTGTAAACAGCTTAGCCTCATAAAGTGAAGTGCAAATAACTGGCAAGGACCGAACAATGGTGAATAACATCAGGATGGAAATAGGAAGCCGCGAATCCACGGAAGGACGATCACGGCGGCACCCTTCAAGTAACTTAGTAACTAAGAAATCACGAGTTGGATCTGGCCAACCCTGTATTTTATGCATATAACCAACAGCGGCTACATAGGTAGCAATGGTTGTTGACGCCTTGGACCGGAGAGATAGCCACGCTATAAATCGACGAATATCGGCTGCTGTCGCTGGGTGGTCCTGAAATTCAGTAGATGGCTGTTGCCGGAACTGGCCAAAAGCCTCCC
The DNA here is from genome assembly GCA_949987565.1 of Luidia sarsii. Lineage (NCBI taxonomy): Eukaryota > Metazoa > Echinodermata > Asteroidea > Paxillosida > Luidiidae > Luidia > Luidia sarsii. The sequence goes on from OX465102.1 coordinate 5,319,651, forward strand.
ATCCCGTCTGGTATGTCTTACGCGTACCCGGTGCAATGGATGCATGCAACAGCCGATTCATTTCATCAACTACCAAACCGTTGGTAGTGGAGGTAACGGAGTGGCAATTTGATCCGCCAGGGGGGCCAGAGAGTGGAAGCGGGACATCTGGAATCGGGATAAAGAGTCGGCGATATCATTGAAAACCCCGGGGACATGTACAGCCCGGAACAAACATTGTACTTAAGACATTCCAGGACCATTAAACGCAGCAGGTGCATAATTCGTGGACAGGGGGATGACTGTTTGTTAATTACGTAAACAACAGCTATGTTGTCGGTGTGGAATAGGATCTTGCGATTGATAAGGAGAGGCGCCCAACAAAGCAAAGCAACTAAAATTGGGAAGAGTTCCAAAAAGGCAATGGAGGGTGGGTTTTTAATAATATCCTGGGACCACCTTCCTTGAAGCCATTTTCCCATAAAGTACGCCCCAAACCCTACACCAGCTGCTGCGTCTGTGAACAAGTCCAATACATCGTTAGATTCCCATATCTGACTAAGAAATGCCGATACACCATTAAAATGATCGAGAAATTGCAACCACATAAGCAGATCAAGTCTTGCACCTTTGGAAATGCGAACCGTGTGCTTGGGTTTTTTCAAGCCGCAGGTGAGCGCAATGAGCCGGCGCAAAAACGCCCGGCCGGGCGCAATGGCCTTACACAAAAAATTAAGGGAACCGAGCAAAGACTGAAGGGCCACTAGCGTGGCTTTTCGTTTACATAATAAGTCGTGGATCTGTTGGTAAGTTGCAGACACTTTACTGGATGGTACCCGTATTTGCTTACGAATTGCATCGATTTCTAAACCGAGATACTGATTCGCCTGCACAGGGCCCTCGGTTTTTTCAGGAGCTAAAGGGACGCCAAGCGTCGAACACATGGAGGTAAATGTGTGCAGTAACCCTGAGCAGGAGGATGCAGAATTACCGATGAAAAGAAAATCATCAAGATAATGGGTTACAAGGGAGGTGCATCCTAATTGTTTCACTTTATACTCTAAAAACGAACTAAACTTCTCGAAAAGGGAACATGAAATTGAACACCCCATGGGCATACATTTGTCGAAGTAAAACATACCATCAAAAGTGAAACCCAATAATTCGTAATCCACGGGGGAAACGGGCAACAAGCGAAATGCTGATTTTATATCGGCTTTCGCCAACCAAACCGAAGTTCCCGCTTTCACAACCAATTCCACTGCTTTATCAAACGACGCATAATGTACTGTACACATGTCTTTGTTAATATAGTCATTAATTGAACTGCCAGATGGAAAGGAAAGATGGTGTATTAGTCGGAAAGTATTGGGTTCACGTTTTGGGACGAGGCCAATAGGGGAACACTGCAAATTTGGAAACGGCCGCTTGCTGAAGGGCCCAGCAATCCTACCTAAAAGTATTTCTTTTGCAAGTTTGTCCTTAACCTCCTGGGGGTGTTGAGATGCAGACAATAAGCATCCAGAATTACGTGGCGCACGTGGCCCGTGATAATTAAGAGAGAAACCATTGGCAAAACCGTCGCTTAAAAGTTTAGCATCCGCGACATGTGGATATTGGACAAGCCAGGTGACTAAAACCGAATGTTCAATTGGCGTTGGGATGGCGAAAGGAGTGCCCTTTTCCAGAATGGGTGACCGATACAGGCGTCGTTTGAGTGGGACTACCAGAGGTGTTAGGGGCAAGCCTTCGCCCGGATTGTTGCCGATTGCGATGGACCGGGGCAACAGTGCAACGAAAGGCACCATGTCCCGGACGCGAGCAGGTTTTGCAAGCGTGCACATATTTACACCCCCCGAAGTTGCAACCCTGACTTCCGTTGAAGGCAAAACAGAGTCCGAACCTCTTTGGGCGTGAGGGAAACATGGAAGTGGACTGGCTAACGGCAGGGGAACTCAAAGAAAAACCTGTCACGGTCACCCAAAGCTCCATGTCAATCTCGGCCCAAGACCGAGATGGCATGATCTTCTTAAAGCCTACACTCTCAAGAATGAGTATTGCCTGGTTCATGATTGGCAATAGCTGATGCCCTGACACACCACAAGTGGCATAGTAGCCAACAGGTGCATGTAGTGATGTGAATATACCCCTCACCATTAAAACGAGGACATGCGAAGCAACAGGGACATCTACATCTCCTTTGCACTTCCGTTCGAAGGAACTGATTGCATTGCTGATGTCCCCAACATCTAAGAAACCAACAATTCTGCTACTGCGGCGACTGAATACCAAATCAGACTTTACTTTCATCTCGTCAAAGGAAAGTGTGACGTTCCTTTGGTACTCCGGTAGATTCTTGAGGTCGATGTCACTGATGATCCTCTGCACCATGTCAGGGTTGATGCCAATTGTCGGGGTTCCGAAATGGCTATACGGATGAAGGGTACTTGGGTGAGGGAGGCTTAGAAAACCGGAATCTCTCATCAGGTTGTAAGCTGCTGCAGATTTATTTTGCAATGCGATACACCAACGTATTATGGCAGGATGCCATCGCATGCCCTTTCCTGTTTGGATGCTTTGTTTCTGCTGCTCTCACAGGAGAAGGGCAGGTGATTCTTCACCAAGAAGCTGCTGAATGCTTGCATCGTTTCTGTTGAAGAGCTTTGTCATCTGCCTCTCCTGGTCAGGTGGTAGCTCTTCACTTTCATTCTCCATGAAGGCAGTGATACTTATAATTTTTCTATTGAGAATTTTCTTCTCAGCACTCAGTAGGTTTGCCTTTCTAATTAGGTCAGCTTGACTTAGCAAGTCATTACGTGCTGTGGAGTGAGTGGACGGCACCGATGTCTTCTTTTTCATCTGTTTCCTGATAGACGCCAAGTCACCCCGGTGACGTTTGCAGAAGTTGCATCTAACTTCTGGCCTCTCGGCAAGAAGGCAGCACTGTTTATGGCGAATTGTTTCATCAGGGTACGTGGAATAGGTATCACTGCCAGTGATAGTCGTGGGTATCTGCCCATGCATCCCAACCTTTGCACGTACAAGATCTTGGTTGCCACAGCAGATGTTGTTAATGATAATGTGGACGATCTGGATCCAGTCAGCCTCTTCACTGAGTTTGGCAGGAACTTTACTGAAGAAGGGATTATCAGTGCTGACTTGAAGGTTTGACACCTTGGCTTTCCAGCTGTCGTCGTCATAAACCTGTATAATGCATACTGGATCTCCTGACTTGTTCATCTTCATCGCCTGGACAAAGCCTTTCCACAGTACCAGGCGATGTTGCACCGCCACTTCATCAAATGAGGATGAACTCCCACTACAGTGGCGACATGCATGGTCAAGAAATGCTTTCTCTCATTTGCCCACCAGTAGTTCAGTTTTTTCACACAATTGTGGCAGACAAATGGTGGATGGATGGAAGCGGTGTCAAATGAAATGTCTAATTTCAGAGCACGGAGAATCAGTTCCTCAAAGTCATTCTTGTTGTGGGGAGTTCTTCCAGACTGAATCGCTCTGGCTTCTCCGCAAAGCCTACACATATTTTGTAGCACTAGTACCTTCCCAACTTCAGTCATGCTGGCTCACGCAGATGGCAATCAGTATGAAAGATGGAATGTTCTGCAGAAAGAAAGAAAGGAACAATAGTTAATAGTCATATATTAGTCAGTTTACATAAAATATTTTTACAGGGTCGATAGATGAGATTGTCACGCCGAATCTTTTGACAAACAGACACACAAAAATGTCCTAACTATGAGGCAATATCGTACATATGTCAGTCAGTGAATCATAGGTCTGTGAGAACGAAATAGTTTGTCATTCTACCGATACTGCAAAAATAAATGATTACATGGCCCCCTTACAAATCAAACTTTCAGCTTAAACTGTGCAAACATGTTAATGTCACTTGAAATAAAACATTTGCGTTTATCAACTTGCAAGTGCTATTATTTAAGTAGGCCTAGATTGTAGATTTCTGTTTTCAAATTATAGCCTTGGTGGGTATGGTATGTATTTCAACATAAATAAATGCTTGAGTGTGTTAAAGTTTATCTGGAATTACACTTGTGAAAGTGGCTTTTTTGATACAGTAAACTAAAACTAAGTCAGTATAACTATAAGTAAACAGTATTATTTAAGTATTACATTTATAAGTTGGTTGTAATGAAATCAAAATCATGATAATTAATGGACCTTAAAATTCACTTTATTTAGATGATAAATGCTGAAAAAGTGGCAGCAGGATGCAGCACTGTTTCCTCCGAAATTTTTTTTGTTTATACATGTACATGTACATGTATATCGGGTGTTTACTAGTCCAAGTAACTTGGACCCGACAAGTCACCCTTTTTTTATCGAATTTTGAAATTTTGAGTTTCGGGTGACATGTCGGGTCCAAGTTACTCGGACTAGGTGTTTACCCTTTAAAAATGTTAAACCTGCAGCTGAGGGAAAATACAAAAGTTTAATACAAAAAACAAGTCCGATTTTGTCAGAAAATCATGCGAAAATAGTCATAAACAGACATCGACAGTGCATCCACGATCAACATTTCGCCCGCAAAAAAATTTAATATTCCTTTTTCTTCGAGCGTCAGCTCAGGTTTGGCCAAGGTTGGCCACGTACTTGAAAATAAGTGCAAGATGGCTGCAATCATCGTTTTCGACCGGGAGAAACACGGAAAATTCAAGATATGCTCATATTTCTTATGATCATATTTCCGTCATTTAGTTTAAAGAAGTACAAAGTGACTTACCGAAAAATTGGCCGATTTTAACCATCGAAACATCAACAGGAAGCTCTTTGAAATCTGTACAACGTGGTTAATATGGCGCATGAACTCTGTCTTCAGGAACCAACTGCGCATGCGATTTCCGATTGCTTGCTGTAGATTTACTTACTCCAGTAATGGGAAAACAAGTGCAGCGACGTGACGTATGCATACAAAGTAGTGTATGCTACAGCGTGGACCAGTAAACGAGGTTGTTGGTTACCAGCGTAAATCGGCGATACTCATGGGGCACAAAAGACCTTGCGGTCGTGAATGTTTACGATATCTCAGCGGGCGGTCGCTATGCCTTGTGCATGGGTTGAAAGATAACGCTAATTTGCTGTTTTTCCTTGCCCGGGAAGTTCGAACTCCTTCTCCCCTTCTTCCTCCATGGTAGAACCCTCCATGGTAGAACCAAGGAGGTATACCTCCTTGGCCGATGGTCGAACCGCATGGTGAACTGTGTGCAATCATTGCAATACACATAGTACAGTACTACACAGTACACGTACTGTACATGTATATCTGTCACAGGAGCATAGAGCACTATGCTGGATACCTATGCAGTATCCTTCTTGTGCAAGAATTGTTACAGAATAATATATATTGGTTAAATGAAATAAACTTTTTACATCATGTACAGAGTACATCATGTAATAATTTAATAATAATTATTACATTATTATAAAATAATGTGTAGGCCTACAAGAGCAATCAGTATGGTGACAGTAACACTGTGTAAAACATTACTATACCGTGGGGAAATCTGATGGTCCTGACCAAATTTCTGGATTCCCTACTAATATATTCTTTTATGAAATACTTATGACATCCAATAGTTCACGGAAAAAATGCATATACATGTACTTGTAGTTGTAGGCCAATATAACCTGGATTCGCTCTAAAAAAAATCTCTGGACAAATAAATTACCCACGAAACCTTGGAAATAAAGGATAAGACGCTGTTAGTGCAATAGCCAAAATTTGGAAATAAAACCAAAAAACTTAAACCCAACAACAAAATCAACACAGCGTCAACAGAAGTCAATCAAAAGCAATACAAGAAATCAAAACTCGAACAGAATAAAACAACCGAAAATACAGGAGAGGACTTGACATACATGTAATGGTGCGCCCTGCTCTTTACCGACGGAAGTGGGAACTCTACAATACTACTAGTGTACACTTGGATTGTGCTAGGGTGTCTGAGTCCTCCTAGTCCTAGGTCCTGTGTGCTACTCGGTAGTGTGGCACAAATATATGAATACAGACGAAGAACAGACTCCGGACACAAAGATTGATTAAAAGTGAACACAATTGCAGAAGAAGGGATATGTTTTGAAGATGTGTTATGGGGGCTGGAATAAAGTATATTGATGACGTATATAGGTGGTTTTCAGAATAAGGGCATGCCTTTCTACTAGACAAACTTGAAATAGTGAGCAATACCTCGCCAAGCGGGTGATGACCTACACAATTGATTCCAGAGGAGTTGATCACTATACTGGACTTCTTGGGAAATGGACATTGGACAAGAGGGATCGAACTCGATCTGTTGTGTGAAGAGTGACCGGAGAAAATGAAGACCTACTTATACTACAGAATTTGGGGCTTACACGAGTTACATCATGTTCAAACCTATAGTTGTTGTTATAGTGCCTATCTTCATTTTTCTCTGCTTTAATTGTCCTCAAACCCTACGCAATCATAATAATCATAATAATCAAGCTCTATAAAAATGGCTGAGGGTCGATCATTGGCAATGACTTCGGGTCATCAAAGTTTGCAAAAAAGTGAAACCAGCGCTCTCGGCAGTCGGGAGTCGCCTTGGTTTATCGTCTGAGCTGCCCAGAACAAACGATACAGACAGGGGTCACTATTCAACCCTGTAGTATAATGTAGTAGCATACGATAAGATGAGGTTTAAAATGTTGAAATCTTATACATGTGTATACTTAGTTTATGGAAATAATTTCTCCATTTGGTCAACTTAGACCTGGTAAACTCGTATCCCAACATTTACTACCCCCAGCTAACTCTAGTCAAATCCGAGGGCGATTCATACTGTAACAGGGTCCCTGTTTTGGGGAGCCAAAACCCGCCAGTTGAAGGGAAAGGAAGCCAGACAAACGCAAGAAATAAATTTCAAAACAGGCAATAACTGAGTTTTCAAAATGTGAATTCTATAATTAAATCAAATGGACAAGAAAGGAGGTGAGACTGCACAGGGCCCCAGGATATTCAACCAAAAATAAATAAATATTAAACATAACTTACATAACTTGAACCTCCAAGAAAAGAGCTGACGGGCGATGATAAACTTATACAATCATAAACCGGCTACGTTGAAATCCTTGTAGCAACTTATACAAACTAAAGATCGTCGCCCGCCGAGCTACCAGAGTCTGTCTCCAGCCAGAGTTGAAAGTGAAATGCCTCGCCCACCCTCAGTAACACTGGTCTTTATAAGCCAGTGCTCCAGATTAAGAGCCCTGGAGTGGTATAAAACCAGGCCAGATGAATAACAAAGGAAGCAATCCACGTTCCCTTTTGTTATGTATACCCAACCAGTGGGCATGGTCCAGCAAACTCCCAAACAAGGTACATGGATATAAAGGAAATTCCAAAGGCTGAGCCAACTTGCAAATGAGGGTCTACTGGTGTAGCACCCCAAAAGGAATGCCCATTCAATAGAACATGGTGTGTTACTTGGAGGCCCCTTTTGTTACAATATAAAATACTATCAAACCTTAAATTGTCTTAAAAAGTTTACCAAGGGAAACCTAACCAAACAAGTAAACAAATGAATGGCAAAAACACTGTCTACAAGTCTCAAGGTTCCAAATACCATGACCAATTCTGGTCGCAAGTGTGTAAATGGAAACACACATGTTTAAGTTCCTTAAACAAATCCAAACACACAATACAATCCTTAATACAATTTAGAACAAATCTAAGAAGTCAAGATTTAGAAAAATACAAAAAAAGAGGAGACTTCTCTTACCTGGAGAGGAGAAGGATAAAGGACACACTGAAGGATGCTGGACAACATGACCACTGACCACTGCACCCTGGTATCCTGGGGGATACTGTGGACCAGTCCACGCTCCAGCAGGGGTGTCTCCAGGGACCATCCAAAGAAAACATTACTCAAATAAAATCCTCATACTATAATCTTTTACAATGCTTTTTAATGATCAGAACAATGATCTACAACAAGACGCGTACAGAGCAACAAAATGACCAAACAAACTGCCCTTCTCTGGTTTCAGTTGCTGCATTTCTTGTTTTGCTCTTTGATTTGCAATAGTTTGGAAATGATTAGACTACAACATCCACGTCTGTATACTCATTTCGTGTGTATTGATGATACACTATAGGTAGGATGATATTCTAAAATGGAGTACATGTACATGCATTGCCATTCAGTAGCAAGGGAAATTTGCATAGTCCCAGGGTTGGCGCAATTAACATTGGTCTTGAGTATAAAGGGTTGTGCTATTTCTTGGACATTGCCGGATAAGCGACCGTGGTGTGGAAAGGTCCGTCTCTATTTACCGGTTAATTGATGTAGTATACACATGTCTATGGTGCCGCTGTGACCCGGTGATATTCAGATATCCGTGCAAAACGAGTTATATCCGAATGAGAATCTTACAAGTAAAGGGGTGTCTTCGTTACCACTTTACATAATGAATCGACGAGAATCTTAATTAAAAAGGGCTGGATAGCTCAGATGGAAGTTTTTTCTTTGACAATTTTTCGAATTGCTCTAAAATGTTCCCAGTCATTTTTTCCTTGGTTTGTTTGATCACCGAGGTGCCGTAGCCAGGTTTACAGTTATTAGTAGTTTGCATCTGAATGAAAGTGGGGGTGTGATCCCTGGAGATATACGCGCCCCACCCCGTTAAAGTTTTCTTTGCCAATTTTTCAAATTGTAACAAATAAATTCAGATATTACATTGCAACGATTACTAAGGAGAAAATAACAAAATCATTTAAAACTAGAAATTTATGTTTGTTGGCAAACAGAACAACGCTTTTCCGCATCTGGTTCTCTGAAGAAGAAAAAAAATGACACCCCGATTCGAACCCGTAACCTCAATTTCTACCCCAAAACGCACTTGCATATTTTGTGCATGAAGTCTATGGCACTTCATTATATTTATTAAAATCATAATAATTCTGAACAATGGTCAATTGCTTCCAAACTCAGGATTTGGAATGTCTGGCCCAATAGCTAAATGCCCAACAAATTTCCAGAAGATTGACCTGTGGCAAATATGTGTTTTAAAAAAACGCATTTTGATGACGATTGCGTCATGGCATTTTGGCTTCGGAGGATGTTTCTAAACTACATCCCCAATAGATATTAAAAAAAAATAAAAAATCTTGCTCCGTTGGCCAAATATGCTCAATTGAATGTTACAATCTTAAAAGTTCATGACCTTATTAATATTCATGAGATGACGTCACTATCAAATGAGGGCAATTTTTGGATACACCTTTTCCCAACTTAGATATAGTGCAAAATTGGAACAAAAAGAAATAGCTTTGTTGCTTAAAATGCAGTTCGAAATTTGCCCCTTCAAAGTGCTGTCACGTGACACGTGGTGACGTCATGAAGTTTTAAAGACAACTGTGCACTACTTCAGCAAGAGCTGTATGCATTTGACAAGTTTGAAAAAAATCAAAGTGTGTTCAATGGCAAAAGTGGCCGTCAGGAAATCCCTGTGCTTTGTCTATGGGATTTTTCCGACCAGAAAAAGAAGAAGAAAACTAGAGATTTATGTCTGTTGGCTAACAGAACATAACGCTTTTCCGCATCTGGTTCTCTTAAAAAAAAAAAAATTGAAAAAAAAAAATAGACATCAGCGGGATTCGAACCCAAAACCTCCATTCCTACCCCAAAACGCATGTGCATATTTTGTGCACAAAGTGTAAGGGACTTCATTATATTTTTCAAAAAATCATAATAATTCTGAACAATAGTCGATCGCTTCCAAACTCAGGATTATGAATGTCTAGCACAATAGCTACCTGCCGACGAAATTTCGAGACGATTGACTTTTGACAAATATGCGTTTTAAAAACACGCATTTTGATGACGTCACGATTGCTTCATGGCATTTTGGCCCCTGAGGGTGTTTCTAAACTACATCCCCAATTTGTATAAACGAAAAAATGAAAAAATCTTGCTCCGTTGGCCAAATATGCCTAATTGAATGTTAAAATCTGAAAAGTTCATGACCTCATTAATATTCATGAGATTACGTCCCGATCAAATAGGGCAATTTTTGGATACACCTTTTCCCAACTAAGATATACTGCAAAATTGAAACCAAACGAAATTGCATTTTTGCTGAAAATGGATTTTGAAATTTGCCACTTTAAAGCACTGTCACGTGACACGTGGTGACGTCATGACGTTTTCAAGACTACGACGCAAAATTTCAGCGATGATTTTATGCATTTGCCAAGTTTGAAAAAAATCATAGTTTGTTCAATGGCAAAAATGCCTTCCGAAAAAATTATGCGGTACACCAGCCATTTATTTTCTTTCTGCACCACATGAGGGCGCACTTCACAGCAACTGTCTGATACGCGGATAGGTAGCATCGTGATTGACGGTTTGGCCCTTTCACGTGACCACCCAAGCAAAAACAGACAAAGAAAAAAAGAACAAAATACATATGTTTATTCTATAATAGGTTAAGGCCCACTTCGCGTCGTTTTAATTGAATTTGTGACGGACGAAAAAAAGAGAGTTTACGTCACTGGGTTTCGAACCCGTATCCTCCATTCCTACCCCAAAACGCACGTGCATATTTCGTGCACAAAGCGTATGGGACTTCATTATAACATTCAAAAAATCATAATAATTCTGAACAATGGTCAATTGCTTCGAAACTCAGGATTTAGAATGTCTAGCCCAATAGCTAAATGCCTACCAAATTTCGAGACGATTGACCTTTGGCAAATAGGCGTTTTAAAAACACGCATTTTGATGACGTCACGATTGCGTCATGGCATTTTGGCCCCGGAGGCTGTTTCTAAACTACATCCCAAATAGATATAATCGAAAAAATGAAAAAAATCTTGCTCCGTTGGCCAAATATGCTCAATTGAATGTTAAAATCTTAAAAGTTTATGACCTCATTAATATTCATGAGATGACGTCACGATCAAATTAGGGCAATTTTTTTATACACCTTTTCCCAACTTAGATATAGTGCAAACTTGGAACAAAACGAAATTGCTCTTTTGCTTTTATTGCAGTTTGAAGTTTGCCCCTTTAAAGCGCTGTCACGTGACACGTGCTGACGTCATGAAGTTTTAAAGACAACTGTGCACAACTTCAGCAAGGGCTCTATGCATTTGTCAAGTTTGAAAAAAATCCAAGTGTGTTCAATGGCAAAAGTGCCGTCCACAAAAACCCTGCACAAAGTGTATGGGATTTTGGCACAAGAAAAAAAAAAAATCTTAACAAAAGCAATAGCTTTTCCGCTTCGCTTCGCGACGGAAAAGCTAACTAGAGATTTATGTCTGTTTGCTAACAGAACATAACGCTTTTCCGCACCTGGTTCTCTTAAATAAAAAAAAATTGACATCAGCGGGATTCGTACTCATAATCTCTATTACTACACCAAAACGCACGTGCATATTTTGTGCACAAAGGATATGGGACCTCATTATAATATTCAAAAAATCATAAACAATGGTCAATTGGTTCCAAACTCAGGATTTAGAATGTCTAGCCCAATAGCTAAATGGCCACCAAATTTCAAGAAGATTGACTTATGGCAAATATGTGTTTTGAAAATACGCATTTTGATGACGTCACGATTGCGTCATGGCATTTTGGCCCCGGAGGGTGTTTCTTAACTTTTTCCCCAATAGATATAACCAAAAACAATTAAAAAATCTTGCTCCGTTGGCCAAATATGCTCAATTGAATGTAAAAATCGCAAAAGTTCATGACCTCATTAATATTCATGAGATTACATCACGATCAAATGAGGGCAATTTTTGGATACACCTTTTTCCAATTTAGATACAGTGCAAGACTGAAACCAAACGGAATTTCATTTTTGGTTTTATTGGAGTTTGAAATTTGCACCTTTAAAGTGCTGTCACGTGACACGTGATGACGTCATGAAGTTTTCAAGACCACTGTGCACTAGTTCAGCATGAGCTCTATCCATTTGCCAAGTTTGAACAAATCCAAGTGTTTTCAATGGAAAAGGTGCGTGTCAGAAAAACCCTGTGCTTTGTCTATAGGATTTTTCCGACCAGAAAAAGAAGAAAAAACTAGAGATTTATGTCTGTTGGCTAACAACATAACGCTTTTCCGCATCTGGTTCTCTTGAAAAAAAAAAAAAATGACGTCAGCGGGAATCGAACCCGTAACCTCAATTTCTACCCCAAAACGCACGTGCATATTTCGTGCACAAAGTGTAGGGGACTTCATTATAACATTAAAAAAATCATAATAATTATGAACAATGGTCGATTGGTTCCAAACTCATGATTTTGGATGTCTAGCCCAATAGCTAACTGCCCACCAAATTTCAAGAAGATTAAGCATTGGCTTATATGTGTTTTAAAAACACGCATTTTGATGACGTCACAATTGCGTCATGGCATTTTTGCCTCGGAGGGTGTTTCTAAACTACATCCCCAATAGATATAACCGAAAAAATGAAAAAAATCTTGCTCCGTTGGCCAAATATGCTCTATTAAATGTTAAAATAGCAAAAGTTCATGACCTCATTAATATTCATGAGATGACGTCAGGATCAAATGAGGGCAATTTTCGGATACACCTTTTCCCAACTTAGATATAGTGCAAAATTGAAACCCAACGAAATTGCACTTTTGCTTAAAATGGAGTTTGAATTTTGCACCTTTAAAGCGCTGTCACATGACACATGATGACGTCATGACATTTTCAAGACCACGTTTGAAAAAAATCCAAGTTTGTTCAATGGCAAAAGTGCCCTCAAGAAAAACCCTGTGCAAAGTCCATAGGATTTTTCCGACCAGAAAAAGAAGAAGAAGACGAAAAAAAAATCAGAACAAGAACAATAGCTTTTCCGCTACGCGGCGGAAAAGCTAACTAGAGATTTATGTCTGTTGGCTAACAGAACATAACGCTTTTCCGTTCTGGTTCTCTTGAAAAAAAAAAAAAAAAAAATTGACATCAGCGGGATTCGAACCCGTAACCTCAATTCCTACCCCAAAACGCACGTGCATATTTCGTGCACAAAGTGTATATGACTTAATTAGATTTTTCTAAAAATCATAATAATTCTGAACAATGGTCAATTGCTTCCAAATTCAGGATTTAGAATGTTTAGCCCAATAGCTAACCGCCTACCAAATTTCGAGAAGATTGACCTTTGGCAAATGTGTTTTAAAAACACGCATTTTGATGACGTCAAGATTGCGTCATGGCATTTTAGCTCCAGAGGGTGTTTCTAAACTTCATCCACAATAGATATAACCAAAAACAATTAAAAAACCTTGCTCCGTTGGCCAAATATGCTCAATTGAATGTTAAAATCGCCAAAGTTTATGACCTCATTAATATTCATGAGATTACGTGACGATCAAATTAGGGCAATTTTCGGATACACCTTTTCTCAACTTGGATATAGTGCAAAAAAAATCAGAACAAGAACAATAGCTTTTCCGCTACGCGGCGGAAAAGCTAAAAATCAGAACAAGAACAATAGCTTTTCCGCTACGCGGCGGAAAAGCTAACTAGAGATTTATGTCTGTTGGCTAACAGAAGATAACGCTTTTCCGCATCTGGTTCACTTAAAAAAAAAAAATTGACATCAGCCGGATTCGAACCCGTAACCTCAATTTCTACCCCAAAACGCACGTGCATATTTCGTGCACAAAGTGTATAGGACTTCATTATAACATTCAACAAATCATAATAATTCTGAACAATGGTCAATTGGTTTAAAACTCAGGATTTAGAATGTCTAGCCCAAATAGCTGAATGCCCACCAAATTTCGAGAAGGTTAACCTTTGGCTAATATGTGTTTCAAAAACACGCATTTTGATGACGTCACGATTGCGTCATGGTATTTTGGCCCTCGAGGGTGTTTCAAAACTACATCCCCAATAGATATAAACGAAAAAATGAAAAAAATCTTGCTCCGTTGCCCAAATATGCTTAATTGAATGTTACAATCTGAAAAGTTCATGACCTCATTAATATTCCTGACATAACGTCACGATCAAATGAGTGCACTTTTTGAATACACCTTTTCCCAACTTAGATATACTGCAAAATTGAAACCAAAATAAATTGGAGTTTTAAATTTGCCCCTTCAAAGTGCTGTCACGTGACACGTGGTGACGTCATGAAGTTTTAAAGACAACTGTGCACTACTTCAGCAAGAGCTGTATGCATTTGACAAGTTTGAAAAAAATTAAAGTGTGTTCAATGGCAAAAGTGGCCGTCAGGAAATCCCTGTGCTTTGTCTATGGGATTTTTCCGACCAGAAAAAGAAGAAGAAAACTAGAGATTTATGTCTGTTGGCTAACAGAACATAACGCTTTTCCGCATCTGGTTCTCTTAAAAAAAAAAAAAATTGAAAAAAAAAAATAGACATCAGCGGGATTCGAACCCAAAACCTCCATTCCTACCCCAAAACGCATGTGCATATTTTGTGCACAAAGTGTAAGGGACTTCATTATATTTTTCAAAAAATCATAATAATTCTGAACAATAGTCGATCGCTTCCAAACTCAGGATTATGAATGTCTAGCACAATAGCTACCTGCCGACGAAATTTCGAGACGATTGACTTTTGACAAATATGCGTTTTAAAAACACGCATTTTGATGACGTCACGATTGCGTCATGGCATTTTGGCCCCTGAGGGTGTTTCTAAACTACATCCCCAATTTGTATAAACGAAAAAATGAAAAAATCTTGCTCCGTTGGCCAAATATGCCTAATTGAATGTTAAAATCTGAAAAGTTCATGACCTCATTAATATTCATGAGATTACGTCCCGATCAAATAGGGCAATTTTTGGATACACCTTTTCCCAACTAAGAACGGAAAAGCTTACTAGAGATTTATGTCTGTTTGCTAACAGAACATAACGCTTTTCCGCATCTGGTTCTCTTAAATAAAAAAATTGACATCAGCGGGATTCGTACTCATAATCTCTATTTCTACCCCAAAACGCAAGTGCGTATTTTGTGCACAAAGTGTATGGGACCTCATTGTTGCGATCCGCGACGGGGTCAACAAATAAATATGGAGAAAGACTCGATGCTTACACTATGTACAAGAGAGTTTAATTTGGACTTCATCATAGATGGACTACGACCACAGTGGGCGCAGTACTGTACAGTAACAGGTGCTTTATTTAACTCTGTGTATGTCTGATGCCTCAAGGGGGTAGTGAAAGTCTCTGAGTGGTAGCCATGGCTAGCCCAATGGTCGGGGATCATAGGGGTGACCTTTCTTGTGCCTCGACTGGGTGAGACTGATCTTGAACAGCCGCTGTCCGTGGCTGTTTATATAGCAGTCGGAGCGGACGCTCAGCCAATAAGAGTGTTGGATTCTAGGGTCATGAATAATTAATACGTGCACACACCTTATAGGAGAAATGTCTATGGGGTTTTACACACGACTGTGAAAGTCCGAGTGACAACCAGCGGGCAGTGTGAGATCACTCGTGGGTCTGCTACTGGGAACTATTCCAGTAGGAAGGGGTCAGGGGAACACTTTCCCGTTACATAGGTTTGTCTACAAACTAGAAGGAAATGTCAGTGCAACTGTATGGAGTAAAACTTCACAGCGGTGCAAGTAATGTGACCTTTGTGTACCGTTGGGGTCACAGAAACGTCGGTATTGGGTTGGCAGGGCACACTCGCTTGGTGTGAGGGGAAATTGTGGTGGAAGGTCAGCGGAACACACTCGCTGGGTTTGGTGGGGGACGCTACAGAAGGTCAGCGGACCACACTCGCTGACTGTGTGGGGACTCTGTGGAGGAATCACGGCAAAGGGTTCTAAGGGGCAAAACCTCAACTCCGGCACAAGTGTAGGGAAAATAGACCAAGTCTAACTAGGGCAAAGGGCATTGCTCTGCGTCATGGCAAAGTGGAAGACGGCGTAGCACCAATGGGCTGTGTGGCAGGCATATTGGCTACTACGGGTTCGGGCCAACTGAATGTGCGGAATGTGTGGTAAGGACTGTGTGCCTTATGTTATGCACGGAGGGACGTGTGCAGGGGAAAAGGATACAGGAAGAGGGGACTTAGACTACGGGCTAAATGTAGGGGCACAACAATATTAACAAAATCATAATAATTCTGAACAATAATCGATTGGTTCCAAACTCAGGATTTTGAATGTCTAGCCCAATAGCTAACTGTTTTTAAAAACACGCATTTTGATGACGTCACGATTGCGTCATGATATTTTGGCTTCAGGTGTTTCTAAACTACATCCCCAAAAGATATAAACGAACAACTCAAACAAATCTTGCTTCGTTGGCCAAATATACTCATTTGAATGTAAAAATCTGAAAAGTTCATGACGTCACGATCAAAATGAGGGCAATTATTGGATACACCTTTTCCCAACTTAGATATAGTGCAAAATTGAAACCAAACGAAATTGCTTTTTTGCTTAAAATGGAGTGTGAATTTTGCCCCTTTAAAGCAATGACACGTGACACATGATGACGTCATTACGTTTTCAAGACAACTGTGCAATAGTTAAGCATGGGCTCTATGCATTTGAAAAGTTTGAGAAAAATCCAAGTGTGTTCAATGGCCAAATTGCCCCACAGAAAAACCCTGTGCTTTGTCTTTGGGATTTTTCCGATAAGAAGAAAAAAAAAAATCCGAACAAAAACGATAGCTTTTCCGCTTCGCGGCGGAAAATCTAATTACATCAGCGGGATTCGAACCCGTAACCTCAATTCCTACCCCAAAACGCACGTGTATATTTTGTGCACAAAGTGTAAGGGACTTCATTATATTTTTCAAAAAAACATAATAATTCTGAACAATGGTCAATTGCCTTATAACTCAGGATTTAGAAAGTCTAGCCCAATAGCTACATGCTTACTAAATTTCGAGAAGATTGACCTTTGGCAAATATGTGTTTTAAAAACACGCATTTTAATGACGGCACGATTGCGTCATGGCATTTTGGCCCCGGAGGGTGTTTCTAAACTACATTCCCAATATATATAAACAAAAAAATTAAATAAATCTTGCTCCGTTGGCCAAATATGCTCAATTAAATGTTCCATTCTTAAAAGTTCATAACCTCATTAATATTCATGAGATGATGTCACCATCAAACCAACTTAGATATAGTGCAAAATTGGAGTTTTAAAAATTGGAGTTTTAAAGACAACTGAGCACAACTTCAGCAAGGGCTCTATGCATTTGCCAAGTTTGAAAAAAATCAAAGTGTGTTCAATGGCCAAAATGCCGATCATAAAAAAAAAATCATAACAAAAGCTTTTCCGCTTCGCAGCGGGAAAGCTTACAAGAACAATAGCTAAAAAACAAAATGAACAAAATGAAAAAAAAATTGCTCCGTTGGCCAAATATGCTCATTTGAATGTGAAAATGTGAAAAGTTTATGACCTTTTCTTAACTCAGATACAGTGCAAAATTGAAGCCAAACGGAATTCCATTTTTGCTTTTTATTGGAGTTTGAAATTTGCCCCTTTAAAGTGTGTTCAATGGCAAAAGTGCTTGTCAGGAAATCCCTGTGCTTTGTCTACGGGATTTTTTTACACAAGAAAAAGAAGAAGCCAAAAAAATCAGAACAAGAACAATAGCTTTTCCGTTTCGGAACGGAAAAGCTAAAAAATCAGAACAACAATAGCTTTTCCGTTTCGGAACGGAAAAGCAAAAAAAATCAGAACAACAACAACAATAGCCTTTTCGCTTCGCGGCGAAAAAGCTAAAAAAAAATCAGAACAACAACAATAGCTTTTCCGCTTCGCGGCTGAAAAGCTAAAGAAACATGATCTTTTCTGACAATTTTTATGGCATCATTTACAGTTTCATTTTGAATCTAGGGTCTCTGGTAGCATATTTTATGCATGGTATAGAATTTACAGAATAATTATGACACTGTTTATTGATGAGCATGAACTTTTATAAAGGTTCTTATTTGGTCTTTCCTTTCAAATCTCGATTACTTTCCTTCAATTGTTTCATTTAAAACTTAGTACATGTATGCAGACTTTGAATTGTGTACTTAACAGCCCCACAAGTTTTAATAATAAAAACAGTTGGTGTTTAAAATGAAAGTTGACAATGGGTGTGAAAGGCATTCTTTTTTGGAGTGAAAAATCAATTAATCCAAAATTGTTGTCAACAATGAAGGAAATGCCGGTTTTTGGCTGTTCATTTTTTATCAAAACAGGAATTGCCTTTGAAAACATACTCCAACAGGTTACATTTATTTTGAAGGTGGGAAGTTCCTTGCTATAATTATAATAATTAGGGTTCCTTTTAGAGAGTTGTTCTGATGACCAATTAGCGGTACTGTGGATGTGAATCCGGATGGAAATCTGTTATAGCGCCACCATGTGATGGAAGTAGGTTGAGGATCTACCATGCAATTACCATTGGATTTTACGAATTAGGCCAGTTGAAATCTCGAACAAAGTAATCAGATGGAGAATATAAGCTCAAATTTAGTCATGATACCGAAGATAAGGCGAAAGCTATTTATTTCTAGGTTTAGTAAAGAAATGAATGATGCCATGCCCATGCGATCGCCGTCGCAACAACTTAGAAGTTGCATAGGCGGGCATCTCAATCCATGTTTCAATTCAGTTAAAATGCAGGTAGAAAAAGTGCACTTTTACCTTTCAAGGAGGAACAAAGATGGCTGACTGTGCAAATTAACGATTTATGGAAGTGAAGAGGAAATTCATATATCAAAACATGATCATAATAATGGTTGGGCCTCAGACATAAAACTTGCAGTTAAATGGCTATCTTCAACTGAGATTGAACTCATACTGGAAAACATAACTGCAGCTTTACTCATCATGTCCTTTTTTTCAGGGATAGTCACGGTTTTATTGAGAAAACATGAACAAGATATCTGTGTATTTTTTTTTTTAAGGAAAACAGACCTATGATAATAATATAGGTAGAAATTTAAGTGACAATAAGGTTGTAGAGGAAGCAATATTAGTTTTACTAAATGGTTGTGAATAAAGCTATACATTAACCTATGATTTGGTAACTTTTTTGGTTGTGGTTTTGGCTGCAGAAGAAGAGACCTGTGGATTTGGAGTTGGATCAGCAAGCTGGATGATGTTGTTGCCCTCCGTATCAAATGTGAAGACTTGCTGATGCTCTAGAGCCTCCATAATGCCAAGTGTGGTTGTTGTCTTCCACAATGCCATAGCAAGTGAGCTGGACATTGTTAGGTTTCTGATGTTGTCTTTCACTTGACATGTCAAGAAGATGGAGGTTGCATCAGTGTCATCTACAGTGATCACATCTATTTCTTCGTTCTTGATGTCCCCTGGGATGATGTGTAATCACAAATATATACATGTGTTGATAGTCTGTCTGCTGAGTTTACTAAATGAAAGTACATTTAAGTACGTTGGTCTTCAGTGGCTATTTGTTGTGCTTGGGAGACAAATGGGCAATTTTGACTCGATACCCTGTTTTGATGGGACTGTGTTAGCCATGTTGTTCCACAGGGCGACAGTAATGGAACCACTTTCATCTTCTATGAGCATGTTTCGCACAGTTTGGTTCCTAGTCCCAACAGTTCTTGGGAATTCATCCTGAAAGTGTTAGCTTGGATTGAAATGAAACATTGACAGTAAAAAATATGCAGACCGACCAATTACAATAATGTCTGACACTAAATAGAGTTTTGAGGATCCAGCTGCATTGAAAAGGATGTCAAGAAATACATCTACTCATCACATGTATGACTGTGCCTTGGACACTGACAAAGGTGCCTTTATGTTCATTGTGGATTGAAGAAATGGACGCCACAGGGGGAATGGTGGATCCACAAGCTAATTTGCTTTGGCCAATATCTCCTTGCTGATGGGGTCTTTCGGGGGGGGGGGGGGCATTTCCGGATGACTGTGCGCTTTTTGGCAATGTTGATGCCACTTTTGCCTTTTTGGAATTGGCGGATTAGGATGAGATTGCCCTCATGGCAGCTTTCAAACAGATTTTCATATGCTACTAACTTAGCAGCTGCAGTGCAGTCAGCAATGCTGATTTCTTGAGCAGACTCATTTTGTTTGATTTTTATGATCTGTGCCCTTATTGCCTTTGGATAAGGGTTGGTTTTTGCAGGCATGTTATTTGTTTTGTAAAGAAAGAGAAAAGAAGTAAGGACATAATGAGGCTGTATGGAATGGAACATATGAAAGTATATAGAGGGGTAGAAGGGTGGATAGATTGAAGGGCTAGATAGAGTGGATATCTGTACCTATAAAGCAGTTAGGCTGAGCCGGCATGAAGTCCTGACTGTGTTGAGCATGTGGCGTAATCTCTGATCCTGGACTTGTCGTATCCAAGCTATTATTGAATATTCGGCGGATCATTTTAGCATTTACCAAGTCAAGTATTTCTATACGTACTTCTGCTATGAAGGTGCTGCCTCAGGGAGAGTTGTAGAACAGATCTGCAGGTTAGGTGCAGTTCATTATATCATGTGAGCTTGCCAAAACAAAGCAATGCCAACTGTGTGTACTGGGCAAGCATTAATTTGAGCCAATCAGGAGAGACTTGGTCACTGTCACCGGGCAGGAGTGTTGGGAGAAAATTATATTGTATCTCTTTTAGCAGGAAATATTTCAGCCAATCAGGAACTCAGTGTCCCATGTTGCAAGGGTTCTAGAAATGTGTTAGGCTATAGTGAAAACAAATAGAACATAATCCAGCCAATCAGGACTAAGGTATTCAGTGTCCCTAGCAAGACCATTGGCTAGTAACAAGGGAAGCACTATCTGGCTCCAGACGGGTAGTTCATGAATATTTCAACAAAGTGATGTATAAGTGAAGTGAATATCTTAATATGTACATGTACATGTACACTGTACATTGTGCAGTACATGTACATTATTCATATATATATGTTGAATTAATCATGACCTACCCGGCTGGAGCCCAGATAGTGATTACCTTGTAACAATGATACACTGATGTTATGGGGAGACAAATTAAAAAAAAATGTTTTAGCCATTGAGGGTTCAAGTGTTTAATAAACGTTAGGGTTCTACCATACAGGATTGTAGCTAATTTCAGGCAAATGTTTTTGGGGGATTTGCAGATTTGTATGCCAACTTTGAAATTCCCAAATTAAACGAGCGAAGTGAAGTTTGATTGGATTCTAACAAGCCATTACCGAAATGAGGAGTCACTTGAGATTGTATTGTATGGTGATTGAGGTTACGTCACACATTCAAAGATACAAAGGGAGAAGAAGTGCCCCACCTCCTATATAAAGTGACCCTCGCTGGTCCGCCCTCCAGCCTCCAGGTATTTAAAGCAATGCTTTACACTGGCTATCCTCTAGGGTGGGATAAACATAAACGTATACACTTACATGTGATATAAATAACGAAGTCCAACAAAGCAGGGAGGGAGTCACGTGACTCCTCGTTTCGGTAATGGCTCGTTAGAATCCCCATCAAACTTCACTTCGCTCGTTTAATTGGGGAATTCTACCTCACCATTACCTCCATTCGGACTCTCGTGAGACTTTAAAGCTGGACAGTGTAAAAAGATGGACCAATAGTTGCAGTTACTTATATCTTATTTATTTGGTAAACCGTCATCCGGTGACACCAACAAATAGGTTTAACAATGACCTTGCCCGGTTATCTTTAATCTAACCATACAATCATAATAATACGAACATATTTTTGGCCATACGTCGTATTTATATAAACGTTTCTTTAAGCTTGGTGTGAAAGTACACCCTCAGAAAAAGCAATATGCTGATGTTCGAAGTCAGCCGTGATTCGGTTACAGAACTTTGCAAAAGTCGACACTTTCGCCCAACCTGCATCAATTGATACGCCCCTGCTTGCGGCCCCTGTAGTGGCTGCGGAACGGATACTGTGTGCCTTATACACCGAGGTATCTGCACCTGCCTCGGTTAGTGACTGCTTCAGCCATCTGAATATCGTTGCCGTGGTGACTTCATTGTGTGGAGGAGCATAGCTCAAAAACAGTTTTGTTTTGTTTGCACGTAGATGTTTGGTTCGTCTGATGTAGTTTGCTAAAGACCTTACTACAGACAAAGTTGTATGATGTAGGTGAGGTGACAAAACCAAATCTCGTTGTCGTTTGCCAGGGCGAAAAGTTTTAACCACTTCGCGCCGGGGGGGGGGGGTTCAGCGCCGATGACCACCATAGAGGGTTTTTTTGAACAATGCATCATTTTCAAATCTCGCTAAAACAATCGGAACAATATATTTATGTGAAATAAATCGATAAGAGTATACTATGGGTACAAGAGAGTAAAACCTGGCACAATTCGGACGTCGTTGTGGCTTTTGTGAAGAGATTATCCGTTCGAAAAAGGGCCCTTTGTGCATCGTCAATGGACCGTAACGGACGTGTGTGTGTGTGCGTGCGTGTACGCTGCTGACAATCCCTGACCGCAGACTCCAGCCTCAACTCCAGGCAGTCAAATCTTCGAGTTGGTCGGCCACAAACGAGCGTACAGATTACGGTAAAGAATGTCGAATCGGGTCAAGTCGTCCCCAAGTCAACTCGTCCCCCGAATTTAATAGCTTAGTCAAGTAGTCCCCGAGTCAAGTCGTCCCCGAGTCGAGTCGTCCCCGAGTCAGGTCGTCCCCGAGTCAAGTCGTCCCCGAGTCAACTCGTCCCCCACTTTTCCGTTTTATTTGTAAATATTGAGAACTATAGGATGTGTTCCGCTTCTTCAAGGATTTATATTTCGAAATCGTGCAGGGTGATATCAGTTCGCATTCGTTTTCCGAAAGTTGAAAATGCACTCAGTAGAGTAGATCTTGTTGGTTTAGACGGAGTTGGATTATGTGAGGCTTGTGCGGACGTGGTATAAACCACTCATCCGGAGGTGCCACGCGAGATCTTTTGGCCGTCACTGTAGTTTGTAGGGAATAAACATTCGAAGGTTTTGTGTGTTTGTTTTTTGCAGAAAAAGGGCAAAACTGGTGTTTTCCTTTTTGGGAAGGGAAAAATAAACGGTTGTATGCTTCTTCCGCAGAAACATAGAAGTGGGACAGGATGGTTGGAGCATCGGTGGATGTGTTTTTATGAGGGAATCACGAGAAGATTCCCTATCCAGGTTGGTTCGGGTGGGTTTCGTTGGTGGATGGCTCGCACCATTCCAGAATGTTGTGAAAATGGTTGCGTCTTCCTTACCGGCCGTCGGGTATTGGGGAGGGGTTTAAAGATGGGAGGTTGGATGTTGCCATCTTAGGGTTAGACCATTTTCTTAAGTAAAGACTTAGTCCCTTTTCGGGAGATTATCTTTAGGTGGTGGTGGGAAGGTTGGTCCCGGTAGTTGGTGGGTTTGGACTGTACAATAAGGTCCAGTGGTAGTGATACTCCTGGTGGTCTGTCGTGTGAATATTGTATATGGTCTGACAGGTATGGTTAGGAGATACGGTTTGCAGTGTGTCGGAGGTGTAGCAATTACACGCAGGAAAAGCCGGAGTTTGCAGAGTTTACTTGAATTGTAAAATGAAGTTACTTGTATTAATTGAATCAGTCATTATTTTGAATTCCTGTAGAACTGTACGTAAGTTGTACTTCGAAATGAAGTTACTTGAAAGTTGTATAATGTTGCATTCATTTTCAGCCTGCTTCAGATTAAGCCATACCCTTTGTCCAAGCGGCTCAATGCGCGCGTGGCGGCGACCCTTTTGACATTTCGCCGACAAAGGCGGCTCATTACGGTAGCTTCAGATGCGGCGTGTGCTGCCGACCGACAACTGAGCTGGGAAGGCTCTGGGTTGAGACGCACCAATACTTATGCAAATTTTTCTGAGGCTTACTTTCACTCTCGATTCGCTTCTAATTTGATTGGTTGCGGGAAATCCACTCGGAATCAAAGTCTATAAAAGGTGATCCCATTTAATGAAACGGCACTAAAAACTAAGATCAACTCAAGAACCAAGAAGAACCAAGATCAAGTCAAGATTTCAAGAACAACCAAGCCCTCAAGATCCAGATATCGACGATCAGCCATGGTTTCTTGTGTGGTATGTGCAAGTGCCGTCACTGCACGCCAGCAGGCCTTCCAGTGCGACCAGTGTAGGCGCTGGCAGCACCGGGCTTGTGACACCGGCTTTTCGACTGAGGAGTACCGGAGGATCGTGCAAGATCCATCCGTCCTCGAGGTGTGGATGTGCAATGAATGTGCATCCCGACCATCTTCCCTATGTCTCTCATCCCAGAGCAGCCCAGTGAGAGCGAAGACGAATTCCATGTAGATAGACCCTTTTACACGCCATCTCCACCCGAGGAGACACCCCTCCCCGACCCACCCATCCCCGCGGATGTCCAATTCGCAGAAGACACCACCCAATTCCGAACGGTTGAGGGTGGGTCACAACGAGGCAAGGCCCTACTTGTCGACAATCACGGTTACACCTACGCCCGGAAGAGGACGAGCCCAACCAGCACGACCTGGCTGTGTAGTGTCAGGAGCAAGTTCTCCAGATGGCCCGTCACTGTCTTACAGCGAGGGGGGCGGTTCAGCTTCGGTGTCCACTCCCAGCACACGCATCCAGCACGGCCGGGCAATGACACGGCAGTTGAAGTCGTGGCCAAGGTCAAGGAGACAGCCAAGCGGGACCTTTCCCGCTCCGCCATGGTCATTGTTGAAGAGGTGCTAGCGGAGAAGGGCACAGAGTTCACTGCAAGCTGTCCCGACCCGGCGCTGCTGAAGCGCACGACAAATCGGAGCCGTCAAGGTCAGCGCCCCCCAGAACCCAGGGATTTTTCCTTCAGCCTTGTGGACAGCCACGTTCCCGAAAACTTCCTCCGGAAGGACTTGCGTGTCGGTGAGGCAAGACACATCCTCTTCTTTAGGGTTGAAATTTCTAGAGACCTGTGTTTGGGTTGATTTTTATATTTGCTGTTGATACTGTGTGAGTATTCCAGTTTTAGCCCTAGTTTTGCCTAATTCTCCGGGTGCATGGGTGTCTCATTGAAGTGAACTTTGGCTATTGTGTGCCAGTGATGTTGTGTACAGTGAGCCAGAAGGTGTGAGTTGTAATTTGGTTGGCTGGCTGTAGAGTAAACCACCAGCTAGTGATGGCATGTCCAGGGAGCTGGCACATGGCTGGTCAGTTGGACTATTGCATGTCACATGTCACATGGGTTTGGCTGATTTACATGTTTGGATATTCATGAAGGTTGTGAGTTTGCTTTATTTTTATCTATAAGTCTTGAGAGGTGATGTTTTTGGTTTCTCCTTGCTGTGTAGGGCAGAAGAAGTTAATCTTGTTATTTTGATTGCATTTGTATTAACTATATTTTTCTTGTTATTGTTTTCTGTATTCACAGGTTACTTCAGTTGTCGTAGCCTTTGAGCTTCATCCTATTGAGTGCTGTGTTGTATAGTGTTGTATACCCCTTTTGTTGTTTTGATATAGAGTTGTGTTTTATTGGGTTTTATGTAGCCTTGAATCTTCTGGAATTTCACGTCCCGAGCTCGGGTCGTTGTTTTCAGGAAAGCCCAAATTTCTGGGTTAACTTTTGTCAAGCCCAGATTCGTGCAATTCTTTGGCTTGGCATACTTCTTCAGATTTTCCTCAACCTTTTCGGGCATTATCTTTCCCTCGGTCAGTGCGTTAATTGTACCTGCTAGTTGCTCGTTAACAGGTGGCCCAGTTTTGTCACCGCTCTCAACGAGAAACGCAATATCAGTGAGCAAATCATCGTTATTTCCCTCAATATTATCAAGCAGTGAATCAATTTCATCATAACATAGGCTACTGCCCCTTTCGGGTACAGGATTGCTGTCAATCATGTCGATCCCGCCCTTCTCTGGTACGGGTTGACAAAATATCTCGCCTTCTTCAAAATGCTGTGGGGGCCTAGCCTGCATCGTGAAAGCGTTGGTCAGCGACGCGACTGCATATTGCAAGCTTGTGACCGCTTCGCGCAAATTGAATGCGTCATTCCCTATAGCGCTAGTTTTGGCAAGCGCTGGGTCGCAATTTGGCAATGCAGCTCGCTTTTTGGCTTTCTTTTTAGCAGGAGCTGTATGAAAAGGCTTTCGCTTTCTGACGGGGAAACATGAATTTCGACTTCGTCAGTAATCATGATGGCAAAGAAGTGACCATAGATCGTGGGTCAAGAAAAGTGTGAATGAAGCTAACACTCAGAATGTCCGCGCGAGGCAATGCACCAGAAATACACGAGGGCGGACCAGCAAGGGCCACTTTATATAGGAGGTGGGGCCCTTCTTCTCCCTTTGTATCTTTGAATGTGTGACGTAACCTCAATAACCAGACAATACAATCTCACGTGAGTCCGAATGGAAGTATTGGTGAAGTATAATTCCAGTTGGTCAAGGTGACCCCCTTAACTCCCCTAAAATACGTCAGTGTCTACATAATTATGATGTTTGGTTTCACAAAAGAGAATTTCAAGGTGTATTTAGCCAATGAAAACCAACAAAAGGGAAAACATGCTAAGAAAATTGTTGTTCGGTTGTTTGGAAAGAATTATCTATAATGCCTTGTTTTATAAAGATATAAGAAAAGGGGACAACCAATGGGATGGAAGTAAAAGTGATGTTGGATTGTGTTTATAATTTGTGAAAATGATGGTGTTATCCCATTCAGTGACACCGCCTCTCTGTTGACCCGTGGAACGAAAAATGAAAACATTTTATGACCACATGCTGTGTTCTTTGCTATATTCCAGGGGGGTAGTCAATTTAACCATAAAGCAAGAACCTTGCAATATGCGTCGACTGGGTTGGGCTAATATAGCAGGCCATAAGATCGGAAGGTGCTCTCATGGAAGGAGACTAGGGACGCTTCGCAGCTTCCATGGTGTCGCAATAACATGTTTTCATGCCATCTGGGCAATCATCAGTTGCGGTAGTGATCTTGGCAGATCAGTTCATCTCAATATGGGTGTGCCGGTATAGAAATTGGTTGGAGTGGCCGGACTGGGTATTATTGGGTGATTTGTTCCTCAAATAAGGAGAGCAGATTGTCCAGGGTTTCAACTAGTTCCTCAAAGGAACTAGAATCGTCTGGGACGGGGGTTGTTGTAGGCTTGGGAAGGTTAGCCCGGATGAACATTCCCGAAGGTTTTTGTACAGTACAGTACAGTTTAGGTCCTCATTTTGAAGCTTTAGGCTTCATATGAGTCAGGACTCCTAGGAGCCTGGTGAAACCAGTCTTCGACTGTGTTTCTCTTTTAATCTGCTCAATAGAAAGATCACCCAGTAGTCCTGAGATACCTATCCAGGGATCTCGATAGTATGGGACTCTAGGGATAAAAAATAAACTAAGCTTGGTCAAATTTGTATTTTCCCTACGACATATATGAGCTATGTATTTCAGATACTGAACATTAATATAATCCCGTAGTGGTTGACTTTTTGTTATGCGCTCTAGATCAATATTAGCAAAGAAAAGGGCATGATTAATTTCGCCTTCTACTAGTGATGGTTTCCTGCGGAATCCATCCTTGATCATTCGCCTTAGAAAACCATACCAATTACTTTCAAGCCTTTTTATTTCTTTCTCACTTGGCCTCCAGCATTGGGTAGCATATGCTAGTCTAGGACGAACACATGCTTCAAGTATTTTAGTCCGAATGGGCATATGTACTTCCCTGTCACAGAGGACCCCCTTGAGTTCATAAAATTTAGCTGTAGCCTTAGCAATTCTTTGGTCAGTTGAATTTCTACCATCATTAAAGATGGTGTGGCCAAGATAGCAAAATTCAGACACATTTCCAAGTTCAGTACCATCAATGACAAGATTTATGTCACTCGTAGATGTATTAAATTGCATCACTTTAGTTTTTTTGAAAGAAATTGTTAAGCCAAAACGTTTACAAGTGGTGTTCATTATATTCATAATTCCCTGTGCCTCAGCAATGCTCATACAAAATAAAACCAAATCATCGGCATACAAGAGCCACCGCAATGTTTCAACTCCATTCATTTTCTTGGTTTTCCTTTGTTCCCTGTTCGTGCATTCGCTAGGAATACGGTAATCAAAGGAGACACCCCATCCACCTGGATATTTTCTGTCAATAGCCTCTGCACACACTTTCAGGACAAAATCAAAATAGAAGTTAAACAATGTTGGACTTTCTAGGCCTCCCTGTCTACAGCCAGATAAAATATCAAACTTTAATTTAGTCCCAGCAATACATGCAGTTGTACCATCATATAATTTTCTGAGAATGTACACAAGAAGTTTGGCACCGGTGCGTAGTTCTAAAACCCGAAACAAAAAATCTCTAGGGATATGATCATACGCCGCTGTTAAGTCAACAAAGACTAAAACAAGAGGCCCAGCATGCTTTTGAATAACATTCTTGATGACAAAGATTGCATCCACAGTTGACCGACCTTTTCTAAAACCAAACTGGGATTCAGAAATGTTCAGCTCATAGGTTTCCTGCAACCTGTTTAAAATTACACGAGGGACCATTTTACTAAGATTTGATCCAATAGACAGCGCCCGGTAGTTTTCTGCTAGAGACTTCAAACCCTTTTTGTAGAGGCAAACTACCTTCATAGCAAGCCAAGACTCTGGGACAGCCACTACAGACCAGACAAGAGAAGTCAGCATGGTTAAATATACAAGAAGATTTTTGATACTATGGTACTTCATCCCTTCACAATGAGGATTATCTGTACCAGCAGATTTATTATTCTTAAATGTTTTAACTACTTCAGCAATTTCATCAAGGTTAGGCGGATCTTCGTTTACTTCAACCTGTGTATCAAACAAATAATCATAACTATTTGGATGTTCTAACTCAGGTGGTATGTCAATAACCTTTTCAGAGAAGTGCTCTTTGAAATGCTTTGTTAACTTTTCTTTTGAGATGGTGATTTTTGAGGTCATAGAGTGCATACATTGGGTCTTAGCAAGTTGGAATTCCTTCTCAACCTGTCTTGCCTCTGCTGCAGTGTTTATAGCAACGGCTTTTTCATGAAGATATTGATTTTTTTAAAAATTTCTCTTCTTACGAATTTGCTTTTGAAGAGCCCTATTTTTTGGATTTTTATGCAGCTTGCTCATTAGATTTTGCAGTTCTTGATTTTGCCAGGGTTCAGAAGATTTAACGGGGATGATTTTTGGACAAACATCTTCTAGCGAATCTTGTATCGCTACCGTTATATCTTCTGCTATTTGTTCCAAGTCATTTGGAATATCTTCTAACCCAAGTTTTGAGTCTAGCTGATCTGAATAAAGCTTAGCAGCGTCTTTATTGTCGCGCAAAAGAGATACATTTAACATTTAACATTTAACATTTATCTCGTGGATAAGATTGAAGTATATTAGGTTCACTTCTTGGATAAGGAACGG
Organism: Luidia sarsii; assembly: GCA_949987565.1. Lineage (NCBI taxonomy): Eukaryota > Metazoa > Echinodermata > Asteroidea > Paxillosida > Luidiidae > Luidia > Luidia sarsii. The sequence goes on from OX465102.1 coordinate 5,348,980, forward strand.
GGTAGTTTGCGTCGTAGTCTTGAAAACGTCATGACGTCACCACGTGTCACGTGACATTGCTTTTAAGTGGCAAATTTCAAACTCCATTTTAAGCAAATATGCAATTTCGTTTGGTTTAAATTTTGCAGTATATCTAAGTTGGGAAAAGGTTTTATGCAAAAATTGCCTTATTTGATCGTGACGTCATCTCATGAATAATAATGAGGTCGTAAACTTTTAAGATTTAAACATTCAATTGAGCATATTTGGCCAACGGAGCAAGATTTTTTTCATTTTTTCGACTATATCTATTGGGGATGAAGTTTAGAAACACCCTCCGGGGCCAAAATGCCATGACGCAATCGTGACGTCATCAAAATGCGTGTTTTTAAAACGCATATTTTTCATAGGTCAATCGTCTCGAAATTTAGTGGGCATTTAGCTATTGGGCTAGACATTCTAAATCCTGAATTTAGAAGCATTTGATCATTGTTCAGAATTGTTATGATTTGTTGAAAAATATAATGAAGTCCCATAGACTTTGTTCACAAAATATGCACGTGCGTTTTGGGTTAGGAATGGAGGTTACGGGTTCGAATCCCGTTGATGTCAATTTTTTTTTCATCAATTATTTTTTTTTTTTTTAAAGAACCAGATGCGGAAAAGCGTTATGTTCTGTTTGCCAACAGACATAAATCTCTAGTTGTTTTTTCTTTTTCTGGTCGGAAAAATCCCATAGACAAAGCACAGGGTTTTTAGCAATTTCGTTTTGTTCTAAGTTGGGAAAAGGTGTATCCAAAAATTGCCCTCATTTGACCTTGACGTCATCTCATGAATATTAATGAGGTTATAAACTTTTAAGATTTTAACATTCAATTGAGCATATTTGGCCAACGGAGCATTTTTTTTTATTTATATCTAATAGTAGTCTAGAAACACCCTCCGGGGCCAAAATGCCATGACGCAATCGTGACGTCATCAAAATGCGTGTTTTTAAAACACGTATTTGCCAAAGGTCAATCTTCTCGAAATTTGGTGGGCGTTTAGCTATCAGGCTAGACATTCTAAATCCTGAGTTTGGAAGCAATTGACAATTGTTCAGATTTATTATGATTTTTTGAAAAATATAATGATGTCCCATACACTTTGTGCACAAAATATGCACGTGCGTTTTGGGTTAGGAATGGAGGTCACGGGTTCGAATCCCGTTGATGTTATTTTTTTTTTTTTAAGAGAACTAGATGCGGAATAGCGTTATGTTTTGTTTGCCAACAGACATAAATGTCTAGTTTTTTTTGTGTTTCTTTTTTTTTATTTGATTTTTTTAGGGGGTCTGATAAATGGCCTGCAGATGACTGAGCAAAAATTAATGGTCAAAAAATTTATGCAATGGGTTAATTGCTGTATTTTGTATCAGTCTTTACATGTAGAGTGATTTGGAACTGACTCACGGTGTCATCTATCCATCGTGCTGGGATATCCGGCACGCGATCGAACGCCCCGAACGTATGCGCAGTATATATGCGCGCGCTTCGCGTGGATCTGTGGTAATGCCCCCGTTTGAATGAAAATAAAGGCGGGTAAAATTTCCAGGGATCGAGTACAAATCAGGTAAGGAAACGGAGCAGTGTTTTTCAGGAAGTCAGTTTATTATGTAATTTGGTTGAAATATGAGAACTACGTGCTTAATTAATAACGACTTGAGATTGTTCTCTACTGTGTTTGTATTGTCCCAAGCAATCTTGGCTTTTATTTTGTTTTATTTTTATTTTTTTATTTAACTTGGGTTGGTGAAAATAAGTGTCCGTTTGATTCAAATTGAAATGGTTTCTTCTGAAAGAATACAGTAATGTAGTTTTTGTGTGATTTTTCGACTGAAAACGTCAGTTGCATTATTGCTTTATGATAGAGCGTCCCCTAGCGTTGGGCAAGAAATCTTTCGTCAGGGAACCAGACACGTTCACAAAAAAATTTCCGTACCACTAACGCGTCAGGTTGGCCCTTCATTGCAATTGTGCGACTTCCGCGGCTCGTTGCCAACTCGATCGGCCACTAGTACAGTGCCCTTGCCAACGAGCTGCGGAAATCGCGTTGGTCTTCATTCAAGTCGCACAATTGCAATTAAGGGGCCAAGCTGATGCGTTAGTGGTACGGGAAAAAATCCCGCTGCTCATAGGCCGTTTACGAAATGAAGGCTCGGGCTCAGGCTTCGTCTCCGTCTGACGAAACCTGGAAATCCAGGTTGTAGTTTGTTTCCGAATTTGAAGGTTTGTTGGTTTGATAGGTACAGGGTATCCCCCAGCCCCAATAGGGCCAAACGCCTGTGTTAACGAGTAAGATAAATATGACCGAAGCCTAAGGCCGAGCCTAAGCCTTCATTTCGTAAACTGTGACGTGTGCGCACCCATACAGTCGTAGAGCTCTATAAATACCGACTTCTCGATCAACTGAGCGGAAATTTCTCCCTTTTCCCAAACGTAAGTTAAACAAAATGACCAGTATTGGAATATGTGATTCTCACTGAATCCCTGGGCGCGTGGGACGGTTTCAGTTTGTTTGGGGTTTTTTTTTGGGGGGGGTTTTCGGTATTTTTTTTTCAAAGTCTACGTTGACACAGGGTGGTCCCAAGTAGAGTCTGGGGTCCTGCGTCTGATGGTTAAGTTCGAAATTTGCTCGGAGAACACAAAATGAATCCTAGCAGACAGCTGTTTCCAGCTGATCATTCACCTTGCCTCAAATTGTCGTTACTCAACGGTCACACATACAATAATTATAAGGGTTGTTTGAAGGAAATTACTATTTGGACTCTACGGTGGTCTATATCCCATGAACTTGTAACAACGCAACGACCCACCGGAACAATTACAAGTTGAGGGAAAAGACAGTAACGACCACGCAACGGAATTTAACCACCAAGGTAGAATCCAAACAATGCACAAGAAATACAGTGAGAAACACCATGAGGAAGCTTTAGTACAATATATAAAAGGGGGCTTCTTAGCTGGATTGCAGCTCCCCGGACCGACTAGCCGTAGTGATGGGGCTTACGCAGGAGAGTACGCAGATGGGCTCTGGGTCCGTCCACCACCGAACGTCAGTCCGTCGAGAGAGTTGACAACCAGGAAAGGGGGGTTGAGAGCAAGGGCCAGGTGGAGAGGCGAACCGGGTCGGCTCTCCAAAGCGAGACCTGGGGACAGTGTCTGTATCAACAGAGCACGGAGTGAAGGGATGCGAGAGTAGTTAGGGGAACACCTAACTAGGGAGTTCAGCGAGTTCCCAAAACTCATCGACCTGCTCATTGCACTCGTCCACCTGCTCATTTTGCTCATTTACTTGCTCACTTTGCTCATTCACGTACTCATTTTGCTCATTTCCGCTCATGTCTGCTCATTTCTACTCATGTCAGTGCTCATGTCTGCTCATGTCTACTCATGCTGTCTGCTCATTTCTGCTCATTTTTGCTCATTTTTACTCATTTTTACTCATGTCTGCTCATGTCTACTCTCTGTCTGTGCTCATGTCTGCTCATGTCTGCTCATTTTTGCTAATTTTTGCTCATTTTTACTCATGTCTGCTCATGTCTACTCTATGTCTGTGCTCATTTGCGCTCATGTCTGCTCATTTTTGCTCCATTTCTGCTCATTGCTGCTCATTTCTACTCATGTCTGCTCATTTCACCTGAATGAGGACAGAAAACAGGACAGTTATATATTTTCCAATTTTAAACATGTCTTCCCATTTGGAGATCGACACTCCACGAGTAAACATCATGAATGCTATTTCTGGGCTAAAACGCTATGCTTGTCATCATTGCTGCAGAGGCTATAGTCGGCGATATAACCTTCGAAGACATGAAGAAAATGCACACGGTGCGGGTGAATCGAAAATGGACGACATTGACGATGATCGTAACATAAGAACATTTCGATCAGCCAATTCCAACGTAGAAGATTATGAACCGGGATTTAAAAGGCGTAGATGTCAGGATTCGGAAACAGACAGCAGCGGAACTGAATCTACAATTGATGGTGACGGGACTGAATCTAAGGATGATGGTGACGATTTGGAGGAGAGTGATGACGAATCAGAGGAAGAAACTGACGATGACTTGTCGGAAGAAGATGGGTCCAGCTCTGAATTGGAAGATAATATCGCTTACCAAGACTGGTTGAAAGATGCCAAAGAGGCAACCAAAGATATGTGGAATGAGAAACACGAGAAGTACATCGAAAATGGTATGGACGAAGATGAAGCCGAAGACAAAGCCAATAGGAAAACCCGCTGGGCAGTCAAGAGAATCTTCTTTGACAACTACAAGGATTTCCTGTCAAGTTACTTGCATCTTGAAGAAAATGAAACCCACCAAGTTATTCTCGCAGATCTCAAAGAAAAACTAGATAAAGGCATGGAAGTTGACAAGGCCCTGGACAGGGTAATGGTTAAACACCATGCCGAATTTCTCGGCTTGTTCCAACATGATGAAAGCGGAAGAAAAAGTTAGAGATGGTAAGGATTAGAGAATCCTATTTCTTTATGAGAGCAAAATGAGCAGGTCGATGAGCAAAATGAGCAGGAAATGAGCAAAATGAGCAGGAAATGAGCAGGAAATGAGCAGGAAATGAGCAGGAAATGAGCAGGAAATGAGCAGGAAATGAGCAGGAAATGAGCAGGAAATGAGCAGGAAATGAGCAGGAAATGAGCAGGAAATGAGCAGGAAATGAGCAAAATGAGTACGTGAATGAGCAAAATGAGCAAGTGAATGAGCAAAATGAGCAGGTGGACGAGAACAATGAGCAGGTCGATGAGCAACATGAGCAGGTGGATGATTACAATGAGCAGGTCCCGATTCCTGTTTGATGTTTTTAGATGGATGCACAGATGACGATGAGTACGTTGCCGACTGCAAGCAGTCAAGTCTCTTGAAGACTTCCACGACCGCGCTCAAATACGTCAATCGGACAATATACCTTCATTAGAATTACTGACACTGTTCGTGGCCGGCATTGAACCGACATCAATAACATTAAGCCTTCTAGATTCCCTCTTTGTTCTGTCCGATAGACACTCACAGATCCCTCTTTGTCCTGCCCGAGAGAGATTTGCGGGCCCCGCATTACCCCTCGTCGTTCTGTCCAATAGAGGCGTGTAGGTCCCTGATTATCCCCCTCTTTGTTTGGTCCGATAGAGACGTGCAGGTCGCTCATTACCCCCTCATCGTTCTTTCCAATAGAGACGTGCAGGTCCCTGATTAAGCCCTCTTTGTTTTGTTCGATCGAGACTAATGTCCCCTTGACTCGGACTTGTAGTAACAACTCACCTAGCACCGATTCAACGTGCCCTGTCACCCTCGCAGACGATCATTACGCGTTCCATCTTCGGACTGAACACAACTGCACCGGCTTCACTTTTTGCTTTGTCATCAAGTTAGTATCAATACACATTGATTTTTTGTTTTGTTTTTGTTTTTTACTTAGTAGTCTAATTTAAATATACATTTGATAACGACTACCATTAGAAAGATACTACCACTGGTAGCTTTTTTGTTTGTTTATTAGTTAAACTGAACCATACAAACGTATGTAACGTAATGTTGAAAACTGCATTTTCATACTTATATCCAAAAAGAAAGAAAGAAAGAAAGTGGCTTATGACGGCAGAACAACCACCTACCTTGATTTGTAAAGATTTGTGAAGTATGAAAGAGTTGCTTATGACGGCAGAACAACCACCTACCTTGATTTGTAAAGATTTGTGAAGTATGAAAGAGTTCAATAAAATAATTCAAACCGTATATCGCCCGTTGACCACATAAGGAATGTTCTGGTAAGTTCAGGTTGGTTTTAGGCACCCGTTTCGACCGTTAATTATCCTTTGTCTGTTTGGGTGTGGTTTGTTTGTTTGTTTGTTTGTTTGTTAGAAAACGCTGGAAAAAAAAAAATAAGAATAATAATAATAATTTTTAAAAGGCAACAATGCAATACAAAATAGCCGTAGGCCTATGCGTCCACCATTACCGCACCACGTACATCACCACCCGCACATCCGCACCACCCGCACCACCGCACCACCTGCACCACCTGCAGCTGCTTGCACCACCAAAGCGGGTGCAGATCGGGTATAACATACTACTTCCGGTTGGTTTTAGGCACCGACCTTTATTTAACCCCGCCTGCCTTGTCGCAATTATTAAACCAAAACACACGGTCAGGGAGGAAGGTAACACCACCTCAGCACCACCCTCTGCACCACCAATCGGGGTAAATCCAGCTCCTCTTATACTACTCATGTTAGGTGTGATCGCCTGGTCGCGGACAAGTCAGGACTTAAATCAAAGGCGTACAGTGCATGTCCACCGGCGAAGTCCTCGCGACTGATGGTGTTGCCTTCATCCTGGTACATTTTATCGGTTCCAGAAAAGAGAGTTTGGTAGGCTCTGACAAAATTCCCTCCTGATTGCTGATCGAACGTAGGTTTCAAGGGAGTATAGGGGATCTGTTCTCCGTCTACGTGAACTGTCAGGTAGTTGACGTTCATATGCTGAAAGTTGAAGGGGTTTTTACCGTTGAAGGCCTCGTTGGTCACATATCCCACTACGATGCGAGATGGAAGTTGCCCGAGGAAGATGTGGTCTTGAGTTAGCGTTAGATTACCCTGTGGGACGGACACCATCTTGCACATGATGCGTCTGAGTGGGTATTTGGCTGTGCCTTTCTCCAGAGCCTTCATGTGACCCAGCATAACCGCCGAGCTGACTTTCACCTTGCGGACGAACACCGACGCATCTTGAATCACTACTTTGTAGGAAGGGTTGGCGCCGGTAGCCATGAGGCAAAAGGCATCGCTGCTACGGATCAAGTCCACCCCATTCAGCATGTGTCTGTCTTGAAAGAAGATTTGTCGCTGTGAATGGGTCCAATCATATCCACCACGCGGCTGTTTTTGATGTATTTCCATCTCTTCTTTAGACCCTGGTTGACTGCCGCGTCATCCGCCAGCGGGTCTAGATTGTCCATTCTTCCCGCGGTATCTTTGTAGAACAGACCAGCCGTGAACTGCCTGGTCTTGGCATCGTTCCCGTAGCTCAGTAGGGTTTCGATCATTGCTCGATAGGGGTAGGTGGGTGTGGAAGGAGAGATCAATCGTTCGTTCAGACTCACGTCTATTTGACTAAATAGAGATTGTAAAAATAGGTTGACGGGACCGACGGGATCGTCCGCTGCTAAATCAGACCCGTCCCCTTTGGTCACTTTTGCTCTGACGCATAATTGAGTTTGGTTAAGATCCAAATACTCCTCCCAGGACCCTGGGATGAAAAACTCAATAGGGCCCCAATCGGATATGGTTGAGATAGGGTGAAATTCCACCCACTGCCCTTTCTCGACACTCATCTGGGTGGGAGGGAGCGCGAACGAATCCAGCTCGGATTTGGCACACTCTCCGGAATGTGTGTGTAGCAGAGCCATTACTAATTAAAAGAAGTGTTGCGAAGAACAAGGTGGTCACTAGTCAAAGATGTCAAGCGACCTTTTCCGTCTCCTGCCTGATGTAGAAGTGGCTCGTGTGCCGGTTGCCTTTCTTTTTATACCTCGTCGCGGACCCTGCGCTGTCCTGGCCCTCACGCCACGAACCGCCTTGTTCGTTAGATTGCGCCCGGCATGAAGGAGTCTGGCTTTGGCTGCTTTCTTGATATCTTTCCCTTCCATCGCATCTTGAGCGATTCCTACTCCTGTACGGAGGGCCTCGCGACCGAGCGTCTTTCCTCCCTGTTTGATTAAGGGCATAGACGATCGGAAAAGTCCATCGAGAATTCCTCCAAGTCCGTAGCCTCTCTGGGTTCTCGCCCCGGTAAACACCGGGAGTAGTATATCGCGGTGCGAATGGACCCCTATTGCGGAGCCGGTGCACCAAATTGCGGAGCCGATTGCGGAGCCGATTGCGGAGCCGATTGCGGAGCCGATTGCGGAGCCGATTGCGGAGCCGATTGCGGAGCCGATTGCGGAGCCGATTGCGGAGCCGATTGCGGAGCCGATTGCGGAGCCGGTGCACCAAATTGCGGAGCCGATTGCGGAGCCGATTGCGGAGCCGATTGCGGAGCCGATTGCGGAGCCGATTGCGGAGCCGATTGCGGAGCCGATTGCGGAGCCGATTGCGGAGCCGATTGCGGAGCCGATTGCGGAGCCGATTGCGGAGCCGATGGAGCCGGTGCACCAAATTGCGGAGCCGATTGCGGAGCCGATTGCGGAGCATGCGGAGCCGGTGCACCAAATTGCGGAGCATGCGGAGCATGCAGATCCAGTGGACCAAAGTGCGGTGCCGATTGCGGAGCAAGTGCTCCAGATTGCGGAGCCAGCGCACCAAAGTGCGGAGCATGCGGAGTCAGTGCACCGCGTGAAAAGTGACAATTCGGCAAAACGAATCCATCCGAGCAAACGATAAATTTGTCTCAAATTATACTAATTTTACGACAGGATTTAAGAGGCGAGCGACAATCATTTTTTTTTCTTTTAAATTAGAAAACTAAATTTATTCAAATCTTTTTGTCAATGTCCATCAGGCTTGTATTTTTTTATTTTTTTATTTTTACATTCCAGTAATTCCAAACAGGTTAAGAGGAAAAATTTGAAGAGTATGTGTATGTGACGTCACGGGTAGGTCTGCGCAAGTCTGTGTAGGACAATGAAGCGGATTAGTAACGTTTCGGGCAGGTTCTGACAAGATTAGGAGAACAATAGGACAGCGACGGACAAGTTATGACTTGTGATGTTTGTCTCGATTGTGAATGGTCAAACGTACCGAGTACGAAGGATGAAAGGCGTTGAGCGATGAGTTAAATCATTTCTACGTCGATGCTTGCAGCGAGCGGACCTCCTGTCGAACCTACCTTCAGTCTGTCTACCTACCTACCACTGATCGTGAAAACATGTCTGATGCTCTCAAGATACATTTACCCGGCGATGCACTCTCTGAGGTGCAGGTTCAACCATCTTCTCCTCGGGATTCTGTGGTGGCTGGTCCATTCGACTGCGTTAAAAAGTTAACGCACGACCAAGTCAAGAGTGGATGGCGTGAGGGTTTCAGCTCGACGATGGCGAGACCCTACTTCTACAACATCTTCACCCGAGAGAGCGTGTGGTCCATCCCAGACGCGATGCCAACGCAGCGTGAATCTGGATCTGCACCCGACATTCTCCAAGCGGCAATGGCGCAGCTCACCGCCGATGGGGTTGCTCAGGCCCGGAGAAACAACCAGAAGGCATCGACCTCCACACCAGTCGACTACACGGCGCCGCAGTACATCAAGGGGAAGCAAGGAGAGAAGAGGAAGTTCAGCCCGGACCCCGACCGGGAGACCAACGAGAAGAACGCCGTGGCATTCCACATCGGAGGTGAGCGATATGCCGTTGTCAAGCGCTTCAAGGGACGGGTCTTTGTCAATCTGCGAGAGTACTACCTAAAAGAGGGCAGTTCCAAGCTACTGGCTGGAAAAAAAGGACTGAATCTGACTTCTGACGAGTGGAAGCAGTTGGCGGAGCAGAGTGCCAACGTAACTGCAGCCCTAAACTATGTGTAGAGTACGACTTTGCAGTCATTTATTTATTTATTTATTTATTTTTTATATTTTGTGTTCCATGGTTCTAGACAAATACATCGATGACGATGATTACGTTGCCGACTGCAAGCAGCGGGTGATGACATTAGTGAAGAGAATCCTGACCAAGATGGTTACCGACCAGATTTTCAGCCTCATCTATGAGGCGCAAGAACAACTAGGATGCGAGGGATGTGAGAAAGACTGGCCGAGTCAATACGATCACGCCTGTTTGTTTTTTGGAATGGATCCCGTATGTTGTCTCAGTGACTATGTAGATTTACACTACGAGCGAGCCGCGCAGTCGGTGGATAAGACTCAAGTCGCCCTCGTATTTGGTGCAGTGACCAGCCGTCTTGGCGTAGGTCCATTTACATACGAGGGAATGAACATGGATAATTTAATTAACCAAATACTAAACGAGTGGAAACTTCATCCTGCCGACCTCAGTACGTCGTTTTACACGACCGCATTCGACATTGTAACCGAACTCATTGATGATAGGATCAAAAGACTAAATATTTCCTTTTACCAATAACCTATTTGCTCGTATTTACTCCATTAAATTTGATCTTGTTACTTTTGAATGGATTAACTGACTTTTTAGTGCGATGCGGTGGTGGGTTTAATTTTTTTGATTTGATTTTCCAATAAATGGCAGAAGGTCTTAAAGAAATCAATATTTCTCGTCGTTATCATTATTGTTGTCCTCATTTTTGATAGTACGGTTGATGTCTTACGCATTGAACTTCCTAAGAACAATAATAATAATAAAACACAGACAATCATTATTCGGTTTCAACCATTTTTTTTATATATATATATATATATTTTTTTTATTAAGAAAGACACAAGTAAATCTACTCACAACACGTCTAAGTTAAATACGAACTCACTTAAACAAGGACCTTGAAATTTGTCGTACAAGGAATGAATTATCAAATACTGAAGTTTTAACACGCGGGAAATGATTACTTATAAAACCATTTACTCTAAAATCATTGTCCATTTTATCGGAAGAAAACAAACTCATAATCTTGGTCATACTCAGTCCACGGCATCTATGTAGCAAGAAGAATATGGTGTATTGTCCACACACAGCGGATAGAGGGCCTTGTAGAGGGCGATGGTTGTAGTTGGTTGAAGTAGCGTTCTTCTTCAGAAAACTTTTCAACTGCGGCAGCCTTGGTTTCTGCCCGTAGGAATCGAAATATTCCCCCTCTCCATTCTGGGAGATGTAGATAGCGACCCAGTGCTGGCCGGGTTTGTTGGATGGATCCGTATTGACCACGAACGCGCTTGGACGAGGCACGTGTCGTGTGGGAAGTTGGTCGCAGGCAAATACTCCTCTAAAGTAATGTTTGGTGAAACGATCCTGTTTCAATATACGAGCAATCTCGAGACTGTCCATCTTTATTTAATTACTTTTTCTTTTTTAGCTCGAGTAATCAAAGATGATGTTCCGTGCCTGGTCTATTTCCAGAATGTTGTTAAACTCCGCGTAGATGATGACGTTGATGGTTTTCTGTAGCGGGGTGGCAAAGTGCATGTCCAGTCGGAGGTTGCCGCGTTTGACCAGATTGAAATGCCCTCCAGCGGACAAGTCGGGACTCAAATCAAAGGCGTACAGTGCGTGCCCCGCAGCGTAGTCCTCGCGACTGATGGTGTTGCCTTCATCCTGATACATTTTATCCGTTCCAGAAAAGAGAGTCTGGTAGGCTCGGATAAAGTTTCCCCCTTCTTGCTGACCGAATGTAGGTTTTAAAGGAGTGTAGGGGATTTGTTCTCCGTCGACGTGAACCGTCAGGAAGTTGACGTTCATGTGCTGAAAGTTAAAGGGGTTTTTCCCGTAGCGACCATTGAAGGCCTCGTTGGTCACGCACCCCACCACGATGCGGGATGGAAGTTGTCCGAGGAATATATGGTCTTGAGTGAGCGTCAGATTACCCTGGGGGACGGAGACCATCTTGCACATGATGCGTCTGAGTGGGTACTTGGCTGTGCCTTTCTCCAGAGCCTTCATGTGACCCAACATAACTCCCGAGCTGACTTTCACCTTGCGGACGAACACGGAGGTATCTTGAATCACTACTTTGTTGGATGGGTTGCTTCCGGTAGCCATGAGGCAGAAGGCATCGCTGCTACGGATCAGTTTGAGTTTCAAGTCCACCCCGTTCAGCATGTGTCTGTCTTGAAAGAATAAATCGTTGTGAATGGGGCCAATCATATCCACCACGCGGCTGTTTTTGATGTATTTCCATCTTTTCTTTAGACCTTGGTTGACTGCTGCGTCATCCGCCAGCGGGTCTGGGTTGTCCATTCTTCCCGCAGTGTCTTTGTAGAACAGACCAGCCGTGAGCTGCGTGGTCTTGGCATCGTTCCCGTAGCTCAGTAGGGTTTCGATTATGGCTCGATAGGGGTAGGTGGGTGTGGATGGTGAGATCAGCCGCTCGTTTAAACTCACGTCTATCTGGCTAAACAGAGATTGTAAAAATAGATTGACGGGGCCGACGGGGTCGTCCGCTGCTAGATTGGAGCCGTCTCAATTGGTGACTTTTGCCCGGACATAAAGTTGAGTTTGATTGAGGTCCATGTACTCTTCCCCGGATCCTGGTATGAAAAACTCGATAGGACCCCCATCGGATATAGTGGAGATGGGATGATATTCCACCCACTGACCCTTCTCGACACTCGTCTGGGTGGGAGGCAGCGCGAACAAATCCAGCTCGGATTTGGTACACTCTCCGGAATGTGTGTGTAGCAAAGCCATGACTAATGTAAAGAAGCGCTGTGAAGGAAGAGATGTTAACTAGTCAAAGATATCAAGCGATCTTTTCCGTTTTCTGCCCGATGTAGAAGTGACTCGTCTGCCAGTGGCTTTTCTTTTTATACCCCGTCGAGGACCCTGCGATATTTTCCCCCTCGCGCTGCGAGCCGCCTTGTTCGTCAGATTGCGCCCGGCTCGAAGGAGCCTAGACTTGGCCGCTTTCTTAACATCTTTTCCATCGAGCGCATCTTGAGCAATTCCAACCACAGTGCGAAGGGCCTCGCGACCGAGTGTCTTTGCTCCCCGCTTGATCAGGGGCATGGCCGATCGGAAAAGTCCACCGAGGATACCGCCAAGTCCGTAGCCTCTCTGAATTTTTGCCCCGGTGAACACCGGGTGACCACGTCCCACTTGACCCACGTAGTAATTTTCATAATCCTTGTCACTGGGAAGGTAACGACCCATTGTGGAGATATGCAGCGATTATCCGAAGTATGAGGAGCGCTTCTTTCTACACACTAAAAAAAAAATCCCCAACGTTGAGTAAAATCTTACTCTTTGTGGTAGTAAAAAGGGAACATGGTCGTTTGCGGGGTAATACGCTACGCAACAAGGGTTGGGTCAAATTTTACTCAATGGTTGAGTAAAGCTTGTACCCAACAATGAAGTAAAAATTCTAACGCAATTTAGTTGTGTCAAAAATGTACCCGCCAAATGAGTAACCTATTTGACCCAGTTCACTGGTTTACCCAACACTGTTGCGTAAAACCTTGTTTTGTACACGTGACCGGTAAAAGAATATGAAGATGGACCAAAGATTTCAACACAATTTGCCTTTTTTAATATGAGTAACAAAATCAATTTGAAATCATTATAAATTATAAAACACCACAGGCTTCAACATGTAAAATGTTTTGATGCAAGCTACACAAAATCTCAGACTTTCAAAGGTTAAAAAACTTCTTAGAGAAAAAATAATAATTAAAGAAAAAAATAAGGTTATTACAGAAGAAAATAACTTCTTAAAGAAAAAAATTATTGAAGATAAATAAACTTCTTTATAAAAATAAACTTCTTTATAAAAAAATAGATCTTTAAAAGAAAAATAGACTTTTTTAAAAGTAGACCTCTTAAAGAAAAATAAACTTATAAAAAAAATCTTTTATTAAAAGATATACCATTATCAACTCCTGTTTAGCCTGCATAGCTTGTATATATATGGACCCATTTTAATTTCAGGAACAAAACTTGTATCTAGGCTAATATACTTAATATTGATTATGTTGAAAAATACTCATTTTGCACTCAATAAAAGACTCAACAGTTTTAAATGGAAATGACAGATAAAATCATTTATAAACCGAAATTTTTTCAATCACTTCTATATTATTTCAATCACTTCTATTCTTCATTCAAAGTAATTGTTGAGCTCTTATGTATCTGTATCTATATCTTATCTTATTATCTTATTTTAGAATTTCTCAACAATCAACGTTCTCATTTGCACATTTTACTTTCGTTATCTTTTGAAAGGCGTAACCATAAGAAATGTGAAAACATGAATGAAATGGGTTGAAATATATGCCTTCTCATTAGTGAAGTGGTACATGTAGTAGCCACTAATGCCCTTACTGATCCTGGCGTATTATGGATAAACACACAGACTGTAGATCTGAGAGTCAAGAAATGTCTAAATGTTGAGGGGGTAATTTAAATCCAGGATTGGATCAGATCCGAATGAAACGTAGAAAATGAAGTAAATGATACATAGAGTCTCTAGGCACTGGTTCACTTGGAAGATGGCTGCATCATCATGTGTACAATTTCTGTCAGTATATGATTGAATGTTTACCTAGCAGCTTATGTACAACCGCAGTATGAAGATGGTGTTGCAACAGAAAACAGAACAGCAGCCTGAACATCTTGTACATTCCAAAAAGTCTTTAGATTGACCAAAATCAGTTAATGATTCTTTGAATTTACACTTAAATGTTTTACTTGCTAATCATGTGACAAAAAGATATGGTAAGTGGACAAATAAAACCTTGTTGAACTCTGCATAATACAATGTTGATTTTGTTACATTTTACATTCATTTTCCTCTGCAGAGCAGTAAGAAATTAAGGTAAAAAATCAATAACACTGGACTGTAAGATATGCCTTCTTATTTTTGAGTGAAGTGGTAGTAGGCACTAAATGCCCTCACTGATCCTGGCTTATCATGGATGGGCACGTTGTAGATCTGAGAATCGAGGAATGTCCAAATAGCTGAAGCCTGAGGGGGGTAGGTCAAATCCATGATCTGAAATGTCTTATAACAAAGGTCAACAGCACCAACCAAGGTTTTTGCTTCAAAGGCTTTTCTGTCAAAGACTACGAAGACCTGTCCAGGCTTCTGGAATTGCCCTCCTAGGACTAGTACAAAGGGCTGGCTTCTTGCTGTGCCGTCAATGATGTCCACAAAATGCTGCAAGTTGGTTCCCTCCTGAAAATGAATGAACAAACAATTGTCTATGCCGTTACTGCCTGAGACATAAACATGGGACAACCAGAATTGGTCAGGGGTTACACGGGCCATTAATGTGTGTGCTGCGCGTGTCGGAGGTGTACTCTTACACATGCTTACTTGTGGGGTACCTTCTCAGCTTTATTACCGACTTGTGGGGTACAATTGAATTGTGGGGTACCCAAGTCACAAGCAATTCACGAAAATGGTATTTGGAATCAATTCAAAAAGGAAGAATTTCCAAGGTATCTTCTTCAGTTGCAAAGAGAAGTATTTTATGCTTGGGATGTTCACTCGAAATTTCAACCTAGGAAAGTGATTTTTGTCCATATAGGGGCAATTTGAGTTCTGCTGTTCGGAGTGTTTATTTTGTACACAAAAACAAAGGAAATACCCATAGGGGTTAAAGGCATAGGGGGCTCAGACTGGGGGTGGACCAAAGTTTCCCCCTCCTCATATTAATTTCAAGGAATGTGTAATGCTAATGCCCCTCTTCAATTTTACCTAAGGGGTCAGAACTCATGGCATTCATTTTCTGTTGCCACCAGTAGAGGGCAGAGGATGCACATTTTGCCTTATGCCCATATAGAAAACATTGTTGATGTCATTGACTCGGGCAGAACAAGAAGGGGAAGAATGAAAGCTCATTCTCATCAGGCATGATGTAAAATATCTAGAATATGACTGCATTATCTCAGCATTCTTAAAGAGCATTTTGAATGTCAAAATTTCATTCTTTGACAAAATATGCTTGGATTGTCCTCACAATGTAACTGGTTACAGCACATACCTTTTGGAAGTCAATGAAAAAATCCATTGACTCTTTGCAAGATGCCCGTCCTCCTTTGGCAGACTTGCGCCCCTCAAAGAGCAACGGCAGAAGGAAGAAACTGAGGTTCATCCGTGCATCTATAACAAATTTATTGTAATACTTCCTTTAGGCCTACATGAATGATATGCACTCAATTTAAAATATCTGTTAGATATTGGGCAAATTTTGATGAGAACCTGTCAACTCTTTGAGATATCAGTTCATCAGAACCTCGCAGATTTTTGGAGGTGGGAGACAGTTGTTGTTTTGTCTCAAGAAGAAGTACTAAATTTTACATGAAATGAACAATACCTTCAGCCTGTACCGGTAAATGTAAATTAGACATCTAATATTTAGATATATAACTACCTTCTGAAATGTGCTTGTCCTCCATGTCCTCAATACCAAGCCGCTTCTTCCACCCAGCAGCTGTACTGTTGGCGAATGCCATTATGTACGCAGACATTGTCACCCATTTTGTATACATGAGTTGGTGTTTGGATGGGAAGATCACTCCATAATCTTGCTCTATCTGCAAAACATTAGAAAAACAAAGATACCAATACCGGTAATTTTAATACATGTACTTCATGTTGCCATTAGCTACATGTATGTTTACACACTTTTGACTAACAACTGTTGGTGTCCCTTGTGACATAACTGGTGCTAAAATGCCATTTTTTAAATGAGGAACCAAATGCTCATGCACTCATTCCAGCAGCTGGTAGCAGATTTTCAGATGGAGGAGGGCCAACAGAGGGGCTCCTAGGACAGATGCCAGAAAAGCAATCACTGATTTTCGAGAGGTTTCTCAGCACTGGTCCAGACGGAGACTTGGAAGATATTGGCTGAACCATGTGTACCATTTCTGTCAGTAAAATACTGATTTACATCTACTGTACCTTCACAGTATTAAGATGATGTTGTAACATTCCAGAACAGGTTCAACTAGTCTTTAATGGGCAAAAATTAGTTAAAGTTCCATATTTTTCACACACAAAAAACCCAGAGGTTTTTCTAACCATTCCAATGTCAAGAAGATGCGGGAACTTGCAGAGAATGTCGGTGACACTGGGTACAGATGCACCTGGCTTTGTTGGGGACTGGATGAAGTGTCGTCGATACCACGCAGTGCGCTGCATTTCAGCTCTTACTTGTGCCTTGTCATCATGGTGTTTTAGCCATTCCACTGCAGCCTCCATCTCTTCAGTTTCTGCATCAGACAAGACCGTGTAAAATTGCATGTATGCATGAGCAAATTCTAATCAAAGAACAAAACATGTTTCCTTTGATGACAACATTCAAGTGTTTGTGTTCCTGCAATTTCTGTTCATATGTTTTGAACTGGACTTACAAATCTCTGAACATTATAATGGGTTGTACACCAGTTACTTGCCGTGGTTATTAGATAAGTGAATCAACTTCTTTTCACCAATTATCCCTCAAAAAACCTTCTAAACTGAGGATCTTTTGACCAGCAAGCGCATTTGTTTACATACCATACATTGCGGATGTACCCGCCCTTTCGGCCTTCTCCTTTTTCGTCTCCTCCTTAGAGCTGTTGCTGGAGCTCTTGCAGACTGGCTTATCTTGTTGCTTGTTGACTTTCCTCAAGTATTTCAAATGATACTCAAGGGTACCATGGGCTGGTCTATGGGAGGCACCTTTTGTGTACCACTGCTCCTAAAAATAAAACCAGGAAAAATATAAACACTTTAGAAAAAAGACAAACCTTGGCAGTTAGTGTATGTTACAATCCTCCTGACCTCCTCCTCTGCCTCCTCCTCCTACTCCTCCTCCTCCTCCTCCTCCTCCTCCTCATCTTCCTCATCATTACCATCATCACCATCATCACCATAGACTTTGCAGGCATGCAACTCTGACCTGATCTAAGACTAGAAAATTAGCAATCCTTTCAAGGCTGTACAGTTTTCTTTTGTCAATTCTCAATGGCATGAGAGTGAATAGCCAAGAAGAAAAATCGACTGATCCAAGACAAAGCTGCATGCCCAACTTTCTGGAATTTTCATAACTCAACACGTTATACGTACATAGCCCTTTCCTTGGGGATCCTTTAAACATGGGAATGCTGTCACAATGGATTGAGCCATGTCTTCCTTCATGTCAGAGCTTGGCCTGTAAGGTGAGCAAATTTCAATGAAATTATTCAAATTTCATATGCAACTATTTACAATATACATCAGGATCATCAGTGGGTATATATTAAGTTTACCCCAACATTCTGCAATTGGACCAGCATGCCCCAAATGCATGAGTCCACTAATTGCAACAGATTTTTACATCTGGGAACAATAAAGGTAATTCAATAGTCTAGTCGGACAGAGTCTACCCTTAGTTGATTTGTGTTCATTCTAGCAGGAATAGCACAGTGCTCACAATGCATTAATGAAATAGATGCCACTCAATCACACCTTTTCTTAAAGATACCCAATCACCTCTCTCAAATGAACCGTGAATGTTAAGGAAATTAAAGCTGCAATTCATATAAAATGCTTTGGTTCAAACACCCCAGCAATAATTGCAAAGATGATAAACTCACTTGTCTCCACAGATGCCGACAAGGTATGAAGCACAGGCATTAGCTATCACCTTATTATTTCTAGGTGAAAGAGCATGATGTGCAGTCAAATCAGAAATCACCTTCTCACCACCTGCAGTCTTCTTCAAAATGTCAACAACATCCTAAAAGAGGGAAAACAAAAACATAGGCTTACTTGCTATTCATGCAAAAATAGTAATGTCCATACCTACTTCATTGTAATATTTTTATGGGTCAGTTTAAACCTTAATTTCCTTGATATTTCTCAGTTTGGGCATAATATTAAATTCCGAAATTGAATTGAATGGTTGCCTCTTCTTGTAGAGAAAATGGTTGTGCACTATACATGTATATATATATTTTTTACTAGCACTGTAAAATATCCCGACCTAAGGTGAAATTGCAATTGAAATGATCCACTTGTTATCAATGAATACATTTTTTTTAGTTTTATTATTTTTTTTTAAAAAACTTACAAATCGGCAAGATCTGCTTTTCTTCTGATCTGGCTGTCTAAGTGATGACTCCTGATGAGTGGCACTATTATGAAGTGGCTGTGCTGAGGCTGAGGATGTGGCACAGACTCCACCTTCCAGAAAAGCATCCAGATCAGCGTCTGATGCCTGACTTTCAAGGTCAAAAGACTCTGCTGTTGAAGCCGAGATTTTCTCTGATCCCTGAGTCATGGGTGACCACAGTGGAGACTCAGATGACATCATACTAGTCATGATGGTGACTGCATCTTCCGGAGATGTTGGGCAATTTGACTGTAATTTTAGTGGGCAGAAGGATATTAAGTCCATGTTCACACATTAGAATCTACTGATTTGGCTAGGCTAGAATATAGCGCGTTGGTATGTACCAAGTATGGTCAGTCTTCTTGTAGCTTCTAACAGCATGTACAGGTTTGTGATCAAACAGAGTTTGAGGCTCCCTCAACTCTAATCTCCGTTTGTTGCTTTCTGAAGCTTCATAGGCTAGGTAATGATAGTTGTAATCGTTTGTTTCCCATGGCTGCAACACTAGCCAAAGTTGAGATGTCATCTTTATGATGTAATTTAATTTGGCAAAGGAAGGTAATTCACTATCCCAGTCAGTCATCAACATGATATTGGGTCTATAACTGTAACCGTTTATGGTGACATGTCCACAAAGAGTGATCCTTTTGTCTTGAGAGCAGTTAAGTAGCCTACACATCTCATTTACGTTGTCTAATGAAGAAACAAAAATACCCTCTTGGCTATGGATTGTCACCGATTGTTTGTCAATGTGCTGCTTCATTAAAACACGAAATGCCTGTGATTCCTGATGGCGTGTTGCCAGGGTTTTAGTGATATTCCTATAATTGTTGCACACCTTAGCAACTGCCTTCAAGGGCTTGTGCTTTGCTTCTTGACGCATGCACGAGTACTGACTTAGTGGACCAAGGAGTTTTATTGCTCCTGGATAGTGAACCAGGTGGTGATGCTTCGGAATCAGATGGGAATCTGGGAAGAGTTTCAAAAACAACAAATGGTGTTCCCTGATCCTGGATTTCAGAAAAAGAGTGCCTTCATCACTAATGCTTGGTGCACATACAATCTTATATATTTCAAGCAATATTTTAAGTAATTCCAAATACTCACAGTCTTCAGACACTTTGTCACCAATCATAAGTAAAAAATGCATGGACAGACACTGCATCTGCGCTGAGGTTTGTCCACTTGGCCCCAAAGGGTTTAAAAGCCTCCCTGGCAGAATAGGGCTAGGCTTGTTTGACTGATCATTAAAGCCATAACTAAATGACTGAAGCCGGCTATTAAAATCCTGAAGAGTAAACAAACGCTGATAATTGACAAGCTCTGCTAGGACAAGTTTCAGTTCTATTGGAAGCAACCCTTCAAGAAAGTCATGCATGAGGTCTGGACATCTATTGTCTGCAACATGGTAGTAGCTCAGCTGATTCAGCTGAGAAGACATTTTCAGTCCAGTTTGGGTCAAATCACCCACTTCTAAATCATCATCAATGGTGGTTCGAGTTCTTAGAGATTTTTCTTCCTCGACAGTCTGGCTGCGCGTGTCAGCTTTCAGTGTTTTGCAGAATCTGCAGAAATGGTTGGCTGAAAAACTTGAGGTAAATCCTAGAATTGTGTTGAGAGCCAAGTTATCACCAATGCACTGGAATAGTTTTGGTCTTACTGTACCCACAAACTCCCCTGGGTTGTTTATGCTTAGGCCACTGTCAAATAAAAGCTGTAACTCATCTGTGATAGGGGCTAGTATTGCATTCAGCCCGTATTTTGATACAAAGGAAGATTTTGCTAATGCAACAAGTAGGATGTTATCAAGTTTAGCTTGATATTTCCGAGGTAGGCAGATGAGAGACAAGTATATTCCAAGGACTTTGTGTTTTCCTTTTTTAGAACCCAGTGGGTTGGCTGTTTCAAACTCATCGTTGTACAGCAGTAGGTCTATGGTCATGGATTTGTTTAACTGCTGGTCATTACTTGTTTTGTACTGGGAGCCATCAAGATAGGAGTTAAATACTGCAAGTTCTAGTGATGAACTGTTCTTGTAGGCAACAATATTCCTCAAGCACCCTGGCTGTTCTAAAAATAATTTCAGGTTCGCCCCTATTGGAACATAATGGAAAGTCTCCTCTGCCTGTGTTTGTTCAGTTCGCCCAGTATCTTTGTTTAACTTTTCCTTGTACACATGCCCTAAAAAATTGTCCTCTGGTTTAACCAGTGCACCAGCCCTGATGGCAAACTGAGTTTGCTGATATTCAGTTGACAACTGAAAGCTCTGCACAGGATCTTTCAATACATTCACTATGGACTGAAATGACTGAACTTTATCTTTGCATGGAGTGACATTCCTTGAGATATCTTCCAAAATGGGATCAGCTGCTTTCTCTATTGCGCTTACTACAGACCCGATTAAATCACATGAAAGAGAAAGGATCCTTTGAGCAGTGGAGGAAGGGATTGATGAGCCTTTTAAATTTGCAATGAGCGTAGCAGTTGCCTCTTTTAAGTCATCCTCAGTTTGCTCCTCTTCATAAATTTCATCTGCACTGCATTCATCTGACTGCATGGCTGGCTGGATATTGTGCAATAAATTTGGCAAAACTGTGGCATGTATGGACCTAGGGTTATTGCTGGTTCCACTCAAATTAGAGTGAGCCGATTCTAAGTGTCTTTTGTAAGTATATCCGCTGTAAAAGATGCTATCACAATCAGACTGACTGCATATAATCCTTGTCTTTGTTTTTGTGTTTATTTTATGAACTTGTTTGAGATGCTCCCACAAAGTCCGTAAACTTTCAACTTCCTGAAGACATTTAAAACAAGAAAATGTGTTGCTTTTGTTGGTAGCAGTATGTGGCCATGTACTTACATCTTCTGTCTTCATCAAATTTAAGTTATGCATGAATTTGACCCTCTTTCCAACTTTTGGGATGAGATCTTTGATGCAGTCACCATCTAGAAGTCTAAGAGCAGATAAGTCTATGTCGTTCTCTGAAAAAAAAAGAATTTGTAGGACTTATAGTTCACTGTGATTATTGGGAGAAATAGCAGCTGTACATGTACAGTACATGTACATTACTTGTACAGTAGATCTACAGTGTGCATTTCATGTGCAGTTCATGTACAAGTTCAGTACATGTGCATGTACAGTACATCTACATACATGTGCAGTTCATGTACATGTTCAGTACATGTACAGTGTACATGTACTGTACATGTACATGAACTGCACATGTACATGAACTGTACATGTACATGAACTGTATGTACAGTACATCTACATGTACATGCATCTACATGTGCAGTTCATGTACATGTACATGTACATGTACTGTACAGTACATCTACATGTACATCTACATGTGCAGTTCATGTACATGTATGCGGTACATGATGTGACGGTACGGAACGGCAAGATTTCCGACTGTCAAAACCTAAGCTCACGAGTGCAAATTTGTCCATTAAACATATTTCAGAAAGAAAACTTTATGGAAGTGACTCTCTATGAGGCGTCAGGAACTTTGGGTTGTTTGACAGATCTAATGAATGCACGTTTATCATTGACTATTGCTACATTATTCATAATTATTGCATGCTCCTCCATTCAGACTGTATTATACAGATTACAGATGTCTTTTGTAGGCCTAGGTTTGGGATAGGTCTAGGCCCTGTTAAGATGTAAATCGTCATGAAACAAGAGTTACCTTCAAACTGTGGAATAAGGGATTCCAAATCCCACTGTATCAGTAGGTTAGCAACTGCCACATCAGCCATACTGTAGAGGGAAGACTGGCCCACCGCAGAGTAGACTCAGAACTCGATGGAGTCGACGAACGCGCTGAGCAGTACTACTTACTGAACATGTACATATTATGTACAATGTACAGTACAGTACATGTACAGTACATGTACACACATGTATGTACAGTACAGCGATAGTGTGTGTGCTCACAACGCGCAACCACGTGTTATAAGTAAGGCAACGTTTTGCAGTGTTGGCATCATTTTACTCAATTGGTTGCACAATATACTCATTTCTGTTCATTGCTTACTACATTGATGCGTCAACTTGACCAAGTTGCGAGGGAAATGGGTTTTTATTCACATTTCTTGCGTCAACATCGCTCATTTTGAGTGCCTGCACCAGAGTTTCAAATTTACCTTTCAAGGGGTACTCGTAAAATCGCACCATTACCCAGTATTGGATACAAAAGTACTCAATTTTCGTACCCAACGCGATTACCCAACATAATTTTACACTTCTTTTTTAGAGTGTAAAGTGAACCTTTACGATCACTTTACCGGCCACAAATGGAATGAGTCGGCCAGTGTCATCCCTTATATCTATTTCGATCGTATCCACCACTTTTTGTTTGAGATTCACGTAATGAGGGTTTTCGTAGGTCTTTGTGATCGTTTTACCGTACTTTCCCTCTACGTTCACGGTTCGCAGTAAGGGTGCCCTGGTATTCCCCACAATGTTGTACTCCACGATATTGGAGTAAATGAACAGAGAATGAAACGGTTGGAGGTCTGCCACTCGTCCAGCTTTCTGAGTGGTCGTAATGAAATTATCTTTCTCAAAACCGAGCATCGTTGCCAAACCACCCATCAGTCTGACTACTGAACCTTCCGTTTTCAAGATAACTTTTTGAATGTATTTGTTATACGAGAATTGGATACGACCGTTGTGTGCGATGGGAGGTTCGAAGCTTTTAAATCGATCCTCGGGAGTGGGGTAGTAACCTGCGGGTATGCGATGCCGATGAACTTGGGATGAATTCTCCCCTACCGAACACACCACCTCATTTTCACCCTCAATGACGTTCAGCCATCGGTGAGGATAAGATATTTCAGCTATGGCTACTTCCCAGTCACCCTCAAACGACAATGGGGACGGCAAAGTTACGTAATAATGACTCAACGTGTTGTTAGGATGGCTGTCCATAGAGCTGTTGGATGGGAGTGTGACATAAAACGAGTCCGCCATGGTGAGGGTTAGCTCCCACTCTGTGCTTGAACCCCGTGTCAGTGGGGTTTTATAATTTGTGTATATTCGTTACCCAACTGTTAAATTTGTCCGGGTATCCCATCCACTTGACAAAGTACTCCTTCTTTCCGCCAGTCTTCCGCGTTCTCACTACTCTCTCTATCTGGTAAAGGTTGTCTGATTTTATTACTCTTTGAAGTTCTTGTTCATAAAACGTGCCGTCCAATTCCTCGCCATCGTAATCTTTCAACTTATACACGGGTGGTTGGCGTGGGATTTGCGCGCTGATGGTGAACAATTCAGTGGTCCAGTTGGGGAGATAGCCTTTCCTAAATCGTCTGGTAGCCATGCTGATGCGAACCGTATCACCCACATTAAAATGATATGAAATGGATGGGGTGGGTTTGGTGTCGTACAGGTTTCTCCATACAGTTGCGGCATTGTCACTATTTACCGAGGCTGGGGTGTCTGATTTTATTACTCTTTGAAGTTCTTGTTCATAAAACGTGCCGTCCAATTCCTCGCCATCGTAATCTTTCAACTTATACACGGGTGGTTGGCGTGGGATTTGCGCGCTGATGGTGAACAATTCAGTGGTCCAGTTGGGGAGATAGCCTTTCCTAAATCGTCTGGTAGCCATGCTGATGCGAACCGTATCACCCACATTAAAATGATATGAAATGGATGGGGTGGGTTTGGTGTCGTACAGGTTTCTCCATACAGTTGCGGCATTGTCACTATTTACCGAGGCTGGGGTGGTCTTAATGCTTCGATGGTAAGTGTGATTGTACCCCTCCATCAATTTCGGTAAAGCCTTGATGTATTCGTGACTGTTGGTGGCCGTGAAATATTTGTACATTTTGGTCTTGAGCGTTCTGTTGAATCTCTCCACCACACTGGCTTTTGTTTCATTTTGAGTCGTGAAGAAACTAATTTGATTTTTCTTGAGAAATGACTGGAACGGACGATTGATGAACTCGGTTCCTTTATCAGTCTGTAGGACCTTAGGTTTTCGCCCACTTTTGATAATTTTAGTAAATCCCTCAATAAGTGAAGCCCCTGTCTTATTCTTAATTGGAATCGCCCAGGCAAACTTCGACAAAATGTCAATGCACGTTAAGAGATACCTGTAGTTTGCATTGAAGCGACTGAGCGAACTCATATCCACCAGATCCGCCTGCCACTGCTGGTCAATACCACCCACGACGACTCTATTCCTTTCATAATGCCTGCGTACGGGCTTGTGTAACGTATAGGTGGGCTGTTGTTTCAACCAGCTTTTAATCCGCTTCCGGGTGATTTTGATGTCGTCTTTTCGGGCAGCACGGTAGACAGCCTCTACCCCACCTAAACCGGCCGGATGTTGGGGGTCGTAGTACACTCGTTTCAGGTACTGGTCGTACGGCGGCATCGTTCAATTCAGAATTTTCGATTACGACGTTACTGCCACAGCAAACGCACACACAACGAATAGTTTTCGCGAGCTGTTGAAAACCGCAACCTGGTTTTGGTCGACAACACTCCATGGTGGGTAAATATCAAATGAAGTTACTGGGGATAATGTTCGTATTAATATGGAGTCCATTTAGACTTGGAACGCGTGGGGGTCTTCATACGCGCAGTCGTTCTTCCTTTCCTTTTCTTCGGTGTGGGTGTGAGGTGAGATGCTTCAGCAAAGAGGCGAGGCAACTGGTAATTTTCTTCTTCCCTCGGTTCTTCTTTTAAGTGAACTTGCACATTGGAGCCATTATTATCACCACCGGTTTCCGGATCCAATTTTGGCGGGTGGTATTCCGCGTAGGTCATTGGCTCCAGCTTCGGTAATTGAACTTCTTCCTTCTTGTTCTCTAACGTCATAGTCAGTGGTCCCATTCTCTGTTTATTGATATTAATATAGCGCTGCAATATCTGGTGGTATAGTTGATCTTATCTTCGTCTGAAATATTTTGCCGTTCCAGGAGTTCTCTCATTTCAGCATCCAAACTATGTACCACGCGTGTCGTCGGTGTTTGATCCAATCCTCTGGCCGACTGTAATTTTGTCAGAGTTTCCTGAGGCACAAGAACCATTTTCTTGGTGTGTTGCATATTTACTTGAATAACAACCCGCCGAGGGCGCTCAGGACTGGTGTCAGCAAAGCTCCTAGAAAACCTCCTTTCTGTCTTAATGTTTTCTTTTTCTTCTGGATGCCAGTTTTTTTATCGGCGAGAACTCGCATTTGACGTTTGTATCTTATTAACTTCTTCTTTTCGGACGGTTTCAGGGAAATATTCCCATTAAGTACGTTCAGGGCACATTCGAATAAGCAATGCACCAGCTCTTTGTTTGCTCCTTGTAGCACACCCTGGCGTTGTTTATCGCTTCCCTTTGCCAGCACGTGCAGGTAGGGAGCGTTGTGACGCACGCGCCGCGACATCTTCAAGTGACCGCCTTCAAAATTAAACCTCGTCATTTATACCTTTGGAACGTATACAATAGTATTTTCCCCGGGGAAAATTTTCGTCCTGAGTCTCATACTTTCTTCCGTATCGGGTTTTAAATCAACAAGGAGGTAACCGTAGGGCGAGGACGTAGCATCTCGGTAGGCCTCTATCATAAACTTGTTTTTTGTGGGATACATCTGCCTAGCTAAATGTGTAATTTGCGACGCGTCTCTAGGATTTTTGATCAAGACCATATAGTGAGCGTTCAGGCTTATTGTCCTCATTTCCTTTCCCTTGTAAAATAAATTTTGTAGTATTAGAATCACCGACAGATTTCTGTGATGACTTCCTTTTGTGAAAAGTTCCGTGACCTTCCCATTGTTGCCGGTTTCTGACATGAGATCATCAATCACAACCAAGTTTCTTTGACTTCGATCCAGGAACTGTAGTAAGTCATCGGGGAAGCCTTCCACGAATCGAATGTGAGGGACCAGACTAGCCAAATGGTCGTAAGCATCTTGATATTCCCCGTAGCACCAAATGATAGTAGTAGGTGGCGGTTCAATTATATTATCCCGAGGAGAAACCAGCAAGCGTTTTACGAACTGAGTTTTGCCGGAGCCAGTTGGACCAGCGATCACACCAGTAAAAGGATGTTTCAGTTGCGAATCCATCCGAGCAAATGATAAACTTGTCTCAAATGTTCCATATCTTATACTAATTTTACCCCAAGTTTTGAGAGGCAAGCAACCTTCGCACACGAAAGAGCGCCTCTACCCCGAGTTTTGAGAGGCGAGCAACCTTCGCACACGAAAGAGCGCCTCACGCCACTATGAACTGGGATTAGTGCACAGCCCGTCTCTTTCAGCGTGGACGGGAACGCGTGTACACTGCACATCAGAATAGTTCACACGGTCTGTACAAGTAGGTACATGAATACACGACCGGTGCCCCACGCCTTTGTGAGTTGGATTAGCAGACGCACCCACCTCTTTACTCAAAGACCGGTTAATTACGACAAGAAGTGAATTCCAAAGGCCATCTCAGATGGCTGGCAAATAAAGGATACGAACTTAATGGACGTAGCTTCGCTCACCAGCGCCGACGAAATTTCCGACAAATAGCTTAGCTAATTCAGTTCATTCAAACCGTCAGACTTTAAATTAAAGTTCAGAGACTTGAAAGGATGTAGCTTCGCTTGCCCAAGCCGTCGAAATTTCAGACAAACAGCTTAGCTCATTCAAACCGTCAGACTTTAGATTGAAGTTCAGAGACTTGAAAGGATGTAGCTTCGCTTGCCCAAGCCGTCGAAATTTCAGACAAACAGCTTAGCTCATTCACACCGTCAGACTTTAAATTAAAGTTCAGAGACTTGAAAGGATATAGCTTCGCTTGCCCAAGCCGTCGAAATTTCAGACAAACAGCTTAGCTCATTCAAACCGTCAGACTTTAGATTGAAGTTCAGAGACTTGAAAGGATGTAGCTTCGCTTGCCCAAGCCGTCGAAATTTCAGACAAACAGCTTAGCTCATTCAAACCGTCAGACTTTAGATTGAAGTTCAGAGACTTGAAAGGATGTAGCTTCGCTTGCCCAAGCCGTCGAAATTTCAGACAAACAGCTTAGCTCATTTAAACCGTCAGACTTTAAATTAAAGTTCAGAGACTTGAAAGGTTGTAGCTTCGCTTGCCCAAGCCGTCGAATTTTAGCTTCGCTTGCCCAAGCCGTCGAAATTTAGCTTCGCTTGCCCAAGCCGTCGAATTTTAGAGTCACGGACATGAGTGATATTATTGAGATGTAGACGTTGTTTTTGAAATTTAGCTTCGCTTGCCCAAGCCGTCGAAATTTAGCTTCGCTTGCCCAAGCCGTCGAATTTTAGAGTCACGGACATGAGTGATATTATTGAAATGTAGACGTTGGTTTTGATTGGTTGATGGGTTCGAATTAAATGAAAGCGTGTCGGTGATTGGTTAGTAAAATATCACCGGATGGTGATAAAAGCCGACGGGACGGCTATTTTCACCATTCTTCGCCGTTTCCCGTCGATGTCTCAAGAAGGAGAAGAGAACCTTTTTCGTTCTCCTGATCCGACTGCATCTCAGCTCCAGCTGATTGCCCGCATGGAGGACGAAGCGCTCTTGGGCGAGCGATTCAACGAACCCCGAGTCATCCCCGAGACACCACCGCATTTGCAAAGAAGAAGTGATGACGAGGTAAGAAAACTAACTGCCGTTATCATTCTTAATAGTTAGAGGGGCTTAAGCCTAATCGTCGGCGTTTTCACGAAATGGCGAATTCATTCACACAGCAGAAAAGACTTGAAAACATCACGTTGAAAGTAAGTCAGATATTCCAAAAACTCCCATCCTTTAATAGGTTGTGCCAATGTTTATGTGATGATACAGTGCCTCCAGGTTAGCGCAATAGGTGCTGCATGTACGTTTCCCTCTTCAACTGTTATACAAATGAAACAAAGTTCACCACTTTGTGAAAACGCCGACCACTTGGGCCTGGAAGGGTCATTCTAATTCTCTTGCGTGATTTGATTTGCGCGTGACGTAAACGTCCTTCATTGGATGCTTTCGCGTTGTCTAGGAGAGCTTTTCTGTCTCATGTCTAAATTTGTCCGCGACGTCGGATAATAGCTCTCTGTTTGTATCAGAATGGATACAATCTAAATTAACGTTGCAAAAACTTATCTTGGACATAGGCAGTCGTACATGAGTTTAGACTAAGGACAGTGTGGTGTGTCGATGATATAAAATGAAGGCATTTGGGTGTTATCACCTTGTCATCGTGGCTACTGCGGGAGTTTTCTTTTGTGCATGTCTAAACTTGTCCCTTGCCTTGTGTAAGTAACTCAACGTTACTCAAAAGAAGCGCATTGTGCATGTCTAAACTTGTCCGCGGCGTTGTGTTGCGTAAGTCAATGATACTCAAAAGTAGCCTCGTCACATACCGATACGGGTACCGTCATTATCAGTCGTGCATGGGTTGAGAGCAGTGCGGCTTTGCTGACTGTGAAACATCTATAAAATATAGTGTATATCGCTGTTTTTATTACAGAATCCAACGCCCAATGTTTTTAATATCATCGTTCCACTGAGAGATTTGTCCGAAGAGGAACCAATGGTGAGTACCATTTTATGGATTGTTTATTGAATCATTTACTTATTTAATTGTAAGGCTGGCGTTTGGGGCCTTTTAAAAACCTTGAATTTCTCTTAGAAAGCTTGCAATACTTACGATAAAAAAAAACTAAAAAACAACAACAACCCAACAACAGAAACAAAAGAAAACAAAACAAAACGAAAACAACCAAAAACATTAAGACGTCAATTTCGAGATCAAATTTATTTTTAAACGTTTGTGCCGTCTTCGTGGCGAAGTTCAACGATATGTACAAATAATTCCTGCATCTTGGCTGTCGCGCCGTGAGGTGAAGAAAGTCAGACACGGATCCGAATGTAATGCCTGACCCGAGTTTAGCTTGATTTAAAATGTGCTTTATTACAGTAACATTCCCTTTCCCATTTTTTTTCTTTTTATAGGACATTTCAGATGATGCCATCGCGGAACCCCTGCGACCACCGCCAACAGAGGAGGTACGTCGCGTGACGGACACGTGTCCTGACTGTCTGAAAACTTTCACGCGAAGGTCTAATCTGAACAGGCACCGCCGCCACGCACACGTTGTTGGTGTTGCATCGTTTCGGTGTGATGTGTGCGACAAGAACTTCAGTCGTCGAGACACCTTCTCAAGGCATCGTCGTGTTCACGCCCGTCACCGGAATGACGTGTCCGTATCGACACCACCGCCACCGCCACCGCCATCGCCACCGCCACCGCCACCGACACCACCACCACCACCGCCGGAACGTCCACCAGCACAACCGCCTCAACGCCGACGGTTCGCCTGCGAGACCTGCGCCAAAACGTACAGACGGAGAAGTACTTTGAGATTTCACATGAGGAATGCTCATCCACCTCCCGTCGCTCCAGCCGACCCACCCGTCGCCCAGCCGGAAGCACCCGCCGCCCAGCCCGAGGCACCCGCCGCCCAGCCCGAGGCACCCGCCGCCCAGCCCGAGGCACCCGCCGCCCAGCCCGAGGCACCCGCCGCCCCACCCGATCCTATGGTTGAGGATCCATCTGTATACACAGTAAGGCTCCGAGTAGTTCCAGGTGAGAACTTCGACGACGAGGACGACCATGAACTCAACTATTTCTTACGCGACTACTGGGATTCAATAAGGACCAAACATGCAACCAACAGACCAGTGCAGGACCAGTGCAGTACAATTTTAGGTTGTTTGGTTGTAGAGGCATGGGCGCTCCTGTTCCAATGGAGGCTGGTCTAAGGGCGGTGTTTCAGCGCCTGCGACAGCGAGTTAAAATTAATGTGTCCTTTGGACTTGTTTTAAGAAATTCCATTTCGGGTGAACTTGGATTCTTCCACCCTTGCCAGAACAACGCTCGATTTTTTGAGGAACCCTTTGTTGTTGACTGCGAAGGAGACCTCGAAGCATTGATCGAGGCTGTGAACGAGGCGGATATTGTCGAGCATGGACGGCGGCAGCGCCCAGACACAAAGTGGCATGTGGAGACAGTCACTAACATGAGCGTATTTGTGAACAAGACCGACTACGTCATCGGTGCCCCTGCCCCCGACTTGCCTCCCTATGTGACGAACAACAGGGGGTTAATTAAATTACTGAGGAACCGACACACGGGGAGACGTTACAACGATAACCTTTGCTTCTTCCGCTGTCTTGCCCTCCATCACAGCGATTTGGACAACAGACATTTAGAGCGGGAAGCACAAGAATACCTCCACCGATTCCGCGAAGGCATTGGTAACCCCAATGCGGATGGGGTCACGCTGGACGATTTGGCGGACGCGGAAAGGCTCTTCCAGACAAACATCCAGGTGTATTCGCTCGTCCCAAAGGACACAGCCGGTGAGGGGGAGCAGACGGATGCGGAAGAAGAAGTGGATGCCGGGGAAGAGGAGCATCTGCCAAGGAGGGGAGATGTTCGGGCAGAGCTTATCCGCCGTTCACACCGTCGGTTCCGTACTACCATGTACTTGAATTTATACGGAAACCATTTTTCCTACATATGTGACGTACAAAGATACAGTAGATCATTCCAGTGTGGAAAATGTAGGCGGTGTTTTAAAAACCCCAATCGTCTGCGGCGTCATGAAATAACCTGCGACGCCAAGGTCCAGCACAAATTTCCTGGTGGGGTGTACCGTCTCCCCCAAACCATCTTCGACAAACTGCATGACTTACATGTGCAAATCCCCCGCGAACTGAAAATTTACCCCTACCGTGCAACGTACGATTTTGAGAGTTATTTTCAGACTGTGCCGAACCAGAGCCAGGGAAATGGTCGGCTTACCTGGGAAAGTCGACACGAACTCTTAAGTTGTAGCGTCGCGAGCAACGTGCCCGGGTACGAGACACCAGAGTGCTTTGTGACAACCGGGAGTTCTAGCACTCTGGTGGATCGGGTTGTTGATCACCTCCACGTCATTTCACAAACAGCGCACCAGCTGCTCCTAGAGCGATACGAGGGCATTTTTCAACGTCTGGATGAACTCATGCACCTGGAAACGGATGCACCCGGAAACGACGGTGGGGAGACGAAACCAAAGAAGCATCCGGCGGAGAGGGTCAAGGAGGAGCTCGGCGACTTTCTTCAAGAGTTTCCGGTTCTCGGGTTCAATAGCGGTAAGTACGACGTCAACCTTATCAAGCGACATCTGTACTCAAAACTGCAGCGAGATGACCCTCTGAAATATATTGTTAAGAGAACCGCCACGTACATGGCTCTAAAAACTCAGCGTTTAAATTTTTTGGACATTTCTAATTATTTAGCGCCTGGTTACAGTTATGCCAAATTTTTAAAAGCTTACGACGTCCCCCAAGAAAAAGGTTTTTTCCCTTATGAATGGATGGACAGCCTTGAAAAATTACAATGCGAAGAACTCCCACCCCACCGAGCCTTTTGTAGCAAACTGAAAAGGGAAAACATTACCGCGCAAGAATACACCTACTGTAAGGAAGTTTGGCAGACCCACAACATGAAATGCATAAAAGATTTCTTAATATGGTATAATAATCTAGATGTAAAACCGTTTCTAGACGCACTTGAAAAAATGAGTGACTTTTATGCGGACAGAGACATGGACATGCTAAAATCCGCAATTTCTGTTCCGGGTCTTTCTCTTAGATACCTATTCCAGACACTCCACCCCGATGTCTGCTTTTCACTCATTGATAAAACGAACAGCGATCTTTATTATAAGATTAAGAGAAACATTGTGGGTGGGCCATCCATAATTTTCAATCGCTACCACGAAAAAAACCAAACATATATCCGGGACGGGTCAAAAATTTGCAAAAAAGTTATTGGATTTGATGCCAATGCCCTCTATCTCTGGGCGCTGATGCAAGACATGCCCACCGGTACTTTTTTAAGGCGGAATGCAGAGCAAAATTTCAAACCTAACACGGCACAAAAATATGGCGTTATGGCCGCTGAATGGTTGGAATGGGAGTCTAGGATGAACGGTATCCATATCGTTCATAAATTCAACGGCACCGAAAAACGGGTGGGTTCAAGGATGCTACCAGTCGATGGTTTTTGTCAGGAGACGAACACCGTATATCAGTTCCATGGGTGTTATTGGCATGGGCACCGATGCCATATCAACAAGGGTGACTTCAATCAGGTCAGGCGGGCTACCTTTCAAACGCTCCGCGAGGAAACTGAGCGAAACTCGGCATACATCAGAAAACAAGGGTACAATTTAGTAGAGATGAGGGAGTGTGACTGGGGAGTTTGCCAGGAAGGTGATCCAAACTTGAGACGATTCTTAGATTCAATTCGCCTGCCACACAGTCAAAGAAAACAAATGACACAGCAACAAGTGCTTGATTTCATTAGGGATGATACTTTATTCGAGTGTGATTTGAGGGTCCCAGACGAGATGAAAGAAACATTTGCCGAAATGACTCCTATTTTCAAAAATGTAGATGTCAGTAGGGACGACATAGGGGAACATATGAAGAGATTTGCAGAAAGAGAAGGTTTATTGAAAAAACCACGCAGAACCTTGATAGGAAGCATGTTCGGATCTCGCGTTTTACTCGCAACTCCATTACTTAAATGGTACTTGATGCATGGGTTAATTGTTGACCATGTATATGAAGTGATTCAATATAGGAGAAGGGATTGTTTTCGAAGTTTTGGGGAGGCTGTTAGCGATGCACGAAGAGCTGGGGATAGCGACCCATCCAACGCTATCCTAGCTGATACGATGAAACTTTTAGGAAATTCGGCTTACGGTAAAACGGTGACGAATCAATTAAAACATTTGAACGTAAAAATATGTAGCGACAGGGATGCACCAATCTGTGTCAACGACGAACGTTTTCGCACTTTACACGATATCGGCGGGGGCCTCTACGAAGTGGACATGTTAAAGAAAACAATCAACTTAAACCTCCCCATACAAATAGGTTTTTTCGTCTACCAGTTTGCGAAACTCAGAATGTTGGAATTCTACTACGATTTTCTGTTAAAATTTATCGATCCTTGTAATTTCGAATTATGTGAGATGGATACCGATTCGGCTTATCTTGCTATCTCTGAGGAAAAATTAGACTCCATAATCAAACCAGAAATGAAAGATCGGTATGATCAGGAAAAATATAGATGGTTTCCACGTAGCGACACCCCTGAAAATTATGCTTATGATAAAAGGACCCACGGTCTGTTAAAAGTGGAATGGGAAGGAGATGGGATCGTTTCACTTTGCAGCAAGACATACTTTTGCTTTGGGGATCAAAGTAAAGTAAGCTGCAAGGGTCTGAATAAAAGAACAAATGACATAACGAAGGAAAAGTATTTAGATGTTTTGAGGTCGGGGGTCCCTGGATTGGGAATTAACCGGGGATTCCGTATGAGACAGGGTGTTATGTACACGTACCGACAGATCAAAGCAGCCTTCTCTTACATGTACCCTAAAAGAAAAGTATCAAACGACGGCCGAACCACAACCTATCTCGATGTATACATTTATTCAAGGGGTGGAGGATTGATTCTTCGCTGAGTACGATATAAAACAATTCAAATGTCGCTTGTTAAGGTTGGCTTCGTACTTATACTTCACAGCATGTATCATATGTATATTTTTTTGCAATGGAACTGAATGAATTGAACTGAGTGTTTCTTTTATTTATTTCTATTTTTTTTCTAAAACTGATTTAATGATTTTGTACGTTTCCAATTCCTAGTGGGACCGAGTGTTTCTTTAATTTCTTTTTTATTTTTTCTAAAACTTGAATGATTTTGTACTTTTCATTTGCCTTCATCGTCGCGTTGTGGTGTGATTGAATTTGTTCGCGCATGATTTTTTTTTTTTTATTTTTTTTTTTAATTATTTTGAGAACTCGATTGACTTTGTACATTGCCGATCGCATTTATCGTCGCATTACGTTGTGATTGTATTTCCTTTTTTTTTTTTTTTTTTTTTTTTTTTTCGTTTTTGTCTATTTTTCCTCTTAACCTGTTTGGAATTACTGGAATGTAATGGACATTGACAAAAAGATTTGAATAAATTTAGTTTTCTAATTTAAAAGAAAAAAAAAATGATTGTCGCTCGCCTCTTAAATCCTGTCGTAAAATTAGTATAATTTGAGACAAATTTATCGTTTGCTCGGATGGATTCGTTTTGCCGAATTGTCACTTTTCACGCGGTGCACTGGCTCCGCATGCTCCGCACTTTGGTGCGCTGGCTCCGCAATCTGGAGCACTTGCTCCGCAATCGGCACCGCACTTTGGTCCACTGGCTCTGCATGCTCCGCATGCTCCGCAATTTGGTGCACCGGCTCCGCATGCTCCGCAATCGGCTCCGCAATCGGCTCCGCAATTTGGTGCACCGGCTCCATCGGCTCCGCAATCGGCTCCGCAATTTGGTGCACCGGCTCCGCAATCGGCTCCGCAATCGGCTCCGCAATCGGCTCCGCAATTTGGTGCACCGGCTCCGCAATCGGCTCCGCAATAGGGGTCCTTTCGCACCGCGATATACTACTACCGGGTGACCGCGTCCCACTTGACCCACGTAATAGTTCTCATAATCTTTATCGCTAGGAAGGTAACGACCCATTATGGAGATATGAAGCGATTACCCGAAGTATGAGGAGCGCTTTCTTCTAAAGTGAACCTTTACGATCACTTTACCGGCGACAAATGGAATAAGTCGGCCCGTGTCGTCCCTTATATCTATTTCGATCATATCCACCAGCTTTTGTTTGAGATTCACGTAATGGGGATTGTCGTAGGTTTTTGTGATTGTTTTACCGTACTTTCCATCCACGGTCACGATTCGCAGTAAAGGGGCCCTGGTATCCCCCACCGTGTTGAACTCTACGATATTGGAGTAAATGTACAGAGAATGAAAGGGTTGGAGATCCGCCACTCGTGGAGCTTTCTGAGTGGTCGTAATAAAATGTTCTTTTTCAAAACCGAGCATCGTTGCCAAACCACCCATCAGTCTGACGACTGCACCTTCCGTTTTCAAAATAACTTTTTGAATGTATTTGTTATACGAGAATTGGATGCGCCCATCGTGATCGATCGGAGGTTCGAAGCTGTTGAATAGATCTTCGGGAGTGGGGTAGTAACCTTCGGGTATTCGATGTCGATGGAGGTGTGACGAATTCTCACCGACCGCGGATACTGCGATATTTTCACCCTCAATGACGTTCAGCCAGCGGTGTGGGTAACTTATCTCCGCTATAGCTACTTCCCAGTCTCCTTCGAATGAGAGTGGGGACGGTAGAGTCACGTAATAATGACTCAACGTGTTGTTGGGATGACTGATCATAGAAATGTTGGATGGGAGCGTGACGTAAAACGAGTCTGCCATGGTGAAGGTTAGCTTTCACTGTGTGACCGACGGCTCGTGTCAGAGGGTTTTATAATTTGTGTATATTCGTCACCCAACTGCTAAATTTGTCGGGGTATCCCATCCACTTGACAAAGTACTCCTTCTTCCCACCAATCTTTCGCGTTGTCACTACTCTCTCTATCTGGTAAAGGTTATCCAATTTTATCACCCTTTGAAGCTCCTGTTCATAGAATGTACCGTCCAAATCTTCGCCATCATAATCCTTTAACTTGTACACGGGTGGATGGCGTGGGATTTGTGCGCTGATCGTGAACAATTCAGTGGTCCAGTTGGGGAGATAGCCTTTCCTAAATCGTCTGGCAGCGATGCTGATGCGTACCGTGTCACCCACATTGAACGTGTACGATACGGATTGGATCACATTGAATCTATCGGTGGAGCCATACAGGTTCCTCTATACTCTTTCGATGTTGTCGGTATTTACCGAGGCTGGTGTGGTCTTGATGCTTCGGTGGTATGAGCGATTGTACGCCGGCAACAAATGCATCATTACCGGCGACAAATACACCATGGTATGAAAATGCGTATAAAAAAACAATCAGAAATATTTACCCGCGAAATAGCTGTTTTAAACTTTTGCCGGCACTGGCTAAATATTGCAGGACATCACAGGAAAGTATTGATTATTGAATTCTCGTTTTCAAAATGATTTTTTTTGTAACAAATTATAAGTAAATGGAGTTTTCATAAATTTCATTTGTAGATCTGGACAATAATGTGAACAAGATGGTTTTACCTATTATAACTTGTGAATTTCTGGTATTTAGAGAAAATATATTGGATGAAATATTTATCTTGCTGGCATTTTCTCATTGCTTGAATAGGTCAAAGATCACAATCGTAATCAGTCTGGTGGGAAGAGGAAAACGTGTCCCCACTTCGACATCATGGATGAAGTCCTTGGTTGCAGGCCTACGATTGAACCAGGGGAGATGCTGAACGATACAGCTGTCATGCCAGGGACTTCTGACGAGACCAATGACGATGAGGAGCACATCAACTCCACCGACTCCACAGATCCAGATCCGGCCAACGACGGTGAAAGTGATGCCAAGGATACAAACACCAATGCCAGTGATGCAAACGATGATTCCCTGGTGGATGATGCTGAGAGTGTCCCTACCCCACAGGTAAAAAAAAAACCACATGCCAGTTGTAACGTTTTTGGTGATTTTTCTATTTCTTTTTTTAATTTGTATATCGGGGTGCAGACTTCATGGTCTACATGGTCCTGTGTGCCATGTTATTAGATCTGATGTGTGTGGTGCATTGTTTACATACAATTACATACAATGTTCAACATTCAAAATTTCATGTGTGCTTTTTATGCTAGGCATCTAATTCAGAAGAATCAAGTTGCAATGTCTAAATAAACAACCTACATGTACCATGGCAAGACGCACTGTTGCAGATTCAACATGACCTTGAAAAAGCATAATAGGAAAGAATACGTGTACATGTACAGTGAAGATAGTGATACATTTTTGGATTTGATTTTTGGGTACAATAAGGACTTGGTTTTTAAAACTTTGCGAATGCATGCCATGACAACCAAAACTCCATGGTAGAAAAAACAACATGCCAATTGAAAACTGTATATGTGGTTATTTTGTAGTTGAATGTGGGGAAGAAGAGGAAGATCAACAGTCCGCCCACTACTGGAAATCAAAAGAAAGTGAGACACCAAAAGGTCGAGGATGTACTGAACAGTGCACTGACAACCTTCGCCCAGCAACAACCAGCAGCAAGTAAGCAAATGATGGAGTGGGAAGAACAGCAGTTGGAGAGAGAGCGCGAGGCAGACAACATTCGTCGCCGCGAAGATCGTGAGCACGACCTCCGATTGTTCGAGATGTTTGGCCAATTAATTAAGTCTGCACGACCTCCACAACAGAATAATCAGCAGAATAGAGATACACGTGTAAGTTATGATCAAGATGGTAGTAGTTTTTTCAACATGTAAGACTTAGCATGGTCAGTTGGGTTGCTGTTATCCATTTCAAAAAACAAATTCAGCAGTTGAAGCCCCATTGAAATTGTAATGTTGATGCATCTCAGACAGCTTCAGATTAAATGTTTTGTCCGTACATTCCACTGACAAAGCGTAGCATAAATTAAGTAAAATTTTGAATAATTATGCACCACTTTTTTTAAACTAGGGCAGGATGCTCCATTGCACATGAAGTGAAAACTAACTAGATGAAAAGCAGTACACAAAATCCATTGAACAAAATTTTCTGCCAGAGCATTGACAAAGCAAATTTTTATTATTTCTCATATTATCTACTTTGCCAAGTTCACCAAAGATCAGCCTGTTCTTGCATTACTACTTGCTAGTTTAATGGGGTTTTTTAAATTTCATACAGCTCCATGTATTTTCTGTAAAAATAATAAACATGTACAATGTATTACAGGAAAAGCTTTCATTTCACCATTGTCCAAAGGGAATCAGGGATGCAATGCAAATGTCTTCTCAGGGCAGTTTTTTTAGAGATACATGTTTTATATGACCAAGTGGCCTAAGCCAAGTTCAGTGTTTTCAAAAGAAAGGTATTAATTTTTGTTAAAGATTTTAAAATATATTTCTTATTAAGCGGCACTCATGACATTGCAAGTTCATGCGTGCAATACAAATGTCTTCTCAGGGCAGTTCATTTTGAGATAAAGGTTTTCTATAATCTAGTAACATAATGTAAGCCAGTGGAAGTTATCCATTGTTTTTTAAGACTTCTAAGCACAAATGTTCATTATTTTCCATTCAGTGACATTGCCAGTTTATGTGTGCAATAATTTGAGAAGATCCAAGGAGTTAACTGTTGCCAAAAAATACATGTACTTGCCAGAAAGAAAGTCGCTTGGTTTATAATGACTCATTTATTTCACATCCTCGTCAACTACCTTATTTAACAGATACTAAATACTACAACTGTTGGGCACATAAGTGATTTCTAAGGGCATTCCTGATTGCCTCCGCATCATTTACAATGTGAGCACCATTGCCCTCTACTTCATAATTGGCAGCTGGCACAGCTGGAGGAACACCGGCAAGAAGGTTGGGGTCAAACACTTCACCTGTAGATTCACAAAGATTAGGGTGCACGTGTGGCATGGCCACTTAGTTGTTTTTAATAGCCTTGCAGCATAAGGTAAAAAATAGTAAATACCCCACTGGATTTTGAATTGCTTTTAGAAAACCCCCAACTCCCACTGGTAAAGTAATGTCTTTATTACGCGCATATAATTAGCCTATAGACAGTAGCCCCCTTGTTCTCCAGCCCCAGCCCTGTGTATTTCCTGCTCAACTTAACTACTGTAGTGTAGAGTCACTTTGCAGACTGGCAGTGGAGTGAACCACACGCACAATCCTCCACCCTTGGTAAGTTATCTTTATTGCTGTATATCGCCAGATTAGGATTTAAGGATTATTTGTATTGTATTTTCATTGTTTTTTTCTCAAGCCCTCTTTTGCTTGGTTTTGTCTTAATTTTTGGACATGGATATAGGCCTAGGTTTTCCCAAGGTCTGGAAGTGTGATCAGATTAGTCGTTTTACTTTCCCTCGTTTCCCTTTATGGAATTGAGCAGGCCTGGGATTGATCTTATGATTTGATTGGTTGTCTTGAAATAGATGGCATTGTAGAATAGTTGGATTTACTTTTTCTTTGATTGGTTTTTATGTTGCTATTGTTGGAAGATCGAGTTAGCAGTGACTTTACTTATGTCATTTTCCAGTTTCTCAGTTTCTTTGGAGTTAGAGATAGTTGACTTGAGTTGAGACAAGATTGGTTTTTTTTTATATTTGTTTGACCTTAGTTGAAAGTTGCGATACTTAAGTTAGATGCTTTAGATGTATTTGTGTACTGGGGAACTTTTCCCTTGGATTGATTTTTGTATTTGTGCCATCTTATGGGAGAGCTATGGTCTCTTTGCTCAGTACCTTGTTTTTGGATAGTAGCCACACAGGAAGTTATAGACAATGGAGACTGTGTTCCTCATGTTTAGACTTGCCTCTAGTCCCTGTAGAAGTAATTTAGTGGACGTACACCACTGTAGGTGTATGTATGATGTACTGCATACCGGTAACCTACATGTAGGAAGGACTGGTGTTAGTTTACTCAGTACCACCAGCTGGTTTCACTCCAGTGATTTGGGAGGTGTAGGCCTGAGCCACTGAGCTCATCAGCTCATTAGGTATTCACAAGAAAAAGGGTTGTTTTTGTGTGAACACTGGGACCATGCATGGTTGACTCGGTTAATCCTATAAGTGGAAAGGGTGATCAAAGTCACGCGATGTGTCGTTGCTGGTGGCGACGTTTCGGTTGCTAACTGCGAACCTTCATCAGGCAACTGAAGAATGCACGCTGCGGCGTCTGTTTATGTCCGCTTCGCCGGTTCCTGTGTACCGGTTTGCGGACGTCGTAGTGGTGATCGTGCGGTTTGGCGCGCGATTCTGGCGTCCACTAGCGGCCCCGTCCGTGGTGGGGAGCCAGAAACCGGGGATGTCAATGCCGCTGTCTCGATTGATGTTGTTTCGGCGAAGTCGGATGTGGATGGCCTCCTTGACACGCCCGGTGTACCAATGTTGTTCTCAGAGGAGTTTTGGCCACTCGCCACAACCAATGCCCTCGGATGATATCCCTAACTTCCAGTCCTTATACCCGAGAGGTTTGTGGCTGACCTAAGAGACTTGGAGAGAGGAAATCGTCACTTCCTGGTTTGAGTGAGGAG
Source organism: Luidia sarsii (assembly GCA_949987565.1). Classification (NCBI taxonomy): domain Eukaryota; kingdom Metazoa; phylum Echinodermata; class Asteroidea; order Paxillosida; family Luidiidae; genus Luidia; species Luidia sarsii. The sequence goes on from OX465102.1 coordinate 5,389,823, forward strand.
CAACACCCCCCAACTTCGTCTCCGGCACACCCAAAGCTCCCGAAGACACCAGGCCCCTTCGGCTCATCCCCTCATGGTCGACCAACAATGAGTCCCTTTCAGTGTTCAAATCCGTCACCACAATATTATCAAGTGAAGAACGTCCAAGTCTTCACAGGCCGGGAAGGATCAGCAATCTGCATTGACGACTGGATCCGAGACACTAAGTACCTGATCGAGTCCACGTCTATGCCAAACCATATGCAGTTCTCAACTATCGTAATGTATCTCGGTGGTGCTGCAAGGAAGCTGGTTCTGAACCTCCCACCAGAGCAGCAGACGACCGGCTACGCCTTCGCAGAACTTCGAGCCCAGTATGGCGATGTCTCACTTCTCGGTGACCCTCTGGCCGATTTCTACGAACGCTTTAGGTTGCCTAAGGAATCACCTACCATTTACGCGGTTGAACTAGAGGCCACCTTGCGGACAGTTGAAGACAGGATCATCCGTGGGCGACCCTTGCCGACTGGTAACGGAATGCTAACCCAGCAATTCATGAGAGGAATCAGGGACGAGAGAATAATTCAAAGACTCGCTCCGATGAAACCTCGGGAGATGTCCTTTCGTGAACTACAAATGGAGTTGAGACAAATTGAACGTGAGGCCAGAACAGCATCTTTCTTCAAGCCGGATCAGAAGATTCAGAGCCAACATGCCCGATCACAGGAATCTCCTTCACAACAGAAACCCACCAAGCCACAACCACCCTCTCAAACAACCCCACCACCTGAGAAACCGCAGCAATCTAACACCGAACTCAAAGACCTCATCCAGACTGTTCGACAGCTAGCAGACAAAGTCGACCAACTGTCTTCAAAACGAAGTCAATCCTACTCGCATCAGAAGACAAACGACTCCACTAACAGGGTCTTCGTGTGCCATCGCTATGGACAGGAACCTACCGTTAAATCAACAAGGCCCGCGGCCGGAGGGCACGCCGTCGGAGCCACCAACACCAACGGCCCAATAGCTCCCTCTGCAAACACCAGGCAGCATACTTCTCCTTCAGAGCACCAGACGCTCATCGGGCCTAACAATGAGGACCAAGTAGAAGTCGAGGGAAAAACATATACCTTGATTGACTCTGGTTCTCAAATTACGTCTATATCCGAGGACGTGTAGAGAGAGCACCCCAAACTTCAAAACAGGCAACTCACTCCCGTCGATGTGACCATTGAAGGTGTCAGCGGACAAAGAATACCTTACCTAGGAGTCATCCCCGTATCTTTGATGGTCCTTGGCATCGTCTACGAGGCAGTTCCAGCTTTTGTTGTCCCCTCTGATAGCTACAGAAAACGAGTACCCATACTCATTGGCACAAATGTCATTCGTGCCTCAAGACGAGACCAGAATATAGCGGGAGGCGCTAAATTCATGGATTCCATCGAAACTCAGAGTGGGGCTTGGCACACCGCCTACATGAACATTTCAGCATCAGAACCAGGTGACCATTATGGTAAAATTGGTTATGCCAAGTATGTTGGTCACACCTCCAAAACTATACCGCCAGGAAGAGACACAGATGTCGTTTGTCGAGGGCCTTTTGGCCCAAATGGCCAAACCTACACCGCACTCATAGAAGGATATCCACGGAGTTCTCTATGTCTGAAGGTTTGCTGCTTGGTAACCGACGTCAGCCAAAACATTTCGGCAAAGCCTATTACCATCAGGAAGAACACGTACCTTGCTGCGGATCTGCGTTCCCACTTCCTCGTATTGAAGATGCGTTAGACGCCCTTGGAAATGCTACTCTGTTTTCGACGCTAGATCTTACATCTGGATACTGGCAGGTCGAGGTCGATGAGAAAGACAAAGCAAAAACCGCGTTCACCACACCCATGGGTCTCTTCGAGTGCAACCGGATGCCCTTTGGTCTTCGGAATGCACCTGCGACATTTCAGCGGTTGATGCAGACCTGCCTTGGCGATGAACACTACTCAACAGTCCTGTTATACCTAGATGACATCATAGTCTTCTCTTCCACGTTTGATGAACATATCCAACGCCTAGACGGAGTGTTTGGTTGTCTCCGCCAGCACGGCCTTAAGCTAAAACCATCAAAATGCTTCCTGTTGCAAAACGAGGTGAAGTATCTAGGCCATGTTGTATCCTCAAAGGGCATCTCAACAGACCCAGACAAAATATCACAGGTGAAAGACTGGCCGACACCTACTAGCCGCAAGGAGCCTCAGCGATTCCTGGGGTTTACAGGCTACTACCGACGATATGTGAAAGGCTATTCGGCCATCGTTGCCTCGCTATTCAGACTTACATCGGGAGACCCCAAAAGGAAAAAAACAGGAAAGCAGAAGCCCTTCAGTCCTCTTCCTCCCCTCATATGGACCGAGGTATGCCAGAATGCAGTGGACGTACTTAAACGCCATCTCACGTCGCCTCCTAATCTCGCATATGCAAACTACTCCATTCCGTTCACCCTACAGATCGACGCGTCTAGAGTTGGTCTCGGCGCAGTCTTGAGCAAAACACAACGTGGCAAAGAGCGTGTAATTGCCTGTGCTAGCAGAGGACTGAACCCAGCAGAGGCTCGATACCCAGCACATAAACTGGAGTTTCTTGCCCTCAAATGGTCTGTGACGGACAAGCTTCGCGACTACCTCTACGGCAACGAATTCTCCGTCCTGACTGATACTAATCCCCTTTTCTATGTCACATCATCTGCAAAGTTATTGGAGTTTAACTTCACTATCAGATACCGGCCAGGGAAAAACAATTCTGCGGCAGATGGTCTCTCCAAAAGACCACATTCCGACTCATCAAAGGCCTCGCAGCTGTCTACTAGAGAAGCAGTCATCTTATTCAAGCTATCTGTTCTGGACACCCAACAAGCCTTTCTCGAACCACAATCAGTTTAATGTCATGTTACTACCGGCAAGCCCAATGTGTCTGATTCAGATGATCCATCGCTATATCTGGCAGGTACAGAGATGTCCAGCATTCCGAACTACGAGCTTGCAACCTCCCAACGAGATGACCCTTACATTCGTAGGATAATTTTGTTTCTCGAACAGAACAAAAAAACTCCAGCTAAGGGATGATATCCTGTATAGGGTTCGAAGAACAGTACCTGGAGAAACCACCTATCAGCTAGTTCTACCGAAAGAACACAGAGTCCACCGGGCATGCGCCTTTCTTCCTGATGTTCGGCCGCCATCCTAATTTGCCAGTGGACCTCATGTTTGGCCTCAAGCAAGGCCAGAACGAAGATCCACCCTTCGTACAAAGCTGCGAGTGAGGTGGCGGTAAAAGCAAAGGCCAAGCAGAAGCGTCTGTATGACCAAGGCACAAGAGATGCCCCCCTTCATCCGGGCGACCGTGTCCTTGTTCAACACAAGCATAAAATTGGCATGCAGAAACTTGCAGACAGATGGGAAACTTAACCGTATATTGTTGTTTCCAAACATTCTGACCTCCCTGTATATGTCATCTCACATCATGTGTCCGGCAAGAAGCGTACGCTTCATCGCAATATGTTAACAGCATGTTCGTTCCTTCCAGTGTCTCCCATCATGGTCGAAAACGAAACAGACGTACGCGACAAGCCCGAAGATGACGCGCAAAGTGTTAACACGGGAGACAGACCAGAGGATAAACTACCAGTTTCTTGTGACATGCAGTCCCAAGGCGAGGGGACAGGCGATGACACTAGTGGTGACGATGAAGCCATTGCCGTAACATTTAGTCCTGTTACACCACAAGCTTTAACAAGGTGTCCTCGCGAAATGTTTCCTTTACAGGAAAGTTTCCAAGGGAGAGAAATCGAAGCGCATAAATCGATTACCCCCGCAGTTCCCAAAGCCGAGGAGGAAGCTACAAGTTCTCCTTCAGAGCGTCCAACGCATTCCCCTTCAGAGCTCTCTGCAGCTACACCCTCCCTCATGTCAACAGACAATGACCTATCCCCCGAAATTCCAGAACAGGTCATCTCACGTGTGTCTTCCTCAGAATCGTCTATAGTAGATGATACTGTACAAGATCCAGAATTAACAATGCAGAGACCTAGACGTACTCGTCGACCTCCAGACAGACTGTCATATGATTTTCTCGGGCAAACCAAATAACACAGTAATAGGAAATTGTATGGGTGATTTATGTGTGTATAAATATAGATTAAAGGCCGGAAGGAAGCTATGGGAAAAATGGAAAAGCCCTAGAATGGCCGAGACGAGAAGACAGATTAGTGTTAGATATTTTTTGAGGCAACACGGTAATTATAACCCAGTAATAAATAGCCTAGTCTTGATTAATTTAATATTGATTGTTTAACTCAGCTCTGACGAGGTTCAGTCTGACCTGCATCTGAATGATCTGATATGCATGCTGATTTGATAGAGAAAATTTAATTGTTCTCTCTTGTAAATAATAGTAACGATATCATCGGAATGTGAAAACTGTTCCAGAATTCGAAAGTTCAATTCAGCTCTGATGAAGGCAGCCGGCTTGATTTGACGGAGAATGGTTTATACTTAAAATGCGATTTCTAGAGTATGAAACAGAACGTAATCCACGTGAATGATTGAATTATTATATTTTTTTGCAATGAACTGTATGAACTGTGGCGAGGCACCATTTTGAATTATATATACGTGCATACGTATGAAGCTCAATCCCCAAATAGAATCCCACACGTTTCAATGGACGATTTTTTTTGGCCACGGCGGAGCTAACTGTTTCCCTGCAAAATGAACGAAACGCTGTAAGACTGTCGCCTACCCCAACCCCTACCACCTATCCCTACCCCCTATCCCTACCCTACCCTACCCCCTAATTGAAGATACAATAAAATATTGAGCTTCATACGTCGGTCTGCATATATATCTCACCATTTCACACGGTTGGATAGAGAGTGCCTTATGAGTTAAAACAACAAATTAATGTGAAAATTAGTGTTGTATACTATTGGAACTTAAAGCAATCGTGGTAAATGTTTGTATCATATCGATTAAGGGTATTCTACCTTCAAATGACATTATGAAACCAGGGCCCGGTATAATGATGCGATCTCTGAAAGTAGTTTTATGCAAAGCATGCAAAACCACAAACATACCAACGTTGGAATTTGAAGTTAAATTTTGTATAAAATCATTATTTTTGTAAATATCTAATTTAGTATGCAAATTATTGAATGTTCATGCAATTAAAATGTCGTAAATTAGCCAACAAGAAGACAATGTATTTGAAAAAAAGCGAGGACGTTTTTTTATATTAGAGGGGAAAGTGTCAAAAGTTGAAGTCTTACTACCCCCCGTAAGATTTTGGTCTAACCCATTACAGCGCGTTCACTCGAACGGACGTTCCTTTTTAGTTAATGCAAAGTAGCACTATTTGTATGTTTATATAATGTTTTTATTATTTAAATTGCCCAACGGCCTGATCCAATAGGAGCGAGCCGTTGGTGGCGGAAACCCCTCCCTGTACAAGAATTTCTAGTCAGACACGTACGCGAGAGAACCGAGTCAGACCTAAGATTGGATTCTAAAAGAAGCAGAGAAATGAAACCGAGTCCCACCGTGAGTGTAATTGCAGTTCCTTACCTCCATTTTTATGACTCTCTTTAAGTAAACCATCCCAAAGAAGGGTCACATAAACAATGACCTAGAAATTTGTTTTACGAGAAATTATTCATCATAAACTAAAGTCTTAGTACGAGAGAATTTTTTTCTTTTGAAATAATTTACTATAATATCATTGTCCATTTTATCAGAAGAAAATAAACGCGTAATCAGTGGTCCACTTGGGGAGATAGCCTTTCCTAAATTGTCCGGCAGCCATACTGATTCAAACCGTGTCACCTACATTGAACTTGTACGGTACGGATTGAACCCCATTAGATTTCTCTGTAGAGCCGTAGAGGTTTCTCCATACACTTTCGGCATTTTAAGTATTTACCGAGGCTGGGCTGGTCTTAATGCTTCGCTGGTAAGAGTGATTGTACGCCGACATTAATTAAGGCAAAGCCTTGACATACTTGTGGCTGTTGGTGGCCGTGAAATATTTGTACATCTTGGTCTTGAGCGTCCGATTGAATCTTTCCACCACACTGACTTTCGTTTCATTCCGAGTCGTGAAGAAACTTATTTTATGATTCTTGAGAAACCCCCGAAAGGGTCGATTGGTAAACTTTGTGCCTTTATCGGTCTGCACTGTTTTAGGTTTTTGCCCGCTTGCAAAAATTGTGGTGAAACCATCAATGAGTGAAGTGCCGGTTTTATTTTTTAATGGAATTGCCCAGGCATATTTCGACAAGATGTCGATGCACGTCAACAGATATCTGTAGTTTGAATTGCAGCGACTGAGTGAACTCATATCCACCAGATCCGCCTGCTATTGGTGATCGATACCTCCCACGATAACTCTGTTGCGTTGGAAGCGTCTGCGTATGGGTTTGTGCAGCGTGTATGTAGGTTGCTTACTCAGCCAGGTTTGAATCTGCTTTTGATTGACATTGACGCCGTCTTGACGGGCAGCATGATAGACAGCCCCCACACCACCGAAACCGGCCGGATGTTGGGGGTCGTAGTACGCTCGTTTCAGGTAGGCTTCGTGTTCCCCTATCGCTTAGATCCGTGTTCTGGATGATGACGGTACTGCGACAACAAACAAACGACGTACAACGGATTTTTCTCACTAGCTGTTGAAAACCACTGCCTGGTTTCCGTAGACAGCACTCCATGGTGGATAAATGTCAAATGAATGAATTAATAAAAAGTGTTCGTTTTAATATGGAGTCCATTTAGACCGGGAACGCGGTGTTCTTGTACTCGCGACCGTTTTCGTTTTCTTGGTCTTTGGCGTGGGTTTTAGATGGGTCGCTTCAGCAAACAATTTGGGGAGGTGGTAAGATCCCTCCTCCTCCGGATCGTCTCTCAAGTACGCGTGTATTTTGGAGGAATCATCAAAGTCTATTTCCCGTTCTAAGTTGGGTGGACCTGGTGTCATCGGTTGCAGTTTGGGTGGCTGATTTTCCACTTTCTTGGATTCTAGTGTCATAGCTAGTGGAGCCGACCTCTGTTTATTTAAATTTATGTATCTTTGCAACGTCTGGTGGTACAGTTTAATTTTATCGTCATCGGAAAGATTTTCCCGTTCCAGGAGCTCCCTCATCTCAGCATCCAAACTGTACAACGCGGGTGGTCGGTGTTTGTTTTAATCGTCTGGCCGATTGTAGTTTTTGCAGTGTCTGGGGTATTAGAACCATTTTGTTTGTATGCTCCATGTTTACTTAAACAATAGTCCTCCGAGGGCGCTTAATACCGGTGTCAGTAAAGCACCCAAAAAGCCTCCTTTCTGACGAAGAACTTTCTTTTTCTTTTGAACCACGACTCGTTTATCGCCGAGAACTCTGATGTGTCGTTTATATTTCGTCAACCTCTTCCTGTCGGCCGGCTTAGAGGATGTTCACGGCGCACTCGCACAGACAGGTGATTAGTTCTTTGTTGGCTCCTTGGATTATACCCTGGCGTTGTTTGTCGCTGCCCTTGGCCAGCACGTGTAGGTAGGGAGCGTTGTGTTTCACACGCCTCGACATCTTCGAATGATTACTTTTCACTCCAAAGTGCATCATTTATACTCTTGGAACGTAAGCAATGGAATATTCACCGGGGAAAATATTGGTTCTGAGTCTCATATTTTCGGGGGTATCGATAAAGAGATACCCATAAGGGGCGGATGTTGCGTCGCGGTAGGCTTCCATCATATACTTGAACTTGGAGAGGGACATCTGACGCGCTAAGTGGGAAATTTGGGAAGCGTCTCTCGGATTCTTAAAGAGGATCATATAATGCGCGTTCTCATTTCCTTCCCTTTGTAAAATAGATTTTGAAGAATGAGTATGACCGATGTGTTTCTATGATGACTCCCCTAAGTAAAGAGTTCGGTGACTTTCCCATTGTTACCGGTCTCTGACATGAGATCGTCGATTACAATCAGGTTTCGTTGACTTCGGTCCAGGGACTGCAGTAAGTCATCGGGGTAGCCCTCCACAAATCGTATCTGAGGCACCAGACTAGCCAGATGGTCGTAAGCATCTTGATATTCCCCGTAGCACCAAATAATGATATCAATGGCCGGTTGGATGAGTGTGTTTCCCTCAGCAAGTATAAGACGCTTAACAAACTGAGTTTTCCCACTCCCAGTTGGACCGGCGATCACGCTAGTAAAAGGATGTTGCAGTCTCCCATCCATTTGACTAAATGAACTCCTGTTTTGTTGTGCAGTCACTTTTAAAGGGTAAAATCCCTTTCCACGCCTACACCCTATCAACCCGCTTAAAAGTACATTTTGTGTGTGTGTATTTATTTATTTATTTCATTTCAAGCATTTATTATGCGACTATCTTAAAAGTATTTCAATAACAATGATATTAAAAGACAGTGAACTGTAAACTATTCTTTCTTTCTTTCCTTTTTTTTTCTTCTGTTTTCCTCGTGCGTAATTTTTTTTTTCACGCAGTCCAATCAGTCCCTTTTTTCCAGCCAGTAGTTTGGTGGTGCCCTCTTTCACGTAGTACTCTCGTAGATTTACAAAGACCCAGCGTGAATGTAAATTAGTGTCTGAATGTTTTCAACGATTAAAGGGTGTGTTAATTAAGGGTTCTCTACACTTTCCAAGTAATGTAAAGGGTGTGTTAATCCCCAACGTACGGTTGATAATGAAGACATGGGGCAAGTCTATTCACTAGTGAAAACGAACGCCTGGTGGGCTTTCTAGGCGTCTAAAGACGCACTTTCTGAGTTTCTATAGGTAGCCCGTCAATTACAGTGGGATTTGTTAAAACACCAAGAGAAGTGTGATTAGTCATCTCCTAGATACGAGGTTGCCAGAGAGATTTCCACAACAAACATCACCTCGCTCGGGAACATTATTCCTAAACAAAATCCAAAAAGACTGTTGATAACCGTTGTCAAGGTATTTTTTTCTCGTAAACATCTCCTGCCGGTAAATAAAACGGTGTAGCACATCAGGACGAATCTTTCATTTCTGATCTCCGAGAGAGTTAATCTCATCGAAATCAGCTTCTTCCGTCCGTGTTTCTACGTACATGTTGCCATCATGTCTCAGCCATGGTGGAGTCCCGACTACGCTGATAGTGAGTTAGAGGAAATCCAACGCATCGCCGACGAGATGTATGAAAAGGTAAATACAATGTCCATTTTCTTATCAGTCCTTTGCTGTTTAATACTTTATCTTGCATTTTAGTTTTAAACAAACTTTTAAGCATTTGATATCCGTGTGGTAATTGACTTCTTGTTAAGACGCGATAAGAATATGAACTATCATTTAAGTCCCGATACTGTTTTATTTGATGTCTTGGCATCAAATTGTCTTGATAAATTGAATCCCCTCAAGTTCGATGTTGGTCGCGATCGCTTTTACCCCGCTAACCTTAACCTTATTCATTAATTCCCCCACCCCCTAAACTATTCGAACGATTCTTGAACCTATTTAGATTGAATCGTGTTGTGGATGTAGGTCTAAACTGAATTTATTTATTTGTGAACAGGGTGGAGGGTTTGTTTACATTCCTGATGATTTTCCTCCTTTGAGACCAGTTCGTGATGCTCCTGAATTAGACAACGGGACCGAGGAAGTATGTAAACATTTTTGCCTTATTGCTCTCTTTCCATATTCGAAACTTGTAATTTAGACTTGTCGATACTTGTTACATTGTCCTTGCACGATTGCTTCGATCATCCTACACACTAAAAAATAAAGGTGCAAACACGCACCTTTAGGGGTGCTTACAAATGCAACACCAGCAGCACCCCCAATAGAGCAAACTTGCACCCCTTAAAAGAGGTGCAACCTTACACCCCCGTGAAAAGTTGAAAAATTCACCTTCACAGTTCAACTTTGCACCCCTGAAAGGGTTCAAATTAACACTCTTGGTTTTCAGGAGGTGCAAACCCGCTCCTTAAATCAGCTGGAATTTGGGGTTCACCAGCCTTGTGTTCAAATTTGCACCCACGAGGGTTCAGGCGGGCACCTAAGCTGAAATGGGTCCGAAGGGGAGCTTTAGAAGATTCGACTGTACATCTTAAGCATTGAAATATCCACAATCATGTAGCAGAGGGTAGGCCCTATGACGTTCTTCTCATAAACTGGACACAGAACAGTTTGGTAAAATCATCTGACGCAATTACAATTAAACATAATGTTTGTAAAAAACAATACACAGAAAATAAATGTTCATTTCACAAATTTATTCTTCTATTAGAGAAATTAAACTTAGCACAACGGTCAATCAAGTAAGAACGAGATTTCATCTAAAAAAGAGAAAATCCTCTATTTGTCTGTGGTTTTTGAATCCTAGAAACACATAAAAATGTTCTCTCAGGCTTGCATGAGAAGTTAATCTGCCAATTCGTTAAGGACGTGACTGTAAATCAATGAAATTACGGGAGAAGAAATCCTGCATCATAGAATGACACATATGTAAACTGTAACATTTCATTGCACACATAAAGCAAAGTGAAATGCACAAATAATAGGAGAAATTATGGCACATTGATAGATATCCGATAGATACATGAATGCACTAAGCCCCCCAAAAATATAATCAACATATTAATAAATCTGTAAGGAAAAATTGTGCTACTCACACAAGTTCATACACAAAAAGGTCTACCCGTTTCAATAAATTATATGTGAAAACTGGATGGCAAGAATGCAAACAGCTACATTAAAATGTTAGCGCACAATTATTGTCCTTATTGTCAGTTGAGACGCTAATGTAAATGATTTACCCGTACATACATACATGTACACTCGTAATGGCAAACATGGCAATACAAATTACATTTTTATCGAAAAAGTGCAATAAATACACTTAACACCCAATAGAAATTACAACCACAGTAGATTAAAGACCATGACAACACCCCGGCCAACAAGACGAGCATTAAACCTGCAAAGGACCTCTTGAGACAACGTCACAAAGAAGTTGAATGATCTGCAATAAGATCATTATTTTTTATTTTGGAATGATCTTGGGTCTGATTTTTATAGTAGACTTAGTCAAAGATAAATTGTGTTGGTTAATTAATTGACCAACAACACTGGGATTTATCTGTTCAACAACACTAGGATTTGAAAGATAAGATGACACTTATTATTAATTGCCCATTTTCTTCCACGTTTACATAGAGTTGTAGACTCATGTCAAGCATGGAAAACATTTGCAATTAGGCACATTAGGTGTGAAAAAGTTTAACATATATACAATGTACTGTACCTGCATAAAAATGTTTAAGAATGAACCCTACCACGTTGTGAGAGGAGAAGATGTCAATAGCATCAACAAGCATGTGAATGACTTGGAAGATTTTGCGTAATTGCCATTCATATACTTTATAACAAAATGTTTACCCAATTAGCAAATTTTTGCCAAGGACTAAACCAAGCACTGATTCAAAGACTAAATTCAAATTCCCAGTTTAATACTTATGATCTTTCTTATTAATTTATATTATTAAGAAGGCCTAGTGAAACAAAGTGATTTGTCTTGTTTAGACAACATTCAACGAGATATACTGTTGTAGAGTATATGTTGGATTGTTGATTTTAGGATAAATCTAAAATTCAACGAATTATGAATCACCAGGGTTGGGCAATTTATGCTCCATGTACCTGGTTTACATAACGCTGTACTCTGACTGGTGTTCCTGCCTCCCTACCCAGAGCTGCAATGTACTGTTGAAAGTACATTAAAGTATTCCTAGCTTCCTTGGGGTACTCAATTCCATACATATAGTATGACGCAAACATAACTGCCAAGCCCATTGGGACAGATGATGGCGAACAGATCAAGACCCCGTCAAGTATTACTTGCATGTGTACCGGCTTGAAGATGTCTCCTCTTAAGACTAAACAGGGAGTAGATGCAATTGGATCCTGTAACAAACAATAATTTTAAAATATTGAAAAGTTAATTCAACTTTAAAAGCCAAAGTGTGAACCTTTAGCAGCTCTGTAACACAAGTCTACACCAATTAAATAGCGAATTTGTTGTATTTGTTGGGCCATTTTTCCAAAGACTTCAATTTTAGCCACTAATAAGAACCACATTATAACTGATCACTGAATTGCAGTACAAAGTATTGGAAATGGCAAAGGTCATGTGTTAGATTGAGGAGGGTAGATTAAGATCCATACTTGCATGGCTGGAACTGGGGCATTTTCTAGAACAGCCAGGCCTAGAAATGAAGAATGATGTTCACACTAATATTCCTCCCCCCCCCCCCCAAAAAAATAAAAAATAACAGTTTGGGATAGTGATTTTAAAAAGCTTTTTGGGGCAGGCTGGCATGGATGGGTTGAAAATCGTAACAGATTATTTTTAGTAATTACCGTATCATTGCAGTATATGTAGTCTGGCTTTTCCCCCATCAAAATTGGAAGAAGCAGGCAGCAGGCTGTGATGGTCAGTTCTGAAATGTACAATGCAACAAAAACAGCCTTTGTTAGATTAAAGGCAGATGGTACATGTACAGTGAAATGCCACTGTAACAAACACGACAGGGTCTACTCTAAACGTTTGGTACAACCCAGCAGATGTTCGGCAAGTGAAATTAATTGCCAAACGATTTGTTGCCCTGTGAAAGAAAACCATCTTTTGTTCGAAATAAAAGTGGTTCACTGTTTTCCTGATGTTTTGCCATTGTACTCATGTTTAAGTTTTCTTCAACAGCTCTGGCTTTCCCTTCAAATCCTTGGTGAAATAATAGCTAAATGTCCCTCTCCAACTTAAAAACACTGACTGTTTTATCAGGTTGATGTTCAGGATTACCAGCAGCAACTACACAATGTTTGGTAGGTTTTCCGCACACAAAATTGGAAGCCAAGGTAAAGCAGCGTTCCACTGAACAAAAAAGCTACGCAAAGTATCAAAACTGGGAATAATTTACCTTTCACTTCCTTTTCTTCTGTGCTCTCAGTAAGTATTGCTTTGTATTTCTCCTTCAGACCATGGCATGCCTTAACGTTGCTGCCCATCTGCAGCATCGCATCATGAAATGTGTGCATGGTGGACCTCAAGCGCACATGGATGTTCTGGGTGCCAAAGTTCTCTTGTACTTCTTTTAGGATCTGACATGACAGAAATAATTAAATATCAATTGCATTGCATATTAGCACATTTTTAAATCTTATATTGATCTAAAATTTACAATGATTTAACAACAGTAACAAATGAATTCAGTTACCTTTCCTGTTTTCTTTTCCCAGGAAATTCATTTTCTGTTTCATAACAATTTATTTAAAAGGGCCTTCTTAAATTTTCACTTGAGTGAACTTAAACAAAAAAGGAAAACAAAGTTCTTTTCTTACAGACACCGTGGGAACATGAATGTCGAAGTGTATTCTTTCAGGAAATTTCCAACTTTCATTCACATAAGCTTTCAGCTGTGATGTAATGGGGAAGGCAATTCCCCAGCAACTGCTGAGATAACAACTCAGCAGTCAAAAACCAAATACATGTACTGAATGCTTAGTGTGAGAAGTATATGCAGCTCCGTTCAAAGACAGTGTTATAATGCCTCAAGTAACTGACTTGACTCGAGTCTGACTGGAGTCCATTATTTTGACATTTTGTCTGGACTCTCGACGGATAAATGATTCAACTCGACTCGCGAGCAAATGATTCAACTTGAGTCACAAGAATTGGTGCCTCGTTACAACACTGCTCGAAGATCCTTAAATGACAGCATTTTCAAAACTTCATTTCATTTGAGTTTAATAAACCTAGTGAAATACCTGAATTTCCTGCCTCAGAATGGGAAACTGTTCAATGACATACTTGACTGGATGCTCTGCAATGTAGGTTGTGCGATAAACACGGGTTCTGTGTAGCTTATCAGCTAAAACATTTTGGTCCGGGTTCCTCTTTTTCGCCAAGTCTTTCAAATCGCTCACGTGCTTCTTGATGCTATTGACATCTTCTCCCCTCACAGTAGCCTTGGGGGAAAAAAATGGTATTACATTCCGCAAATTGACAATGTTGTATCAACCATACAGGACTTGAACTTTTTACAAGTGCTGAAAAGGTGAATCTGCAAAATAACATTTGGCAACTATATGAATCCTTGAACCTGAATGTAAACAACCATGTCCATTTCAACCCTAATGGATCATACCACTCTATCAACTGCAGGATTCCAAAATGTTACCTTTAGGATGATACTAAAATTTGACTTTGTTATCAGTGCACTGCACAATGTGGGTGTTCATATTCACTGAAGAAAAGACATATAATTCATTTTACATGTAGGAGTGCATCATTCTATTTCCCCAAAGGCATCCACGTAGTTACACATACACTTGCTTTGAATTATTCTTTGGGCTTTGCTTTAGTTTTCTGTTGAGATGCACAAACACATGATTATTATACAAGCTCATGTGCATGAACTTGTAATGTGTACAGACATGACTGTGTTCAAGTGAATAAATGTCGCAAGTACATGTAATATACACAAAAATTTGTGAACTGCTTGCTGACTAAAGTGACCCCCCCAAACAAATATAAAAAATATTTGGGGGACGTGACGTTTTGTTCCTAGCAGGACTACCTTTCTCAAAGGCAGACAGGTCCTCCTAGGATCGAAACATCAGCCCCCCGAATATTTTGAAAGTACATGTACCTTAATTGTATCCCGCCTGATGTGTTTAACTGGCAAGGAAGCTGGTGTGTTGTCATCTTGTACCAGTAGATTTTGGGCAGCTCTTGGATGGCCATAAGCTCGTTTCCTTTTCAGGACATCATCGTTGGTGAGAGGTGCTCTTTCATGCTTAAATTTATTTTTAAGCGACTCCTTCCACGTATACTGTGAATAAACAAGAATATGAAATATTCAATGTTAACTCTCAAAAGTGGAACAATTTTAATGGAGGTGCAAGGCATAAAGTCAAATTTCCTTTCTTGATTCACCAATTTCCATCTAAACGACCCAAAACCACTGAATTAACCAATTGAAAACAAAAACAATCTAGAATTAGCATCTGTCAAATTTCTGGGTCTTGAGTCTTAACTTGTCAATTTGAGAAATGATGTACATGTTCATGTAGTCATTCTTTCAGTTTTCCAGCAATATCACTTCTCCTCATACTTGTCACTCCTAAGAGCAATAGGTTTAAATAAGATCAACTGCATCCTTACAGTCAGAACTCAGTTAACCGATCTGCCAATCCTGTATCACATCCCAATTTACATGGAATGACAGACAGGGATCGGTCAATGAGGATGAGGCTTTTGAACTTCAAATCAATTTAAAATAACCACAAGGAAACTGACTGGGGTTCAGAAAGTGAAACAAAGAACTTGACTGGAGTGGGTGTTCATATCCATGAATCCCTTGTGACTTTCCATCCCAGAAACAAAGTATAGTGACTGGGATGACCACCAACTAAGGGCTGGATAGCTCAGTTGGTACCCAGATAACATGGTGACAATGGGCTAATGTTGGGCCAACGTAAGCGGTTACGTTGGCCCAATATCGGTACTCCATGTTGGCCCAACCTACCTTTGCTCATCGGCCATACGTTGGCCCAACGTCAAAGTTGGCCCAACGTTGGCCCAATGTAAACATCGGCCCAACGTTGGGTCAATGTCGGCCCACTGTAACTTGGATAAAATGACCTACATAATGCCAACGTTGGCAACATGTTGGCTCCTCATTATATTCACCAAGGGCCAACATAATGCCAACGTTGGCCTAATGTTGGCCAACGTTGGCAACATGTTGGCTCCTCATTATATTCACCAAGGGCCAACATAATGCCAACGTTGGCCTAATGTTGGCCAACGTTGGCAACATGTTGGCTCCTCATTATATTCACCAAGGGCCAACATAATGCCAACATTGGCCCAATATCGGTACTCCACGTTGGCCCAACGTACTTTTGCTCATCGGGCTTACGTTGGCCCAACGTTGGCCCAATGTAAACATCGGCCCAACGTTGGGTCAATGTCGGCCCACTGTAACTTGGATAAAATGACCTACACACTGCCAACGTTGGTCTAATGTTGGCTCCTCATTATATTCACCAAGGGCCAACATAATACCAACGTTGGGCCAATGCTGGTAGCACGTTGGCTCCTCATTATATTCCCCCTTAGGCCAACATTATGCCAATGTTGGGCCAATGGTTGTAGCACGTTGGCTCCTCATTATATTTCCCCATAGGCCAACATTATGCCAACGTTGGGCCAATGGTGGTAGCACGTTGGCTCCTCATTATATTTCCCCATAGGCCAACATTATGCCAACGTTGGGCCAATGGTGGTAGCACGTTGGCTCCTCATTATATTTCCCCATAGGTCAACGTTGGGCCAATGGTGGTAGCACGTTGGCTCCTCATTATATTCCCCCTTAGGCCAACATTATGCCAACGTTGGGCCAAGGGTGGTAGCACGTTGGCTCCTCATTATATTTCCCCATTGGCCAACATTATGCCAACGTTGGGCCAATGCTGGTATCACGTTGGCTCCTCACCATGGGCCAACATTATAATAACGTTGGGCCGATCATGGACCTTCCTGGCAGCCAACAATAATCCAACGTTGGCACAACCTTGGTAATCATTGGGCCAACATTCACCTCTTCGTGGCACCAGTCTATGTTGGTAACGTTGTGCTCCTTTTGGCCAAAATTAAAAGAAAATGTTGGTTCACATAAATCATTGGTTTTTATTGTTGACAAAATGTTGGATTAGTAATTTTAAGATTGGAAACAGCAAACAAATGAATAGAAGCATGACAGAGTAATTCAAATTTCAATACAACTGAATTTGTGTTTTTTATTCGCCCTTTATGTTAGTTGGTGTACTGTTTTCCTTTCCGCTTCGAATTCTGCCGTCCTCTGTCTCTGTCTTTAGCGTATCGTAGCCAGTCAGCTTCAGCCGCTTCAGTGTCGCTACTAGTCGCACCATGGCTGGCTCAGTTGTTATGGATGGCCTCTGTATATAGAAATAGATATACCTTAGCACTGGCGGCGTACAGACATCTTAACATGAACTTTTCAAATATAAAAGTCAAATTAATCTCAAAAGATAGAGGGCCTGACGTTTCGATCCTAGCACTAAGGCCCTCTAACTTCTTTTAGTCAGTGAGCAGTTTGCAACAGTTTTTGTATTAAGGTGATATACAAAAATGTTGCAAACTGCTTACTGACTAAAATTACCAAAATGTAAATCTAAAATTTAGTGGGCCTGACGTTTCGATCCTAGCAGGACCTTTCTCAAAGGCTGAGTGACAAGGACAAAACAGATACATGTACACGAAGGAAGGGGGGAGAGAGTCAATAGGACACGGATGAGAAACAAAGGACAAAGAGTGAGGCTGGTAGGGAGAGATCAAAGGGAAGGGCAAGGGGTAGGGTAGGGATTAGTGAGAGGAGGAGGAAAGATCAAAGAGAAGGGCAAGGAGTGGGGTAGGGATTAGTGACAAGAGGGGGAAAGATCAAAGAGAGAAGTGTGAAGGACTGAACACAAAAGAAGGATTATCAGAAAGCTGCATGGTGTTAGTCATTATCCTCCTGGATGTTGAGACCATGTGGTTGAATAATCCGAAGACGCTTCATCTACATTTTCTCACGGCTAAGACGTCACTACGGTGACCAAGTTTGTCCTTGTCACTCTGCCTTTGAGAAAGGTCCTGCTAGGATCAAAACGTCAGGCCCACTAAATTTTAGTATTTGTATTAACTATAAAAGTACCGGGTAGAGTAACATACACAAATGTTGCAAACTGCTTACTGACTAAAAGGACCAAAATGCAAATCTTAAAATTTAGTGGGCCTGACGTTTCAAACTTTCGATCATGAGCAAGACCTTTCTCAATTCAAAGGCAGAAAACTGGCATTGTATTAGGCATGTATATAGGTATCTCAACGTCCATCCATAACTTGTTGTAATCTTTAGCAAGCTTATAGTTTCATCACAATTCACAATAGTTTTTTCTCATTTCTCATCAAAATTCTTTTAGTTGTACCTGGACATTACGTCGGGACCAGATTTATGTGGTGATTTCAGTATTACTCAGTTACCGTGAAATGAAAAAAAACCTTACTTTTCAAAAGACCATCGAGTTGAAGGGCCACGAAAGTCCTCTCTCCCTCTTCCCACGCAAGTTGAACATCTCTGCCAGCGGGTTGGAAAAGATGGCAGCCATCATCCTTCGAAGTGACACTCGTTAGTGGTCCTCTCATCAAGTGCGGCCAGCTACCTGCAAAAAAAATCATTAATGACATTGGTAATTTAATTAGCATTACTTTGAAGAAATATCGGATGATCGTGTTTCAAATCGTTCTTCTTCCATTCGCAACCTCGTTTTATCTCACTCACCAAAATTGTTTCTTCAGCGCCCCTTCGCCGGCGAGTCGACACGTATGCGGTCCCTTAGTTTGACGAGTCTGGATAAAGAGAACAATTTAGTGTTATAATTCCAAGTGTCTAATATTTTACATTTTGCAAATGTTTATAATTATCGTAAAACTAAAGGCCAACCTTGGACAATCTACATGTAATGCAGGACAAACTTGTGGTAAGACCAACTTGAACTTTGTAACCTTTGATGCAAAGATAATGTTCCGCAAATTAATTGTAGTGCACTGAACACCGTGAAAATAAGTGGAACAAAACTGTCTACAGCTAGGCTACAGGCTAGACGCAGGCGGGCTTGGGCTTTGTGGTACCGTAACAATGACCAAATATATGTAGATTTTTGACTAGGAGGTTATCAAGCATGCCTTCCCAATATTGGCCAAAACAGTGCATTCAAACTTCTGAGAAGAGGAAGGCCATTGATGTTTATTTGTAAATTTAACAGTGATTCATCAAGCGGCTCTTAACCACTTCGCGCCGGGACCTCCGAATCCGGAGAAAAAAACTTGAGCCCGCTGGCCGGTACCTCCGAACTCGGAGACCGCAGAATGCGTATCAGTTACAAGCCCGGCAGCCCTAAACAATGGACCAGCTGGCTCTATTCAATGTACCGGGCCCTGCGCTTGGTCTCCCCCGTTCGCGGGGACAGAAACTTGCGGTTTCAGTGGCTCAATGGGGTTGAGCGAGGGTTGAGACAATAACGGGTTCGCGGTCATGCTAAATTGCTTTACAGCCGTATTGCGATCGATCGGGTGTATTCTAAAGACAATTGAGTGACAGGATGGAGGAATAGAGACAGTTTAGCCATTCAATGAATTAGCATATCAGCAGGCCACATACAATGGTGCCAATTCATATTCAGGCCACATATTTGGCCTTGCATTTTAGCTAATAAATAGGCTGCTCGATCGTCTCTCCTGCTCTCTTCCTCGTATCACGATGGCCGATGTCTCGTCTGAATCCTCGGGTCTGAGCCAGTCTGACTCTGACTCCGACTGCGACTGTGCCGCTATCGGTAGTAGCTCAGCGCCCGAAGGCCCGCGCTGGCCCTTCCTCAACCCTGGCAACCTGGCCGGGCCAAGCGCTTCTTCTGCCGACCCAACGTTCCATTGGGACGAACACGATCGCTAGCCATTCAGATACGGCTTTTCCGGAAGAGGGGATGCAATCGATCTGCGGCTCTCCCAATACTCCAACTACCGGGAACTTTTCGAGATGTTCTTCGATGATGGACTGCTTGACATCCTCATCACTGAGACCAACCGGTTTGCAAGTCAGCGGCCTGCCACGCTGCCCAACCACATGCGAGCGTGGACCAGCGTAACCACCCGTGAGATGCAGGCATTCCTGGCCCTGTGTATCAGTGACTGGTATCGTGAGTGTCCCTACTCTCACGACGGGTAGTGGTCTACCGATCCCCTGATGAAAACGCCCCTGTTCTCATCGACCATGCCGCGGGACCGTTTCCTGGCGATCCTTCAGGCGTTACATTTGAATGACAACGCTGCCAGGCCTGAAGATTGCCCTGACCGTTTGTACAAGCTGCGCCCTGTCATTGACCATCTGTTGGTTCGTTTCGCCGAGGTGTACACGCCAGAACGAGACATTTCCGTAGACGACTTCCTCTTCAAGTTTTACGGCCGTCTTCGTTTCCGGACCGCGCAAGAGGGCCCGCTTCGGAATCAAGGCGTATAAGCTGTGCCAAAGCACCGGGAATGCCGCTGGCTACTGCTCTTAGTTTCGCATATACACCGGCGTCGACCACTGTGGTCCTTGATCTCGTCAGCAATGTCAAGGGGAAAGGCTACAACCTCGCGCTCGGCCGAGCCTTTAGTAGTCCGGACTTGTTCCGCCGCCTGCATGCCGACAAGTTCAATGTTGTTGGCACCGTTATGCCATGCAGGCGCGACATGCCCACGAGTCTTCGGACTGTCCGTCTCAAGCCAGGAGAAGTTGCCTATCGGTCGGCAGGCATTGGGCAGAACGGCTCCCTCCTTGCTCTCGTCTGGAAGGACAAGAAGGACATTCGTTTGTTGTCCACCATGGATACACCGGAACTCCGTCCATCCGGTAAGAGGGACCGCGCCGCCAACGAGCGGGTGAAGCCCGCGTGTCCTCGCCTACAGGCTGATAGGCGGCGTTGACCGGAGCGACCAGCTAGCTGCAAACCATCGGTCAGCTCGCAAGTCCATAAAATGGTACAAGAAACTGTTTTTCTATATGATGGACTTGACGCTGGTAAACAGCTACGCCGTCTCTCTTGCTCTCGGTCATCGAGGGCCCTTCCTTGACTTCCGCAGAGAACTGGCACGGGAGCTCCTGTTTGACGAGCCCCTTCCGCAGTATGGCATCCGCCGCCAGCTACCAGCGGCACCGGTCGAGCAGGTTGGCCATCACTTCCCCCGGTCCTTGGAGCGGACACACTACGGCAATTTCTGCTACCGGTACTGCGTCCATTGCTCAGTCCAGGGCAAGCTTTGTGCGTTGATCCTTGCTTCCGTGAGCACCACGCTCCATAGTGAAATAAAATATGAACAAAAGATACCTCTGACACCTGAACAATCCTGTCTCGTGTTGTCATTATTCCTCCATTATTCACTCAATACTCACTTTTATAGTAAAATGGGATAAAGGTTGTTTTGAACGGGCTCCACACTTTAGTACAAGATCAATATTGAGCAATTTATATACAATATAAAGATTAGTCCATTTATACAATATATAAATCAGCCCCTGTACTACTAGAATCAAGCTCGTTCCCAAGAGCGTGCTACCCCGGTCAGTCCGCACCCCACTGTCTCCCGGCGATAAGGGAGCAGCGAGCGGTCGGTAGAGGGCTTACGGACACCCGCTGACCGAAGCGAGTCAACCGCATTCCACAGATGATCACACATACCGACACTACCCATACATTGTCTCAGCCCTCGCCCACCGGGATCGGTTACAAAACCAACCCATCGCCCCGACCGCAATCGTCCTGCCAGACCCTGACCGACTACACTCAAGATTGGCCCCATTGGAGTGCAGGCATTTTTTGCGGTCAAGCACTGTACGCACACAGTCACGTACACACGTTATCCAGACACGCTCCACTGGCAGCGAACAAAGGACACTAATCCTGGTGGGATAAAGGGGGCTCAAAAGCCACACAATGTCTCGGATTGTGCCTTGTTCGAAAGACAACAAATTGTAGCATCGGTTGCACGATTTATGTTATCGTACATGATTTGTATCGATTTTTATCGAATTTTGAAAATGATACATAACCCAAAATGCCCCGGACAGCGGTCACGACCCCGTTTATGTGGCCCCGGCGCGAAGTGGTTAAACTAATTGTTGCAAATCATGGCAGTCTCCTTAACTTAAAACACTGCCAGTCTTCCGTGTTATAACTATCGACGGTATCGTTATCTCTTGATAAACCAAAGTCATTCTAAGTATTGCTGTCACAGTTATTTTGATCGAGTTGATTGTTAGGATTATCATAATTAGTTAAAGCTGGAAAATCATCATTATATTACATCCATGCGAATGATGTTCCTGATTATTCTGCATTCCCATTTCAATGACCAAACACTGTTCTTCGACTCACGCTTTAACATGACGACGGTTCATTCTTCAATCAGATTTTTTTCATGATTTCAACCAAGCAGAAAAAACCTCAAACGGATGGCTAACACTTGAATATCATTCTGCCACTAAAGATAGACCTACATTGATCTATACGTTTTCATATCATACATTCATAGTTTATACTGAATAAAAGAATGAAAAGGAAGGGGTACATTGTGTAGATAAAGGATTTACACTTCGCACAAAATCCTTTGAGACATTTATTTAGGACCTGCTTCATGAGAAAATGGGAAAATTCAAGTTAGGTAACATATATAGAATCAAAGTTTGTCTGCAACTGAACAGAAACAAAAAGTATTTACTGCACTTTACCTGTTAATCAACGCAAGGATGAATCAGATTATATCCAAACGAATTACATCTTTCCATGCCGTCCCAGGATCGAGTTCCATCACGATCTGTATCGGAAAGATTTGCTTTTCAAGAAGAAAGGATGCAATTGATATAGCCTATAATGCATATAGCTATACTGTAGTTCATGGCAGCCGGGCAAGCTGTACACCTATCACGACGGTTAGACTTCTCTGAATTCCCTCAAGGCAGCTGGTGGAGGAGTGGTACTAACCGCAGCCCGTTAGGATTCCCGCCTTTTTTTGAATAAGAGCTCCATTGTAGTACCGTTCCTTCTGGAGAAGGCAACAGTTAATGGACCTTGAGGTCATAGGTCAAAAGGGCAAGTTGCCTTGTGCACTGATAGCTGTACTGTAGTACATGTACAGTACAGTACAATCAAGGAGGTACATGTACACTGTACATGTATTCACTTTGACCTCCTTGGTACAATACACAAGCCACCTGTTGACGCATTCCTTTTGGATGACCAGGCCAGGCTAGTACTACAACTAGGCCTATACTGATCAGAAAATCTGCTTCACATTATGCATCCTACCGAACTGAGCGTGCACATACATAGGCCTATCAAGGAGGACCTCCTTGGGCCTATGAGTTCAACGATTTGATAGCACACGTATAAGCTCTGTACACTGACATACTTTACAAACGAACTGTGATTGTCAGGATAAGTCCATTATGATTTAAATGGTGAATAAAATTCACACATGCCATGAGTAAAACAATGTCTTATCCTTCTTATACTATTATAGTAACACTAGCTAAAATATGCCTGACCTGAGAATGAGTGTAACCATCAACGAATTTGTCAAAAACTAAAGAAGTCTTATCCTCTTACTTTTTTCGCTGTCAGCTTTTGGGTTCTTTTTGGAAAAGCTCAAGCTGAAAACGAACTTTAATTAAGAATCTCCATACTGCAAAATACGCAGTTAGCAACAATTATTCGAGTAGCTTTTCAATACATGCACATAAGGATCTGCGTAATTTCACATGGGCCTACAAAGGCTACATGTGCGGTAGGCTGGCAACTCGATCCTTAGTTGAAAAAATAGGGCCCTGTTCCCTAAGTTAGCCAAACTTGGCGCTCCACGTGGGCCTACTGGCTGGACCATATACCAGGACACTGCAGATTTAGGACTGTTCAGTGAGAGCAGGAATTAAACCATATCAGAGTTTTGAAAAAGGGAAATGCGAGACTTATGGAGTTTTGAGTGTACGCATATAATGACCAAGACTAATGGAATGGAAGCTTGGGCTGTCGCGGTGTGGCTTATGGCCCTTTTGCAAACTGAATTAGGATGATATGACAAATCCTAACTTGATGGAATCGACCAAGGGATAATGTAAACACAATGAAAAGACGCTAAATAATTATATCACGTCTGAAAACAAACATTTCACTGACCATATATAAAGGCCTATAATAATGATTGATCGAAGAGCTTTGACATTTCTTCGAGATTAGCTATATATATAGCAGCCGAAAGTGCAGTACGTACGCACTTCTCTATATAGTAAAAAAAATCCGGAAGAAAGAAAATATACTTATTTCCCATTTCACTTTTTGAGAATCCATAGTGAAAACAAGGACAGTATAGTCTTCGATAATCTCCTCTCGAACTTCAGCGTACTCCGTGTTTAGACCCCGGCCGTTGCCTCTTAATTCTTTATATAGATAAACGAATACAAGCAAATGTATAATAACGATGGATGGAATACATAACTTTCCCTTCTGATCCCCAATAGAGGTGAAAGACGAAAATCAAGACATGTTGTACTGTACATTTTCCCCCCTTCCACGAGGCCGGTGCTACACAGCTACGAGCGCGTCGCGTTTCATGCGGTCTACCGTCCACTCGCTCTTGACGTCGGCCAACGGTCACCGGTTTGCCCGCTAACCTCGATCAAGCAGCATGTGCATATTGTCTTTTACTCGTACGTACCAAAAGCGATTCCCCCCAAGAAATGTCATTCAAATAAAAATGATGTAAACTGTTGATACGAAACTGTCTTCTTGAATACCGGTAGATAAACTGTAATCACTTTGTACCATGAATGTGCTCAATATGTCCAAGTAAGCATGCACGAGGATGCTACAGACCTATGACCGCATCGCGTTTCATGGGGTCTACCGTCCACTCGCTCTTGACGTCGGCCAACGGTCACCGGTCTGTCCCGCTAACCTCAAGCCGCATGTGAATGATTATTCTCTTTTACTCGATCGTACATAGGCCTACAAAAAGCATTTCTTTCTCCCGCAGGAAATGTGATTCAAATAAAGCAGCTGTAAACTGTTCATACAAAATTGTCCATTTGAATAGGCCTAGGCCTATTATATAAACTGTATTCACTCGGAGAGATCCTACCATGTGAATGAGCTCAATGATTCACATCTACGATTCAATAATTTCATTCTTAAATCAACTTACCTTTCGAAAAACTAATGTAAATTCGTTCTTTATGTAGAAAATCTACAAAGTGATTTTTGTTTGATGAAACCATAAATGGAAACAATTATAGGGTAAATTTATTTGTTTAGACATGATCACGAATGAGACCCATATATCCTTCTAATCACCATGATCTTCAATCATTACAATCTGCAACGATCTCCTAAGTAGCTAGTGCTACTTTGAGAAGAAACCTCAGAAAATGCAAAAAATATCGAGGGGCCTGACGTTTTGATCATAATTATAGGCCTATATACGTGTGTCTTTGTCTTTTCTGCCAGATTCTGCAAAATTCCCTTCGAAAAAGGTATGCTAAGAACATTCAAAACCTCAGGCTTTGCAAACTTTGTGGAACGTCATGTCCATATTCAGTTTACAAAACTTTTAATTTGTCCTTTTTAAAAACTTAAAGAAACTAGCAGAAAATCTTGTAAAATATATTTGTTCAATGTAATAATGTATAGGTACGTGTGGGTGGATAATCATAACATTATAATCCTCTTCATAGTTTGAAATAATGTTATAGTTATTGTTAAAACCCACTTTTTTAGTGAAGATGAAAAATCACATACATAATGCCCATAGCTACCATTGGTCGACATGCGTTTTTACCAAGCAAAAAACTGTCGTTCATGAAAAATCTAGAATTTACCAAAAGCTTCCGATTTATGTCTAGTATAAGTGCTTTGTATTTACCTTAATGCCGACGACATGTTATTACCCTATAATCAGATTCGGTATATTTATTTTACATTTTATTTGATTTTAAATATTAAGCTCCCGATTTATATGCAAATCAAACAATAAAAGAGGGCGCTATTTCCTCAACTTGTTTCAGTCTGCCCTCAGTGCTTTACTTTGATCTACATTTATGAATGTGATTTAATATTCTTAATCACCCCAGAAGATCCTTCCCATATCGGGGAATATTATTGGTTTAAAAAAAGGAGTAGTGTTAGTGATTTTCTGTTGAAATTGAAACGGGAAGATGATGAAAATTCTATACGACTACAATATTGACAGGACTGGAAGAAGTTTATTAATGTGTGCAAGTCGTGGCGCAGAAAGCGTTTATTCAGTTTGAACAGCCACAATTATCTAGATTGCTGAATAGGTGCCTGTGAGTTTAAATTCATTTGCAGAGTAGGCCTGTGAAATGATTTCCTGTCATTATAACTACAAACCTTGTATAGTTCAACTTAGAAATTCAACTTTAAACTTTTCTTTACCTATATCAGAAAGATCACCAGTGGGAAATATAGTAATGGTACTTTCTAAAAATGATTAAGTCAAGTGATACTTTTTTTCACGTGTTTAACCGTTTGTTGGGCAATTTTGGTCCGTTGGTCGTAACACGTTTTCCTCGGTGTTCAGGGAGTTCTTACATGTAGTTTTATTAATTTGTTTTCATTCATTTACTATCATCTTCAGAGGTGCACGGTTAACAATGGTGAAACTGCAAACCCAGAACCGTGTCACTGCACCAAGCTTCACGTCAGGGTACAATCATGGATTTGACCGTAAAAAGTACACTTTCGATCAACTTTTCCCTCTCCAATGAAATTAAAATTGCAGCACTTTTCCATGTAGGGCTATTTGAGAGAATGTACATAAATAAACAATTGTTTATGATTTCGAAGCCGGTTAAAAAGCTTGAAAAGTCCACAGGGTTTCTGTTAAAAGCCGTAATATTTTGTCGTTGATTTGCTGACAATGACATTGTATTTGGGTTGCTCCTTTTTGTGTAGGGAGATAAAACCGCTCAACAGTTGCAATCGATCAATTGTCTTTGTATGACCATACCTACTAGTATTCCTCCATGGTGATGACACATGATTGCACAGAGTAGCACGTAAGCGTTCTCACTTGATTGTCAAAATGTTCTGGCATGTCCGAAACATATATACATTAAAAGAACAAAATAAGGCTGTGATCGCAGCCGCTCTCTTTGGCGAAGCTTCGAGTTTCGAGTTCAATTACATGTAGGCCTATAGTGGCAGAAACAGTTTTGTGTACCCATGATGTACCCAACGCTTTACATGTATTACACGTACAGTATTCAAGTTAGCCTAGGCCGACTGTCACGTTGTCCGAGGGTGGAATTCATTCTCCCATTCATATATCTCTGCATGGGCAGATTCGTGTGTACAACCATGGAGGAAGGAAAATAGATTTCCCTTCCTCCATGGTACAACACATTCCCAAACAGATCGTGCGCTAGTCGTCACACGGTGTCTCACCGTAACGGCTGAAGCAAACTATAACTCCCATTACACAGGACGAAAACTGTGGAATTCATTGTTTCTACACGGTCGAATAGTGTTTTACACGCGGCGTGGGGATATGGGTATGTGTCCATGGTTGCGCAACCGTACATAGAGAGAGGACGGGTGTAACTGTACATAGGCATGTGTATGCCTGTGGATTGTAAGTGCGTTGACCTCGACGTACGTCGTGAAACCAGTAAAAACAACATACCGTACCTCTGCCCCAACTGACCACGACGTGAACAATTCCAGCTATATGCGGACATTCTTGAAAAGGCTTTTATTTCTGTCGTGTTTTGAAAGACCAATTCAATGACAAGCTGGGAAAGAATGTTGTTATGTTACACGTACCGTACACGTGTGTACGACCATATAGAGCAATGAACCATGGAACGGATTATACGGCCCCAGGCCAATTTACATTTCGATTTGTGACACTACAGTACATGTATTTACAAAACTAGAATATAAACGGTAACGCCAGCGAGAACATTTTCATAGCTTTCAATTTGATGACCAAGTTGATGGTCACAGAAATTCACCGGACATGATGTCGACCCCCAAAATCATTTGATTTCATGTGAATGTTGGCAACCTGCTATAGCCCAACATTGGCACAATATCGGATCCCGACGAGATGCCAACATGATGGTTGCCAACATTCATCCAACGTTGGCCCAATGTCGGTTGCCCACATCATGTCAATGTTGGCAACCTGCTATAACCCAACGTTGGCACAATATCGGATCCCGACGAGATGCCAACATGATGGTTGCCAACATTCATCCAACGTTGGCCCAATGTCGGTTGCCAACATCATACCAATGTTCGCAACCTGCTATAGCCCAACGTTGGCACAATATCGGATCCCGACAAGATGCCAACATGATGGTTGCCAACATTCATCCAACGTTGGCCCAATGTCGGTTGCCAACATCATGCCAATGTTGGCAACCTGCTATAGCCCAACGTTGGCACAATATCGGATCCTGACGAGATGCCAACATGATGGTTGCCGACATTCATCCAACGTTGGCCCAATGTCGGTCGCCAACATCATGCCAACGTTGGCAACCTGCTATAGCCCAACGTTGGCACAATATCGGATCCCGACGAGATGCCATCATGATGGTTGCCGACATTCATCCAACGTTGGCCCAATGTCGGTTGCCAACATCATGCCAACGTTGGCAACCTGCTATAGCCCAACGTTGGCACAATATCGGATCCCGACGAGATGCCAACATGATGGTTGCCAACATTCATCCAACGTTGGCCCAATGTCGGTTGCCAATATCATGCCAATGTTGGCAACCTGCTATAGCCCAACGTTGGCACAATATCGGATCCCGACGAGATGCCAACATGATGGTTGCCAACATTCATCCAACGTTGGCCCAATGTCGGTTGCCAACATCATGCCAACGTTGGCAACCTGCTATAGCACAACGTTGGCACAATATCGGATCCCGACGAGATGCCAACATGATGGTTGCCAACATTCATCCAACGTTGGCCCAATGTCGGTTGCCAACATCATGCCAACGTTGGCAACCTGCTATAGCCCAACGTTGGCACAATATCGGATCCCGACGAGATGCCAACATGAGGGTTGCCGACATTCATCCAACGTTGGCCCAATGTCGGTCGCCAACATCATGCCAATGTTGGCAACCTGCTATAGCCCAACGTTGGCACAATATCGGATCCTGACGAGATGCCAACATGATGGTTGCCAACATTCATCCAACGTTGGCCCAATGTCGGTCGCCAACATCATGCCAATGTTGGCAACCTGCTATAGCACAACGTTGGCACAATATCGGATCCCGACGAGATGCCAACATGATGGTTGCCAACATTCATCCAACGTTGGTCCAACGTCGGTTGCCAACATCATACCAATGTTGGCAACCTGCTATAGCCCAACGTTGGCACAATATCGGATCCCGACGAGATGCCAACATGATGGTTGCCAACATTCATCCAACGTTGGCCCAATGTCGGTTGCCAACATCATGCCAACGTTGGCAACCTGCTATAGCACAACGTTGGCACAATATCGGATCCCGACGAGATGCCAACATGATGGTTGCCAACATTCATCCAACGTTGGCCCAATGTCGGTTGCCAACATCATGCCAACGTTGGCAACCTGCTATAGCCCAACGTTGGCACAATATCGGATCCCGACGAGATGCCAACATGAGGGTTGCCGACATTCATCCAACGTTGGCCCAATGTCGGTCGCCAACATCATGCCAATGTTGGCAACCTACTATAGCCCAACGTTGGCACAATATCGGATCCTGACGAGATGCCAACATGATGGTTGCCAACATTCATCCAACGTTGGCCCAATGTCGGTCGCCAACATCATGCCAATGTTGGCAACCTGCTATAGCACAACGTTGGCACAATATCGGATCCCGACGAGATGCCAACATGATGGTTGCCAACATTCATCCAACGTTGGTCCAACGTCGGTTGCCAACATCATACCAATGTTGGCAACCTGCTATAGCCCAACGTTGGCACAATATCGGATCCCGACGAGATGCCAACATGATGGTTGCCGACATTCATTCAACGTTGGCCCAATGTCGGTCGCCAACATCATGCCAATGTTGGCAACCTGCTATAGCCCAACGTTGGCACAATATCGGATCCTGACGAGATGCCAACATGATGGTTGCCAACATTCATCCAACGTTGGCCCAATGTCGGTTGCCAACATCATGCCAATGTTGGCAACCTGCTATAGCCCAACGTTGGCACAATATCGGATCCCGACGAGATGCCAACATGATGGTTGCCAACATTCATCAAACGTTGGCCCAATGTCGGTTGCCAACATCATGCCAATGTTGGCAACCCGCTATAGCCCAACGTTGGCACAATATCGGATCCCGACGAGATGCCAACATGATGGTTGCCAACATTCATCCAACGTTGGTCCAACGTCGGTTGCCAACATCATACCAATGTTGGCAACCTGCTATAGCCCAACGTTGGCACAATATCGGATCCCGACGAGATGCCAACATGATGGTTGCCAACATTCATCCAACGTTGGCCCAATGTCGGTCGCCAACATCATGCCAATGTTGGCAACCTGCTATAGCCCAACGTTGGCACAATATCGGATCCTGACGAGATGCCAACATGATGGTTGCCGACATTCATCCAACGTTGGCCCAATGTCGGTCGCCAACATCATGCCAATGTTGGCAACCTGCTATAGCCCAACGTTGGCACAATATCGGATCCTGACGAGATGCCAACATGATGGTTGCCGACATTCATCCAACGTTGGCCCAATGTCGGTTGCCAACATCATGCCAATGTTGGCAACCTGCTATAGCCCAACGTTGGCACAATATCGGATCCCGACGAGATGCCAACATGATGGTTGCCGACATTCATTCAACGTTGGCCCAATGTCGGTCGCCAACATCATGCCAATGTTGGCAACCTGCTATAGCCCAACGTTGGCACAATATCGGATCCCGACGAGATGCCAACATGATGGTTTCCAACATTCATCCAACGTTGGCCCAATGTCGGTTGCCAACATCATGCCAACGTTGGCAACCTGCTATAGCCCAACGTTGGCACAATATCGGATCCCGACGAGATGCCAACATAATGGTTGCCGACATTCATCCAACGTTGGCCCAATGTCGGTCGCCAACATCATGCCAATGTTGGCAACCTGCTATAGCCCAACGTTGGCACAATATCGGATCCTGACGAGATGCCAACATGATGGTTGCCAACATTCATCCAACGTTGGTCCAACGTCGGTTGCCAACATCATACCAATGTTGGCAACCTGCTATAGCCCAACGTTGGCACAATATCGGATCCCGACGAGATGCCAACATGATGGTTGCCGACATTCATTCAACGTTGGCCCAATGTCGGTCGCCAACATCATGCCAATGTTGGCAACCTGCTATAGCCCAACGTTGGCACAATATCGGATCCTGACGAGATGCCAACATGATGGTTGCCAACATCATGCCAATGTTGGCAACCTGCTATAGCCCAACGTTGGCACAATATCGGATCCCGACGAGATGCCAACATGATGGTTGCCAACATTCATCCAACGTTGGCCCAATGTCGGTTGCCAACATCATGCCAATGTTGGCAACCCGCTATAGCCCAACGTTGGCACAATATCGGATCCCGACGAGATGCCAACATGATGGTTGCCAACATTCATCCAACGTTGGTCCAACGTCGGTTGCCAACATCATACCAATGTTGGCAACCTGCTATAGCCCAACGTTGGCACAATATCGGATCCCGACGAGATGCCAACATGATGGTTGCCAACATTCATCCAACGTTGGCCCAATGTCGGTTGCCAACATCATGCCAATGTTGGCAACCTGCTATAGCCCAACGTTGGCACAATATCGGATCCCGACGAGATGCCAACATGATGGTTGCCGACATTCATCCAACGTTGGCCCAATGTCGGTTGCCAACAATATGCCAATGTTGGCTGAACGATCATTAGCAAACATTGGGCCAACATCACTTGTAATCGTCATGCCAACGATAATCATGCCGACCATATGCCAACGTTGGCTCAACATCAATGGCCAACCAAACGCCAACGCCGACGAATCCGACGAATTGCCAACGTTGGCCCAATGTCAGCATGTTATCTGGGTAGAGTGTTGGACCGATGTACCTATGGTCGCAGATTCAAATCCAGCTCAAATCAAGTTCTTTATTTCACTTTCTGAAAACATTTAAATCATTCTTGAAGACTTACATATCCTGTTGAATTCCCTGCTTTATCCTTCAGTAGAGGATACTTGCTGACAAGGGCCCTTGCTGCCTCGTTGTATTGAGCTGCTGATGGGTACCTAATGAATGATAATTGTTGGGTGGTTCTGACATCTTGTGAAAATATAATTATGCTATTACTATTACCACTTCCCTTCTAGTCTGTTAACTGTAAATTACTTGTGCACATGTTACACCCGTCAATGTAAAAAGGGCAATGTAAGTGTTCAAAATGACTCCACATTCTCATAATGACAAAAGGATTACCTTGGGACATTGACGGAAAACGGGTTTTTACCGTTTGATATCTCGCAATCCTTTGAGGAATGTAAATGTGCAATGCTTGTCAAATTTCGGATGAAACACACCCTGAATGTTATGTGACATGTATGAAACACTTTCTCCAAAGATGCACAGTGCAAAGTAAAAAAAACCAACACAAAGTGATTAAATGACAGCGATGATATGTGCAACATCAACTTTATCCAGGAACAGTGTATTGCAATGCAGGGACCAAATAAGGTTCTGGTTTCATTACTTACAGTGTGTATTTTATCATTTCTTCAAACAACGCATGGACGATTTTCTTTGAGTATCGTCGCGAAAACACGGCCACGTCTTCCTTCTTCAGTAGCTGCGCTACATCGTATGGCAGTGATGGCACAACAAAAGGCAAAGGCCAGCTAGGATTTGCAACTGTCCCCGATTCACTTGAATAATCTCTGAAAAAAAAGGTGGATAAGGCAGTATGAAATCCATGCAGTTACAAAAAATGTTCTGTCTGCAATATTTTAATTTCTTTTGGAAAATGGCAAAGAAAACTTTTAATGGACCGGGACTCGAACCCAAGACCTCTGGATTACTGTACCATTGCACTAACCGTCTGACCTATCAACCCCTTCGAATAGCAGTGGTCCAAAATAGTCACTAGGGACACAAGTCGGAAGCATTTAACATGGAAATGCCATTTATCTCCAGGGATCTCGCCGACTCGCCCCCACTTCAAGTTGATTTGATATGCACAACACACAACAATTGTTGCAAACCTGGCTACAGCAGTTGCGGGATCTCGAAAAGTGGACATAGATTTTTCATTTAAAGTCAAACAAATCAGGGAAAAATGACTTGGAATAAAAAAAAAATGTAATTGTTGTTACTAAACTTTTGAATTCACATATGAAGTGAAATTTTGAAAAAGCAGGTATCCTACTTTGTTGGAGGTCAAAGATCAGAGGTTTTCCATTCTTGTCTTCCATTGATAAACAAAGGTGGGATTGGTTGTCATGGTTTCATATGATATGAATTGGTTTACAATGAGAGCTTTACAGTGGAACAAAAGTGTGCCTTTCCAGCAAGTTTTTATTACATCATTTAAGTTCATTATGAGCACCTTTGACATCAGAGGCTATGTCTTGTGAACTTTACCGAAATATAGAAATACACAAAGCAATTTCTTACCCATCCTCTGAAGACACAGGCTGACCACTTTCAGTTTGTCTTTCAGTGCTGTCGTGTGGTTTCTCATCCAACACCACCTTGAGTTTTGACATTGACGGTGGGATGTTGTCATCATCAACGTCAAGCCAGTCATCCCATTCCCTACTAAATGCTTGAATTGTTTGGACTTCATCAATTTGAAACAGTTTTGCGATTTCTTTGCTTAGATTAGTCAACGTACAGTCTTCCTCAATTGATAGGTTTTTTTTCAGTGCACCACAGGTAACATGGTATCGACTTGCCATGTCTGGGTCGTATCTCGTAAAACTGGTAGAAAATGAAAGATGTACAGTAAAAAATAGATTAATGAATACAAATTTGAGGTTACTGCTAAGCATCATTCATAGAAGTTCTCTACATGTTTTCTTGAAACTGTGCATACGTGTATCAGGATTTATACATGTCACAGTGAAGTGGAGTGCGGTACAAGCTCGATCAGCATGCTTTAATCCCCAGCACGCTGCTGGATAACGCTATCATGAATGGAGCACACAAGGCACGTTGCTACATGTTCTGGTCTTTACATGTGTATGCGATTCAGTTCACGCTTCTGTTGTACAGTACATTCAAACAGCCTACATACAGGGCTTGGGACTAAAATATATGTGTACATGTCGTATAGTTTACATTGGCATGTGTAACATAACTGTACAGTAGGCCCTCGACATGTACATTACGTACAAGGACACTTACATGTACATGTAAATAGGCCTACATTTCATGTACGATGATCTCCATTTACATGTATATTACATGTACATGTAGAAAACAGTTCATGTACAGTACTTCATACATGTGTAACGAAATCGAGCCATACCGAAAGAAAAGAAAACTAGGAAATGCGGGAAAATTTAACTTCTGTGGTGCAAGGGATAATTTATTAATCTAAGTAATGCAGAGATAATTACTACAGTAAAGAAATCAGGTTAGGGATAACGCCCCTAATTTTCAGTAGATTAATGGATGTAACCAGGGTGTATGTTTGGTGTCCGGTACAGAGAGAAAAACAAATGTTGACCCCAAATTTCCCCTAAAAAGGAACGAACTTACTTTAATCGGGCAAAAGAGAAGAAAATGGCAACCCAAGAGAAGGTAAGCATCAGAACATCTCCGACCAGGGACATGCCGAGAGTCCACACCCTCCACCCGATGTTGTTTCCTCAGAACCCCAGGACTGACTCAACCCAACATTCCATTCCCTCAGGTTTTTAAACCACCCCGCCTAAAATGCCCAGGTTTGCACAAAGGAGGACCCAAAACTCCCTCTGAGGAACACAAAGGCTTCATGAATATGTTGCCCAGAGGATACTGAAGACTGTAGCAGACCAGTCCACATCCTCCCAGAGGGGAGTCCAGTGTTCGCCCGTACCAAGTGGCCTGTGGGGGGGGGGGGGGTTGGTTCTTTACACAGCCTCCTCCTCTGGGAAGACGTGTCCTCACGTCTTAAACACAGTTCAAGAGTTAGTCTGCCCAGTCTACGACACCTGCACAGAGAGAGAGAGAGAGAGAACTACAAACTTTGTTAAATTAAGCATTGATATTCCTTAGTCCTATAAATTAGTATTTGTTTGGGGGAGCAACTAACCTGAAAATCTTATATTCAAGTACTTTCGTTTAAATTACTCATTCTATACTAATTAATTAAGTCTATGCCGCTGCCTACATACGTTACGCTAAGTTTACTTTAAGTTTTAACGTTTGCACCTGGAATTAGACCCTTTCTAACCCAGCTGCTCTTATTCTACGGTTTATGTTCTAAATTATATATACAACGATCGTATCGGTTTTACATCCAGGATGTTGTGTCCAGATGGAATAGACACTCAAATCTCTTCTGCAGTTCACTCGGCTGAACTATATGCAGGATTTCAATAAATAAAACAAAAAAATTAAGTTAATTAGGGAGAAAGACAAACTAACGTAATAACGTAACTGAATAACGTAAGTTTTGACACTACCCTGATTCCTTCACCCGGCCTAAGAGTACGGTAAGTAACTTTCACAGGGTTGGACAATTTGTGCCAAACCATTCCCACCACCATAGGATTGCCTCTACAGTTCAAAATCTCCAGTCTTCATCCATACTGGGGCATTACGTCTCCGCCCATATCTAGTTGTCTTCGTAGAACTCCCGGGTGCCAGTCTCGGGGAAGAATTATCACTCCAAATGTCATCCTCATTGGATTGACACTCCATGGATGTGTACATCCCAGTAGCTTCAGCTGGCTGGCTCCAGGTGGGGGCTTCTACATCAGAATCTGCCTGCCTGCAGTCCACACGACAAGGTGACGTTCCACGGCTTGGCGTAGCGTCTGGAGCTGGTATTGAGCGTGCATCGTAGGGCTTCAGACGATCAAAATGGACTATTTGAATCCGTCCACCACTCTTATGTCTTATTTTGTAGATGGCATCAGACAGTTTCTGTATGACCTTGAAGGGGCCCTTCCAGAAAGCTTGTAGCTTAGGACTCCGTCCTCGCTTGGTTTGCTGTGTGTATAGCCACACGCAATCACCTTCCTGGAATGGTGTTCCCATGCGCTTGGCGTCATACAGGCGCTTCTGACGTTGTTGTGCTGCTTTAGAATGGGTCCGTACATTTTCATATGCATCTTTAAGTTTATGATGGAGTCGATAGGCATAGTCATCTGTGCTCACAGGTCGACTTTCAGGGACATCGCCAGCTAAGAGATCGAGGGGTATGTTGGCTTCCCTTCCAAACATCAACAAGTTGGGAGTGGCTTTGGTTGAGGCTTGTTCACTCGCTCGGTAGGCCATCATTACATAGGGCAGATGTTCGTCCCAATCAGTCTGGTCTTCTTTAACATACATGGTGATCATCGCCTGCAGTGTTCTGTTAAAGCGTTCGACGAGACCATCTGACTGCGGATGGTATGCAGTTGTTCTAGTCTTGTGGATACCCAGTAAACGACACATATTTTGGAAGAGAGACGATTCAAAGTTCGCTCCTTGGTCGCTATGAAGTGCAATTGGTACTCCGTATCTACAGACGAACTCCTCCACCAGAACACGTGCTACAGTAACAGCCTCTTGGTTGGGCATAGCGAAAGCCTCAGTCCATTTTGTAAAATAGTCAGCCACGACTAATATATAGCGGTTTCCTCTCGAAGATAGGGGTAAGGGACCCATGATGTCGATAGCCACTTTCTCCATAGGGGCTCCTGCTGGTGCCAGGACTAGTGCAGCACGACGCTTCGGGTTTGGTGATTTCTTACTGGGGCACTTGGGACACCTCCGGACCCATATCTTGACGTCACGAGCACACCCTATCCAAAAGTATTTGTTTTTAACCTTCTCAACTGTTTTGGTGATTCCAAGATGACCACCCCCAGGCCCGTCATGTGCTCTCTGCATTACCTCAGCTTGCCAAGTTCTGGGAACTACCAACAATAGACGGGACCCCTGACCTTCGGCATCATTCCAGCGTCGATATAGCACGCCGTGGTGCATCTCTAGTTGATCCCATTGGAAGAGGTACCCCTTTGTGTCTCCGTCAACTCCGCTGCTTGAGGCCACGTCTGGTTTGTTGCCACTCTCCTTCCACCTGACTATTGGGGCCAGCTGTGGGTCGGCTAGTTGAGTCGTCCTCAACTCCTCACGGTCCCAGCTTGGCATCTGTATGGCACTGCACTGCTCAGAAGGGTACCTGGACATAGCATCTGCATTTAGGTGTTTGGTACCTGGACGATGAAGTATATCAAATTGGTAAGAACTTAAGAACTCTAACCATCTTGCTACCTGACCCTCAGGATCTTTAAAGTTGTAGAGCCATCTCAATGAAGCATGATCGGTGCGAAGGGTAAAACACCGTCCGTACAGATAATGCTTGAAGTGCCGAACATAGGTGACAACAGCAAGAAGTTCTCTACGAGTGACACTATAGCGTCGCTCGCATTTGCTAAGAGTTCTACTTGCATAGCAAACAACCTTCTCCTTGCCTCCCTGCACCTGTGATAGGACAGCACCAATCCCTCTATCACTGGCATCAGTGTCGAGAATGAATGGCTCTGCAAAATCTGGGTAGGCCAAGATAGGAGTTGTTGTGAGAGCTCTCTTTAGCCTCTGGAATGCAGACTCACACTCGTCAGACCAAATGAACTGGGCGTTCTTCTGTGTCAATTGATGAAGAGGGGAAGCAATGTGGGCAAAACCCGCTACAAACTTGCGGTAATAGGAGCAGAGACCCAGAAAACTTCGGACTTAGAAGGGACAGTAACGGTTTCAGCAACGCATACTCTACAGCATTTTGGACAATCTACTTCTCTTAGTAGTGGGATTGAACAGTTATCAATCACCAGTTTTGCATTAGCAAAATCAAGTATCGCACAATGTTTTTCAAGGAAATCAGAACCTAATATACCAGGCTGTGTCACTTCTGCAATTACTACGTCATGTTTCAGTCGAATGTGACCCAAGCATAACACAACCGTAGCTACACCCTCAACAGAAAGTACATTTCCTCCAGCTGTCAACAAAGGTGTTGAATAAGGGGTAACAGTCTTCTTCACCTCTTCAGGAAAAGTATCCCAAACTTTAGAGTGTATGATTGTATGCGATGAACCCGAATCAACTAGAAATCGTACATCACAGTTTTGGATTCCAACCTGTATGTACAATGACTGTCCCACATTACTACTCGGCATTTGGGCCTCGACACTGACCGACTGAGGGTTGGCCCAAGGCTCAGCCGAACTTAGTTTTCCTGATTAGTATGTTTAGACTTATCTGGTTTAGAGTCACCACTACTTTGGTTTAATTGTGGATCGTAAGTCCCCTTATTTTGAAATTTACACTTTGCTTTGACATGCCCTTTTTGGCCACAACTCCAGCAAGTCAAATCCTTAAATTTCTGGTGTTTCTCAGTCAGAGTTTCAACAGCTTTTGTAAGTTGCTCAATTTTTCTGTTTATCTCCTCATAACGAGCTCGAGAATCCCATTGGTCTTTCACTTGAGTACCAGCCGAAGGGCTCGTAGCGCAAACAGCTTTTACCTCCTGTTTGACTTCTGCCTTCTTATTCTCAAGGGAAACCAGCATTTCCTCTTCTATGGCAAGAGTCAATGCTTCATCGAGTGTTTGGGGTTTATTACGTCTGACCTGGAGTCGAGTGTTACGTGAATCTAAAGCCTCCAAAAACTGATCTTTGGCAATGTCATCACGTACAGTCTGTGGAACTGACGGATAAGCCCGATTGGCTAGTCTCCGAATTGCCCCAGCCAATTCCGATAAGTTTTCATTGGATCTGCGCACCCTAGATCGCAGTTGGACCTTGTACAAATCTGTCTGCTTTGTCCTATCAAACCGATTTTGCAAAGCTTGCACAACAGTGGAATACTGGGGTCTATCGTTAGCCGACAGATCAGTGTACACGTGCAACGCAGCACCCCTCAATCGAACAGCCAAAAAAGTACATTTTTGAGTTTCAGTCCAGCCATTGATACTGCTACACAATTCAAAGTTGGTCAACCAGTCCTCTAGTGTAATGGACTGTCCATCATAAGGTTCTGGCATCACAACAGGTTTGGGCTCACCAACACGTGTATTGCTACCAATTTGTGAGCGATACGAGGGTGGAGGAGTACGTATTGTATTGCTGTTAGGTGTAGAGGAACAAACTGGAGTGGAATTGGAGTTTCTACTGGTGTCCGTAAAGGAATTTGGGCCAGTTCGTTCATTAAACGTTACTCTTTTAGCTTGACTAAGTAGGCCAGCTTGCTTTACTTGGAAAGAATCCGGTAAGTCTTTTCCCAAATCAGGATCAAAACGTAAGCTAGGCCCACCATAAGACAAAGTTGACTCCCCTTTGGTGGAGTCAGCCTGGAGTTCAGGGGTGGAGGGTTGGTCTGGAGAAAAAAACGTAAGGGAGTCACTAAAGGGGGCCGTCTCTGTACCATTCACCAGACTACCCTGTGCATCCTTGTAAGCTTTGTCTATTTCGTCCTCCAAAGCTCTAATTGTTTCTTTCAAAATTGTGTGTTTACTGTCTGAAGGGGGTGAAAAGGAACCACCTTCCGCCATGTCGTCTATTTCGACAATTGCCAAAAAATGATTTAAGAAAAATCTACAGAAACAATAGGCTCTGTAACTTTCTGTTTATTAGTGCATCTGGAACCTTGAGCGAACTGGTAAGCATCTGACCCCTTAGCAGAGATAAAATGACCAAAAATCAAGTCCATGAATGGAGGGCACCGTTCACCCGCAGTTTAAGGGTTAAAACCCGGCCGGCACATTATTCACAGGTAGCCATCCTCCTTCACAGAAATTTTAGCTACCCCCCAAAGAATAAAACAAATTCCCCATTAAATGAATTGCCACTTCAGTTTTCCTCTGAAGTTGGGGCCGCTTCAATTATTAACAATCCTGTAACGATCGACATGCAGTGCTTACCAATTTGGGTAAATGAACATTAGTGTGATGACTAGATTCGTATCTCTGGATCGGTGGTCAATTTCTGTTTTACAACCACCAATCCCACCGCTGCCACCAAATGTAACGAAATCGAGCCATACCGAAAGAAAAGAAAACTAGGAAATGCGGGAAAATTTAACTTCTGTGGTGCAAGGGATAATTTATTAATCTAAGTAATGCAGAGATAATTACTACAGTAAAGAAATCAGGTTAGGGATAACGCCCCTAATTTTCAGTAGATTAATGGATGTAACCAGGGTGTATGTTTGGTGTCCGGTACAGAGAGAAAAACAAATGTTGACCCCAAATTTCCCCTAAAAAGGAACGAACTTACTTTAATCGGGCAAAAGAGAAGAAAATGGCAACCCAAGAGAAGGTAAGCATCAGAACATCTCCGACCAGGGACATGCCGAGAGTCCACACCCTCCACCCGATGTTGTTTCCTCAGAACCCCAGGACTGACTCAACCCAACATTCCATTCCCTCAGGTTTTTAAACCACCCCGCCTAAAATGCCCAGGTTTGCACAAAGGAGGACCCAAAACTCCCTCTGAGGAACACAAAGGCTTCATGAATATGTTGCCCAGAGGATACTGAAGACTGTAGCAGACCAGTCCACATCCTCCCAGAGGGGAGTCCAGTGTTCGCCCGTACCAAGTGGCCTGTGGGGGGGGGGGGGTTGGTTCTTTACACATGTAAATTGCACCTACATGTACATGTACATGTACAGTACATGTAGAGTACAGATCTAACAATGAGTACGTATTCATGCACATGTACAGTACATGTGCACATACTGTGCATACATACATGTACATGTACATGTTTATGTAATGTACACGTACTCAACATTTGCTGTACATGTAAGTATACATGTTCACGTACACGTACTGTACATTTACTGTATGTGACTGTATACAAACAACATGTGTGACCTAGCTAGGGTTTGCATCGACGGTACGTACTAAACATACGTGTTGGTCTTTCATCAAAAAAACTTTAGCATGCTGAATCTGAAAGAAAAATTTTCTTCAGGCAGGAACTCAGCTGAACATTAAGGAATGATCTACTATTCATACTTATATCATACGTTGAATTCAAACTCGAACCATTATTCACAATTGCCCTTCCTAAGGGGGTTGGTTTGATTTGTGTAATACTTTATTCATTTGAAAGCTGAGGGTATACTCTTTTACATTAGAATTAGTCTCAAAGATGGTGGTGGGTATTCATCATTTTGCTGTACCAAATCCCAATCACATATATTGTATATGGAACTACCATAAAAGTTTTGTCTTTTGTCAATCATCAGTATGTCAGTTTGTTTCACTTGAAATTTCCAATTTCACTTTCTGTGGTCAAGTGGCTACAACGTACAGTCAGGGATGGGACTGCTGTGTGGAAGCAATCAGGTCAGACTGTAGTCTCAGTTTGGCATGATGCAGGATGCATGCAAAATCAAGTGTATAATTATACATGTACGTAGCAGTGTGGTAATTCATGTCATCTTATTTACATACTGTACATGTACATTGCAATTCTGCTTTGAAAGTTATCATTAAAATCACATTCTGACATTACACTGCCTATATTTGACAGATACAAATAATTTGCCAGCCACCTGATACAAATCCAATCGCTGAAAACCAATCCCATTGATAGCTCGGAAGACATGCCAATGAGAAGATGCTGCCACCTCATATGCATGATAGTGTCGATGGAATGTGATCGTCTTGTAGGATTTAGTACAAATAAACCATTCAGCTTTGTGTCGCAAGACATATTTCACTTTACCAAATACAGGAATGTCCTCCTCATGTACTACATTGATAATGATAACATCACCTACTGAAAATTTAGCTGTTTCAACAGTAACCGAATTTGTTTTTGAGAAGGAAATAGTATCTTCTCTTTGTTCATGGTCATATGCATGAATACAATCATTCAGCACACCCTGCAAACCCTGAGGCAACTCATCCAGTGTTTTCTCTGTACAATCATGCAGTGTACCATCACAGTAGAGCAACGAGTCAGCACTGAAGTGCCAACACTGCAGAAATTGATGTTGTGATGCCAATGTTAAAGCAACATTTCTGAAGTTACGCACAACAGCAGCTATTCGCTTGAAATACTGGTGCTTGGCTTCAAATCTCATACACCAGAAGTAACGCAATGGCCCAAATTCTTCCATCTTTCTGTTATAGTGTGTCAAGTAATGTAACTTGCAAGGGAAGCTCTCAGGTGACAACTCGGCAAATAAAGAATTGTGGTCCAAAACCAATTTCTGTAAGTAGGGAAGCCAAGATTTTTTTACAACTGGAGCTAAACAAATATCAACAATTTCTCTGCATAGTAAGTATAGTTCCCACACTTCATTGCCCTCTGGCACAAAAGGACCAAATATGAAGGAAAACGTATGGAGCAGGCAGAGTTTCTGTGATGATGAACCAGGAATATTGTCATTTTGCCTGAGCGTCCTAGCTGATATGGGAACCGGCTTATTTTCCAGATCATTCTTCCCATATTGGAAAGTTGTCATTTCTCTGTTGACCTGTTCGTAAGTTATGATTTTCTCATGTACCAGGTGCCTCAAAACAACTTTCAGAACACCAGGTATAACTCCCTCATGGAGATCATGCATTACATCTGGTGGCAAACATTTGGTCACATCAAAGTACTTTAATTGACTGAATGCACATGGACCATTCACGCCATATATTGAACGGTTGTTTGCATCAGCAAGAACAGCTTCAAGGTGATAATCATGAACTTCACTTGTCCTTTGGACAAAATGTTCTTCATCAAAATGACTGCAGATTTCCTCTTTACGTGCCACGCAGTGACGACATATGCGCCCACAGCCAAAACAACTACAAAAACCACCTACCAAATGACTGGACAAATTATCTGCACATATGGCTATGACTGCCCCTTGACGATGATGATGGTGTCCATTCACCAGTATTGTTATGCCACCAGTCTCCAACCTTTTCAAGTCTGCAATCAGAGGTTCCAATATGTCATTATATCCATATTTCTGAACATGTTTGTTTTTTACTAAGAGTGCAAGGTGGATATTTTTCAGTGTTGATCTGTACTTGGACTCAACATTTTCAACCACATAATAAAATGCTGCCAACTTCTGCAGACCCTTCTTGGCCCCCAAGGGATTCACAACCTCAAACTCATCAACATACATCATTAAGCTTATGGCATTGGGATGACGTTGAAAGAACTCATTATTGGCAAAGTTGGCACCACATATGTAGCCCTCTAACAGATTGTGGTCAGCAACTCTACCTTGTGATTGTTGATTTATGCTGGTCCAGACATCATTCTGAGGAAGATACTTTTTCAACACTTCAAGGATAGGTACATACTGATACGAATGTTTCACCTTCTTTCCGTTTACAATTTCTTCACCTAGCATATATTCCTGAGGCTCAGTCAGATCCAAGTCAGAGACACAGTATTTATTTAGCAAGTATTCAGATTGTAAAGAGTCAAATGCAGAATATACATCATCTACAAGCAAGTCCTGTTCTTCATTGACTCCGCTATTTACCTTGTTAGCGGCTGGACAAAAGGACAACATAAGACCCTTTACACTTTCAAAAATATCATGGACGACATTTTTTGGGAGGATATGACTTTCTCTTGTTTTTAGAATGAACTTTGCCAAATGTTTCTTCAAAATTTCAACGGTTGGCTGCAGATCCTCATGATTTCCTTCTTGCATATCCATCTCATTATCACTGTCACTAGTGTCAGACCGAGCATCAGACACTTCCTCTCCAGCACCATCTTGTAGAACATTTTGAGGGTCACCTTCAACATCCAATCCCAGTGCATCTCTGTGTTTGCGATACAAGTGATTGCGATATGTAGAAAACTTTACAAAACCACGACTGCAATTTCTAATGTTACAGGTCTCACTGAAGTCTGGAGAGTGTTGATGAATCAAACTCATATGGTTAAGTAACCGCTTCAGATTTTGCATCGTTCGACCACAAGCTGGGCACCTATACGTGCCAACATTACCAAGATTACGCAGCTGTCTCCGAGGCAGTTCATTCAGCAACATGTTCATAATGTTCTTGACTCAAGTCTAGTCAACAGTGGTTAACTTAATTCAGTACATCGCATACACTGCTGTACACACGACTGTCACTAGTACTATAACACTAACAAGTAACATGATGACTAACCACTTGTAACACTAACAGTAACAGACATTGCCTTTTCGTACATGTAGGCTTACATGTATAACTAAGGCTAAGCCTACATACAAATGTACATGATGTAGTGATGTATAATAAAAGTCATGATTGACAACGGCAATATTGCTTGCAATAATTATACACGTCTAGCACAGTACTCAGTAGTAGTACATGTAGGTATTACTACTACTACTGAGTACTACTAGTACTACTAAAGTACTAGTACAAGTAGTAGTAGTAGTAGTACTAGTACTAGTACATGTATTACTATTAGCCTAGGCCTCGTAAGTTATACTAATTTTTACTAGTTCAATGTAAGTATAGGC
This sequence comes from Luidia sarsii, assembly GCA_949987565.1. Classification (NCBI taxonomy): domain Eukaryota; kingdom Metazoa; phylum Echinodermata; class Asteroidea; order Paxillosida; family Luidiidae; genus Luidia; species Luidia sarsii. The sequence continues at coordinate 5,434,227 of OX465102.1, forward strand.
CTAGGCTTAAGCCTTAGAGCTTAGGCCTATAGCCAAGGCTATAGCCTAGGCTTAGCTAGTCCAGACTGACTGGGTAGCCGAGCTTTAAAAAAAATCTTTGCCTAAGACTCAAAGTCAAAGAAACGAAATGGCAACGGCAGAAAAAACTGCGTTAAGCAATTGCGTGAGTCATGCGCATGCTAAACTTAAGTTGGGGGACTTACTCTTAAGCTACATCATGCACAACGTTTATATTACATGTACTTTATAAGTTTTACTATTACTATTAGCTTTCATCTTTCCTCCATGCAATGTACAACGTAAAAAAAGCAACGCGAACGCAGGCTACATGATCAGATGATTAAATGCTGCTGTGCACGCAATGTTCCCAAGGATTTTGCTTTGGAATAGGCGAATTTGGCTTAACTTACGGTTTCAGACAACCCAGCACGAACAATGGTCCCACTCAAGCACTGGTGTGGATGAGAGAAATGGCGGCGGCTTTATGTTTTGCGCGCGCACAGTAAACAACTACCTTACTGCAACTTCGCTGGTTCCAGCCTTGAGGCAGCATTCAAAACCGTAGGCAGAAGCTCTGACCGGAACCAGCGAGGCCAAAGCTAACATACTCGATTCGTCGGTTGACTTGATGCCAGATAATGGCATTGTGGCACTTGATTGGTCAGTTTGGCTGTTCCATATTGTTATTCCCTGGAGTGAAACATTACTGCAGGCGTGAATGATAAACTTGGTGAAATATCATTTTACAGCTTAATTGAAATTTAACATTATTTTTTTAAAATCTATTTCTGGTAATAACTTAAGTCCACCTCATGAATTTAACTCATCCATTTGACTACTTAAATGGACATTTGTTAAAGGGAGTGAGCCTTTCCAACGCAACAGCCCCGATCAAAACGTATATTACATACTGTACATATATATACATTACATGTATATATGCATACACACGCACATGTACATGTACATGTACGTGTACATGTACATGTACACGTACATGTACATGTACACATTTAAAAACATTACTCACCACAGTTACTCTTGGTCAAGTTTGCAGACCATCTGTCCTTCGTTTGGAATTGGATGCGATGAAGAAATCCTACGCTGCTCCTCCTTGCGATCCCCGATGCTTCGTCGTCAATGTACATGTACATGTACATGTTTCTGCTCTGCAAATTCGTCAGGGTCTATATGCGCATGCGTGGGCGGCTGCTGCCGTAGTTTTCATTGGAAGTTGCGGTTGACTTTTCAAATTCGGCGGGAGCATAATCTCTGTAGGCGACAGCCCCGGATGGAGCTAATGCCCCGGATGTCTCATTAACATAGGAGTGACGACCCGGCCACTCCCAGTCCCCCAGTGTTTAACTAGTTCATGATCCAACGATCGCTGAACCATGAAGCCACTTGGAAATTTCGAGTGCAATCAAAAAAACAACAAACCCAAAACAAAAACAAAAACCAAAAATGCAACCCTGTTGCTTTCCGCGACTGGTGTAGGACCATAAGAAGTGAGTTATTATTTTGTTTAAAAGACTATACGTTGTTCATTTGGAGATTTAACAAGCTCGGACGAAATCCTCAAATAGCTTTTTTAAACGGGATTTAGATGTGCATAATGAAATAGTTAACCATTTTGACAAACTAAAAGGTGCATTTTTGCACCTTTACTTAACTTCCAAGTGTCGCACACCTACAGAAGGTGCAAAAATTCCACCTTTTTTGCACTTAAATGAAATTGGCACCATTTTTTTACAAGAGGCGCAACTTTGTGCCTTTTCCCGCAAGTTTGCACCTTTATTGCACCTTTATTTTTTAGTGTGTACTATACCGATACAAAATTGAGACCCATGCGTTCGATGTTGGTCACCTCTACCCCGCTTTCGTTCATTCGTTTGTCCCTAAACTATCCCGACAGTTCTTGATGCTATTGAAACGTGTTATGTAGGCCTAACTAGAATTTAATTATGTATTTGTTAACAGGATGGCGGGTTTGTTTGCAATCCTCCTCTGAGACGAGTTTGTGATGTCCCTGAATTAGACAACACAGCCGAGGAGATATGTAAACAATTTTGCCTTATTGCTCTCTTTCCGTGTTCGTTACTTCAAGCGTAGGACCCCTACATGTGGAAACTTGCCCATCTTCATTCACGAGGTCTGACTTTTGTCATTGTTAAAGGATAAAGAGTAAACTACAAGTCTAGGCTTGTCGGTAGTTGTTACGCTGTCGTTACACGGTCTCTTGGATCATTTCAGTGTCGGTACACATTTGAAACACCACGCATTTGATGTTGGTCGCGATCTCTTCTGCCCCGCTTACCTTGTGCTATTCATTTAATATTTTGTTAACTGTCATTGGGGGGGGGGTCCTCTTATTCTTCATCTTTTTTTTTTTGGGTATTTATTCATTATTATTATATATGTTTTATTTATTTTTTAAATAGGAACACTTTGAATTCCCATCAAAGAATAAGAAGAAGATGCAGAGAATCCCTGGGCTCTACAAATGTTTGATTTGTAAGAAATCATTTAGCCGCAGGGATTCTCTGCGCCGCCACAATGCAACCCACACCAACAAGGTGGTACCCTGCCCAAAGTGTGGTTTAACGTTACGACACAACGACAACATGAAACGCCATATACGTACACAACACCAGCACACCATCGCTCAACCAACGAGCGGCACCGATCGGACCCGGCCGACGTCGTCAGTTACCACCTCACCATCGCTGAACCATAGCGGTGCTTCAAGACCAGCAATTCCACCCCGAAATAGCACCGATCAGCCAGCGGACCAACCCGGATGCAGCCATTGGACCGACCCAGCGCCGCCCGATCAGCCAGCGGAACAACCCGGATGCAGCCATTGGACCGACCCAACGCCACCCGATCAGGCAGCGGAACAACCCGGATACGCAAATGAACAGTTTCAAGAGGATCCCCTGGTTTGTCCAGAAGGTGGTGAGGATAACCTATCTGTCATTATTCGAAACAACTGGGACAGTATTAGATCTCACCAGGTGAGAGACCACCCCGTAGAGGACGTCGTCAACATTCGTATCGTGCGGTCAACGAAAAACTACAAAAGCATTACTTTGAACCTTCTCAACACTCTGACCGACGGAGAGTTGATCAACATCTCCTTTGGAGGTGTTGTTAGACATACTCTCACTGGTTAGGTCCGTTTCTTAGATGCCGACACCGCTAGATATTTCCCTGCACCGGTGACTCCTGACAGTAATTTCTTGATCAATTTAAGAAATTCTCGCTCCCCATTATTTTATGGGTTTTCCCCCCGAGCATTCCCCCATTTTGCTCATTTCTACTCATGACTCCTCATGTCTGTGCTCATGTCTGCTCATGTCTGCTCATGTCTGTGCTCATGTCTGCTCATTTTTGCTCATTTTTGCTCATGTTTGCTCATTTTTTGCTCATTTCTGCTCATGTCTACTCATGTCTGCTCATTTCTACTCATGTCTGCTCATGTCTGCTCATGTCTGCTCATTTCTGCTCATTTCTGCTCGTTTCTGCTCATGCGGCTCATATTGATAATCATATTGAACATTTATCCGACCCCCGTCAATTCTTTGGAAGCTAGTTGCTGGCAAGGTCCCTCATTATTTACCTCTCTGATTTCGATGCTACTGCATGTGCGGAATACTCTCTCAGAACCCCCATTACCCGCATTGTAAAGATCTCCAAGTCCACTTTCAAAGACGTCAATCAGACGTATGCACCCTTTCCAGAGGTTGAAAAAAGCGGCTGAATGACACTTTCTGCTTTTCCCCTCTCTGAGTCCGATAGACCCTCACGCATCCCCAAATACCCCTCATTGTTCTGTGCAATACAGACGTGCGGGTCCCTAATTATTCCCTCTTTGTTCTGTCTGATCGAAACTCTGAGGTGGGACCCCTTGACTCGTCGGAGCAACGACTCACCTAGCGACCGATTTGAATACGGCATTTTGGGGTCACTTTTGGGGATTGTTGTGCTCAAGTTTGCGCATCATTGTGCTCATTTTGCTCCAATTTGGCTCCATTTTTACTCCATTTTGCTCATCATTGTGCTCATTTTGCTCATTATTGTGCTCATTTTGCTCCAATTTTGCTCCATTTTGGCTCCATTTTGCTCATCATTGTGCTCATTTTGCGCATTTTGCTCCAATTTTGCTCCATTTTGGCTCCATTTTGACTCCATTGTGCTCATTTTGCTCCATTGTGCTCATCATTGTGCTCATTTTGCGCATTTTGCTCCAATTTTGCTCCATTTTGCTCCATTCTGGCTCCATTCTGGCTCAGTTTTGCTCCATTTTGAGTAGAGGAAAATGGGTCGTTTATATACTGCCCGTATTTAAACTGGGGTTCGCATTTGGAGATTAACACTCCACCAGTCAACATGAACGCTCTTTCTGTGCTAAAACCCTATACTTGTCATCGCTGTAGCAAAAGCTACAGTCGGCGACATAACCTTCGAAGACACGTGGGCAACGCACATGGTGCGGAAGAATCGAAAGTAGAGAAAGTTGACGATAATAGTGAAACAGAAGAATTTCAGTCGAACAGTTCTAACTTAGACGATTATCCACCCGCTTCGAAAAAGCGTAGGTGTCAGGATTCGGAAACAGACAGCTGCGAAACTGAATCTACGATTAGTGGCGATGATTCTGAGGCGAGTGATACGGAACTTGAATCGGAGGAAGAAAATGGCGACGCGTTGGAAGAAGATGGGTCCAGCTCTGAATTGGAAGATAATGCCGCTTATCAAGACTGGCTGGAGGCGGCCAAAGAGGCAACCCAAGATATGTGGAGCGAGAAATATGGGAGATACACCGACGGCGGTATGGATGAGGATCAAGCCAAAGACAAAGCCAATAGGAAGACCCTCTGGGCAGTCAAACGAATCTTCTTCGACAACTACAAGGATTTCCTGTTAAGTCACCTGTATCTAGAAGATAATGAAACCCACCAAATAATTATCGAAGATCTCAAAGAGAAAGTAGATAAAGGGATGGATCTTAACAAGGCCCTGGACAGGGTGTTGGCTAAACACAACGCCGAATTTCTCGGCTTGTTCCAACATGATGAAAGCAGAAAACAAACTGAGAGAGAGTAATGATCGAGGAACTCTTTGACCTGATACTACTACTATTGTAATAAACCATAGGGCTTATCAATATTGATAAAAAACAAAATACATAAGGTTTTAATTGCAGATTTCAGACATCAAGACATCTATAGATCAGTCATCCGACCCCCGTCAATTCTTGGAAAGCTGGTTGACGGCACGGTCCCTCAATATTTACCTCTCTGATTTCGATGCTACTGCATGTGTGCGATACTCTCTCAGAACCCCAATTACCCGCATTTTAAAGATCTCCAAGTCTACTCTCAAAGACGTCAATCAGACTTATACACCCTTTCCAGAGCTTGAACAAAGCGGCTGAATGACACTCTCCCTCATTTTCCCCTCTCTGAGTCCGATAGACCCTCACCGATCCCCAAATACCCCTCATTGTTCTGTGCAATACAGACGTGCGGGTCCCTAATTATTCCCTCTTTGTTCTGTCTGATCGAAACTCTGAGGTGGGACCCCTTGACTCGTCGTAGCAACGACTCACCCAGCGACCGATACGAATACGGCTTAACAAATCCCCCTTCAACCACGACGACGATCATCATTACGCGTTCCACCTTCGGACTGAACACTACTCCAGCATGGATAACTGCGACGAATTTTCAAGACAAGCGCGTGTCCAAAAGATTTTGGACAAGTTTGAGGAAGATATCGAGGATGGGCGTCCATTCGCCCATCTCGAGAATATTCGACGTGAGCTTAACAACGCAGTGGGCTTACTTCAGTATGAGGGGGTCGTCGCCCATCATCTCTTCGTTACGGCAGAAGAGGCTCGCTACCGGTACCGGTGTCATGCCAAATAGTGTCCCCTGCCAAATACTGTCCCCTCATTAGCATACTGATCGCTGATTGGTCCAATACAGGCAGTTGCGCAAGCGCAGTTGACAGGGACACTATTTGGCATGTATTACGTGCCAAATAGTGTCCGCTGCTAAAAAGTGTCCGTCAAAGTACGGTACTGTCCGCCACTCTTAGCTGCCAAATAATGTCCGTTCCCTGCCAAATACTGTCCGCCGTGTAGCTGCCAAATACTGTCCTGTCCTTGCCAAATACTGTCCGCCAAGTGACTGCCAAATACTGTCCTGTCCTTGCCAAATACTGTCCGCCAAGTGACTGCCAAATACTGTTCGTTCCTTGTCAAATACTGTCCGCCAAGTGACTGCCAAATACTGTCCGTTCCTTGCCAAATACTGTCCGCCATATAGCTGCCAAATAATGTCCGTTCCTTGCCAAATACTGTCCCCCAAGTGACTGCCAAATACTGTCCGTTCCTTGCCAAATACTGTCCGCCAAGTGACTGCCAAATACTGTCCGTTCCTTGCCAAATACTGTCCGCCAAGTGACTGCCAAATACAGTCCGTTCCTTGCCAAATACTGTCCGCCAAGTGACTGCCAAATACTGTCCGTTCCTTGCCAAATACTGTCCGCCAAGCGACTGCCAAATACAGTCCGTTCCTTGCCAAATACTGTCCGCCAAGTGACTGCCAAATACAGTCCGTTCCTTGCCAAATACTGTCCGCCAAGTGACTGCCAAATACTGTCCGGTCCTTGCCAAATACTGTCCGCCAAGTGACTGCCAAATACTGTCCGTTCCTTGCCAAATACTGTCCGCCAAGCGACTGCCAAATAATGTCCGTTCCTTGCCAAATACTGTCCGCCAAGTGACTGCCAAATACTGTCCGTTCCTTGCCAAATACTGTCCGCCAAGTGACTGCCAAATACTGTCCGTTCCTTGCCAAATACTGTCCGCCAAGTGACTGCCAAATACTGTCCGTTCCTTGCCAAATACTGTCCGCCATATAGCTGCCAAATACTGTCCGGTCCCTGCCAAATACTGTCCGCCAAGCGACTGCCAAATAATGTCCGTTCCTTGCCAAATACTGTCCGCCAAGTGACTGCCAAATACTGTCCGTTCCTTGCCAAATACTGTCCCCCAAGTGACTGCCAAATACTGTCCGGTCCTTGCCAAATACTGTCCGCCAAGTGACTGCCAAATACTGTCCGTTCCTTGCCAAATACTGTCCGCCAAGCGACTGCCAAATAATGTCCGTTCCTTGCCAAATACTGTCCGCCAAGTGACTGCCAAATACTGTCCGTTCCTTGCCAAATACTGTCCGCCAAGTGACTGCCAAATACTGTCCGTTCCTTGCCAAATACTGTCCGCCATATAGCTGCCAAATACTGTCCGGTCCCTGCCAAATACTGTCCGCCAAGCGACTGCCAAATAATGTCCGTTCCTTGCCAAATACTGTCCGCCAAGTGACTGCCAAATACTGTCCGTTCCTTGCCAAATACTGTCCCCCAAGTGACTGCCAAATACTGTCCGTTCCTTGCCAAATACTGTCCGCCAAGTGACTGCCAAATAATGTCCGTTCCTTGCCAAATACTGTCCGCCAAGTGACTGCCAAATACTGTCCGTTCCTTGCCAAATACTGTCCGCCAAGCGACTGCCAAATACTGTCCGTTCCTTGCCAAATACTGTCCGCCAAGTGACTGCCAAATACTGTCCGTTCCTTGCCAAATACTGTCCGCCATATAGCTGCCAAATACTGTCCGGTCCCTGCCAAATACTGTCCGCCAAGCGACTGCCAAATACTGTCCGTTCCTTGCCAAATACTGTCCGCCAAGTGACTGCCAAATACTGTCCGTTCCTTGCCAAATACTGTCCCCCAAGTGACTGCCAAATACTGTCCGTTCCTTGCCAAATACTGTCCGCCAAGTGACTGCCAAATACTGTCCGTTCCTTGCCAAATACTGTCCGCCAAGCGACTGCCAAATAATGTCCGTTCCTTGCCAAATACTGTCCGCCAAGTGACTGCCAAATACTGTCCGTTCCTTGCCAAATACTGTCCGCCAAGTGACTGCCAAATACTGTCCGTTCCTTGCCAAATACTGTCCGCCAAGTGACTGCCAAATACTGTCCGTTCCTTGCCAAATACTGTCCGCCATATAGCTGCCAAATACTGTCCGGTCCCTGCCAAATACTGTCCGCCAAGCGACTGCCAAATAATGTCCGTTCCTTGCCAAATACTGTCCCCCAAGTGACTGCCAAATACTGTCCGGTCCCTGCCAAATACTGTCCGCCAAGCGACTGCCAAATAATGTCCGTTCCTTGCCAAATACTGTCCGCCAAGTGACTGCCAAATACTGTCCGGTCCTTGCCAAATACTGTCCGCCAAGTGACTGCCAAATACTGTCCGTTCCTTGCCAAATACTGTCCGCCAAGTGACTGCCAAATACAGTCCGTTCCTTGCCAAATACTGTCCCCCAAGTGACTGCCAAATACTGTCCGTTCCTTGCCAAATACTGTCCGCCAAGTGACTGCCAAATACTGTCCGCCAAGTGACTGCCAAATACTGTCCGGTCCTTGCCAAATACTGTCCGCCAAGTGACTGCCAAATACTGTCCGTTCCTTGCCAAATACTGTCCGCCAAGTGACTGCCAAATACTGTCCGTTCCTTGCCAAATACTGTCCGCCATATAGCTGCCAAATACTGTCCGGTCCCTGCCAAATACTGTCCGCCAAGCGACTGCCAAATAATGTCCGTTCCTTGCCAAATACTGTCCGCCAAGTGACTGCCAAATACTGTCCGTTCCTTGCCAAATACTGTCCCCCAAGTGACTGCCAAATACTGTCCGTTCCTTGCCAAATACTGTCCGCCAAGTGACTGCCAAATAATGTCCGTTCCTTGCCAAATACTGTCCGCCAAGTGACTGCCAAATACTGTCCGTTCCTTGCCAAATACTGTCCGCCAAGCGACTGCCAAATACTGTCCGTTCCTTGCCAAATACTGTCCGCCAAGTGACTGCCAAATACTGTCCGTTCCTTGCCAAATACTGTCCGCCATATAGCTGCCAAATACTGTCCGGTCCCTGCCAAATACTGTCCGCCAAGCGACTGCCAAATACTGTCCGTTCCTTGCCAAATACTGTCCGCCAAGTGACTGCCAAATACTGTCCGTTCCTTGCCAAATACTGTCCCCCAAGTGACTGCCAAATACTGCCCGTTCCTTGCCAAATACTGTCCGCCAAGTGACTGCCAAATACTGTCCGTTCCTTGCCAAATACTGTCCGCCAAGCGACTGCCAAATAATGTCCGTTCCTTGCCAAATACTGTCCGCCAAGTGACTGCCAAATACTGTCCGTTCCTTGCCAAATACTGTCCGCCAAGTGACTGCCAAATACTGTCCGTTCCTTGCCAAATACTGTCCGCCAAGTGACTGCCAAATACTGTCCGTTCCTTGCCAAATACTGTCCGCCATATAGCTGCCAAATACTGTCCGGTCCCTGCCAAATACTGTCCGCCAAGCGACTGCCAAATAATGTCCGTTCCTTGCCAAATACTGTCCCCCAAGTGACTGCCAAATACTGTCCGGTCCCTGCCAAATACTGTCCGCCAAGCGACTGCCAAATAATGTCCGTTCCTTGCCAAATACTGTCCGCCAAGTGACTGCCAAATACTGTCCGGTCCTTGCCAAATACTGTCCGCCAAGTGACTGCCAAATACTGTCCGTTCCTTGCCAAATACTGTCCGCCAAGTGACTGCCAAATACAGTCCGTTCCTTGCCAAATACTGTCCCCCAAGTGACTGCCAAATACTGTCCGTTCCTTGCCAAATACTGTCCGCCAAGTGACTGCCAAATACTGTCCGGTCCTTGCCAAATACTGTCCGCCAAGTGACTGCCAAATAATGTCCGTTCCTTGCCAAATACTGTCCGCCAAGCGACTGCCAAATACTGTCCGTTCCTTGCCAAATACTGTCCGCCAAGCGACTGCCAAATACTGTCCGTTCCTTGCCAAATACTGTCCGCCAAGTGACTGCCAAATAATGTCCGTTCCTTGTCAAATACTGTCCGCCAAGCGACTGCCAAATACTGTCCGTTCCTTGCCAAATACTGTCCGCCAAGTGACTGCCAAATAATGTCCGTTCCTTGCCAAATACTGTCCGCCAAGTGACTGCCAAATACTGTCCGTTCCTTGCCAAATACTGTCCGCCAAGTGACTGCCAAATACTGTCCGTTCCTTGCCAAATACTGTCCGCCAAGTGACTGCCAAATACTGTCCGTTCCTTGCCAAATAGTGCCCATTTCCGCAAACTTTTGTCCGCTACATTCATTCCAAATACGCATTCAAATACATGTACTGTCTGCCACATTCACTCAAAAAACATTCACAACGGAAACAGATTTTTTTCACAAAACAGTTACATTCATTTTTTTTAATAAGCATCTCAGGTTTAACTAGAGGTAGAACTTGAAATTAATACCTCTTTCAAGGTGTATGGTTGTATTTTTGCCTGGGTTGGTTAGTTTGTTTTACATTACGAGGAGACTCGATCGTCCACACATTTACATGACTTTTGTCCATGGCACGAAAGAAAGAAGAACCTTTTGAATTGAGGTGGTAATCCGCAAACTAAAATGAGGGGAAAAGGGGCCGGGGGGGGGGGGGGGAATAAATTATTTTTTTATCAACCTGTGAAAATCAAAGGGATTCGATTGGATTTGTAAATAGCGCCCTCAAGGCTCAAGCGAAGTCCAACCACTTGTATAATACATTTACTGCATAGATTTTGAATGATAGCTGGTACATGGTCGATAACGCAGTGTACTTTTTATGCAACAGCTGAACACATTCGCTGGTAAGAAAACCTGACGAATACAAAGTAATTATAGATCAAAATACCTCAAACAATCCTTATCATAAGAACCAGCTAACCGACATGTTTTGAAAATCCAAGCTCAATTGAGTGGAAATGCAGGAAGAAACGCGCTGTCAAACAGACAGACAGACAGACAGGCAGACAGACACGGAATTAGCCACATTTTAGAAAGTGTCGACTACCAACTGAACTTGATATTTGAAACATCACTGAAATGCACGAACAAGATATGCCCTACTCAAGAGGTCAATCAGCAACTTATGTTCCCACTCAAATCACAGGAAATTACTATCATTTTAAGTTATAAACATCCACATGAATTGAATGGATAGTTTTTAATCTGAAAGTTAGTAATTTCTCATCCCATAAAAAATAATGCTCCGGAAAGTGGGATAGATTCTTAAGCTGATGGTGCCCTATAATCAAATTCATGACTAACAAATACAAATATTGAACATACACACAATTCATCTAGACATGGTTAACTGAAGAAGGTTTGCAGTAAACACCATGCAAAATTCTCTTTGTGTGAGTACTGTACAATGTGTATGTGTGTGGTTCTGAAAAGAACAGGAGGAACTCAACGTTTTAAAGAGTGTGGTCTTTTCGTCTTCAGGAGACTGATTCATTCTAACTGGGAGTGGGGCTGATGAAGTGTAGACAGGGATCCTGATGTGGAGATTAGCTCAGTGAACGGTAAAGGTGGGAACACTAAAGGCGGGAAAAAAGGATGCTGCACTGGATCTTGGTTGTTGGTATTCTGGGTGTGTGTTCTCTAAGGTGTGCAATTTTGAGTAAACACATGGGGGAGTGAACAATGTGCTGTGGGTTGAGAAGACTGGATGCCTATTTAAGCTGTTTGTGGCAACACCATTCACAATATCAAGAACTCGGACCAGTTCTGGCCGATCTGTTCATGGAGGAATTCAAGGAGCTTTGCCATTAATACAGCAGACCACAGTCCCGTCGGTCTGTGGATCGGTATGTGGCTTTGGTATTTGGATGATACTGTTGTCATCTGGCAGCACGGGCAGGAGAAGCTCCGCCTCTTCCTGGAACACCTCAGCTCAACAGGCTTCACAGCAGCATCCAATTCACAATGGAACAAGTCTAAAGAAATGGCAGCATTTCTTTTCTTGACATTGAGGTATCCAGAAAGGAGGACGGAACCCTTTCCAGGAATGTCAACCACAAACCAATACACACAGAGATACCTACACAGCACTTCCTTCCACCACTGACCCCAAGATCAAGTCCTCCATCAACTGCCGGACCCGCACCAGGAGGGCCTACAACATCTGCGACTGTGAGCACCTGCCCTAAGAACTTCACCACATCACAACAGTGCTGCAGTACTGCAACAATTACAAACCCAACCCGATCTCCATACAAGATCCCAGACCTCCTCCCCGGCCAAAGGGTCACCTATACCCAAAGCCAACCAGTTAGGGCCCCTAGTTCCGTCACTCTCCCCTACTTTGGTACCACTTCCCACCACATCCTAGGGATCCTCCTCAAACACTGTGTTTACAAGATTCCCTGCCCATGTGGCAAAGTGTACCAGACTCAATGAACACTGAGCCCATGGCAGGAAAGAGGGAGTTTCACAAGTCTCCATTGTCAAACACTCCCAAACACAAGACCACCAGATAAACTTGGACCAAGCCAAACTCATCACCAGCATTGAACACTGGTACCCCTGCTGCATCAGAGAAGCTATTGAAATCTTCAGGCACAACACAGTCCCCTGAAACATTGGTGTCAACATCAGTGACATCTGGCGCCCCATCCTCACACCCCAGTCTCCTATACCCCAGGACATCTAGGCCTCCAGTCTTTACCCACACTACCCAGTTATTCAATATTCACTCCCCCAGGTGTCCACTCCAAATGACACACCTGAGTGAGCACACACCCAGCATACCAAGACCCAAGATCCAGTGCAGCATCCTTTGTTCCCACCTTCAGTGTTCCCGCCTTCACCCTTCACTGAGCTGCTCTCCACACCAGGATCCCTGTCTACACTACATAAGCCCCACTCCCAGTTAGAATCCAGCAGTCTCCTGAAGAAGAAAAGAGTATACTGTTCAAAACGTCAAGTTCCTCCGATTCTTTTCAAAACCACACATACAGTACCGGTGCAGAACAAGAATCTGAATTAGCATTTTAAGCAAAGGAACTGCACAGTACTGTCTGAGAAAACAGACAAGGGAATACTGTGACAAGTGTCGTGGTACCATTCCTTGCATTGCTTGCACTGCACCATCCTGTCACCATCCCTCTCTGGCTGCCTGCAGAAACAGTAAACTTTCACCACTGATGTCTTCTTGACACCTCCACTGGCAGCACGCTTTGTCTGGGAAAATGGGAAAGAGGTAATATAGTTAGCCTGAATACAGTTTGTAAAATGCTGTCTCATATTGCTCTGGTCCCAGCGGATTGTGGCTGGGTCTTGACCAAGGCACAAAGCATGAGCATTTGCAATGGCAAACAACCCGCAATCACTGCCTCCAACCTGTTGCTGCACCTTCACATGATCAACTTCAATGAATTCCTCCTTAGTAAACACAAGTGCTGCGATGGTCCTTTTCAGTTGAACAGGCAACGAAACTCCCATACTGTCGAATACTCTTACCCTGTTCGGCTGACTGACTCCTACATTTGATAAAGTGACCCAATGAGAGTTATCAACATGAACTATTTGTACGAAGGGACCGTCACTAGAAGCCACATAACCGCCAGCATTACCAGCATGAATAGTCAATGTGCTCTGGAAACCCTGTACGGAAGGAAATTGTTTTGAAAGACAAGATTGAGCAAAATCAATTGCTTTATCATCCAACCAAGTCCCGTCAAGGATACTGCTGACACAAATGTCCATTGGTGGTCGCTTGATGCATTTTGCGGGCCCTGGCATCCGCTCATCTATGACAGGTCTCTTCTCTAAAAAAGAAGAAGAAGAGGAAAACTAAATGAAAATTATTCTTAAACAAATGTATGATTTCAGAGCCAATGTCATGAGAACAAATGTCCACAATGGCAAAAAAAAAATTCTTCTTACCTATCTTCACAAATTCCACATCATCTTGCCCATCATCTAATGCACATTTAACAGGCCCTGAAAGACAAATATCAGTCTTGGGTCATAAATGAATAAAAAATGAAAGCAGCATTGTTTTACAAGACTATTTTATTGTCAATAATAAATTTGACAGTCTCCTCATTTTGACCTCTTACCAATCTGATATCCATCCTGATCATCCGCCGAAGCTTCAGTTGGCAATTCCGCAGACTGACAACCTTCATGTAGACCAAAACACAAAGCATGTTAAGTGCAGTGAATTAAAACTCATGGATTATTCATCCTCACAGTGATTGGTCCAGTGAAGGTCCTGCTAGGATCGAAACGTCAAGCCCACTAAATTTTGAGATTTGCATTTTGGTATTTTTAGTCAGTAAGCAGTTTGCAACATTCTTGTATATCACTGATTGTATAAATGTTTGTTTTCTCACCGATTTCCATTTCCTCATAGTGTGCTTCAAATTGGTTGTCCTCGCCTCCTGGAGCTCCTAAAAGACAAAGCAATAATAAGACTGTAGAATACCATTCAATTTACACAAACACAGCTTAATTAATGTAAATGCATGTATGTACAGTATATGGCTTACGGTGAAGATCAGCTTTTGGCAGGCTGGCCGAGGTGTTGTTGGATATGTAGGGCTTCAGATGAGAATACTGTACTTTAGCCTTCAACTCCACCTCCCCATCTGCTGACTTAAGTGTAACAACATTGTTGCCACTAATGTTGCTGATCCTGCATGGATAAAACGAGGTGTCAACAAAAAAATCCTCAGATTATTATGCATCACAATCAATCTACTTTCAGAGAAATTAATGTTAACAAAAGGTTTAGTGTATAACCTGTAAGGTCCAATCCAATTGGGCTCCAACTTGCTCCCTTTTCGTCCAATCTTTCGGTAATTCCTTTTCAAAACCAGCATTCCTTCTTCAAGGTGAAACAACTTAACGTTCTTCCCCATTCTCTTGGCGTAGCTTTTTTTGTCCTTTTCCTGGGCCATGCTGATGTTGTGCTTCACCTATTTTAAAAACACACAGAATCATTTGTATGCTAATGTCAAAAAGAATTGTCAAAATTTGTTTGTTAATTATTACTTGACAGTTTGAAACGCTGACTTACATGTTTGTGTACAGCTTCTGCTCTTTCACTAACTTTTTGAGCAAACTCCTGCACTGCCTCAAAGTCAGGAGCACTCGCATTAAATTCCTGTGGCAGGTCACTTTGCAGCTAAAATCATGAATAAAGTCCATAGAAAATATAAGCAGTTACAGAGAATAATATCACACATCACCAAATGGATTGACTTGATCAAGATCAAAAATTGTAAGTCTGTTGCTAATTACCTGCTTACCAAACAAAGGTCAAATGTAAACTTGTGGTTAATGGCCTTACAATTTAACTTCATTGATCAGCCATGGCACAGGTTCTAAGTTTTATACGAAAGTACACATAAATTGCATAAACCTTCAAGTCTTTTTTTTATAAACCATCAACATTCCCAAGCTGTGAACACCAGTTGGTGAGCACTTCAATCTGCCTATCCATTCAATTTATGACTTGTCTGTAGAGGCCACTGAAAATCTGGATTTTGTGTCTACACACTGTCCAGCTGCATGGATTCAACATTCAGGAAAGGACAAACTAATCCTATGCATTCACTCAGTCTCCACAAGCATGCACTAATTATCAATTTGATTAGCTGTTTATTCCCCTCACTCATCCCCAATACTTGAAGCTTGTAGTCTTTATGCTTTTGTAAAGCTTTTCACCCCCCCCCCCATCCTTATAACCCCAAGAGCCCATTTAGGTCTTTGTTTGCCTGACAGTGAGTGGCTTTCTTTCATTTAAAGGGAGAGCCACTTGATTGTTATTAAGTTTGCATTTGGCAATCCTTCAGGATGCTACCATGTTAATTCATGTTCTGTTTGGTTTTGTCACTTTGATGTTTGTACTAACTCTGAGAAAAAAAAATGAAATGAAATGAAATGAAATAATCTCTCCAAAAAAATTGTCACGGCATGGGTGAACTCACCCCAGAGTTTTAGCAATCACCGGGGTGATGCTGGGTCATGCAGGGGTGAACATTTCTAGTGGGAACCCGACAACGGTTTCACCCCTGCTTTGCCCTGGGGCCATCCCTGAGATTTTGTCTTGTGGGAAAAGGCCTCATTGTTGTTATTTAGCCTCTACTGAAGGTCTTGTGAGAAAAAAGGCTATTTACCACAGGTTTTCTGTTTAAATTTGAATAAACACTCCCAGTGTAAAAAGTCACCTTGTGCTGCAATAGAATCAAGTTGGCATGTAAAGGATCACTTACCTCACATGGCAATCTGGCCTCTCTGTTGTACATCAGATAGAATGGAGTGAAGTTCGTGGAGGCATGAACAGAGGTCCGGTATGCAAAAAGAACTGGTTCTGTGAAACAAAATTTAGAATTCATGTATTGCAATCAAGACTTCCACATACTGAGCATTAGAAAATACTACACACTCAAAGTCAAACTGCTAAAACTGTAGTAAGCCCCAAGATCAACCAAAGAACAACTACCTAGGTATTCCTCCCAGTCATCCTGCTTCTCATTGACCAGCTTTGCAATGGATGTCTTCAGTGTCTGGTTCATGCGCTCATCTAAGCCATTGGCCTGTGGATGATACGCAGATGTCACCCTGTGGCGAATCCCCCAGGTCTTGTACAGTTCTTCAGAAACCTACATGTAGTACATATGTATGATGAAAAGTTAATAATGACATTTTTAATGAATAACAACCATGAGACCACAGCTCGAAATTGACACTTACCCACATACCGGCAGTAATTGATTTGTTTCCCTCGGTAAGTGATTTTTAGAAGTGCGCAGGTAAGTGACTTAGAATTAATGACTTATTTTACCACATTAAACAGGGATCTCCCCAAAACTTTCATATTGGGGCCGATCGATAGGGGAAAAAAGCCGATACCTCAAAGAAAAGTTACAACGCAATACCCCAAAAATGGCACTGAACTCGTTCACCACGTACATTGCACACTCCTGATGCTATGGTGCAGTGGTATGTTCTATTCGCTGGTAAACATTTAATTTGCTCCATGTGTTCAGGCGTATCTGATAGCCGGGTACCATTCAGGAAGGATCGACAAGGCAGGCTGCTTAACCATTCCAACCAAAATGACCCTTAATTCTTCTAACCAAATAAATAAACCAAAATAACCAAAACCAAACAACCAAAATAATGTTATCTAACCAAATAACAAACAGATCTTTATAATTATGATGTAGGTGGGGTTTTCCCCGGATGTAGTATTTCCTTTTGTGCAATATCATGTCTCAATGGCCTTAATCACTAATACTGTGGACCGACATTATTTGTTCTTTTGGGTGCTGCTCCTAATTTTAATTTTGGTACGAAAAGGAAGATCTCTACAAGAAATTATTTTAAATTTGCTGATTGATCGCTCATTTTAGTACTTGTAATTACTTCACCGTGGGGTTACTGTTTGTTACCCCCCCTTGCACATTTCATACTATTCATCATTTTTTCGTAATGCTTTAGTACATAACATGCACTGAAGTGTATTATGTTTAATCATAACTAAATTCAAATTTAAACATTTTTGCATTTGGTGCTACTAAAAAGAATTTGATTCCAAGAAAGAAAATCCAAATGGCCTTGCTATCCTGGCAACAAATTAATTCATATGTAATTAATGAATAAATTTTTTTTGAAAATAATTAATAAGTGCAATAAAAAGAAACAAGTTGAAAATGGGCAAGTGACTTTACAAATTGGGTGAGTAGAAATCCATGGATGGGTAAGTGGATGGTGGGTAAGAGAACAACAAATTGAATTTGAGGCATGCATGAGACATTCTCATGTTATGTATTAATACTTATAAAATAACTTTGTAAAAGACTGACCACAGCAGTGGTTTGTGAAAAGCAACATGCATTAACTGCCCAAGTGCATGGTAGGCATGCCTTATTGGTTTGCTCAAAAGAGTCATGCACAGCAAAAGTGTTCATCTCACCCGATTGCAGAATTCTCTACCTTGATCTGAGAGGCAATCCTTTGGTGCCCCATGCCTGTAATATCAACCAACCTCTGACAACTATAAATATAGTTCAAACAAAGAACAACTGAAGCAGTCATCCATTAAAGAGAGAAAGGCGCACATACCTGTAAAACAAGCTTGCTAGGCACTTGGCAACACTCTCCGCATCCTTGTTGGGAATTGGAAGGGCCTCAGGCCACTTTGAGAAGTTGTCCGTCAGAGTCAGGACATAGCGATTGCCTGCCTTGGACTCTCGCATTGGTCCAATCAGGTCAATCCCGACCATGACCCATGGACCAACCACTGGAATGGGTTGCAGCTCAGGAGCAGCAGTCTTAATCTTCTCCATGCCTTGGCACTTCACACATTGGTGAATCTATATAGAAAAACATACAGAAGAAAATGGCTTATATTAATTTTAGCAACACATTCTGGTTAATTTGTAAATTGTAATGCCTGGGTCCATTCATATGGTTCATCTGTTATTGTTTGTGGATTGGATAATAAATGCAAAGCAGCCTGAAATATTGTACTGCCAAAATCCTTTCTTGCTTTCTTTATTACACATACCTGTAAACACTACTTAGTGCCTAATGGCCATCATTTACTTCATAGGGCTGATATTTGTGCTTCAGGAAGTGCTTTCACTTTAGTTCTTTTAGTGAAGCTACACTAAGTGTATTTTTCAGCATTACAAAAAGTTACTTAGGCTAGTGGCAATGACATCAGAAACCCTGATTAGAGTTTGACACTATGCAAAGAAACAGCAAATACTAGGCAAATTAGATCAATTTTAAGTTTACTTACCCATTCTTTAACATCCGCCACCATCCTCCGCCAGTAGAACCGTGCCTCAATCTTCATCAGAGTCTTCTTCTGCCCAAAGTGACCTCCAAAGGCCGAATCATGGCACTCTCGGAAGATCTCTCGGCGTCGTCCTTCATCAAAGATTACTGCACGTCTCTCATCTCCTTTCCCGATGTAGTATAGGTCATTTCCTATCAAATCATTCAAATGCAATAGAATATAATGTTTAATTGACGTTCTTCAAAACCTGAATTATGCCCAAAGTCATGAAAGTGTGGCGTGTATGTGTGTGCCCCGTATGTATGAATAGTGAAGTGCATGTTCTGTACACAGTGCCTTCTGTCACTGCTGACCAAAATCATGATTTTAGGGAAAATTGTAAGTCCAACTTCTTTGGCAAGAAGTTGTGCCAGTCTGGTTTCTCTACATAATAATAGTTGGTCGATAAAATTGTGGATTTAGGGGTTTTCAACTTTTTACAGTGTGGGTATTAAACCCAAATCTTTCAAATTTTTAAATTCTTGCGTCAGAGTTTTATTTCACTTCTACATGTGAGCTATTTTAGCCTACATGTACCTGGCATGTTGTGAGCTCTGTACACTAATTCACCAATGTGAGTCCTGTGTTGACCAACGTGTTTAGATTATACAACTAACAAAATACAAGCTGTTGTTTCAATGTTTGATGTACATTTCAAAGTGAAATCTTAAGATTCAAATTGTGCAGTGGGTGCGATATAACTTTTGCAGGGCAGTGTACATGTTGTATGGGGCGGCATCGTACTGCCTAGTACAGGTTAAGATCTGTTC
Organism: Luidia sarsii; assembly: GCA_949987565.1. Taxonomy (NCBI): domain Eukaryota; kingdom Metazoa; phylum Echinodermata; class Asteroidea; order Paxillosida; family Luidiidae; genus Luidia; species Luidia sarsii. The sequence continues at coordinate 5,453,762 of OX465102.1, forward strand.
TGTGAATAAAGCAGAGGCAAGCAGCCTTGTTATATGTACCTTCTACTCTGAAATTTCTTGCAAATCTTCGCACACTTCTCTGCTGATTCTTACTCAGTTCAGCAGGAAAGCTGCCCCCTGAAAGAAAAAGAAAAACATGCTCCAAAGCACTGTTCCTGTTAGTGTTACTAACAGTAACAGTAATGCTGTTAGATTTGCTTGGTTCATCGGAAGGTTCATCTGCCATGTCAAACAACACAAGTTCAAATTCAATGCGAACTGTTACACTAACTTACACTTGTGTTACAGCAATACTCTTTCAGTCTTTGGATAGTCACGGTGTACTCTCACAACTGATGGGATCAAGGACTATATAGTAATTTAGTATATAGGTCAGTGAATCAATGAACAGTACTCAATACACTAGTCTACTATACTACTCTAGTACTAGTACTAGTGTAGCCTAGTACTACTACTACTTGTACTAGTAGTACTAGTACTTAGTAGTACTAGTACTACTAGTACTAATAGTTTTTTTTAGTACTATGTACACTACTAGTAGTAGTACTACTACTAGTACAGTAGTACTAGTAGTAGTAGTACTAGTACTTAGTACTGTAGTAGTACTAGTACTATACTGTTACACTACTGTCTAGTACTACTATAGTACTACTACTACTACTAGTACTAGTAGTACTAGTAGTACTACTACCACTAGTATTACTAGTAAACAACAGAAAACGGTAATGTTACAATTTGTAGTTGGTACTGACTCAGTGTAGTTTACGACGAGGCAAGAGTACGACAGCGCGGTGACAAAAATGTGAACTAAGTAATGCCAACAATATGACGTAAACTACATTAAAAAAAACGACAGAAAGAGTCCAAATACAGTGTAGTCAATGAAAGGCAATATATGCAAAATCAGGTTAATTGACAATGAAAAGAAAAATCAAAGGCAATTATCATTCCAAAACTGGCAAAAGAACTTATCGTCACGACGGGATGACAGCTTGACAGCTAACGCTAACGCATGGCATGCACGCACGGCGCGGACACTATTTGGCAAGCTTCCGGGATTGCAAGTTGCCATCTACGCTTCAACCAATCAGCGATCAGTATGCTAATGAGGGGACAGTATTTGGCAGGGACACTATTTGGCATGACACCGGGAACCGGTGTTTTCACCAGCCCGCCTCCACGACCTCGTGTGGAGGTACGAGGACGAGACCGAAAACCGGTACCCGAAACTCCACCTCGAAGAGTTGCGGCACAAGATCAATCACCTGGCAACCCATCTACTCTTACGCGGCATTATACACGAAGATCCACGTATTTCGGAGCAAGAAGCCCGCCGGCGATACAAGAAATTCCGGAACCCCTTAATCGACCTTGAGATGTTTCTCTTTGTTCGAAAAAATGGGTTTCGGAAAGTTCATCTAGAAGACCATCTTTCCAGTAAACCAAACGGCCCTTTTCAGGGCCACTATATTTTCAAAAAAGAGATAATGTTGATGTTGTCTTCTTCATAGCCGATTCCCCGATAACGACGTCAACCTTTTGGTGAGTACACAATCAAAACAGTCCTTTTCAGGACTATTAGACTGTTCTTTGCCCCGAAATTCACTTATCAATTCAATCATTATCTTTTCTTGGCAAACTCTTTGCAACGATTTTAAGCTTAAGCAAACAAAAACAAATCTAGAGATATTCAATGTCCATTGTAAATATTTTGAAAACAAAATTCACAAAACATGATGTAGTCAATATTTTTGTCCTTTACAGCGATGAAATAGTGTTTCAGAATCTCACTTAGACCTAGTCAGCCCTATCCATCAATGCTCTGCGTCGGCTTGTCCCGACACGTACGCGACCTCACTTTACCCGCTCTTTTGCTCTCCGATCTTGTCCAGACATGTCCGTAACAACACTTTCCACTTTGTTTGACTTTGACTGACAGCGTTTTACAACTTAAAATTTGAAGCCATCAAAAGAGAATTACCGAGACATCTACATTTACCTATTACATTTACCCTAACATTTCCTACCTTTCGGTGTGTTCAGACTCATCAATTATATACGCAAAATTAACCCTAACCATCCAAAATCCTACAGAATCCTATTGTCCTAGTGTAGGAATTTGCAGGATTGAGGGCATGTGGTAGTTGATGCATTGTAGGAATTTGCAGGATTGAGGGCATGTGGAGTTTTTGTCACTGTAGGAAAATGCAGGATTCAGGTTATAAGGCCCAATATGATGGAGGATGATTCTGTTGGATTGAGGGCATGTGTAGTTTTTGTCACTTGAGGAAAATGTAGGATCCAGGTTACATGGCCTATCACAAATAGGAGTAGGTACCAATGGTCCAGGGAAATGCTGTTGGTCTGTCAGGTTTGGGATTGCACTGGCCTGCATTCGTGGGTGAGTTTACCCACGAGCTCTTAGTCATTTTCTGGTGATGTGTTGGAGTGTCTCGGGCAGTGCAATGAGACTGCTTTCGTGGGCGAGTTTACCACGAGCTCTTGGGTATGTTCTGGTCAAGTTTACCCACGAGCGGTTGGTCATTTTCTGGTCAGTTGTTGAAGTGTTGCAGTGCACTGACAGTGTTATCGTGGGTGCATTCACCCATGAGCTTTTGGTCATGTTCTGGTGACTTGTTGGAGTGTCTCGGGCAGTGCACTCAGACAGCTTTCGTGGGCGAGTTTACCCACGAGCTCTTGGGTATGTTCTGGTCAAGTTCACCCACGCGCGGTTGGTCATTTTCTGGTCAGATGTTGGAGTGTGTTGCAGTGCACTGACATTGTTTTCGTGGGTGCATTCACCCATGAGCTTGTTCATGTTCTGGTCAATTGTTGGGGTGAATGGCAGTGTGCTGAGGTTCATGGTTGAGTTCACCCAATGTCAAGTGGAGGCATGAATGGGGGGGGGGGGTTACTGGGTAATCAGTACTGGTGTGACCACACTGGGACTTGTTTATTTAGATCACTCAGGGTGTGTCTATGGGCAGGTTTTGTTTATTTCGATCACTCGTTAGCATTTCACTTTCAGAGTGTACATTGCATGCTGTGGACAACATGTACATGAAAGGCAGGTGGTCATATTGAAGGTCATGTGGTAATTGGGTAATGGGTTGTATGTAAGGGGGGGTATGGTAAAGGTGGTCACTATGGGGACAGTCAGTGGTCTGGTGTCTGATTACATAGCACTCTGCATACAAGTGGGGGGGTATGGTAAAGGGGGTATGGTAAAGGTGGTCACTGGGGGACAGTCAGTGGTCTGGTGTCTGATTACCGGTACATAGCACTCTGCATACAAAGTATGGTAAAGTGGTCAATGGGCAGGGTCACTCAGCATACAATGTATAGACCCCAAGATCAGGGGATTAGTGGTCTGGTGTCTGAATTCATAGCACTCTTCATGCAATGTATTGTAGAATGGTCAGGGGGTCAAGTCTTGGGCAAATCCATTATTAGAAGGTATTTTTTCAGTTGGTCATTGTTTTGTTGTATAATTACACATGTCAGTGAACTTCAAAAGGAGCATGACAATGAAGAGTAAGCTCTCATTATACAATATTATATAATCTATGCAAAAAATGCTACAATTTTTAGCTATAAATAAGGCTGAAAACTTCAGATCTCCACCTGACAACCATGACGTCTCATGAGTTAAGACGCTTGCAGCATTCACTGACTGAAGACGAGTCAAGGTACTTCTATCGTTCCCTCATGGGTGATAGTGGGAGCAGGAAGGGGAAGATGAGGAAGAAACGAGAGGGGGAATTTTCAGCTGGACTGAGCCAGGGAGGGCAGCCGGAGAAGAAGAAGAGAGGAAAAGAGCCACCGGTCAAGAGCGGGAGAAAGAAGTTCCCAAAGACAACAAGTGATGGGAAGAGAGAGAGAAGAAAAGCAGCCAGAAAGGCTGATCTCCGTCAGGCCATACGCCTAAGCGCCATGGAAGCAGGTGTGCACATGGGAAAGAAGTACCGGGCCGTGGTGGAAACGTCCGATAGCTCAGAAGAGGAGTTTCTGGATATTGCCTGCCAGAGCAGCCTCTCTGACATGTCTGAGGAGAGTTGGGAAGAAGATGAGTCAGGATGTGGAGAGGAGGTTGAGGAGAGTGAAGAGGGAGAAGAAGAGGAGGAAGAGGAGGGGGAGGAAGAAGAGGAGGAAAAGGAGGGGGAGGAAGAAGAGGAGGATGGGTCAGGATGTGGAGAGGAGGTTGAGGAGAGTGAAGAGGGGGAAGAAGAGGAGGAGGAGGAAGAGGAAACTGGGAGTGATGTCCCCAGCCCACCCAGAACCCAGAGACCAGCCAGACGTCGCCACCCGACTGGAAAGAAGACACGACGACGATCCGGATCCACCTTCGGCATTCCAGCCAGATTATCCGTCAGACGAGGAGGGGTGGACGAGAAGTCTGGACGACGTCTTGGTGAGACCCTTCAAGGGGAAGAGACCACCTGGCCCCAAGTTCCACCGCAGTGAGTCACCTCTGCACTACTTCCTGCAGTTCTTCCCGATATCTTTGTTTGTTTCCATTGTCAAATGGACAAACATGAAGCTGCGGGAAGTTAGGAAGACGGCCACCACAGTCCCCGAGCTAAGAGCCTGGTGGGCTTGATCAAGCTGCCCAACTACAGGAGTTACTGGAGCTCGCATCCCGCCCTCAGAAATGCCGTAATCTCCCAGATCATGCCGCGGAACAGGTTTGATGTTATAAATACCTTTATCGCCTGTTCTGACCCCGACAAGGACCCGGCACTGCTGAAGAGTGCCCAGCATCGGTACAATTTCAAGAAAAAGAACCCCCTCTATCCTCTTCAGCCACTTTGGGATAAAGTGCGTCATCGGTGCCTCACACGATACCATGCTGCCCGTGAGTTAGCCATCGATGAGGCCATGGTGCGGTATAGAGGGTACAAGGCCGCCGTCAAGAAATTCTTTATGCCCTTCAAGCCCATCCGGGTGGGCTTTAAGATGTATGTCTTGGCCGAGTCTTCATCAGGAGCAATCCTCAACTTCCTGGCACACCCGTGGAAGAAGGCGACCATGACCGGCATTTCGAGGAAGTTGGCCAAGCACCACCGTGGCCGCTACCACCACATCTTCACCGACCGTCTCTACACCTCCATCCCTTTGGCAAAGGCTCTTCTCGACTGGAAGATATACCTGACAGGAGCAATCAAGTCGAACAGCCGAGGTCTGCCTAAGGAGCTGACAGGAAGGATGCGAGCCATGAAGCGTGTCAGGCGGGGGTCCTTCTATGCCCGGCAGAATGGCCAGATGGTTGCCACCCTGTGGAAGGACAGCAAGGCCATGATGGTCCTCTCCACTGCCCATCAAGGATGGCGTGATCCTTTCCACAGTGTGAGCAGGAAGGTCCCTGGTGAAGACGGCCGCCGGAAGCCAACCATCGTCCCAGCCCCCCCCCCACAGGTCATTGATTATATTGCTCACATGGGTGGGGTTGACCGTGGTGATCAGCTCCGTGCCTATTACACCTGCTCCCGGAAGGCTCAGTACTGGTGGAAAAAGTTCCTGTACTTCCTGATGGATGTATGCCGAGTCAACGGCTACATCTACTACATCAAACACCGACATCAGGAAGTACAGGATGAGCCATCTAGCTTGGATGATGACGCCACTCCATCCACCACCAAGCTCCTCAGCCACAGCCAATTCCTTCTCCACTTAGGCATGGAGCTGATCGACGGCTACGCTAAGGGCTCTACCAATCCCCAAGCCAAGTCCCCCAAAGCTGTGCCCACCCACAACATCATGGGGCACTACAGTTGTAGGATGCCGGGCCTCTACCCGAGAAGATGTCACTGGTGTCTTCACCACAACGGTGTGACCACAAGAGACGGGTGTGCTGTGTGCAAAGTCAACCTATGCCCAGGAATATGCTTTATAATGTTCCATAAAGCAGCAGCCCGTCAAGAGACCCTCTTTACAACAACTGACGAGTCATCTGCCCCATACCAGTCGCCTGACCCATCAAACAAGAAGACAAAGAAGACAAAGAAGACAAAGAAGACAAAGAAGACAAAGAAGACAAAGAAGACAAAGAAGACAAAGAAGACAAAGAAGACAAAGAAGACAAAGAAGACAAAGAAGACAAAGAAGACAAAGAAGACAAAGAAGACAAAGAAGACAAAGAAGACAAAGAAGACAAAGAAGACAAAGAAATAAACACCAAAGAAGAAAACCTTAGAACCAACTCCCGATAAAAGGAGAAGAAAAAGAAGGAAAGGAAGTAGGAAAAGAAACCCTCCCACAAAGACCAAAGAAACCCTCCCACAAAGACCAAAGAAACCCTCCCACAAAGACCAAAGAAACCCTCCCACAAAGACCAAAGAAACCCTCCCACAAAGACCAAAGAAACCCTCCCACAAAGACCAAAGAAACCCTCCCACAAAGACCAAAGAAACCCTCCCACAAAGACCAAAGAAACCCTCCCACAAAGACCAAAGAAACCCTCCCACAAAGACCAAAGAAACCCTCCCACAAAGACCAAAGAAACACTCCCACAAAGACCAAAGAAACACTCCCACAAAGACCAAAGAAACACTCCCACAAAGACCAAAGAAACACTCCCACAAAAACAAATTACAAAAAAAAATTAAAAGGTTCAAAAGTAAACCCCAAAACAAAAACAAAAAAACATAAAAGGCAATGATGAAGAATACAGCAACGAGAAGTTGCAATTGTAAAGTTTCTGAGCCACAAAAAACAAACAATTTTAGTCCTTTCTAAAATTCCATATAACACTGCCCATAATTCAGTGCAGGATCTAAAATGTACAAAAATAAACAAAAAATAAAACAAAAAACATAACAGGCAAAGATAAAGACTACAGCAAGCATAAAGTCGCAATTGTAAACTTTATTAGCCACAACAAAAATCGCAGTTTTGTCCTTTCCAAAATTTCACATAACACTGCCCAAAATTTCAGTGCAGGATTTTGCAGGATTCAGGCAGTGGCGCTCATTCAACAGTATTGCAGGATTGTGTAGGATTCAGGTCATATGCGGCTTTTAACACTGAAGGATTGTAGGATTGTGCAGGATTCAGGTCATGTGCTAGAAACAAGTTGTGGGTAGTTAGGATGCTTGAATTTTACTATGATTTCTTGGTTAAATTCATCCATCCCACAGACTTTGAAATGTGTGAGATGGACACTGACTCGGCCTATCTCGCTATTTCAGGTGAAAGTCTAGATGATGTAATTATGGCAGATAAAAGGGAAGAGTATGAAAAAGAGAAGTTCTCATGGTTTCCCCGTAAGGATACCGAAGAACACAGAGCCTTTGACAAGCGCAGGGTTATGAGCAGACATGAGTAGACATGAGTAGAAATGAGTAAAATGGGGGAATGCCCGTTGACCACATAAGGAATGTTCTGGTGAGTTCCGGTTGGTTTAAGGCACCCGTTTCGACCGTTATTTAACCCAACTCCCTTGTCGCAATTCGTAGCTGTTGTTTGACTTTTTTGTTCGTTTGTCTGTTTGGGTGTGGTTTGTTTGTTTGTTAGAAAACGCTGGGGAAAAAAACATTAATAATAATAATAATGATTTTAAAAAGGCAACAATTACCGCACCACGTACATCACCACCCGCACATCCGCACCAACCGCACCACCCGCACCACCCGCACATCCGCACCACCTGCACCACCTGCACCTGCTTGCACCACCAAAAGGGGTGCACATCGGTCACAACATACTACTCGAGATTTATCTACACACAAACCCACACGCTATGGGCCTACGCGCGCAGGGCTAAAGGGATGCGAGTCTTTCTCCAAAGGGGTGCGAGATTTGTCTTCGCACAAACCCACATGCCATGATCCAACGCGCTGCAGGGCTTAAGGGGTGCGAGTCTTTCTCCACAGGGGTGCGAGATTTGTCTACGCATAAACCCACAAGCTATGAGCCTACGCGCGCAGGGCTAAAGGGGTGCGAGTCTTTCTCCAAAGGGGTGCGAGATTTGTCTACGCACAAACCCACACGCTATGAGCCTACGCGCGAAGGGCTAAAGGGGTGCGAGTCTTTCTCCAAAGGGGTGCGAGATTTGTCTACGCACAAACCCACACGCTATGGGACTACGCGCTGCAGGGCTAAAGGGGTGCGGGTCTTTCTCCAAAGGGGTGCGAGATTTGTCTACGCACAAACCCACACGCTATAGAACTACGCGCTGCACGTCAAAAGGGGTGCGAGTCTTTCTCCAAAGGGGTGCGAGATTTGTCTACGCGCAAACCCACACGCTATGGGACTAAGCGCTGCACATCTAAAAGGGTGCGAGTCTTTCTCGAAAGGGGTGCGAGATTTGTCTACGCACAAACCCACACGCTATGGGACTACGCTCTACATGTCAAAAGGGGTGCGAGATTTGTCTACGCACAAACCCACATGCCATTGGCCTACGCGCGCAGGGCTAAAGGGGTGTGAGTCTTTCTCCAAAGGGGTGCGAGATTTGTCTACGCACAAACCCACACGCTATGAGCCTACGCGCTGCACGTCAAAAGGGGTGCGAGTCTTTCTCCAAAGGGGTGCGAGATTTGTCTACGCACAAACCCACACGCTATGCGACTACGCGCTGCACGTCTAAAGGGGTGCGCGTCTTTCTCCAAAGGGGTGCGAGATTTGTCTACGCACAAACCCACATGCCATGATCCAACGCGCTGCAGGGCTTAAGGGGTGCGAGTCTTTCTCCACAGGGGTGCGAGATTTGTCTACGCACAAACCCACACGCTATGGGACTACGCTCTACATGTCAAAAGGGGTGCGAGATTTGTCTACGCACAAACCCACATGCCATTGGCCTACGCGCGCAGGGCTAAAGGGGTGTGAGTCTTTCTCCAAAGGGGTGCGAGATTTGTCTACGCACAAACCCACACGCTATGAGCCTACGCGCTGCACGTCAAAAGGGGTGCGAGTCTTTCTCAAAAGGGGTGCGAGATTTGTCTACGCACAAACCCACACGCTATGCGACTACGCGCTGCACGTCTAAAGGGGTGCGCGTCTTTCTCCAAAGGGGTGCGAGATTTATCTACACACAAACCCACACGCTATGGGCCTACGCGCGCAGGGCTAAAGGGATGCGGGTCTTTCTCCTAAGGGGTGCGAGATTTGTCTACGCACAAACCCACACGCTATGGGACTACGCGCTGCACGTCAAAAGGGGTGCGAGTCTTTCTCCAAAGGGGTGCGAGACTTGTCTACGCACAAACCCACACGCTATGGGACTAAGCGCTGCACATCTAAAAGGGTGCGAGTCTTTCTCGAAAGGGGTGCGAGATTTGTCTACGCACAAACCCACACGCTATGGGACTAAGCGCTGCACATCTAAAAGGGTGCGAGTCTTTCTCGAAAGGGGTGCGAGATTTGTCTACGCACAAACCCACACGCTATGAGCCTACGCTCTGCATGTCAAAAGGGGTGCGAGTCTTTCTCCAAAGGGGTGCGAGATTTGTCTACGCACAAACCCACATGCCATGATCAAACGCGCTGCAGGGCTTAAGGGGTGCGAGTCTTTCTCGAAAGGGGTGCGAGATTTGTCTACGCACAAACCCACACGCTATGGGACTACGCTCTGCATGTCTAAAGGGGTGCGAGATTTGTCTACGCACAAACCCACACGCTATGAGCCTACGCGCTGCAGGGCTAAAGGGGTGCGAGTCTTTCTCCGCACAAACCCACACGCTATGGGACTACGCGCTGCACGTCTAAAAGGGCGCGAGTCATTCTCCAAAGGGGTGCGAGATCTGTCTACGCACAAACCCACACGCTATGAGCCTACGCGCGCAGGGCTAAAGGGGTGCAAGTCTTTCTCCAAAGGGGTGCGAGATTTGTCTACGCACAAACCCACACGCTATGCGACTACGCGCTGCACGTCTAAAAGGGTGCGAGTCTTTCTCCAAAGGGGTGCGAGATTTGTCTACGCACAAACCCACACGCTATGAGCCTACGCGCGCAGGGCTAAAGGGGTGCGGGTCTTTCTCCAAAGGGGAGCGAGATTTGTCTACGCACAAACCCACACGAGTAGTATGTTGTGACCGATGTGCACCCCTTTTGGTGGTGCAAAAATGTGCAGGTGCAGTGATGGAAATAGCTGGATTCGCATCGCAAAATGCGATACATGCGAGACAATTTAGAAAACGGTTCGCATTTTGTGCGAATCAAAATCCATCGTAAGAGACCATCAGGCGTTGAACGCACAGGACATGTAGTACATGTACATGTACATTTACTGTACATGTACATGTACTGTACCCTTGCACTGTACAGTACATGTGCATGTACATGGTCAGTACATGTAGACTGTATACTGTACAGTACATAATATACTGTTGATAGTGCAAGCGCGGCGGCGGCCAGACTCCCCATCGGCATGGGCAGACTAAGAAGATTTTCGACCGCCAAGCGCCTACCCTGTAAACATCGTCCAAATCGGTCGATTTTACCCTTAAATTGAAGCGTGTATTCTCTTCTTTCTATCCATACCACTTTCAAAATTAATGACGATGGGAATAATATTTAATTAAGCGGAAACAACATTCGGAGACAAACGATGAAAGTAGCGCATTTCCCTTCGCGACGTTAGCAAGGTTGGCAAGTCTAGGTATGGTTTCCGCCTCTACGTAACGCCATAGCGACCTACAGGACCAGTAGGGCCGAAACCAGCCTACGCGCTGCAAAGACATGACACAACACGTCTTTCTTTGCACACACTGTATACATGTAATGCACAGTGCACGTACAAGTGCACAGCGGCCACATGGCCACATACGATCACGCTGCGCTACTCAAGCCTGATCGGAACTTCCAGAAGTATTACTCACTATTAGCGAGACGGTAGGCCTACGCTACAAAAAAGTACAATTCATTTTACTGCCGAAATAAAACACGTATTGGGATAATATTGGGGTTCTTCCTTTATCATTGGAATTGTGTGGGTTTTTTTCTTTAGTTTTCTTTTAATTTATTTATTTATTTATTATTATATATTATTTATTTCATTGAAGAAAAAATAACAGTTTTGCGGTTTCACCGAGTCCAGGGTCCGGCGGTTTTTTCGGTTTTGATTTTTCCCAAACAGCCCAAGCTGAGGTGCAGCCATCTTTCTACTCTTCAAACAAAATTGAATTTGAGGCGGTCAATTAAAATAACTATCAAGATTTTTTTCCAGTACACATCTAAGGAAGGCGACATGTAAAATAAAGGTTTGGCCTTTTGATTGGCCTTTTGATGCCACAGTGAGTTGGCCATGGTGCCCCCTTGAGTTGACCTTGGTGGTGCCCTGTGCAATTTTGATGAAAACTTTGCAGATCGCACGAGGAAAAAATCAAAGCGGTCAGAAATTATTCCAACGTTTTTGTTTTAGGAATCAGTAGGTACAGCCTGAAAAGAGACAACTGCATCAAACATGGTGGGACAGCGATGCACCAGCATGCATCCCGTCTGTCAAAGAAAGAAATGATCCATGCACTGACTTATTGTTGCATTTATTTTTGCTAGTCATTTTTACCATATTGCTAATCAAATTACAATTTGATTAGCATTATTTGCTAATCAATTTTTTCCGCTTATTTCCATCACTGAGGTGGTGCAGGTGGTGCAGGTGGTGCGGGTGGTGCGGGTGGTGCGGGTGGTGCGGGTGATGCGGGTGGTGCGGATGTGCGGGTGGTGCGGTTGGTGCGGGTGGTGCGGATGTGCGGGTGGTGATGTACGTGGTGCGGTAATGGTGGACGCATAGGCCTACGGCTATTTTGTATTGCATTGTTGCCTTTTTAAAATTCTTATAATTAATTTTTTTAAATTTTTTTTTTTTTTTTTTTCCCCAGCGTTTTCTAACAAACAAACAAACAAACAAACAAACAAACCACACCCAAACAGACAAAGGAACAAAAAAGTCAAACAACAGCTACGAATTGCGACAAGGGAGTTGGGTTAAATAACGGTCGAAACGGGTGTCTAAAACCAACCGGAACTCACCAGAACATTCCTTATGTGGTCAACGGGCGATATACGGTTTGAATTATTTTATTGAACTCTTTCATACTTCACAAATCTTTACAAATCAAGGTAGGTGGTTGTTCTGCCGTCATAAGCAACTCTTTCATACTTTACAAATCTTTACAAATCAAGGTAGATGGTTGTGCTGCCGTCATAAGCCACTTTCTTTCTTTCTTTTTGGATATAAGTATGAAAATGCAGTTTTCAACATTACGTTACATACGTTTGTATGGTTCAGTTTAACTAATAAACAAACAAAAAAGCTACCAGTGGTAGTATCTATTTTTACAAAGCAAAAAGTGAAATTAAATTTAAACGAAATACATCCCGAATCCTTATTATTATTATTCTTTTTATCAAATAACCATATTAAAACGCACAAACCTAAATTACTTATGCCATTATTGTTATCAAGCGACACAATTCTTTTTTTTTTTTTTTTTTTTTTTTTTTTTTACAAATCAAGGTAGGTGGTTGTTCTGCCATCATCCGCCACTTTTCTTTTTGGATATAAGTATGAAAATGCAGTTTTCAATTGCTTGTATGTGTACATATCACCCCCCTTTGCTCGGAAACCCCGGTTAATTCCCATCCCGGGCACTTGCGTTTTTAAAACATTTAAATATCTGTCCTTGGTGATATTATTTCCTGCCTTGTTGAGTCCCTTGCAGCTTATTTTGTCGCTGGCGCCGAAACAAAAATACGTTTTGCTGCACAACGAAATAATCCCGTCTCCTTCCCATTCCACCTTAAATAACCCAGGGGTTCTCTTGTCATAAGCTCGATTAGCCTGAGTGTCGTCTCTTGGAAACCATTGGGACTTTTCTATCTCAAAATCAGCCCTTTTGTCTTCTCTAATGATGTCAACAAAATTGTCTCTGGAGATTGCGAGATATGCTGAATCCGTGTCCATCTCACACAGTTCAAAATTGGATGGATCGACAAACTCTATCAAGAAATCATAATAATACTGTAACATACGCATCTTTGCGTACTGATAAACAAAAAATCCAATCTGAATTGGCAGGTTAAAATTTATTTCCTTTTTTTGCATGCACACTTCAAAAACCCCCCCACCTATGTCGTATAAAGCTCGAAAGCGTTGATCGTTCACCAGCGTAGGGGCGGTTTCGTTAGTCCCTATTTGTACCCTTAAATGTTTTTGTTGATTAGTGATTGTCTTCCCGTAGGCTGAATTTCCCAACAATTTCATAGTATCGGCCAAAATTGCGTTCGATGTATCTCGGTCCCCGGCCCTTCTTGCCTCACTGACGGCATCTCCGAAATCACGAAAACAGTCCTTTTCTCTGTATTGTATCACTTCATGAATATGGTCTACGACCAATCCGTGCGATAAATACCACCTAAGAAGTGGGGTGGCAAGAAGGATTTTAGTCCCAAACATACTCCCTATTAAGCTTCTACGCGGTGTTTTCAGAAAGTCCTCCCTTTCTGCAAATGCTTTCATGTGTTCACCAATGTCATCTCTTGATATCATGACATTTTTAAATACGGGAGGCATTTCTGCAAAGTGTTCTTTCAGTTCATCCGGAACTCGTAAATCACACTCTACAAGTCCAAAAAGGCTGCCGTCTTTGATGAAACTTAGAACTTCCTCTTGAGACATGTTTTTTTTTTTGAAGTGCGGCATGCGAATCGAACTCAAAAATCGGCGCAAGTCAGAATCATTTGTCTGATTAGCCTCCCACTGACATTCCCTCATCTCTTTTAAGTTATACCCCTGTTCCCTTATGTACGCTGAGTTTTTTTCCGTCTCTTGGCGGAGTGTCTCAAAAGTAGCTTTACGAACATTATTATAGTTCGTCTTGCTTAAATGACACACGTGGCCGTGCCAGTAACACCCCTGAAATTGAAAGACTGTATTTGTCTCCCGGCAAAACCCATCCACCGGCAACTTTCGTGGACCGATCACTTTTTCAGTGCCGTTGAATTGATGTACGATATGAATATCATTATTTTTGGCTTCCCACTCTAACCACTCAGAGGCCATAACCCCGTGCTTCTGCGCCATTACTGGCTTGAAGGTTTGGTCGGCTCTTCTTCGGATAAATGTCCCAGTCGGCATGTTCTGCATGAGTGCCCAAAGATACAACGCGTTTGCGTCAAAACCGATAATTTTTCTGCACACGTTAGGTCCGTTTCTGATGTGGGTTACATCTTTTTCGTGGTATCGATTGAAGACAATTGAAGGACCCCCTACAATATTATCTTTGATTTTGTAATATAGATCGGCATTTCTTTTGTCAATGAGGGAAAAACAAACGTCAGGTCCAAGAGTGAGGAACAAATATCTCAGTGAGAGGCCCGGCACAGAAATCGCGCACTTGAACATATCCATGTTTCTTTCGGCGTAAAAATCGCTCATTTTTTGAACCGCCTGTAGAAATGGAACGACGTCCAAATTGTTATACCATACCAACAATTCTTTCATGCTCCTCATGTTATTTCTCCGCCATATTTCTTGACAGTAGCTGTACTCTTCTGGGGTGATATTTGACTGTTTAAGCTTGCTATAAAAGGCTTGGTGGGGTGGTAATTCTGGATAGTCTAATTTGTCCAGACTATTGAACCATTCGTAGGGAAAGAATCCCTTTTCTTGTTCAATATCATACGCCTTAAGAAGTTTTGCGTAGCTATACCCCGGAGCAAGATAGTTTGAAATGTCCAAAAATTTCAAGCGCTTAGTTTTTAGTGCCATGTACGTACTGGACCTCTTCACTATAAACTCTAACGGATCGTCTGCCTGAAGTTTAGAATAAAGATGTCGCTTAATAACATTAATGTCATATTTACCACTGTTGAAACCTAGAACGGGGAGTTCTGCGATAAAGTCTTCAAGCCGCTCTTTCACTACTTCAGCCGGATGCTTCTTCCTCAGTCCTCCCTGCTGCTGCTGCTGCTGCTGCTGCTGCTGCCCCCGCTGTTCGGCGTTGCTCTCTTCAACCATCCGGTCGAGACGTTCAAACGTCTGTTCGTACTTCGCCCTCAGTAACTCCTCCGCAGTGCAGGAGATGGAATGCAAATAGTCGACCACCTCATTCACCAGGTCGCTGGAACTGCCGGTGGTAACAAAACATCTCGCGGCCCCCAAACCGGGTACATTGCTCGCGACGCTGCAGCTCAGTATCTCGTGCCGACTTTCCCATTGAAGTCGTGCGTCAGCTTTAGCTGGGTGTGGCACTGTCTGAAAATAGCATTCAAAGTCAAATGTTGCCCGGTATGGATAAATTTGATGATTTGGCGGGACGGGTACACCTAAATCTGCTAATTTGTCGAAAACTGTTGGAGGCAGACGGAAGACCCCGCCTGGGAATTTGTGTTTCACGTTTGCATCGCAGATTAGTTCGTGGCGCTGCAGGTTTCGTGGATGCCTAAAGCATCGGCCGCACTTTGAACAACCAAAGGTCCTACTGTATCTGTTCAAATCCGATATGTACGAGAAATGATTCCCGTAGAGATTTAAGTACAGTGTTGCGGGAAATCGACGGTGAGAGCGGCGAATGAGTTCAGCGCACACTTGTCCTCCGGGATGGTGCTCCTCCTCCTCATCTTGGTCATCTTCTCCAGACTCGACTCTCTCTTTGGGGACCAGCGAATAAACTTGAATATTCGTCTCAAATATTCTCTCTGCGTCACCAAGATCATCGAGGGTCATGCCATTAACAGTTTGGTTTCCAACACCTTCGCGAAACCGGTGTAGAAAGTGCTGCGTGTCCCGCTCCAAATGTCTAGTGTTCTTGTCATTGCTATGATGCAGCGCGACACAGCGATAAAAACACAAGTTGTCGTCATACCGCTGCCCCGTATGTCTATTTCGTTGTAACTTAATGAGTCCCATGTTATTCGCGACATAGGGCGGAAGATCGGTCTGAGGAGCACCGATGACGTAATCTGTCTTGTTAACGAAGACATTGATGTTGGTGATGGACTCAACGGACCACTTCGTGTCGGGGCGCTGTCGCCGACCATGCTCGACGATGTCAGCCTCGTTTAGCGCTCCAATCATAGCTTCAAGGTTGGCTTCGGAGGCAATGACAAAGGGCTCCTCAAAGAATCTTGCGTTGTTATGACATGGATGGAAATATCTGAGTTCACCCGTTACCGAGTTCCTCAAGACTAATCCAAATGAGACGTTCATTTTGACGCGTTGCCGGAGTTGCTGAAACACTGCCCTCAAACCCGCCTCCATGGTAACAGGCGCGCCCCTATGCGTCTTGATCCAATTAGCCTAAAATTGTACATGTCCTGCACGGGCCTACCTGTCAAATGCCGAGTTCTAACAGATGACCAGTATTCATCTAAGAAAAAGTTAAGTTCATGGTCCTCCTCAGGATTTTCGTCAAGCTCCCGATCCACATCGTCAGCTCCTGGCTCCCAAAGTGGAAAGTCGAGTGGGTCCTCAACCATAGGATCGGCCGGGGCGGGTGGATCGGCCGGAGCGGGTGGATCGACCGGAGCGGGTGGATCGACCGGAGCGGGTGGATCGGCCGGAGCGGGTGGATCGGCCGGGGCGGGTGGATCGGCCTGAACGGGTGGATCGGCCGGAGCGGGTGGATCGGCCGGGGCGGGTGCAGGATGAACCGCACTCCTGTGTTCCCTCATCCTCCATCGTCTGCTGTAAGTCTTGCCACAGATGTCACAGGGAAATCGTGGGCGAGTGGGTGCTGGTGCTGGTGCAGGGGGTGCGAGGTCGGCGACGTCTACATCTGGTAGGTTTGCTACTACCTCATCCCCACGGGGTGGACGTCGTGCGTGGATACGCTGATGTCGTCTCAAACTATCACGCCGGCTGAAAAATCTACCGCAAAGATGACACTTGAAATGCTGAGCAGGACCGTGACTGCTCCTCGTGTGTCTTTTCAAGGCGAACTTCCTGGTAAAGACGCGCTCACATTGGGAGCACGAATACCGCCGTCTCTCCTCTCTGGGTGGTGGAATAGGTTGCTCGACGATATCATCATCCTCTGAAATCTTTGAAAATTCAAAGAGAAATGATACTCAAATTAGTCTCGCGTTGTTAACATGTTCGAGTGTCGATATCGATGTCTGACGATCCAGACTGCATTTGTTTTGTTTTGTTTTGTTTTGTTTTTGTTGTTGTGCAACAAATGCAGTCTGGATCGTCAGACATCGACATTGACTGCAGCCAATGTACAGCGGACGGCAGCCGAAATGATTTTGCCGCAAGTTTGGTGGGAACAAAATGACCGAGAGGGTGGTTGTCCGACGGCCCGACAAGTCCGGACAAGCAAGGTTCAATGGAAATGTGAGGTTATTAAGAAAGCGCAAGGTGTAAACAGCTTGTGTGTGACGTCAGGAACAGGTTAAAACATTTTGCCGCAAGTTTGGTGGGAACAAAATGACCGAGAGGGTGGTTGTCCGACGGCCCGACAAGTCCGGACAAGCAAGGTTCAACGGAAGTGTGAGGTTATTAAGAAAGCGCAAGGTGTAAACAGCTTGTGTGTGACGTCAGGAACAGGTTAAAACAGGTACACAGGGTAAAGGGGATCGGTTTACGACGTCGCGAAACATTGTATACCGTAGTGCTAGAATAATCGGAAAGGGACATTGCAAAGAACTTATTCTTCTAAAAGATATCGGTGACTGGAAAAATAAATAAATAAATTCTACTGAAAGATACTGACGTCAACCAACATGTCGTCGCCATTTTCACGAGCTGGCGAATCCACGCAAAATCACAAAGGATAGGTTTTGAAAATCGTAATCAGCAAATCATACACTTTTTCCTGTAAACTCGCATAAAGGTTTACGAAACGGTATGTTAATGTGATTAATTTGCTTGAATTCGCCACTTCGTGAAAATGACAAAGAAACGGGTCATTTATATAGGCTAACCTACATTTGTGATACACAGATTTGTGATACGCAACACTCAATATATAGATATCAAAAGTATACGAGTTTAAAATATTCCTTACCTCCATTTCTTGCAAATGCAACGGTGTCTCAGGAATAACGGTGGGTTCGTTGGATGGTCCGGCGAGTACCTCGTCTTCCATCTCCTCAATTAAGCGCAGCTGAGACTCCGTCGGATCTGGAGAAAACTGGTACTCATCTTGGTGATGAGCCATGATGGCAACGGTGGAGCGGTCATCAGAATGACGACAGACGGGGTGGAGCTAGTTTATAAAGCCTCTCGCCCCATTGACATGAGTTGATTGACAGAATTTTTTTTAATAAATGGAAAACAACAAGTGACACTACTTCAAAGTGTCAGTTCGTCAAAAATTGAATGGAGCCACCACGTTCTCAGGCAGATGAAGTGGAGATGGACTGTCAGTTCGTCAAAAATTGAATGGAGCCACCAAGTTCTCAGGCAGATGAAGTGGAGATGGACTGTCAGTTCGTCAAAAATTGAATGGAGCCACCAAGTTCTCAGGCAGATGAAGTGGAGATGGACTGTCAGTTCGTCAAAAATTGAATGGAGCCACCAAGTTCTCAGGCAGATGAACTGGAGATGGACTGTCAGTTCGTCAAGAATTGAATGGAGCCACCACGTTCTCAGGCAGATGAAGTGGAGATGGACTGTCACTTCGTCAAAAATTGAATGGAGCCACCAAGTTCTCAGGCAGATGAAGTGGAGATGGACTGTCAGTTCGTCAAAAATTGAATGGAGCCACCACGTTCTCAGGCAGATGAAGTGGAGATGGACTGTCACTTCGTCAACAATTGAATGGAGCCACCACGCTCTCAGGCAGATGAAAGATTTGAGAATGGTCAGGTTGAAGCTCGACGGGTGCAACTTGAACAAAAAGGTTTCGAATGAATGGGTGGGTACCCTAATCACTTCCTCTCTCCCTCCCTCCATTGTAAACTTTGGACATGAAAAGACTCATCGCGCGGGTCACCAAAGAATGGGTTCGTTAAATACCCGACCGTCAATATACAGCTCCCTCGGTCAAATAATTAAGGCTACGCACTCGGTCTCACAAGGTTTGCTAGATTCACGCTTGACTGACATGCGTTAACTTCAACAAGATCCTCCTTAATTGACGCACGTGTACGCTAAACCTTTATACCTCCCTCAACTGTAAGCTTTGGATACGAAAATACGGGATCGTCCCCTGTCTTATCTTCTGTCTTTGTAGGGAATCATATTCCACTAACTTCATTGCCAAGAAATGAACACGCTGACGCATGAAAGTTATTTAAATGTCGAAACGCTTTGATGATGATCTCATTTGCTCAAATGGATCCACGACTGAAACATCCGTTCACTGGTGTAATTGCCGGTCCAACTGGGAGCGGGAAAACGCAGTTTGTCAAGCGCCTTATACTTGCAGATGGAAATTCACTTATAGAACCAGCCATCGATAATATCATTTGGTGCTACGGGGAATATCAAGATGCTTACGACCATCTGGCTAGTCTGGTGCCTCAGATACGATTTGTGGAGGGCTACCCCGATGACTTATTGCAGTCTCTGGACCGAAGTCAACGAAACCTGATTGTGATCGACGATCTCATGTCAGAGACCGGTAACAATGGGAAAGTCACCGAACTCTTTACTAAAGGGAGTCATCATAGAAACTTGTCGGTTATCCTCATTCTTCAAAATCTGTTTTACAAGGGGAAGGAAATGAGAACGATAAGTCTGAACGCGCATTACATGATTCTCTTTAAAAACCCGAGAGACGCTTCCCAAATTTCCCACTTAGCGCGTCAGATGTACCCCTCCAAGTCCAAGTATATGATGGAGGCTTACCGCGATGCAACATCCGCCCCTTATGGGTATCTCTTTATCGATCTAAAACCCGATACCCCCGAAAACATGAGACTCAGAACCCATATTTTTCCCGGTGAATATTCCATTGCTTACGTTCCAAGAGTATAAATGAAGCACTTTAGAGTGGAAAGCAATCATTTGAAGATGTCGAGGCGTGTGAAACACAACGCTCCCTACCTACATGTGCTGGCCAAGGGCAGCGACAAACAACGCCAGGGTATAATCCAAGGAGCCAACAAAGAACTGATCACCTGTCTGTGCGAGTGCGCCCTGAACATCCTCAACGGCAACGTTCATCTTAAGCCGGCCGACAGGAAGAGGTTGACGAAATATAAACGTCACATCAGAGTTCTCGGCGATAAACGAGTCGGGGTTCAAAAGAAAAAGAAAGTTCTTCGTCAGAAAGGAGGTTTTTTGGGTGCTTTATTGACACCGGTATTAAGCGCCCTCGGAGGACTATTGTTTAAGTAAACATGGAGAATACCAAAAAAATGGTTCTAATACCCCATGAGACACTGCAAAAACTCCAATCGGCCAGACGATTAGAACAAACACCGACCACCCGCGTGGTACACAGTTTGGATGCTGAGATGAGGGAGCTCCTGGAACGGGAAAATCTTTCCGATGACGATAAAATTAAATTGTACCACCAGACGTTGCAAAGATACATACATTTAAATAAACAGAGGTCGGCTCCGCTAGCTATGACATTAGAATCCAAGAAAGTGGAGAATCACCCGCCCAAACTGCAACCGATGACACCCGGTCCACCCAAATTAGAACGGGAAATAGACTTTGATGATTCCTCCAAAATACACGCGTACTTGAGAGGTGACCCGGAGGAGGAGGAATCCTACCACCTCCCCAAATTGTTTGCTGAAGCACCCCATCTAAAAGCCACGCCGAAGACAAAGAAAACGAAAACGGTCGCGAGTACAAGAACACCGCGTTCCCGGTCTAAATGGACTCCATATTAAAACGAACACTTTTATTAATTCATTCATTTGACATCTATCCACCATGGAGTGCTGTCTACAGAAACCAGGCTGTGGTTTTCAACAGCTAGCGAGAAAAATCCGTTGTGCGTTTGTATGTTGTCGCAGTACCGTCATCATCCAGAACACAGATTTAAGCGATGGGGTTGCACGAAGCCTACCTGAAAAGAGCGTACTACGACCCCCAACATCCGGCCGGTTTCGGTGGTGTGGGGGCTGTCTATCATGCTGCCCGAGAGGACGGCGTTAATGTCAATCAAAAACAGATTCAAACCTGGCTGAGTGAGCAACCTACTTACACGCTGCACAAACCCATACGCAGACGCTTCCAACGCAACAGAGTCATCGTGGGAGGTATCGATCACCAATGGCAGGCGGATCTGGTGGATATGAGTTCACTCAGTCGCTTCAATTCAAACTACAGATATCTGTTGACGTGTATCGACATCTTGTCGAAATATGCCTGGGCAATTCCATTAAAAAATAAGACCGGCACTTCACTCATTGATGGTTTTACCACAATTTTTGCAAGCGGGCGAAAACCTAAAGCACTGCAGACCGATAAAGGCACAGAGTTTACCAATCGACCCTTCCAGCAATTTCTCAAGAAACATAATATTAGTTTCTTCACGACTCAAAATGAAACAAAAGCCAGTGTGGTGGAAAGATTCAATCGGACGCTTAAGACCAAGATGTACAAATATTTCACGGCCACCAACAGCCACAAGTATGTCAAGGCTTTGCCTAAATTAATGTCGGCGTATAATCACTCTTACCACCGAAGCATCAAGACCACCCCAGCCTCGGTAAATACCAACAATGCCGGAAGTGTATGGAGAAACCTCTACGGCTCTACAGAGAGATCTAATGGGATCCAATCCGTATCGTACAAGTTCAATGTAGGTGACACGGTACGCATCAGCATCGCTGCCAGACGATTTAGGAAAGGATATCTCCCCAACTGGACCACTGAATTGTTCACGATCAGCGCACAAATCCCACGCCATCCACCCGTGTATAATTTGATGGATTATGATGGTGAAGAATTGGACGGTACATTCTATGAACAAGAACTTCAAAGGGTGATAAAATTGGATAACCTTTACCAGATAGAGAGAGTAGTGAGAACGCGAAAGATTGGTGGAAAGAAAGAGTACTTTGTCAAGTGGATGGGATACCCGGACAAATTTAACAGTTGGGTGACGAATATACATAAATTATAAAACCCTCTGACACAAACAGTAGGTCACACAGTGAAAGCTAACCTTCACCATGACAGACTCGTTTTACGTCACGCTCCCATCCAACAGTTCTATGATTAGTCATCCCAACAACACATTGAGTCATTATTACGTGACTCTACCGTCCCCACTCTCATTCGAAGGAGACTGGGAAGTAGCTATAGCGGAGATTAGTTACCCACACCGCTGGTTAAACGTCATTGAGGGTGAAAATTTCGTAGTATGCGCGGTCGGTGAGAATTCGTCACACCTTCATCGACATCGAATACCCGAAGGTTACTATCCCATTCCCGAAGATCTATTTAAAAGCTTCGAACCTCCTATCGATCACGATGGGCGTATCCGATTCTCGTATAACAAATACATTCAAAAAGTTATCTTGAAAACGGAAGGAGCAGTAGTCAGACTAATGGGTGGTTTGGCAACGATGCTCGGTTTTGAAAAAGAAAACTTTATTACGACCACTCAGAAAGCTCCACGAGTGGCGGATCTCCAACCCTTTCATTCTCTGTTCATTTACTCCAATATCGTAGAGTACAACACGGTGGGGGATACCAGGGCCCCTTTACTGCGAATCGTGACCGTGGATGGAAAGTACGGTAAAACAATCACAAAAACCTACGACAACCCCCATTACGTGAATCTCAAACAGAAGCTGGTGGATACGATCGAAATAAATATAAGGGACGACACGGGCCGACTCATTCCATTTGTCGCCGGTAAAGTGATCGTAAAGGTTCACTTTAGAAGAAAGCGCTCCTCATACTTCGGGTAGTAACTACAAAGATCCATGATGGTCCGTTACCTTTCCAGCGATAGAGATTACGAGAACTATTACGTGGGTCAAGTGGGACGTGGTCACCCAGTGTTTACCGGGGCGAGAACCCAAAGAGGCTACGGACTTGGTGGAATTCTCGGTGGACTTTTCCGATCGGCTATGCCCTTAATCAAACAGGGAGCAAAGACGCTCGGTCGCGAGGCCCTCCGTACAGGAGTAGGAATCGCTCAAGATGCGATGGAAGGGAAAGATATCAAGAAAGCGGCCAAAGCCAGACTCCTTCATGCCGGGCGCAATCTGACGAACAAGGCGGTTCGTGGTGTGAGGGCCAGAACAGCGCAGGGTCCGCGAAGAGGTATAAAAAGAAAAGCAACCGGCAGACGAGCCACTTCTACATCAGGCAGGAAACGGAAAAGGTCGCTTGACATATTTGACTAGTGACCAACTTGTTCTTCGCAACACTTCTTTTAATTAGTCATGGCTTTGCTACACACACAT
The DNA here is from genome assembly GCA_949987565.1 of Luidia sarsii. Classification (NCBI taxonomy): domain Eukaryota; kingdom Metazoa; phylum Echinodermata; class Asteroidea; order Paxillosida; family Luidiidae; genus Luidia; species Luidia sarsii. Next base: position 5,477,036 of record OX465102.1, read on the forward strand.
TCCGGAGAGTGCGCTAAATCCGAGCTGGATTTGTTCGCGCTCCCTCCCACCCAAACGAGTGTCGAGAAAGGGCAATGGGTAGAATTTCACCCTATCTCAACCATATCCGATGGGGGTCCTATTGAGTTTTTCATCCCAGGATCCGGGGAGGAGTACTTGGACCTTAACCAAACTCAATTATACGTCAGAGCAAAAGTGACCAAAGGAGACGGCTCCGACTTGGCAGCGGACGACCCCGTCGGCCCCGTCAATCTGTTTTTACAATCTCTGTTCAGTCAAATAGACGTAAGTCTGAACGAAAGATTGATCTCTCCTTCCACACCCACCTACCCCTATCGAGCAATGATCGAAACCCTGCTGAGCTATGGGAACGATGCCAAGACTACCCAGCTCACGGCTGGTCTGTTCTTCAAAGATACTGCGGGAAGAATGGACAATCCAGACCCGCTGGCGGATGACACGGCAGTCAACCAGGGTCTAAAGAAGAGATGGAAATACATCAAAAACAGCCGCGTGGTGGATATGATCGGCCCCATCCACAACGACATCTTCTTTCAAGACAGACACATGCTGAATGGGGTAGACTTGAAACTCAAATTGATCCGCAGCAGCGATGCTTTCTGCCTCATGGCTACCGGCGCCAACCCGTCTTACAAAGTAGTGATTCAAGATGCGTCGGTGTTCGTCCGCAAGGTGAAAGTCAGCTCGGCGGTTATGCTGGGTCACATGAAGGCTCTGGAGAAAGGCACAGCCAAATACCCACTCAGACGCATCATGTGTAAGATGGTGTCCGTCCCTCAGGGTAATCTAACGCTAACTCAAGACCACATCTTCCTCGGGCAACTTCCATCCCGCATCGTAGTAGGGTGTGTGACCAACGAGGCCTTCAATGGTCGCTACGGCAAAAACCCCTTCAACTTCCAGCATATGAACGTCAACTTCCTGACAGTTCACGTAGACGGAGAACAGATCCCCTATACTCCCTTGAAACCTACGTTCGATCAGCAATCAGGAGGGAACTTTGTCAGAGCCTATCAAACTCTCTTTTCTGGAACTGATAAAATGTACCAGGATGAAGGCAACACCATCAGTCGCGAGGACTTTGCCGGTGGGCACGCACTGTACGCCTTTGATTTAAGTCCTGACTTGTCCGCTGGAGGACATTTTAATCTGGTCAAACGCGGCAACCTCCGTCTGGACATGCACTTTGCTACGCCTCTGCAGAAAACCATCAACGTCATCATCTACGCAGAGTTCAACAACATTCTAGAAATAGACCAGGCACGCAACATCATCTTTGACTACTCGAGCTAAAATAACCATCGATGGATAGTCTGGAGATCGCTCGTATATTAAAACAGGATCGTTTCAGCAAACATTACTTTAGAGGAGTATTTGCCTGCGACAAACTTCCCAGGCGGCACTTGCCTCGTCCAAGCGCTTTCGTCGTCAATACGGATCCATCCGACAAACCCGGCCAGCACTGGGTGGCCATTTACATCTCCCAGAATGGAGAGGGTGAATATTTCGATTCGTACGGACAGAAACCATCGCTACCGCAAGTTAAAAGCTTTCTGAAGAAGAACGCTTCCTCAACCGACTACAGCCATCGATCTCTACAGGGCCCTCTATCAGCTGTATGTGGACAGTACACCATATTCTTCTTGCTACATCGATGCCGTGGATTGAGCATGTCTAAGATTAGGCGTTTATTTTCTTCTGATAAAATGGACAATGATATTACAGTAAATGATTTCATAAAAAAACAATTCCCTCGTGTTAAGACTTCAGTTTATGACGAATCATTTCTCGTGAGACAGATTTCAAGGTCATTGTTTAAATGAATCAACATTTGGAAGATTTGTAAAATGTACTTGTTTCTTTCTTAATAGTAAAAATAAAACATCTAAAAAACTGTACAATTGTTGTTTGTTTGTGGTTTATTGCAACGAATTCCAACGTGTAAAACCTGTGTAAAACCATCCTGCTAACCATCTAGATCGAGTAGGAGCAATTCGATGACGTCACCTATCCGAATACTACAATGACGTAATGTAAGCTAAATATGGGCTCGGACAAGTCTCGTCTTGAACTATTGTTTAGGGATTAAGTTACCGGTCTTTAAAAGGGGTGGAATGAGGGGAGGTGGACATCATTTCTACGCCGATGTTTGCTGAGAGTGGACCCTACGTCGAACGTTACGATCGTTCTATATTCTCTATCAGAAAATGGGTGAACTTCCAATATTACAAATTCCCATTGACATGTCTTCTAAGACGGAGATTCAACCATCTTCTCCTCGGGATTCTGTGGTGGCTGGTCCATTCGACTGCGTGAAAAAACTTACGCACGAGCAAGTCAAGAGAGGATGGCGTGAGGGTTTCAGCTCAACGATGGCGAGACCCTACTACTACAACATCTACACCCGAGAGAGCGTGTGGTCCATTCCTGACACTGTGCCGACAAATCGTGAATCTGGACCCGCACCCGACATCCTTCAAACTGCGATGGCAGAACTCACAAATGGTGTTCCCAAGACCCAGAGAGACAACCAGAAGGCCTCTAACTCTGCACCAGTCGACTACACGGCACCGCAGTTCATCAAAGGGAAGCAAGCGGCGAAAAGAAAGTTCAACCCAGACCCCGACCAGGAGACCAACGAGAAGAACGCCGTGGGATTCCACATCGGAGGTGAGCGTTATGCCGTGGTAAAGCGCTTCAAGGGACGGGTCTTTGTAAATCTACGAGAGTACTACGTGAAAGAGGGCACCTCCAAACTACTGGCCGGGAAGAAGGGACTGAATCTGACATCTGACGAATGGAAGCAGTTGGCGATGCAGGGTCCCAACATAACCGCAGCCATAGACTATGTCTAGAGTTGACATTCAGTGATACAACACCATGTTTTGTTGTTGTTTTATTTTTATTTATTTTTATTTATTTTTATTCTAATTATTATTATTATTATTATTTTTTTTTTTTTCAAATTCTGTTTGATGTTTTAAGATGGATGCACCGATGACGATAAGTACGTTGCAGACTGCAAGCAGAGGGTTAAGACATTAGTGAAGAGAATCCTGACCAGGATGGTTACTGACCGGATTTTCAACCTCACCTATGAAGCGCAAGATCAACTAGGATGTGAGGGATGCGAACAAGACTGGCCGAGTCAATACGATCACGCCTGTTTGTTTTTTGGAATGAATCCGATATGTTGCCTAAGTGACTATGTAGATGAATACTTCGTGCGAGCCGCGCAGTCGGTAGATAAGACCAAAGTCGCTCTCGTATTTGGTGCGGTGACCAGCCGTCTTGGCGTAGGTCCATTTACTTACGAGGGAATGAACATGAACGATATCATTGACCAAGTACTGAATGAGTGGAAACTTGATCCTGCCGACCTCAGTCGGTCGTTTTATACGAACGTATTCGACATTTTAACGGAGCTCATAGATGATATGATCAAAAGACTAAATCTTGATTTTTAGAAGATAAAAAACCAAAAAAAAAAAAAAAAAAAAAACCTTTGCATGATTGGAACACTTCCGAAAACAAGTACATGTATCGGTTAATAAGTAAATGTCGTACTTTCCATTTTTATTCATTAATTTCTGTTTTGTAGTTTATTTAACGGTAATTAGGAACGAGGTTTCATTTGCTAGTTATTTTTCTTTTGTTTTATTAAAAGACACGCCGTGTCTTTCGCCGATTAATTATTATTAACATTATCGAAATTGTTATTGTTGTTACAAGCGTAAAAGAGTTCAATAAAATAATTCAAACCGTATATCGCCCGTTGACCACATAAGGAATGTTCTGGTGAGTTCCGGTTGGTTTTAGGCACCCGTTTCGACCGTTATTTAACCCAACTCCCTTGTCGCAATTCGTAGCTGTTGTTTGACTTTTTTGTTCCTTTGTCTGTTTGGGTGTGGTTTGTTTGTTTGTTTGTTTGTTTGTTTGTTAGAAAACGCTGGGGAAAAAAAAAAAAAAAATTAAAAAAAATTAATAATAATAATAATTTTAAAAAGGCAACAATGCAATACAAAATAGCCGTAGGCCTATGCGTCCACCATTACCGCACCACGTACATCACCACCCGCACATCCGCACCACCCGCACCAACCGCACCACCCGCACATCCGCACCACCCGCACCACCCGCACCACCCGCACCACGTGCACCACCTGCACCACCTGCACATTTTTGCACCACCAAAAGGGGTGCACATCGGTCACAACATACTACTCACACGCTATGGGACTACGCGCTGCACGTCAAAAGGGGTGCGAGTCTTTCTCCAAAGGGGTGCGAGATTTGTCTACGCACAAACCCACACGCTATGGGACTAAGCGCTGCAAATCTAAAAGGGTGCGAGTCTTTCTCGAAAGGGGTGCGAGATTTGTCTACGCACAAACCCACACGCTATGGGACTACGCTCTGCATGTCAAAAGGGGTGCGAGATTTGTCTACGCACAAACCCACATGCCATTGGCCTACGCGCGCAGGGCTAAAGGGGTGCGAGTCTTTCTCCAAAGGGGTGCGAGATTTGTCTACGCACAAACCCACACGCTATGAGCCTACGTGCACAGGGCTAAAGGGGTGCGAGTCTTTCTCCAAAGGGGTGCGAGATTTGTCTACGCACAAACCCACATGCCATCATCAAACGCGCTGCAGGGCTTAAGGGGTGCGAGTCTTTCTCCAAAGGGGTGCGAGATTTGTCTACGCACAAACCCACACGCTATGGGACTACGCGCTGCACGTCTAAAAGGGTGCGAGTCATTCTCCAAAGGGGTGCGAGATTTGTCTACGCACAAACCCACACGCTATGAGCCTACGCGCGCAGGGCTAAAGGGGTGCGAGTCTTTCTCCAAAGGGGTGCGAGATTTGTCTACGCACAAACCCACACGCTATGGGACTAAGCGCTGCACGTCTAAAAGGGTGCGAGTCTTTCTCCAAAGTCGTGCGAGATTTGTCTACGCACAAACCCACACGCTATGGGCCAACGCGCGCAGGGCTAGGGGTGCGAGTCTTTCTCGAAAGGGGTGCGAGATTTGTCTACGCACAAACCCACACGCTATGGGACTACGCTCTGCATGTCAAAAGGGGTGCGAGATTTGTCTACGCACAAACCCACACGCTATGGGACTAAGCGCTGCACGTCTAAAAGGGTGCGAGTCTTTCTCCAAAGTCGTGCGAGATTTGTCTACGCACAAACCCACACGCTATGGGCCAACGCGCGCAGGGCTAGGGGTGCGAGTCTTTCTCGAAAGGGGTGCGAGATTTGTCTACGCACAAACCCACACGCTATGGGACTACGCTCTGCATGTCGAAAGGGGTGCGAGATTTGTCTACGCACAAACCCACACGCTATGGGACTACGCGCTGCACGTCTAAAAGGGTGCGAGTCATTCTCCAAAGGGGTGCGAGATTTGTCTACGCACAAACCCACACGCTATGGGACTAAGCGCTGCACGTCTAAAAGGGTGCGAGTCTTTCTCCAAAGTCGTGCGAGATTTGTCTACGCACAAACCCACACGCTATGGGCCTACGCGCGCAGGGCTAGGGGTGCGAGTCTTTCTCGAAAGGGGTGCGAGATTTATCTAGACACAAACCCACACGCTTTGGGCCTACGCGCGCAGGGCTAAAGGGATGCGAGTCTTTCTCAAAAGGGGTGCGAGATTTGTCTACGCACAAACCCACACTCTATGAGCCTACGCGCGAAAGGCTAAAGGGGTGCGAGTCTTTCTCCAAAGGGGTGCGAGATTTGTCTACGCACAAACCCAGACGCTATGCGACTACGCGCTGCACGTCTAAAAGGGTGCGAGTCTTTCTCGAAAGGGGTGCGAGATTTATCTAGACACAAACCCACACGCTATGGGCCTACGCGCGCAGGGCTAAAGGGATGCGAGTCTTTCTCAAAAGGGGTGCGAGATTTGTCTACGCACAAACCCACACTCTGTGAGCCTACGCGCGAAGGGCTAAAGGGGTGCGAGTCTTTCTCCAAAGGGGTGCGAGATTTGTCTACGCACAAACCCACACGCTATGAGCCTACGCGCTGCTGGGCTAAAGGGGTGCGAGTCTTTCTCCGCACAAATTCACACGCTATGGGACTACGCGCTGCACGTCTAAAAGGGCGCGAGTCATTCTCCAAAGGGGTGCGAGATCTGTCTACGCACAAACCCACACGCTATGAGCCTACGCGCTGCAGGGCTAAAGGGGTGCGCTTCTTTCTCCAAAGGGGTGCGAGATTTATCTAGACACAAACCCACAGGCTATGGGCCTACGCGCGCAGGGCTAAAGGGGTGCGAGTCTTTCTCAAAAGGGGTGCGAGATTTGTCTACGCACAAACCCACACTCTATGAGCCTACGCGCGAAGTGCTAAAGGGGTGCGAGTCTTTCTCCAAAGGGGTGCGAGATTTGTCTACGCACAAACCCACACGCTATGAGCCTACGCGCGCAGGGCTAAAGGGGTGCGGGTCTTTCTCCAAAGGGGAGCGAGATTTGTCTACGCACAAACCCACTCGCTATGGGACTACGCGCTGCACATTCAAAAGGGGTGCGAGTCTTTCTCCAAAGGGGTGCGAGATTTGTCTACGCACAAACCCACATGCCATGATCAAACGCGCTGCAGGGCTTAAGGGGTGCGAGTCTTTCTCGAAAGGGGTGCGAGATTTGTCTACGCACAAACCCACACGCTATGGGACTACGCTCTGCATGTCAAAAGGGGTGCGAGATTTGTCTACGCACAAACCCACACGCTATGAGCCTAAGCGCTGCAGGGCTAAAGGGGTGCGAGTCTTTCTCCGCACAAACCCACACGCTATGGGACTACGCGCTGCACGTCTAAAAGGGCGCGAGTCATTCTCCAAAGGGGTGCGAGATCTGTCTACGCACAAACCCACACGCTATGAGCCTACGCGCGCAGGGCTAAAGGGGTGCGAGTCTTTCTCCAAAGGGGTGCGAGATTTGTCTACGCACAAACCCACACGCTATGGGACTACGCTCTGCATGTCAAAAGGGGTGCGAGATTTGTCTACGCACAAACCCACATGCCATTGGCCTACGCGCGCAGGGCTAAAGGGGTGCGAGTCTTTCTCCAAAGGGGTGCGAGATTTGTCTACGCACAAACCCACACGCTATGAGCCTACGTGCACAGGGCTAAAGGGGTGCGAGTCTTTCTCCAAAGGGGTGCGAGATTTGTCTACGCACAAACCCACATGCCATCATCAAACGCGCTGCAGGGCTTAAGGGGTGCGAGTCTTTCTCCAAAGGGGTGCGAGATTTGTCTACGCACAAACCCACACGCTATGGGACTACGCGCTGCACGTCTAAAAGGGTGCGAGTCATTCTCCAAAGGGGTGCGAGATTTGTCTACGCACAAACCCACACGCTATGAGCCTACGCGCGCAGGGCTAAAGGGGTGCGAGTCTTTCTCCAAAGGGGTGCGAGATTTGTCTACGCACAAACCCACACGCTATGGGACTAAGCGCTGCACGTCTAAAAGGGTGCGAGTCTTTCTCCAAAGTCTTGCGAGATTTGTCTACGCACAAACCCACACGCTATGGGCCAACGCGCGCAGGGCTAGGGGTGCGAGTCTTTCTCGAAAGGGGTGCGAGATTTGTCTACGCACAAACCCACACGCTATGGGACTACGCTCTGCATGTCAAAAGGGGTGCGAGATTTGTCTACGCACAAACTCACACGCTATGGGACTACGCGCTGCACGTCTAAAAGGGTGCGAGTCATTCTCCAAAGGGGTGCGAGATTTGTCTACGCACAAACCCACACGCTATGAGCCTACGCGCGCAGGGCTAAAGGGGTGCGAGTCTTTCTCCAAAGGGGTGCGAGATTTGTCTACGCACAAACCCACACGCTATGGGACTAAGCGCTGCACGTCTAAAAGGGTGCGAGTCTTTCTCCAAAGTCGTGCGAGATTTGTCTACGCACAAACCCACACGCTATGGGCCTACGCGCGCAGGGCTAGGGGTGCGAGTCTTTCTCGAAAGGGGTGCGAGATTTATCTAGACACAAACCCACACGCTATGGGCCTACGCGCGCAGGGCTAAAGGGATGCGAGTCTTTCTCAAAAGGGGTGCGAGATTTGTCTACGCACAAACCCACACTCTATGAGCCTACGCGCGAAAGGCTAAAGGGGTGCGAGTCTTTCTCCAAAGGGGTGCGAGATTTGTCTACGCACAAACCCAGACGCTATGCGACTACGCGCTGCACGTCTAAAAGGGTGCGAGTCTTTCTCGAAAGGGGTGCGAGATTTCTCTAGACACAAACCCACACGCTATGGGCCTACGCGCGCAGGGCTAAAGGGATGCGAGTCTTTCTCAAAAGGGGTGCGAGATTTGTCTACGCACAAACCCACACTCTGTGAGCCTACGCGCGAAGGGCTAAAGGGGTGCGAGTCTTTCTCCAAAGGGGTGCGAGATTTGTCTACGCACAAACCCACACGCTATGAGCCTACGCGCTGCTGGGCTAAAGGGGTGCGAGTCTTTCTCCGCACAAACTCACACGCTATGGGACTACGCGCTGCACGTCTAAAAGGGCGCGAGTCATTCTCCAAAGGGGTGCGAGATCTGTCTACGCACAAACCCACACGCTATGAGCCTACGCGCTGCAGGGCTAAAGGGGTGCGCTTCTTTCTCCAAAGGGGTGCGAGATTTATCTAGACACAAACCCACAGGCTATGGGCCTACGCGCGCAGGGCTAAAGGGATGCGAGTCTTTCTCAAAAGGGGTGCGAGATTTGTCTACGCACAAACCCACACTCTGTGAGCCTACGCGCGAAGGGCTAAAGGGGTGCGAGTCTTTCTCCAAAGGGGTGCGAGATTTGTCTACGCACAAACCCACACGCTATGAGCCTACGCGCTGCTGGGCTAAAGGGGTGCGAGTCTTTCTCCGCACAAACTCACACGCTATGGGACAACGCGCTGCACGTCTAAAAGGGCGCGAGTCATTCTCCAAAGGGGTGCGAGATCTGTCTACGCACAAACCCACACGCTATGAGCCTACGCGCGCAGGGCTAAAGGGGTGCGGGTCTTTCTCCAAAGGGGAGCGAGATTTGTCTACGCACAAACCCACTCGCTATGGGACTACGCGCTGCACGTCAAAAGGGGTGCGAGTCTTTCTCCAAAGGGGTGCGAGATTTGTCTACGCACAAACCCACATGCCATGATCAAACGCGCTGCAGGGCTTAAGGGGTGCGAGTCTTTCTCGAAAGGGGTGCGAGATTTGTCTACGCACAAACCCACACGCTATGGGACTACGCTCTGCATGTCAAAAGGGGTGCGAGATTTGTCTACGCACAAACCCACACGCTATGAGCCTACGCGCTGCAGGGCTAAAGGGGTGCGAGTCTTTCTCCGCACAAACCCACACGCTATGGGACTACGCGCTGCACGTCTAAAAGGGCGCGAGTCATTCTCCAAAGGGGTGCGAGATCTGTCTACGCACAAACCCACACGCTATGAGCCTACGCGCGCAGGGCTAAAGGGGTGCGAGTCTTTCTCCAAAGGGGTGCGAGGATTGTCTACGCACAAACCCACACGCTATGGGACTACGCTCTGCATGTCAAAAGGGGTGCGAGATTTGTCTACGCACAAACCCACATGCCATTGGCCCACGCGCGCAGGGCTAAAGGGGTGCGAGTCTTTCTCCAAAGGGGTGCGAGATTTGTCTACGCACAAACCCACACGCTATGAGCCTACGTGCACAGGGCTAAAGGGGTGCGAGTCTTTCTCCAAAGGGGTGCGAGATTTGTCTACGCACAAACCCACATGCCATCATCAAACGCGCTGCAGGGCTTAAGGGGTGCGAGTCTTTCTCCAAAGGGGTGCGAGATTTGTCTACGCACAAACCCACACGCTATGGGACTACGCGCTGCACTTCTAAAAGGGTGCGAGTCATTCTCCAAAGGGGTGCGAGATTTGTCTACGCACAAACCCACACGCTATGAGCCTACGCGCGCAGGGCTAAAGGGGTGCGAGTCTTTCTCCAAAGGGGTGCGAGATTTGTCTACGCACAAACCCACACGCTATGGGACTAAGCGCTGCACGTCTAAAAGGGTGCGAGTCTTTCTCCAAAGTCGTGCGAGATTTGTCTACGCACAAACCCACACGCTATGGGCCAACGCGCGCAGGGCTAGGGGTGCGAGTCTTTCTCGAAAGGGGTGCGAGATTTGTCTACGCACAAACCCACACGCTATGGGACTACGCTCTGCATGTCAAAAGGGGTGCGAGATTTGTCTACGCACAAACCCACACGCTATGGGACTACGCGCTGCACGTCTAAAAGGGTGCGAGTCATTCTCCAAAGGGGTGCGAGATTTGTCTACGCACAAACCCACACGCTATGAGCCTACGCGCGCAGGGCTAAAGGGGTGCGAGTCTTTCTCCAAAGGGGTGCGAGATTTGTCTACGCACAAACCCACACGCTATGGGACTAAGCGCTGCACGTCTAAAAGGGTGCGAGTCTTTCTCCAAAGTCGTGCGAGATTTGTCTACGCACAAACCCACACGCTATGGGCCTACGCGCGCAGGGCTAGGGGTGCGAGTCTTTCTCGAAAGGGGTGCGAGATTTATCTAGACACAAACCCACACGCTATGGGCCTACGCGCGCAGGGCTAAAGGGATGCGAGTCTTTCTCAAAAGGGGTGCGAGATTTGTCTACGCACAAACCCACACTCTGAGAGCCTACGCGCGAAAGGCTAAAGGGGTGCGAGTCTTTCTCCAAAGGGGTGCGAGATTTGTCTACGCACAAACCCAGACGCTATGCGACTACGCGCTGCACGTCTAAAAGGGTGCGAGTCTTTCTCGAAAGGGGTGCGAGATTTCTCTAGACACAAACCCACACGCTATGGGCCTACGCGCGCAGGGCTAAAGGGATGCGAGTCTTTCTCAAAAGGGGTGCGAGATTTGTCTACGCACAAACCCACACTCTGTGAGCCTACGCGCGAAGGGCTAAAGGGGTGCGAGTCTTTCTCCAAAGGGGTGCGAGATTTGTCTACGCACAAACCCACACGCTATGAGCCTACGCGCTGCTGGGCTAAAGGGGTGCGAGTCTTTCTCCGCACAAACTCACACGCTATGGGACTACGCGCTGCACGTCTAAAAGGGCGCGAGTCATTCTCCAAAGGGGTGCGAGATCTGTCTACGCACAAACCCACACGCTATGAGCCTACGCGCTGCAGGGCTAAAGGGGTGCGCTTCTTTCTCCAAAGGGGTGCGAGATTTATCTAGACACAAACCCACAGGCTATGGGCCTACGCGCGCAGGGCTAAAGGGATGCGAGTCTTTCTCAAAAGGGGTGCGAGATTTGTCTACGCACAAACCCACACTCTGTGAGCCTACGCGCGAAGGGCTAAAGGGGTGCGAGTCTTTCTCCAAAGGGGTGCGAGATTTGTCTACGCACAAACCCACACGCTATGAGCCTACGCGCTGCTGGGCTAAAGGGGTGCGAGTCTTTCTCCGCACAAACTCACACGCTATGGGACAACGCGCTGCACGTCTAAAAGGGCGCGAGTCATTCTCCAAAGGGGTGCGAGATCTGTCTACGCACAAACCCACACGCTATGAGCCTACGCGCGCAGGGCTAAAGGGGTGCGGGTCTTTCTCCAAAGGGGAGCGAGATTTGTCTACGCACAAACCCACTCGCTATGGGACTACGCGCTGCACGTCAAAAGGGGTGCGAGTCTTTCTCCAAAGGGGTGCGAGATTTGTCTACGCACAAACCCACATGCCATGATCAAACGCGCTGCAGGGCTTAAGGGGTGCGAGTCTTTCTCGAAAGGGGTGCGAGATTTGTCTACGCAGAAACCCACACGCTATGGGACTACGCTCTGCATGTCAAAAGGGGTGCGAGATTTGTCTACGCACAAACCCACACGCTATGAGCCTACGCGCTGCAGGGCTAAAGGGGTGCGAGTCTTTCTCCGCACAAACCCACACGCTATGGGACTACGCGCTGCACGTCTAAAAGGGCGCGAGTCATTCTCCAAAGGGGTGCGAGATCTGTCTACGCACAAACCCACACGCTATGAGCCTACGCGCGCAGGGCTAAAGGGGTGCGAGTCTTTCTCCAAAGGGGTGCGAGGATTGTCTACGCACAAACCCACACGCTATGGGACTACGCTCTGCATGTCAAAAGGGGTGCGAGATTTGTCTACGCACAAACCCACATGCCATTGGCCCACGCGCGCAGGGCTAAAGGGGTGCGAGTCTTTCTCCAAAGGGGTGCGAGATTTGTCTACGCACAAACCCACACGCTATGAGCCTACGTGCACAGGGCTAAAGGGGTGCGAGTCTTTCTCCAAAGGGGTGCGAGATTTGTCTACGCACAAACCCACATGCCATCATCAAACGCGCTGCAGGGCTTAAGGGGTGCGAGTCTTTCTCCAAAGGGGTGCGAGATTTGTCTACGCACAAACCCACACGCTATGGGACTACGCGCTGCACTTCTAAAAGGGTGCGAGTCATTCTCCAAAGGGGTGCGAGATTTGTCTACGCACAAACCCACACGCTATGAGCCTACGCGCGCAGGGCTAAAGGGGTGCGAGTCTTTCTCCAAAGGGGTGCGAGATTTGTCTACGCACAAACCCACACGCTATGGGACTAAGCGCTGCACGTCTAAAAGGGTGCGAGTCTTTCTCCAAAGTCGTGCGAGATTTGTCTACGCACAAACCCACACGCTATGGGCCAACGCGCGCAGGGCTAGGGGTGCGAGTCTTTCTCGAAAGGGGTGCGAGATTTGTCTACGCACAAACCCACACGCTATGGGACTACGCTCTGCATGTCAAAAGGGGTGCGAGATTTGTCTACGCACAAACCCACACGCTATGGGACTACGCGCTGCACGTCTAAAAGGGTGCGAGTCATTCTCCAAAGGGGTGCGAGATTTGTCTACGCACAAACCCACACGCTATGAGCCTACGCGCGCAGGGCTAAAGGGGTGCGAGTCTTTCTCCAAAGGGGTGCGAGATTTGTCTACGCACAAACCCACACGCTATGGGACTAAGCGCTGCACGTCTAAAAGGGTGCGAGTCTTTCTCCAAAGTCGTGCGAGATTTGTCTACGCACAAACCCACACGCTATGGGCCTACGCGCGCAGGGCTAGGGGTGCGAGTCTTTCTCGAAAGGGGTGCGAGATTTATCTAGACACAAACCCACACGCTATGGGCCTACGCGCGCAGGGCTAAAGGGATGCGAGTCTTTCTCAAAAGGGGTGCGAGATTTGTCTACGCACAAACCCACACTCTATGAGCCTACGCGCGAAGGGCTAAAGGGGTGCGAGTCTTTCTCCAAAGGGGTGCGAGATTTGTCTACGCACAAACCCACACGCTATGAGCCTACGTGCACAGGGCTAAAGGGGTGCGAGTCTTTCTCCAAAGGGGTGCGAGATTTGTCTACGCACAAACCCACATGCCATCATCAAACGCGCTGCAGGGCTTAAGGGGTGCGAGTCTTTCTCCAAAGGGGTGCGAGATTTGTCTACGCACAAACCCACACGCTATGGGACTACGCGCTGCACGTCTAAAAGGGTGCGAGTCATTCTCCAAAGGGGTGCGAGATTTGTCTACGCACAAACCCACACGCTATGAGCCTACGCGCGCAGGGCTAAAGGGGTGCGAGTCATTCTCCAAAGGGGTGCGAGATTTGTCTACGCACAAACCCACACGCTATGAGCCTACGCGCGCAGGGCTAAAGGGGTGCGAGTCTTTCTCCAAAGTCGTGCGAGATTTGTCTACGCACAAACCCACACGCTATGGGCCAACGCGCGCAGGGCTAGGGGTGCGAGTCTTTCTCGAAAGGGGTGCGAGATTTGTCTACGCACAAACCCACACGCTATGGGACTACGCTCTGCATGTCAAAAGGGGTGCGAGATTTGTCTACGCACAAACCCACACGCTATGGGACTACGCGCTGCACGTCTAAAAGGGTGCGAGTCATTCTCCAAAGGGGTGCGAGATTTGTCTACGCACAAACCCACACGCTATGAGCCTACGCGCGCAGGGCTAAAGGGATGCGAGTCTTTCTCAAAAGGGGTGCGAGATTTGTCTACGCACAAACCCACACTCTGTGAGCCTACGCGCGAAGGGCTAAAGGGGTGCGAGTCTTTCTCCAAAGGGGTGCGAGATTTGTCTACGCACAAACCCAGACGCTATGCGACTACGCGCTGCACGTCTAAAAGGGTGCGAGTCTTTCTCGAAAGGGGTGCGAGATTTCTCTAGACACAAACCCACACGCTATGGGCCTACGCGCGCAGGGCTAAAGGGATGCGAGTCTTTCTCAAAAGGGGTGCGAGATTTGTCTACGCACAAACCCACACTCTGTGAGCCTACGCGCGAAGGGCTAAAGGGGTGCGAGTCTTTCTCCAAAGGGGTGCGAGATTTGTCTACGCACAAACCCACACGCTATGAGCCTACGCGCTGCTGGGCTAAAGGGGTGCGAGTCTTTCTCCGCACAAACTCACACGCTATGGGACTACGCGCTGCACGTCTAAAAGGGCGCGAGTCATTCTCCAAAGGGGTGCGAGATCTGTCTACGCACAAACCCACACGCTATGAGCCTACGCGCTGCAGGGCTAAAGGGGTGCGCTTCTTTCTCCAAAGGGGTGCGAGATTTATCTAGACACAAACCCACAGGCTATGGGCCTACGCGCGCAGGGCTAAAGGGATGCGAGTCTTTCTCAAAAGGGGTGCGAGATTTGTCTACGCACAAACCCACACTCTGTGAGCCTACGCGCGAAGGGCTAAAGGGGTGCGAGTCTTTCTCCAAAGGGGTGCGAGATTTGTCTACGCACAAACCCACACGCTATGAGCCTACGCGCTGCTGGGCTAAAGGGGTGCGAGTCTTTCTCCGCACAAACTCACACGCTATGGGACAACGCGCTGCACGTCTAAAAGGGCGCGAGTCATTCTCCAAAGGGGTGCGAGATCTGTCTACGCACAAACCCACACGCTATGAGCCTACGCGCGCAGGGCTAAAGGGGTGCGGGTCTTTCTCCAAAGGGGAGCGAGATTTGTCTACGCACAAACCCACTCGCTATGGGACTACGCGCTGCACGTCAAAAGGGGTGCGAGTCTTTCTCCAAAGGGGTGCGAGATTTGTCTACGCACAAACCCACATGCCATGATCAAACGCGCTGCAGGGCTTAAGGGGTGCGAGTCTTTCTCGAAAGGGGTGCGAGATTTGTCTACGCAGAAACCCACACGCTATGGGACTACGCTCTGCATGTCAAAAGGGGTGCGAGATTTGTCTACGCACAAACCCACACGCTATGAGCCTACGCGCTGCAGGGCTAAAGGGGTGCGAGTCTTTCTCCGCACAAACCCACACGCTATGGGACTACGCGCTGCACGTCTAAAAGGGCGCGAGTCATTCTCCAAAGGGGTGCGAGATCTGTCTACGCACAAACCCACACGCTATGAGCCTACGCGCGCAGGGCTAAAGGGGTGCGAGTCTTTCTCCAAAGGGGTGCGAGGATTGTCTACGCACAAACCCACACGCTATGGGACTACGCTCTGCATGTCAAAAGGGGTGCGAGATTTGTCTACGCACAAACCCACATGCCATTGGCCCACGCGCGCAGGGCTAAAGGGGTGCGAGTCTTTCTCCAAAGGGGTGCGAGATTTGTCTACGCACAAACCCACACGCTATGAGCCTACGTGCACAGGGCTAAAGGGGTGCGAGTCTTTCTCCAAAGGGGTGCGAGATTTGTCTACGCACAAACCCACATGCCATCATCAAACGCGCTGCAGGGCTTAAGGGGTGCGAGTCTTTCTCCAAAGGGGTGCGAGATTTGTCTACGCACAAACCCACACGCTATGGGACTACGCGCTGCACTTCTAAAAGGGTGCGAGTCATTCTCCAAAGGGGTGCGAGATTTGTCTACGCACAAACCCACACGCTATGAGCCTACGCGCGCAGGGCTAAAGGGGTGCGAGTCTTTCTCCAAAGGGGTGCGAGATTTGTCTACGCACAAACCCACACGCTATGGGACTAAGCGCTGCACGTCTAAAAGGGTGCGAGTCTTTCTCCAAAGTCGTGCGAGATTTGTCTACGCACAAACCCACACGCTATGGGCCAACGCGCGCAGGGCTAGGGGTGCGAGTCTTTCTCGAAAGGGGTGCGAGATTTGTCTACGCACAAACCCACACGCTATGGGACTACGCTCTGCATGTCAAAAGGGGTGCGAGATTTGTCTACGCACAAACCCACACGCTATGGGACTACGCGCTGCACGTCTAAAAGGGTGCGAGTCATTCTCCAAAGGGGTGCGAGATTTGTCTACGCACAAACCCACACGCTATGAGCCTACGCGCGCAGGGCTAAAGGGGTGCGAGTCTTTCTCCAAAGGGGTGCGAGATTTGTCTACGCACAAACCCACACGCTATGGGACTAAGCGCTGCACGTCTAAAAGGGTGCGAGTCTTTCTCCAAAGTCGTGCGAGATTTGTCTACGCACAAACCCACACGCTATGGGCCTACGCGCGCAGGGCTAGGGGTGCGAGTCTTTCTCGAAAGGGGTGCGAGATTTATCTAGACACAAACCCACACGCTATGGGCCTACGCGCGCAGGGCTAAAGGGATGCGAGTCTTTCTCAAAAGGGGTGCGAGATTTGTCTACGCACAAACCCACACTCTATGAGCCTACGCGCGAAGGGCTAAAGGGGTGCGAGTCTTTCTCCAAAGGGGTGCGAGATTTGTCTACGCACAAACCCACACGCTATGAGCCTACGTGCACAGGGCTAAAGGGGTGCGAGTCTTTCTCCAAAGGGGTGCGAGATTTGTCTACGCACAAACCCACATGCCATCATCAAACGCGCTGCAGGGCTTAAGGGGTGCGAGTCTTTCTCCAAAGGGGTGCGAGATTTGTCTACGCACAAACCCACACGCTATGGGACTACGCGCTGCACGTCTAAAAGGGTGCGAGTCATTCTCCAAAGGGGTGCGAGATTTGTCTACGCACAAACCCACACGCTATGAGCCTACGCGCGCAGGGCTAAAGGGGTGCGAGTCATTCTCCAAAGGGGTGCGAGATTTGTCTACGCACAAACCCACACGCTATGAGCCTACGCGCGCAGGGCTAAAGGGGTGCGAGTCTTTCTCCAAAGTCGTGCGAGATTTGTCTACGCACAAACCCACACGCTATGGGCCAACGCGCGCAGGGCTAGGGGTGCGAGTCTTTCTCGAAAGGGGTGCGAGATTTGTCTACGCACAAACCCACACGCTATGGGACTACGCTCTGCATGTCAAAAGGGGTGCGAGATTTGTCTACGCACAAACCCACACGCTATGGGACTACGCGCTGCACGTCTAAAAGGGTGCGAGTCATTCTCCAAAGGGGTGCGAGATTTGTCTACGCACAAACCCACACGCTATGAGCCTACGCGCGCAGGGCTAAAGGGATGCGAGTCTTTCTCAAAAGGGGTGCGAGATTTGTCTACGCACAAACCCACACTCTGTGAGCCTACGCGCGAAGGGCTAAAGGGGTGCGAGTCTTTCTCCAAAGGGGTGCGAGATTTGTCTACGCACAAACCCACACGCTATGAGCCTACGCGCTGCTGGGCTAAAGGGGTGCGAGTCTTTCTCCGCACAAACTCACACGCTATGGGACTACGCGCTGCACGTCTAAAAGGGCGCGAGTCATTCTCCAAAGGGGTGCGAGATCTGTCTACGCACAAACCCACACGCTATGAGCCTACGCGCTGCAGGGCTAAAGGGGTGCGCTTCTTTCTCCAAAGGGGTGCGAGATTTATCTAGACACAAACCCACAGGCTATGGGCCTACGCGCGCAGGGCTAAAGGGGTGCGAGTCTTTCTCAAAAGGGGTGCGAGATTTGTCTACGCACAAACCCACACTCTATGAGCCTACGCGCGAAGGGCTAAAGGGGTGCGAGTCTTTCTCCAAAGGGGTGCGAGATTTGTCTACGCACAAACCCACACGCTATGAGCCTACGCGCGCAGGGCTAAAGGGGTGCGGGTCTTTCTCCAAAGGGGAGCGAGATTTGTCTACGCACAAACCCACTCGCTATGGGACTACGCGCTGCACGTCAAAAGGGGTGCGAGTCTTTCTCCAAAGGGGTGCGAGATTTGTCTACGCACAAACCCACATGCCATGATCAAACGCGCTGCACGTCAAAAGGGGTGCGAGTCTTTCTCCAAAGTCGTGCGAGATTTGTCTACGCACAAACCCACACGCTATGGGCCAACGCGCGCAGGGCTAGGGGTGCGAGTCTTTCTCGAAAGGGGTGCGAGATTTGTCTACGCACAAACCCACACGCTATGGGACTACGCTCTGCATGTCAAAAGGGGTGCGAGATTTGTCTACGCACAAACCCACACGCTATGGGACTACGCGCTGCACGTCTAAAAGGGTGCGAGTCATTCTCCAAAGGGGTGCGAGATTTGTCTACGCACAAACCCACACGCTATGAGCCTACGCGCGCAGGGCTAAAGGGGTGCGAGTCTTTCTCCAAAGGGGTGCGAGATTTGTCTACGCACAAACCCACACGCTTTGGGACTAAGCGCTGCACGTCTAAAAGGGTGCGAGTCTTTCTCCAAAGTCGTGCGAGATTTGTCTACGCACAAACCCACACGCTATGGGCCTACGCGCGCAGGGCTAGGGGTGCGAGTCTTTCTCGAAAGGGGTGCGAGATTTATCTAGACACAAACCCACACGCTATGAGCCTACGCGCGCAGGGCTAAAGGGGTGCGAGTCTTTCTCCAAAGGGGTGCGAGATTTGTCTACGCACAAACCCACACGCTATGGGACTACGCGCTGCACGTCTAAAAGGGCGCGAGTCATTCTCCAAAGGGGTGCGAGATCTGTCTACGCACAAACCCACACGCTATGAGCCTACGCGCGCAGGGCTAAAGGGGTGCAAGTCTTTCTCCAAAGGGGTGCGAGATTTGTCTACGCACAAACCCACACGCTATGCGACTACGCGCTGCACGTCTAAAAGGGTGCGAGTCTTTCTCCAAAGGGGTGCGAGATTTGTCTACGCACAAACCCACACGCTATGAGCCTACGCGCGCAGGGCTAAAGGGGTGCGGGTCTTTCTCCAAAGGGGAGCGAGATTTGTCTACGCACAAACCCACACGCTATGGGACTACGCGCTGCACGTCAAAAGGGGTGCGAGTCTTTCTCCAAAGGGGTGCGAGATTTGTCTACGCACAAACCCACACGCTATGGGACTAAGCGCTGCAAATCTAAAAGGGTGCGAGTCTTTCTCGAAAGGGGTGCGAGATTTGTCTACGCACAAACCCACACGCTATGGGACTACGCTCTGCATGTCAAAAGGGGTGCGAGTCTTTCTCCAAAGGGGTGCGAGATTTGTCTACGCACAAACCCACACTCTATGAGCCTACGCGCGAAGGGCTAAAGGGGTGCGAGTCTTTCTCCAAAGGGGTGCGAGATTTGTCTACGCACAAACCCACACGCTATGAGCCTACGCGCGCAGGGCTAAAGGGGTGCGGGTCTTTCTCCAAAGGGGAGCGAGATTTGTCTACGCACAAACCCACTCGCTATGGGACTACGCGCTGCACGTCAAAAGGGGTGCGAGTCTTTCTCCAAAGGGGTGCGAGATTTGTCTACGCACAAACCCACATGCCATGATCAAACGCGCTGCACGTCAAAAGGGGTGCGAGTCTTTCTCCAAAGTCGTGCGAGATTTGTCTACGCACAAACCCACACGCTATGAGCCTACGCGCTGCAGGGCTAAAGGGGTGCGCTTCTTTCTCCAAAGGGGTGCGAGATTTATCTAGACACAAACCCACAGGCTATGGGCCTACGCGCGCAGGGCTAAAGGGATGCGAGTCTTTCTCAAAAGGGGTGCGAGATTTGTCTACGCACAAACCCACACTCTGTGAGCCTACGCGCGAAGGGCTAAAGGGGTGCGAGTCTTTCTCCAAAGGGGTGCGAGATTTGTCTACGCACAAACCCACACGCTATGAGCCTACGCGCTGCTGGGCTAAAGGGGTGCGAGTCTTTCTCCGCACAAACTCACACGCTATGGGACAACGCGCTGCACGTCTAAAAGGGCGCGAGTCATTCTCCAAAGGGGTGCGAGATCTGTCTACGCACAAACCCACACGCTATGAGCCTACGCGCGCAGGGCTAAAGGGGTGCGGGTCTTTCTCCAAAGGGGAGCGAGATTTGTCTACGCACAAACCCACTCGCTATGGGACTACGCGCTGCACGTCAAAAGGGGTGCGAGTCTTTCTCCAAAGGGGTGCGAGATTTGTCTACGCACAAACCCACATGCCATGATCAAACGCGCTGCAGGGCTTAAGGGGTGCGAGTCTTTCTCGAAAGGGGTGCGAGATTTGTCTACGCACAAACCCACACGCTATGGGACTACGCTCTGCATGTCAAAAGGGGTGCGAGATTTGTCTACGCACAAACCCACACGCTATGAGCCTACGCGCTGCAGGGCTAAAGGGGTGCGAGTCTTTCTCCGCACAAACCCACACGCTATGGGACTACGCGCTGCACGTCTAAAAGGGCGCGAGTCATTCTCCAAAGGGGTGCGAGATCTGTCTACGCACAAACCCACACGCTATGAGCCTACGCGCGCAGGGCTAAAGGGGTGCGAGTCTTTCTCCAAAGGGGTGCGAGGATTGTCTACGCACAAACCCACACGCTATGGGACTACGCTCTGCATGTCAAAAGGGGTGCGAGATTTGTCTACGCACAAACCCACATGCCATTGGCCCACGCGCGCAGGGCTAAAGGGGTGCGAGTCTTTCTCCAAAGGGGTGCGAGATTTGTCTACGCACAAACCCACACGCTATGAGCCTACGTGCACAGGGCTAAAGGGGTGCGAGTCTTTCTCCAAAGGGGTGCGAGATTTGTCTACGCACAAACCCACATGCCATCATCAAACGCGCTGCAGGGCTTAAGGGGTGCGAGTCTTTCTCCAAAGGGGTGCGAGATTTGTCTACGCACAAACCCACACGCTATGGGACTACGCGCTGCACTTCTAAAAGGGTGCGAGTCATTCTCCAAAGGGGTGCGAGATTTGTCTACGCACAAACCCACACGCTATGAGCCTACGCGCGCAGGGCTAAAGGGGTGCGAGTCTTTCTCCAAAGGGGTGCGAGATTTGTCTACGCACAAACCCACACGCTATGGGACTAAGCGCTGCACGTCTAAAAGGGTGCGAGTCTTTCTCCAAAGTCGTGCGAGATTTGTCTACGCACAAACCCACACGCTATGGGCCAACGCGCGCAGGGCTAGGGGTGCGAGTCTTTCTCGAAAGGGGTGCGAGATTTGTCTACGCTCAAACCCACACGCTATGGGACTACGCTCTGCATGTCAAAAGGGGTGCGAGATTTGTCTACGCACAAACCCACACGCTATGGGCCTACGCGCGCAGGGCTAGGGGTGCGAGTCTTTCTCGAAAGGGGTGCGAGATTTATCTAGACACAAACCCACACGCTATGGGCCTACGCGCGCAGGGCTAAAGGGATGCGAGTCTTTCTCAAAAGGGGTGCGAGATTTGTCTACGCACAAACCCACACTCTATGAGCCTACGCGCGAAGGGCTAAAGGGGTGCGAGTCTTTCTCCAAAGGGGTGCGAGATTTGTCTACGCACAAACCCACACGCTATGAGCCTACGTGCACAGGGCTAAAGGGGTGCGAGTCTTTCTCCAAAGGGGTGCGAGATTTGTCTACGCACAAACCCACATGCCATCATCAAACGCGCTGCAGGGCTTAAGGGGTGCGAGTCTTTCTCCAAAGGGGTGCGAGATTTGTCTACGCACAAACCCACACGCTATGGGACTACGCGCTGCACGTCTAAAAGGGTGCGAGTCATTCTCCAAAGGGGTGCGAGATTTGTCTACGCACAAACCCACACGCTATGAGCCTACGCGCGCAGGGCTAAAGGGGTGCGAGTCATTCTCCAAAGGGGTGCGAGATTTGTCTACGCACAAACCCACACGCTATGAGCCTACGCGCGCAGGGCTAAAGGGGTGCGAGTCTTTCTCCAAAGTCGTGCGAGATTTGTCTACGCACAAACCCACACGCTATGGGCCAACGCGCGCAGGGCTAGGGGTGCGAGTCTTTCTCGAAAGGGGTGCGAGATTTGTCTACGCACAAACCCACACGCTATGGGACTACGCTCTGCATGTCAAAAGGGGTGCGAGATTTGTCTACGCACAAACCCACACGCTATGGGACTACGCGCTGCACGTCTAAAAGGGTGCGAGTCATTCTCCAAAGGGGTGCGAGATTTGTCTACGCACAAACCCACACGCTATGAGCCTACGCGCGCAGGGCTAAAGGGATGCGAGTCTTTCTCAAAAGGGGTGCGAGATTTGTCTACGCACAAACCCACACTCTGTGAGCCTACGCGCGAAGGGCTAAAGGGGTGCGAGTCTTTCTCCAAAGGGGTGCGAGATTTGTCTACGCACAAACCCACACGCTATGAGCCTACGCGCTGCTGGGCTAAAGGGGTGCGAGTCTTTCTCCGCACAAACTCACACGCTATGGGACTACGCGCTGCACGTCTAAAAGGGCGCGAGTCATTCTCCAAAGGGGTGCGAGATCTGTCTACGCACAAACCCACACGCTATGAGCCTACGCGCTGCAGGGCTAAAGGGGTGCGCTTCTTTCTCCAAAGGGGTGCGAGATTTATCTAGACACAAACCCACAGGCTATGGGCCTACGCGCGCAGGGCTAAAGGGGTGCGAGTCTTTCTCAAAAGGGGTGCGAGATTTGTCTACGCACAAACCCACACTCTATGAGCCTACGCGCGAAGGGCTAAAGGGGTGCGAGTCTTTCTCCAAAGGGGTGCGAGATTTGTCTACGCACAAACCCACACGCTATGAGCCTACGCGCGCAGGGCTAAAGGGGTGCGGGTCTTTCTCCAAAGGGGAGCGAGATTTGTCTACGCACAAACCCACTCGCTATGGGACTACGCGCTGCACGTCAAAAGGGGTGCGAGTCTTTCTCCAAAGGGGTGCGAGATTTGTCTACGCACAAACCCACATGCCATGATCAAACGCGCTGCACGTCAAAAGGGGTGCGAGTCTTTCTCCAAAGTCGTGCGAGATTTGTCTACGCACAAACCCACACGCTATGGGCCAACGCGCGCAGGGCTAGGGGTGCGAGTCTTTCTCGAAAGGGGTGCGAGATTTGTCTACGCACAAACCCACACGCTATGGGACTACGCTCTGCATGTCAAAAGGGGTGCGAGATTTGTCTACGCACAAACCCACACGCTATGGGACTACGCGCTGCACGTCTAAAAGGGTGCGAGTCATTCTCCAAAGGGGTGCGAGATTTGTCTACGCACAAACCCACACGCTATGAGCCTACGCGCGCAGGGCTAAAGGGGTGCGAGTCTTTCTCCAAAGGGGTGCGAGATTTGTCTACGCACAAACCCACACGCTTTGGGACTAAGCGCTGCACGTCTAAAAGGGTGCGAGTCTTTCTCCAAAGTCGTGCGAGATTTGTCTACGCACAAACCCACACGCTATGGGCCTACGCGCGCAGGGCTAGGGGTGCGAGTCTTTCTCGAAAGGGGTGCGAGATTTATCTAGACACAAACCCACACGCTATGGGCCTACGCGCGCAGGGCTAAAGGGATGCGAGTCTTTCTCAAAAGGGGTGCGAGATTTGTCTACGCACAAACCCACACTCTATGAGCCTACGCGCGAAGGGCTAAAGGGGTGCGAGTCTTTCTCCAAAGGGGTGCGAGATTTGTCTACGCACAAACCCACACGCTATGAGCCTACGTGCACAGGGCTAAAGGGGTGCGAGTCTTTCTCCAAAGGGGTGCGAGATTTGTCTACGCACAAACCCACATGCCATCATCAAACGCGCTGCAGGGCTTAAGGGGTGCGAGTCTTTCTCCAAAGGGGTGCGAGATTTGTCTACGCACAAACCCACACGCTATGGGACTACGCGCTGCACGTCTAAAAGGGTGCGAGTCATTCTCCAAAGGGGTGCGAGATTTGTCTACGCACAAACCCACACGCTATGAGCCTACGCGCGCAGGGCTAAAGGGGTGCGAGTCATTCTCCAAAGGGGTGCGAGATTTGTCTACGCACAAACCCACACGCTATGAGCCTACGCGCGCAGGGCTAAAGGGGTGCGAGTCTTTCTCCAAAGTCGTGCGAGATTTGTCTACGCACAAACCCACACGCTATGGGCCAACGCGCGCAGGGCTAGGGGTGCGAGTCTTTCTCGAAAGGGGTGCGAGATTTGTCTACGCACAAACCCACACGCTATGGGACTACGCTCTGCATGTCAAAAGGGGTGCGAGATTTGTCTACGCACAAACCCACACGCTATGGGACTACGCGCTGCACGTCTAAAAGGGTGCGAGTCATTCTCCAAAGGGGTGCGAGATTTGTCTACGCACAAACCCACACGCTATGAGCCTACGCGCGCAGGGCTAAAGGGATGCGAGTCTTTCTCAAAAGGGGTGCGAGATTTGTCTACGCACAAACCCACACTCTGTGAGCCTACGCGCGAAGGGCTAAAGGGGTGCGAGTCTTTCTCCAAAGGGGTGCGAGATTTGTCTACGCACAAACCCACACGCTATGAGCCTACGCGCTGCTGGGCTAAAGGGGTGCGAGTCTTTCTCCGCACAAACTCACACGCTATGGGACTACGCGCTGCACGTCTAAAAGGGCGCGAGTCATTCTCCAAAGGGGTGCGAGATCTGTCTACGCACAAACCCACACGCTATGAGCCTACGCGCTGCAGGGCTAAAGGGGTGCGCTTCTTTCTCCAAAGGGGTGCGAGATTTATCTAGACACAAACCCACAGGCTATGGGCCTACGCGCGCAGGGCTAAAGGGGTGCGAGTCTTTCTCAAAAGGGGTGCGAGATTTGTCTACGCACAAACCCACACTCTATGAGCCTACGCGCGAAGGGCTAAAGGGGTGCGAGTCTTTCTCCAAAGGGGTGCGAGATTTGTCTACGCACAAACCCACACGCTATGAGCCTACGCGCGCAGGGCTAAAGGGGTGCGGGTCTTTCTCCAAAGGGGAGCGAGATTTGTCTACGCACAAACCCACTCGCTATGGGACTACGCGCTGCACGTCAAAAGGGGTGCGAGTCTTTCTCCAAAGGGGTGCGAGATTTGTCTACGCACAAACCCACATGCCATGATCAAACGCGCTGCACGTCAAAAGGGGTGCGAGTCTTTCTCCAAAGGGGTGCGAGATTTGTCTACGCACAAACCCACATGCCATGATCAAACGCGCTGCACGTCAAAAGGGGTGCGAGTCTTTCTCCAAAGTCGTGCGAGATTTGTCTACGCACAAACCCACACGCTATGGGCCAACGCGCGCAGGGCTAGGGGTGCGAGTCTTTCTCGAAAGGGGTGCGAGATTTGTCTACGCACAAACCCACACGCTATGGGACTACGCTCTGCATGTCAAAAGGGGTGCGAGATTTGTCTACGCACAAACCCACACGCTATGGGACTACGCGCTGCACGTCTAAAAGGGTGCGAGTCATTCTCCAAAGGGGTGCGAGATTTGTCTACGCACAAACCCACACGCTATGAGCCTACGCGCGCAGGGCTAAAGGGGTGCGAGTCTTTCTCCAAAGGGGTGCGAGATTTGTCTACGCACAAACCCACACGCTTTGGGACTAAGCGCTGCACGTCTAAAAGGGTGCGAGTCTTTCTCCAAAGTCGTGCGAGATTTGTCTACGCACAAACCCACACGCTATGGGCCTACGCGCGCAGGGCTAGGGGTGCGAGTCTTTCTCGAAAGGGGTGCGAGATTTATCTAGACACAAACCCACACGCTATGAGCCTACGCGCGCAGGGCTAAAGGGGTGCGAGTCTTTCTCCAAAGGGGTGCGAGATTTGTCTACGCACAAACCCACACGCTATGGGACTACGCGCTGCACGTCTAAAAGGGCGCGAGTCATTCTCCAAAGGGGTGCGAGATCTGTCTACGCACAAACCCACACGCTATGAGCCTACGCGCGCAGGGCTAAAGGGGTGCAAGTCTTTCTCCAAAGGGGTGCGAGATTTGTCTACGCACAAACCCACACGCTATGCGACTACGCGCTGCACGTCTAAAAGGGTGCGAGTCTTTCTCCAAAGGGGTGCGAGATTTGTCTACGCACAAACCCACACGCTATGAGCCTACGCGCGCAGGGCTAAAGGGGTGCGGGTCTTTCTCCAAAGGGGAGCGAGATTTGTCTACGCACAAACCCACACGCTATGGGACTACGCGCTGCACGTCAAAAGGGGTGCGAGTCTTTCTCCAAAGGGGTGCGAGATTTGTCTACGCACAAACCCACACGCTATGGGACTAAGCGCTGCAAATCTAAAAGGGTGCGAGTCTTTCTCGAAAGGGGTGCGAGATTTGTCTACGCACAAACCCACACGCTATGGGACTACGCTCTGCATGTCAAAAGGGGTGCGAGTCTTTCTCCAAAGGGGTGCGAGATTTGTCTACGCACAAACCCACACTCTATGAGCCTACGCGCGAAGGGCTAAAGGGGTGCGAGTCTTTCTCCAAAGGGGTGCGAGATTTGTCTACGCACAAACCCACACGCTATGAGCCTACGCGCGCAGGGCTAAAGGGGTGCGGGTCTTTCTCCAAAGGGGAGCGAGATTTGTCTACGCACAAACCCACTCGCTATGGGACTACGCGCTGCACGTCAAAAGGGGTGCGAGTCTTTCTCCAAAGGGGTGCGAGATTTGTCTACGCACAAACCCACATGCCATGATCAAACGCGCTGCACGTCAAAAGGGGTGCGAGTCTTTCTCCAAAGTCGTGCGAGATTTGTCTACGCACAAACCCACACGCTATGGGACTACGCTCTGCATGTCAAAAGGGGTGCGAGATTTGTCTACGCACAAACCCACACTCTATGAGCCTACGCGCGAAGGGCTAAAGGGGTGCGAGTCTTTCTCCAAAGGGGTGCGAGATTTGTCTACGCACAAACCCACACGCTATGAGCCTACGTGCACAGGGCTAAAGGGGTGCGAGTCTTTCTCCAAAGGGGTGCGAGATTTGTCTACGCACAAACCCACATGCCATCATCAAACGCGCTGCAGGGCTTAAGGGGTGCGAGTCTTTCTCCAAAGGGGTGCGAGATTTGTCTACGCACAAACCCACACGCTATGGGACTACGCGCTGCACGTCTAAAAGGGTGCGAGTCATTCTCCAAAGGGGTGCGAGATTTGTCTACGCACAAACCCACACGCTATGAGCCTACGCGCGCAGGGCTAAAGGGGTGCGAGTCATTCTCCAAAGGGGTGCGAGATTTGTCTACGCACAAACCCACACGCTATGAGCCTACGCGCGCAGGGCTAAAGGGGTGCGAGTCTTTCTCCAAAGTCGTGCGAGATTTGTCTACGCACAAACCCACACGCTATGGGCCAACGCGCGCAGGGCTAGGGGTGCGAGTCTTTCTCGAAAGGGGTGCGAGATTTGTCTACGCACAAACCCACACGCTATGGGACTACGCTCTGCATGTCAAAAGGGGTGCGAGATTTGTCTACGCACAAACCCACACGCTATGGGACTACGCGCTGCACGTCTAAAAGGGTGCGAGTCATTCTCCAAAGGGGTGCGAGATTTGTCTACGCACAAACCCACACGCTATGAGCCTACGCGCGCAGGGCTAAAGGGATGCGAGTCTTTCTCAAAAGGGGTGCGAGATTTGTCTACGCACAAACCCACACTCTGTGAGCCTACGCGCGAAGGGCTAAAGGGGTGCGAGTCTTTCTCCAAAGGGGTGCGAGATTTGTCTACGCACAAACCCACACGCTATGAGCCTACGCGCTGCTGGGCTAAAGGGGTGCGAGTCTTTCTCCGCACAAACTCACACGCTATGGGACTACGCGCTGCACGTCTAAAAGGGCGCGAGTCATTCTCCAAAGGGGTGCGAGATCTGTCTACGCACAAACCCACACGCTATGAGCCTACGCGCTGCAGGGCTAAAGGGGTGCGCTTCTTTCTCCAAAGGGGTGCGAGATTTATCTAGACACAAACCCACAGGCTATGGGCCTACGCGCGCAGGGCTAAAGGGGTGCGAGTCTTTCTCAAAAGGGGTGCGAGATTTGTCTACGCACAAACCCACACTCTATGAGCCTACGCGCGAAGGGCTAAAGGGGTGCGAGTCTTTCTCCAAAGGGGTGCGAGATTTGTCTACGCACAAACCCACACGCTATGAGCCTACGCGCGCAGGGCTAAAGGGGTGCGGGTCTTTCTCCAAAGGGGAGCGAGATTTGTCTACGCACAAACCCACTCGCTATGGGACTACGCGCTGCACGTCAAAAGGGGTGCGAGTCTTTCTCCAAAGGGGTGCGAGATTTGTCTACGCACAAACCCACATGCCATGATCAAACGCGCTGCACGTCAAAAGGGGTGCGAGTCTTTCTCCAAAGTCGTGCGAGATTAGTCTACGCACAAACCCACACGCTATGGGCCAACGCGCGCAGGGCTAGGGGTGCGAGTCTTTCTCGAAAGGGGTGCGAGATTTGTCTACGCACAAACCCACACGCTATGGGACTACGCTCTGCATGTCAAAAGGGGTGCGAGATTTGTCTACGCACAAACCCACACGCTATGGGACTACGCGCTGCACGTCTAAAAGGGCGCGAGTCATTCTCCAAAGGGGTGCGAGATCTGTCTACGCACAAACCCACACGCTATGAGCCTACGCGCGCAGGGCTAAAGGGGTGCAAGTCTTTCTCCAAAGGGGTGCGAGATTTGTCTACGCACAAACCCACACGCTATGCGACTACGCGCTGCACGTCTAAAAGGGTGCGAGTCTTTCTCCAAAGGGGTGCGAGATTTGTCTACGCACAAACCCACACGCTATGAGCCTACGCGCGCAGGGCTAAAGGGGTGCGGGTCTTTCTCCAAAGGGGAGCGAGATTTGTCTACGCACAAACCCACACGCTATGGGACTACGCGCTGCACGTCAAAAGGGGTGCGAGTCTTTCTCCAAAGGGGTGCGAGATTTGTCTACGCACAAACCCACACGCTATGGGACTAAGCGCTGCAAATCTAAAAGGGTGCGAGTCTTTCTCGAAAGGGGTGCGAGATTTGTCTACGCACAAACCCACACGCTATGGGACTACGCTCTGCATGTCAAAAGGGGTGCGAGTCTTTCTCCAAAGGGGTGCGAGATTTGTCTACGCACAAACCCACACTCTATGAGCCTACGCGCGAAGGGCTAAAGGGGTGCGAGTCTTTCTCCAAAGGGGTGCGAGATTTGTCTACGCACAAACCCACACGCTATGAGCCTACGCGCGCAGGGCTAAAGGGGTGCGGGTCTTTCTCCAAAGGGGAGCGAGATTTGTCTACGCACAAACCCACTCGCTATGGGACTACGCGCTGCACGTCAAAAGGGGTGCGAGTCTTTCTCCAAAGGGGTGCGAGATTTGTCTACGCACAAACCCACATGCCATGATCAAACGCGCTGCACGTCAAAAGGGGTGCGAGTCTTTCTCCAAAGTCGTGCGAGATTTGTCTACGCACAAACCCACACGCTATGGGACTACGCTCTGCATGTCAAAAGGGGTGCGAGATTTGTCTACGCACAAACCCACACGCTATGGGACTACGCGCTGCACGTCTAAAAGGGTGCGAGTCATTCTCCAAAGGGGTGCGAGATTTGTCTACGCACAAACCCACACGCTATGGGACTACGCGCTGCACGTCTAAAAGGGCGCGAGTCATTCTCCAAAGGGGTGCGAGATCTGTCTACGCACAAACCCACACGCTATGAGCCTACGCGCGCAGGGCTAAAGGGGTGCAAGTCTTTCTCCAAAGGGGTGCGAGATTTGTCTACGCACAAACCCACACGCTATGCGACTACGCGCTGCACGTCTAAAAGGGTGCGAGTCTTTCTCCAAAGGGGTGCGAGATTTGTCTACGCACAAACCCACACGCTATGGGACTACGCTCTGCATGTCAAAAGGGGTGCGAGTCTTTCTCCAAAGGGGTGCGAGATTTGTCTACGCACAAACCCACACGCTATGGGACTACGCTCTGCATGTCAAAAGGGGTGCGAGTCTTTCTCCAAAGGGGTGCGAGATTTGTCTACGCACAAACCCACACGCTATGGGACTAAGCGCTGCACATCTAAAAGGGTGCTAGTCTTTCTCGAAAGGGGTGCGAGATTTGTCTACGCACAAACCCACACGCTATGAGCCTACGCGCGCAGGGTTAAAGGGGTGCGAGTCTTTCTCCAAAGGGGTGCGAGATTTGTCTACGCACAAACCCACACTCTGAGAGCCTACGCGCGAAAGGCTAAAGGGGTGCGAGTCTTTCTCCAAAGGGGTGCGAGATTTGTCTACGCACAAACCCAGACGCTATGCGACTACGCGCTGCACGTCTAAAAGGGTGCGAGTCTTTCTCGAAAGGGGTGCGAGATTTCTCTAGACACAAACCCACACGCTATGGGCCTACGCGCGCAGGGCTAAAGGGATGCGAGTCTTTCTCAAAAGGGGTGCGAGATTTGTCTACGCACAAACCCACACTCTGTGAGCCTACGCGCGAAGGGCTAAAGGGGTGCGAGTCTTTCTCCAAAGGGGTGCGAGATTTGTCTACGCACAAACCCACACGCTATGAGCCTACGCGCTGCTGGGCTAAAGGGGTGCGAGTCTTTCTCCGCACAAACTCACACGCTATGGGACTACGCGCTGCACGTCTAAAAGGGCGCGAGTCATTCTCCAAAGGGGTGCGAGATCTGTCTACGCACAAACCCACACGCTATGAGCCTACGCGCTGCAGGGCTAAAGGGGTGCGCTTCTTTCTCCAAAGGGGTGCGAGATTTATCTAGACACAAACCCACAGGCTATGGGCCTACGCGCGCAGGGCTAAAGGGATGCGAGTCTTTCTCAAAAGGGGTGCGAGATTTGTCTACGCACAAACCCACACTCTGTGAGCCTACGCGCGAAGGGCTAAAGGGGTGCGAGTCTTTCTCCAAAGGGGTGCGAGATTTGTCTACGCACAAACCCACACGCTATGAGCCTACGCGCTGCTGGGCTAAAGGGGTGTGAGTCTTTCTCCGCACAAACTCACACGCTATGGGACAACGCGCTGCACGTCTAAAAGGGCGCGAGTCATTCTCCAAAGGGGTGCGAGATCTGTCTACGCACAAACCCACACGCTATGAGCCTACGCGCGCAGGGCTAAAGGGGTGCGGGTCTTTCTCCAAAGGGGAGCGAGATTTGTCTACGCACAAACCCACTCGCTATGGGACTACGCGCTGCACGTCAAAAGGGGTGCGAGTCTTTCTCCAAAGGGGTGCGAGATTTGTCTACGCACAAACCCACATGCCATGATCAAACGCGCTGCAGGGCTTAAGGGGTGCGAGTCTTTCTCGAAAGGGGTGCGAGATTTGTCTACGCAGAAACCCACACGCTATGGGACTACGCTCTGCATGTCAAAAGGGGTGCGAGATTTGTCTACGCACAAACCCACACGCTATGAGCCTACGCGCTGCAGGGCTAAAGGGGTGCGAGTCTTTCTCCGCACAAACCCACACGCTATGGGACTACGCGGTGCACGTCTAAAAGGGCGCGAGTCATTCTCCAAAGGGGTGCGAGATCTGTCTACGCACAAACCCACACGCTATGAGCCTACGCGCGCAGGGCTAAAGGGGTGCGAGTCTTTCTCCAAAGGGGTGCGAGGATTGTCTACGCACAAACCCACACGCTATGGGACTACGCTCTGCATGTCAAAAGGGGTGCGAGATTTGTCTACGCACAAACCCACATGCCATTGGCCCACGCGCGCAGGGCTAAAGGGGTGCGAGTCTTTCTCCAAAGGGGTGCGAGATTTGTCTACGCACAAACCCACACGCTATGAGCCTACGTGCACAGGGCTAAAGGGGTGCGAGTCTTTCTCCAAAGGGGTGCGAGATTTGTCTACGCACAAACCCACATGCCATCATCAAACGCGCTGCAGGGCTTAAGGGGTGCGAGTCTTTCTCCAAAGGGGTGCGAGATTTGTCTACGCACAAACCCACACGCTATGGGACTACGCGCTGCACTTCTAAAAGGGTGCGAGTCATTCTCCAAAGGGGTGCGAGATTTGTCTACGCACAAACCCACACGCTATGAGCCTACGCGCGCAGGGCTAAAGGGGTGCGAGTCTTTCTCCAAAGGGGTGCGAGATTTGTCTACGCACAAACCCACACGCTATGGGACTAAGCGCTGCACGTCTAAAAGGGTGCGAGTCTTTCTCCAAAGTCGTGCGAGATTTGTCTACGCACAAACCCACACGCTATGGGCCAACGCGCGCAGGGCTAGGGGTGCGAGTCTTTCTCGAAAGGGGTGCGAGATTTGTCTACGCACAAACCCACACGCTATGGGACTACGCTCTGCATGTCAAAAGGGGTGCGAGATTTGTCTACGCACAAACCCACACGCTATGGGACTACGCGCTGCACGTCTAAAAGGGTGCGAGTCATTCTCCAAAGGGGTGCGAGATTTGTCTACGCACAAACCCACACGCTATGAGCCTACGCGCGCAGGGCTAAAGGGGTGCGAGTCTTTCTCCAAAGGGGTGCGAGATTTGTCTACGCACAAACCCACACGCTATGGGACTAAGCGCTGCACGTCTAAAAGGGTGCGAGTCTTTCTCCAAAGTCGTGCGAGATTTGTCTACGCACAAACCCACACGCTATGGGCCTACGCGCGCAGGGCTAGGGGTGCGAGTCTTTCTCGAAAGGGGTGCGAGATTTATCTAGACACAAACCCACACGCTATGGGCCTACGCGCGCAGGGCTAAAGGGATGCGAGTCTTTCTCAAAAGGGGTGCGAGATTTGTCTACGCACAAACCCACACTCTATGAGCCTACGCGCGAAGGGCTAAAGGGGTGCGAGTCTTTCTCCAAAGGGGTGCGAGATTTGTCTACGCACAAACCCACACGCTATGAGCCTACGTGCACAGGGCTAAAGGGGTGCGAGTCTTTCTCCAAAGGGGTGCGAGATTTGTCTACGCACAAACCCACATGCCATCATCAAACGCGCTGCAGGGCTTAAGGGGTGCGAGTCTTTCTCCAAAGGGGTGCGAGATTTGTCTACGCACAAACCCACACGCTATGGGACTACGCGCTGCACGTCTAAAAGGGTGCGAGTCATTCTCCAAAGGGGTGCGAGATTTGTCTACGCACAAACCCACACGCTATGAGCCTACGCGCGCAGGGCTAAAGGGGTGCGAGTCATTCTCCAAAGGGGTGCGAGATTTGTCTACGCACAAACCCACACGCTATGAGCCTACGCGCGCAGGGCTAAAGGGGTGCGAGTCTTTCTCCAAAGTCGTGCGAGATTTGTCTACGCACAAACCCACACGCTATGGGCCAACGCGCGCAGGGCTAGGGGTGCGAGTCTTTCTCGAAAGGGGTGCGAGATTTGTCTACGCACAAACCCACACGCTATGGGACTACGCTCTGCATGTCAAAAGGGGTGCGAGATTTGTCTACGCACAAACCCACACGCTATGGGACTACGCGCTGCACGTCTAAAAGGGTGCGAGTCATTCTCCAAAGGGGTGCGAGATTTGTCTACGCACAAACCCACACGCTATGAGCCTACGCGCGCAGGGCTAAAGGGATGCGAGTCTTTCTCAAAAGGGGTGCGAGATTTGTCTACGCACAAACCCACACTCTGTGAGCCTACGCGCGAAGGGCTAAAGGGGTGCGAGTCTTTCTCCAAAGGGGTGCGAGATTTGTCTACGCACAAACCCACACGCTATGAGCCTACGCGCTGCTGGGCTAAAGGGGTGCGAGTCTTTCTCCGCACAAACTCACACGCTATGGGACTACGCGCTGCACGTCTAAAAGGGCGCGAGTCATTCTCCAAAGGGGTGCGAGATCTGTCTACGCACAAACCCACACGCTATGAGCCTACGCGCTGCAGGGCTAAAGGGGTGCGCTTCTTTCTCCAAAGGGGTGCGAGATTTATCTAGACACAAACCCACAGGCTATGGGCCTACGCGCGCAGGGCTAAAGGGGTGCGAGTCTTTCTCAAAAGGGGTGCGAGATTTGTCTACGCACAAACCCACACTCTATGAGCCTACGCGCGAAGGGCTAAAGGGGTGCGAGTCTTTCTCCAAAGGGGTGCGAGATTTGTCTACGCACAAACCCACACGCTATGAGCCTACGCGCGCAGGGCTAAAGGGGTGCGGGTCTTTCTCCAAAGGGGAGCGAGATTTGTCTACGCACAAACCCACTCGCTATGGGACTACGCGCTGCACGTCAAAAGGGGTGCGAGTCTTTCTCCAAAGGGGTGCGAGATTTGTCTACGCACAAACCCACATGCCATGATCAAACGCGCTGCACGTCAAAAGGGGTGCGAGTCTTTCTCCAAAGTCGTGCGAGATTTGTCTACGCACAAACCCACACGCTATGGGCCAACGCGCGCAGGGCTAGGGGTGCGAGTCTTTCTCGAAAGGGGTGCGAGATTTGTCTACGCACAAACCCACACGCTATGGGACTACGCTCTGCATGTCAAAAGGGGTGCGAGATTTGTCTACGCACAAACCCACACGCTATGGGACTACGCGCTGCACGTCTAAAAGGGTGCGAGTCATTCTCCAAAGGGGTGCGAGATTTGTCTACGCACAAACCCACACGCTATGAGCCTACGCGCGCAGGGCTAAAGGGGTGCGAGTCTTTCTCCAAAGGGGTGCGAGATTTGTCTACGCACAAACCCACACGCTTTGGGACTAAGCGCTGCACGTCTAAAAGGGTGCGAGTCTTTCTCCAAAGTCGTGCGAGATTTGTCTACGCACAAACCCACACGCTATGGGCCTACGCGCGCAGGGCTAGGGGTGCGAGTCTTTCTCGAAAGGGGTGCGAGATTTATCTAGACACAAACCCACACGCTATGAGCCTACGCGCGCAGGGCTAAAGGGGTGCGAGTCTTTCTCCAAAGGGGTGCGAGATTTGTCTACGCACAAACCCACACGCTATGGGACTACGCGCTGCACGTCTAAAAGGGCGCGAGTCATTCTCCAAAGGGGTGCGAGATCTGTCTACGCACAAACCCACACGCTATGAGCCTACGCGCGCAGGGCTAAAGGGGTGCAAGTCTTTCTCCAAAGGGGTGCGAGATTTGTCTACGCACAAACCCACACGCTATGCGACTACGCGCTGCACGTCTAAAAGGGTGCGAGTCTTTCTCCAAAGGGGTGCGAGATTTGTCTACGCACAAACCCACACGCTATGAGCCTACGCGCGCAGGGCTAAAGGGGTGCGGGTCTTTCTCCAAAGGGGAGCGAGATTTGTCTACGCACAAACCCACACGCTATGGGACTACGCGCTGCACGTCAAAAGGGGTGCGAGTCTTTCTCCAAAGGGGTGCGAGATTTGTCTACGCACAAACCCACACGCTATGGGACTAAGCGCTGCAAATCTAAAAGGGTGCGAGTCTTTCTCGAAAGGGGTGCGAGATTTGTCTACGCACAAACCCACACGCTATGGGACTACGCTCTGCATGTCAAAAGGGGTGCGAGTCTTTCTCCAAAGGGGTGCGAGATTTGTCTACGCACAAACCCACACTCTATGAGCCTACGCGCGAAGGGCTAAAGGGGTGCGAGTCTTTCTCCAAAGGGGTGCGAGATTTGTCTACGCACAAACCCACACGCTATGAGCCTACGCGCGCAGGGCTAAAGGGGTGCGGGTCTTTCTCCAAAGGGGAGCGAGATTTGTCTACGCACAAACCCACTCGCTATGGGACTACGCGCTGCACGTCAAAAGGGGTGCGAGTCTTTCTCCAAAGGGGTGCGAGATTTGTCTACGCACAAACCCACATGCCATGATCAAACGCGCTGCACGTCAAAAGGGGTGCGAGTCTTTCTCCAAAGTCGTGCGAGATTTGTCTACGCACAAACCCACACGCTATGAGCCTACGCGCTGCAGGGCTAAAGGGGTGCGCTTCTTTCTCCAAAGGGGTGCGAGATTTATCTAGACACAAACCCACAGGCTATGGGCCTACGCGCGCAGGGCTAAAGGGATGCGAGTCTTTCTCAAAAGGGGTGCGAGATTTGTCTACGCACAAACCCACACTCTGTGAGCCTACGCGCGAAGGGCTAAAGGGGTGCGAGTCTTTCTCCAAAGGGGTGCGAGATTTGTCTACGCACAAACCCACACGCTATGAGCCTACGCGCTGCTGGGCTAAAGGGGTGCGAGTCTTTCTCCGCACAAACTCACACGCTATGGGACAACGCGCTGCACGTCTAAAAGGGCGCGAGTCATTCTCCAAAGGGGTGCGAGATCTGTCTACGCACAAACCCACACGCTATGAGCCTACGCGCGCAGGGCTAAAGGGGTGCGGGTCTTTCTCCAAAGGGGAGCGAGATTTGTCTACGCACAAACCCACTCGCTATGGGACTACGCGCTGCACGTCAAAAGGGGTGCGAGTCTTTCTCCAAAGGGGTGCGAGATTTGTCTACGCACAAACCCACATGCCATGATCAAACGCGCTGCAGGGCTTAAGGGGTGCGAGTCTTTCTCGAAAGGGGTGCGAGATTTGTCTACGCACAAACCCACACGCTATGGGACTACGCTCTGCATGTCAAAAGGGGTGCGAGATTTGTCTACGCACAAACCCACACGCTATGAGCCTACGCGCTGCAGGGCTAAAGGGGTGCGAGTCTTTCTCCGCACAAACCCACACGCTATGGGACTACGCGCTGCACGTCTAAAAGGGCGCGAGTCATTCTCCAAAGGGGTGCGAGATCTGTCTACGCACAAACCCACACGCTATGAGCCTACGCGCGCAGGGCTAAAGGGGTGCGAGTCTTTCTCCAAAGGGGTGCGAGGATTGTCTACGCACAAACCCACACGCTATGGGACTACGCTCTGCATGTCAAAAGGGGTGCGAGATTTGTCTACGCACAAACCCACATGCCATTGGCCCACGCGCGCAGGGCTAAAGGGGTGCGAGTCTTTCTCCAAAGGGGTGCGAGATTTGTCTACGCACAAACCCACACGCTATGAGCCTACGTGCACAGGGCTAAAGGGGTGCGAGTCTTTCTCCAAAGGGGTGCGAGATTTGTCTACGCACAAACCCACATGCCATCATCAAACGCGCTGCAGGGCTTAAGGGGTGCGAGTCTTTCTCCAAAGGGGTGCGAGATTTGTCTACGCACAAACCCACACGCTATGGGACTACGCGCTGCACTTCTAAAAGGGTGCGAGTCATTCTCCAAAGGGGTGCGAGATTTGTCTACGCACAAACCCACACGCTATGAGCCTACGCGCGCAGGGCTAAAGGGGTGCGAGTCTTTCTCCAAAGGGGTGCGAGATTTGTCTACGCACAAACCCACACGCTATGGGACTAAGCGCTGCACGTCTAAAAGGGTGCGAGTCTTTCTCCAAAGTCGTGCGAGATTTGTCTACGCACAAACCCACACGCTATGGGCCAACGCGCGCAGGGCTAGGGGTGCGAGTCTTTCTCGAAAGGGGTGCGAGATTTGTCTACGCTCAAACCCACACGCTATGGGACTACGCTCTGCATGTCAAAAGGGGTGCGAGATTTGTCTACGCACAAACCCACACGCTATGGGCCTACGCGCGCAGGGCTAGGGGTGCGAGTCTTTCTCGAAAGGGGTGCGAGATTTATCTAGACACAAACCCACACGCTATGGGCCTACGCGCGCAGGGCTAAAGGGATGCGAGTCTTTCTCAAAAGGGGTGCGAGATTTGTCTACGCACAAACCCACACTCTATGAGCCTACGCGCGAAGGGCTAAAGGGGTGCGAGTCTTTCTCCAAAGGGGTGCGAGATTTGTCTACGCACAAACCCACACGCTATGAGCCTACGTGCACAGGGCTAAAGGGGTGCGAGTCTTTCTCCAAAGGGGTGCGAGATTTGTCTACGCACAAACCCACATGCCATCATCAAACGCGCTGCAGGGCTTAAGGGGTGCGAGTCTTTCTCCAAAGGGGTGCGAGATTTGTCTACGCACAAACCCACACGCTATGGGACTACGCGCTGCACGTCTAAAAGGGTGCGAGTCATTCTCCAAAGGGGTGCGAGATTTGTCTACGCACAAACCCACACGCTATGAGCCTACGCGCGCAGGGCTAAAGGGGTGCGAGTCATTCTCCAAAGGGGTGCGAGATTTGTCTACGCACAAACCCACACGCTATGAG
The DNA here is from genome assembly GCA_949987565.1 of Luidia sarsii. NCBI lineage: Eukaryota > Metazoa > Echinodermata > Asteroidea > Paxillosida > Luidiidae > Luidia > Luidia sarsii. The sequence continues at coordinate 5,515,143 of OX465102.1, forward strand.
CCTACGCGCGCAGGGCTAAAGGGGTGCGAGTCTTTCTCCAAAGTCGTGCGAGATTTGTCTACGCACAAACCCACACGCTATGGGCCAACGCGCGCAGGGCTAGGGGTGCGAGTCTTTCTCGAAAGGGGTGCGAGATTTGTCTACGCACAAACCCACACGCTATGGGACTACGCTCTGCATGTCAAAAGGGGTGCGAGATTTGTCTACGCACAAACCCACACGCTATGGGACTACGCGCTGCACGTCTAAAAGGGTGCGAGTCATTCTCCAAAGGGGTGCGAGATTTGTCTACGCACAAACCCACACGCTATGAGCCTACGCGCGCAGGGCTAAAGGGATGCGAGTCTTTCTCAAAAGGGGTGCGAGATTTGTCTACGCACAAACCCACACTCTGTGAGCCTACGCGCGAAGGGCTAAAGGGGTGCGAGTCTTTCTCCAAAGGGGTGCGAGATTTGTCTACGCACAAACCCACACGCTATGAGCCTACGCGCTGCTGGGCTAAAGGGGTGCGAGTCTTTCTCCGCACAAACTCACACGCTATGGGACTACGCGCTGCACGTCTAAAAGGGCGCGAGTCATTCTCCAAAGGGGTGCGAGATCTGTCTACGCACAAACCCACACGCTATGAGCCTACGCGCTGCAGGGCTAAAGGGGTGCGCTTCTTTCTCCAAAGGGGTGCGAGATTTATCTAGACACAAACCCACAGGCTATGGGCCTACGCGCGCAGGGCTAAAGGGGTGCGAGTCTTTCTCAAAAGGGGTGCGAGATTTGTCTACGCACAAACCCACACTCTATGAGCCTACGCGCGAAGGGCTAAAGGGGTGCGAGTCTTTCTCCAAAGGGGTGCGAGATTTGTCTACGCACAAACCCACACGCTATGAGCCTACGCGCGCAGGGCTAAAGGGGTGCGGGTCTTTCTCCAAAGGGGAGCGAGATTTGTCTACGCACAAACCCACTCGCTATGGGACTACGCGCTGCACGTCAAAAGGGGTGCGAGTCTTTCTCCAAAGGGGTGCGAGATTTGTCTACGCACAAACCCACATGCCATGATCAAACGCGCTGCACGTCAAAAGGGGTGCGAGTCTTTCTCCAAAGGGGTGCGAGATTTGTCTACGCACAAACCCACATGCCATGATCAAACGCGCTGCACGTCAAAAGGGGTGCGAGTCTTTCTCCAAAGTCGTGCGAGATTTGTCTACGCACAAACCCACACGCTATGGGCCAACGCGCGCAGGGCTAGGGGTGCGAGTCTTTCTCGAAAGGGGTGCGAGATTTGTCTACGCACAAACCCACACGCTATGGGACTACGCTCTGCATGTCAAAAGGGGTGCGAGATTTGTCTACGCACAAACCCACACGCTATGGGACTACGCGCTGCACGTCTAAAAGGGTGCGAGTCATTCTCCAAAGGGGTGCGAGATTTGTCTACGCACAAACCCACACGCTATGAGCCTACGCGCGCAGGGCTAAAGGGGTGCGAGTCTTTCTCCAAAGGGGTGCGAGATTTGTCTACGCACAAACCCACACGCTTTGGGACTAAGCGCTGCACGTCTAAAAGGGTGCGAGTCTTTCTCCAAAGTCGTGCGAGATTTGTCTACGCACAAACCCACACGCTATGGGCCTACGCGCGCAGGGCTAGGGGTGCGAGTCTTTCTCGAAAGGGGTGCGAGATTTATCTAGACACAAACCCACACGCTATGGGCCTACGCGCGCAGGGCTAAAGGGATGCGAGTCTTTCTCAAAAGGGGTGCGAGATTTGTCTACGCACAAACCCACACTCTATGAGCCTACGCGCGAAGGGCTAAAGGGGTGCGAGTCTTTCTCCAAAGGGGTGCGAGATTTGTCTACGCACAAACCCACACGCTATGAGCCTACGTGCACAGGGCTAAAGGGGTGCGAGTCTTTCTCCAAAGGGGTGCGAGATTTGTCTACGCACAAACCCACATGCCATCATCAAACGCGCTGCAGGGCTTAAGGGGTGCGAGTCTTTCTCCAAAGGGGTGCGAGATTTGTCTACGCACAAACCCACACGCTATGGGACTACGCGCTGCACGTCTAAAAGGGTGCGAGTCATTCTCCAAAGGGGTGCGAGATTTGTCTACGCACAAACCCACACGCTATGAGCCTACGCGCGCAGGGCTAAAGGGGTGCGAGTCATTCTCCAAAGGGGTGCGAGATTTGTCTACGCACAAACCCACACGCTATGAGCCTACGCGCGCAGGGCTAAAGGGGTGCGAGTCTTTCTCCAAAGTCGTGCGAGATTTGTCTACGCACAAACCCACACGCTATGGGCCAACGCGCGCAGGGCTAGGGGTGCGAGTCTTTCTCGAAAGGGGTGCGAGATTTGTCTACGCACAAACCCACACGCTATGGGACTACGCTCTGCATGTCAAAAGGGGTGCGAGATTTGTCTACGCACAAACCCACACGCTATGGGACTACGCGCTGCACGTCTAAAAGGGTGCGAGTCATTCTCCAAAGGGGTGCGAGATTTGTCTACGCACAAACCCACACGCTATGAGCCTACGCGCGCAGGGCTAAAGGGATGCGAGTCTTTCTCAAAAGGGGTGCGAGATTTGTCTACGCACAAACCCACACTCTGTGAGCCTACGCGCGAAGGGCTAAAGGGGTGCGAGTCTTTCTCCAAAGGGGTGCGAGATTTGTCTACGCACAAACCCACACGCTATGAGCCTACGCGCTGCTGGGCTAAAGGGGTGCGAGTCTTTCTCCGCACAAACTCACACGCTATGGGACTACGCGCTGCACGTCTAAAAGGGCGCGAGTCATTCTCCAAAGGGGTGCGAGATCTGTCTACGCACAAACCCACACGCTATGAGCCTACGCGCTGCAGGGCTAAAGGGGTGCGCTTCTTTCTCCAAAGGGGTGCGAGATTTATCTAGACACAAACCCACAGGCTATGGGCCTACGCGCGCAGGGCTAAAGGGGTGCGAGTCTTTCTCAAAAGGGGTGCGAGATTTGTCTACGCACAAACCCACACTCTATGAGCCTACGCGCGAAGGGCTAAAGGGGTGCGAGTCTTTCTCCAAAGGGGTGCGAGATTTGTCTACGCACAAACCCACACGCTATGAGCCTACGCGCGCAGGGCTAAAGGGGTGCGGGTCTTTCTCCAAAGGGGAGCGAGATTTGTCTACGCACAAACCCACTCGCTATGGGACTACGCGCTGCACGTCAAAAGGGGTGCGAGTCTTTCTCCAAAGGGGTGCGAGATTTGTCTACGCACAAACCCACATGCCATGATCAAACGCGCTGCACGTCAAAAGGGGTGCGAGTCTTTCTCCAAAGGGGTGCGAGATTTGTCTACGCACAAACCCACATGCCATGATCAAACGCGCTGCACGTCAAAAGGGGTGCGAGTCTTTCTCCAAAGTCGTGCGAGATTTGTCTACGCACAAACCCACACGCTATGGGCCAACGCGCGCAGGGCTAGGGGTGCGAGTCTTTCTCGAAAGGGGTGCGAGATTTGTCTACGCACAAACCCACACGCTATGGGACTACGCTCTGCATGTCAAAAGGGGTGCGAGATTTGTCTACGCACAAACCCACACGCTATGGGACTACGCGCTGCACGTCTAAAAGGGTGCGAGTCATTCTCCAAAGGGGTGCGAGATTTGTCTACGCACAAACCCACACGCTATGAGCCTACGCGCGCAGGGCTAAAGGGGTGCGAGTCTTTCTCCAAAGGGGTGCGAGATTTGTCTACGCACAAACCCACACGCTTTGGGACTAAGCGCTGCACGTCTAAAAGGGTGCGAGTCTTTCTCCAAAGTCGTGCGAGATTTGTCTACGCACAAACCCACACGCTATGGGCCTACGCGCGCAGGGCTAGGGGTGCGAGTCTTTCTCGAAAGGGGTGCGAGATTTATCTAGACACAAACCCACACGCTATGAGCCTACGCGCGCAGGGCTAAAGGGGTGCGAGTCTTTCTCCAAAGGGGTGCGAGATTTGTCTACGCACAAACCCACACGCTATGGGACTACGCGCTGCACGTCTAAAAGGGCGCGAGTCATTCTCCAAAGGGGTGCGAGATCTGTCTACGCACAAACCCACACGCTATGAGCCTACGCGCGCAGGGCTAAAGGGGTGCAAGTCTTTCTCCAAAGGGGTGCGAGATTTGTCTACGCACAAACCCACACGCTATGCGACTACGCGCTGCACGTCTAAAAGGGTGCGAGTCTTTCTCCAAAGGGGTGCGAGATTTGTCTACGCACAAACCCACACGCTATGAGCCTACGCGCGCAGGGCTAAAGGGGTGCGGGTCTTTCTCCAAAGGGGAGCGAGATTTGTCTACGCACAAACCCACACGCTATGGGACTACGCGCTGCACGTCAAAAGGGGTGCGAGTCTTTCTCCAAAGGGGTGCGAGATTTGTCTACGCACAAACCCACACGCTATGGGACTAAGCGCTGCAAATCTAAAAGGGTGCGAGTCTTTCTCGAAAGGGGTGCGAGATTTGTCTACGCACAAACCCACACGCTATGGGACTACGCTCTGCATGTCAAAAGGGGTGCGAGTCTTTCTCCAAAGGGGTGCGAGATTTGTCTACGCACAAACCCACACTCTATGAGCCTACGCGCGAAGGGCTAAAGGGGTGCGAGTCTTTCTCCAAAGGGGTGCGAGATTTGTCTACGCACAAACCCACACGCTATGAGCCTACGCGCGCAGGGCTAAAGGGGTGCGGGTCTTTCTCCAAAGGGGAGCGAGATTTGTCTACGCACAAACCCACTCGCTATGGGACTACGCGCTGCACGTCAAAAGGGGTGCGAGTCTTTCTCCAAAGGGGTGCGAGATTTGTCTACGCACAAACCCACATGCCATGATCAAACGCGCTGCACGTCAAAAGGGGTGCGAGTCTTTCTCCAAAGTCGTGCGAGATTTGTCTACGCACAAACCCACACGCTATGGGACTACGCTCTGCATGTCAAAAGGGGTGCGAGATTTGTCTACGCACAAACCCACACTCTATGAGCCTACGCGCGAAGGGCTAAAGGGGTGCGAGTCTTTCTCCAAAGGGGTGCGAGATTTGTCTACGCACAAACCCACACGCTATGAGCCTACGTGCACAGGGCTAAAGGGGTGCGAGTCTTTCTCCAAAGGGGTGCGAGATTTGTCTACGCACAAACCCACATGCCATCATCAAACGCGCTGCAGGGCTTAAGGGGTGCGAGTCTTTCTCCAAAGGGGTGCGAGATTTGTCTACGCACAAACCCACACGCTATGGGACTACGCGCTGCACGTCTAAAAGGGTGCGAGTCATTCTCCAAAGGGGTGCGAGATTTGTCTACGCACAAACCCACACGCTATGAGCCTACGCGCGCAGGGCTAAAGGGGTGCGAGTCATTCTCCAAAGGGGTGCGAGATTTGTCTACGCACAAACCCACACGCTATGAGCCTACGCGCGCAGGGCTAAAGGGGTGCGAGTCTTTCTCCAAAGTCGTGCGAGATTTGTCTACGCACAAACCCACACGCTATGGGCCAACGCGCGCAGGGCTAGGGGTGCGAGTCTTTCTCGAAAGGGGTGCGAGATTTGTCTACGCACAAACCCACACGCTATGGGACTACGCTCTGCATGTCAAAAGGGGTGCGAGATTTGTCTACGCACAAACCCACACGCTATGGGACTACGCGCTGCACGTCTAAAAGGGTGCGAGTCATTCTCCAAAGGGGTGCGAGATTTGTCTACGCACAAACCCACACGCTATGAGCCTACGCGCGCAGGGCTAAAGGGATGCGAGTCTTTCTCAAAAGGGGTGCGAGATTTGTCTACGCACAAACCCACACTCTGTGAGCCTACGCGCGAAGGGCTAAAGGGGTGCGAGTCTTTCTCCAAAGGGGTGCGAGATTTGTCTACGCACAAACCCACACGCTATGAGCCTACGCGCTGCTGGGCTAAAGGGGTGCGAGTCTTTCTCCGCACAAACTCACACGCTATGGGACTACGCGCTGCACGTCTAAAAGGGCGCGAGTCATTCTCCAAAGTGGTGCGAGATCTGTCTACGCACAAACCCACACGCTATGAGCCTACGCGCTGCAGGGCTAAAGGGGTGCGCTTCTTTCTCCAAAGGGGTGCGAGATTTATCTAGACACAAACCCACAGGCTATGGGCCTACGCGCGCAGGGCTAAAGGGGTGCGAGTCTTTCTCAAAAGGGGTGCGAGATTTGTCTACGCACAAACCCACACTCTATGAGCCTACGCGCGAAGGGCTAAAGGGGTGCGAGTCTTTCTCCAAAGGGGTGCGAGATTTGTCTACGCACAAACCCACACGCTATGAGCCTACGCGCGCAGGGCTAAAGGGGTGCGGGTCTTTCTCCAAAGGGGAGCGAGATTTGTCTACGCACAAACCCACTCGCTATGGGACTACGCGCTGCACGTCAAAAGGGGTGCGAGTCTTTCTCCAAAGGGGTGCGAGATTTGTCTACGCACAAACCCACATGCCATGATCAAACGCGCTGCACGTCAAAAGGGGTGCGAGTCTTTCTCCAAAGTCGTGCGAGATTAGTCTACGCACAAACCCACACGCTATGGGCCAACGCGCGCAGGGCTAGGGGTGCGAGTCTTTCTCGAAAGGGGTGCGAGATTTGTCTACGCACAAACCCACACGCTATGGGACTACGCTCTGCATGTCAAAAGGGGTGCGAGATTTGTCTACGCACAAACCCACACGCTATGGGACTACGCGCTGCACGTCTAAAAGGGTGCGAGTCATTCTCCAAAGGGGTGCGAGATTTGTCTACGCACAAACCCACACGCTATGAGCCTACGCGCGCAGGGCTAAAGGGGTGCGAGTCTTTCTCCAAAGGGGTGCGAGATTTGTCTACGCACAAACCCACACGCTATGGGACTACGCGCTGCACGTCTAAAAGGGCGCGAGTCATTCTCCAAAGGGGTGCGAGATCTGTCTACGCACAAACCCACACGCTATGAGCCTACGCGCGCAGGGCTAAAGGGGTGCAAGTCTTTCTCCAAAGGGGTGCGAGATTTGTCTACGCACAAACCCACACGCTATGCGACTACGCGCTGCACGTCTAAAAGGGTGCGAGTCTTTCTCCAAAGGGGTGCGAGATTTGTCTACGCACAAACCCACACGCTATGAGCCTACGCGCGCAGGGCTAAAGGGGTGCGGGTCTTTCTCCAAAGGGGAGCGAGATTTGTCTACGCACAAACCCACACGCTATGGGACTACGCGCTGCACGTCAAAAGGGGTGCGAGTCTTTCTCCAAAGGGGTGCGAGATTTGTCTACGCACAAACCCACACGCTATGGGACTAAGCGCTGCAAATCTAAAAGGGTGCGAGTCTTTCTCGAAAGGGGTGCGAGATTTGTCTACGCACAAACCCACACGCTATGGGACTACGCTCTGCATGTCAAAAGGGGTGCGAGTCTTTCTCCAAAGGGGTGCGAGATTTGTCTACGCACAAACCCACACTCTATGAGCCTACGCGCGAAGGGCTAAAGGGGTGCGAGTCTTTCTCCAAAGGGGTGCGAGATTTGTCTACGCACAAACCCACACGCTATGAGCCTACGCGCGCAGGGCTAAAGGGGTGCGGGTCTTTCTCCAAAGGGGAGCGAGATTTGTCTACGCACAAACCCACTCGCTATGGGACTACGCGCTGCACGTCAAAAGGGGTGCGAGTCTTTCTCCAAAGGGGTGCGAGATTTGTCTACGCACAAACCCACATGCCATGATCAAACGCGCTGCACGTCAAAAGGGGTGCGAGTCTTTCTCCAAAGTCGTGCGAGATTTGTCTACGCACAAACCCACACGCTATGGGACTACGCTCTGCATGTCAAAAGGGGTGCGAGATTTGTCTACGCACAAACCCACACGCTATGGGACTACGCGCTGCACGTCTAAAAGGGTGCGAGTCATTCTCCAAAGGGGTGCGAGATTTGTCTACGCACAAACCCACACGCTATGGGACTACGCGCTGCACGTCTAAAAGGGCGCGAGTCATTCTCCAAAGGGGTGCGAGATCTGTCTACGCACAAACCCACACGCTATGAGCCTACGCGCGCAGGGCTAAAGGGGTGCAAGTCTTTCTCCAAAGGGGTGCGAGATTTGTCTACGCACAAACCCACACGCTATGCGACTACGCGCTGCACGTCTAAAAGGGTGCGAGTCTTTCTCCAAAGGGGTGCGAGATTTGTCTACGCACAAACCCACACGCTATGGGACTACGCTCTGCATGTCAAAAGGGGTGCGAGTCTTTCTCCAAAGGGGTGCGAGATTTGTCTACGCACAAACCCACACGCTATGGGACTACGCTCTGCATGTCAAAAGGGGTGCGAGTCTTTCTCCAAAGGGGTGCGAGATTTGTCTACGCACAAACCCACACGCTATGGGACTAAGCGCTGCACATCTAAAAGGGTGCTAGTCTTTCTCGAAAGGGGTGCGAGATTTGTCTACGCACAAACCCACACGCTATGAGCCTACGCGCGCAGGGTTAAAGGGGTGCGAGTCTTTCTCCAAAGGGGTGCGAGATTTGTCTACGCACAAACCCACACGCTATGGGACTAAGCGCTGCACATCTAAAAGGGTGCTAGTCTTTCTCGAAAGGGGTGCGAGATTTGTCTACGCACAAACCCACACGCTATGAGCCTACGCGCGCAGGGTTAAAGGGGTGCGAGTCTTTCTCCAAAGTCGTGCGAGATTTGTCTACGCACAAACCCACACGCTATGGGCCTACGCGCGCAGGGCTAGGGGTGCGAGTCTTTCTCGAAAGGGGTGCGAGATTTATCTAGACACAAACCCACACGCTATGGGCCTACGCGCGCAGGGCTAAAGGGATGCGAGTCTTTCTCAAAAGGGGTGCGAGATTTGTCTACGCACAAACCCACACTCTGTGAGCCTACGCGCGAAGGGCTAAAGGGGTGCGAGTCTTTCTCAAAAGGGGTGCGAGATTTGTCTACGCACAAACCCACACTCTGTGAGCCTACGCGCGAAGGGCTAAAGGGGTGCGAGTCTTTCTCCAAAGGGGTGCGAGATTTGTCTACGCACAAACCCACACGCTATGAGCCTACGCGCTGCTGGGCTAAAGGGGTGCGAGTCTTTCTCCGCACAAACTCACACGCTATGGGACTACGCGCTGCACGTCTAAAAGGGCGCGAGTCATTCTCCAAAGGGGTGCGAGATCTGTCTACGCACAAACCCACACGCTATGAGCCTACGCGCTGCAGGGCTAAAGGGGTGCGCTTCTTTCTCCAAAGGGGTGCGAGATTTATCTAGACACAAACCCACAGGCTATGGGCCTACGCGCGCAGGGCTAAAGGGGTGCGAGTCTTTCTCAAAAGGGGTGCGAGATTTGTCTACGCACAAACCCACACTCTATGAGCCTACGCGCGAAGGGCTAAAGGGGTGCGAGTCTTTCTCCAAAGGGGTGCGAGATTTGTCTACGCACAAACCCACACGCTATGAGCCTACGCGCGCAGGGCTAAAGGGGTGCGGGTCTTTCTCCAAAGGGGAGCGAGATTTGTCTACGCACAAACCCACTCGCTATGGGACTACGCGCTGCACGTCAAAAGGGGTGCGAGTCTTTCTCGAAAGGGGTGCGAGATTTGTCTACGCACAAACCCACACGCTATGGGACTACGCTCTGCATGTCAAAAGGGGTGCGAGATTTGTCTACGCACAAACCCACACGCTATGAGCCTACGCGCTGCAGGGCTAAAGGGGTGCGAGTCTTTCTCCGCACAAACCCACACGCTATGGGACTACGCGCTGCACGTCTAAAAGGGCGCGAGTCATTCTCCAAAGGGGTGCGAGATCTGTCTACGCACAAACCCACACGCTATGAGCCTACGCGCGCAGGGCTAAAGGGGTGCGAGTCTTTCTCCAAAGGGGTGCGAGATTTGTCTACGCACAAACCCACACGCTATGGGACTACGCGCTGCAGGGCTAAAGGGGTGCGCTTCTTTCTCCAAAGGGGTGCGAGATTTATCTAGACACAAACCCACACGCTATGGGCCTACGCGCGCAGGGCTAAAGGGATGCGAGTCTTTCTCAAAAGGGGTGCGAGATTTGTCTACGCACAAACCCACACTCTATGAGCCTACGCGCGAAGGGCTAAAGGGGTGCGAGTCTTTCTCCAAAGGGGTGCTAGATTTGTCTACGCACAAACCCACACGCTATGCGACTACGCGCTGCACGTCTAAAAGGGTGCGAGTCTTTCTCCAAAGGGGTGCGAGATTTGTCTACGCACAAACCCACACGCTATGAGCCTACGCGCGCAGGGCTAAAGGGGTGCGGGTCTTTCTTCAAAGGGGAGCGAGATTTGTCTACGCACAAACCCACACGCTATGGGACTACGCGCTGCACGTCAAAAGGGGTGCGAGTCTTTCTCCAAAGGGGTGCGAGATTTGTCTACGCACAAACCCACACGCTATGGGACTAAGCGCTGCACATCTAAAAGGGTGCGAGTCTTTCTCGAAAGGGGTGCGAGATTTGTCTACGCACAAACCCACACGCTATGGGACTACGCTCTGCATGTCAAAAGGGGTGCGAGATTTGTCTACGCACAAACCCACACGCTATGAGCCTACGTGCACAGGGCTTAAGGGGTGCGAGTCTTTCTCCAAAGGGGTGCGAGATTTGTCTACGCACAAACCCACATGCCATCATCAAACGCGCTGCAGGGCTTAAGGGGTGCGAGTCTTTCTCCAAAGGGGTGCGAGATTTGTCTACGCACAAACCCACACGCTATGGGACTACGCTCTGCATGTCAAAAGGGGTGCGAGATTTGTCTACGCACAAACTCACACGCTATGGGACTACGCGCTGCACGTCTAAAAGGGTGCGAGTCATTCTCCAAAGGGGTGCGAGATTTGTCTACGCACAAACCCACACGCTATGAGCCTACGCGCGCAGGGCTAAAGGGGTGCGAGTCTTTCTCCAAAGGGGTGCGAGATTTGTCTACGCACAAACCCACACGCTATGGGACTAAGCGCTGCACGTCTAAAAGGGTGCGAGTCTTTCTCCAAAGTCGTGCGAGATTTGTCTACGCACAAACCCACACGCTATGGGCCTACGCGCGCAGGGCTAGGGGTGCGAGTCTTTCTCGAAAGGGGTGCGAGATTTATCTAGACACAAACCCACACGCTATGGGCCTACGCGCGCAGGGCTAAAGGGATGCGAGTCTTTCTCAAAAGGGGTGCGAGATTTGTCTACGCACAAACCCACACTCTGAGAGCCTACGCGCGAAAGGCTAAAGGGGTGCGAGTCTTTCTCCAAAGGGGTGCGAGATTTGTCTACGCACAAACCCAGACGCTATGCGACTACGCGCTGCACGTCTAAAAGGGTGCGAGTCTTTCTCGAAAGGGGTGCGAGATTTCTCTAGACACAAACCCACACGCTATGGGCCTACGCGCGCAGGGCTAAAGGGATGCGAGTCTTTCTCAAAAGGGGTGCGAGATTTGTCTACGCACAAACCCACACTCTGTGAGCCTACGCGCGAAGGGCTAAAGGGGTGCGAGTCTTTCTCCAAAGGGGTGCGAGATTTGTCTACGCACAAAGCCACACGCTATGAGCCTACGCGCTGCTGGGCTAAAGGGGTGCGAGTCTTTCTCCGCACAAACTCACACGCTATGGGACTACGCGCTGCACGTCTAAAAGGGCGCGAGTCATTCTCCAAAGGGGTGCGAGATCTGTCTACGCACAAACCCACACGCTATGAGCCTACGCGCTGCAGGGCTAAAGGGGTGCGCTTCTTTCTCCAAAGGGGTGCGAGATTTATCTAGACACAAACCCACAGGCTATGGGCCTACGCGCGCAGGGCTAAAGGGATGCGAGTCTTTCTCAAAAGGGGTGCGAGATTTGTCTACGCAGAAACCCACACTCTGTGAGCCTACGCGCGAAGGGCTAAAGGGGTGCGAGTCTTTCTCCAAAGGGGTGCGAGATTTGTCTACGCACAAACCCACACGCTATGAGCCTACGTGCACAGGGCTAAAGGGGTGCGAGTCTTTCTCCAAAGGGGTGCGAGATTTGTCTACGCACAAACCCACATGCCATCATCAAACGCGCTGCAGGGCTTAAGGGGTGCGAGTCTTTCTCCAAAGGGGTGCGAGATTTGTCTACGCACAAACCCACACGCTATGGGACTACGCGCTGCACGTCTAAAAGGGTGCGAGTCATTCTCCAAAGGGGTGCGAGATTTGTCTACGCACAAACCCACACGCTATGAGCCTACGCGCGCAGGGCTAAAGGGGTGCGAGTCATTCTCCAAAGGGGTGCGAGATTTGTCTACGCACAAACCCACACGCTATGAGCCTACGCGCGCAGGGCTAAAGGGGTGCGAGTCTTTCTCCAAAGTCGTGCGAGATTTGTCTACGCACAAACCCACACGCTATGGGCCAACGCGCGCAGGGCTAGGGGTGCGAGTCTTTCTCGAAAGGGGTGCGAGATTTGTCTACGCACAAACCCACACGCTATGGGACTACGCTCTGCATGTCAAAAGGGGTGCGAGTCTTTCTCCAAAGGGGTGCGAGATTTGTCTACGCACAAACCCACACTCTATGAGCCTACGCGCGAAGGGCTAAAGGGGTGCGAGTCTTTCTCCAAAGGGGTGCGAGATTTGTCTACGCACAAACCCACACGCTATGAGCCTACGCGCGCAGGGCTAAAGGGGTGCGGGTCTTTCTCCAAAGGGGAGCGAGATTTGTCTACGCACAAACCCACTCGCTATGGGACTACGCGCTGCACGTCAAAAGGGGTGCGAGTCTTTCTCCAAAGGGGTGCGAGATTTGTCTACGCACAAACCCACATGCCATGATGAAACGCGCTGCACGTCAAAAGGGGTGCGAGTCTTTCTCCAAAGTCGTGCGAGATTTGTCTACGCACAAACCCACACGCTATGGGACTACGCTCTGCATGTCAAAAGGGGTGCGAGATTTGTCTACGCACAAACCCACACTCTATGAGCCTACGCGCGAAGGGCTAAAGGGGTGCGAGTCTTTCTCCAAAGGGGTGCGAGATTTGTCTACGCACAAACCCACACGCTATGAGCCTACGTGCACAGGGCTAAAGGGGTGCGAGTCTTTCTCCAAAGGGGTGCGAGATTTGTCTACGCACAAACCCACATGCCATCATCAAACGCGCTGCAGGGCTTAAGGGGTGCGAGTCTTTCTCCAAAGGGGTGCGAGATTTGTCTACGCACAAACCCACACGCTATGGGACTACGCGCTGCACGTCTAAAAGGGTGCGAGTCATTCTCCAAAGGGGTGCGAGATTTGTCTACGCACAAACCCACACGCTATGAGCCTACGCGCGCAGGGCTAAAGGGGTGCGAGTCATTCTCCAAAGGGGTGCGAGATTTGTCTACGCACAAACCCACACGCTATGAGCCTACGCGCGCAGGGCTAAAGGGGTGCGAGTCTTTCTCCAAAGTCGTGCGAGATTTGTCTACGCACAAACCCACACGCTATGGGCCAACGCGCGCAGGGCTAGGGGTGCGAGTCTTTCTCGAAAGGGGTGCGAGATTTGTCTACGCACAAACCCACACGCTATGGGACTACGCTCTGCATGTCAAAAGGGTGCGAGATTTGTCTACGCACAAACCCACACGCTATGGGACTACGCGCTGCACGTCTAAAAGGGTGCGAGTCATTCTCCAAAGGGGTGCGAGATTTGTCTACGCACAAACCCACACGCTATGAGCCTACGCGCGCAGGGCTAAAGGGATGCGAGTCTTTCTCAAAAGGGGTGCGAGATTTGTCTACGCACAAACCCACACTCTGTGAGCCTACGCGCGAAGGGCTAAAGGGGTGCGAGTCTTTCTCCAAAGGGGTGCGAGATTTGTCTACGCACAAACCCACACGCTATGAGCCTACGCGCTGCTGGGCTAAAGGGGTGCGAGTCTTTCTCCGCACAAACTCACACGCTATGGGACTACGCGCTGCACGTCTAAAAGGGCGCGAGTCATTCTCCAAAGGGGTGCGAGATCTGTCTACGCACAAACCCACACGCTATGAGCCTACGCGCTGCAGGGCTAAAGGGGTGCGCTTCTTTCTCCAAAGGGGTGCGAGATTTATCTAGACACAAACCCACAGGCTATGGGCCTACGCGCGCAGGGCTAAAGGGGTGCGAGTCTTTCTCAAAAGGGGTGCGAGATTTGTCTACGCACAAACCCACACTCTATGAGCCTACGCGCGAAGGGCTAAAGGGGTGCGAGTCTTTCTCCAAAGGGGTGCGAGATTTGTCTACGCACAAACCCACACGCTATGAGCCTACGCGCGCAGGGCTAAAGGGGTGCGGGTCTTTCTCCAAAGGGGAGCGAGATTTGTCTACGCACAAACCCACTCGCTATGGGACTACGCGCTGCACGTCAAAAGGGGTGCGAGTCTTTCTCCAAAGGGGTGCGAGATTTGTCTACGCACAAACCCACATGCCATGATCAAACGCGCTGCACGTCAAAAGGGGTGCGAGTCTTTCTCCAAAGTCGTGCGAGATTTGTCTACGCACAAACCCACACGCTATGGGCCAACGCGCGCAGGGCTAGGGGTGCGAGTCTTTCTCGAAAGGGGTGCGAGATTTGTCTACGCACAAACCCACACGCTATGGGACTACGCTCTGCATGTCAAAAGGGGTGCGAGATTTGTCTACGCACAAACCCACACGCTATGGGACTACGCGCTGCACGTCTAAAAGGGTGCGAGTCATTCTCCAAAGGGGTGCGAGATTTGTCTACGCACAAACCCACACGCTATGAGCCTACGCGCGCAGGGCTAAAGGGGTGCGAGTCTTTCTCCAAAGGGGTGCGAGATTTGTCTACGCACAAACCCACACGCTTTGGGACTAAGCGCTGCACGTCTAAAAGGGTGCGAGTCTTTCTCCAAAGTCGTGCGAGATTTGTCTACGCACAAACCCACACGCTATGGGCCTACGCGCGCAGGGCTAGGGGTGCGAGTCTTTCTCGAAAGGGGTGCGAGATTTATCTAGACACAAACCCAAACGCTATGAGCCTACGCGCGCAGGGCTAAAGGGGTGCGAGTCTTTCTCCAAAGGGGTGCGAGATTTGTCTACGCACAAACCCACACGCTATGGGACTACGCGCTGCACGTCTAAAAGGGCGCGAGTCATTCTCCAAAGGGGTGCGAGATCTGTCTACGCACAAACCCACACGCTATGAGCCTACGCGCGCAGGGCTAAAGGGGTGCAAGTCTTTCTCCAAAGGGGTGCGAGATTTGTCTACGCACAAACCCACACGCTATGCGACTACGCGCTGCACGTCTAAAAGGGTGCGAGTCTTTCTCCAAAGGGGTGCGAGATTTGTCTACGCACAAACCCACACGCTATGAGCCTACGCGCGCAGGGCTAAAGGGGTGCGGGTCTTTCTCCAAAGGGGAGCGAGATTTGTCTACGCACAAACCCACACGCTATGGGACTACGCGCTGCACGTCAAAAGGGGTGCGAGTCTTTCTCCAAAGGGGTGCGAGATTTGTCTACGCACAAACCCACACGCTATGGGACTAAGCGCTGGAAATCTAAAAGGGTGCGAGTCTTTCTCGAAAGGGGTGCGAGATTTGTCTACGCACAAACCCACACGCTATGGGACTACGCTCTGCATGTCAAAAGGGGTGCGAGTCTTTCTCCAAAGGGGTGCGAGATTTGTCTACGCACAAACCCACACTCTATGAGCCTACGCGCGAAGGGCTAAAGGGGTGCGAGTCTTTCTCCAAAGGGGTGCGAGATTTGTCTACGCACAAACCCACACGCTATGAGCCTACGCGCGCAGGGCTAAAGGGGTGCGGGTCTTTCTCCAAAGGGGAGCGAGATTTGTCTACGCACAAACCCACTCGCTATGGGACTACGCGCTGCACGTCAAAAGGGGTGCGAGTCTTTCTCCAAAGGGGTGCGAGATTTGTCTACGCACAAACCCACATGCCATGATCAAACGCGCTGCACGTCAAAAGGGGTGCGAGTCTTTCTCCAAAGTCGTGCGAGATTTGTCTACGCACAAACCCACACGCTATGGGACTACGCTCTGCATGTCAAAAGGGGTGCGAGATTTGTCTACGCACAAACCCACACGCTATGGGACTACGCGCTGCACGTCTAAAAGGGTGCGAGTCATTCTCCAAAGGGGTGCGAGATTTGTCTACGCACAAACCCACACGCTATGGGACTACGCGCTGCACGTCTAAAAGGGCGCGAGTCATTCTCCAAAGGGGTGCGAGATCTGTCTACGCACAAACCCACACGCTATGAGCCTACGCGCGCAGGGCTAAAGGGGTGCAAGTCTTTCTCCAAAGGGGTGCGAGATTTGTCTACGCACAAACCCACACGCTATGCGACTACGCGCTGCACGTCTAAAAGGGTGCGAGTCTTTCTCCAAAGGGGTGCGAGATTTGTCTACGCACAAACCCACACGCTATGGGACTACGCTCTGCATGTCAAAAGGGGTGCGAGTCTTTCTCCAAAGGGGTGCGAGATTTGTCTACGCACAAACCCACACGCTATGGGACTACGCTCTGCATGTCAAAAGGGGTGCCAGTCTTTCTCCAAAGGGGTGCGAGATTTGTCTACGCACAAACCCACACGCTATGGGACTAAGCGCTGCACATCTAAAAGGGTGCTAGTCTTTCTCGAAAGGGGTGCGAGATTTGTCTACGCACAAACCCACACGCTATGAGCCTACGCGCGCAGGGTTAAAGGGGTGCGAGTCTTTCTCCAAAGGGGTGCGAGATTTGTCTACGCACAAACCCACACGCTATGGGACTAAGCGCTGCACATCTAAAAGGGTGCTAGTCTTTCTCGAAAGGGGTGCGAGATTTGTCTACGCACAAACCCACACGCTATGAGCCTACGCGCGCAGGGTTAAAGGGGTGCGAGTCTTTCTCCAAAGTCGTGCGAGATTTGTCTACGCACAAACCCACACGCTATGGGCCTACGCGCGCAGGGCTAGGGGTGCGAGTCTTTCTCGAAAGGGGTGCGAGATTTATCTAGACACAAACCCACACGCTATGGGCCTACGCGCGCAGGGCTAAAGGGATGCGAGTCTTTCTCAAAAGGGGTGCGAGATTTGTCTACGCACAAACCCACACTCTGTGAGCCTACGCGCGAAGGGCTAAAGGGGTGCGAGTCTTTCTCAAAAGGGGTGCGAGATTTGTCTACGCACAAACCCACACTCTGTGAGCCTACGCGCGAAGGGCTAAAGGGGTGCGAGTCTTTCTCCAAAGGGGTGCGAGATTTGTCTACGCACAAACCCACACGCTATGAGCCTACGCGCTGCTGGGCTAAAGGGGTGCGAGTCTTTCTCCGCACAAACTCACACGCTATGGGACTACGCGCTGCACGTCTAAAAGGGCGCGAGTCATTCTCCAAAGGGGTGCGAGATCTGTCTACGCACAAACCCACACGCTATGAGCCTACGCGCTGCAGGGCTAAAGGGGTGCGCTTCTTTCTCCAAAGGGGTGCGAGATTTATCTAGACACAAACCCACAGGCTATGGGCCTACGCGCGCAGGGCTAAAGGGGTGCGAGTCTTTCTCAAAAGGGGTGCGAGATTTGTCTACGCACAAACCCACACTCTATGAGCCTACGCGCGAAGGGCTAAAGGGGTGCGAGTCTTTCTCCAAAGGGGTGCGAGATTTGTCTACGCACAAACCCACACGCTATGAGCCTACGCGCGCAGGGCTAAAGGGGTGCGGGTCTTTCTCCAAAGGGGAGCGAGATTTGTCTACGCACAAACCCACTCGCTATGGGACTACGCGCTGCACGTCAAAAGGGGTGCGAGTCTTTCTCGAAAGGGGTGCGAGATTTGTCTACGCACAAACCCACACGCTATGGGACTACGCTCTGCATGTCAAAAGGGGTGCGAGATTTGTCTACGCACAAACCCACACGCTATGAGCCTACGCGCTGCAGGGCTAAAGGGGTGCGAGTCTTTCTCCGCACAAACCCACACGCTATGGGACTACGCGCTGCACGTCTAAAAGGGCGCGAGTCATTCTCCAAAGGGGTGCGAGATCTGTCTACGCACAAACCCACACGCTATGAGCCTACGCGCGCAGGGCTAAAGGGGTGCGAGTCTTTCTCCAAAGGGGTGCGAGATTTGTCTACGCACAAACCCACACGCTATGGGACTACGCGCTGCAGGGCTAAAGGGGTGCGCTTCTTTCTCCAAAGGGGTGCGAGATTTATCTAGACACAAACCCACACGCTATGGGCCTACGCGCGCAGGGCTAAAGGGATGCGAGTCTTTCTCAAAAGGGGTGCGAGATTTGTCTACGCACAAACCCACACTCTATGAGCCTACGCGCGAAGGGCTAAAGGGGTGCGAGTCTTTCTCCAAAGGGGTGCTAGATTTGTCTACGCACAAACCCACACGCTATGCGACTACGCGCTGCACGTCTAAAAGGGTGCGAGTCTTTCTCCAAAGGGGTGCGAGATTTGTCTACGCACAAACCCACACGCTATGAGCCTACGCGCGCAGGGCTAAAGGGGTGCGGGTCTTTCTTCAAAGGGGAGCGAGATTTGTCTACGCACAAACCCACACGCTATGGGACTACGCGCTGCACGTCAAAAGGGGTGCGAGTCTTTCTCCAAAGGGGTGCGAGATTTGTCTACGCACAAACCCACACGCTATGGGACTAAGCGCTGCACATCTAAAAGGGTGCGAGTCTTTCTCGAAAGGGGTGCGAGATTTGTCTACGCACAAACCCACACGCTATGGGACTACGCTCTGCATGTCAAAAGGGGTGCGAGATTTGTCTACGCACAAACCCACACGCTATGAGCCTACGTGCACAGGGCTTAAGGGGTGCGAGTCTTTCTCCAAAGGGGTGCGAGATTTGTCTACGCACAAACCCACATGCCATCATCAAACGCGCTGCAGGGCTTAAGGGGTGCGAGTCTTTCTCCAAAGGGGTGCGAGATTTGTCTACGCACAAACCCACACGCTATGGGACTACGCTCTGCATGTCAAAAGGGGTGCGAGATTTGTCTACGCACAAACTCACACGCTATGGGACTACGCGCTGCACGTCTAAAAGGGTGCGAGTCATTCTCCAAAGGGGTGCGAGATTTGTCTACGCACAAACCCACACGCTATGAGCCTACGCGCGCAGGGCTAAAGGGGTGCGAGTCTTTCTCCAAAGGGGTGCGAGATTTGTCTACGCACAAACCCACACGCTATGGGACTAAGCGCTGCACGTCTAAAAGGGTGCGAGTCTTTCTCCAAAGTCGTGCGAGATTTGTCTACGCACAAACCCACACGCTATGGGCCTACGCGCGCAGGGCTAGGGGTGCGAGTCTTTCTCGAAAGGGGTGCGAGATTTATCTAGACACAAACCCACACGCTATGGGCCTACGCGCGCAGGGCTAAAGGGATGCGAGTCTTTCTCAAAAGGGGTGCGAGATTTGTCTACGCACAAACCCACACTCTGAGAGCCTACGCGCGAAAGGCTAAAGGGGTGCGAGTCTTTCTCCAAAGGGGTGCGAGATTTGTCTACGCACAAACCCAGACGCTATGCGACTACGCGCTGCACGTCTAAAAGGGTGCGAGTCTTTCTCGAAAGGGGTGCGAGATTTCTCTAGACACAAACCCACACGCTATGGGCCTACGCGCGCAGGGCTAAAGGGATGCGAGTCTTTCTCAAAAGGGGTGCGAGATTTGTCTACGCACAAACCCACACTCTGTGAGCCTACGCGCGAAGGGCTAAAGGGGTGCGAGTCTTTCTCCAAAGGGGTGCGAGATTTGTCTACGCACAAAGCCACACGCTATGAGCCTACGCGCTGCTGGGCTAAAGGGGTGCGAGTCTTTCTCCGCACAAACTCACACGCTATGGGACTACGCGCTGCACGTCTAAAAGGGCGCGAGTCATTCTCCAAAGGGGTGCGAGATCTGTCTACGCACAAACCCACACGCTATGAGCCTACGCGCTGCAGGGCTAAAGGGGTGCGCTTCTTTCTCCAAAGGGGTGCGAGATTTATCTAGACACAAACCCACAGGCTATGGGCCTACGCGCGCAGGGCTAAAGGGATGCGAGTCTTTCTCAAAAGGGGTGCGAGATTTGTCTACGCAGAAACCCACACTCTGTGAGCCTACGCGCGAAGGGCTAAAGGGGTGCGAGTCTTTCTCCAAAGGGGTGCGAGATTTGTCTACGCACAAACCCACACGCTATGAGCCTACGCGCTGCTGGGCTAAAGGGGTGCGAGTCTTTCTCCGCACAAACTCACACGCTATGGGACAACGCGCTGCACGTCTAAAAGGGCGCGAGTCATTCTCCAAAGGGGTGCGAGATCTGTCTACGCACAAACCCACACGCTATGAGCCTACGCGCTGCAGGGCTAAAGGGGTGCGCTTCTTTCTCCAAAGGGGTGCGAGATTTATCTAGACACAAACCCACAGGCTATGGGCCTACGCGCGCAGGGCTAAAGGGGTGCGAGTCTTTCTCAAAAGGGGTGCGAGATTTGTCTACGCACAAACCCACACTCTATGAGCCTACGCGCGAAGGGCTAAAGGGGTGCGAGTCTTTCTCCAAAGGGGTGCGAGATTTGTCTACGCACAAACCCACACGCTATGAGCCTACGCGCGCAGGGCTAAAGGGGTGCGGGTCTTTCTCCAAAGGGGAGCGAGATTTGTCTACGCACAAACCCACTCGCTATGGGACTACGCGCTGCACGTCAAAAGGGGTGCGAGTCTTTCTCCAAAGGGGTGCGAGATTTGTCTACGCACAAACCCACATGCCATGATCAAACGCGCTGCAGGGCTTAAGGGGTGCGAGTCTTTCTCGAAAGGGGTGCGAGATTTGTCTACGCACAAACCCACACGCTATGGGACTACGCTCTGCATGTCAAAAGGGGTGCGAGATTTGTCTACGCACAAACCCACACGCTATGAGCCTACGCGCTGCAGGGCTAAAGGGGTGCGAGTCTTTCTCCGCACAAACCCACACGCTATGGGACTACGCGCTGCACGTCTAAAAGGGCGCGAGTCATTCTCCAAAGGGGTGCGAGATTTGTCTACGCACAAACCCACACGCTATGCGACTACGCGCTGCACGTCTAAAAGGGTGCGAGTCTTTCTCCAAAGGGGTGCGAGATTTGTCTACGCACAAACCCACACGCTATGAGCCTACGCGCGCAGGGCTAAAGGGGTGCGGGTCTTTCTCCAAAGGGGAGCGAGATTTGTCTACGCACAAACCCACACGCTATGGGACTACGCGCTGCACGTCAAAAGGGGTGCGAGTCTTTCTCCAAAGGGGTGCGAGATTTGTCTACGCACAAACCCACACGCTATGGGACTAAGCGCTGCACATCTAAAAGGGTGCGAGTCTTTCTCGAAAGGGGTGCGAGATTTGTCTACGCACAAACCCACACGCTATGGGACTACGCTCTGCATGTCAAAAGGGGTGCGAGATTTGTCTACGCACAAACCCACACGCTATGAGCCTACGTGCACAGGGCTAAAGGGGTGCGAGTCTTTCTCCAAAGGGGTGCGAGATTTGTCTACGCACAAACCCACATGCCATCATCAAACGCGCTGCAGGGCTTAAGGGGTGCGAGTCTTTCTCCAAAGGGGTGCGAGATTTGTCTATGCACAAACCCACACGCTATGGGACTACGCTCTGCATGTCAAAAGGGGTGCGAGATTTGTCTACGCACAAACTCACACGCTATGGGACTACGCGCTGCACGTCTAAAAGGGTGCGAGTCATTCTCCAAAGGGGTGCGAGATTTGTCTACGCACAAACCCACACGCTATGAGCCTACGCGCGCAGGGCTAAAGGGGTGCGAGTCTTTCTCCAAAGGGGTGCGAGATTTGTCTACGCACAAACCCACACGCTATGGGACTAAGCGCTGCACGTCTAAAAGGGTGCGAGTCTTTCTCCAAAGTCGTGCGAGATTTGTCTACGCACAAACCCACACGCTATGGGCCTACGCGCGCAGGGCTAGGGGTGCGAGTCTTTCTCGAAAGGGGTGCGAGATTTATCTAGACACAAACCCACACGCTATGGGCCTACGCGCGCAGGGCTAAAGGGATGCAAATCTTTCTCAAAAGGGGTGCGAGATTTGTCTACGCACAAACCCACACTCTATGAGCCTACGCGCGAAAGGCTAAAGGGGTGCGAGTCTTTCTCCAAAGGGGTGCGAGATTTGTCTACGCACAAACCCAGACGCTATGCGACTACGCGCTGCACGTCTAAAAGGGTGCGAGTCTTTCTCGAAAGGGGTGCGAGATTTCTCTAGACACAAACCCACACGCTATGGGCCTACGCGCGCAGGGCTAAAGGGATGCGAGTCTTTCTCAAAAGGGGTGCGAGATTTGTCTACGCACAAACCCACACTCTGTGAGCCTACGCGCGAAGGGCTAAAGGGGTGCGAGTCTTTCTCCAAAGGGGTGCGAGATTTGTCTACGCACAAACCCACACGCTATGAGCCTACGCGCTGCTGGGCTAAAGGGGTGCGAGTCTTTCTCCGCACAAACTCACACGCTATGGGACTACGCGCTGCACGTCTAAAAGGGCGCGAGTCATTCTCCAAAGGGGTGCGAGATCTGTCTACGCACAAACCCACACGCTATGAGCCTACGCGCTGCAGGGCTAAAGGGGTGCGCTTCTTTCTCCAAAGGGGTGCGAGATTTATCTAGACACAAACCCACAGGCTATGGGCCTACGCGCGCAGGGCTAAAGGGATGCGAGTCTTTCTCAAAAGGGGTGCGAGATTTGTCTACGCACATACCCACACTCTGTGAGCCTACGCGCGAAGGGCTAAAGGGGTGCGAGTCTTTCTCCAAAGGGGTGCGAGATTTGTCTACGCACAAACCCACACGCTATGAGCCTACGCGCTGCTGGGCTAAAGGGGTGCGAGTCTTTCTCCGCACAAACTCACACGCTATGGGACAACGCGCTGCACGTCTAAAAGGGCACGAGTCATTCTCCAAAGGGGTGCGAGATCTGTCTACGCACAAACCCACACGCTATGAGCCTACGCGCTGCAGGGCTAAAGGGGTGCGCTTCTTTCTCCAAAGGGGTGCGAGATTTATCTAGACACAAACCCACAGGCTATGGGCCTACGCGCGCAGGGCTAAAGGGGTGCGAGTCTTTCTCAAAAGGGGTGCGAGATTTGTCTACGCACAAACCCACACTCTATGAGCCTACGCGCGAAGGGCTAAAGGGGTGCGAGTCTTTCTCCAAAGGGGTGCGAGATTTGTCTACGCACAAACCCACACGCTATGAGCCTACGCGCGCAGGGCTAAAGGGGTGCGGGTCTTTCTCCAAAGGGGAGCGAGATTTGTCTACGCACAAACCCACTCGCTATGGGACTACGCGCTGCACGTCAAAAGGGGTGCGAGTCTTTCTCCAAAGGGGTGCGAGATTTGTCTACGCACAAACCCACATGCCATGATCAAACGCGCTGCAGGGCTTAAGGGGTGCGAGTCTTTCTCGAAAGGGGTGCGAGATTTGTCTACGCACAAACCCACACGCTATGGGACTACGCTCTGCATGTCAAAAGGGGTGCGAGATTTGTCTACGCACAAACCCACACGCTATGAGCCTACGCGCTGCAGGGCTAAAGGGGTGCGAGTCTTTCTCCGCACAAACCCACACGCTATGGGACTACGCGCTGCACGTCTAAAAGGGCGCGAGTCATTCTCCAAAGGGGTGCGAGATCTGTCTACGCACAAACCCACACGCTATGAGCCTACGCGCGCAGGGCTAAAGGGGTGCGAGTCTTTCTCCAAAGGGGTGCGAGATTTGTCTACGCACAAACCCACACGCTATGGGACTACGCTCTGCATGTCAAAAGGGGTGCGAGATTTGTCTACGCACAAACCCACATGCCATTGGCCCACGCGCGCAGGGCTAAAGGGGTGCGAGTCTTTCTCCAAAGGGGTGCGAGATTTGTCTACGCACAAACCCACACGCTATGAGCCTACGTGCACAGGGCTAAAGGGGTGCGAGTCTTTCTCCAAAGGGGTGCGAGATTTGTCTACGCACAAACCCACATGCCATCATCAAACGCGCTGCAGGGCTTAAGGGGTGCGAGTCTTTCTCCAAAGGGGTGCGAGATTTGTCTACGCACAAACCCACACGCTATGGGACTACGCGCTGCACGTCTAAAAGGGTGCGAGTCATTCTCCAAAGGGGTGCGAGATTTGTCTACGCACAAACCCACACGCTATGAGCCTACGCGCGCAGGGCTAAAGGGGTGCGAGTCTTTCTCCAAAGGGGTGCGAGATTTGTCTACGCACAAACCCACACGCTATGGGACTAAGCGCTGCACGTCTAAAAGGGTGCGAGTCTTTCTCCAAAGTCGTGCGAGATTTGTCTACGCACAAACCCACACGCTATGGGCCAACGCGCGCAGGGCTAGGGGTGCGAGTCTTTCTCGAAAGGGGTGCGAGATTTGTCTACGCACAAACCCACACGCTATGGGACTACGCTCTGCATGTCAAAAGGGGTGCGAGATTTGTCTACGCACAAACCCACACGCTATGGGACTACGCGCTGCACGTCTAAAAGGGTGCGAGTCATTCTCCAAAGGGGTGCGAGATTTGTCTACGCACAAACCCACACGCTATGAGCCTACGCGCGCAGGGCTAAAGGGGTGCGAGTCTTTCTCCAAAGGGGTGCGAGATTTGTCTACGCACAAACCCACACGCTATGGGACTAAGCGCTGCACGTCTAAAAGGGTGCGAGTCTTTCTCGAAAGGGGTGCGAGATTTGTCTACGCACAAACCCACACGCTATGGGCCTACGCGCGCAGGGCTAGGGGTGCGAGTCTTTCTCGAAAGGGGTGCGAGATTTATCTAGACACAAACCCACACGCTATGGGCCTACGCGCGCAGGGCTAAAGGGATGCGAGTCTTTCTCAAAAGGGGTGCGAGATTTGTCTACGCACAAACCCACACTCTATGAGCCTACGCGCGAAAGGCTAAAGGGGTGCGAGTCTTTCTCCAAAGGGGTGCGAGATTTGTCTACGCACAAACCCAGACGCTATGCGACTACGCGCTGCACGTCTAAAAGGGGTGCGAGATTTGTCTACGCACAAACCCACATGCCATTGGCCCACGCGCGCAGGGCTAAAGGGGTGCGAGTCTTTCTCCAAAGGGGTGCGAGATTTGTCTACGCACAAACCCACACGCTATGAGCCTACGTGCACAGGGCTAAAGGGGTGCGAGTCTTTCTCCAAAGGGGTGCGAGATTTGTCTACGCACAAACCCACATGCCATCATCAAACGCGCTGCAGGGCTTAAGGGGTGCGAGTCTTTCTCCAAAGGGGTGCGAGATTTGTCTACGCACAAACCCACACGCTATGGGACTACGCGCTGCACGTCTAAAAGGGTGCGAGTCATTCTCCAAAGGGGTGCGAGATTTGTCTACGCACAAACCCACACGCTATGAGCCTACGCGCGCAGGGCTAAAGGGGTGCGAGTCTTTCTCCAAAGGGGTGCGAGATTTGTCTACGCACAAACCCACACGCTATGGGACTAAGCGCTGCACGTCTAAAAGGGTGCGAGTCTTTCTCCAAAGTCGTGCGAGATTTGTCTACGCACAAACCCACACGCTATGGGCCAACGCGCGCAGGGCTAGGGGTGCGAGTCTTTCTCGAAAGGGGTGCGAGATTTGTCTACGCACAAACCCACACGCTATGGGACTACGCTCTGCATGTCAAAAGGGGTGCGAGATTTGTCTACGCACAAACCCACACGCTATGGGACTACGCGCTGCACGTCTAAAAGGGTGCGAGTCATTCTCCAAAGGGGTGCGAGATTTGTCTACGCACAAACCCACACGCTATGAGCCTACGCGCGCAGGGCTAAAGGGGTGCGAGTCTTTCTCCAAAGGGGTGCGAGATTTGTCTACGCACAAACCCACACGCTATGGGACTAAGCGCTGCACGTCTAAAAGGGTGCGAGTCTTTCTCGAAAGGGGTGCGAGATTTGTCTACGCACAAACCCACACGCTATGGGCCTACGCGCGCAGGGCTAGGGGTGCGAGTCTTTCTCGAAAGGGGTGCGAGATTTATCTAGACACAAACCCACACGCTATGGGCCTACGCGCGCAGGGCTAAAGGGATGCGAGTCTTTCTCAAAAGGGGTGCGAGATTTGTCTACGCACAAACCCACACTCTATGAGCCTACGCGCGAAAGGCTAAAGGGGTGCGAGTCTTTCTCCAAAGGGGTGCGAGATTTGTCTACGCACAAACCCAGACGCTATGCGACTACGCGCTGCACGTCTAAAAGGGTGCGAGTCTTTCTCGAAAGGGGTGCGAGATTTATCTAGACACAAACCCACACGCTATGGGCCTACGCGCGCAGGGCTAAAGGGATGCGAGTCTTTCTCAAAAGGGGTGCGAGATTTGTCTACGCACAAACCCACACTCTGTGAGCCTACGCGCGAAGGGCTAAAGGGGTGCGAGTCTTTCTCCAAAGGGGTGCGAGATTTGTCTACGCACAAACCCACACGCTATGAGCCTACGCGCTGCTGGGCTAAAGGGGTGCGAGTCTTTCTCCGCACAAACTCACACGCTATGGGACTACGCGCTGCACGTCTAAAAGGGCGCGAGTCATTCTCCAAAGGGGTGCGAGATCTGTCTACGCACAAACCCACACGCTATGAGCCTACGCGCTGCAGGGCTAAAGGGGTGCGCTTATTTCTCCAAAGGGGTGCGAGATTTATCTAGACACAAACCCACAGGCTATGGGCCTACGCGCGCAGGGCTAAAGGGGTGCGAGTCTTTCTCAAAAGGGGTGCGAGATTTGTCTACGCACAAACCCACACTCTATGAGCCTACGCGCGAAGGGCTAAAGGGGTGCGAGTCTTTCTCCAAAGGGGTGCGAGATTTGTCTACGCACAAACCCACACGCTATGAGCCTACGCGCGCAGGGCTAAAGGGGTGCGGGTCTTTCTCCAAAGGGGTGCGAGATTTGTCTACGCACAAACCCACACTCTATGAGCCTACGCGCGAAGGGCTAAAGGGGTGCGAGTCTTTCTCCAAAGGGGTGCGAGATTTGTCTACGCACAAACCCACACGCTATGAGCCTACGCGCGCAGGGCTAAAGGGGTGCGGGTCTTTCTCCAAAGGGGAGCGAGATTTGTCTACGCACAAACCCACTCGCTATGGGACTACGCGCTGCACGTCAAAAGGGGTGCGAGTCTTTCTCCAAAGGGGTGCGAGATTTGTCTACGCACAAACCCACATGCCATGATCAAACGCGCTGTACGTCAAAAGGGGTGCGAGTCTTTCTCCAAAGTCGTGCGAGATTTGTCTACGCACAAACCCACACGCTATGGGCCAACGCGCGCAGGGCTAGGGGTGCGAGTCTTTCTCGAAAGGGGTGCGAGATTTGTCTACGCACAAACCCACACGCTATGGGACTACGCTCTGCATGTCAAAAGGGGTGCGAGATTTGTCTACGCACAAACCCACACGCTATGGGACTACGCGCTGCACGTCTAAAAGGGTGCGAGTCATTCTCCAAAGGGGTGCGAGATTTGTCTACGCACAAACCCACACGCTATGAGCCTACGCGCGCAGGGCTAAAGGGGTGCGAGTCTTTCTCCAAAGGGGTGCGAGATTTGTCTACGCACAAACCCACACGCTTTGGGACTAAGCGCTGCACGTCTAAAAGGGTGCGAGTCTTTCTCCAAAGTCGTGCGAGATTTGTCTACGCACAAACCCACACGCTATGGGCCTACGCGCGCAGGGCTAGGGGTGCGAGTCTTTCTCGAAAGGGGTGCGAGATTTATCTAGACACAAACCCACACGCTATGAGCCTACGCGCTGCACGTCTAAAAGGGCGCGAGTCATTCTCCAAAGGGGTGCGAGATCTGTCTACGCACAAACCCACACGCTATGGGACTACGCGCTGCACGTCTAAAAGGGCGCGAGTCATTCTCCAAAGGGGTGCGAGATCTGTCTACGCACAAACCCACACGCTATGGGACTACGCGCTGCACGTCAAAAGGGGTGCGAGTCTTTCTCCAAAGGGGTGCGAGATTTGTCTACGCACAAACCCACACGCTATGTGACTAAGCGCTGCAAATCTAAAAGGGTGCGAGTCTTTCTCGAAAGGGGTGCGAGATTTGTCTACGCACAAACCCACACGCTATGGGACTACGCTCTGCATGTCAAAAGGGGTGCGAGTCTTTCTCCAAAGGGGTGCGAGATTTGTCTACGCACAAACCCACACGCTATGGGACTAAGCGCTGCACATCTAAAAGGGTGCTAGTCTTTCTCGAAAGGGGTGCGAGATTTGTCTACGCACAAACCCACACGCTATGAGCCTACGCGCGCAGGGTTAAAGGGGTGCGAGTCTTTCTCCAAAGGGGTGCGAGATTTGTCTACGCACAAACCCACATGCTATGGGACTAAGCGCTGCACGTCTAAAAGGGTGCGAGTCTTTCTCCAAAGTCGTGCGAGATTTGTCTACGCACAAACCCACACGCTATGGGCCTACGCGCGCAGGGCTAGGGGTGCGAGTCTTTCTCGAAAGGGGTGCGAGATTTATCTAGACACAAACCCACACGCTATGGGCCTACGCGCGCAGGGCTAAAGGGATGCGAGTCTTTCTCAAAAGGGGTGCGAGATTTGTCTACGCACAAACCCACACTCTGTGAGCCTACGCGCGAAGGGCTAAAGGGGTGCGAGTCTTTCTCAAAAGGGGTGCGAGATTTGTCTACGCACAAACCCACACTCTGTGAGCCTACGCGCGAAGGGCTAAAGGGGTGCGAGTCTTTCTCCAAAGGGGTGCAAGATTTGTCTACGCACAAACCCACACGCTATGAGCCTACGCGCTGCTGGGCTAAAGGGGTGCGAGTCTTTCTCCGCACAAACTCACACGCTATGGGACTACGCGCTGCACGTCTAAAAGGGCGCGAGTCATTCTCCAAAGGGGTGCGAGATCTGTCTACGCACAAACCCACACGCTATGAGCCTACGCGCTGCAGGGCTAAAGGGGTGCGCTTCTTTCTCCAAAGGGGTGCGAGATTTATCTAGACACAAACCCACAGGCTATGGGCCTACGCGCGCAGGGCTAAAGGGGTGCGAGTCTTTCTCAAAAGGGGTGCGAGATTTGTCTACGCACAAACCCACACTCTATGAGCCTACGCGCGAAGGGCTAAAGGGGTGCGAGTCTTTCTCCAAAGGGGTGCGAGATTTGTCTACGCACAAACCCACACGCTATGAGCCTACGCGCGCAGGGCTAAAGGGGTGCGGGTCTTTCTCCAAAGGGGAGCGAGATTTGTCTACGCACAAACCCACTCGCTATGGGACTACGCGCTGCACGTCAAAAGGGGTGCGAGTCTTTCTCCAAAGGGGTGCGAGATTTGTCTACGCACAAACCCACATGCCATGATCAAACGCGCTGCAGGGCTTAAGGGGTGCGAGTCTTTCTCGAAAGGGGTGCGAGATTTGTCTACGCACAAACCCACACGCTATGGGACTACGCTCTGCATGTCAAAAGGGGTGCGAGATTTGTCTACGCACAAACCCACACGCTATGAGCCTACGCGCTGCAGGGCTAAAGGGGTGCGAGTCTTTCTCCGCACAAACCCACACGCTATGGGACTACGCGCTGCACGTCTAAAAGGGCGCGAGTCATTCTCCAAAGGGGTGCGAGATTTGTCTACGCACAAACCCACATGCCATGATCAAACGCGCTGCACGTCAAAAGGGGTGCGAGTCTTTCTCCAAAGTCGTGCGAGATTTGTCTACGCACAAACCCACACGCTATGGGCCAACGCGCGCAGGGCTAGGGGTGCGAGTCTTTCTCGAAAGGGGTGCGAGATTTGTCTACGCACAAACCCACACGCTATGGGACTACGCTCTGCATGTCAAAAGGGGTGCGAGATTTGTCTACGCACAAACCCACACGCTATGGGACTACGCGCTGCACGTCTAAAAGGGTGCGAGTCATTCTCCAAAGGGGTGCGAGATTTGTCTACGCACAAACCCACACGCTATGAGCCTACGCGCGCAGGGCTAAAGGGGTGCGAGTCTTTCTCCAAAGGGGTGCGAGATTTGTCTACGCACAAACCCACACGCTTTGGGACTAAGCGCTGCACGTCTAAAAGGGTGCGAGTCTTTCTCCAAAGTCGTGCGAGATTTGTCTACGCACAAACCCACACGCTATGGGCCTACGCGCGCAGGGCTAGGGGTGCGAGTCTTTCTCGAAAGGGGTGCGAGATTTATCTAGACACAAACCCACACGCTATGAGCCTACGCGCTGCACGTCTAAAAGGGCGCGAGTCATTCTCCAAAGGGGTGCGAGATCTGTCTACGCACAAACCCACACGCTATGGGACTACGCGCTGCACGTCTAAAAGGGCGCGAGTCATTCTCCAAAGGGGTGCGAGATCTGTCTACGCACAAACCCACACGCTATGGGACTACGCGCTGCACGTCAAAAGGGGTGCGAGTCTTTCTCCAAAGGGGTGCGAGATTTGTCTACGCACAAACCCACACGCTATGGGACTAAGCGCTGCAAATCTAAAAGGGTGCGAGTCTTTCTCGAAAGGGGTGCGAGATTTGTCTACGCACAAACCCACACGCTATGGGACTACGCTCTGCATGTCAAAAGGGGTGCGAGTCTTTCTCCAAAGGGGTGCGAGATTTGTCTACGCACAAACCCACACGCTATGGGACTAAGCGCTGCACATCTAAAAGGGTGCTAGTCTTTCTCGAAAGGGGTGCGAGATTTGTCTACGCACAAACCCACACGCTATGAGCCTACGCGCGCAGGGTTAAAGGGGTGCGAGTCTTTCTCCAAAGGGGTGCGAGATTTGTCTACGCACAAACCCACATGCTATGGGACTAAGCGCTGCACGTCTAAAAGGGTGCGAGTCTTTCTCCAAAGTCGTGCGAGATTTGTCTACGCACAAACCCACACGCTATGGGCCTACGCGCGCAGGGCTAGGGGTGCGAGTCTTTCTCGAAAGGGGTGCGAGATTTATCTAGACACAAACCCACACGCTATGGGCCTACGCGCGCAGGGCTAAAGGGATGCGAGTCTTTCTCAAAAGGGGTGCGAGATTTGTCTACGCACAAACCCACACTCTGTGAGCCTACGCGCGAAGGGCTAAAGGGGTGCGAGTCTTTCTCAAAAGGGGTGCGAGATTTGTCTACGCACAAACCCACACTCTGTGAGCCTACGCGCGAAGGGCTAAAGGGGTGCGAGTCTTTCTCCAAAGGGGTGCGAGATTTGTCTACGCACAAACCCACACGCTATGAGCCTACGCGCTGCTGGGCTAAAGGGGTGCGAGTCTTTCTCCGCACAAACTCACACGCTATGGGACTACGCGCTGCACGTCTAAAAGGGCGCGAGTCATTCTCCTAAGGGGTGCGAGATCTGTCTACGCACAAACCCACACGCTATGAGCCTACGCGCTGCAGGGCTAAAGGGGTGCGCTTCTTTCTCCAAAGGGGTGCGAGATTTATCTAGACACAAACCCACAGGCTATGGGCCTACGCGCGCAGGGCTAAAGGGGTGCGAGTCTTTCTCAAAAGGGGTGCGAGATTTGTCTACGCACAAACCCACACTCTATGAGCCTACGCGCGAAGGGCTAAAGGGGTGCGAGTCTTTCTCCAAAGGGGTGCGAGATTTGTCTACGCACAAACCCACACGCTATGAGCCTACGCGCGCAGGGCTAAAGGGGTGCGGGTCTTTCTCCAAAGGGGAGCGAGATTTGTCTACGCACAAACCCACTCGCTATGGGACTACGCGCTGCACGTCAAAAGGGGTGCGAGTCTTTCTCCAAAGGGGTGCGAGATTTGTCTACGCAGAAACCCACATGCCATGATCAAACGCGCTGCAGGGCTTAAGGGGTGCGAGTCTTTCTCGAAAGGGGTGCGAGATTTGTCTACGCACAAACCCACACGCTATGGGACTACGCTCTGCATGTCAAAAGGGGTGCGAGATTTGTCTACGCACAAACCCACACGCTATGAGCCTACGCGCTGCAGGGCTAAAGGGGTGCGAGTCTTTCTCCGCACAAACCCACACGCTATGGGACTACGCGCTGCACGTCTAAAAGAGCGCGAGTCATTCTCCAAAGGGGTGCGAGATCTGTCTACGCACAAACCCACACGCTATGAGCCTACGCGCGCAGGGCTAAAGGGGTGCGAGTCTTTCTCCAAAGGGGTGCGAGATTTGTCTACGCACAAACCCACACGCTATGGGACTACGCGCTGCAGGGCTAAAGGGGTGCGCTTCTTTCTCCAAAGGGGTGCGAGATTTATCTAGACACAAACCCACACGCTATGGGCCTACGCGCGCAGGGCTAAAGGGATGCGAGTCTTTCTCAAAAGGGGTGCGAGATTTGTCTACGCACAAACCCACACTCTATGAGCCTACGCGCGAAGGGCTAAAGGGGTGCGAGTCTTTCTCCAAAGGGGTGCTAGATTTGTCTACGCACAAACCCACACGCTATGCGACTACGCGCTGCACGTCTAAAAGGGTGCGAGTCTTTCTCCAAAGGGGTGCGAGATTTGTCTACGCACAAACCCACACGCTATGAGCCTACGCGCGCAGGGCTAAAGGGGTGCGGGTCTTTCTCCAAAGGGGAGCGAGATTTGTCTACGCACAAACCCACACGCTATGGGACTACGCGCTGCACGTCAAAAGGGGTGCGAGTCTTTCTCCAAAGGGGTGCGAGATTTGTCTACGCACAAACCCACACGCTATGGGACTAAGCGCTGCACATCTAAAAGGGTGCGAGTCTTTCTCGAAAGGGGTGCGAGATTTGTCTACGCACAAACCCACACGCTATGGGACTACGCTCTGCATGTCAAAAGGGGTGCGAGATTTGTCTACGCACAAACCCACACGCTATGAGCCTACGTGCACAGGGCTAAAGGGGTGCGAGTCTTTCTCCAAAGGGGTGCGAGATTTGTCTACGCACAAACCCACATGCCATCATCAAACGCGCTGCAGGGCTTAAGGGGTGCGAGTCTTTCTCCAAAGGGGTGCGAGATTTGTCTACGCACAAACCCACACGCTATGGGACTACGCGCTGCACGTCTAAAAGGGTGCGAGTCATTCTCCAAAGGGGTGCGAGATTTGTCTACGCACAAACCCACACGCTATGAGTCTACGCGCGCAGGGCTAAAGGGGTGCGAGTCTTTCTCCAAAGGGGTGCGAGATTTGTCTACGCACAAACCCACACGCTATGGGACTAAGCGCTGCACGTCTAAAAGGGTGCGAGTCTTTCTCCAAAGTCGTGCGAGATTTGTCTACGCACAAACCCACACGCTATGGGCCAACGCGCGCAGGGCTAGGGGGGCGAGTCTTTCTCGAAAGGGGTGCGAGATTTGTCTACGCACAAACCCACACGCTATGGGACTACGCTCTGCATGTCAAAAGGGGTGCGAGATTTGTCTACGCACAAACCCACACGCTATGGGACTACGCGCTGCACGTCTAAAAGGGTGCGAGTCATTCTCCAAAGGGGTGCGAGATTTGTCTACGCACAAACCCACACGCTATGAGCCTACGCGCGCAGGGCTAAAGGGGTGCGAGTCTTTCTCCAAAGGGGTGCGAGATTTGTCTACGCACAAACCCACACGCTATGGGACTAAGCGCTGCACGTCTAAAAGGGTGCGTGTCTTTCTCCAAAGTCGTGCGAGATTTGTCTACGCACAAACCCACACGCTATGGGCCTACGCGCGCAGGGCTAGGGGTGCGAGTCTTTCTCGAAAGGGGTGCGAGATTTATCTAGACACAAACCCACACGCTATGGGCCTACGCGCGCAGGGCTAAAGGGATGCGAGTCTTTCTCAAAAGGGGTGCGAGATTTGTCTACGCACAAACCCACACTCTATGAGCCTACGCGCGAAAGGCTAAAGGGGTGCGAGTCTTTCTCCAAAGGGGTGCGAGATTTGTCTACGCACAAACCCAGACGCTATGCGACTACGCGGTGCACGTCTAAAAGGGTGCGAGTCTTTCTCGAAAGGGGTGCGAGATTTATCTAGACACAAACCCACACGCTATGGGCCTACGCGCGCAGGGCTAAAGGGATGCGAGTCTTTATCAAAAGGGGTGCGAGATTTGTCTACGCACAAACCCACACTCTGTGAGCCTACGCGCGAAGGGCTAAAGGGGTGCGAGTCTTTCTCCAAAGGGGTGCGAGATTTGTCTACGCACAAACCCACACGCTATGAGCCTACGCGCTGCTGGGCTAAAGGGGTGCGAGTCTTTCTCCGCACAAACTCACACGCTATGGGACTACGCGCTGCACGTCTAAAAGGGCGCGAGTCATTCTCCAAAGGGGTGCGAGATCTGTCTACGCACAAACCCACACGCTATGAGCCTACGCGCTGCAGGGCTAAAGGGGTGCGCTTCTTTCTCCAAAGGGGTGCGAGATTTATCTAGACACAAACCCACAGGCTATGGGCCTACGCGCGCAGGGCTAAAGGGGTGCGAGTCTTTCTCAAAAGGGGTGCGAGATTTGTCTACGCACAAACCCACACTCTATGAGCCTACGCGCGAAGGGCTAAAGGGGTGCGAGTCTTTCTCCAAAGGGGTGCGAGATTTGTCTACGCACAAACCCACACGCTATGAGCCTACGCGCGCAGGGCTAAAGGGGTGCGGGTCTTTCTCCAAAGGGGAGCGAGATTTGTCTACGCACAAACCCACTCGCTATGGGACTACGCGCTGCACGTCAAAAGGGGTGCGAGTCTTTCTCCAAAGGGGTGCGAGATTTGTCTACGCAGAAACCCACATGCCATGATCAAACGCGCTGCAGGGCTTAAGGGGTGCGAGTCTTTCTCGAAAGGGGTGCGAGATTTGTCTACGCACAAACCCACACGCTATGGGACTACGCTCTGCATGTCAAAAGGGGTGCGAGATTTGTCTACGCACAAACCCACACGCTATGAGCCTACGTGCACAGGGCTAAAGGGGTGCGAGTCTTTCTCCAAAGGGGTGCGAGATTTGTCTACGCACAAACCCACATGCCATCATCAAACGCGCTGCAGGGCTTAAGGGGTGCGAGTCTTTCTCCAAAGGGGTGCGAGGTTTGTCTACGCACAAACCCACACGCTATGGGACTACGCGCTGCACGTCTAAAAGGGTGCGAGTCATTCTCCAAAGGGGTGCGAGATTTGTCTACGCACAAACCCACACGCTATGAGCCTACGCGCGCAGGGCTAAAGGGGTGCGAGTCTTTCTCCAAAGGGGTGCGAGATTTGTCTACGCACAAACCCACACGCTATGGGACTAAGCGCTGCACGTCTAAAAGGGTGCGAGTCTTTCTCCAAAGTCGTGCGAGATTTGTCTACGCACAAACCCACACGCTATGGGCAACGCGCGCAGGGCTAGGGGTGCGAGTCTTTCTCGAAAGGGGTGCGAGATTTGTCTACGCACAAACCCACACGCTATGGGACTACGCTCTGCATGTCAAAAGGGGTGCGAGATTTGTCTACGCACAAACCCACACGCTATGGGACTACGCGCTGCACGTCTAAAAGGGTGCGAGTCATTCTCCAAAGGGGTGCGAGATTTGTCTACGCACAAACCCACACGCTATGAGCCTACGCGCGCAGGGCTAAAGGGGTGCGAGTCTTTCTCCAAAGGGGTGCGAGATTTGTCTACGCACAAACCCACACGCTATGGGACTAAGCGCTGCACGTCTAAAAGGGTGCGAGTCTTTCTCCAAAGTCGTGCGAGATTTGTCTACGCACAAACCCACACGCTATGGGCCTACACGCGCAGGGCTAGGGGTGCGAATCTTTCTCGAAAGGGGTGCGAGATTTATCTAGACACAAACCCACACGCTATGGGCCTACGCGCGCAGGGCTAAAGGGATGTGAGTCTTTCTCAAAAGGGGTGCGAGATTTGTCTACGCACAAACCCACACTCTATGAGCCTACGCGCGAAAGGCTAAAGGGGTGCGAGTCTTTCTCCAAAGGGGTGCGAGATTTGTCTACGCACAAACCCAGACGCTATGCGACTACGCGCTGCACGTCTAAAAGGGTGCGAGTCTTTCTCGAAAGGGGTGCGAGATTTATCTAGACACAAACCCACACGCTATGGGCCTACGCGCGCAGGGCTAAAGGGATGCGAGTCTTTCTCAAAAGGGGTGCGAGATTTGTCTACGCACAAACCCACACTCTGTGAGCCTACGCGCGAAGGGCTAAAGGGGTGCGAGTCTTTCTCCAAAGGGGTGCGAGATTTGTCTACGCACAAACCCACACGCTATGAGCCTACGCGCTGCTGGGCTAAAGGGGTGCGAGTCTTTCTCCGCACAAACTCACACGCTATGGGACTACGCGCTGCACGTCTAAAAGGGCGCGAGTCATTCTCCAAAGGGGTGCGAGATCTGTCTACGCACAAACCCACACGCTATGAGCCTACGCGCTGCAGGGCTAAAGGGGTGCGCTTCTTTCTCCAAAGGGGTGCGAGATTTATCTAGACACAAACCCACAGGCTATGGGCCTACGCGCGCAGGGCTAAAGGGGTGCGAGTCTTTCTCAAAAGGGGTGCGAGATTTGTCTACGCACAAACCCACACTCTATGAGCCTACGCGCGAAGGGCTAAAGGGGTGCGAGTCTTTCTCCAAAGGGGTGCGAGATTTGTCTACGCACAAACCCACACGCTATGAGCCTACGCGCGCAGGGCTAAAGGGGTGCGGGTCTTTCTCCAAAGGGGAGCGAGATTTGTCTACGCACAAACCCACTCGCTATGGGACTACGCGCTGCACGTCAAAAGGGGTGCGAGTCTTTCTCCAAAGGGGTGCGAGATTTGTCTACGCACAAACCCACATGCCATGATCAAACGCGCTGCAGGGCTTAAGGGGTGCGAGTCTTTCTCGAAAGGGGTGCGAGATTTGTCTACGCACAAACCCACACGCTATGGGACTACGCTCTGCATGTCAAAAGGGGTGCGAGATTTGTCTACGCACAAACCCACACGCTATGAGCCTACGCGCTGCAGGGCTAAAGGGGTGCGAGTCTTTCTCCACACAAACCCACACGCTATGGGACTACGCGCTGCACGTCTAAAAGGGCGCGAGTCATTCTCCAAAGGGGTGCGAGATTTGTCTACGCACAAACCCACACGCTATGAGCCTACGCGCTGCACGTCTAAAAGGGTGCGAGTCTTTCTCCAAAGGGGTGCGAGATTTGTCTACGCACAAACCCACACGCTATGAGCCTACGCGCGCAGGGCTAAAGGGGTGCGGGTCTTTCTCCAAAGGGGTGCGAGATTTGTCTACGCACAAACCCACACGCTATGCGACTACGCGCTGCACGTCTAAAAGGGTGCGAGTCTTTCTCCAAAGGGGTGCGAGATTTGTCTACGCACAAACCCACACGCTATGAGCCTACGCGCGCAGGGCTAAAGGGGTGCGGGTCTTTCTCCAAAGGGGAGCGAGATTTGTCTACGCACAAACCCACACGCTATGGGACTACGCGCTGCACGTCAAAAGGGGTGCGAGTCTTTCTCCAAAGGGGTGCGAGATTTGTCTACGCACAAACCCACACGCTATGGGACTAAGCGCTGCACATCTAAAAGGGTGCGAGTCTTTCTCGAAAGGGGTGCGAGATTTGTCTACGCACAAACCCACACGCTATGGGACTACGCTCTGCATGTCAAAAGGGGTGCGAGATTTGTCTACGCACAAACCCACATGCCATTGGCCTACGCGCGCAGGGCTAAAGGGGTGCGAGTCTTTCTCCAAAGGGGTGCGAGATTTGTCTACGCACAAACCCACACGCTATGAGCCTACGTGCACAGGGCTAAAGGGGTGCGAGTCTTTCTCCAAAGGGGTGCGAGATTTGTCTACGCACAAACCCACATGCCATCATCAAACGCGCTGCAGGGCTTAAGGGGTGCGAGTCTTTCTCCAAAGGGGTGCGAGATTTGTCTACGCACAAACCCACACGCTATGGGACTACGCGCTGCACGTCTAAAAGGGTGCGAGTCATTCTCCAAAGGGGTGCGAGATTTGTCTACGCACAAACCCACACGCTATGAGTCTACGCGCGCAGGGCTAAAGGGGTGCGAGTCTTTCTCCAAAGGGGTGCGAGATTTGTCTACGCACAAACCCACACGCTATGGGACTAAGCGCTGCACGTCTAAAAGGGTGCGAGTCTTTCTCCAAAGTCGTGCGAGATTTGTCTACGCACAAACCCACACGCTATGGGCCAACGCGCGCAGGGCTAGGGGGGCGAGTCTTTCTCGAAAGGGGTGCGAGATTTGTCTACGCACAAACCCACACGCTATGGGACTACGCTCTGCATGTCAAAAGGGGTGCGAGATTTGTCTACGCACAAACCCACACGCTATGGGACTACGCGCTGCACGTCTAAAAGGGTGCGAGTCATTCTCCAAAGGGGTGCGAGATTTGTCTACGCACAAACCCA
Source organism: Luidia sarsii (assembly GCA_949987565.1). NCBI lineage: Eukaryota > Metazoa > Echinodermata > Asteroidea > Paxillosida > Luidiidae > Luidia > Luidia sarsii. The sequence continues at coordinate 5,553,463 of OX465102.1, forward strand.
CACGCTATGAGCCTACGCGCGCAGGGCTAAAGGGGTGCGAGTCTTTCTCCAAAGGGGTGCGAGATTTGTCTACGCACAAACCCACACGCTATGGGACTAAGCGCTGCACGTCTAAAAGGGTGCGAGTCTTTCTCCAAAGTCGTGCGAGATTTGTCTACGCACAAACCCACACGCTATGGGCCTACGCGCGCAGGGCTAGGGGTGCGAGTCTTTCTCGAAAGGGGTGCGAGATTTATCTAGACACAAACCCACACGCTATGGGCCTACGCGCGCAGGGCTAAAGGGATGCGAGTCTTTCTCAAAAGGGGTGCGAGATTTGTCTACGCACAAACCCACACTCTATGAGCCTACGCGCGAAAGGCTAAAGGGGTGCGAGTCTTTCTCCAAAGGGGTGCGAGATTTGTCTACGCACAAACCCAGACGCTATGCGACTACGCGGTGCACGTCTAAAAGGGTGCGAGTCTTTCTCGAAAGGGGTGCGAGATTTATCTAGACACAAACCCACACGCTATGGGCCTACGCGCGCAGGGCTAAAGGGATGCGAGTCTTTATCAAAAGGGGTGCGAGATTTGTCTACGCACAAACCCACACGCTATGAGCCTACGCGCTGCTGGGCTAAAGGGGTGCGAGTCTTTCTCCGCACAAACTCACACGCTATGGGACTACGCGCTGCACGTCTAAAAGGGCGCGAGTCATTCTCCAAAGGGGTGCGAGATCTGTCTACGCACAAACCCACACGCTATGAGCCTACGCGCTGCAGGGCTAAAGGGGTGCGCTTCTTTCTCCAAAGGGGTGCGAGATTTATCTAGACACAAACCCACAGGCTATGGGCCTACGCGCGCAGGGCTAAAGGGGTGCGAGTCTTTCTCAAAAGGGGTGCGAGATTTGTCTACGCACAAACCCACACTCTATGAGCCTACGCGCGAAGGGCTAAAGGGGTGCGAGTCTTTCTCCAAAGGGGTGCGAGATTTGTCTACGCACAAACCCACACGCTATGAGCCTACGCGCGCAGGGCTAAAGGGGTGCGGGTCTTTCTCCAAAGGGGAGCGAGATTTGTCTACGCACAAACCCACTCGCTATGGGACTACGCGCTGCACGTCAAAAGGGGTGCGAGTCTTTCTCCAAAGGGGTGCGAGATTTGTCTACGCAGAAACCCACATGCCATGATCAAACGCGCTGCAGGGCTTAAGGGGTGCGAGTCTTTCTCGAAAGGGGTGCGAGATTTGTCTACGCACAAACCCACACGCTATGGGACTACGCTCTGCACGTCAAAAGGGGTGCGAGATTTGTCTACGCACAAACCCACACGCTATGAGCCTACGCGCTGCAGGGCTAAAGGGGTGCGAGTCTTTCTCCGCACAAACCCACACGCTATGGGACTACGCGCTGCACGTCTAAAAGGGCGCGAGTCATTCTCCAAAGGGGTGCGAGATCTGTCTACGCACAAACCCACACGCTATGAGCCTACGCGCGCAGGGCTAAAGGGGTGCGAGTCTTTCTCCAAAGGGGTGCGAGATTTGTCTAAGCACAAACCCACACGCTATGGGACTACGCGCTGCAGGGCTAAAGGGGTGCGCTTCTTTCTCCAAAGGGGTGCGAGATTTATCTAGACAAACCCACACGCTATGGGCCTACGCGCGCAGGGCTAAAGGGATGCGAGTCTTTCTCAAAAGGGGTGCGAGATTTGTCTACGCACAAACCCACACTCTATGAGCCTACGCGCGAAGGGCTAAAGGGGTGCGAGTCTTTCTCCAAAGGGGTGCGAGATTTGTCTACGCACAAACCCACACGCTATGCGACTACGCGCTGCACGTCTAAAAGGGTGCGAGTCTTTCTCCAAAGGGGTGCGAGATTTGTCTACGCACAAACCCACACGCTATGAGCCTACGCGCGCAGGGCTAAAGGGGTGCGGGTCTTTCTCCAAAGGGGAGCGAGATTTGTCTACGCACAAACCCACACGCTATGGGACTACGCGCTGCACGTCAAAAGGGGTGCGAGTCTTTCTCCAAAGGGGTGCGAGATTTGTCTACGCACAAACCCACACGCTATGGGACTACGCGCTGCACGTCTAAAAGGGCGCGAGTCATTCTCCAAAGGGGTGCGAGATCTGTCTACGCACAAACCCACACGCTATGAGCCTACGCGCGCAGGGCTAAAGGGGTGCGAGTCTTTCTCCAAAGGGGTGCGAGATTTGTCTAAGCACAAACCCACACGCTATGGGACTACGCGCTGCAGGGCTAAAGGGGTGCGCTTCTTTCTCCAAAGGGGTGCGAGATTTATCTAGACACAAACCCACACGCTATGGGCCTACGCGCGCAGGGCTAAAGGGATGCGAGTCTTTCTCAAAAGGGGTGCGAGATTTGTCTACGCACAAACCCACACTCTATGAGCCTACGCGCGAAGGGCTAAAGGGGTGCGAGTCTTTCTCCAAAGGGGTGCGAGATTTGTCTACGCACAAACCCACACGCTATGCGACTACGCGCTGCACGTCTAAAAGGGTGCGAGTCTTTCTCCAAAGGGGTGCGAGATTTGTCTACGCACAAACCCACACGCTATGAGCCTACGCGCGCAGGGCTAAAGGGGTGCGGGTCTTTCTCCAAAGGGGAGCGAGATTTGTCTACGCACAAACCCACACGCTATGGGACTACGCGCTGCACGTCAAAAGGGGTGCGAGTCTTTCTCCAAAGGGGTGCGAGATTTGTCTACGCACAAACCCACACGCTATGGGACTACGCGCTACACATCTAAAAGGGTGCGAGTCTTTCTCGAAAGGGGTGCGAGATTTGTCTACGCACAAACCCACACGCTATGGGACTACGCTCTGCATGTCAAAAGGGGTGCGAGATTTGTCTACGCACAAACCCACATGCCATTGGCCTACGCGCGCAGGGCTAAAGGGGTGCGAGTCTTTCTCCAAAGGGGTGCGAGATTTGTCTACGCACAAACCCACACGCTATGAGCCTACGTGCACAGGGCTAAAGGGGTGCGAGTCTTTCTCCAAAGGGGTGCGAGATTTGTCTACGCACAAACCCACATGCCATCATCAAACGCGCTGCAGGGCTTAAGGGGTGCGAGTCTTTCTCCAAAGGGGTGCGAGATTTGTCTACGCACAAACCCACACGCTATGGGACTACGCGCTGCACGTCTAAAAGGGTGCGAGTCATTCTCCAAAGGGGTGCGAGATTTGTCTACGCACAAACCCACACGCTATGAGTCTACGCGCGCAGGGCTAAAGGGGTGCGAGTCTTTCTCCAAAGGGGTGCGAGATTTGTCTACGCACAAACCCACACGCTATGGGACTAAGCGCTGCACGTCTAAAAGGGTGCGAGTCTTTCTCCAAAGTCGTGCGAGATTTGTCTACGCACAAACCCACACGCTATGGGCCAACGCGCGCAGGGCTAGGGGTGCGAGTCTTTCTCGAAAGGGGTGCGAGATTTGTCTACGCACAAACCCACACGCTATGGGACTACGCTCTGCATGTCAAAAGGGGTGCGAGATTTGTCTACGCACAAACCCACACGCTATGGGACTACGCGCTGCACGTCTAAAAGGGTGCGAGTCATTCTCCAAAGGGGTGCGAGATTTGTCTACGCACAAACCCACACGCTATGAGCCTACGCGCGCAGGGCTAAAGGGGTGCGAGTCTTTCTCCAAAGGGGTGCGAGATTTGTCTACGCACAAACCCACACGCTATGGGACTAAGCGCTGCACGTCTAAAAGGGTGCGAGTCTTTCTCCAAAGTCGTGCGAGATTTGTCTACGCACAAACCCACACGCTATGGGCCTACGCGCGCAGGGCTAGGGGTGCGAGTCTTTCTCGAAAGGGGTGCGAGATTTATCTAGACACAAACCCACACGCTATGGGCCTACGCGCGCAGGGCTAAAGGGATGCGAGTCTTTCTCAAAAGGGGTGCGAGATTTGTCTACGCACAAACCCACACTCTATGAGCCTACGTGCGAAAGGCTAAAGGGGTGCGAGTCTTTCTCCAAAGGGGTGCGAGATTTGTCTACGCACAAACCCAGACGCTATGCGACTACGCGGTGCACGTCTAAAAGGGTGCGAGTCTTTCTCGAAAGGGGTGCGAGATTTATCTAGACACAAACCCACACGCTATGGGCCTACGCGCGCAGGGCTAAAGGGATGCGAGTCTTTCTCAAAAGGGGTGCGAGATTTGTCTACGCACAAACCCACACTCTGTGAGCCTACGCGCGAAGGGCTAAAGGGGTGCGAGTCTTTCTCCAAAGGGGTGCGAGATTTGTCTACGCACAAACCCACACGCTATGAGCCTACGCGCTGCTGGGCTAAAGGGGTGCGAGTCTTTCTCCGCACAAACCCACACGCTATGGGACTACGCGCTGCACGTCTAAAAGGGCGCGAGTCATTCTCCAAAGTGGTGCGAGATCTGTCTACGCACAAACCCACACGCTATGAGCCTACGCGCTGCAGGGCTAAAGGGGTGCGCTTCTTTCTCCAAAGGGGTGCGAGATTTATCTAGACACAAACCCACACGCTATGGGCCTACGCGCGCAGGGCTAAAGGGGTGCGAGTCTTTCTCAAAAGGGGTGCGAGATTTGTCTACGCACAAACCCACACTCTATGAGCCTACGCGCGAAGGGCTAAAGGGGTGCGAGTCTTTCTCCAAAGGGGTGCGAGATTTGTCTACGCACAAACCCACACGCTATGAGCCTACGCGCGCAGGGCTAAAGGGGTGCGGGTCTTTCTCCAAAGGGGTGCGAGATTTGTCTACGCACAAACCCACACGCTATGGAACTACGCGCTGCACGTCAAAAGGGGTGCGAGTCTTTCTCCAAAGGGGTGCGAGATTTGTCTACGCACAAACCCACACGCTATGGGACTAAGCGCTGCACATCTAAAAGGGTGCGAGTCTTTCTCGAAAGGGGTGCGAGATTTGTCTACGCACAAACCCACACGCTATGGGACTACGCTCTACATGTCAAAAGGGGTGCGAGATTTGTCTACGCACAAACCCACATGCCATTGGCCTACGCGCGCAGGGCTAAAGGGGTGTGAGTCTTTCTCCAAAGGGGTGCGAGATTTGTCTACGCACAAACCCACACGCTATGGGACTAAGCGCTGCACGTCTAAAAGGGTGCGAGTCTTTCTCCAAAGTCGTGCGAGATTTGTCTACGCACAAACCCACACGCTATGGGCAACGCGCGCAGGGCTAGGGGTGCGAGTCTTTCTCGAAAGGGGTGCGAGATTTGTCTACGCACAAACCCACACGCTATGGGACTACGCTCTGCATGTCAAAAGGGGTGCGAGATTTGTCTACGCACAAACCCACACGCTATGGGACTACGCGCTGCACGTCTAAAAGGGTGCGAGTCATTCTCCAAAGGGGTGCGAGATTTGTCTACGCACAAACCCACACGCTATGAGCCTACGCGCGCAGGGCTAAAGGGGTGCGAGTCTTTCTCCAAAGGGGTGCGAGATTTGTCTACGCACAAACCCACACGCTATGGGACTAAGCGCTGCACGTCTAAAAGGGTGCGAGTCTTTCTCCAAAGTCGTGCGAGATTTGTCTACGCACAAACCCACACGCTATGGGCCTACACGCGCAGGGCTAGGGGTGCGAATCTTTCTCGAAAGGGGTGCGAGATTTATCTAGACACAAACCCACACGCTATGGGCCTACGCGCGCAGGGCTAAAGGGATGTGAGTCTTTCTCAAAAGGGGTGCGAGATTTGTCTACGCACAAACCCACACTCTATGAGCCTACGCGCGAAAGGCTAAAGGGGTGCGAGTCTTTCTCAAAAGGGGTGCGAGATTTGTCTACGCACAAACCCAGACGCTATGCGACTACGCGCTGCACGTCTAAAAGGGTGCGAGTCTTTCTCGAAAGGGGTGCGAGATTTATCTAGACACAAACCCACACGCTATGGGCCTACGCGCGCAGGGCTAAAGGGATGCGAGTCTTTCTCAAAAGGGGTGCGAGATTTGTCTACGCACAAACCCACACTCTGTGAGCCTACGCGCGAAGGGCTAAAGGGGTGCGAGTCTTTCTCCAAAGGGGTGCGAGATTTGTCTACGCACAAACCCACACGCTATGAGCCTACGCGCTGCTGGGCTAAAGGGGTGCGAGTCTTTCTCCGCACAAACTCACACGCTATGGGACTACGCGCTGCACGTCTAAAAGGGCGCGAGTCATTCTCCAAAGGGGTGCGAGATCTGTCTACGCACAAACCCACACGCTATGAGCCTACGCGCTGCAGGGCTAAAGGGGTGCGCTTCTTTCTCCAAAGGGGTGCGAGATTTATCTAGACACAAACCCACAGGCTATGGGCCTACGCGCGCAGGGCTAAAGGGGTGCGAGTCTTTCTCAAAAGGGGTGCGAGATTTGTCTACGCACAAACCCACACTCTATGAGCCTACGCGCGAAGGGCTAAAGGGGTGCGAGTCTTTCTCCAAAGGGGTGCGAGATTTGTCTACGCACAAACCCACACGCTATGAGCCTACGCGCGCAGGGCTAAAGGGGTGCGGGTCTTTCTCCAAAGGGGAGCGAGATTTGTCTACGCACAAACCCACTCGCTATGGGACTACGCGCTGCACGTCAAAAGGGGTGCGAGTCTTTCTCCAAAGGGGTGCGAGATTTGTCTACGCACAAACCCACATGCCATGATCAAACGCGCTGCAGGGCTTAAGGGGTGCGAGTCTTTCTCGAAAGGGGTGCGAGATTTGTCTACGCACAAACCCACACGCTATGGGACTACGCTCTGCATGTCAAAAGGGGTGCGAGATTTGTCTACGCACAAACCCACACGCTATGAGCCTACGCGCTGCAGGGCTAAAGGGGTGCGAGTCTTTCTCCACACAAACCCACACGCTATGGGACTACGCGCTGCACGTCTAAAAGGGCGCGAGTCATTCTCCAAAGGGGTGCGAGATTTGTCTACGCACAAACCCACACGCTATGAGCCTACGCGCTGCACGTCTAAAAGGGTGCGAGTCTTTCTCCAAAGGGGTGCGAGATTTGTCTACGCACAAACCCACACGCTATGAGCTACGCGCGCAGGGCTAAAGGGGTGCGGGTCTTTCTCCAAAGGGGTGCGAGATTTGTCTACGCACAAACCCACACGCTATGCGACTACGCGCTGCACGTCTAAAAGGGTGCGAGTCTTTCTCCAAAGGGGTGCGAGATTTGTCTACGCACAAACCCACACGCTATGAGCCTACGCGCGCAGGGCTAAAGGGGTGCGGGTCTTTCTCCAAAGGGGAGCGAGATTTGTCTACGCACAAACCCACACGCTATGGGACTACGCGCTGCACGTCAAAAGGGGTGCGAGTCTTTCTCCAAAGGGGTGCGAGATTTGTCTACGCACAAACCCACACGCTATGGGACTAAGCGCTGCACATCTAAAAGGGTGCGAGTCTTTCTCGAAAGGGGTGCGAGATTTGTCTACGCACAAACCCACACGCTATGGGACTACGCTCTGCATGTCAAAAGGGGTGCGAGATTTGTCTACGCACAAACCCACATGCCATTGGCCTACGCGCGCAGGGCTAAAGGGGTGCGAGTCTTTCTCCAAAGGGGTGCGAGATTTGTCTACGCACAAACCCACACGCTATGAGCCTACGTGCACAGGGCTAAAGGGGTGCGAGTCTTTCTCCAAAGGGGTGCGAGATTTGTCTACGCACAAACCCACATGCCATCATCAAACGCGCTGCAGGGCTTAAGGGGTGCGAGTCTTTCTCCAAAGGGGTGCGAGATTTGTCTACGCACAAACCCACACGCTATGGGACTACGCGCTGCAGGGCTAAAGGGGTGCGCTTCTTTCTCCAAAGGGGTGCGAGATTTATCTAGACACAAACCCACACGCTATGGGCCTACGCGCGCAGGGCTAAAGGGGTGCGAGTCTTTCTCAAAAGGGGTGCGAGATTTGTCTACGCACAAACCCACACTCTATGAGCCTACGCGCGAAGGGCTAAAGGGGTGCGAGTCTTTCTCCAAAGGGGTGCGAGATTTGTCTACGCACAAACCCACACGCTATGAGCCTACGCGCGCAGGGCTAAAGGGGTGCGGGTCTTTCTCCAAAGGGGTGCGAGATTTGTCTACGCACAAACCCACACGCTATGGAACTACGCGCTGCACGTCAAAAGGGGTGCGAGTCTTTCTCCAAAGGGGTGCGAGATTTGTCTACGCACAAACCCACACGCTATGGGACTAAGCGCTGCACATCTAAAAGGGTGCGAGTCTTTCTCGAAAGGGGTGCGAGATTTGTCTACGCACAAACCCACACGCTATGGGACTACGCTCTACATGTCAAAAGGGGTGCGAGATTTGTCTACGCACAAACCCACATGCCATTGGCCTACGCGCGCAGGGCTAAAGGGGTGTGAGTCTTTCTCCAAAGGGGTGCGAGATTTGTCTACGCACAAACCCACACGCTATGGGACTAAGCGCTGCACGTCTAAAAGGGTGCGAGTCTTTCTCCAAAGTCGTGCGAGATTTGTCTACGCACAAACCCACACGCTATGGGCAACGCGCGCAGGGCTAGGGGTGCGAGTCTTTCTCGAAAGGGGTGCGAGATTTGTCTACGCACAAACCCACACGCTATGGGACTACGCTCTGCATGTCAAAAGGGGTGCGAGATTTGTCTACGCACAAACCCACACGCTATGGGACTACGCGCTGCACGTCTAAAAGGGTGCGAGTCATTCTCCAAAGGGGTGCGAGATTTGTCTACGCACAAACCCACACGCTATGAGCCTACGCGCGCAGGGCTAAAGGGGTGCGAGTCTTTCTCCAAAGGGGTGCGAGATTTGTCTACGCACAAACCCACACGCTATGGGACTAAGCGCTGCACGTCTAAAAGGGTGCGAGTCTTTCTCCAAAGTCGTGCGAGATTTGTCTACGCACAAACCCACACGCTATGGGCCTACACGCGCAGGGCTAGGGGTGCGAATCTTTCTCGAAAGGGGTGCGAGATTTATCTAGACACAAACCCACACGCTATGGGCCTACGCGCGCAGGGCTAAAGGGATGTGAGTCTTTCTCAAAAGGGGTGCGAGATTTGTCTACGCACAAACCCACACTCTATGAGCCTACGCGCGAAAGGCTAAAGGGGTGCGAGTCTTTCTCAAAAGGGGTGCGAGATTTGTCTACGCACAAACCCAGACGCTATGCGACTACGCGCTGCACGTCTAAAAGGGTGCGAGTCTTTCTCGAAAGGGGTGCGAGATTTATCTAGACACAAACCCACACGCTATGGGCCTACGCGCGCAGGGCTAAAGGGATGCGAGTCTTTCTCAAAAGGGGTGCGAGATTTGTCTACGCACAAACCCACACTCTGTGAGCCTACGCGCGAAGGGCTAAAGGGGTGCGAGTCTTTCTCCAAAGGGGTGCGAGATTTGTCTACGCACAAACCCACACGCTATGAGCCTACGCGCTGCTGGGCTAAAGGGGTGCGAGTCTTTCTCCGCACAAACTCACACGCTATGGGACTACGCGCTGCACGTCTAAAAGGGCGCGAGTCATTCTCCAAAGGGGTGCGAGATCTGTCTACGCACAAACCCACACGCTATGAGCCTACGCGCTGCAGGGCTAAAGGGGTGCGCTTCTTTCTCCAAAGGGGTGCGAGATTTATCTAGACACAAACCCACAGGCTATGGGCCTACGCGCGCAGGGCTAAAGGGGTGCGAGTCTTTCTCAAAAGGGGTGCGAGATTTGTCTACGCACAAACCCACACTCTATGAGCCTACGCGCGAAGGGCTAAAGGGGTGCGAGTCTTTCTCCAAAGGGGTGCGAGATTTGTCTACGCACAAACCCACACGCTATGAGCCTACGCGCGCAGGGCTAAAGGGGTGCGGGTCTTTCTCCAAAGGGGAGCGAGATTTGTCTACGCACAAACCCACTCGCTATGGGACTACGCGCTGCACGTCAAAAGGGGTGCGAGTCTTTCTCCAAAGGGGTGCGAGATTTGTCTACGCACAAACCCACATGCCATGATCAAACGCGCTGCAGGGCTTAAGGGGTGCGAGTCTTTCTCGAAAGGGGTGCGAGATTTGTCTACGCACAAACCCACACGCTATGGGACTACGCTCTGCATGTCAAAAGGGGTGCGAGATTTGTCTACGCACAAACCCACACGCTATGAGCCTACGCGCTGCAGGGCTAAAGGGGTGCGAGTCTTTCTCCACACAAACCCACACGCTATGGGACTACGCGCTGCACGTCTAAAAGGGCGCGAGTCATTCTCCAAAGGGGTGCGAGATTTGTCTACGCACAAACCCACACGCTATGAGCCTACGCGCTGCACGTCTAAAAGGGTGCGAGTCTTTCTCCAAAGGGGTGCGAGATTTGTCTACGCACAAACCCACACGCTATGAGCTACGCGCGCAGGGCTAAAGGGGTGCGGGTCTTTCTCCAAAGGGGTGCGAGATTTGTCTACGCACAAACCCACACGCTATGCGACTACGCGCTGCACGTCTAAAAGGGTGCGAGTCTTTCTCCAAAGGGGTGCGAGATTTGTCTACGCACAAACCCACACGCTATGAGCCTACGCGCGCAGGGCTAAAGGGGTGCGGGTCTTTCTCCAAAGGGGAGCGAGATTTGTCTACGCACAAACCCACACGCTATGGGACTACGCGCTGCACGTCAAAAGGGGTGCGAGTCTTTCTCCAAAGGGGTGCGAGATTTGTCTACGCACAAACCCACACGCTATGGGACTAAGCGCTGCACATCTAAAAGGGTGCGAGTCTTTCTCGAAAGGGGTGCGAGATTTGTCTACGCACAAACCCACACGCTATGGGACTACGCTCTGCATGTCAAAAGGGGTGCGAGATTTGTCTACGCACAAACCCACATGCCATTGGCCTACGCGCGCAGGGCTAAAGGGGTGCGAGTCTTTCTCCAAAGGGGTGCGAGATTTGTCTACGCACAAACCCACACGCTATGAGCCTACGTGCACAGGGCTAAAGGGGTGCGAGTCTTTCTCCAAAGGGGTGCGAGATTTGTCTACGCACAAACCCACATGCCATCATCAAACGCGCTGCAGGGCTTAAGGGGTGCGAGTCTTTCTCCAAAGGGGTGCGAGATTTGTCTACGCACAAACCCACACGCTATGGGACTACGCGCTGCACGTCTAAAAGGGTGCGAGTCATTCTCCAAAGGGGTGCGAGATTTGTCTACGCACAAACCCACACGCTATGAGTCTACGCGCGCAGGGCTAAAGGGGTGCGAGTCTTTCTCCAAAGGGGTGCGAGATTTGTCTACGCACAAACCCACACGCTATGGGACTAAGCGCTGCACGTCTAAAAGGGTGCGAGTCTTTCTCCAAAGTCGTGCGAGATTTGTCTACGCACAAACCCACACGCTATGGGCCAACGCGCGCAGGGCTAGGGGGGCGAGTCTTTCTCGAAAGGGGTGCGAGATTTGTCTACGCACAAACCCACACGCTATGGGACTACGCTCTGCATGTCAAAAGGGGTGCGAGATTTGTCTACGCACAAACCCACACGCTATGGGACTACGCGCTGCACGTCTAAAAGGGTGCGAGTCATTCTCCAAAGGGGTGCGAGATTTGTCTACGCACAAACCCACACGCTATGAGCCTACGCGCGCAGGGCTAAAGGGGTGCGAGTCTTTCTCCAAAGGGGTGCGAGATTTGTCTACGCACAAACCCACACGCTATGGGACTAAGCGCTGCACGTCTAAAAGGGTGCGAGTCTTTCTCCAAAGTCGTGCGAGATTTGTCTACGCACAAACCCACACGCTATGGGCCTACGCGCGCAGGGCTAGGGGTGCGAGTCTTTCTCGAAAGGGGTGCGAGATTTATCTAGACACAAACCCACACGCTATGGGCCTACGCGCGCAGGGCTAAAGGGATGCGAGTCTTTCTCAAAAGGGGTGCGAGATTTGTCTACGCACAAACCCACACTCTATGAGCCTACGCGCGAAAGGCTAAAGGGGTGCGAGTCTTTCTCCAAAGGGGTGCGAGATTTGTCTACGCACAAACCCAGACGCTATGCGACTACGCGGTGCACGTCTAAAAGGGTGCGAGTCTTTCTCGAAAGGGGTGCGAGATTTATCTAGACACAAACCCACACGCTATGGGCCTACGCGCGCAGGGCTAAAGGGATGCGAGTCTTTATCAAAAGGGGTGCGAGATTTGTCTACGCACAAACCCACACGCTATGAGCCTACGCGCTGCTGGGCTAAAGGGGTGCGAGTCTTTCTCCGCACAAACTCACACGCTATGGGACTACGCGCTGCACGTCTAAAAGGGCGCGAGTCATTCTCCAAAGGGGTGCGAGATCTGTCTACGCACAAACCCACACGCTATGAGCCTACGCGCTGCAGGGCTAAAGGGGTGCGCTTCTTTCTCCAAAGGGGTGCGAGATTTATCTAGACACAAACCCACAGGCTATGGGCCTACGCGCGCAGGGCTAAAGGGGTGCGAGTCTTTCTCAAAAGGGGTGCGAGATTTGTCTACGCACAAACCCACACTCTATGAGCCTACGCGCGAAGGGCTAAAGGGGTGCGAGTCTTTCTCCAAAGGGGTGCGAGATTTGTCTACGCACAAACCCACACGCTATGAGCCTACGCGCGCAGGGCTAAAGGGGTGCGGGTCTTTCTCCAAAGGGGAGCGAGATTTGTCTACGCACAAACCCACTCGCTATGGGACTACGCGCTGCACGTCAAAAGGGGTGCGAGTCTTTCTCCAAAGGGGTGCGAGATTTGTCTACGCAGAAACCCACATGCCATGATCAAACGCGCTGCAGGGCTTAAGGGGTGCGAGTCTTTCTCGAAAGGGGTGCGAGATTTGTCTACGCACAAACCCACACGCTATGGGACTACGCTCTGCACGTCAAAAGGGGTGCGAGATTTGTCTACGCACAAACCCACACGCTATGAGCCTACGCGCTGCAGGGCTAAAGGGGTGCGAGTCTTTCTCCGCACAAACCCACACGCTATGGGACTACGCGCTGCACGTCTAAAAGGGCGCGAGTCATTCTCCAAAGGGGTGCGAGATCTGTCTACGCACAAACCCACACGCTATGAGCCTACGCGCGCAGGGCTAAAGGGGTGCGAGTCTTTCTCCAAAGGGGTGCGAGATTTGTCTAAGCACAAACCCACACGCTATGGGACTACGCGCTGCAGGGCTAAAGGGGTGCGCTTCTTTCTCCAAAGGGGTGCGAGATTTATCTAGACAAACCCACACGCTATGGGCCTACGCGCGCAGGGCTAAAGGGATGCGAGTCTTTCTCAAAAGGGGTGCGAGATTTGTCTACGCACAAACCCACACTCTATGAGCCTACGCGCGAAGGGCTAAAGGGGTGCGAGTCTTTCTCCAAAGGGGTGCGAGATTTGTCTACGCACAAACCCACACGCTATGCGACTACGCGCTGCACGTCTAAAAGGGTGCGAGTCTTTCTCCAAAGGGGTGCGAGATTTGTCTACGCACAAACCCACACGCTATGAGCCTACGCGCGCAGGGCTAAAGGGGTGCGGGTCTTTCTCCAAAGGGGAGCGAGATTTGTCTACGCACAAACCCACACGCTATGGGACTACGCGCTGCACGTCAAAAGGGGTGCGAGTCTTTCTCCAAAGGGGTGCGAGATTTGTCTACGCACAAACCCACACGCTATGGGACTACGCGCTGCACGTCTAAAAGGGCGCGAGTCATTCTCCAAAGGGGTGCGAGATCTGTCTACGCACAAACCCACACGCTATGAGCCTACGCGCGCAGGGCTAAAGGGGTGCGAGTCTTTCTCCAAAGGGGTGCGAGATTTGTCTAAGCACAAACCCACACGCTATGGGACTACGCGCTGCAGGGCTAAAGGGGTGCGCTTCTTTCTCCAAAGGGGTGCGAGATTTATCTAGACACAAACCCACACGCTATGGGCCTACGCGCGCAGGGCTAAAGGGATGCGAGTCTTTCTCAAAAGGGGTGCGAGATTTGTCTACGCACAAACCCACACTCTATGAGCCTACGCGCGAAGGGCTAAAGGGGTGCGAGTCTTTCTCCAAAGGGGTGCGAGATTTGTCTACGCACAAACCCACACGCTATGCGACTACGCGCTGCACGTCTAAAAGGGTGCGAGTCTTTCTCCAAAGGGGTGCGAGATTTGTCTACGCACAAACCCACACGCTATGAGCCTACGCGCGCAGGGCTAAAGGGGTGCGGGTCTTTCTCCAAAGGGGAGCGAGATTTGTCTACGCACAAACCCACACGCTATGGGACTACGCGCTGCACGTCAAAAGGGGTGCGAGTCTTTCTCCAAAGGGGTGCGAGATTTGTCTACGCACAAACCCACACGCTATGGGACTACGCGCTACACATCTAAAAGGGTGCGAGTCTTTCTCGAAAGGGGTGCGAGATTTGTCTACGCACAAACCCACACGCTATGGGACTACGCTCTGCATGTCAAAAGGGGTGCGAGATTTGTCTACGCACAAACCCACATGCCATTGGCCTACGCGCGCAGGGCTAAAGGGGTGCGAGTCTTTCTCCAAAGGGGTGCGAGATTTGTCTACGCACAAACCCACACGCTATGAGCCTACGTGCACAGGGCTAAAGGGGTGCGAGTCTTTCTCCAAAGGGGTGCGAGATTTGTCTACGCACAAACCCACATGCCATCATCAAACGCGCTGCAGGGCTTAAGGGGTGCGAGTCTTTCTCCAAAGGGGTGCGAGATTTGTCTACGCACAAACCCACACGCTATGGGACTACGCGCTGCACGTCTAAAAGGGTGCGAGTCATTCTCCAAAGGGGTGCGAGATTTGTCTACGCACAAACCCACACGCTATGAGTCTACGCGCGCAGGGCTAAAGGGGTGCGAGTCTTTCTCCAAAGGGGTGCGAGATTTGTCTACGCACAAACCCACACGCTATGGGACTAAGCGCTGCACGTCTAAAAGGGTGCGAGTCTTTCTCCAAAGTCGTGCGAGATTTGTCTACGCACAAACCCACACGCTATGGGCCAACGCGCGCAGGGCTAGGGGTGCGAGTCTTTCTCGAAAGGGGTGCGAGATTTGTCTACGCACAAACCCACACGCTATGGGACTACGCTCTGCATGTCAAAAGGGGTGCGAGATTTGTCTACGCACAAACCCACACGCTATGGGACTACGCGCTGCACGTCTAAAAGGGTGCGAGTCATTCTCCAAAGGGGTGCGAGATTTGTCTACGCACAAACCCACACGCTATGAGCCTACGCGCGCAGGGCTAAAGGGGTGCGAGTCTTTCTCCAAAGGGGTGCGAGATTTGTCTACGCACAAACCCACACGCTATGGGACTAAGCGCTGCACGTCTAAAAGGGTGCGAGTCTTTCTCCAAAGTCGTGCGAGATTTGTCTACGCACAAACCCACACGCTATGGGCCTACGCGCGCAGGGCTAGGGGTGCGAGTCTTTCTCGAAAGGGGTGCGAGATTTATCTAGACACAAACCCACACGCTATGGGCCTACGCGCGCAGGGCTAAAGGGATGCGAGTCTTTCTCAAAAGGGGTGCGAGATTTGTCTACGCACAAACCCACACTCTATGAGCCTACGTGCGAAAGGCTAAAGGGGTGCGAGTCTTTCTCCAAAGGGGTGCGAGATTTGTCTACGCACAAACCCAGACGCTATGCGACTACGCGGTGCACGTCTAAAAGGGTGCGAGTCTTTCTCGAAAGGGGTGCGAGATTTATCTAGACACAAACCCACACGCTATGGGCCTACGCGCGCAGGGCTAAAGGGATGCGAGTCTTTCTCAAAAGGGGTGCGAGATTTGTCTACGCACAAACCCACACTCTGTGAGCCTACGCGCGAAGGGCTAAAGGGGTGCGAGTCTTTCTCCAAAGGGGTGCGAGATTTGTCTACGCACAAACCCACACGCTATGAGCCTACGCGCTGCTGGGCTAAAGGGGTGCGAGTCTTTCTCCGCACAAACCCACACGCTATGGGACTACGCGCTGCACGTCTAAAAGGGCGCGAGTCATTCTCCAAAGTGGTGCGAGATCTGTCTACGCACAAACCCACACGCTATGAGCCTACGCGCTGCAGGGCTAAAGGGGTGCGCTTCTTTCTCCAAAGGGGTGCGAGATTTATCTAGACACAAACCCACACGCTATGGGCCTACGCGCGCAGGGCTAAAGGGGTGCGAGTCTTTCTCAAAAGGGGTGCGAGATTTGTCTACGCACAAACCCACACTCTATGAGCCTACGCGCGAAGGGCTAAAGGGGTGCGAGTCTTTCTCCAAAGGGGTGCGAGATTTGTCTACGCACAAACCCACACGCTATGAGCCTACGCGCGCAGGGCTAAAGGGGTGCGGGTCTTTCTCCAAAGGGGTGCGAGATTTGTCTACGCACAAACCCACACGCTATGGAACTACGCGCTGCACGTCAAAAGGGGTGCGAGTCTTTCTCCAAAGGGGTGCGAGATTTGTCTACGCACAAACCCACACGCTATGGGACTAAGCGCTGCACATCTAAAAGGGTGCGAGTCTTTCTCGAAAGGGGTGCGAGATTTGTCTACGCACAAACCCACACGCTATGGGACTACGCTCTACATGTCAAAAGGGGTGCGAGATTTGTCTACGCACAAACCCACATGCCATTGGCCTACGCGCGCAGGGCTAAAGGGGTGTGAGTCTTTCTCCAAAGGGGTGCGAGATTTGTCTACGCACAAACCCACACGCTATGAGCCTACGCGCTGCACGTCAAAAGGGGTGCGAGTCTTTCTCCAAAGGGGTGCGAGATTTGTCTACGCACAAACCCACACGCTATGCGACTACGCGCTGCACGTCTAAAGGGGTGCGCGTCTTTCTCCAAAGGGGTGCGAGATTTATCTACACTGTAAAAATGGTGTTTAGCTTCGGGACACATCACTAAACACTAGTCTTGTACACACTTTTTCCACATGTTGCGTTAAAGACATGTTTAGATTTCGGTGTAATGTTTACCTTAAACGTGTTTAGCTTAAACTGTGCGACACATTTAGGTTGGATGTGTTTAGATTGGAAGTATTCCTAAGCAGCGCGCAAAGCATTTAGAATTAAAGGTGCAATAAAAAACAAAAACAAAATTAAGGTTTTAAGTTTTAAGTTTGATACTGATTCACAGCGGTTGTTTCTGGCTTTAAGTACAGACTCTCATGACATGTTGAATCCATTCACGTTTAAAATCACATCTTTAATTACAGACAAATACCACAAAAGCTTCAAATTTGAAACACAGTAAGTGAAACTGACCAGTATAAATTTTGTGATCTGAATTTCTTTTAACACTGATTGATCATTTGCATAATTACTTGTACATGTACCTTGAATTATTTAAATTCCTTATCAGGTTCAATCTTCTAAAGGCGATGTAAAGCACATTCATGCTCACAAAGTAGGTAGATACTGCTTTACTGCTCAGTGCATGACTTTCCACATCTTAACAAACTTGTTAAACAGTCGATTCAAAATTCACAAATCTTTCCTAGACAATACTCAAATTTCAGTACACATGTACAGCATTTGTTAAAACCTTTAGGATTCATGCTGAAAAGTGAATAAAATAACACCTTCATTACACGGACTAATTGATTTTACTGTTACTGTTCTGCAAATTAGGTGAATACTGATTTACTGCTCAATGCATTACTCTCCACATTTTAACAAACTTGTTAAACATTTAAACAATGTCCAGCAAAAAGTCAATTCAAAAGTTAAAAATCATTCCGAGACAAATACTCAAGTTTCAATTTGCAGCATTTGTTAAAACTTTTAGGATTCATGCTGAAAGGTGAATAATTCTACATAATAGAGCAACTTTGAATCAATTCAGTCCAGGTTATACTTCTCCATATTCGTGGCTGTCTTTAAATTAAACAATGTCAAGCCAAAATGTCAAATCCAAATTCAAATTCAAACATCTTTCTAAGACCAATTCTGGATTTTTAAACTGTGCAACATTGGTTTGGGGGATTCGTGCTGAAAAGTGAAACAAAATGCACCTTTATTACACAGACTTATTGATTTTATTGCTCATTAACTACTTTAGCCACTTCCAGCTGATACTTTTTTTCCATACTCTTGAAGTTAGTACTCTTAAAAAAACTGTTAGAACTGTCTTTGAACACAATGTCCTGGAGAAAACCAAGGATTTGATACTGCTTTGGATATGACAAGTCCCATGTGTAGTAAGCATACATTAACTGCAGTACCATCCCAAGAATGCCAGCCCGTGGGATGCACTCCACCACTTCACCATCTGCCAGAATGAAACCGCTGTTGTAAAGTTCATCTTTTATAGAGTCTGTTATCACCACAAGACGAGGGGGATCACCTCGTTTGGATGTTTCTTTGAAGATTTTCTCCTGAAATTTAAAATGAAACCAAGGCAATTACAAACATGAAATATTTCAAGTAATGCATGTATCCAAAAATTTTAAACGGCCAAAAATTATTGGTCAAACAAACCAAGGAAAAACTGACCTAGGAACTTTGGATCAACTTGAAAAAAAATGGCAAAGAAATCTTTGACTGGACCGGGACTTCAATGGTGGCCTCCCAAATAGTCTACTAGTCTTTGCCCGTATGGGGGGGGGGGTACTAGTCAGAAGCAATTCAACCATTAACTGCCCTAAATCTCCAGGGATCCCCCACCCTCTTTCATTCAGATGCAAACAACTAATTTTTATTAACCTGGTTATGGCAGCTTCGGGATCCCACAAAGTGGATGCAGCTTTTTCAATTCAAGTCAAACAAACCAAGAAAAAACTGACTGGGAACTTTTGAGACTAGTTGACTAATTAGGAGGCCACCATCTAAGGGCTGGATAGCTCAGATGGAAGAGCACTAGTACGTCAGTCCAAAGGTCTCGGGTTCAAGTCCCTGTCCAGTCAAAGTTTTCTTTGCCAATTTTTAAAAGAAATATTTACAGAACTTGGATTTCAACCTAAGAGCTATGGTTTAACATACTAGCACTCTACCACCTGAGCTATCCAGCCCTTACACATAGGTGTGGGGCCTTTCTAATCAACTGTCTTTGCTGGGATAAGATGTGGCTTGATATGAACAACCCCTTGCAAACCTGGCTATGGCAGCTCAGGGATAACTCATGTAACACTGCGTTGTACCACTTTAATGCAAAAAGAACATGATTCTTCATACCTCCAGTAAGGTGATGGCATCTTCGTGCTGTTTAACGCTTCTTCCTTGCAGGCATACCGCTTTCTGAAGCTTTAGCAAGGCTGATCCAATATCCTTGTCATTGTCACAACCCTGCAACACAATAGTTGTTACTGACATTAAGAATATTGTTCATCACCTTAAAAACCTGTATTTTTGAAAAGATAATAAGTCAACAGTTTAATGTTGCTGCAGTGATCTTGTAACACTCAAGCACAGAAGTATACCATACTATAAATAGTTCAAAATAAATCAATTCAATAATGCCTCGAATTTGAGTACAGCGCGTGTAACCCCCCCCCCCCCTTTCCATAGCTCCATGCCCAAAGACACTGTATGTGTATGCATGGTAGAAGTTACAACCAGTTTTGAGCGAGTGCCGTAACCAGCATGGCACACCGATTATGGTGTGCCCAGTTTGCGGACACGGTATTCGGACATAATTTCATTCCACAAGTTTGTGCCATTTATTATAATTAAATAATAATGAAAAGGACAAGTTTACAAACACAACAAATATTTTTTTCTTTAGTTCAAAACATGCACACTGCCATTCCACAGCGTTCTATATCATTTAATACTACGGAAATTGAACTACAGAGCGGGACCATGCTACATGTATGCCGTTAATTATTTTCCACAACAGTAAAGGTACTGTATGCACGCTGTATGTGGTGGCCCATGCACAGTGTGTATATACATGCCTTTACAGCCGTGGGAAAACAATTTACGGCATGCAATAACTAGTATAGTCTCTCCCTGTAGTTCATTTTATGTTGTATTCAAACGCTATGAAATAGGGTACGTGACATGATAAAACTTGTATACAGTCATGTGCATTATGGCAAGCATAAGCTAAGCATAAAGCTATGATCTGTGTTACTGGAAACAATCAATGAATTTATACTTGAAACTTACAGCCTTGGACACAACTTTTCACTAGTAATTACAGCATTTTGCATGTTGTTGAAAATATGTGCAAGGAATTGGGCAATTTTCAGGCAAAAAGTTGGGAAATGTGTGGGACAGGGTCAAAAAAAGAGTTGTGGTCGGGGAATATTGAGTGCCAGGCGGTTTTTCGGCACCGACCAATGACTATAAGTAATTACAATGCTGCATAACAAATAACCACCAGGAATTGCCAGTAATTTGAAGGGTTCGAACCATTGCACTGCAGTCATTATGCTGAACTTGACAATAATCTACATGTGGTCTTTCAGTCCTGCACAACTTAGTATTTTAAAATTTGCACTTCATCACATTCACTGTTTTAAAAACATATTCTTTGGCATTGCACTTTGACTTAATCATTGCATATGAAAGAAATGTATATGCACTAAATGCTCATATGAGAAATTATACTTACATCTTCAATGTCTATGTCAGCCATTTTGTCAAGAACATCGATCAAGTTTCGTAGGTTCTCAAGGAGTTCTGCTTGGTTGCGATCCACATTCAGCAGAAAGAACTCCTTCATTATCTGTCAAATCAAAAGCCCAGCACCCAAATTAAACTATCTGGTAAAATGGACACATTTTTGTGGTAGTGGGGGGGGGGGGGGGGGCTGCTTTAGAGGGGTATCCAGTTTTCCACCTATATTCAATGGGAGACTCATACATATACATGTTGTAAATGACTGATATGGCTGCTGCCACTGTAACAGCATCTCAAAGTCTCCCATTAATGATTTTGTTTAGATTGTTTTGGGTTACCTGAGTACAATGGGATTTCTCAATCACCTAGACATTGTCAATGTCTGTATAACAAGGCACTGATGAAGTGACTATAGCTGCTATGGAGTTAACCTGTTTGTGCATTTCTGTTTCTTCAAATATCTATAGTCTTGTGATTTTTATTGGTAAACTATTTACCAATAAATGTTCAACTTCAGACATTTTTGCAGCGGCCAAGCATTATGACAAAACAGAGAAATGACAAAAACTCACAAAATAAGGGTTTTCCAATATGGGGAATTCGGCAATGATAGAGCGCACATCACCATCCTTAAGACCTTGAACCCACTGTCTTCTCTTTGTGAATGTCAACCGCTGGAGCCTCTGTAGCTTGGGACGATCAGGATCCTTCTCTCTGCACAGCTGTTTCATGGTCTCCACTGTCTCTGGGTAAGATTGTCCATCTGATCCACCTGGAGTAGAGGCCAACAGATATTTAACATTAGACATTGGAGGACTGAAAAAAGATGTTTTATTACACTGATCCCGGAATCTGACTACTCTCAGAAGCATCAGACCAGGTTTGGATCCCGCAATTTGCAAGTGTAAATGCAACGCGGGATCAGATCCCGTAAGCTGACATAACCACATACGGTCTGACAGCGAGAGTACAGTACAGTATGCATAGTCGAGTTCCGCGCGTAATTGCTGCCATTCTGCTCCAGTGCGCATGATCAGTGAACAGTGTACATAACCTTTGCCCTGAAGTTGCAGAGCTTCATCAATGCCACGTGGGATCAGGATCAAGTGTTAACGCAGCAGGGATCTGATCCCGCAGGATCTGATCCTCTGTTTCGAGATCAAGTATAAATGCAGTGCGTCACACTATGAACATCTAAACCGTGAAAAAGGGGTGAGAATGTCATTTTGCCGTGCAACTAAAAAGTCACTGTGATTTCACGTTGCATATTACAGTGAAATCACCATGAAAATAATCGCTTCTCTGACCTGATAAGGATATCTTCTGGTCACTGAAGAGACCATGAAAAAAATGTGAATATCTAGGACTGCATTTACACTTGATCCCGCGAGGAGGATCAGATCCCGCGAGGGCGATCAAAGGGCGATCAACGCAAGTGTAAACGCTCACGCGATCAGGATCAGATCCCGGGATCTGATCCACCTCTCGGGAAGGATCAGATCCGGGTCTGATCCCGCGTGCGGGATCAACATGCAAGTGTAAACACAACGCGGGATCTGATCCTGCGGTTTTCAGCGACCACATCCGGTCCATGCCTGGAAAAATGCGCGAAAAAAGCATCTTGCGTGTACGTGTGCAGTACATGTTCAGTGTACGTGTGTAACGAAATCGAGCCATACCGAAAGAAAAGAAAACTAGGAAATGCGGGAAAATTTAACTTCTGTGGTGCAAGGGATAATTTATTAATCTAAGTAATGCAGAGATAATTACTACAGTAAAGAAATCAGGTTAGGGATAACGCCCCTAATTTTCAGTAGATTAATGGATGTAACCAGGGTGTATGTTTGGTGTCCGGTACAGAGAGAAAAACAAATGTTGACCCCAAATTTCCCCTAAAAAGGAACGAACTTACTTTAATCGGGCAAAAGAGAAGAAAATGGCAACCCAAGAGAAGGTAAGCATCAGAACATCTCCGACCAGGGACATGCCGAGAGTCCACACCCTCCACCCGATGTTGTTTCCTCAGAACCCCAGGACTGACTCAACCCAACATTCCATTCCCTCAGGTTTTTAAACCACCCCGCCTAAAATGCCCAGGTTTGCACAAAGGAGGACCCAAAACTCCCTCTGAGGAACACAAAGGCTTCATGAATATGTTGCCCAGAGGATACTGAAGACTGTAGCAGACCAGTCCACATCCTCCCAGAGGGGAGTCCAGTGTTCGCCCGTACCAAGTGGCCTGTGGGGGGGGGGGGTTGGTTCTTTACACAGCCTCCTCCTCTGGGAAGACGTGTCCTCACGTCTTAAACACAGTTCAAGAGTTAGTCTGCCCAGTCTACAACACCTGCACAGAGAGAGAGAGAGAGAACTACAAACTTTGTTAAATTAAGCATTGATATTCCTTAGTCCTATAAATTAGTATTTGTTTGGGGGAGCAACTAACCTGAAAATCTTATATTCAAGTACTTTCGTTTAAATTACTCATTCTATACTAATTAATTAAGTCTATGCCGCTGCCTACATACGTTACGCTAAGTTTACTTTAAGTTTTAACGTTTGCACCTGGAATTAGACCCTTTCTAACCCAGCTGCTCTTATTCTACGGTTTATGTTCTAAATTATATATACAACGATCGTATCGGTTTTACATCCAGGATGTTGTGTCCAGATGGAATAGACACTCAAAAAGACATCTCTTCTGCAGTTCACTCGGCTGAACTATATGCAGGATTTCAATAAATAAAACAAAAAAATTAAGTTCATTAGGGAGAAAGACAAACTAACGTAATAACGTAACTGAATAACGTAAGTTTTGACACTACCCTGATTCCTTCACCCGGCCTAAGAGTACGGTAAGTAACTTTCACAGGGTTGGACAATTTGTGCCAAACCATTCCCACCACCATAGGATTGCCTCTACAGTTCAAAATCTCCAGTCTTCATCCATACTGGGGCATTACGTCTCCGCCCATATCTAGTTGTCTTCGTAGAACTCCCGGGTGCCAGTCTCGGGGAAGAATTATCACTCCAAATGTCATCCTCATTGGATTGACACTCCATGGATGTGTACATCCCAGTAGCTTCAGCTGGCTGGCTCCAGGTGGGGGCTTCTACATCAGAATCTGCCTGCCTGCAGTCCACACGACAAGGTGACGTTCCACGGCTTGGCGTAGCGTCTGGAGCTGGTATTGAGCGTGCATCGTAGGGCTTCAGACGATCAAAATGGACTATTTGAATCCGTCCACCACTCTTATGTCTTATTTTGTAGATGGCATCAGACAGTTTCTGTATGACCTTGAAGGGGCCCTTCCAGAAAGCTTGTAGCTTAGGACTCCGTCCTCGCTTGGTTTGCTGTGTGTATAGCCACACGCAATCACCTTCCTGGAATGGTGTTCCCATGCGCTTGGCGTCATACAGGCGCTTCTGACGTTGTTGTGCTGCTTTAGAATGGGTCCGTACATTTTCATATGCATCTTTAAGTTTATGATGGAGTCGATAGGCATAGTCATCTGTGCTCACAGGTCGACTTTCAGGGACATCGCCAGCTAAGAGATCGAGGGGTATGTTGGCTTCCCTTCCAAACATCAACAAGTTGGGAGTGGCTTTGGTTGAGGCTTGTTCACTCGCTCGGTAGGCCATCATTACATAGGGCAGATGTTCGTCCCAATCAGTCTGGTCTTCTTTAACATACATGGTGATCATCGCCTGCAGTGTTCTGTTAAAGCGTTCGACGAGACCATCTGACTGCGGATGGTATGCAGTTGTTCTAGTCTTGTGGATACCCAGTAAACGACACATATTTTGGAAGAGAGACGATTCAAAGTTCGCTCCTTGGTCGCTATGAAGTGCAATTGGTACTCCGTATCTACAGACGAACTCCTCCACCAGAACACGTGCTACAGTAACAGCCTCTTGGTTGGGCATAGCGAAAGCCTCAGTCCATTTTGTAAAATAGTCAGCCACGACTAATATATAGCGGTTTCCTCTCGAAGATAGGGGTAAGGGACCCATGATGTCGATAGCCACTTTCTCCATAGGGGCTCCTGCTGGTGCCAGGACTAGTGCAGCACGACGCTTCGGGTTTGGTGATTTCTTACTGGGGCACTTGGGACACCTCCGGACCCATATCTTGACGTCACGAGCACACCCTATCCAAAAGTATTTGTTTTTAACCTTCTCAACTGTTTTGGTGATTCCAAGATGACCACCCCCAGGCCCGTCATGTGCTCTCTGCATTACCTCAGCTTGCCAAGTTCTGGGAACTACCAACAATAGACGGGACCCCTGACCTTCGGCATCATTCCAGCGTCGATATAGCACGCCGTGGTGCATCTCTAGTTGATCCCATTGGAAGAGGTACCCCTTTGTGTCTCCGTCAACTCCGCTGCTTGAGGCCACGTCTGGTTTGTTGCCACTCTCCTTCCACCTGACTATTGGGGCCAGCTGTGGGTCGGCTAGTTGAGTCGTCCTCAACTCCTCGCGGTCCCAGCTTGGCATCTGTATGGCACTGCACTGCTCAGAAGGGTACCTGGACATAGCATCTGCATTTAGGTGTTTGGTACCTGGACGATGAAGTATATCAAATTGGTAAGAACTTAAGAACTCTAACCATCTTGCTACCTGAGGCTGACCCTCAGGATCTTTAAAGTTGTAGAGCCATCTCAATGAAGCATGATCGGTGCGAAGGGTAAAACACCGTCCGTACAGATAATGCTTGAAGTGCCGAACATAGGTGACAACAGCAAGAAGTTCTCTACGAGTGACACTATAGCGTCGCTCGCATTTGCTAAGAGTTCTACTTGCATAGCAAACAACCTTCTCCTTGCCTCCCTGCACCTGTGATAGGACAGCACCAATCCCTCTATCACTGGCATCAGTGTCGAGAATGAACGGCTCTGCAAAATCTGGGTAGGCCAAGATAGGAGTTGTTGTGAGAGCTCTCTTTAGCCTCTGGAATGCAGACTCACACTCGTCAGACCAAATGAACTGGGCGTTCTTCTGTGTCAATTGATGAAGAGGGGAAGCAATGTGGGCAAAACCTGCTACAAACTTGCGGTAATAGGAGCAGAGACCCAGAAAACTTCGGACTTCAGAAAGACTGCAAGGAGTAGGCCATTCTTGTACCGTCCGAACTTTTTCTGGGTCAGTGGATACCCCGTTAGATGACACTATATGGCCAAGATACATGACTTCCCTACGAGCTAAAGCACATTTCTTAGGTTTTAATTTTAAACCAGCCTCTTCAAAAGCAGTGATTACCAGTGTAAGTCTCTCCATATGCTCGTCAAATGTCTTTGAATAGATAATGACATCATCTAGGTATATGAGGCAGATCTTCCAATGGAGACCATGAAGGACGATTTCCATCAGTCGTTCAAAAGTACTTGGAGCATTACACAACCCGAAAGGAAGAACATTAAATTCATACAAGCCAGTTCCAGTAGAGAATGCTGTTTTATGGCGGTCTTCTGGGTTGACTTCAGTCTGCCAGTAACCAGATGCTAAATCTAATGTTGAAAATCAACGAGACCCAGCCAGTGCATCTAAACTGTCATCGATGCGAGGAAGGGGATATGCATCCTTCTTAGTGACTTGGTTAAGACGTCGGTAATCGATACAAAATCTCAATGTTCCATCTTTCTTCTTTACCAGCACAACCGGTGAAGCCCAAGGACTATTAGATGGTCGGATAACACCCTGACGTAGCATTTCATCTACCTGTTGTTGTGCTTCAGCTCGCTGGCTGAATGGTAATCGTCTTGCTGGCTGCTTAATGGGTCTGGCCTCAGCAGTGTCAATATGATGATAGACTTGGTTGGTTCTTCCCAGCTTACCATCTTCACCAACAAAAGCACCTTGATGTTTAAACAGTGTCTGTTGCAGCGCGTCATGCTGTTCAGTTGTTAACCCCGTTGAACTTCGATCAAGGAGATCCCTGATGGATGCCCCCAACTTGGCTGACTGGGATGAAGCATCACCAGTAGTCTCGAAGGTCACCTCACAAGCAGGATGAACAACAGCGACATTAGTTCCTCTGTGTAGAACAAGGTCTGACGTTGTGGGGTTAATAACTCGCAGTGGAACAATAATATTTTGTGGGTTTACAAAGGTTCTGCCAACAACAACTCCACTGCCTCTGTTTTTGTATTGAGTAGTTGCCTCAATAATACCACAATTAGGCAAAGTCCCCCTAACTTGGACTTTTCCGCCCAAGACAACTTCGGACTTAGAAGGGACAGTAACGGTTTCAGCAACGCATACTCTACAGCATTTTGGACAATCTACTTCTCTTAGTAGTGGGATTGAACAGTTATCAATCACCAGTTTTGCATTAGCAGAATCAAGTATCGCACAATGTTTTTCAAGGAAATCAGAACCTAATATACCAGGCTGTGTCACTTCTGCAATTACTACGTCATGTTTCAGTCGAATGTGACCCAAGCATAACACAACCGTAGCTACACCCTCAACAGAAAGTACATTTCCTCCAGCTGTCAACAAAGGTGTTGAATAAGGGGT
Source organism: Luidia sarsii (assembly GCA_949987565.1). Lineage (NCBI taxonomy): Eukaryota > Metazoa > Echinodermata > Asteroidea > Paxillosida > Luidiidae > Luidia > Luidia sarsii. The sequence goes on from OX465102.1 coordinate 5,580,473, forward strand.
AACAGTCTTCTTCACCTCTTCAGGAAAAGTATCCCAAACTTTAGAGTGTATGATTGTATGCGATGAACCCGAATCAACTAGAAATCGTACATCACAGTTTTGGATTCCAACCTGTATGTACAATGACTGTCCCACATTACTACTCGGCATTTGGGCCTCGACACTGACCGACTGAGGGTTGGCCCAAGGCTCAGCCGAACTTAGTTTTCCTGATTAGTATGTTTAGACTTATCTGGTTTAGAGTCACCACTACTTTGGTTTAATTGTGGATCGTAAGTCCCCTTATTTTGAAATTTACACTTTGCTTTGACATGCCCTTTTTGGCCACAACTCCAGCAAGTCAAATCCTTAAATTTCTGGTGTTTCTCAGTCAGAGTTTCAACAGCTTTTGTAAGTTGCTCAATTTTTCTGTTTATCTCCTCATAACGAGCTCGAGAATCCCATTGGTCTTTCACTTGAGTACCAGCCGAAGGGCTCGTAGCGCAAACAGCTTTTACCTCCTGTTTGACTTCTGCCTTCTTATTCTCAAGGGAAACCAGCATTTCCTCTTCTATGGCAAGAGTCAATGCTTCATCGAGTGTTTGGGGTTTATTACGTCTGACCTGGAGTCGAGTGTTACGTGAATCTAAAGCCTCCAAAAACTGATCTTTGGCAATGTCATCACGTACAGTCTGTGGAACTGACGGATAAGCCCGATTGGCTAGTCTCCGAATTGCCCCAGCCAATTCCGATAAGTTTTCATTGGATCTGCGCACCCTAGATCGCAGTTGGACCTTGTACAAATCTGTCTGCTTTGTCCTATCAAACCGATTTTGCAAAGCTTGCACAACAGTGGAATACTGGGGTCTATCGTTAGCCGACAGATCAGTGTACACGTGCAACGCAGCACCCCTCAATCGAACAGCCAAAAAAGTACATTTTTGAGTTTCAGTCCAGCCATTGATACTGCTACACAATTCAAAGTTGGTCAACCAGTCCTCTAGTGTAATGGACTGTCCATCATAAGGTTCTGGCATCACAACAGGTTTGGGCTCACCAACACGTGTATTGCTACCAATTTGTGAGCGATACGAGGGTGGAGGAGTACGTATTGTATTGCTGTTAGGTGTAGAGGAACAAACTGGAGTGGAATTGGAGTTTCTACTGGTGTCCGTAAAGGAATTTGGGCCAGTTCGTTCATTAAACGTTACTCTTTTAGCTTGACTAAGTAGGCCAGCTTGCTTTACTTGTAAAGAATCCGGTAAGTCTTTTCCCAAATCAGGATCAAAACGTAAGCTAGGCCCACCATAAGACAAAGTTGACTCCCCTTTGGTGGAGTCAGCCTGGAGTTCAGGGGTGGAGGGTTGGTCTGGAGAAAAAAACGTAAGGGAGTCACTAAAGGGGGCCGTCTCTGTACCATTCACCAGACTACCCTGTGCATCCTTGTAAGCTTTGTCTATTTCGTCCTCCAAAGCTCTAATTGTTTCTTTCAAAATTGTGTGTTTACTGTCTGAAGGGGGTGAAAAGGAACCACCTTCCGCCATGTCGTCTATTTCGACAATTGCCAAAAAATGATTTAAGAAAAATCTACAGAAACAATAGGCTCTGTAACTTTCTGTTTATTAGTGCATCTGGAACCTTGAGCGAACTGGTAAGCATCTGACCCCTTAGCAGAGATAAAATGACCAAAAATCAAGTCCATGAATGGAGGGCACCGTTCACCCGCAGTTTAAGGGTTAAAACCCGGCCGGCACATTATTCACAGGTAGCCATCCTCCTTCACAGAAATTTTAGCTACCCCCCAAAGAATAAAACAAATTCCCCATTAAATGAATTGCCACTTCAGTTTTCCTCTGAAGTTGGGGCCGCTTCAATTATTAACAATCCTGTAACGATCGACATGCAGTGCTTACCAATTTGGGTAAATGAACATTAGTGTGATGACTAGATTCGTATCTCTGGATCGGTGGTCAATTTCTGTTTTACAACCACCAATCCCACCGCTGCCACCAAATGTAACGAAATCGAGCCATACCGAAAGAAAAGAAAACTAGGAAATGCGGGAAAATTTAACTTCTGTGGTGCAAGGGATAATTTATTAATCTAAGTAATGCAGAGATAATTACTACAGTAAAGAAATCAGGTTAGGGATAACGCCCCTAATTTTCAGTAGATTAATGGATGTAACCAGGGTGTATGTTTGGTGTCCGGTACAGAGAGAAAAACAAATGTTGACCCCAAATTTCCCCTAAAAAGGAACGAACTTACTTTAATCGGGCAAAAGAGAAGAAAATGGCAACCCAAGAGAAGGTAAGCATCAGAACATCTCCGACCAGGGACATGCCGAGAGTCCACACCCTCCACCCGATGTTGTTTCCTCAGAACCCCAGGACTGACTCAACCCAACATTCCATTCCCTCAGGTTTTTAAACCACCCCGCCTAAAATGCCCAGGTTTGCACAAAGGAGGACCCAAAACTCCCTCTGAGGAACACAAAGGCTTCATGAATATGTTGCCCAGAGGATACTGAAGACTGTAGCAGACCAGTCCACATCCTCCCAGAGGGGAGTCCAGTGTTCGCCCGTACCAAGTGGCCTGTGGGGGGGGGGGGGGGGTTGGTTCTTTACACGTGTACATGTACTGTGTACATGTACTGTTCAGTGTACGTGTACATGTACAGTACATGGTGTACAGTACTGTACACTGTACATGTACATGTACATGTACACATAATGTACACGTACGTACACTCGGCAAACAATCAATTTGTCCAACTTTACTCTGGTAACCAATACTAGACAGGGTCGTGTGTGTGTGGTCGTGTGGGTGGGAGGGGGGGGTGAGAAACTGGTATCCGCATACAGCACGGTAGCTGCAAAGTGGCGACGGACACAGTGCGCGGACGGCTGTGGACCGATCATGAAGAATTGAAGTTATTTTAAGACATCTGGGCCAGTGAGGAAATACTAACGAAACTGGACGGTACCACCAGAAACACAGCGGTGTTCAACACCATTTCAGAACTGGGAACAAATCCTCCATCTTGATCGTACTTTCAGTGTCAGTTGTCAACATGCAACGCGGCAAGCTGGTACACAGCTGCATGTAGTGTGCACGTACGTAATGTACACAATGTACATGTACGTGTGCACGTGCATGTGTGCAGTACATGTACATGTACACATGTACAGTACATGTACAGTACATGTACAGTACATGTGTACATGTACATTGTATGCATAGCGGTTGTACCGTTGCAGAGTCCATCGGATTTCGCGCGTCATGGCCGTGCTGACGTTCTACTGCGCATGACTACTGACCTATGTGGATAACCTTTGGAGAGCGCTTCCGCTGCTCCAAGCGCGATCAACGCGGGATCAGGATCAAGTGTAAACGCAGCACTGGATCAGATCCTCCGTGACCGCAGGATCTGATCCTCCCCGCGGGATCAGGTGTAAACGCACTGTAGGGTGGCAAGCTCCAGCCTTGAGGGATGGCTAATTCAATTACCCGCGTTACTAGTAGGGACAACCGGCCCCCATAGAGGTACTGTATGGTGTCCTGTATGGTAACTGTCACTCCCAGATTGCCTAAATTGCCTCTAGCCATTTACCACCAGGAATGTGGCCTGGGAGACCACTGGTGAAAACACCTTGAAAATGACTTGGCTATCTGTGTGCCATGAAATAGGGGTGAAAACACGGTGAATTTTCCTTTCACGGCTAAATGACATTTTCACCCCATTTTCACGGTTTAGATGTTCATAGTGTCAGATGCATTCATAGGGAGACAAACACATAACTACAATACCTCCTTGCTCCTCAACAGTGAGAAAGTGAGTTGCCCTGGATGGTTTCTTGGCCTTGAAGGCTGAATGTGGTTGAACCTGGGAGCGTTTCCTCCTCCTCCACCTTATGTTCCTCAGTTTTTGAGAGAGTTTTTCATTGAAGTACGACTGCGAATAAACAGATGTATTGAAAGGGTAAGGAAACATACTTAGAAAAAAAAAAAAATTCACATTTCAAGAAACCTGTAACAAGTTTAATTTCATTAAAATCCTGTACTCTGAGTTATTTGACTGCAAGTTTAAACATAATTTTAATTGTCTTCACTAAAGATAATGCCTATAAATTGAGATTCAGGAAGGCTTTTGTAATTGACCATCCCTGGATTTGACTAGTTCCTTTGTGCCCTTATTTTTTCTTATCCATTGAAAATTGCATTTGTAACTAAGCAAAACTTTTCACTGATATACAAGGTACATAGGCCTACCGACACTGTCTGTAGTCTGATGGAAGGTTGAAATTATTATGTTCATGTCCAATCAAACAACTAGTGAACCAGATTTTATTCATTCATCATACTTGCCAACCCATTTGTTTAGGAAATCAATATCTGTGCTTTTGGTGAGCAAATTGACAACATCAATGTGAAACCATGCAGCATTTACATGTACATAACAGACACCAAAACTAATTACACTAACTTGTACACTTTATAGTGCGCTGTTTTTTAAGTGTTTTTTTTTTTACACGAAGCAGGTTATTTTAATTTTTCCACTTTCAGATAAGTGTCAGTTCATGGTTCTGGAGATGATATACATTGTACATGTACAGAATAAAACAATGCCCAGAAAATCTACTAAATAACTTCATCTTACCCAGGGTTCGGCACCTTTATGCGCAATGCAAGGATGGGTATTGTACATTAGTTGGCCGAAATCTGTGTAGTCCACTCGAGATGTGAGGTCATGATGAGAAATCACATGGTAAGCCGTTTCTTCAATAAACTTCACCCACTCCTTGTGAACTTCACCATTCTTCAGGAGTGCCTGGATGGAAGCTGAATATGATGGGATAGTGAACCGCTGATTTGTTGTTCCTGCAATTGTGCTAGAAGTTGACGATGCTGCAGCTCCTAACTCTTCCTCAGGGATTGGCTACAAGATTAATGGAAAGTTCAGGTCACCCATTATAAATCATGACAACTAATTAAAGAGGATAAAATAACGCGTTCCTTCCTTACAGGTAACATAAGAGCATATGGGAAAATGTGTGAATGTGCAAACTGCTCTTGCTATGTCGCTAGAGACAATCCTTGACATGTATGGCCAAACACTTGTACTGGCTGAAAAAAGTTCATGTTTCTGCAGCATTTTTGTGTAACTTGATCCCCACTGTTTCTTATGCTCTGCTTTGATGACTTCATTCAGTATGGCCTAAAGCTTAGTACTGTAAAACCTACCTGAACTGGTATTTTTGGCAGATCTTTTTCACCACTTGGCTGAATCTGCTGGATGATGGTTGACAACTTCCTGGCTACACCAACTTTGCCCGGAAACATTTTGAATATGTCATCCTCTGTTAAGCTGATCAATGCTGATCCATCGACTTCATTTTCTGTTTGACAGAAAGAGCATGCAGAACCAACAGTATGTTTTGACTCTTTTTGAAATTTGTTTTCACATTTGGAGAACAGGCCAGGCTATAGTTGTTTGTGTTGACATTACACAATCCACACTTCGTCAGCATTTTGTACCATTACATACTTCACCTCCCCCAATTTCTGATAGATTTGAGGCCAGATATACTGGAGATCTTCCACAGGATCCAAGGCACAGAGGTGACTGGTAGCCTTCACAGCAAAGCAGTTATAGTGACAAGCAAAGTGGTCCACTTCCAGTTCTTCACAAATCAAATACTTGTTATGTTCTACAACAACAATTCTCTTGACAATGGCAAATGTTGGCAAGCACCCATCCTCCCATGATGTTAACAAGACAGTCCCCACATTGTATGTCAACCCTTTAACCTTCACCTCTGGAGTAACCATCACCAGATCTACATTACTGCTGTCCAGATCAATGCATCTTGCCTTCAGTACCTGTTTATGTTCAAAGTTATCAAGGGGTATACTTGTCCCTTGTTTGACCTCATCACTTGGATAAAGGTAGGTTTGTGACCTTTGCCCACTTGCCTGTGTCTGCTGAAGGGTCATCCATCGCTGATGGTACTCAGAAACAGATTTTGCAATTGCCTTGAAATTGCGCCATTTACGACTTTTGAACAGACCGTGTTTTCCCTCCATGCGCATGCACCAATGGTGTCTCAGGGGACCAAAGCGAAGCAACTGCTGTGGAAAATGCAACATATAGTGCATTTTGGGTGTGAACGACTGTTCGGGATAGAGATCCACAAAGCACCTCAGATAAGTCCCTATCAGATCAATAAGGCTGTTGTAGGTCCTTTCAGATGCCAATGGTGAAAGACAGAGCATGTTGATCTGCTGAAGTTTAATAAAATTGATCCAGTGCTCATCATCTTCTGGGATCATGTGACCAATCATAAAGGGCAGCAACATCATGAGGTTTTTCATTGATGCAGCTGTTTGACGTAAAGTGCTACCTGGGTGCAAATCTTTGGCCTCAATTATTTGAGGTTTATCATTAGCCTCTGCTGAGCTATAACTGAAGTTCTCGATTATTCTTCGCAGATCAGTAACAGAGAAGTATTGTTCTTGGAGCAAGTGAGTAAGAAGTAATCTCAGTTGTAGACGATCCACCCCTTCAAGGAGAACATGCATTGGATCATGCAAGATACATTTTGTTACTTGGAACTCTGGAACTGTAAACAACAAGCCCTTGCTATTGATGCCATATACGACCGACCAATACTTCCTTGCTTGGGACGACAAGCCTTCCAGCATTTCACATCTGTCCCGATGCTCAGTTTCATCTCTCTCAGAACATTCTTTGGCAAAAAAACACTGATCTAGCACATTTCTGTCAATGTCGCATGTCCTACAGGGTTTGTATGCTCCTCCCACTCCTTCTTTGAATCCTCCAACAGCTTGTGCAGCAGGAGTATCTCCCAAGAAGACTACCAACATCCCATAATGGATCTTATCATGATTATTGACTGACAAATTCACTCCTTTATGAAGACTTTTTAGGACATCATGAAAATCTTTAAGAAGGGCTGAACTGCCATGCTCCTTTATGTATGTGGATTTTGCCACTGCTATCAACTGTATCACCGACAGTTTGCTGCGGAATGCCGGTGGAATGTTGAGCAAGACATAATAGAATGAGCAGAGCTTGTGCCGCCTGGTATGAGATCCAATAGGATTTACAAGTTCAAATTCATCACAGTAAGCTGCGAACAAGAGGGCATCAGGGTGATCATTAAAGAAGTTAGAGTCACTCAGATATTTTCCATCAGTCACATCACGCATATGTCTCTTTGAAACAGGAGGAACCTCTCTCAAACATTCCTGAACTTCTGGCATTGACAGCAGTGACTGAAGGTTATCAAGGAAGGGTACAAAGTAACCATAGTCAACTTTCTTAGCTATTCTGAAACTTCCTTTCACTTTTCGACGGGCTAAATGTTCTCCCATTACAACAGCTTTAGGCATCACTGAGCCAAGATTCTCTTTCATGTACTTTTCGCGTTTGTAACTGGTGTCAAGTTCTGCAAAAGTTGAGTCTGCATCCAGAAGATGATTGACCTCCTGAAGTACCTCTGGCTGAAGAAATTGTTTCACAGCACTGAATGAATTTCTTTGCAAAACTCGCACACCCTCAATTACTTCTTGTATAGCCACATCACTTATATTATGTGCAGCCTTTAACTTTAAGAGAAAAGTGGCTTGAGCTTTAACTGGATCTTCAGGTAGTTCATCAGCTTCATCCATGTCTGAGTCATCCAGATCTGCTGAGTCATTTTCCTCATTTAGATCCCCCACAGCAGCAACAGGTCCCCTTTCTTGGTTGTGATGCCTTCGTACATGGATTTTGAAGCTGTTGTACTTCCTAAAAGAGGCTCCACATCCTCTCGCATTGCAGTGAGCGATAAATGTGGGGGCATTTCTGTGCCGGCGGACAGTGTGCTGCAAAATGTTATGTGAACTTGAGGTGAAGTATGGGCACATGCTGCACTGTTGAACGTAGGCCATAATTAATTGTTTAGGCACAAGGTACTTCCAGTCAAAAGAAATCTGGTACCTGCAACATAAGCAAAATATCAAACCTTCATCTGCATTTTAGTAGACCCCTCTGCTGATGGCGCCATGATTTGTGCACACATTCATGTGCAGAAGATTTTAAAAAGTCATAAAGCCCCAACACGCTGAAAAAATCACCACAACGCTATAAAAAAAACTACGGGGGAGGGGCTGAGTCCACTCCCCCCACGCCTCATTGAGGGTTAAGAGTGAAATTATAATACAGTGTAGCCTTATTTACCATTTTGAATTACTTACTGTCAAGAAAAACATTTCTAAATTTCCCTTTAGAAGAATTTTGAAATAAAGATACTGTTTTGTATTGTTATGAGTAAGTTCAAGTAATATTAAATGCCATAAAACTGTTGACAGTGCAACTTTCATTACAAAACATGCAGTTTAGACATCAGGAACAAGTGCCATGTGTTTCACCACAAATCCAGGAAAATTTCAGAATTTCATTTAAAATGATTCTGAAATCATCTGATTTTCATAATTTAACAATGCACAATGTCACAAGTACACACACAACACATGTACATTACATTACCTCTTATGACAGCCAGAGCAGCATCCGAAAAGTTGTGTTCAGTCCCCAGCCACTGAGACACTTCCTGCACAGTTGTTTTCTCCATATAGCAACTAAAATCAGGAAAGCAAGATTTAGAAACCTATTCAATTGTATCCAATCATGTAGGTCCCTTGCTTCCCTTAGCATCTACATGTATTTGTATATGGGTTATGAGCTACGTGAATGTGTAGTGTAAAATTTTCGTTGAGCTTGCCAGAAATTCTTCATTCTTACATACACTACAGGGGATGGTTGTTCTTTGAGTGAAATTGTTCGATATTTGTTATGCTATTGTTCGATATTTGTTATGCCATTTCCTGGGGATTGATTGCCAGTGTGAAATAAACATGCATATTCCCAGAAAATAATGTCATTGGGAGTTTCAAATGGGTAAAGTGTGAGGAGTTACGGAGGTGTTGGTGGGATAAAAAATCCTCTGGAATTTCCAGGGGATTTATTTCCTGGGGATAGGCTCTGTAGTGTGAAAAAGGCTATAGTCTTAACCAGGGGTATAGTAAAGTTAGTAAAGTGCTATACTAGTCTTGGTCAGGGGTAGTCGAAGTTCAAGTTGGTGTGAACCATTTCGCCTACTATTTAACTCCCCGACCACTCCAAACTTTGAAAAAGGGCCATTTAAGGTCCAAGTTACTCGGACTAACTTGAAAGTTGAAGATCTTGCACAACAATATGTTTGCTTTCAGAACCACCACTGTAGATCTAGGGCTACACTACTACTACTGTATTAGTCACAAGAACATTATTACTATAAATATAATATTACTTAGTATTACTTTAGTACAATAGTATTTATTACTTTATTAGTACAAAATAGTAGGCCTAGCGTATGCTAGATTTTTGCCAGTTCCACAAAAAAATGTACAATGTAAAAATATTAAAATAGGCAGATACTGAGATAGGGTACGTTTAGGCCGAGTAACTTGGACCTTAAAGTTGACCTTTTAGTTTTACTTTGTTTTAGAAATTTTTGAGGGGTCGAGCGCCCGACCTCTCCAAAATTTCCAAGTAAAGGGAGACTTTAAGTTTAACTTAATTAAGGTCCAAGTTACCTGGACTAGACTACATCATAATAATGGCATTAATGCATACTTGTGATGTGCATGTAGGCCTACCGGTACTAAACTAGTACATGTAGTACTATAGTACTACTACTAACTAGTACATAGTAGTAGTAGTACTACTACTACTTGTACTAGTACTAGTAGTACTACTAAGAAGTAGTATTACTACTGGTACAGTAGTACTACTACTAGTAGTAGTACTAGTAGTACTGTAGTAGTACTACTACTAGTACTAGTACTACTAGTAGTACTAGTAGTACTAGTAGTTAGTACTACTAAGTACTAGTACTAGTACTACTACTAGTAGTACTAGTACTAGTAGTACTAGTAGTACTAGTACTAGTAGTAGTACAGTACTTAGTAGTAGTACTTAAATGTAGTAGTACTTAGTAGTATTTCAGTATTTGCTGGCCATATCTTACTATTTGCTGGCCATATAAATTATTACAATTGGTGGTCTAATTTGGTCTTATTTTGTTCACAGACTTTTACAGTTAAGGTATTATACTATTTATCTAAAATCTTGCCGAGCTGGAGTTCCATACCCTTGCCCACTGCCATTTGACTTGAAGGTAGCCAAGGGCATGGTCATGGCGGTCAAAATGAGCCTGCAGAATGATCCATGACTTATAACCCTAGCCTAGGCTAAGTTAGGCACACATCATGCTTTTTTTGACCATAAATCATAAATTCACTCTGTAAAATTCCCATGAGTGTGGAATATAACAAAGCAAGGTTTATTTGCGCATGGTTTGTGTACCTGAATAAAGGACTAAAACTGATAAATCTTACCTTATACTTGTATTGTTGTAAGTTCTAGAGTCGGTCGGCGACAAGTCCTGTGTGCAGCTCAGCTAGCTTAATGTACATGTACATGTACGTGTACGTGTACATGTACTGTACATGTACAAAATGTACATGTACATGTACTACTGTACATAATAGTATTAATACGACGTACGCGACGACAGTTCAAAAGTTTGCTGCGGCCCACTAGTCGTGGTTCAAGGCGTTGTTGGTTAAGATACGTACGCGGCGCGTGTACAGTGCTGATCGCGGTCGTCGATACAAACCAACAACGCCTTGAACCAAGACTAGTAGCGCACATAATAATGGTGTAGGCCGCAACGGTACATGTATGCGCGCGCAGGGCAAGTACAGAGCGCGCGAAAGTTCCGACCAAAAGTTTTATTCTGCAGTGTTTAGACTGGTTTGTATGGTGGCGCAGAAGGGACATTGCAAATCGCAAATATCTGCAAAGATATTTGCAATTCGCATATTTTGTCGCAAATATTTGCGCAAATATTTGCGAAAAAATGTGCAATTCGCAAATTTTGTCGCAAATATTTGCGCACATATTTGCAAATCGCAAATTTTGTCGCAAATATGTGCACATATATTTGCGACAAAATCTGCGAATTGCACATTTTGTCGCAAATATGTGCGCAAATATTTGCGACAAAATCTGCAATTCGCAGATTTTGTCGCAAATTTTTTTCAAAGAAGCTAGGGGGCCCAAACCAGTAGTGCTGCAGTGTCGAGATATACATGTATATAGTTCGTAGTGTCGCATGACTCACTGTGCGGTGCCTTGGTCAAAGGTCGCGTAGTGCGCTGTGGCCACCCCCCCTACAAGGTTACAGCACAACGTGAAATGGGCCTGACACTGTGACTATAATACCGAGTCTCACGGTGTCACGGAACATACACAGCCCTGTTCTTCAATCTCCGTAAATTATACCTTTCCATTCGTTTACAAAGTAAGAAAACTTCAAAAATCCGTTCCTGACTGTCAACAATACTCCATACTCCAAGTCCCATCGTTGAGCCGGGTCTCACCTCTTCTTCCTTCATGGTCTAACACTGTGTGTAGTGATCATCAGCAGTTTCTTCTTTTTGTGGCCCTCTAGCTTCTTTGAAAAAAATTTGCGACAAAATCTGCGAATTGCAGATTTTGTCGCAAATATTTGCGCACATATTTGCGACAAAATGTGCAATTCGCAGATTTTGTCGCAAATATATGCGCACATATTTGCGACAAAATTTGCGATTTGCAAATATGTGCGCAAATATTTGCGACAAAATTTGCGAATTGCACATTTTGTCGCAAATATTTGCGCACATATTTGCGACAAAGTGTGCGAATTGCAAATATCTTTGCAGATATTTGCGATTTGCGATGTCCCTTCTGCGCCACCATAGGTTTGCAGTCCCGGTGTTTCTTTTTACTGCACTCGTTACTCGCATTTTCCTGCACTCGTTACTTTCCATGAATCCATCAGGATCTGAGCCTGTTGGTCTCTACACTAACTTAATACACAGCATGTTTGGTGAAACTCTTATCGACAAAAGAAAAAATAACCGTTATCATACACCCATTGGTGCATGGGTCGGATGAGCAAGAATGGGGGAGGGGGTGTGTGTCAGAAGAATATTGTACAGTTTTGAATTCTTTATGATAGTTCCTTTAAAGCACCTCCAGCCAGGTATTAGGACAATAATTAGCTTCTCTGGGTTGAAATGGAATGTCCTCAGCTCTGGCCAGTCTCAGCTGGCGCCGTTATTATTATAGACATTGAGTCGACACGTTTAGCTTGTGCAATGAATAATATGTTTAGTGGTTAAACACCTTCCTAAACGAATTTAGATATCATCCTAAGCACCTGTTCAAAACGTAAACGCGTTTAGTTTCACAACACTGAAACGTGGTAACCGTTTAGAATCAAAACACCTTCCTAAACTAAACACGTTTCCGATGTGTTTACATGCTAAACGTTGTCTCACGCGTTTAGTTTCACAACACTGAAAAGTGGTAACCGTATAGAATCCAAACACTTTCCTAAACGTATTAAACGCTAAACACGATTCCGATGTGTTTAAATGCTAAACGTTGTTTTTACAGTGTACACACAAACCCACACGCTATGGGCCTACGCGCGCAGGGCTAAAGGGATGCGAGTCTTTCTCCAAAGGGGTGCGAGATTTGTCTACGCACAAACCCACATGCCATGATCCAACGCGCTGCAGGGCTTAAGGGGTGCGAGTCTTTCTCCACAGGGGTGCGAGATTTGTCTACGCATAAACCCACAAGCTATGAGCCTACGCGCGCAGGGCTAAAGGGGTGCGAGTCTTTCTCCAAAGGGGTGCGAGATTTGTCTACGCACAAACCCACACGCTATGAGCCTACGCGCGAAGGGCTAAAGGGGTGCGAGTCTTTCTCCAAAGGGGTGCGAGATTTGTCTACGCACAAACCCACACGCTATGGGACTACGCGCTGCAGGGCTAAAGGGGTGCGGGTCTTTCTCCAAAGGGGTGCGAGATTTGTCTACGCACAAACCCACACGCTATAGAACTACGCGCTGCACGTCAAAAGGGGTGCGAGTCTTTCTCCAAAGGGGTGCGAGATTTGTCTACGCACAAACCCACACGCTATGGGACTAAGCGCTGCACATCTAAAAGGGTGCGAGTCTTTCTCGAAAGGGGTGCGAGATTTGTCTACGCACAAACCCACACGCTATGGGACTACGCTCTACATGTCAAAAGGGGTGCGAGATTTGTCTACGCACAAACCCACTTGCCATTGGCCTACGCGCGCAGGGCTAAAGGGGTGTGAGTCTTTCTCCAAAGGGGTGCGAGATTTGTCTACGCACAAACCCACACGCTATGAGCCTACGCGCTGCACGTCAAAAGGGGTGCGAGTCTTTCTCAAAAGGGGTGCGAGATTTGTCTACGCACAAACCCACACGCTATGCGACTACGCGCTGCACGTCTAAAGGGGTGCGCGTCTTTCTCCAAAGGGGTGCGAGATTTATCTACGCACAAACCCACACGCTATGGGCCTACGCGCGCAGGGCTAAAGGGATGCGGGTCTTTCTCCTAAGGGGTGCGAGATTTGTCTACGCACAAACCCACACGCTATGGGACTACGCGCTGCACGTCAAAAGGGGTGCGAGTCTTTCTCCAAAGGGGTGCGAGATTTGTCTACGCACAAACCCACACGCTATGGGACTAAGCGCTGCACATCTAAAAGGGTGCGAGTCTTTCTCGAAAGGGGTGCGAGATTTGTCTACGCACAAACCCACACGCTATGGGACTAAGCGCTGCACATCTAAAAGGGTGCGAGTCTTTCTCGAAAGGGGTGCGAGATTTGTCTACGCACAAACCCACACGCTATGGGACTACGCTCTGCATGTCAAAAGGGGTGCGAGATTTGTCTACGCATAAACCCACAAGCTATGAGCCTACGCGCGCAGGGCTAAAGGGGTGCGAGTCTTTCTTCAAAGGGGTGCGAGATTTGTCTACGCACAAACCCACACGCTATGAGCCTACGCGCGAAGGGCTAAAGGGGTGCGAGTCTTTCTCCAAAGGGGTGCGAGATTTGTCTACGCACAAACCCACACGCTATGGGACTACGCGCTGCACGCCAAAAGGGGTGCGAGTCTTTCTCCAAAGGGGTGCGAGATTTGTCTACGCACAAACCCACACGCTATGGGACTAAGCGCTGCACATCTAAAAGGGTGCGAGTCTTTCTCGAAAGGGGTGCGAGATTTGTCTACGCACAAACCCACACGCTATGGGACTACGCTCTACATGTCAAAAGGGGTGCGAGATTTGTCTACGCACAAACCCACATGCCATTGGCCTACGCGCGCAGGGCTGAAGGGGTGTGAGTCTTTCTCCAAAGGGGTGCGAGATTTGTCTACGCACAAACCCACACGCTATGAGCCTACGCGCTGCACGTCAAAAGGGGTGCGAGTCTTTCTCCAAAGGGGTGCGAGATTTGTCTACGCACAAACCCAAACGCTATGCGACTACGCGCTGCACGTCTAAAGGGGTGCGCGTCTTTCTCCAAAGGGGTGCGAGATTTATCTACACACAAACTTACACGCTATGGGCCTACGCGCGCAGGGCTAAAGGGATGCGGGTCTTTCTCCTAAGGGGTGCGAGATTTGTCTACGCACAAACCCACACGCTATGAGCCTACGCGCTGCATGTCAAAAGGGGTGCGAGTCTTTCTCCAAAGGGGTGCGAGATTTGTCTACGCACAAACCCACATGCCATGATCAAACGCGCTGCAGGGCTTAAGGGGTGCGAGTCTTTCTCGAAAGGGGTGCGAGATTTGTCTACGCACAAACCCACATGCTATGGGACTACGCTCTGCATGTCAAAAGGGGTGCGAGATTTGTCTACGCACAAACCAACACGCTATGAGCCTACGCGCTGCAGGGCTAAAGGGGTGCGAGTCTTTCTCCGCACAAACCCACACGCTATGGGACTACGCGCTGCACGTCTAAAAGGGCGCGAGTCATTCTCCAAAGGGGTGCGAGATTTGTCTACGCACAAACCCACACGCTATGCGACTACGCGCTGCACGTCTAAAAGGGTGCGAGTCTTTCTCCAAAGGGGTGCGAGATTTGTCTACGCACAAACCCACACGCTATGAGCCTACGCGCGCAGGGCTAAAGGGGTGCGGGTCTTTCTCCAAAGGGGAGCGAGATTTGTCTACGCACAAACCCACACGCTATGGGACTACGCGCTGCACGTCAAAAGGGGTGCGAGTCTTTCTCCAAAGGGGTGCGAGATTTGTCTACGCACAAACCCACACGCTATGGGACTAAGCGCTGCAAATCTAAAAGGGTGCGAGTCTTTCTCGAAAGGGGTGCGAGATTTGTCTACGCACAAACCCACACGCTATGGGATTACGCTCTGCATGTCAAAAGGGGTGCGAGATTTGTCTACGCACAAACCCACATGCCATTGGCCTACGCGCGCAGGGCTAAAGGGGTGCGAGTCTTTCTCCAAAGGGGTGCGAGATTTGTCTACGCACAAACCCACACGCTATGAGCCTACGTGCACAGGGCTAAAGGGGTGCGAGTCTTTCTCCAAAGGGGTGCGAGATTTGTCTACGCACAAACCCACATGCCATCATCAAACGCGCTGCAGGGCTTAAGGGGTGCGAGTCTTTCTCCAAAGGGGTGCGAGATTTGTCTACGCACAAACCCACACGCTATGGGACTACGCGCTGCACGTCTAAAAGGGTGCGAGTCATTCTCCAAAGGGGTGCGAGATTTGTCTACGCACAAACCCACACGCTATGAGCCTACGCGCGCAGGGCTAAAGGGGTGCGAGTCTTTCTCCAAAGGGGTGCGAGATTTGTCTACGCACAAACCCACACGCTATGGGACTAAGCGCTGCACGTCTAAAAGGGTGCGAGTCTTTCTCCAAAGTCGTGCGAGATTTGTCTACGCACAAACCCACACGCTATGGGCCAACGCGCGCAGGGCTAGGGGTGCGAGTCTTTCTCGAAAGGGGTGCGAGATTTGTCTCACACAAACCCACACGCTATGGGATTACGCTCTGCATGTCAAAAGGGGTGCGAGATTTGTCTACGCACAAACCCACACGCTATGGGACTACGCGCTGCACGTCTAAAAGGGTGCGAGTCATTCTCCAAAGGGGTGCGAGATTTGTCTACGCACAAACCCACACGCTATGAGCCTACGCGCGCAGGGCTAAAGGGGTGCGAGTCTTTCTCCAAAGGGGTGCGAGATTTGTCTACGCACAAACCCACACGCTATGGGACTAAGCGCTGCACGTCTAAAAGGGTGCGAGTCTTTCTCCAAAGTCGTGCGAGATTTGTCTACGCACAAACCCACACGCTATGGGCCTACGCGCGCAGGGCTAGGGGTGCGAGTCTTTCTCGAAAGGGGTGCGAGATTTATCTAGACACAAACCCACACGCTATGGGCCTACGCGCGCAGGGCTAAAGGGATGCGAGTCTTTCTCAAAAGGGGTGCGAGATTTGCCTACGCACAAACCCACACTCTATGAGCCTACGCGCGAAAGGCTAAAGGGGTGCGAGTCTTTCTCCAAAGGGGTGCGAGATTTGTCTACGCACAAACCCAGACGCTATGCGACTACGCGCTGCACGTCTAAAAGGGTGCGAGTCTTTCTCGAAAGGGGTGCGAGATTTATCTAGACACAAACCCACACGCTATGGGCCTACGCGCGCAGGGCTAAAGGGATGCGAGTCTTTCTCAAAAGGGGTGCGAGATTTGTCTACGCACAAACCCACACTCTGTGAGCCTACGCGCGAAGGGCTAAAGGGGTGCGAGTCTTTCTCCAAAGGGGTGCGAGATTTGTCTACGCACAAACCCACACGCTATGAGCCTACGCGCTGCTGGGCTAAAGGGGTGCGAGTCTTTCTCCGCACAAACTCACACGCTATGGGACTACGCGCTGCACGTCTAAAAGGGCGCGAGTCATTCTCCAAAGGGGTGCGAGATCTGTCTACGCACAAACCCACACGCTATGAGCCTACGCGCTGCAGGGCTAAAGGGGTGCGCTTCTTTCTCCAAAGGGGTGCGAGATTTATCTAGACACAAACCCACAGGCTATGGGCCTACGCGCGCAGGGCTAAAGGGGTGCGAGTCTTTCTCAAAAGGGGTGCGAGATTTGTCTACGCACAAACCCACACTCTATGAGCCTACGCGCGAAGGGCTAAAGGGGTGCGAGTCTTTCTCCAAAGGGGTGCGAGATTTGTCTACGCACAAACCCACACGCTATGAGCCTACGCGCGCAGGGCTAAAGGGGTGCGGGTCTTTCCCAAAGGGGAGCGAGATTTGTGTACGCACAAACCCACTCGCTATGGGACTACGCGCTGCACGTCAAAAGGGGTGCGAGTCTTTCTCCAAAGGGGTGCGAGATTTGTCTACGCACAAACCCACATGCCATGATCAAACGCGCTGCAGGGCTTAAGGGGTGCGAGTCTTTCTCGAAAGGGGTGCGAGATTTGTCTACGCACAAACCCACACGCTATGGGACTACGCTCTGCATGTCAAAAGGGGTGCGAGATTTGTCTACGCACAAACCCACACGCTATGAGCCTACGCGCTGCAGGGCTAAAGGGGTGCGAGTCTTTCTCCGCACAAACCCACACGCTATGGGACTACGCGCTGCACGTCTAAAAGGGCGCGAGTCATTCTCCAAAGGGGTGCGAGATCTGTCTACGCACAAACCCACACGCTATGAGCCTACGCGCGCAGGGCTAAAGGGGTGCGAGTCTTTCTCCAAAGGGGTGCGAGATTTGTCTACGCACAAACCCACACGCTATGGGACTACGCGCTGCAGGGCTAAAGGGGTGCGCTTCTTTCTCCAAAGGGGTGCGAGATTTATCTAGACACAAACCCACACGCTATGGGCCTACGCGCGCAGGGCTAAAGGGATGCGAGTCTTTCTCAAAAGGGGTGCGAGATTTGTCTACGCACAAACCCACACTCTATGAGCCTACGCGCGAAGGGCTAAAGGGGTGCGAGTCTTTCTCCAAAGGGGTGCGAGATTTGTCTACGCACAAACCCACACGCTATGCGACTACGCGCTGCACGTCTAAAAGGGTGCGAGTCTTTCTCCAAAGGGGTGCGAGATTTGTCTACGCACAAACCCACACGCTATGAGCCTACGCGCGCAGGGCTAAAGGGGTGCGGGTCTTTCTCCAAAGGGGAGCGAGATTTGTCTACGCACAAACCCACACGCTATGGGACTACGCGCTGCACGTCAAAAGGGGTGCGAGTCTTTCTCCAAAGGGGTGCAAGATTTGTCTACGCACAAACCCACACGCTATGGGACTAAGCGCTGCACATCTAAAAGGGTGCGAGTCTTTCTCGAAAGGGGTGCGAGATTTGTCTACGCACAAACCCACATGCTATGGGACTACGCTCTGCATGTCAAAAGGGGTGCGAGATTTGTCTACGCACAAACCCACATGCCATTGGCCTACGCGCGCAGGGCTAAAGGGGTGCGAGTCTTTCTCCAAAGGGGTGCGAGATTTGTCTACGCACAAACCCACATGCTATGAGCCTACGTGCACAGGGCTAAAGGGGTGCGAGTCTTTCTCCGAAGGGGTGCGAGATTTGTCTACGCACAAACCCACATGCCATCATCAAACGCGCTGCAGGGCTTAAGGGGTGCGAGTCTTTCTCCAAAGGGGTGCGAGATTTGTCTACGCACAAACCCACACGCTATGGGACTACGCGCTGCACGTCTAAAAGGGTGCGAGTCATTCTCCAAAGGGGTGCGAGATTTGTCTACGCACAAACCCACACGCTATGAGCCTACGCGCGCAGGGCTAAAGGGGTGCGAGTCTTTCTCCAAAGGGGAGCGAGATTTGTCTACGCACAAACCCACACGCTATGGGACTAAGCGCTGCACGTCTAAAAGGGTGCGAGTCTTTCTCCAAAGTCGTGCGAGATTTGTCTACGCACAAACCCACACGCTATGGGCCTACGCGCGCAGGGCTAGGGGTGCGAGTCTTTCTCGAAAGGGGTGCGAGATTTATCTAGACACAAACCCACACGCTATGGGCCTACGCGCGCAGGGCTAAAGGGATGCGAGTCTTTCTCAAAAGGGGTGCGAGATTTGTCTACGCACAAACCCACACTCTATGAGCCTACGCGCGAAAGGCTAAAGGGGTGCGAGTCTTTCTCCAAAGGGGTGCGAGATTTGTCTACGCACAAACCCAGACGCTATGCGACTACGCGCTGCACGTCTAAAAGGGTGCGAGTCTTTCTCGAAAGGGGTGCGAGATTTATCTAGACACAAACCCACACGCTATGGGCCTACGCGCGCAGGGCTAAAGGGATGCGAGTCTTTCTCAAAAGGGGTGCGAGATTTGTCTACGCACAAACCCACACTCTGTGAGCCTACGCGCGAAGGGCTAAAGGGGTGCGAGTCTTTCTCCAAAGGGGTGCGAGATTTGTCTACGCACAAACCCACACGCTATGAGCCTACGCGCTGCTGGGCTAAAGGGGTGCGAGTCTTTCTCCGCACAAACTCACACGCTATGGGACTACGCGCTGCACGTCTAAAAGGGCGCGAGTCATTCTCCAAAGGGGTGCGAGATCTGTCTACGCACAAACCCACACGCTATGAGCCTACGTGCACAGGGCTAAAGGGGTGCGAGTCTTTCTCCAAAGGGGTGCGAGATTTGTCTACGCACAAACCCACATGCCATCATCAAACGCGCTGCAGGGCTTAAGGGGTGCGAGTCTTTCTCCAAAGGGGTGCGAGATTTGTCTACGCATAAACCCACACGCTATGGGACTACGCGCTGCACGTCTAAAAGGTTGCGAGTCATTCTCCAAAGGGGTGCGAGATTTGTCTACGCACAAACCCACACGCTATGAGCCTACGCGCGCAGGGCTAAAGGGGTGCGAGTCTTTCTCCAAAGGGGTGCGAGATTTGTCTACGCACAAACCCACACGCTATGGGACTAAGCGCTGCACGTCTAAAAGGGTGCGAGTCTTTCTCCAAAGTCGTGCGAGATTTGTCTACGCACAAACCCACACGCTATGGGCCAACGCGCGCAGGGCTAGGGGTGCGAGTCTTTCTCGAAAGGGGTGCGAGATTTGTCTCACACAAACCCACACGCTATGGGATTACGCTCTGCATGTCAAAAGGGGTGCGAGATTTGTCTACGCACAAACCCACACGCTATGGGACTACGCGCTGCACGTCTAAAAGGGTGCGAGTCATTCTCCAAAGGGGTGCGAGATTTGTCTACGCACAAACCCACACGCTATGAGCCTACGCGCGCAGGGCTAAAGGGGTGCGAGTCTTTCTCCAAAGGGGTGCGAGATTTGTCTACGCACAAACCCACACGCTGTGGGACTAAGCGCTGCACGTCTAAAAGGGTGCGAGTCTTTCTCCAAAGTCGTGCGAGATTTGTCTACGCACAAACCCACACGCTATGGGCCTACGCGCGCAGGGCTAGGGGTGCGAGTCTTTCTCGAAAGGGGTGCGAGATTTATCTAGACACAAACCCACACGCTATGGGCCTACGCGCGCAGGGCTAAAGGGATGCGAGTCTTTCTCAAAAGGGGTGCGAGATTTGTCTACGCACAAACCCACACTCTATGAGCCTACGCGCGAAAGGCTAAAGGGGTTCGAGTCTTTCTCCAAAGGGGTGCGAGATTTGTCTACGCACAAACCCAGACGCTATGCGACTACGCGCTGCACGTCTAAAAGGGTGCGAGTCTTTCTCGAAAGGGGTGCGAGATTTATCTAGACACAAACCCACACGCTATGGGCCTACGCGCGCAGGGCTAAAGGGATGCGAGTCTTTCTCAAAAGGGGTGCGAGATTTGTCTACGCACAAACCCACACTCTGTGAGCCTACGCGCGAAGGGCTAAAGGGGTGCGAGTCTTTCTCCAAAGGGGTGCGAGATTTGTCTACGCACAAACCCACACGCTATGAGCCTACGCGCTGCTGGGCTAAAGGGGTGCGAGTCTTTCTCCGCACAAACTCACACGCTATGGGACTACGCGCTGCACGTCTAAAAGGGCGCGAGTCATTCTCCAAAGGGGTGCGAGATCTGTCTACGCACAAACCCACACGCTATGAGCCTACGCGCTGCAGGGCTAAAGGGGTGCGCTTCTTTCTCCAAAGGGGTGCGAGATTTATCTAGACACAAACCCACAGGCTATGGGCCTACGCGCGCAGGGCTAAAGGGGTGCGAGTCTTTCTCAAAAGGGGTGCGAGATTTGTCTACGCACAAACCCACACTCTATGAGCCTACGCGCGAAGGGCTAAAGGGGTGCGAGTCTTTCTCCAAAGGGGTGCGAGATTTGTCTACGCACAAACCCACACGCTATGAGCCTACGCGCGCAGGGCTAAAGGGGTGCGGGTCTTTCCCAAAGGGGAGCGAGATTTGTGTACGCACAAACCCACTCGCTATGGGACTACGCGCTGCACGTCAAAAGGGGTGCGAGTCTTTCTCCAAAGGGGTGCGAGATTTGTCTACGCACAAACCCACATGCCATGATCAAACGCGCTGCAGGGCTTAAGGGGTGCGAGTCTTTCTCGAAAGGGGTGCGAGATTTGTCTACGCACAAACCCACACGCTATGGGACTACGCTCTGCATGTCAAAAGGGGTGCGAGATTTGTCTACGCACAAACCCACACGCTATGAGCCTACGCGCTGCAGGGCTAAAGGGGTGCGAGTCTTTCTCCACACAAACCCACACGCTATGGGACTACGCGCTGCACGTCTAAAAGGGCGCGAGTCATTCTCCAAAGGGGTGCGAGATCTGTCTACGCACAAACCCACACGCTATGAGCCTACGCGCGCAGGGCTAAAGGGGTCCGAGTCTTTCTCCAAAGGGGTGCGAGATTTGTCTACGCACAAACCCACACGCTATGGGACTACGCGCTGCAGGGCTAAAGGGGTGCGCTTCTTTCTCCAAAGGGGTGCGAGATTTATCTAGACACAAACCCACACGCTATGGGCCTACGCGCGCAGGGCTAAAGGGATGCGAGTCTTTCTCAAAAGGGGTGCGAGATTTGTCTACGCACAAACCCACACTCTATGAGCCTACGCGCGAAGGGCTAAAGGGGTGCGAGTCTTTCTCCAAAGGGGTGCGAGATTTGTCTACGCACAAACCCACACGCTATGCGACTACGCGCTGCACGTCTAAAAGGGTGCGAGTCTTTCTCCAAAGGGGTGCGAGATTTGTCTACGCACAAACCCACACGCTATGAGCCTACGCGCGCAGGGCTAAAGGGGTGCGGGTCTTTCTCCAAAGGGGAGCGAGATTTGTCTACGCACAAACCCACACGCTATGGGACTACGCGCTGCACGTCAAAAGGGGTGCGAGTCTTTCTCCAAAGGGGTGCGAGATTTGTCTACGCACAAACCCACACGCTATGGGACTAAGCGCTGCACATCTAAAAGGGTGCGAGTCTTTCTCGAAAGGGGTGCGAGATTTGTCTACGCACAAACCCACACGCTATGGGACTACGCTCTGCATGTCAAAAGGGGTGCGAGATTTGTCTACGCACAAACCCACATGCCATTGGCCTACGCGCGCAGGGCTAAAGGGGTGCGAGTCTTTCTCCAAAGGGGTGCGAGATTTGTCTACGCACAAACCCACATGCTATGAGCCTACGTGCACAGGGCTAAAGGGGTGCGAGTCTTTCTCCGAAGGGGTGCGAGATTTGTCTACGCACAAACCCACATGCCATCATCAAACGCGCTGCAGGGCTTAAGGGGTGCGAGTCTTTCTCCAAAGGGGTGCGAGATTTGTCTACGCACAAACCCACACGCTATGGGACTACGCGCTGCACGTCTAAAAGGGTGCGAGTCATTCTCCAAAGGGGTGCGAGATTTGTCTACGCACAAACCCACACGCTATGAGCCTACGCGCGCAGGGCTAAAGGGGTGCGAGTCTTTCTCCAAAGGGGTGCGAGATTTGTCTACGCACAAACCCACACGCTATGGGACTAAGCGCTGCACGTGTAAAAGGGTGCGAGTCTTTCTCCAAAGTCGTGCGAGATTTGTCTACGCACAAACCCACACGCTATGGGCCTACGCGCGCAGGGCTAGGGGTGCGAGTCTTTCTCGAAAGGGGTGCGAGATTTATCTAGACACAAACCCACACGCTATGAGCCTACGCGCGCAGGGCTAAAGGGGTGCGAGTCTTTCTCCAAAGGGGTGCGAGATTTGTCTACGCACAAACCCACACGCTATGGGACTACGCGCTGCACGTCTAAAAGGGCGCGAGTCATTCTCCAAAGGGGTGCGAGATCTGTCTACGCACAAACCCACACGCTATGAGCCTACGCGCGCAGGGCTAAAGGGGTGCAAGTCTTTCTCCAAAGGGGTGCGAGATTTGTCTACGCACAAACCCACACGCTATGCGACTACGCGAGTAGTATATAAAGAGCATTTCGGTCCGCGTTGAGGTGGCATTGAGGTGGCATTGAGGTGGAGGTGGGAGGTGGAGGTGGAGGTGGAGGTGGAGGTGGGAGGTGGGATTGAGGTGGAGGTGGGATTGAGGTGGGAGGTGGAGGTGGGAGGTGGAGGTGGGATTGAGGTGGGATTTGCGACAAGGGAATTGGGATAATTAACGGTCGAAACGGGTGCCTAAAACCAACCGGAACTCACCAGAACATTCCTTATGTGGTCAACGGGCAATATACAGTTTGAGGTATTTTATTGAACACTTTCACGCTTGTAACAATAACAATAATAAATTAAAGAAATAAATAAAATTAATGACAAATTAATAAACAACAAAATAACTAGAATTTACCTTTGCAACGATTTATCTGTACATTTGAACACTTTTAACAACTCTCTCTTTCTCAGCGTCTCCACTTCTACATTTCAAACAATGAACAATATTTTCTTCTTACACGACATGTTGTTTACCATTTTAGCAATTCATCAAACCACGACACTTTACATACCCTGTTTTACAAAAAAAAAAAAAAAAAAAAAAAATTAACAATTCGTCTCCACCTCTACATTTCAAACAATTAACAATACATTTTCAACATTTTCGTCTAACACGACATGTTAGGTTATCCTTTTAGCAATGTATCTAACCACGACACTTTACATACCCTGTTTTACACAAATTTGTAACAATTTTGATTTTGGTCACAACAATTTGCTTTCACTACATCGTCAATGTTCAACTTTTAACAATTTTAAAACCTTAAAGTAAAACATGTCTCTGGAAAAGTCGCGGGTGATCGATGAAATTAAAATACTGAGACATGACAAATGTGAATATTATCGTGGATCCCTAGAGATCCAAGTAGGTTGTGGTAATTCCATCCGCAGCCACCTTCCTCTTTGGATAGAGGTAAGTGAATGCGGTTTTTACCTGTTGGTAAGTATGCATACCGTCTTCCCGCATCCGGAAGCCGCGGTTGATACCTTCCCCGGCTCGCTGCGTCTTAAGCGTTTGCAAGTACCGCCGCTTTGTGATGTTGTTAGTGTTTTTATTAATGCCCTTACAGCTTGTCTTATCCTGGTTCCCGAAGCAGTAATACGATTTACTGCACAAGGCGACGATACCCTCACCCTCCCACTCAACCTTGAATAGGCCCGGTGTGCGCTTGTCGAAGGCACGGTGGGCGGGAGTATCGTCGCGCGGGAACCAGGAAGATTTTTCAAGCTGAAACTCATCCCGCAGGTTTGGGATGATGACGTCCTCCAAGCTCTGCGCGGAAATGGCCATGTACGCCGAGTCGGTATCCATTTCGCAGAGCTGGAAATCTGATGGATGGATAAATCTAATTATGAAATCATAATAAAATGCTAGCATACGAAGCTTTGCGTACTGATATACAAAAAACCCAATCTGCAAAGGGAGTCCAAGGCGGATGGATTTCTTGCTGAGTTCCACTTCATACAATTCCTCGGCCAATGTATGAAGGGCGCGGAAGTTTGGGAGGTTAACGAGCTTGGATGCTGCTTCGTTGTTGTGTGCAATTTTAACTTGCATGTGTTTTTCCTGATTAGTGACTGTTTTTCCATAGGCGGAATTACCTAAGAGCTTCATCGTGTCAGCGATGATCGCTTTTGAAGGGTCGACGTCACCGTCTCTCCTGGCGTTACTCACCGCCTCTCCGAATGGTTGGAAACACGCAGCCTTTCTGTACTGAATAAACTCATATACATGGGTTACATTAATGCCGTGTTGCATGTACCACTGCAACAGTGGAGTGGTCAGTAGAATGCGACTGCCGAACATACTACCAATGAGACTCCGGCGAGGAGACTTCATTAGACCCTCCCTCTCGGCGTACTCCCGCATGTGGTCCCCTATGTCCTCGCGGCTAATCTCAACGTTCTTGAAGATTGGCGGCATCTCTGCGAAGGTCTCCCGAAGATGATCAGGTACCTCGAGGTCGCACTCTATTAGGCCGAAAAGCTCCCCGTTGGCCACCGCATCTAGAATACGACGCTGATTGAGTGTTGTGTGCTGGTGAGGTAGTCGTCTCGACTTGACGAATGTTGCTGCGTTGTGATCTTCCAACTGCAGCCGAGCCCATTCACACTCCCACATCTCCACCAACCTATGACCCTGGTTTCGAATGTAGACCGATGTTTCCTCGGTCTGGCGCCTCAGTTCAACACTCGGTAAGTTCCTGACTGGATTGAAGTCGTGTGGATATAGATAACACTGATGGCCGTGCCAAAAACAACCATGGAACTGGTATACCGTGTTGTTTTCTTTACAGAATCCATCTACCGGGATTTTCCTCGACCCCACACGCTTTTCGCCACGGTTGAGTTGGTGCCGGATGAAGAGGGACTCGGTGTGTGCCACCCACTCCAACCAATCCGAGGCCTTCACCCCCCACTTGTGGCTCGGCACTGGTTTGAAGTCATCCGCCTCTCGCCGTCTGATGAAAGTCCCAACCGGCATCGGTTGCATTAAGGACCACAGATATAACGCGTTCGCATCAAACCCTACGATATTGGCGCACTGTTTTGGCCCTCCTCGTATCTGCGTCTTCCCCGTCTCATGGTATCGATGAAACACGATCGATGGTCCTCCGACAATGTTCTTCTTCAACATGTAGTATAGGTCCTTGTTAGCTTCGTCGATGAGTGAAAAACAGGCGTTATCTGGTAGTGTCGAAAACAGATATTGTAAAGAGAGGCCGGGCACGGATATGGCTGTCTTGAACATATCCATGTGACGATCTTTATAGAAGGTGAACATCTTCTGAATGGCGTCCAGAAACGGCAGGACATCAAGGTTGTTGTACCATACTAAAAGATCACGAAGTGTGGTCATCCCTTCATCCCGCCAAACTCGCTGACAGTAATGATATTCCTCCTCGGAGATGTTCCCTCCCTTCAGTGTGCTGGAAAAGGCAGCGTGGGGTGGCAGAGCGGGCTCATCAAGCTTGTTGATGTCCGTCATGTACTCATAAGGAAAGAACCCTTTCTTCTGCGCACAGTCATACGCTTTCAGAAACTTTTCGTACGAGTACCCAGGTGCCAGATAGTTACAAATGTCTAGGAATTTCAACTTCTTGGTTTTTAGGGCCATGTAGGATACTCCTCGTTTGATGACCATCTCCATCGGGTCGTCAGCTTCATTCAGTTTTTGGTACAGGTGCTTTTTGATGACATTCAGGTCATATTTACTAGAATTGAAGCCGATCACGGGAAGTTCGTGGAGGTAATGCTCCAATTCTTCCCGCAAAATCTCCCCAGCTACTTTCTTGGTGGGGATGTCACCTTGTATTTGCGGTTGTTCACCTGCTTGGTCTTTTTGGCGATCGATTAGATCTTGGACACGGCTGAAAACATCCTCAAACTTCTCGTTCAAGGTCTGGAATGCCGCATCGCTTATCTCGTGGAGATAGTTCACCATACGCTGCACAAGGGCGGCGGGGTCACCGTCAGAGACAAAACATCTCGCAGAGTCAAAGTTTGGGATGTTGCTAGCAATACTAACACTCAACAACTCGTGTCGGTTGCACCAAGTAAGTTTTCCCTGCTGACCGTCATTTTGCTCGACGTCTTCAAAATAACATTCATAATCGTACGTCGCTCGGTAGGGGAAATACTGCAAGTCCTCCTCTACAGGAATCCCAGCTTCATTCAACTTGTCAAAGATTGTCTCTGGGAGAGTGTACACACCACCGGGAAATTTATGCTGAACATTGACGTTACAGGTTGGTGCGTGGCGCTGAAGGTTCGAAGATCTGTTAAAAACCATTCTACATTTATGACATTCGTACGTCTGGCTGTACTTATTTAAGTCACAAATGTACGAAAAATGGTCTTCAAAGAGATTGAGGTGAAGCTTGGAGACGAATCGGCGATGCGAACGACGGATGAGGTGAACCCGTGTCTGCGGTCTGTCGTCACCATCGTTCTCCGTCTGCTTCAAACTGTACACCTGAATGGTGACCTCAAAGATCCGCTCGGCTTCACTCACATCTTCTAACGTGACACCCCGGCGGAGCTGTTTTCCGGTGGAGCGTTGGAACGTTTCCGCAAGTTCCTGGGTTGTTCTTTCCAACCCCCTTAATGATGCCCCTCGGTGAAGCGCAAGACACCGAAAAAGACAGAGATTGTCATTGTACCTCTGTCCAGTGTTAGGATTGTGGGAGAGACTACGAAGGCCTCTATTGTTCTTGACAAAGTCAGGAAAGTTGCGAGGTGGGTGCCCGATGAAAAATTTCGGCATTTTATTGACATAGACCGCGATGTTTGTCAGGGACACGACCGACCATTTGGTGTCTGGGCGTTGCTGTCGTACATGTTCTACGACGTCCATTGTTTCTAGAGTACGAATCAAACTATTCATGTCATCCTGGCAGGCGATGGTGAATGGTGCGGGGAAAAGTTTGGAGTTGTTGTGAGATGGATGGAAATATCGCAACTCACCAGTTTCATTGTGTCGAAGAATGAACCCGCATGACAGATTTATTTTTACCCTACATGTAAGTTTCTTGAAAACCCCATTCATGATGCGAGCAAAAGAGGCTCCGGGGCGGTCCATCCGTACGTTGTAAATATCTTGAACAACACGACCGACCAGGTGATGGGTACGGATGGCCGCCCAGTTGTCTCTGTACACACGAGCAACTTCGTCGTCGTCATCATCAACCGCTACCATTTCAGCGGGGAACCCTTCGGGGTCTTCTTGAAGAGGGTTTGGGGCATGATAAATAAACAAGCGAATATTGGTGACGGCCACCAGCGACCAATCGTTAGTGTGTTGAAGAATATAGTCGGCAATTGTGTCACGATTAAATTGATCAAGGAAATGACTGTCAGGAGTCACCGGTGCAGGGAAATATCTAGCGGTGTCGGCATCTAAGAAACGGACCTCACCAGTGAGAGTATGTCTAACAACACCTCCAAAGGAGATGTTGATCAACTCTCCGTCGGTCAGAGTGTTGAAAAGGTTCAGAGTAATGCTTTTGTAGTTTTTCGTTGACCGCACGATACGAATGTTGACGACGTCCTCTACGGGGTGGTCTCTCACCTGGTGAGATCTAATACTGTCCCAGTTGTTTCGAATAATGACAGATAGGTTATCCTCACCACCTTCTGGACAAACCAGGGGATCCTCTTGAAACTGTTCATTCGCGTATCCGGGTTGTTCCGCTGGCTGATCGGGCGGTGTTGGGTCGGTCCAGTCGCTGCTTCCGGGTTGTTCCGCTGGCTGATCGGACGGCGCTGGGTCGGTCCAATGGCTGCATCCGGGTTGTTCCGCTGGCTGATCGGACGGCGCTGGGTCGGTCCAATGGCTGCATCCGGGTTGGTCCGCTGGCTGATCGGTGCTATTTGGGGGTGGAATTGCTGATCTTGAAGCACCGCTATGGTTCAGCGATGGTGAAGTGGTAGCTGACGACGTCGGTCGGGTCCGATCGGTGTCGCTGGTTGGTTGAGCGATGGTGTGCTGGTGTTGTGTACGTATATGGCGTTTCATGTTGTCGCTGCGTCGGAACGTTAAACCACACTTTGGGCAGGGTACCGCCTTGTTGGTGTGGGTTGCATTGTGGCGGCGCAGAGAATCCCTGCGGCTGAATGATTTCTTACAAATCAAACATTTGTAGAGCCCAGGGATTCTCTGCATCTTCTTCTTATTCTTTGATGGGAAATCAAAGTGTTCCTATTAAAAAACAATAGATAATAAAAAAAAAATTAATAATAATATTAATAAATAATGAATAAATGCAACAAGAAAAAAAAAAAAAAAAAAAAAAAACAAGATGAAGAAGAAGAGGACCCCCACCCCAATGACAGTAAACAAAATATTCAATGAATATAACAAGGTAAGCGGGGCAGAAGAGATCGCGATCAACATCAAATGCGTGGTGTTTCAAATGTGTACCGACACTGAAATGATCCAAGAAACCGTGTAACGACAGCGTAACAACTACCGACAAGCCTAGACTTGTAGTATACTCTTTATCCTTTAACAATGACAGCAAGTCAGACCTCGTGAATGAAGATGGGCAAGTTTCCACATGTACGCTTGAAGTAACGAACACGGAAAGAGAGCAATAAGGCAAAATTGTTTACATACCTCCTCGGCTGCGTTGTCTAATTCAGGGACATCACAAACTGGTCTCAGAGGAGGATTGCAAACAAACCCGCCATCCTGTTAACAAATACATAATTAAATTCTGTTGAGGCCTACATAAAACGTTTCAATCTAAATAGCGTCAAGAACCGTCGGGATGGTTTAGGGACAAACGAATGAACGAAAGCGGGGTAGAGGTGACCAACATCGAACGCGTGGGTCTCAATTTTGTATCGGTATAGTAGGATGATCGAAACAATCGTGTAACGACAATGTAACAAGTATCGACAAGTCTAAATTACAAGTTTCGAATATGGAAAGAGAGCGATAAGGCAAAAAAAAAAAAAAATGTTACAGAGGTCTCAATTTTGTATCGGTATAGTAGGATGATCGAAGCAATCGTGTAACGACAATGTAACAAGTATCGACAAGTCTAAAATAATTACAAGTTTCGAATATGGAAAGAGAGCGATAAGGCAAAAAATAAATAAAAATGTTTACATACTTCCTCGGTCCCGTTGTCTAATTCAGGAGCATCACGGACTGGTCTCAAAGGAGGAAAATCATCAGGAATGTAAACAAACCCTCCATCCTGTTCACAAATAAATAAATTCAGTTTAGACCTACATTCACAACACGATTCAATCTAAATAGGGTCAAGAATCGTTCGAATAGTTTAGGGGTGGGGGGGGGGAATTAATGAATAAGGTTAAGGTAAGCGAGGTAAAAGCGATCGCGACCAACATCGAACTTGAGGGGATTCAATTTATCAAGACAATTTGATGCCAAGACATCAAATAAAGCAGTATCGGGACTTAAACGATAGTTCATATTCTCATCGCGTCTTAACAAGAAACCAATTACCACACGGATATCCTATTCACAAATAAATAAATTCAGTTTAGATCTACATCTACAACACGATTCAATCTAAATAGGGTCAAGAATCGTTCGAATAGTTTAGGGGTGGGGGGGGGAATTAATGAATAAGGTTAAGGTAAGCGAGGTAAAAGCGATCGCGACCAACATCGAACTTGAGGGGATTCAATTTATCAAGACAATTTGATGCCAAGACATCAAATAAAGCAGTATCGGAACTTAAATGATAGTTCATATTCTCATCGTGTCTTAACAAGAAGTCAATTACCACATTGATATCAAATGCTTAAAAGGTTGTTCAAAACAAAAATGCAAGATAAAGTATTAAACAGCAAAGGACTGATAAGGAAATGGACATTGTATTCACCTTTTCATACATCTCGTCGGCGATGCGTTGGATTTCCTCTAACTCACTATCAGCGTAGTCGGGACTCCCCCATGGCTGAGACATGATGACAAAATATACGTAGAAACACGGACGGAAGAAGTTGATTTCGATGAGATTAACTCTCTCGGAGATCAGAAATGAATGATTCGGCCTGATGTGCTACACCGTTTTATTTACCGGCAGGAGATGTTTACGAGAAAAACAAAAAAATACCTTGACAACGGTCATCAACAGGTTCCCGAGCGAGGTGTTGTTTGTTGTGGAAATCTCTCTGGCAACCTCGTATCTAGGAGATGACTAATCACACTTCTCTTGGTGTTTAAACAAATCCCACTGTAATTGACGGGCTACCTATAGAAACTCAGAAAGCGCGTCTTTAGACGCCTAGAAAGCCCACCAGGCGTGACCAAAGATCCTTAAATCGTTCGGACTTCGTTTTCACTAGTGAATAGACTTACCCCATGTCTTCATTATCAACCGTACGTGGGGGATTAACACACCTTTTACATTACTTGGAAAGTGTAGAGAGCCCTTAATTAACACACCCTTTAATCATTGAAAACATTCAGACACTAATTTACATTCACGCTGGGTCTTTGTAAATCTCCGAGAGTACTACGTGAAAGAGGGCACCACCAAACTACTGGCTGGAAAAGAAAAAAAAAAAAAGGGGACTGATTGGACTGCGTGAAAAAAAAAAAAAAATTACGCAAGAGGAAAACAGAAGGGAAAAAAAAAAAATATATATATATATATATATATATATATCATTGTTATTGAAATACTTTTATGATAGTCGCGTAATAAATGTTTGAAATGAAATAAATAAATAAATACTTTTAAGCGGGTTGATAGGGTGTAGGCGTGGAAAGGGATTTTACGCTTTAAAAGTGACTGCGCAACAAAACAGAAGTTCATTTAGTCAAATGGATGGGAGACTGAAACATCCTTTTACTGGCGTGATCGCCGGTCCAACTGGGAGTGGGAAAACTCAGTTTGTTAAGCGTCTTATACTTGCCGAGGGAAACACACTCATCCAACCGGCCATTGATAACATCATTTGGTGCTACGGGGAATATCAAGATGCTTACGACCATCTGGCTAGTCTGGTGCCTCAGATACGATTTATTGAGGGCTACCCCGATGACTTACTTCAGTCCCTGGACCGAAGTCAAAGAAACCTGATTGTAATCGACGATCTCATGTCAGAGAGCGGTAACAATGGGAAAGTCACCGAACTCTTTACTAAGGGGAGTCATCATAGAAACTTGTCGGTCATACTCATTCTTCAAAATCTATTTTACAAAGGGAAGGAAATGAGAACGATAAGTTTGAACGCGCATTACATGATCCTCTTTAAAAACCCGAGAGACGCTTCCCAAATTTCCCACTTAGCGCGTCAGATGTACCCCTCCAAGTCCAAGTATATGATGGAGGCCTACCGTGACGCAACATCCACCCCATATGGATATCTCTTTATCGATCTAAAACCCGATACCCCCGAAAACTTGAGACTCAGAACTCATATTTTCCCCGGTGAATATTCCATTGCTTACGTTCCAAGAGTATAAATGAGACACTTTGGAGTGGAAAGCAATCATTTGAAGATGTCGAGGCGTGTGAAACACAACGCTCCCTACCTGCACGTGCTGGCCAAGGGCAGCGACAAACAACGCCAGGGTATAATCCAAGGAGCCAACAAAGAACTAATCACCTGTCTGTGCGAGTGCGCCCTGAACATACTCAACGGCAACGTTCATCTTAAGCCGGCCGACAGGAAGAGGTTGACGAAATATAAACGACACATCAGAGTTCTCGGCGATAAACGAGTCGGGGTTCAAAAGAAAAAGAAAGTTCTTCGTCAGAAAGGAGGATTTTTAGGTGCTTTACTGACACCGGTATTAAGCGCCCTCGGAGGACTATTGTTTAAGTAAACATGGAACATACAAAGAAAATGGTTCTAATACCCCAGGAGACACTGCAAAAACTCCAATCGGCTAGACGATTAGAACAAACACCGACCACCCGCGTGGTACACAGTTTGGATGCTGAGATGAGGGAGCTCCTGGAACGGGAAAATCTTTCCGATGACGATAAAATTAAACTGTACCACCAGACGTTGCAAAGATACATAAATTTAAATAAACAGAGGTCGGCTCCGCTAGCTATGACATTAGAATCCAAGAAAGTGGAAAATCAGCCGCCCAAACTGCAACCGATGACACCCGGTCCACCCAACTTAGAACGGGAAATAGACTTTGATGATTCCTCCAAAATACACGCGTACTTGAGAGACGATCCGGAGGAGGAGGAGGAATCTTACCACCTCCCCAAATTGTTTGCTGAAGCGCCCCATCTAAAAGCCACGCCAAAGACCAAGAAAACGAAAACGGTCGCGAGTACAAGAACACCGCGTTCCCGGTCTAAATGGACTCCATATTAATACGAACACTTTTGTATTAATTCATTCATTTGACATTTATCCACCATGGAGTGCTGTCTACGGAAACCAGGCTGTGGTTTTCAACAGCTAGTGAGAAAAATCCGTTGTACGTTTGTTTGTTGTCGCAGTACCGTCATCATCCAGAACACGGATTTAAGCGATGGGAGAGCGCGAAGCCTACCTGAAAAGAGCGTACTACGACCCCCAACATCCGGCCGGTTTCGGTGGTGTGGGGGCTGTCTATCATGCTGCCCGTCAAGACGGCGTCAATGTCAATCAAAAGCAGATTCAAACCTGGCTGAGTGAGCAACCTACTTACACGCTGCACAAACCCATAAGCAGACGCTTCCAACGCAACAGAGTCATCGTGGGAGGTATCGATCACCAATGGCAGGCGGATCTGGTCGATATGAGTTCACTCAGTCGCTTCAATTCAAACTACAGATATCTGTTGACGTGCATCGACATCTTGTCGAAATATGCCTGGGCAATTCCATTAAAAAATAAAACCGGCACTTCACTCATTGATGGTTTTACCACAATTTTTGCAAGCGGGCGAAAACCTAAAACACTGCAGACCGATAAAGGCACAGAGTTTACCAATCGACCCTTCCAGGGGTTTCTCAAGAATCATAAAATTAGTTTCTTCACGACTCAGAATGAAACGAAAGCCAGTGTGGTGGAGAGATTCAATCGGACGCTTAAGACCAAGATGTACAAATATTTCACGGCCACCAACAGCCACAAGTATGTCAAGGCTTTGCCTAAATTAATGTCGGCGTACAATCACTCTTATCATCGAAGCATTAAGACCAGCCCAGCCTCGGTAAATACTGAAAATGCCGAAAGTGTATGGAGAAACCTCTACGGGTCTACGGAGAGATCTAACGGGGTTCAATCCGTATCGTACAAGTTCAATGTAGGTGACACGGTTCGAATCAGTATGGCTGCCAGACAATTTAGGAAAGGCTATCTCCCCAACTGGACCACTGAAATGTTTACCATCAGCGCACAAATTCCTCGCCGACCACCCGTGTACAAGTTGAAAGATTACGATGGCGAGGAATTGGATGGCACGTTTTATGAACAAGAACTTCAACGAGTAATAAAATCAGACAACCTGTACCAGATAGAGAGAGTAGTGAGAACGCGGAAGATTGGTGGGAAGAAAGAGTACTTTGTTAAGTGGACGGGATACCCGGACAAATGTTACAGTTGGGTGACGAATGTACACAAATTATAAAACCATCTGACACGAACCGTCGGTCACACAGTAAAAGCTAACCTTCAACATGGCGGACTCGTTTTATGTCACGCTCCCATCCAACAGTTCTATGGACAGCCATCCTAACAACACGCTGAGTCATTATTACGTGACTCTACCGTCCCAACTCTCATTCGAAGGAGACTGGGAAGTAGCTATAGCGGAGATTAGTTACCCACACCGCTGGCTGAACGTCATTGAGGGTGAAAATAGCGTAGTATGCGCGGTCGGTGAGAATTCGTCACACCTTCATCGACATCGAATACCAGAAGGATACTACCCCACTCCCGAAGATCTATTCAAAAGCTTCGAACCTCCTATCGATCACGATGGGCGTATCCGGTTCTCGTATAACAAATACATTCAAAAAGTTATCTTGAAAACGGAGGGAGCAGTAGTCAGACTGATGGGTGGTTTGGCAACGATGCTTGGTTTTGAAAAAGATAATTTCATTACGACCACTCAGAAAGCTCCACGAGTGGCGGATCTCCAACCGTTTCATTCTGTTTATTTACTCCAATATCGTAGAATACAACACTGTGGGTGATGTCAGGGCACCCTTACTACGAATAGTGAACGTGGATGGAAAATACGGGAAAACGGTCACAAAAACCTACGACAACCCCCATTACGTGAATCTCAAACAAAAGCTGGTGGATACGATCGAAATAAATATAAGGGACGACACGGGCCGACTCATTCCATTTGTCGCCGGTAAAGTGATCGTAAAGGTTCACTTTAGAAGAAAGCGCTCCTCATACTTCGGGTAGTAACTACAAAGATCCACAATGGTTCGTTACCTTTCCAGCGATAAAGATTACGAGAACTATTATGTGGGTCAAGTGGGACGCGGTCACCCGGTGTTTACCGGGGCGAGAACCCAGAGAGGCTACGGACTCGGTGGAATTCTCGGTGGACTTTTCCGATCGGCTATGCCCTTGATTAAACAGGGAGCTAAGACACTGGGTCGCGAGGCCCTTCGAACCGGAGTGGGAATTGCTCAAGATGCGCTCGAAGGAAAAAATGTCAAAAAAGCGGCAAAAACATCGGAGGGTCCTCGACGGGGTATAAAACGAAGAGCAGCTGGCAGACGAGCCACTTCTACCTCGGGCAGGAAACGGAAAAGATCGCTCGACATCTTTGACTAACGACCCTGCATGTTTTTTGTTTGTTTGTTTTCTTCGCGACACTTCTTTGCATTAGTCATGGCTTTGCTACACACACATTCCGGAGAGTGCGCCAAATCCGAGTTGGATTTGTTCGCGCTTCCTCCCACCCAGACGAGTGTCGAGAAAGGACAGTGGGTGGAATTTCACCCCATATCAACCATATCCGATGGGGGTCCCATTGAATTTTTTATCCCAGGATCCGGGGAGGAGTACTTGGACCTGAACCAAACTCAACTATACGTTAGAGCAAAAGTGACCAAAGGAGACGGCTCCGACTTGGCAGCGGACGACCCCGTCGGCCCCGTCAATCTATTTTTACAGTCTCTCTTCAGTCAAATAGACGTGAGTCTGAACGAAAGATTGATCTCTTCTTCCACACCCACCTACCCCTATCGGGCCATGATCGAAACCCTACTGAGCTATGGGAACGATGCCAAGACCACGCAGCTCACGGCTGGTCTGTTCTACAAAGACACAGCAGGAAGAATGGACAATCCAGACCCACTTGTAGATGACGCGGCAGTCAACCAAGGTCTAAAGAAGAGACGGAAATATATCACAAACAGCCGCGTGGTGGATATGATTGGACCCATTCACAGCGACATATTCTTTCAAGACAGACACATGCTGAATGGGGTGGACTTGAAACTCAAACTGATCCGTAGCAGCAATGCCTTCTGTCTGATGGCCACCGGCATCAACCCTTCCTACAAAGTGGTGATTCAAGATGCCTCCGTGTTCGTCCGGAAAGTGAAAGTCAGTTCTGCGGTTATGCTGGGACACATGAAGGCTCTGGAGAAAGGCACAGCCAAGTACCCACTCAGACGCATCATGTGCAAGATGGTGTCCGTCCCTCAGGGTAATCTAACGCTAACTCAAGACCACATCTTCCTCGGGCAACTTCCATCCCGAATCGTAGTGGGGTGTGTGACCAACGAGGCCTTCAATGGTCGCTACGGGAAAAACCCTTTCAACTTTCACCATATGAGCGTCAACTTCCTGACAGTTCACGTAGACGGAGAACAAATCCCCTATACCCCCTTGAAACCTACATTCGATCAGCAAGCAGGAGGGAACTTTGTCAGAGCTTATCAAACTCTCTTTTCTGGAACTGATAAAATGTACCAAGATGAAGGCAACACCATCAGTCGCGAGGACTTCGCCGGTGGGCACGCACTGTACGCCTTTGATTTAAGTCCTGACTTGTCCGCTGGAGGACATTTCAATCTGGTCAAACGCGGCAACCTACGTCTGGACATGCACTTTGCTACCCCTCTGCAGAAAACCATCAACGTCATCATCTACGCGGAGTTTAACAACATTCTAGAAATAGACCAGGCACGCAACATTATCTTTGACTACTCGAGCTAAAATAACCATCGATGGATAGTCTGGAGATCGCTCGTATATTAAAACAGGATCGCTTCACCAAACATTACTTCAGAGGAGTATTTGCCTGCGACAAACTTCCCAGGCGGCACGTGCCTCGTCCAAGCGCTTTCGTCGTCAATACGGATCCATCCAACAAACCCGGTCAGCACTGGGTGGCCATTTACATCTCCCAGAATGGAGAGGGCGAATATTTCGATTCGTACGGACAGAAACCATCCCTACCGCAAGTTAAAAGCTTTCTAAAGAAGAACGCTTCCTCAACCGACTACAGCCATCGATCTCTACAGGGCCCTCTGTCAGCTGTATGTGGACAGTACACCATATTCTTCTTGCTACATCGATGCCGTGGATTGAGCATGACCAAGATTACGCGTTTATTTTCTTCTGATAAAATGGACAATGATATTATAGTAAATGATTTCATAAGAAAAACATTTCCTCGTGCTAAGACTTTAGTTTATGATGAATCATTTCTCGTAAAACAAATTTCTAGGTCATTGTTTAAATGAATTAACATTGGACATTTTTGTAAAATGTTTTTGTTCTTGTTTTATTATTTCTTAATAATAAGAATAAAACATGTAAAGAACGATGACGTCACCAATTCGAATACTACAACGACGTAATGTAAGCTAAATATGGGTTCAGACAAGTCTCGTCTTGTACCATTGTTTAGGGATCGCTAACCATCTGGATCGAGTAGGAGCAATCCGATGACGTCACCAATTCGAATACTACAATGACGTAATGTAAGTTATATATGGGCTCGGACAAGTCTCGCCTTGTACCATTGTTTAGGGATTAAGTTACCGGTCTTTAAAAGGGGTGGAAAGAGAGGAGGTGGACATCATTTCTACGCCGATGTTTACTGAGAGTGGACCCTACGTCGAACGTTACGATCGTACTATATTCTCCATCAGAAAATGGGTGAACTTCCAGCATTACACATTCCCACTGACACGTCTTCTGAGACGGAGATTCAACCATCTTCTCCTCGGGATTCTGTGGTGGCTGGACCATTCGACTGCGTGAAAAAACTTACGCACGAGCAAGTCAAGAGAGGATGGCGTGAGGGTTTCAGCTCAACGATGGCGAGACCCTACTACTACAACATCTACACCCGAGAGAGCGTGTGGTCCATTCCTGACACTGTGCCGACACATCGTGAATCTGGACCCGCACCCGACATCCTTCAAACTGCGATGGCGGAACTCACAAGTAATTTCCCCAAGACTCAGAGAGACAACCAGAGGGCCTCTAGCTCCGCACCAGTCGACTACACGGCACCGCAGTTCATCAAAGGGAAGCAAGCGGCGAAAAGAAAGTTCAGTCCGGACCCCGACCAGGAGACCAACGAGAAGAACGCCGCAGCATTCCACATCGGAGGTGAGCGTTATGCCGTTGTAAAACGCTTCAAGGGACGGGTCTTTGTAAATCTACGAGAGTACTACGTCAAAGAGGGCACCTCCAAACTACTGGCTGGAAAAAAAGGACTGAATCTGACTTCTGACGAATGGAGGGAGTTGGCGATGCAGGGTCCCAACATAACCGCTGCCATAAACTATGTCTAGAGTAACCGCTACCATAGACTATGTCTAGAGTTCAGTGATACAACAGTAATGCACCACCATTTTTTCCCCCAATTCCTGTTTGATGTTTTTAGATAGATGCACCGATGACGATGAGTACGTTGCCGACTGCAAGCAGAGGGTTAAGACATTAGTGAAGAGAATCCTGACCAGGATGGTTACTGACCGGATTTTCAACCTCACCTATGAAGCGCAAGATCAACTAGGATGTGAGGGATGCGAAAAAGACTGGCCGAGCCAATACGATCACGCCTGTTTGTTTTTTGGAATGAATCCGATATGTTGCCTCAGTGACTATGTAGATGAATACTTCGTGCGAGCCGCCCAGTTGGTGGATAAGACCCAAGTCGTCCTCGTATTTGGTGCGGTGACCAGCCGTCTTGGCGTAGGTCCATTTACTTACGAAGGAATGAACATGGACGATATCATTCACCAAGTACTGAATGAGTGGAAACTTGATCCTGCCGACCTCAGTCAATCGTTTTATACCAACGTATTTGACATTTTAACGGAGCTCATTGATGATATGATCAAAAGACTAAATGTTGATTTGTAAAAGACCTTTACACAATCGGAACACTTCCGAAAACAATTATCGCTTAATAATCAATTTATGTTTTGTACTCTATTTATTAGTAGATGGAAACGACGTTTGTTTCGCTAGTTATTTTGTTGTTTATTAATGTTTTATTAATTTTATTTATTTATTTATTTATTTTTTCTTTCATTTATTATTGCTATTGTTACTGTTTCGGGTAAATTCTAGTTATTTTGTTGTTTATTAATTTTTCATTAATTTTATTTATTTCTTTAATTTATTATTGTTATTGTTACAAGCGTGAAAGTGTTCAATAAAATACCTCAAACTGTATATTGCCCGTTGACCACATAAGGAATGTTCTGGTGAGTTCCGGTTGGTTTTAGGCACCCGTTTCGACCGTTAATTATCCCAATTCCCTTGTCGCAAATCCCACCTCAATCCCACCTCCACCTCCCACCTCCACCTCCCACCTCAATCCCACCTCCACCTCAATCCCACCTCCACCTCCACCTCCACCTCCCACCTCCACCTCAATGCCACCTCAATGCCACCTCAACGCGGACCGAAATGCTCTTTATATACTACTTACGCGCTGCACGTCTAAAAGGGTGCGAGTCTTTCTCCAAAGGGGTGCGAGATTTGTCTACGCACAAACCCACACGCTATGAGCCTACGCGCGCCGGGCTAAAGGGGTGCGGGTCTTTCTCCAAAGGGGAGCGAGATTTGTCTACGCACAAACCCACACGCTATGGGACTACGCGCTGCACGTCAAAAGGGGTGCGAGTCTTTCTCCAAAGGGGTGCGAGATTTGTCTACGCACAAACCCACACGCTATGGGACTAAGCGCTGCAAATCTAAAAGGGTGCGAGTCTTTCTCGAAAGGGGTGCGAGATTTGTCTACGCACAAACCCACACGCTATGGGACTACGCTCTGCATGTCAAAAGGGGTGCGAGTCTTTCTCCAAAGGGGTGCGAGATTTGTCTACGCACAAACCCACACGCTATGGGACTAAGCGCTGCACATCTAAAAGGGTGCAAGTCTTTCTCGAAAGGGGTGCGAGATTTGTCTACGCACAAACCCACACGCTATGAGCCTACGCGCGCAGGGCTAAAGGGGTGCGAGTCTTTCTCCAAAGGGGTGCGAGATTTGTCTACGCACAAACCCACATGCTATGGGACTAAGCGCTGCACGTCTAAAAGGGTGCGAGTCTTTCTCCAAAGTCGTGCGAGATTTGTCTACGCACAAACCCACACGCTATGGGCCTACGCGCGCAGGGCTAGGGGTGCGAGTCTTTCTCGAAAGGGGTGCGAGATTTATCTAGACACAAACCCACACGCTATGGGCCTACGCGCGCAGGGCTAAAGGGATGCGAGTCTTTCTCAAAAGGGGTGCGAGATTTGTCTACGCACAA
The DNA here is from genome assembly GCA_949987565.1 of Luidia sarsii. NCBI lineage: Eukaryota > Metazoa > Echinodermata > Asteroidea > Paxillosida > Luidiidae > Luidia > Luidia sarsii. The sequence continues at coordinate 5,621,032 of OX465102.1, forward strand.
ACCCACACGCTATGGGACTACGCTCTGCATGTCAAAAGGGGTGCGAGATTTGTCTACGCACAAACCCACACGCTATGGGACTACGCGCTGCACGTCTAAAAGGGTGCGAGTCATTCTCCAAAGGGGTGCGAGATTTGTCTACGCACAAACCCACACGCTATGAGCCTACGCGCGCAGGGCTAAAGGGGTGCGAGTCTTGTCTACGCACAAACCCACACGCTATGGGACTAAGCGCTGCACGTCTAAAAGGGTGCGAGTCTTTCTCCAAAGTCGTGCGAGATTTGTCTACGCACAAACCCACACGCTATGGGCCTACGCGCGCAGGGCTAGGGGTGCGAGTCTTTCTCGAAAGGGGTGCGAGATTTATCTAGACACAAACCCACACGCTATGGGCCTACGCGCGCAGGGCTAAAGGGATGCGAGTCTTTCTCAAAAGGGGTGCGAGATTTGTCTACGCACAAACCCACACTCTATGAGCCTACGCGCGAAAGGCTAAAGGGGTGCGAGTCTTTCTCCAAAGGGGTGCGAGATTTATCTAGACACAAACCCACACGCTATGGGCCTACGCGCGCAGGGCTAAAGGGATGCGAGTCTTTCTCAAAAGGGGTGCGAGATTTGTCTACGCACAAACCCACACTCTATGAGCCTACGCGCGAAGGGCTAAAGGGGTGCGAGTCTTTCTCCAAAGGGGTGCGAGATTTGTCTACGCACAAACCCATACGCTATGCGACTACGCGCTGCACGTCTAAAAGGGTGCGAGTCTTTCTCGAAAGGGGTGCGAGATTTATCTAGACACAAACCCACACGCTATGGGCCTACGCGCGCAGGGCTAAAGGGATGCGAGTCTTTCTCAAAAGGGGTGCGAGATTTGTCTACGCACAAACCCACACGCTATGAGCCTACGCGCTGCAGGGCTAAAGGGGTGCGAGTCTTTCTCCGCACAAACCCACACGCTTTGGGACTACGCGCTGCACGTCTAAAAGGGCGCGAGTCATTCTCCAAACGGGTGCGAGATCTGTCTACGCACAAACCCACACGCTATGAGCCTACGCGCGCAGGGCTAAAGGGGTGCGAGTCTTTCTCCAAAGGGGTGCGAGATTTGTCTACGCACAAACCCACACGCTATGCGACTACGCGCTGCACGTCTAAAAGGGTGCGAGTCTTTCTCCAAAGGGGTGCGAGATTTGTCTACGCACAAACCCACACGCTATTGGCCTACGCGCGCAGGGCTAAAGGGGTGCGGGTCTTTCTCCAAAGGGGAGCGAGATTTGTCTACGCACAAACCCACACGCTATGGGACTACGCGCTGCACGTCAAAAGGGGTGCGAGTCTTTCTCCAAAGGGGTGCGAGATTTGTCTACGCACAAACCCACACGCTATGGGACTAAGCGCTGCACATCTAAAAGGGTGCTAGTCTTTCTCGAAAGGGGTGCGAGATTTGTCTACGCACAAACCCACACGCTATGAGCCTACGCGCGCAGGGCTAAAGGGGTGCGAGTCTTTCTCCAAAGGGGTGCGAGATTTGTCTACGCACAAACCCACACGCTATGGGACTACGCGCTGCAGGGCTACAGGGGTGCGCTTCTTTCTCCAAAGGGGTGCGAGATTTATCTAGACACAAACCCACACGCTATGGGCCTACGCGCGCAGGGCTAAAGGGGTGCGGGTCTTTCTCCAAAGGGGAGCGAGATTTGTCTACGCACAAACCCAAACGCTATGGGACTACGCGCTGCACGTCAAAAGGGGTGCGAGTCTTTCTCCAAAGGGGTGCGAGATTTGTCTACGCACAAACCCACATGCCATTGGCCTACGCGCGCAGGGCTAAAGGGGTGTGAGTCTTTCTCCAAAGGGGTGCGAGATTTGTCTACGCACAAACCCACACGCTATGAGCATACGCGCTGCACGTCAAAAGGGGTGCGAGTCTTTCTCCAAAGGGGTGCGAGATTTGTCTACGCACAAACCCACACGCTATGCGACTACGCGCTGCACGTCTAAAGGGGTGCGCGTCTTTCTCCAAAGGGGTGCGAGATTTATCTACACACAAACCCACACGCTATGGGCCTACGCGCGCAGGGCTAAAGGGATGCGGGTCTTTCTCCTAAGGGGTGCGAGATTTGTCTACGCACAAACCCACACGCTATGAGCCTACGCGCTGCATGTCAAAAGGGGTGCGAGTCTTTCTCCAAAGGGGTGCGAGATTTGTCTACGCACAAACCCACACGCTATGAGCATACGCGCGCAGGGCTAAAGGGGTGCGGGTCTTTCTCCAAAGGGGAGCGAGATTTGTCTACGCACAAACCCACACGCTATGGGACTACGCGCTGCACGTCAAAAGGGGTGCGAGTCTTTCTCCAAAGGGGTGCGAGATTTGTCTACGCACAAACCCACACGCTATGAGCATACGCGCGCAGGGCTAAAGGGGTGCGGGTCTTTCTCCAAAGGGGTGCGAGATTTGTCTACGCACAAACCCACACGCTATGGGACTACGCTCTGCATGTTAAAAGGGGTGCGAGATTTGTCTACGCATAAACCCACAAGCTATGAGCCTACGCGCGCAGGGCTAAAGGGGTGCGAGTCTTTCTTCAAAGGGGTGCGAGATTTGTCTACGCACAAACCCACACGCTATGAGCCTACGCGCGAAGGGCTAAAGGGGTGCAAGTCTTTCTCCAAAGGGGTGCGAGATTTGTCTACGCACAAACCCACACGCTATGGGACTACGCGCTGCAGGGCTAAAGGGGTGCGGGTCTTTCTCCAAAGGGGTGCGAGATTTGTCTACGCACAAACCCACACGCTATGGGACTACGCGCTGCACGTCAAAAGGGGTGCGAGTCTTTCTCCAAAGGGCTGCGAGATTTGTCTACGCACAAACCCACACGCTATGGGACTAAGCGCTGCACATCTAAAAGGGTGCGAGTCTTTCTCGAAAGGGGTGCGAGATTTGTCTACGCACAAACCCACACGCTATGGGACTACGCTCTACATGTCAAAAGGGGTGCGAGATTTGTCTACGCACAAACCCACATGCCATTGGCCTACGCGCGTAGGGCTAAAGGGGTGTGAGTCTTTCTCCAAAGGGGTGCGAGATTTGTCTACGCACAAACCCACACGCTATGAGCCTACGCGCTGCACGTCAAAAGGGGTGCGAGTCTTTCTCCAAAGGGGTGCGAGATTTGTCTACGCACAAACCCACACGCTATGAGTAGTATAGGGAATGGGGGTTCTGGCGCACTTTTTTGTGGGAAGCCCCCTGAGCCCCATAGGACCTCCCAGCCCCAGTTCTGATTAACCATATAGGGCCCGCCCCACCCCCCTGGCGGGCCCCCAGACCAAGGGTAACCACTATACACTGACCGATACCCTATTTAGATACATGCTCGCCTTAGGTATAAGCGACAGTATGATAGAGTACAATCGATGTGAGTGGCTGGTCGTTGGGCGCACCGAGCGCTGCGGGAAACAGTGTGTCAATAACTTGTGCGGCGTACACCGGGCCCAGTTACGCAGGAAGCCTGGATCAGAGCCACAACCCTGCCGACAATGTGGGAAGGGAACGAAGGCAGAGAGTCAGCTGTGTTCCAAGGCCTGCGGCGCTGACCGTACACAAAAGACCCTTCACCGGGCTGAGGCTCAGGCGAAGCGCCTTCACTCAGCGCTTATGTATGAGCTTCTCATGATGGCGCAGAAGCAACGGGCATGCCCGTTCATAGGATTACGCTAAGCAGCGCGCTTTATACAACACTCTATTTTCCTATTAAACAAATACTCGCATATGATGTATCAACACTGTAATGGGTGCATATGGTATATCAACACTGTAATGGATGCATACATAGAGCAGATACTGGCAGAGATGCCCGATTCGACTCTCCATGATGTGGTCCGAAACATTCTGGATGAGTCCATTCCCAAAGCTGTGAAAGGGCGCTTATTGAAGCCCCTACAGCCTCGAAAATATCGGCCTTCCCCTGCACCACGCAAAAAGAAGGCCGCCAAGAGAAAGGCAATTGAGGAGGAATTTGACCCCATCCCCCGCCACAAGGTCCTGAGGTCTGCGAAGGACTATCAGGATGAGATCCTGGACTTGTTTGCAGAGAATAAAGAAAAGACGGACGAACTCACCTTCAGACGAACCCCCTGGGTAATCGGAAAATTCTTGAGGGGCTGGCAGATGGATGTGCCTAAAGGGCATCCACAGGGTGCTGACCCCAGGGCTTTCCTTGATAAAGTTGAACCCCTCATTCATAAGAAAGTTGTAGAAGAGGTCAGAGCCCTGAATGGTGTAAAATTTCAGCTTGCACTCGAAGTACAGCTTCGGAAGGACAACCCCGATGGCAGTGAGGAGTATACAGACCCGGTGCTGCGTCACAAGCAGGAGGCCGTTCTGCAGCAGACTGAAATCGGAGAGGCTCTCCACCAAGCCTTCCCAAGGATCCTCGAGTTGCTTGAGAAGTGGATCCAAAGGGGATCTGGATGGGTGGTAGATCAGGTACAGACCCTTTGGCTAGACATTGCCAGATATCAGCCACTGAGAGGTGGTTCATACATCCCACTACCAGCGGCAGTGAAAAACAAGAAGGCAGTGGTGAATGTGAAGAACAAGGACGACCATTGCCTGCGATGGGCCCTTCGGTCAGCCTTGTTTCAAGTTGTGAAAGACCCCCAGAGACCAAGTAAATACCCCACTGCAGACGGTCGAGACTTCACCGACATCAATGCCCCCACACCCATATCTCAAATCGGTAAGGTCGAGCGCCAGAACAACCTAGCCATCAACGTCTTTGGCTGGGACAAGGGCATCACCGTCCACCGCCTCAGCAAGCAACCACAAGATATGCCAAGGATCAACCTGCTGCTGATTGAAAAGGCCGGCAAATTCCACTACACCTGGATCAAGAACCTCAACCGTCTTCTCTACGACCAGAGCAAGCACCAGGAGCGCAAGCACTTCTGTGAGCGTTGTCTTCACGGCTACACCAGAGAAGACCTGCTGGAGGCCCACAAGCCAGAGTGCCGCGGTAACAGGCAGACCGCCATTAGAGTGGAGATGCCGGAGGAAGGAAAGAACAAGTTAGCCTTTCAGAACCACCAAAAACAGCTGCCAGCCCCTTTCATCATCTACGCCGACTTTGAGGCCCTCACAATCAAAGTCGAGGGCCCCGAGCTCAGCCCAACGAAGAGCAACACCAGGAAGACACAACAGCATGAGGCATGTAGCTACTGTTACATAGTTGTCCGTTGTGACGGCCAGACACAATCACCCGTGGAATACCGCGGGCCCAATGCGGCGGAGCACTTCCTCAAAGCGCTTCAGGAAGAGGAGCGGAAGATAAAGGCGGTGCTGGCCAGCCCTGAAGCTAAGCGAATGACTCGAGAGGACTGGGAGTCTTATAACAACGCGACTACCTGCCATGTGTGTGACAAACCTCTCGAGGGTGACTCTGTGCGTGACCACTGCCACATTACAGGTAAATATCGAGGGGCAGCCCATAACGCCTGCAACCTTAAGCTAAGGCTAAGCCTAAAGACCACCACCATCCCCGCGGTGTTCCACAACCTCAGGGGGTACGACTCCCACCTGCTGATGCAGGCTATCTCGAAGGTCGAAGGTCAGGTAAGCTGCATCCCCAACAACACAGAGAAATACATCTCGTTCAGCCTTGGCCAGCTGCGGTTCATAGACAGCGCGCAGTTCCTGCTAGCTTCCCTTGACAAGCTGGTGGCGGCAAACCAGCCTGAGGCCTTCCAGATCACGGCCCACTACGAGCCGGACCAGCACAAGCGCCAGCTCTTGACGCGCAAAGGTGTGTACCCCTATGAGTACATGGACACCTGGGATCGCTTCGCCGAGCCCAAACTTCCCCCGAAAGAGGCTTTCTACAGCAAGCTCACCGACGAGCACATCAGCGACGATGACTATGCCCATGCCCGAAAGGTCTGGGAGGCCTTCGGGTGCCACAGCCTGGGGGACTACAGCGGTCTATATTGTCGCACCGACGTCCTACTCCTGGCGGACGTCTTTGAGACCTTCCGGAAGACCTGCATGAAACAATACGGCCTAGATCCCGCCAACTACTACACGAGCCCCGGTCTCTCCTGGGACGCATTGCTAAAAAAAAACGAGAATAGAGCTAGACCTGCTGACGGACTACGACCAGCACCTCTTCATTGAGAAGGGGATGCGCGGCGGGATCTCTATGGTCTCGAGGAGGTACGCGAAAGCGAACAACCCCCTGGTCGAGGGATATGACTCCTCCAAAGAACGTAGCCACATCCTCTACCTCGACGCTAACAACCTATATGGCTGGGCGATGAGCCAGCCCCTGCCTACAGGTGGCTTTCGGTGGGTAGAGGACTGCGATGGGCTCGCTAAAAGCATAGCGTTGCACCCGGCAGAGAGTCCCAGTGGCTACATCCTGGAGGTGGATCTCGAGTACCCGGAAGAGCTGCACGATGCACACAATGCATATCCGCTGGCTCCGGAGCACACGGTGGTCCAGAAAGAGTGGATGTCGGAGTATCAGCACAGCCTTCTTGGTGTCGGGGTGGCGCCTACTGAGGTTGAGAAGCTGGTCCCCAACCTTCGCAATAAGGAACGCTACGTGCTCCACTACCGCAACCTGCAGCTCTACCTGTCTATGGGCATGCGCCTGAAAAATGTTCACAGGGCTCTGTCCTTCAATCAAAGCCCCTGGATGGAGCCCTACATCAGGATGAACACTGAGCTCCGGAAAAAAGCAACCAGCGACTTCGAGAAGGATCTCTACAAGCTGATGAATAACAGCGTCTTCGGCAAAACCATGGAGAACCTCCGCAAGCGGGTCAACGTGAAACTCGTCAGGGCTAATGAAAAGGACAGACTCAGGCGCCTTATCGCCAGCCCAGCCTTCGCACGGGCAAACATCTTTGATGACGACCTTGCGGCTATCCAGGTCCACAAGAGCAGGTTGGTCCTCAATCGCCCGGTGTTCGTTGGGATGAGTATCCTGGACCTCTCCAAACACCTCATGTACGACTTCTGCTACAACCAGATGAAGGGCCAGTATGGAGAGTGCTGCCAGCTCCTTTACACCGACACGGATAGCCTTCTTCTCGAGCTCCAAACCGAGGACGTGTACCGAGACATGGCGGAGCATGCGCATCTCTACGACACGTCCGGCTACCCCGAGGAGCACCCTCTACGCAGCGACACGAACAAGAAGGTCTTGGGTAAGATGAAAGACGAGTGCGCCGGGCGCCCTATCGCCGAATACGTTGGGCTGCGCCCCAAAATGTACTCGATCCTGGAGGCGGATGGCAAAAACATAAAGAAGGCCAAGGGCGTGAAAAAGTCGGTCGTGAAGAAGCATATCCGCCACGAGCAGTATAAAGAGGCCCTCTTCAGCAAAAAGACCTTTCGCCACGGCATGGATGTGCTGCGGTCTGAGCGCCATCGCATCTATGGGCAGCACCTGAACAAGGTATCGCTCTCACCCTTTGACTCCAAGCGCTGGATAGATGCAAATGGGGTGGACACGCTGGCCTATGGACACAAAGATGCCCTTCCAGTGGGCGCGTACATTGATGAACTGTTCAACGCCTGAGGACCCCATCAGGTGGGAGTTGCGTATCGGGTGGCACCACAAGAAGTTCCTCGCGGACGAACCCCCGTTGAGGCCCACCCGACGCGTCGTCATTGCCTTGCAAATAGTAGAGCACAGGCTCGCCGGGCTTGGTCACCGAGCGTCCGAGCCGGTGAATGGTTAAAGACCATACAGGGTCGGTCGCGCGACGTCGGCCGCCTTCGAGCTCGCCGGGCTGGTACAGATAGCGCACGCCAACCCCAGAAGGGAGCTTTCGCTCGCGAAGGCCGACAGGACGGCCTGGAACCACCGAAGAGGGGGTCTGCGCCACAGATTTCGCCTTGATGGCCTCAGAGGGCCGCCTACCAGTCAGCCGGGTGATTTCCCCGTTCAAGGCCGACACGACCGCGGGGAGTCGGCGAACCCACTCCGTGGACCGTTCGCCGGAAGGAAGCCGCATCTCTTGGGCGTATTGGTGTCCAAAGAGCCGCTCAGACAGGGTCCGGTTAAACCGCTCCACGATGCCCTGGTCCCGGTGGACATTGACCCGGCCGCGCCTCACCTGGACGTCGTGCTTCGCGAGAAGCTGAGAAACCGCGCCCATGAACTCACGCCCCGGGTCGACCTGGAGCAGTTTGGGCCACCTCAACGGGCCGCGCCTGTAAATACGAGATAAGGCATCGGCAACTTCTTTGGCCTCCTTCGTGGTCAGGGGCTCGGCGGCCTTGAACCGGCTCGCGACGTCAACCACGGTGAGGGCGTACCTGTAGGTGCGCTTGCCCACCCTGTGATGTGGCAGAAACAGGAGGTCAGCCTGGTGAACCTCGTTGGGGACGGCGACATCAAATTTTGGCCGCGGTATCTGCCTCGGAGCGGGCAGATAGATCTGCCAGATGGCCTGCTTCTTCAACCAGGCCCGGGCGGCCTCTTCAGAGATCTTAGCTGCAGCCGAGAGGTGTTTGATCGCCGCTAGTCCCTTCCAGTAGCCGCGGGGGCTGTAGTAGATGTCGGACAGTTTTGCCGTCTGCTTTACCGCCAGACGAGCGGACTGGCGTGACGTGGTCATGGCTTGCGAGATATTCCAGCAACCTAATCAGTCTCCAACAGGCGTTGCAGACAGGCTCTGGAAGCCGCCCAGTCATCGCCCGCAGGTTGGATGAGCCAGACAGCACCATTGTCGCGAAACGCATAGCAGCCTTTTCGTCGCGCCGCCAGAGGACAAGGGACTTTTGCGCAATATCGATCATGGTGTGAGCCAGAGGGCCGGGAATTTTATGGCGGCGGGCGCAGATGCCCACCTCTACCATCGCGAAGTACAGCTCTTCGGAAAGGCACATTGTGTATACATAAGGGCTCAGAAAAAGTTTTTTTTTAATTCAGTCACTTGGTGAGCATATAGGCTACGAACGAAGTGGCTCCCAGCCCCATGATCACAAAGGCGACTTCGCGATCTCGTTGCTCGGGCGATGATACGTAGAAATCTGAGAGCTTGGGTTCTGGTTCTAATTCAACGGGCGAATCGCCGCCGGTGACGAGATTGTACTGGCGGGCGGCTGCATTAACATCGCGGAAGGTGCGCACGGCGTGCCCCCGGCGGCGCAGTTCTTCATTGATCCAGTCCAGGCGCTCGGTCCGCTTGCGCGACCATCCGGCTTGCGCGGCTTGGAGCTGCTCCACAGCCTTGTCATGTCGTTCGCGTTCCTCGTCGGCGCCTGGAGCGCGCAACGCCGAGAAGAGAAAGTTCGACCCCGAGAACGCGAGTGCGTTCACGAGAGCTCCACCCACGAGCATCACTATAGAGGCCATCTTGTTGCCGCGTTAGCGCGCACGTTAGTATACAGGGGAGGCTTGTTACTTCAATATGTCTGCGGGGAGTATCCCCTGCTTCACGAGCATATCTTGAGTGGCCATGGCCAGGCCCACGTCCAGAATGACCATGCCCGCATCATACAGCTCGAAGTCCAATTTCGGACGAGCCCCCTTCAGGATTTTTTTGCTCAGGGTGGCGTACCCGATTGCAAGGCCGCCCACCACGGCGGAGTGGTACGCCAAATTGGCGAGCTGCTTACCGTCTGTACTGGGAGTAGACATTGTTACTGCATAAGGAAGGGGTTTCGTTTCTCTAATACCGCGGGCGTGGGTCGCGCCGTCGGGACGACCGTCGAGGCGGGGCGTGCATGCAGCGCTGCGCCAACAGCTACAGCGGCGACTACCGCGAGGACCGCGTACGGTTGCCACGCAGCGGCTGGCTGCTCGGTGGGCTCAGCGGCGCTCTGCTCGGTGGACTCAGCCGCGTCGTCCCCGACTGCGGCGCTCTGCTCGGTGGGCTCAGCCGCGGCCCGCGCGGGTCGGAGATCCTCTTTGGCCTTCCGAAGCGCTTCGCGTAGTGCTTCGTGTTTCGCTTTTCGGGCCGCCGCGCCTTTCCGACTAGCCTCGACGTTTTTCGGGTTCTTGCTACGTTGCGTCGCCGTCGTGTCCGACACCGTCACCCTCTCGATCGTTGGGGGGGTCGCTGGGACAGGCTCTTCCGCCGTCGGTATCGTTTGCGATAGCGTCGTCTCCATCCTCCGTGGTCGTATTTACAGGGGTTTCCCGATCTCCAAATTGACAGTGCTTAGCCGTGGTCATCGCCGCCGTCAGCGGAGCTAGGTACATCCCATAGCGATTGTACAGCTCGCAGCAAGCGGTCGTCAGCGCATGCTTAACAAAGGGGTCTTCGTCGAGGTCTGAGACCAGCTGGGGTTGATTTTCGTGGGGGATGGGTAGAAATGTGCCCGCTGCCAGCGCATACATCTGCAGCGCGGAAGCCCCGAGCGTTTTTACCATCGAAGCTCCAAGTCGCGCCTCATAGCGGCTGTGGTATTTGAAAACCTCATCATCGGTCATTTCATCAACTTGCGCGAGAGTTAGTTGTTTGCCTAGGTAGTTTTTAGCCATACCACCCGCCACAACCGCGGCCAGACGGGCTCGTTTTGGTTCTTCCCGTTGCTCGGTCTTCCGAGCCTCGGCACCCGCGTCCTTTTTTTTGCATACATCCTCTTCTTCAGCCAACAGCTGATTGATCAAAGCATCGCAATCCATCTTGATCGACTCAATCGCATGCGTTATTACGCGCAGTAGTCTAATATACCCGACGAAAGCGTATGCCCCTAAGCCAAGAATCGCGAGAACCGCTACCAGCGTCGCCGTCTGTATGGCTAGCTCCCACAAACACCGAAGGTGTTGCCAACTGTTAAGCTACGAGCTAAGCTTGTGTTAAGCGTGCGGTAGTACGAGCTAAGCGTGTTTTAAGCGTGCGGTAGTACGAGCTAAGCGTGTGTAGTACGTAGTTGGTAAGAAACCGGCTGATCGGTCCTTAGTACGAGCTTGGCGTGTTTAGTTTCAGATAGCCGCTGCCTAAGCGCCGCTCTCTCCTCTCTCGTGGGGATGACATCGTTTTCTCGCAGGCAGTCTTCAAAAGAATCCCTATCTTTGCAGTGAAAAAGAGCGATCCACTCGCGGAGGTCTTTAAGGACGGCGTTGTACTTCTGCGTCAAGACCCACACGGATTGAGAGGCATGGCGCCCCGAGAATGCGAGCTCAGACAGCATGTCCTTCTTTTTGGTCAGGGCTTTACTGGCCGAGCAATCGTCGACGATGTACAGCGTCGGCTCGCCGGCGAAGAGCGAGTAAAAGGCGCGCAGATATTCCTGAAGCCGTTCGCCAGGGTCGGCGATCCAGACCTCGGGGTCCGTCCACACCCAGCGCCGCTCGCGATAAGTTTGGTTCCACCGCGTTGTGGGGCACAGTATGACGATGTGCGCGAACGCGCCGCGGTAGCCGCCACGATCGCGAGGCAACTCGAGGAGGTCGAGGGCGAAGACCGTTTTACCGCAGCCGGTCTGTCCGCAGATGATCGCGCTGTGGGGGCTAGTACAGGGCGTGGACGAACTGGCCATTCTCGATGTTTAGCTGCGCGTCCATGATGACGTACAGATACGCGTTCAATACGCCGGCCGCCTCCGCCTTTTTGGCGATCTGGATCGTGACCCCCTCGCTCGCGTTTTCTACGCGCCGGCCGCTGCCGTGCAGCGAGTCGTCGTCGGTGGTTCTCATGTCCAGCCACAGCGCGTACTTGGTCGTGAGGTATTCCCCTACCGTGACGTCGGCCAGCCCCAGGTCTTTGGCGACTGCGGCGACCGCGGGGTGGCGCTTCGCCGAAGGGCCGCCGGCGAAGTATTTCTTCGCCTCATCCCACTGCTGGTACGCCCGCATCCCCTGGGAGTACAGCTGGTTCGGCACCCCTTCAATCGTGACCTCGACTTTTTCAATCTTGGGGTTGTAGAAGGATTCTGTGTCTCGGGCGAACGCGGTCGCCGTTCCCGCATCTTCAAACAGCGCGAGTATGCCCTTCAAGCTTCGAGTAGGGACGTTCAGGTTGATATTCCACAGGGAATCGCTCTTGTTGTAGGTGAGCTTGCGGTGGCGCAGTACGCGGTCGTACAGGATGGCGAGCTGGCCGGTGTACTTGCTGCGTATCTGGCGGGCCAGGTTCGGCTCCCTCACGACGTCGAACTCGAGAGAGATGTTGTTGATGGCGTAGCTGGCATTGGTGTCGCCAGTTGCCTTAATGACGCGGCTGTAGCCGTTGAAGGTCAGCTCGTACTCCAGTCGGCCGCCGAGGGCGGACTGGTAGAAGGGCATATGGGACTCGAGTAATTCGAAGTCCAGCGGGATGCAGAATCGGTTGCCATAGGCGTCCGCGATGGCCTTGTCCTGTGCCACGGTACCGTCGCCGTCATCGGCACCCACCCTCAGTTTTAGCGCGTTAGCCGCCGTTGAGTTCGCATCAATGCCCTGATAGACGTGGGCCTGGCGCTCTCGCTTCGTTTTCCATAGGTCGGAATAGCAGTTGATAACGTCGCTATCTTCTACGGACGCGACCTCGTTGCCGCTTATTTTGATTGTGGTCTTTCTCACAATCGCCCGTCCTAGATTTTGGACCACCGTCCGGTTGTCGTCGGTCGAGGTCAGAGAGATGGTGAACGCGAGCCGGGCCGTTCCGGGGACAATCACATCCTGATCACCGAGGTTGGGGAAGCGGACAAGGAGCTGCTCATTCTGGTTGATGGTAGAGGGGTTGTTGGTTACGACCACGCTCTGCCGGATGCCTTTGACCCCGAGTGGATCTCGCAGGCTTCGGAAAGGATTCAGCTTGCGTCCGTACTTCGACATCTTGGCTATTAAACCCTAGTAGGGTTCTGTTCAATACGTACACACCATGGCGGAAGGCGGCTATGATAACGTTGAAATGGACGGGTGGACGGGCGATGATTACGCCGCGGATGACGTTGCAGAAACAAGTTTTAATTTGCCCGATAATCCTACCTTAATGCTGCCGGAACTGGTGGATGGGCGGACACTAGATGACTACGGGGACCGCATTGGCGGATTAAAAGGCGACCTCCGTACGCAAGAGCTAAAAGCCCAGCGAAAACGTTTAGTAGATTCTTTCTACAAAGCGATAGAACGCGATTACATCGGGCTTCGGCTTACAGAAAAACCAGAATACGGTCGGTTTGAGGTCGATGAAAATAGCAAAACGCTTTACTGGAAAGTGGACAATAAAACAATCCAGATAACTACTTCTAGAGGCTCCGTAGGATTTCTGAGGTTGTCGACAATCGCCCGCAATTATGGCGTGGGGGGCTCGCAAGCCATTCGGGATTATCTCAACCTGCCGGAGTACAGCAGTAAGCAGAAGCGCGGCGGCTTCACACCCAAGACCGCCGCGGCGTTCAAAAAAATCGCCGAATCGGCCGATGCGGCTGTTAAAGCAGACGATTCTGACCTCGGTGAGACCATTGCTAGTTTGGAACAGAATATTGATGATGCTTACGAAACAGTCAATGCTAACCCCGATCCGCCCGACGATTTGGAATGGGATCATAGCGACCTGCCAGAGCATCTCCTGCCCTTGAGAGAGCTTAAAGGACTCGACAGCGCCTTGAAAACTTTGCGTGGCACGAGAGCGGTGCAAGAGAGCAAAAAAGTTGCTCTCCAGCAGGCAATCGAGGGCTACCGCGAAGATCTTGAGCGCGCCGGAATTACCGAAGAAGAAACGGACCAAATCGAGCATGAACTTCAAAAGGCCGAAGATGAGCTTGCAGCAGTCCAAGAAAGCATCGACACCCTCAACCTAGAACTCCGGTCGCAGTTTCGCCAAATCCGTGAGACTATAACGAGGGTCTTAGACAAAAACAAAAGCCTGGCCGAGCGCGTGCGCATCCTCTTCCGCGAGCAGGGGGTCACGATTGCGTCTATTCTCACCGCGATAGGAATGACGATCAGCACCCTGGTCCTCGCTCTGACCGGCGGTGGTGCCGCCGCGCCGCCACCCCCAACGCCAACCCCACCGCCCGGAGACCGGGGTGGAGTAAAGGAGTGGGTGAAAAAGCACCTCCAAAGTCTCGGACGGCTCCTGGGCAACCTGGCTGGTAAAGCAGCCGCCGCGCTTCCGGGTATTATCGGCTCGGTCGTCTCCTGGCTCCTAACCCTACTCGCAAAAACTACGGGCTGACTGGCCGAAAACCTGTGGGCCGTCGTCGTAGCGGTCGGAAGCCTGCTGCTCGTGGCGGCGCGCGGGTGGCTTGCTTAGAAGCCAAAGCGCGAGTAGGCCTACGACAACCCCTCCAACAACGAGGGCGGTTTTTTCGTCCTCGTGGTCTGCGGCCTGCGTAGGCCCCTGGGTCGTCGCGGGGTCCGGCTTCCAGGCATTGGCGGCCGGCCCCTGGGTCCAACTCAACGTCGCGGGGTCCGGCTTCCAGGCATTGGCGGCCGGCCCCTGGGTCCAACTCAACGTCGCGGGGCTGGGTGCAGTCATATCTGGCTGCGCTGGCCTCGCAGCCGGCCCCTCCATGTCCTGCACGGGCTGGGGTGAAGGCGTGGCATTTATGCCATCGTTGACGCCCAATTTTTGCCCCGATCCTGCGATGACTATCTCGTTGTTGTAGTCCTGAATGGTTCCAATCTGTAGATCCATGTTGCTTGGGGCCATGTACAACCCGATCCCGAAGGCGAAGTTTACCTTGGAGCGGGCGTATTGAAGCACATCCTGGTAGTTCGCTATTGCGCTTGGGAGATCGACGGGGCTTGAGATCGCATCCTCGATGTTCGCCAAGAACTGTCTCTGGGCGTCGAATGCGGTGCCGGTGCCGATGATGCTCGAGCGGGTTTGTGACTGTGCGCCTAAGATGGCCCAGACGTACGTGCGAATAGAGGCGTTCAACCGCTCGACTCCTGGGCGGGTGAAGCCTTGGGATTTGTTGGGGATTAGCTGCTTCCAGGCCACACCCGCATCCGGCGCGTCTTGTTTAATATATTGGATTTGGTACCTCTCGTTCGTCGTCTTTTCGGTGAACGTCATAACTTTAGGGTCGTAGTGTTCCGCCGCTCCACCTCCCAACAGTTGAGGCCCCATGTGCGTCACATACCAGTAAACTCTACCGAGTCCGTGGTTAGGGTATCTGATCCACCAATCGGTGTGTGGTGAGACTCCGAACTCCGCGCAGATTCGTTCGTACGCCCTCCGGTTGTAGGGGGCGTCGAAGGCATCCCACGCGTCGACGTCCTGCGGGAGTGGCACTTGCATCTCTTCAAGAATCCTGCGGATCTGGTAGTACACGTGGAAGCGGTAGACCGATCGCGCCATCGGGGTCCCGGAGTAAAGATGGTCCCCCGAAGAGACGCCGCACCCCGCGGTGGCGCACCACACCGCGAAGTTGACCTGGGGTTGCCAAAATCTCATCGGGGTTGAGCGCCGCTTGTTTACTAAATCATTGCTTTTTACTAGCGGCAGCTTGTACCGCTCCGCCGACAAGATATCTGGGAAGGTAGTTTTAAAGTTTGCCGTGCCGGCAATCACCTGTATGTTCACATGTTGTAATTCTAGGTCCTTGGTGGTGGAGGAGTATACCCCGCGTGCTTCATACGACGCTTCTGAGTTAAACTTGTGTGCCTGGTCCACCATGACTGCATCATGTTCATCACACTGACTCATCTTCAACAGGGGGAAGCGACGATTCTCCAATCGTCTGTAGACAATACAGACGGCAAGCTCTATGTCGCCCTCCGAGGTTTCCATTATGAAGTTGGCTATCACAACGTGGGTTCATCGTCCAGAATTCAGATGACCACTGTCCAGCATGGTAAAACTACTAGTGGTAGATCTATTGTGATCCCGCCTGGGTTGTATACCTTTGAACAACTATCGAGTTTTATCACGGAAGCTGTTCCCGGTGTAATGCTTAAGTTGACCGAAGCAACCGGTCTAATCAAACTCAGTGTACCAAAAGGTGTCCAGATACAATTCAGTACCAATATACGCCGAATCCTGGGTATAGACGAAAAAGGTTGGCTTTATGGGGAGTATGGGGGAGACAAACAGATTGACATGGCTGCCCATAAGTGGCTTTATATCCATCTCGACCAACTCTCAACGAGCTCTAATCTCGTTGATGGTGCTCCCTCGACCCTGCTTGCGATAGTCCCGGCCGCAACATCTGGGGGTATTGTAGACGTATCCCCTAACAATCCTATGTACAAAAAATTACAAAACACGCACATACATCAGTTGAACGTCCGCGTTTTAGATGAAGAGGGTAGAGAAGTAAAGAACCGTGACAAGGAAGGCAGGGTAGTAACAAACCGTGATAAGTCCGTAACAGCAGTCCTTGAGATTCGAGAAAATGCCTAAGATGCCAACAGCGCCGCCAGAGGCGGAGCCGCTTTATCCTAAGCTCGATCAGCAAGACGGGGGGTCCAGCTTCCGTCTTGCCGAAATCCGCAACCTCGAGCGCCGCCTAGAGCACGAGAGAGACGAACGAGCCAAGCTGTACAAAAAATACCGCAGAGCCATCAACGTCGTTGACGGCGTTGACACAGTGTTGATCGCATCTAGTCTGGGGATGGGTGCGGCGGGTGTGGGTCTGCTCTCCACAATCATAGCCGCACCCGTTGTCATCGGACTTGAGGCGGCTGCGGTTGCTTGTGGCCTGGCCGGTATTGCCGGGAAGTACGTCTCTCGGCGGCTCCTAGTGAAAGCCAAGAAACACGACGAGATTCGCGTGCTCGCCCTATCCAAGCTCAACAGCATAACGGATGTGATCTCAAACGCGCTTCGCGATGACCGCATCTCCCCTGAGGAGTTCAAACTCGTACTCGACGAGATGGAGAAATATGGCCAAATGAAGGCCGATATTCAGAAAAAATCTCGCAAAGTGTACGCGGCCGCATCAAGCGAGGCGACAAAAAACGAGCTCATGGCCCAGGCCCGAGCCTCGATAATGAAAGAGCTCGCTGCTGCCGTTCCTACGAGAACGACATTGAAATAGAATGCGGTTGCTTTGCTCTGTTCCGTGTATCAAACACATTCTCTGACCGCCCGCCTCCGTACAACTGACTGGTAAATCCACTGTGGAAAGCGCCCTCATACCATTTGGGGTTAACAACCTTGCTGTCACTTCCTGCTGCTCTGCACAATCAGATAAGGCCCTTGGACTTTAGACGAGTAAACATCCGCACAAGCCTTATCTGTGGCAGGTGAATGATAGGCATGCATAGTATCAAACAAAAATCTTTCGCTGGGAGAGAAATCTTTCGCCGGGATAGAAATCTTTCACCGGGACAGAAATCTTTCACCGTGACAGATTTCTAGTAGCGTGACAAGTTTTTTTTGAACTTCCGGCGTGACCGTTTTTAGCCCTCCAAGGGGTGGGAGGGGCTTGGACTGGTAGCCGCGGCACAAGCCTTGTCTGCGGTTACTGTTTCCCATTTGTTGTGTAGCTGGGAGTTGTTTTGGGCGCCGTGGGGCGAGCATGTATCTAAATAGGGTATCGATCAGTGTATAGTGGTAACCCTTGGTCTGGGGGCCCGCCAGGGGGGTGGGGCGGGCCCTATATGGTTAATCAGAACTGGGGCTGGGAGGTCCTATGGGGCTCAGGGGGCTTGACGGAGGTGTCGGGCGGGGTGGTGGGGGGTGTCCCGGGGGAGGGTGCTGGGGACCTTGGGGGCTCTCTGGGGGCTTCATCTGGCGGGGCTGGGGGAGGGGGGGCTGAGGGCGCGGCGGAGGTGCATGCAGAATTACTCCAATTTCTTATGTACGCGAAACGCGCCCGGCCTACATACACAATAGGACAATTGTGTATGTACGCGAAACGGCCTCGGCCTACATAAGGTTTTGCCAATTGTTTATGTACGTGAAACGGCCTACATATACATAGAGCAATTTCATATGTACGGCTGGGAGGTCCTATGGGGCTCGGGGGGCTTCCCACAAAAAGTGCGCCAGAACCCCCATTCCCTATACTACTCTATGCGACTACGCGCTGCACGTCTAAAGGGGTGCGCGTCTTTCTCCAAAGGGGTGCGAGATTTATCTACACACAAACCCACACGCTATGGGCCTACGCGCGCAGGGCTAAAGGGATGCGGGTCTTTCTCCTAAGGGGTGCGAGATTTGTCTACGCACAAACCCACACGCTATGAGCCTACGCGCTGCATGTCAAAAGGGGTGCGAGTCTTTCTCCAAAGGGGTGCGAGATTTGTCTACGCACAAACCCACATGCCATGATCAAACGCGCTGCAGGGCTTAAGGGGTGCGAGTCTTTCTCGAAAGGGGTGCGAGATTTGTCTACGCACAAACCCACACGCTATGGGACTACGCTCTGCATGTCAAAAGGGGTGCGAGATTTGTCTACGCACAAACCCACACGCTATGAGCCTACGCGCTGCAGGGCTAAAGGGGTGCGAGTCTTTCTCCGCACAAACCCACACGCTTTGGGACTACGCGCTGCACGTCTAAAAGGGCGCGAGTCATTCTCCAAAGGGGTGCGAGATCTGTCTACGCACAAACCCACACGCTATGAGCCTACGCGCGCAGGGCTAAAGGGGTGCGAGTCTTTCTCCAAAGGGGTGCGAGATTTGTCTACGCACAAACCCACACGCTATGCGACTACGCGCTGCACGTCTAAAAGGGTGCGAGTCTTTCTCCAAAGGGGTGCGAGATTTGTCTACGCACAAACCCACACGCTATGAGCCTACGCGCGCAGGGCTAAAGGGGTGCGGGTCTTTCTCCAAAGGGGAGCGAGATTTGTCTACGCACAAACCCACACGCTATGGGACTACGCGCTGCACGTCAAAAGGGGTGCGAGTCTTTCTCCAAAGGGGTGCGAGATTTGTCTACGCACAAACCCACACGCTATGGGACTAAGCGCTGCACATCTAAAAGGGTGCTAGTCTTTCTCGAAAGGGGTGCGAGATTTGTCTACGCACAAACCCACACGCTATGAGCCTACGCGCGCAGGGCTAAAGGGGTGCGAGTCTTTCTCCAAAGGGGTGCGAGATTTGTCTACGCACAAACCCACACGCTATGGGACTAAGCGCTGCACGTCTAAAAGGGTGCGAGTCTTTCTCCAAAGGGGTGCGAGATTTGTCTACGCACAAACCCACAAGCTATGGGACTAAGCGCTGCACATCTAAAAGGGTGCTAGTCTTTCTCGAAAGGGGTGCGAGATTTGTCTACGCACAAACCCACACGCTAGGGGCCAACGCGCGCAGGGCTAGGGGTGCGAGTCTTTCTCGAAAGGGGTGCGAGATTTGTCTACGCACAAACCCACACGCTATGGGACTACGCTCTGCATGTCAAAAGGGGTGCGAGATTTGTCTACGCACAAACCCACACGCTATGGGACTACGCGCTGCACGTCTAAAAGGGTGCGAGTCATTCTCCAAAGGGGTGCGAGATTTGTCTACGCACAAACCCACACGCTATGAGCCTACGCGCGCAGGGCTAAAGGGGTGCGAGTCTTTCTCCAAAGGGGTGCGAGATTTGTCTACGCACAAACCCACACGCTATGGGACTAAGCGCTGCACGTCTAAAAGGGTGCGAGTCTTTCTCCAAAGTCGTGCGAGATTTGTCTACGCACAAACCCACACGATATGGGCCTACGCGCGCAGGGCTAGGGGTGCGAGTCTTTCTCGAAAGGGGTGCGAGATTTATCTAGACACAAACCCACACGCTATGGGCCTACGCGCGCAGGGCTAAAGGGATGCGAGTCTTTCTCCAAAGGGGTGCGAGATTTGTCTACGCACAAACCCACACTCTATGAGCCTACGCGCGAAAGGCTAAAGGGGTGCGAGTCTTTCTCCAAAGGGGTGCGAGATTTGTCTACGCACAAACCCACACGCTATGCGACTACGCGCTGCACGTCTAAAAGGGTGCGAGTCTTTCTCGAAAGGGGTGCGAGATTTGTCTACGCACAAACCCACACGCTATGGGCCTACGCGCGCAGGGCTAAAGGGGTGCGAGTCTTTCTCCAAAGGGGTGCGAGATTTATCTAGACACAAACCCACACGCTATGGGCCTACGCGCGCAGGGCTAAAGGGATGCGAGTCTTTCTCAAAAGGGGTGCGAGATTTGTCTACGCACAAACCCACACTCTATGAGCCTACGCGCGAAGGGCTAAAGGGGTGCGAGTCTTTCTCCAAAGGGGTGCGAGATTTGTCTACGCACAAACCCATACGCTATGCGACTACGCGCTGCACGTCTAAAAGGGTGCGAGTCTTTCTCGAAAGGGGTGCGAGATTTATCTAGACACAAACCCACACGCTATGGGCCTACGCGCGCAGGGCTAAAGGGATGCGAGTCTTTCTCAAAAGGGGTGCGAGATTTGTCTACGCACAAACCCACACTCTGTGAGCCTACGCGCGAAGGGCTAAAGGGGTGCGAGTCTTTCTCCAAAGGGGTGCGAGATTTGTCTACGCACGAACCCACACGCTATGAGCCTACGCGCTGCTGGGCTAAAGGGGTGCGAGTCTTTCTCCGCACAAACCCACACGCTATGGGACTACGCGCTGCACGTCTAAAAGGGTGCGAGTCTTTCTCCAAAGGGGTGCGAGATTTGTCTACGCACAAACCCACACGCTATGGGACTACGCGCTGCAGGGCTAAAGGGGTGCGCTTCTTTCTCCAAAGGGGTGCGAGATTTCTCTAGACACAAACCCACACGCTATGGGCCTACGCGCGCAGGGCTAAAGGGATGCGAGTCTTTCTCAAAAGGGGTGCGAGATTTGTCTACGCACAAACCCACACGCTATGGGACTAAGCGCTGCACGTCTAAAAGGGTGCGAGTCTTTCTCCAAAGTCGTGCGAGATTTGTCTACGCACAAACCCACACGCTATGGGCCTACGCGCGCAGGGCTAGGGGTGCGAGTCTTTCTCGAAAGGGGTGCGAGATTTATCTAGACAGAAACCCACACACTATGGGCCTACGCGCGCAGGGCTAAAGGGATGCGAGTCTTTCTCAAAAGGGGTGCGAGATTTGTCTACGCACAAACCCACACTCTATGAGCCTACGCGCGAAAGGCTAAAGGGGTGCGAATCTTTCTCCAAAGGGGTGCGAGATTTGTCTACGCACAAACCCACACTCTGTGAGCCTACGCGCGAAGGGCTAAAGGGGTGCAAGTCTTTCTCCAAAGGGGTGCGAGATTTGTCTACGCACAAACCCACACGCTATGAGCCTACGCGCTGCTGGGCTAAAGGGGTGCGAGTCTTTCTCCGCACAAACCCACACGCTATGGGACTACGCGCTGCACGTCTAAAAGGGCGTGAGTCATTCTCCAAAGGGGTGCGAGATCTGTCTACGCACAAACCCACACGCTATGAGCCTACGCGCGCAGGGCTAAAGGGGTGCGAGTCTTTCTCCAAAGGGGTGCGAGATTTGTCTACGCACAAACCCACACGCTATGGGACTACGCGCTGCAGGGCTAAAGGGGTGCGCTTCTTTCTCCAAAGGGGTGCGAGATTTATCTAGACACAAACCCACACGCTATGGGCCTACGCGCGCAGGGCTAAAGGGATGCGAGTCTTTCTCAAAAGGGGTGCGAGATTTGTCTACGCACAAACCCACACTCTATGAGCCTACGCGCGAAGGGCTAAAGGGGTGCGAGTCTTTCTCCAAAGGGGTGCGAGATTTGTCTACGCACAAACCCACACGCTATGCGACTACGCGCTGCACGTCTAAAAGGGTGCGAGTCTTTCTCCAAAGGGGTGCGAGATTTGTCTACGCACAAACCCACACGCTATGAGCCTACGCGCGCAGGGCTAAAGGGGTGCGGGTCTTTCTCCAAAGGGGAGCGAGATTTGTCTACGCACAAACCCACACGCTATGGGACTACGCGCTGCACGTCAAAAGGGGTGCGAGTCTTTCTCCAAAGGGGTGCGAGATTTGTCTACGTACAAACCCACACGCTATGGGACTAAGCGCTGCACATCTAAAAGGGTGCGAGTCTTTCTCGAAAGGGGTGCGAGATTTGTCTATGCACAAACCCACACGCTATGGGACTACGCTCTGCATGTCAAAAGGGGTGCGAGATTTGTCTACGCACGAACCCACATGCCATTGGCCTACGCGCCAGGGCTAAAGGGGTGCGAGTCTTTCTCCAAAGGGGTGCGAGATTTGTCTACGCACAAACCCACACGCTATGAGCCTACGTGCACAGGGCTTAAGGGGTGCCAGTCTTTTTCCAAAGGGTTGCGAGATTTGTCTACGCACAAACCCACACGCTATGGGACTACGCGCTGCACGTCAAAAGGGGTGCGAGTTTTTCTCCAAAGGGGTGCGAGATTTGTCTACACACAAACCCACACGCTATGAGCCTACGCGAGCAGGGCTAAAGGGATGCGAGTCTTTCTCCAAAGGGGTGCGAGATTTGTCTACGCACAAACCCACACGCTATGAGCCTACGCGCTGCAGGGCTTAAGGGTTGCGAGTCTTTCTCCAAAGGGGTGCGAGATTTGTCTACGCACAAACCCACATGCCATCATCAAACACGCTGCAGGGCTTAAGGGGTGCGAGTCTTTCTCCAAAGGGGTGCGAGATTTGTCTACGCACAAACCCACACGCTATGGGACTACGCGCTGCACGTCTAAAAGGGTGCGAGTCATTCTCCAAAGGGGTGCGAGATTTGTCTACGCACAAACCCACACGCTATGAGCCTACGCGCGCAGGGCTAAAGGGGTGCGAGTCTTTCTCCAAAGGGGTGCGAGATTTGTCTACGCACAAACCCACACGCTATGGGACTAAGCGCTGCATGTCTAAAAGGGTGCGAGTCTTTCTCCAAAGTCGTGCGAGATTTGTCTGCGCACAAACCCACACGCTATGGGCCTACGCGCGCAGGGCTAAAGGGGTGCGAGTCTTTCTCCAAAGGGGTGCGAGATTTGTCTACGCACAAACCCACACGCTATGGGACTACGCGTTGCACGTCTAAAAGGGTGCGAATCATTCTCCAAAGGGGTGCGAGATTTGTCTACGCACAAACCCACACGCTATGTGCCTACGCGCGCAGGGCTAAAGGGGTGCGAGTCTTTCTCCAAAGGGGTGCCAGATTTGTCTACGCACAAACCCACACGCTATGGGACTACGCGCTGCAGGGCTAAAGGGGTGCGCTTCTTTCTCCAAAGGGGTGCGAGATTTATCTAGACACAAACCCACACGCTATGGGCCTACGCGCGCAGGGCTAAAGGGATGCGAGTCTTTCTCAAAAGGGGTGCGAGATTTGTCTACGCACAAACCCACACTCTATGAGCCTACGCGCGAAGGGCTAAAGGGGTGCGAGTCTTTCTCCAAAGGGGTGCGAGATTTGTCTACGCACAAACCCACACGCTATGCGACTACGCGCTGCACGTCTAAAAGGGTGCGAGTCTTTCTCCAAAGGGGTGCGAGATTTGTCTACGCACAAACCCACACGCTATGAGCCTACGCGCGCAGGGCTAAAGGGGTGCGGGTCTTTCTCCAAAGGGGAGCGAGATTTGTCTACGCACAAACCCACACGCTATGGGACTACGCGCTGCACGTCAAAAGGGGTGCGAGTCTTTCTCCAAAGGGGTGCGAGATTTGTCTACGCACAAACCCACACGCTATGGGACTAAGCGCTGCACATCTAAAAGGGTGCGAGTCTTTCTCGAAAGGGGTGCGAGATTTGTCTATGCACAAACCCACACGCTATGGGACTACGCTCTGCATGTCAAAAGGGGTGCGAGATTTGTCTACGCACGAACCCACATGCCATTGGCCTACGCGCCAGGGCTAAAGGGGTGCGAGTCTTTCTCCAAAGGGGTGCGAGATTTGTCTACGCACAAACCCACACGCTATGAGCCTACGTGCACAGGGCTTAAGGGGTGCCAGTCTTTTTCCAAAGGGTTGCGAGATTTGTCTACGCACAAACCCACACGCTATGGGACTACGCGCTGCACGTCAAAAGGGGTGCGAGTTTTTCTCCAAAGGGGTGCGAGATTTGTCTACACACAAACCCACACGCTATGAGCCTACGCGAGCAGGGCTAAAGGGATGCGAGTCTTTCTCCAAAGGGGTGCGAGATTTGTCTACGCACAAACCCACACGCTATGAGCCTACGCGCTGCAGGGCTTAAGGGTTGCGAGTCTTTCTCCAAAGGGGTGCGAGATTTGTCTACGCACAAACCCACATGCCATCATCAAACACGCTGCAGGGCTTAAGGGGTGCGAGTCTTTCTCCAAAGGGGTGCGAGATTTGTCTACGCACAAACCCACACGCTATGGGACTACGCGCTGCACGTCTAAAAGGGTGCGAGTCATTCTCCAAAGGGGTGCGAGATTTGTCTACGCACAAACCCACACGCTATGAGCCTACGCGCGCAGGGCTAAAGGGGTGCGAGTCTTTCTCCAAAGGGGTGCGAGATTTGTCTACGCACAAACCCACACGCTATGGGACTAAGCGCTGCATGTCTAAAAGGGTGCGAGTCTTTCTCCAAAGTCGTGCGAGATTTGTCTGCGCACAAACCCACACGCTATGGGCCTACGCGCGCAGGGCTAAAGGGGTGCGAGTCTTTCTCCAAAGGGGTGCGAGATTTGTCTACGCACAAACCCACACGCTATGGGACTACGCGTTGCACGTCTAAAAGGGTGCGAATCATTCTCCAAAGGGGTGCGAGATTTGTCTACGCACAAACCCACACGCTATGAGCCTACGCGCGCAGGGCTAAAGGGGTGCGAGTCTTTCTCCAAAGGGGTGCGAGATTTGTCTACGCACAAACCCACACGCTATGGGACTAAGCGCTGCATGTCTAAAAGGGTGCGAGTCTTTCTCCAAAGTCGTGCGAGATTTGTCTGCGCACAAACCCACACGCTATGGGCCTACGCGCGCAGGGCTAAAGGGGTGCGAGTCTTTCTCCAAAGGGGTGCCAGATTTGTCTACGCACAAACCCACACGCTATGGGACTACGCGCTGCAGGGCTAAAGGGGTGCGCTTCTTTCTCCAAAGGGGTGCGAGATTTATCTAGACACAAACCCACACGCTATGGGCCTACGCGCGTAGGGCTAAAGGGATGCGAGTCTTTCTCAAAAGGGGTGCGAGATTTGTCTACGCACAAACCCACACTCTATGAGCCTACGCGCGAAGGGCTAAAGGGGTGCGAGTCTTTCTCCAAAGGGGTGCGAGATTTGTCTACGCACAAACCCACACGCTATGCGACTACGCGCTGCACGTCTAAAAGGGTGCGAGTCTTTCTCCAAAGGGGTGCGAGATTTGTCTACGCACAAACCCACACGCTATGTGCCTACGCGCGCAGGGCTAAAGGGGTGCGGGTCTTTCTCCAAAGGGGAGCGAGATTTGTCTACGCACAAACCCACACCTATGGGACTACGCGCTGCACGTCAAAAGTGGTGCGAGTCTTTCTCCAAAGGGGTGCGAGATTTGTCTACGCACAAACCCACACGCTATGGGACTAAGCGCTGCACATCTAAAAGGGTGCGAGTCTTTCTCGAAAGGGGTGCGAGATTTGTCTACGCACAAACCCACACGCTATGGGACTACGCTCTGCATGTCAAAAGGGGTGCGAGATTTGTCTACGCACAAACCCACATGCCATTGGCCTACGCGCGCAGGGCTAAAGGGGTGCGAGTCTTTCTCCAAAGGGGTGCGAGATTTGTCTACACACAAACCCACACGCTATGAGCCTACGCGAGCAGGGCTAAAGGGATGCGAGTCTTTCTCCAAAGGGGTGCGAGATTTGTCTACGCACAAACCCACACGCTATGAGCCTACGCGCTGCAGGGCTTAAGGGTTGCGAGTCTTTCTCCAAAGGGGTGCGAGATTTGTCTACGCACAAACCCACATGCCATCATCAAACGCGCTGCAGGGCTTAAGGGGTGCGAGTCTTTCTCCAAAGGGGTGCGAGATTTGTCTACGCACAAACCCACACGCTATGGGACTACGCGCTGCACGTCTAAAAGGGTGCGAGTCATTCTCCAAAGGGGTGCGAGATTTGTCTACGCACAAACCCACACGCTATGAGCCTACGCGCGCAGGGCTAAAGGGGTGCGAGTCTTTCTCCAAAGGGGTGCGAGATTTGTCTACGCACAAACCCACACGCTATGGGACTAAGCGCTGCATGTCTAAAAGGGTGCGAGTCTTTCTCCAAAGTCGTGCGAGATTTGTCTGCGCACAAACCCACACGCTATGGGCCTACGCGCGCAGGGCTAAAGGGGTGCGAGTCTTTCTCCAAAGGGGTGCGAGATTTGTCTACGCACAAACCCACACGCTATGCGACTACGCGCTGCACGTCTAAAAGGGTGCGAGTCATTCTCCAAAGGGGTGCGAGATTTGTCTACGCACAAACCCACACGCTATGCGACTACGCGCTGCACGTCAAAAGTGGTGCGAGTCTTTCTCCAAAGGGGTGCGAGATTTGTCTACGCACAAACCCACACGCTATGGGACTAAGCGCTGCACATCTAAAAGGGTGCGAGTCTTTCTCGAAAGGGGTGCGAGATTTGTCTACGCACAAACCCACACGCTATGGGACTACGCTCTGCATGTCAAAAGGGGTGCGAGATTTGTCTACGCACAAACCCACATGCCATTGGCCTACGCGCGCAGGGCTAAAGGGGTGCGAGTTTTTCTCCAAAGGGGTGCGAGATTTGTCTACACACAAACCCACACGCTATGAGCCTACGCGAGCAGGGCTAAAGGGATGCGAGTCTTTCTCCAAAGGGGTGCGAGATTTGTCTACGCACAAACCCACACGCTATGAGCCTACGCGCTGCAGGGCTTAAGGGTTGCGAGTCTTTCTCCAAAGGGGTGCGAGATTTGTCTACGCACAAACCCACATGCCATCATCAAACGCGCTGCAGGGCTTAAGGGGTGCGAGTCTTTCTCCAAAGGGGTGCGAGATTTGTCTACGCACAAACCCACACGCTATGGGACTACGCGCTGCACGTCTAAAAGGGTTTGAGTCATTCTCCAAAGGGGTGCGAGATTTGTCTACGCACAAACCCACACGCTATGAGCCTACGCGCGCAGGGCTAAAGGGGTGCGAGTCTTTCTCCAAAGGGGTGCGAGATTTGTCTACGCACAAACCCACACGCTATGGGACTAAGCGCTGCATGTCTAAAAGGGTGCGAGTCTTTCTCCAAAGTCGTGCGAGATTTGTCTGCGCACAAACCCACACGCTATGGGCCTACGCGCGCAGGGCTAAAGGGGTGCGAGTCTTTCTCCAAAGGGGTGCGAGATTTGTCTACGCACAAACCCACACGCTATGGGACTACGCGCTGCACGTCTAAAAGGGTGCGAATCATTCTCCAAAGGGGTGCGAGATTTGTCTACGCACAAACCCACACGCTATGAGCCTACGCGCGCAGGGCTAAAGGGGTGCGAGTCTTTCTCCAAAGGGGTGCGAGATTTGTCTACGCACAAACCCACACGCTATGGGACTACGCGCTGCAGGGCTAAAGGGGTGCGCTTCTTTCTCCAAAGGGGTGCGAGATTTATCTAGACACAAACCCACACGCTATGGGCCTACGCGCGTAGGGCTAAAGGGATGCGAGTCTTTCTCAAAAGGGGTGCGAGATTTGTCTACGCACAAACCCACACTCTATGAGCCTACGCGCGAAGGGCTAAAGGGGTGCGAGTCTTTCTCCAAAGGGGTGCGAGATTTGTCTACGCACAAACCCACACGCTATGCGACTACGCGCTGCACGTCTAAAAGGGTGCGAGTCTTTCTCCAAAGGGGTGCGAGATTTGTCTACGCACAAACCCACACGCTATGAGCCTACGCGCGCAGGGCTAAAGGGGTGCGGGTCTTTCTCCAAAGGGGAGCGAGATTTGTCTACGCACAAACCCACACGCTATGGGACTACGCGCTGCACGTCAAAAGTGGTGCGAGTCTTTCTCCAAAGGGGTGCGAGATTTGTCTACGCACAAACCCACACGCTATGGGACTAAGCGCTGCACATCTAAAAGGGTGCGAGTCTTTCTCGAAAGGGGTGCGAGATTTGTCTACGCACAAACCCACACGCTATGGGACTACGCTCTGCATGTCAAAAGGGGTGCGAGATTTGTCTACGCACAAACCCACATGCCATTGGCCTACGCGCGCAGGGCTAAAGGGGTGCGAGTCTTTCTCCAAAGGGGTGCGAGATTTGTCTACGCACAAACCCACACGCTATGAGCCTACGTGCACAGGGCTACAGGGGTGCGAGTCTTTCTCCAAAGGGGTGCAAGATTTGTCTACGCACAAACCCACACGCTATGGGACTACGCGCTGCACGTCAAAAGGGGTGCGAGTTTTTCTCCAAAGGGGTGCGAGATTTGTCTACACACAAACCCACACGCTATGAGCCTACGCGCTGTAGGGCTAAAGGGGTGCGCGTCTTTCTCCAAAGGGGTGCGAGATTTGTCTACGCACAAACCCACACGCTATGAGCCTACGCGCTGCAGGGCTAAAGGGTTGCGAGTCTTTCTCCAAAGGGGTGCGAGATTTGTCTACGCACAAACCCACACGCTATGAGCCTACGCGCTGCAGGGCTAAAGGGTTGCGAGTCTTTCTCCAAAGGGGTGCGAGATTTGTCTACGCACAAACCCACATGCCATCATCAAACGCGCTGCAGGGCTTAAGGGGTGCGAGTCTTTCTCCAAAGGGGTGCGAAATTTGTCTACGCACAAACCCACACGCTATGGGACTACGCGCTGCACGTCTAAAAGGGTGCGAGTCATTCTCCAAAGGGGTGCGAGATTTGTCTACGCACAAACCCACACGCTATGAGCCTACGCGCGCAGGGCTAAAGGGGTGCGAGTCTTTCTCCAAAGGGGTGCGAGATTTGTCTACGCACAAACCCACACGCTATGGGACTAAGCGCTGCACGTCTAAAAGGGTGCGAGTCTTTCTCCAAAGTCGTGCGAGATTTGTCTACGCACAAACCCACACGCTATGGGCCAACGCGCGCAGGGCTAGGGGTGCGAGTCTTTCTCGAAAGGGGTGCGAGATTTGTCTACGCACAAACCCACACGCTATGGGACTACGCTCTGCATGTCAAAAGGGGTGCGAGATTTGTCTACGCACAAACCCACACGCTATGGGACTACGCGCTGCACGTCTAAAAGGGTGCGAGTCATTCTCCAAAGGGGTGCGAGATTTGTCTACGCACAAACCCACACGCTATGAGCCTACGCGCGCAGGGCTAAAGGGGTGCGAGTCTTTCTCCAAAGGGGTGCGAGATTTGTCTACGCACAAACCCACACGCTATGGGACTAAGCGCTGCACGTCTAAAAGGGTGCGAGTCTTTCTCCAAAGTCGTGCGAGATTTGTCTACGCACAAACCCACACGCTATGGACCTACGCGCGCAGGGCTAGGAGTGCGAGTCTTTCTCAAAAGGGGTGCGAGATTTGTCTACGCACAAACCCACACTCTATGAGCCTACGCGCGAAAGGCTAAAGGGGTGCGAGTCTTTCTCCAAAGGGGTGCGAGATTTGTCTACGCACAAACCCACACGCTATGAGCCTACGCGCGAAGGGCTAAAGGGGTGCGAGTCTTTCTCCAAAGGGGTGCGAGATTTGTCTACGCACAAACCCACACGCTATGAGCCTACGCGCTGCAGGGCTAAAGGGGTGCGAGTCTTTCTCCGCACAAACCCACACGCTATGGGACTACGCGCTGCACGTCTAAAAGGGCGCGAGTCATTCTCCAAAGGGGTGCGAGATCTGTCTACGCACAAACCCACACGCTATGAGCCTACGCGCGCAGGGCTAAAGGGGTGCGAGTCTTTCTCCAAAGGGGTGCGAGATTTGTCTACGCACAAACCCACACGCTATGGGACTACGCGCTGCAGGGCTAAAGGGGTGCGCTTCTTTCTCCAAAGGGGTGCGAGATTTATCTAGACACAAACCCACACGCTATGGGCCTACGCGCACAGGGCTTAAGGGATGCGAGTCTTTCTCAAAAGGGGTGCGAGATTTGTCTACGCATAAACCCACACTCTATGAGCCTACGCGCGAAGGGCTAAAGGGGTGCGAGTCTTTCTCCAAAGGGGTGCGAGATTTGTCTACGCACAAACCCAAACGCTATGAGCCTACGCGCGCAGGGCTAAAGGGGTGCGGGTCTTTCTCCAAAGGGGAGCGAGATTTGTCTACGCACAAACCCACACGCTATGGGACTACGCGCTGCACGTCAAAAGGGGTGCGAGTCTTTCTCCAAAGGGGTGCGAGATTTGTCTACGGACAAACCCACACGCTATGGGACTAAGCGCTGGACATCTAAAAGGGTGCGAGTCTTTCTCGAAAGGGGTGCGAGATTTGTCTACGCACAAACCCACACGCTATGGGACTACGCTCTGCATGTCAAAAGGGGTGCGAGATTTGTCTACGCACAAACCCACATGCCATTGGCCTACGCGCGCAGGGCTAAAGGGGTGCGAGTCTTTCTCCAAAGGGGTGCGAGATTTGTCTACGCACAAACCCACACGCTATGAGCCTACGTGCACAGGGCTAAAGGGGTGCGAGTCTTTCTCCAAAGGGGTGCAAGATTTGTCTACACACAAACCCACACGCTATGAGCCTACGCGCTGTAGGGCTAAAGGGGTGCGCGTCTTTCTCCAAAGGGGTGCGATATTTATCTACACACAAACCCACACGCTATGGGCCTACGCGAGCAGGGCTAAAGGGATGCGAGTCTTTCTCCAAAGGGGTGCGAGATTTGTCTACGCACAAACCCACACGCTATGAGCCTACGCGCTGCAGGGCTAAAGGGTTGCGAGTCTTTCTCATAAGGGGTGCGAGATTTGTCTACGCACAAACCCACATGCCATCATCAAACGCGCTGCAGGGCTTAAGGGGTGCGAGTCTTTCTCCAAAGGGGTGCGAGATTTGTCTACGCACAAACCCACACGCTATGGGACTACGCGCTGCACGTCTAAAAGGGTGCGAGTCATTCTCCAAAGGGGTGCGAGATTTGTCTACGCACAAACCCACACGCTATGAGCCTACGCGCGCAGGGCTAAAGGGGTGCGAGTCTTTCTCCAAAGGGGTGCGAGATTTGTCTACGCACAAACCCACACGCTATGCGACTACGCGCTGCACGTCTAAAAGGGTGCGAGTCTTTCTCCAAAGGGGTGCGAGATTTGTCTACGCACAAACCCACACGCTATGAGCCTACGCGCGCAGGGCTAAAGGGGTGCGGGTCTTTCTCCAAAGGGGAGCGAGATTTGTCTACGCACAAACCCACACGCTATGGGACTACGCGCTGCACGACAAAAGGGGTGCGAGTCTTTCTCCAAAGGGGTGCGAGATTTGTCTACGCACAAACCCACACGCTATGAGCCTACGCGCGCAGGGCTAAAGGGGTGCGGGTCTTTCTCCAAAGGGGAGCGAGATTTGTCTACGCACAAACCCACACGCTATGGGACTACGCGCTGCACGTCTAAAAGGGTGCGAATCATTCTCCAAAGGGGTGCGAGATTTGTCTACGCACAAACCCACACGCTATGAGCCTACGCGCGCAGGGCTAAAGGGGTGCGAGTCTTTCTCCAAAGGGGTGCGAGATTTGTCTACGCACAAACCCACACGCTATGGGACTACGCGCTGCAGGGCTAAAGGGGTGCGCTTCTTTCTCCAAAGGGGTGCGAGATTTATCTAGACACAAACCCACACGCTATGGGCCTACGCGCGTAGGGCTAAAGGGATGCGAGTCTTTCTCAAAAGGGGTGCGAGATTTGTCTACGCACAAACCCACACTCTATGAGCCTACGCGCGAAGGGCTAAAGGGGTGCGAGTCTTTCTCCAAAGGGGTGCGAGATTTGTCTACGCACAAACCCACACGCTATGCGACTACGCGCTGCACGTCTAAAAGGGTGCGAGTCTTTCTCCAAAGGGGTGCGAGATTTGTCTACGCACAAACCCACACGCTATGAGCCTACGCGCGCAGGGCTAAAGGGGTGCGGGTCTTTCTCCAAAGGGGAGCGAGATTTGTCTACGCACAAACCCACACGCTATGGGACTACGCGCTGCACGTCAAAAGTGGTGCGAGTCTTTCTCCAAAGGGGTGCGAGATTTGTCTACGCACAAACCCACACGCTATGGGACTAAGCGCTGCACATCTAAAAGGGTGCGAGTCTTTCTCGAAAGGGGTGCGAGATTTGTCTACGCACAAACCCACACGCTATGGGACTACGCTCTGCATGTCAAAAGGGGTGCGAGATTTGTCTACGCACAAACCCACATGCCATTGGCCTACGCGCGCAGGGCTAAAGGGGTGCGAGTCTTTCTCCAAAGGGGTGCGAGATTTGTCTACGCACAAACCCACACGCTATGAGCCTACGTGCACAGGGCTAAAGGGGTGCGAGTCTTTCTCCAAAGGGGTGCAAGATTTGTCTACGCACAAACCCACACGCTATGGGACTACGCGCTGCACGTCAAAAGGGGTGCGAGTTTTTCTCCAAAGGGGTGCGAGATTTGTCTACACACAAACCCACACGCTATGAGCCTACGCGCTGTAGGGCTAAAGGGGTGCGCGTCTTTCTCCAAAGGGGTGCGAGATTTATCTACACACAAACCCACACGCTATGGGCCTACGCGAGCAGGGCTAAAGGGATGCGAGTCTTTCTCCAAAGGGGTGCGAGATTTGTCTACGCACAAACCCACACGCTATGAGCCTACGCGCTGCAGGGCTAAAGGGTTGCGAGTCTTTCTCCAAAGGGGTGCGAGATTTGTCTACGCACAAACCCACATGCCATCATCAAACGCGCTGCAGGGCTTAAGGGGTGCGAGTCTTTCTCCAAAGGGGTGCGAGATTTGTCTACGCACAAACCCACACGCTATGGGACTACGCGCTGCACGTCTAAAAGGGTGCGAGTCATTCTCCAAAGGGGTGCGAGATTTGTCTACGCACAAACCCACACGCTATGAGCCTACGCGCGCAGGGCTAAAGGGGTGCGAGTCTTTCTCCAAAGGGGTGCGAGATTTGTCAACGCACAAACCCACACGCTATGCGACTACGCGCTGCACGTCTAAAAGGGTGCGAGTCTTTCTCCAAACGGGTGCGAGATTTGTCTCCGCACAAACCCACACGCTATGAGCCTACGCGCGCAGGGCTAAAGGGGTGCGGGTCTTTCTCCAAAGGGGAGCGAGATTTGTCTACGCACAAACCCACACGCTATGGGACTACGCGCTGCACGTCAAAAGGGGTGCGAGTCTTTCTCCAAAGGGGTGCGAGATTTGTCTACGCACAAACCCACACGCTATGGGACTAAGCGCTGCACATCTAAAAGGGTGCGAGTCTTTCTCGAAAGGGGTGCGAGATTTGTCTACGCACAAACCCACACGCTATGGGACTACGCTCTGCATGTCAAAAGGGGTGCGAGATTTGTCTACGCACAAACCCACATGCCATTGGCCTACGCGCGCAGGGCTAAAGGGGTGCGAGTCTTTCTCCAAAGGGGTGCGAGATTTGTCTACGCACAAACCCACACGCTATGAGCCTACGTGCACAGGGCTAAAGGGGTGCGAGTCTTTCTCCAAATGGGTGCGAGATTTGTCTACGCACAAACCCACACGCTATGGGACTACGCGCTGCACGTCAAAAGGGGTGCGAGTTTTTCTCCAAAGGGGTGCGAGATTTGTCTTCACACAAACCCACACGCTATGAGCCTACGCGCTGTAGGGCTAAAGGGGTGCGCGTCTTTCTCCAAAGGGGTGCGAGATTTGTCTACGCACAAACCCACACGCTATGAGCCTACGCGCTGCAGGGCTAAAGGGGTGCGAGTCTTTCTCCAAAGGGGTGCAAGATTTGTCTACACACAAACCCACACGCTATGAGCCTACGCGCTGTAGGGCTAAAGGGGTGCGCGTCTTTCTCCAAAGGGGTGCGAGATTTATCTACACACAAACCCACACGCTATGGGCCTACGCGAGCAGGGCTAAAGGGATGCGAGTCTTTCTCCAAAGGGGTGCGAGATTTGTCTACGCACAAACCCACACGCTATGAGCCTACGCGCTGCAGGGCTAAAGGGTTGCGAGTCTTTCTCATAAGGGGTGCGAGATTTGTCTACGCACAAACCCACATGCCATCGTCAAACGCGCTGCAGGGCTTAAGGGGTGCGAGTCTTTCTCCAAAGGGGTGCGACATTTGTCTACGCACAAACCCACACGCTATGGGACTACGCGCTGCACGTCTAAAAGGGTGCGAGTCATTCTCCAAAGGGGTGCGAGATTTGTCTACGCACAAACCCACACGCTATGAGCCTACGCGCGCAGGGCTAAAGGGGTGCGAGTCTTTCTCCAAAGGGGTGCGAGATTTGTCTACGCACAAACCCACACGCTATGCGACTACGCGCTGCACGTCTAAAAGGGTGCGAGTCTTTCTCCAAAGGGGTGCGAGATTTGTCTACGCACAAACCCACACGCTATGAGCCTACGCGCGCAGGGCTAAAGGGGTGCGGGTCTTTCTCCAAAGGGGAGCGAGATTTGTCTACGC
The DNA here is from genome assembly GCA_949987565.1 of Luidia sarsii. Taxonomy (NCBI): domain Eukaryota; kingdom Metazoa; phylum Echinodermata; class Asteroidea; order Paxillosida; family Luidiidae; genus Luidia; species Luidia sarsii. Next base: position 5,655,409 of record OX465102.1, read on the forward strand.
ACAAACCCACACGCTATGGGACTACGCGCTGCACGTCAAAAGGGGTGCGAGTCTTTCTCCAAAGGGGTGCGAGATTTGTCTACGCACAAACCCACACGCTATGAGCCTACGCGCGCAGGGCTAAAGGGGTGCGGGTCTTTCTCCAAAGGGGAGCGAGATTTGTCTACGCACAAACCCACACGCTATGGGACTACGCGCTGCACGTCTAAAAGGGTGCGAATCATTCTCCAAAGGGGTGCGAGATTTGTCTACGCACAAACCCACACGCTATGAGCCTACGCGCGCAGGGCTAAAGGGGTGCGAGTCTTTCTCAAAAGGGGTGCGAGATTTGTCTACGCACAAACCCACACGCTATGGGACTACGCGCTGCAGGGCTAAAGGGGTGCGCTTCTTTCTCCAAAGGGGTGCGAGATTTATCTAGACACAAACCCACACGCTATGGGCCTACGCGCGTAGGGCTAAAGGGATGCGAGTCTTTCTCAAAAGGGGTGCGAGATTTGTCTACGCACAAACCCACACTCTATGAGCCTACGCGCGAAGGGCTAAAGGGGTGCGAGTCTTTCTCCAAAGGGGTGCGAGATTTGTCTACGCACAAACCCACACGCTATGCGACTACGCGCTGCACGTCTAAAAGGGTGCGAGTCTTTCTCCAAAGGGGTGCGAGATTTGTCTACGCACAAACCCACACGCTATGAGCCTACGCGCGCAGGGCTAAAGGGGTGCGGGTCTTTCTCCAAAGGGGAGCGAGATTTGTCTACGCACAAACCCACACGCTATGGGACTACGCGCTGCACGTCAAAAGTGGTGCGAGTCTTTCTCCAAAGAGTGCGAGATTTGTCTACGCACAAACCCACACGCTATGGGACTAAGCGCTGCACATCTAAAAGGGTACGAGTCTTTCTCGAAAGGGGTGCGAGATTTGTCTACGCACAAACCCACACGCTATGGGACTACGCTCTGCATGTCAAAAGGGGTGCAAGATTTGTCTACGCACAAACCCACATGCCATTGGCCTACGCGCGCAGGGCTAAAGGGGTGCGAGTCTTTCTCCAAAGGGGTGCGAGATTTGTCTACGCACAAACCCACACGCTATGAGCCTACGTGCACAGGGCTACAGGGGTGCGAGTCTTTCTCCAAAGGGGTGCAAGATTTGTCTACGCACAAACCCACACGCTATGGGACTACGCGCTGCACGTCAAAAGGGGTGCGAGTTTTTCTCCAAAGGGGTGCGAGATTTGTCTACACACAAACCCACACGCTATGAGCCTACGCGCTGTAGGGCTAAAGGGGTGCGCGTCTTTCTCCAAAGGGGTGCGAGATTTATCTACACACAAACCCACACGCTATGGGCCTACGCGAGCAGGGCTAAAGGGATGCGAGTCTTTCTCCAAAGGGGTGCGAGATTTGTCTACGCACAAACCCACACGCTATGAGCCTACGCGCTGCAGGGCTAAAGGGTTGCGAGTCTTTCTCCAAAGGGGTGCGAGATTTGTCTACGCACAAACCCACATGCCATCATCAAACGCGCTGCAGGGCTTAAGGGGTGCGAGTCTTTCTCCAAAGGGGTGCGAGATTTGTCTACGCACAAACCCACACGCTATGGGACTACGCGCTGCACGTCTAAAAGGGTGCGAGTCATTCTCCAAAGGGGTGCGAGATTTGTCTACGCACAAACCCACACGCTATGAGCCTACGCGCGCAGGGCTAAAGGGGTGCGAGTCTTTCTCCAAAGGGGTGCGAGATTTGTCAACGCACAAACCCACACGCTATGCGACTACGCGCTGCACGTCTAAAAGGGTGCGAGTCTTTCTCCAAAGGGGTGCGAGATTTGTCTACGCACAAACCCACACGCTATGAGCCTACGCGCGCAGGGCTAAAGGGGTGCGGGTCTTTCTCCAAAGGGGAGCGAGATTTGTCTACGCACAAACCCACACGCTATGGGACTACGCGCTGCACGTCAAAAGGGGTGCGAGTCTTTCTCCAAAGGGGTGCGAGATTTGTCTACGCACAAACCCACACGCTATGGGACTAAGCGCTGCACATCTAAAAGGGTGCGAGTCTTTCTCGAAAGGGGTGCGAGATTTGTCTACGCACAAACCCACACGCTATGGGACTACGCTCTGCATGTCAAAAGGGGTGCGAGATTTGTCTACGCACAAACCCACATGCCATTGGCCTACGCGCGCAGGGCTAAAGGGGTGCGAGTCTTTCTCCAAAGGGGTGCGAGATTTGTCTACGCACAAACCCACACGCTATGAGCCTACGTGCACAGGGCTAAAGGGGTGCGAGTCTTTCTCCAAATGGGTGCGAGATTTGTCTACGCACAAACCCACACGCTATGGGACTACGCGCTGCACGTCAAAAGGGGTGCGAGTTTTTCTCCAAAGGGGTGCGAGATTTGTCTACACACAAACCCACACGCTATGAGCCTACGCGCTGTAGGGCTAAAGGGGTGCGAGTCTTTCTCCAAAGGGGTGCGAGATTTTTCTACGCACAAACCCACACGCTATGGGACTAAGCGCTGCACGTCTAAAAGGGTGCGAGTCTTTCTCCAAAGTCGTGCGAGATTTGTCTACGCACAAACCCACACGCTATGGGCCAACGCGCGCAGGGCTAGGGGTGCGAGTCTTTCTCGAAAGGGGTGCGAGATTTGTCTACGCACAAACCCACACGCTATGGGACTACGCTCTGCATGTCAAAAGGGGTGCGAGATTTGTCTACGCACAAACCCACACGCTATGGGACTACGCGCTGCACGTCTAAAAGGGTGCGAGTCATTCTCCAAAGGGGTGCGAGATTTGTCTACGCACAAACCCACACGCTATGAGCCTACGCGCGCAGGGCTAAAGGGGTGCGAGTCTTTCTCCAAAGGGGTGCGAGATTTGTCTACGCACAAACCCTAAGCGCTGCACGTCTAAAAGGGTGCGAGTCTTTCTCCAAAGTCGTGCGAGATTTGTCTACGCACAAACCCACACGCTATGGGCCTACGCGCGCAGGGCTAGGAGTGCGAGTCTTTCTCAAAAGGGGTGCGAGATATGTCTACGCACAAACCCACACTCTATGAGCCTACGCGCGAAAGGCTAAAGGGGTGCGAGTCTTTCTCCAAAGGGGTGCGAGATTTGTCTACGCACAAACCCACACGCTATGAGCCTACGCGCGAAGGGCTAAAGGGGTGCGAGTCTTTCTCCAAAGGGGTGCGAGATTTGTCTACGCACAAACCCACACGCTATGAGCCTACGCGCTGCAGGGCTAAAGGGGTGCGAGTCTTTCTCCGCACAAACCCACACGCTATGGGACTACGCGCTGCACGTCTAAAAGGGCGCGAGTCATTCTCCAAAGGGGTGCGAGATCTGTCTACGCACAAACCCACACGCTATGAGCCTACGCGCGCAGGGCTAAAGGGGTGCGAGTCTTTCTCCAAAGGGGTGCGAGATTTGTCTACGCACAAACCCACACGCTATGGGTCTACGCGCTGCAGGGCTAAAGGGGTGCGCTTCTTTCTCCAAAGGGGTGCGAGATTTATCTAGACACAAACCCACACGCTATGGGCCTACGCGCGCAGGGCTAAAGGGATGCGAGTCTTTCTCAAAAGGGGTGCGAGATTTGTCTACGCATAAACCCACACTCTATGAGCCTACGCGCGAAGGGCTAAAGGGGTGCGAGTCTTTCTCCAAAGGGGTGCGAGATTTGTCTACGCACAAACCCACACGCTATGAGCCTACGCGCGCAGGGCTAAAGGGGTGCGGGTCTTTCTCCAAAGGGGAGCGAGATTTGTCTACGCACAAACCCACACGCTATGGGACTACGCGCTGCACGTCAAAAGGGGTGCGAGTCTTTCTCCAAAGGGGTGCGAGATTTGTCTACGCACAAACCCACACGCTATGGGACTAAGCGCTGCACATCTAAAAGGGTGCGAGTCTTTCTCGAAAGGGGTGCGAGATTTGTCTACGCACAAACCCACACGCTATGGGACTACGCTCTGCATGTCAAAAGGGGTGCGAGATTTGTCTACGCACAAACCCACATGCCATTGGCCTATGCGCGCAGGGCTAAAGGGGTGCGAGTCTTTCTCCAAAGGGGTGCGAGATTTGTCTACGCACAAACCCACACGCTATGAGCCTACGTGCACAGGGCTAAAGGGGTGCGAGTCTTTCTCCAAAGGGGTGCAAGATTTGTCTACACACAAACCCACACGCTATGAGCCTACGCGCTGTAGGGCTAAAGGGGTGCGCGTCTTTCTCAAAAGGGGTGCGAGATTTATCTACACACAAACCCACACGCTATGGGCCTACGCGAGCAGGGCTAAAGGGATGCGAGTCTTTCTCCAAAGGGGTGCGAGATTTGTCTACGCACAAACCCACACGCTATGAGCCTACGCGCTGCAGGGCTAAAGGGTTGCGAGTCTTTCTCATAAGGGGTGCGAGATTTGTCTACGCACAAACCCACATGCCATCATCAAACGCGCTGCAGGGCTTAAGGGGTGCGAGTCTTTCTCCAAAGGGGTGCGAGATTTGTCTACGCACAAACCCACACGCTATGGGACTACGCGCTGCACGTCTAAAAGGGTGCGAGTCATTCTCCAAAGGGGTGCGAGATTTGTCTACGCACAAACCCACACGCTATGAGCCTACGCGCGCAGGGCTAAAGGGGTGCGAGTCTTTCTCCAAAGGGGTGCGAGATTTGTCAACGCACAAACCCACACGCTATGCGACTACGCGCTGCACGTCTAAAAGGGTGCGAGTCTTTCTCCAAAGGGGTGCGAGATTTGTCTACGCACAAACCCACACGCTATGAGCCTACGCGCGCAGGGCTAAAGGGGTGCGGGTCTTTCTCCAAAGGGGAGCGAGATTTGTCTACGCACAAACCCACACGCTATGGGACTACGCGCTGCACGTCTAAAAGGCTGCGAATCATTCTCCAAAGGGGTGCGAGATTTGTCTACGCACAAACCCACACGCTATGAGCCTACGCGCGCAGGGCTAAAGGGGTGCGAGTCTTTCTCCAAAGGGGTGCGAGATTTGTCTACGCACAAACCCACACGGTATGGGACTACGCGCTGCAGGGCTAAAGGGGTGCGCTTCTTTCTCCAAAGGGGTGCGAGATTTATCTAGACACAAACCCACACGCTATGAGCCTACGCGCGCAGGGCTAAAGGGGTGCGAGTCTTTCTCCAAAGGGGTGCGAGATTTGTCTACGCACAAACCCACACGCTATGGGTCTACGCGCTGCAGGGCTAAAGGGGTGCGCTTCTTTCTCCAAAGGGGTGCGAGATTTATCTAGACACAAACCCACACGCTATGGGCCTACGCGCGCAGGGCTAAAGGGATGCGAGTCTTTCTCAAAAGGGGTGCGAGATTTGTCTACGCATAAACCCACACTCTATGAGCCTACGCGCGAAGGGCTAAAGGGGTGCGAGTCTTTCTCCAAAGGGGTGCGAGATTTGTCTACGCACAAACCCACACGCTTTGAGCCTACGCGCGCAGGGCTAAAGGGGTGCGGGTCTTTCTCCAAAGGGGAGCGAGATTTGTCTACGCACAAACCCACACGCTATGGGACTACGCGCTGCACGTCAAAAGGGGTGCGAGTCTTTCTCCAAAGGGGTGCGAGATTTGTCTACGCACAAACCCACACGCTATGGGACTAAGCGCTGCACATCTAAAAGGGTGCGAGTCTTTCTCGAAAGGGGTGCGAGATTTGTCTACGCACAAACCCACACGCTATGGGACTACGCTCTGCATGTCAAAAGGGGTGCGAGATTTGTCTACGCACAAACCCACATGCCATTGGCCTATGCGCGCAGGGCTAAAGGGGTGCGAGTCTTTCTCCAAAGGGGTGCGAGATTTGTCTACGCACAAACCCACACGCTATGAGCCTACGTGCACAGGGCTAAAGGGGTGCGAGTCTTTCTCCAAAGGGGTGCAAGATTTGTCTACACACAAACCCACACGCTATGAGCCTACGCGCTGTAGGGCTAAAGGGGTGCGCGTCTTTCTCCAAAGGGGTGCGAGATTTATCTACACACAAACCCACACGCTATGGGCCTACGCGAGCAGGGCTAAAGGGATGCGAGTCTTTCTCCAAAGGGGTGCGAGATTTGTCTACGCACAAACCCACACGCTATGAGCCTACGCGCTGCAGGGCTAAAGGGTTGCGAGTCTTTCTCATAAGGGGTGCGAGATTTGTCTACGCACAAACCCACATGCCATCATCAAACGCGCTGCAGGGCTTAAGGGGTGCGAGTCTTTCTCCAAAGGGGTGCGAGATTTGTCTACGCACAAACCCACACGCTATGGGACTACGCGCTGCACGTCTAAAAGGGTGCGAGTCATTCTCCAAAGGGGTGCGAGATTTGTCTACGCACAAACCCACACGCTATGAGCCTACGCGCGCAGGGCTAAAGGGGTGCGAGTCTTTCTCCAAAGGGGTGCGAGATTTGTCAACGCACAAACCCACACGCTATGCGACTACGCGCTGCACGTCTAAAAGGGTGCGAGTCTTTCTCCAAAGGGGTGCGAGATTTGTCTACGCACAAACCCACACGCTATGAGCCTACGCGCGCAGGGCTAAAGGGGTGCGGGTCTTTCTCCAAAGGGGAGCGAGATTTGTCTACGCACAAACCCACACGCTATGGGACTACGCGCTGCACGTCTAAAAGGCTGCGAATCATTCTCCAAAGGGGTGCGAGATTTGTCTACGCACAAACCCACATGCTATGAGCCTACGCGCGCAGGGCTAAAGGGGTGCGAGTCTTTCTCCAAAGGGGTGCGAGATTTGTCTACGCACAAACCCACACGGTATGGGACTACGCGCTGCAGGGCTAAAGGGGTGCGCTTCTTTCTCCAAAGGGGTGCGAGATTTATCTAGACACAAACCCACACGCTATGGGCCTACGCGCGTAGGGCTAAAGGGATGCGAGTCTTTCTCAAAAGGGGTGCGAGATTTGTCTACGCACAAACCCACACTCTATGAGCCTACGCGCGAAGGGCTAAAGGGGTGCGAGTCTTTCTCCAAAGGGGTGCGAGATTTGTCTACGCACAAACCCACACGCTATGAGCCTACGCGCGCAGGGCTAAAGGGGTGCGGGTCTTTCTCCAAAGGGGAGCGAGATTTGTCTACGCACAAACCCACACGCTATGGGACTACGCGCTGCACGTCAAAAGTGGTGCGAGTCTTTCTCCAAAGGGGTGCGAGATTTGTCTACGCACAAACCCACACGCTATGGGACTAAGCGCTGCACATCTAAAAGGGTGCGAGTCTTTCTCGAAAGGGGTGCGAGATTTGTCTACGCACAAACCCACACGCTATGGGACTACGCTCTGCATGTCAAAAGGGGTGCGAGATTTGTCTATGCACAAACCCACATGCCATTGGCCTACGCGCGCAGGGCTAAAGGGGTGCGAGTCTTTCTCCAAAGGGGTGCGAGATTTGTCTACGCACAAACCCACACGCTATGAGCCTACGTGCACAGGGCTAAAGGAGTGCGAGTCTTTCTCCAAAGGGGTGCAAGATTTGTCTACGCACAAACCCACACGCTATGGGACTACGCGCTGCACGTCAAAAGGGGTGCGAGTTTTTCTCCAAAGGGGTGCGAGATTTGTCTACACACAAACCCACACGCTATGAGCCTACGCGCTGTAGGGCTAAAGGGGTGCGCGTCTTTCTCCAAAGGGGTGCGAGATTTATCTACACACAAACCCACACGCTATGGGCCTACGCGAGCAGGGCTAAAGGGATGCGAGTCTTTCTCCAAAGGGGTGCGAGATTTATCTAGACACAAACCCACACGCTATGGGCCTACGCGCGCAGGGCTAAAGGGATGCGAGTCTTTCTCAAAAGGGGTGCGAGATTTGTCTACGCATAAACCCACACTCTATGAGCCTACGCGCGAAGGGCTAAAGGGGTGCGAGTCTTTCTCCAAAGGGGTGCGAGATTTGTCTACGCACAAACCCACACGCTATGAGCCTACGCGCGCAGGGCTAAAGGGGTGCGGGTCTTTCTCCAAAGGGGAGCGAGATTTGTCTACGCACAAACCCACACGCTATGGGACTACGCGCTGCACGTCAAAAGGGGTGCGAGTCTTTCTCCAAAGGGGTGCGAGATTTGTCTACGCACAAACCCACACGCTATGGGACTAAGCGCTGCACATCTAAAAGGGTGCGAGTCTTTCTCGAAAGGGGTGCGAGATTTGTCTACGCACAAACCCACATGCCATTGGCCTACGCGCGCAGGGCTAAAGGGGTGCGCTTCTTTCTCCAAAGGGGTGCGAGATTTATCTAGACACAAACCCACACGCTATGGGCCTACGCGCGCAGGGCTAAAGGGATGCGAGTCTTTCTCAAAAGGGGTGCGAGATTTGTCTACGCATAAACCCACACTCTATGAGCCTACGCGCGAAGGGCTAAAGGGGTGCGAGTCTTTCTCCAAAGGGGTGCGAGATTTGTCTACGTACAAACCCACACGCTATGAGCCTACGCGCGCAGGGCTAAAGGGGTGCGGGTCTTTCTCCAAAGGGGAGCGAGATTTGTCTACGCACAAACCCACACGCTATGGGACTACGCGCTGCACGTCAAAAGGGGTGCGAGTCTTTCTCCAAAGGGGTGCGAGATTTGTCTACGCACAAACCCACACGCTATGGGACTAAGCGCTGCACATCTAAAAGGGTGCGAGTCTTTCTCGAAAGGGGTGCGAGATTTGTCTACGCACAAACCCACACGCTATGGGACTACGCTCTGCATGTCAAAAGGGGTGCGAGATTTGTCTACGCACAAACCCACATGCCATTGGCCTATGCGCGCAGGGCTAAAGGGGTGCGAGTCTTTCTCCAAAGGGGTGCGAGATTTGTCTACGCACAAACCCACACGCTATGAGCCTACGTGCACAGGGCTAAAGGGGTGCGAGTCTTTCTCCAAAGGGGTGCAAGATTTGTCTACACACAAACCCACACGCTATGAGCCTACGCGCTGTAGGGCTAAAGGGGTGCGCGTCTTTCTCCAAAGGGGTGCGAGATTTATCTACACACAAACCCACACGCTATGGGCCTACGCGAGCAGGGCTAAAGGGATGCGAGTCTTTCTCCAAAGGGGTGCGAGATTTGTCTACGCACAAACCCACACGCTATGAGCCTACGCGCTGCAGGGCTAAAGGGTTGCGAGTCTTTCTCATAAGGGGTGCGAGATTTGTCTACGCACAAACCCACATGCCATCATCAAACGCGCTGCAGGGCTTAAGGGGTGCGAGTCTTTCTCCAAAGGGGTGCGAGATTTGTCTACGCACAAACCCACACGCTATGGGACTACGCGCTGCACGTCTAAAAGGGTGCGAGTCATTCTCCAAAGGGGTGCGAGATTTGTCTACGCACAAACCCACACGCTATGAGCCTACGCGCGCAGGGCTAAAGGGGTGCGAGTCTTTCTCCAAAGGGGTGCGAGATTTGTCAACGCACAAACCCACACGCTATGCGACTACGCGCTGCACGTCTAAAAGGGTGCGAGTCTTTCTCCAAAGGGGTGCGAGATTTGTCTACGCACAAACCCACACGCTATGAGCCTACGCGCGCAGGGCTAAAGGGGTGCGAGTCTTTCTCCAAAGGGGTGCGAGATTTGTCTACGCACAAACCCTAAGCGCTGCACGTCTAAAAGGGTGCGAGTCTTTCTCCAAAGTCGTGCGAGATTTGTCTACGCACAAACCCACACGCTATGGGCCTACGCGCGCAGGGCTAGGAGTGCGAGTCTTTCTCAAAAGGGGTGCGAGATATGTCTACGCACAAACCCACACTCTATGAGCCTACGCGCGAAAGGCTAAAGGGGTGCGAGTCTTTCTCCAAAGGGGTGCGAGATTTGTCTACGCACAAACCCACACGCTATGAGCCTACGCGCGAAGGGCTAAAGGGGTGCGAGTCTTTCTCCAAAGGGGTGCGAGATTTGTCTACGCACAAACCCACACGCTATGAGCCTACGCGCTGCAGGGCTAAAGGGGTGCGAGTCTTTCTCCGCACAAACCCACACGCTATGGGACTACGCGCTGCACGTCTAAAAGGGCGCGAGTCATTCTCCAAAGGGGTGCGAGATCTGTCTACGCACAAACCCACACGCTATGAGCCTACGCGCGCAGGGCTAAAGGGGTGCGAGTCTTTCTCCAAAGGGGTGCGAGATTTGTCTACGCACAAACCCACACGCTATGGGTCTACGCGCTGCAGGGCTAAAGGGGTGCGCTTCTTTCTCCAAAGGGGTGCGAGATTTATCTAGACACAAACCCACACGCTATGGGCCTACGCGCGCAGGGCTAAAGGGATGCGAGTCTTTCTCAAAAGGGGTGCGAGATTTGTCTACGCATAAACCCACACTCTATGAGCCTACGCGCGAAGGGCTAAAGGGGTGCGAGTCTTTCTCCAAAGGGGTGCGAGATTTGTCTACGCACAAACCCACACGCTATGAGCCTACGCGCGCAGGGCTAAAGGGGTGCGGGTCTTTCTCCAAAGGGGAGCGAGATTTGTCTACGCACAAACCCACACGCTATGGGACTACGCGCTGCACGTCAAAAGGGGTGCGAGTCTTTCTCCAAAGGGGTGCGAGATTTGTCTACGCACAAACCCAAACGCTATGGGACTAAGCGCTGCACATCTAAAAGGGTGCGAGTCTTTCTCGAAAGGGGTGCGAGATTTGTCTACGCACAAACCCACACGCTATGGGACTACGCTCTGCATGTCAAAAGGGGTGCGAGATTTGTCTACGCACAAACCCACATGCCATTGGCCTATGCGCGCAGGGCTAAAGGGGTGCGAGTCTTTCTCCAAAGGGGTGCGAGATTTGTCTACGCACAAACCCACACGCTATGAGCCTACGTGCACAGGGCTAAAGGGGTGCGAGTCTTTCTCCAAAGGGGTGCAAGATTTGTCTACACACAAACCCACACGCTATGAGCCTACGCGCTGTAGGGCTAAAGGGGTGCGCGTCTTTCTCCAAAGGGGTGCGAGATTTATCTACACACAAACCCACACGCTATGGGCCTACGCGAGCAGGGCTAAAGGGATGCGAGTCTTTCTCCAAAGGGGTGCGAGATTTGTCTACGCACAAACCCACACGCTATGAGCCTACGCGCTGCAGGGCTAAAGGGTTGCGAGTCTTTCTCATAAGGGGTGCGAGATTTGTCTACGCACAAACCCACATGCCATCATCAAACGCGCTGCAGGGCTTAAGGGGTGCGAGTCTTTCTCCAAAGGGGTGCGAGATTTGTCTACGCACAAACCCACACGCTATGGGACTACGCGCTGCACGTCTAAAAGGGTGCGAGTCATTCTCCAAAGGGGTGCGAGATTTGTCTACGCACAAACCCACACGCTATGAGCCTACGCGTGCAGGGCTAAAGGGGTGCGAGTCTTTCTCCAAAGGGGTGCGAGATTTGTCAACGCACAAACCCACACGCTATGCGACTACGCGCTGCACGTCTAAAAGGGTGCGAGTCTTTCTCCAAAGGGGTGCGAGATTTGTCTACGCACAAACCCACACGCTATGGGACTACGCGCTGCACGTCTAAAAGGCTGCGAATCATTCTCCAAAGGGGTGCGAGATTTGTCTACGCACAAACCCACACGCTATGAGCCTACGCGCGCAGGGCTAAAGGGGTGCGAGTCTTTCTCCAAAGGGGTGCGAGATTTGTCTACGCACAAACCCACACGGTATGGGACTACGCGCTGCAGGGCTAAAGGGGTGCGCTTCTTTCTCCAAAGGGGTGCGAGATTTATCTAGACACAAACCCACACGCTATGGGCCTACGCGCGTAGGGCTAAAGGGATGCGAGTCTTTCTCAAAAGGGGTGCGAGATTTGTCTACGCACAAACCCACACTCTATGAGCCTACGCGCGAAGGGCTAAAGGGGTGCGAGTCTTTCTCCAAAGGGGTGCGAGATTTGTCTACGCACAAACCCACACGCTATGCGACTACGCGCTGCACGTCTAAAAGGGTGCGAGTCTTTCTCCAAAGGTGTGCGAGATTTGTCTACGCACAAACCCACACGCTATGAGCCTACGCGCGCAGGGCTAAAGGGGTGCGGGTCTTTCTCCAAAGGGGAGCGAGATTTGTCTACGCACAAACCCACACGCTATGGGACTACGCGCTGCACGTCAAAAGTGGTGCGAGTCTTTCTCCAAAGGGGTGCGAGATTTGTCTACGCACAAACCCACACGCTATGGGACTAAGCGCTGCACATCTAAAAGGGTGCGAGTCTTTCTCGAAAGGGGTGCGAGATTTGTCTACGCACAAACCCACACGCTATGGGACTACGCTCTGCATGTCAAAAGGGGTGCGAGATTTGTCTATGCACAAACCCACATGCCATTGGCCTACGCGCGCAGGGCTAAAGGGGTGCGAGTCTTTCTCCAAAGGGGTGCGAGATTTGTCTACGCACAAACCCACACGCTATGAGCCTACGTGCACAGGGCTAAAGGAGTGCGAGTCTTTCTCCAAAGGGGTGCAAGATTTGTCTACGCACAAACCCACACGCTATGGGACTACGCGCTGCACGTCAAAAGGGGTGCGAGTTTTTCTCCAAAGGGGTGCGAGATTTGTCTACACACAAACCCACACGCTATGAGCCTACGCGCTGTAGGGCTAAAGGGGTGCGCGTCTTTCTCCAAAGGGGTGCGAGATTTATCTACACACAAACCCACACGCTATGGGCCTACGCGAGCAGGGCTAAAGGGATGCGAGTCTTTCTCCAAAGGGGTGCGAGATTTATCTAGACACAAACCCACACGCTATGGGCCTACGCGCGCAGGGCTAAAGGGATGCGAGTCTTTCTCAAAAGGGGTGCGAGATTTGTCTACGCATAAACCCACACTCTATGAGCCTACGCGCGAAGGGCTAAAGGGGTGCGAGTCTTTCTCCAAAGGGGTGCGAGATTTGTCTACGCACAAACCCACACGCTATGAGCCTACGCGCGCAGGGCTAAAGGGGTGCGGGTCTTTCTCCAAAGGGGAGCGAGATTTGTCTACGCACAAACCCACACGCTATGGGACTACGCGCTGCACGTCAAAAGGGGTGCGAGTCTTTCTCCAAAGGGGTGCGAGATTTGTCTACGCACAAACCCACACGCTATGGGACTAAGCGCTGCACATCTAAAAGGGTGCGAGTCTTTCTCGAAAGGGGTGCGAGATTTGTCTACGCACAAACCCACACGCTATGGGACTACGCTCTGCATGTCAAAAGGGGTGCGAGATTTGTCTACGCACAAACCCACATGCCATTGGCCTACGCGCGCAGGGCTAAAGGGGTGCGCTTCTTTCTCCAAAGGGGTGCGAGATTTATCTAGACACAAACCCACACGCTATGGGCCTACGCGCGCAGGGCTAAAGGGATGCGAGTCTTTCTCAAAAGGGGTGCGAGATTTGTCTACGCATAAACCCACACTCTATGAGCCTACGCGCGAAGGGCTAAAGGGGTGCGAGTCTTTCTCCAAAGGGGTGCGAGATTTGTCTACGCACAAACCCACACGCTATGAGCCTACGCGCGCAGGGCTAAAGGGGTGCGGGTCTTTCTCCAAAGGGGAGCGAGATTTGTCTACGCACAAACCCACACGCTATGGGACTACGCGCTGCACGTCAAAAGGGGTGCGAGTCTTTCTCCAAAGGGGTGCGAGATTTGTCTACGCACAAACCCACACGCTATGGGACTAAGCGCTGCACATCTAAAAGGGTGCGAGTCTTTCTCGAAAGGGGTGCGAGATTTGTCTACGCACAAACCCACACGCTATGGGACTACGCGCTGCACGTCAAAAGTGGTGCGAGTCTTTCTCCAAAGGGGTGCGAGATTTGTCTACGCACAAACCCACACGCTATGGGACTAAGCGCTGCACATCTAAAAGGGTGCGAGTCTTTCTCGAAAGGGGTGCGAGATTTGTCTACGCACAAACCCACACGCTATGGGACTACGCTCTGCATGTCAAAAGGGGTGCGAGATTTGTCTATGCACAAACCCACATGCCATTGGCCTACGCGCGCAGGGCTAAAGGGGTGCGAGTCTTTCTCCAAAGGGGTGCGAGATTTGTCTACGCACAAACCCACACGCTATGAGCCTACGTGCACAGGGCTAAAGGAGTGCGAGTCTTTCTCCAAAGGGGTGCAAGATTTGTCTACGCACAAACCCACACGCTATGGGACTACGCGCTGCACGTCAAAAGGGGTGCGAGTTTTTCTCCAAAGGGGTGCGAGATTTGTCTACACACAAACCCACACGCTATGAGCCTACGCGCTGTAGGGCTAAAGGGGTGCGCGTCTTTCTCCAAAGGGGTGCGAGATTTATCTACACACAAACCCACACGCTATGGGCCTACGCGAGCAGGGCTAAAGGGATGCGAGTCTTTCTCCAAAGGGGTGCGAGATTTATCTAGACACAAACCCACACGCTATGGGCCTACGCGCGCAGGGCTAAAGGGATGCGAGTCTTTCTCAAAAGGGGTGCGAGATTTGTCTACGCATAAACCCACACTCTATGAGCCTACGCGCGAAGGGCTAAAGGGGTGCGAGTCTTTCTCCAAAGGGGTGCGAGATTTGTCTACGCACAAACCCACACGCTATGAGCCTACGCGCGCAGGGCTAAAGGGGTGCGGGTCTTTCTCCAAAGGGGAGCGAGATTTGTCTACGCACAAACCCACACGCTATGGGACTACGCGCTGCACGTCAAAAGGGGTGCGAGTCTTTCTCCAAAGGGGTGCGAGATTTGTCTACGCACAAACCCACACGCTATGGGACTAAGCGCTGCACATCTAAAAGGGTGCGAGTCTTTCTCGAAAGGGGTGCGAGATTTGTCTACGCACAAACCCACACGCTATGGGACTACGCTCTGCATGTCAAAAGGGGTGCGAGATTTGTCTACGCACAAACCCACATGCCATTGGCCTACGCGCGCAGGGCTAAAGGGGTGCGCTTCTTTCTCCAAAGGGGTGCGAGATTTATCTAGACACAAACCCACACGCTATGGGCCTACGCGCGCAGGGCTAAAGGGATGCGAGTCTTTCTCAAAAGGGGTGCGAGATTTGTCTACGCATAAACCCACACTCTATGAGCCTACGCGCGAAGGGCTAAAGGGGTGCGAGTCTTTCTCCAAAGGGGTGCGAGATTTGTCTACGCACAAACCCACACGCTATGAGCCTACGCGCGCAGGGCTAAAGGGGTGCGGGTCTTTCTCCAAAGGGGAGCGAGATTTGTCTACGCACAAACCCACACGCTATGGGACTACGCGCTGCACGTCAAAAGGGGTGCGAGTCTTTCTCCAAAGGGGTGCGAGATTTGTCTACGCACAAACCCACACGCTATGGGACTAAGCGCTGCACATCTAAAAGGGTGCGAGTCTTTCTCGAAAGGGGTGCGAGATTTGTCTACGCACAAACCCACACGCTATGGGACTACGCTCTGCATGTCAAAAGGGGTGCGAGATTTGTCTACGCACAAACCCACATGCCATTGGCCTATGCGCGCAGGGCTAAAGGGGTGCGAGTCTTTCTCCAAAGGGGTGCGAGATTTGTCTACGCACAAACCCACACGCTATGAGCCTACGTGCACAGGGCTAAAGGGGTGCGAGTCTTTCTCCAAAGGGGTGCAAGATTTGTCTACACACAAACCCACACGCTATGAGCCTACGCGCTGTAGGGCTAAAGGGGTGCGCGTCTTTCTCCAAAGGGGTGCGAGATTTATCTACACACAAACCCACACGCTATGGGCCTACGCGAGCAGGGCTAAAGGGATGCGAGTCTTTCTCCAAAGGGGTGCGAGATTTGTCTACGCACAAACCCACACGCTATGAGCCTACGCGCTGCAGGGCTAAAGGGTTGCGAGTCTTTCTCATAAGGGGTGCGAGATTTGTCTACGCACAAACCCACATGCCATCATCAAACGCGCTGCAGGGCTGAAGGGGTGCGAGTCTTTCTCCAAAGGGGTGCGAGATTTGTCTACGCACAAACCCACACGCTATGGGACTACGCGCTGCACGTCTAAAAGGGTGCGAGTCATTCTCCAAAGGGGTGCGAGATTTGTCTACGCACAAACCCACACGCTATGAGCCTACGCGCGCAGGGCTAAAGGGGTGCGAGTCTTTCTCCAAAGGGGTGCGAGATTTGTCAACGCACAAACCCACACGCTATGCGACTACGCGCTGCACGTCTAAAAGGGTGCGAGTCTTTCTCCAAAGGGGTGCGAGATTTGTCTACGCACAAACCCACACGCTATGAGCCTACGCGCGCAGGGCTAAAGGGGTGCGGGTCTTTCTCCAAAGGGGAGCGAGATTTGTCTACGCACAAACCCACACGCTATGGGACTACGCGCTGCACGTCTAAAAGGGTGCGAATCATTCTCCAAAGGGGTGCGAGATTTGTCTACGCACAAACCCACACGCTATGAGCCTACGCGCGCAGGGCTAAAGGGGTGCGAGTCTTTCTCCAAAGGGGTGCGAGATTTGTCTACGCACAAACCCACACGGTATGGGACTACGCGCTGCAGGGCTAAAGGGGTGCGCTTCTTTCTCCAAAGGGGTGCGAGATTTATCTAGACACAAACCCACACGCTATGGGCCTACGCGCGTAGGGCTAAAGGGATGCGAGTCTTTCTCAAAAGGGGTGCGAGATTTGTCTACGCACAAACCCACACTCTATGAGCCTACGCGCGAAGGGCTAAAGGGGTGCGAGTCTTTCTCCAAAGGGGTGCGAGATTTGTCTACGCACAAACCCACACGCTATGCGACTACGCGCTGCACGTCTAAAAGGGTGCGAGTCTTTCTCCAAAGGTGTGCGAGATTTGTCTACGCACAAACCCACACGCTATGAGCCTACGCGCGCAGGGCTAAAGGGGTGCGGGTCTTTCTCCAAAGGGGAGCGAGATTTGTCTACGCACAAACCCACACGCTATGGGACTACGCGCTGCACGTCAAAAGTGGTGCGAGTCTTTCTCCAAAGGGGTGCGAGATTTGTCTACGCACAAACCCACACGCTATGGGACTAAGCGCTGCACATCTAAAAGGGTGCGAGTCTTTCTCGAAAGGGGTGCGAGATTTGTCTACGCACAAACCCACACGCTATGGGACTACGCTCTGCATGTCAAAAGGGGTGCGAGATTTGTCTATGCACAAACCCACATGCCATTGGCCTACGCGCGCAGGGCTAAAGGGGTGCGAGTCTTTCTCCAAAGGGGTGCGAGATTTGTCTACGCACAAACCCACACGCTATGAGCCTACGTGCACAGGGCTAAAGGAGTGCGAGTCTTTCTCCAAAGGGGTGCAAGATTTGTCTACGCACAAACCCACACGCTATGGGACTACGCGCTGCACGTCAAAAGGGGTGCGAGTTTTTCTCCAAAGGGGTGCGAGATTTGTCTACACACAAACCCACACGCTATGAGCCTACGCGCTGTAGGGCTAAAGGGGTGCGCGTCTTTCTCCAAAGGGGTGCGAGATTTATCTACACACAAACCCACACGCTATGGGCCTACGCGAGCAGGGCTAAAGGGATGCGAGTCTTTCTCCAAAGGGGTGCGAGATTTATCTAGACACAAACCCACACGCTATGGGCCTACGCGCGCAGGGCTAAAGGGATGCGAGTCTTTCTCAAAAGGGGTGCGAGATTTGTCTACGCATAAACCCACACTCTATGAGCCTACGCGCGAAGGGCTAAAGGGGTGCGAGTCTTTCTCCAAAGGGGTGCGAGATTTGTCTACGCACAAACCCACACGCTATGAGCCTACGCGCGCAGGGCTAAAGGGGTGCGGGTCTTTCTCCAAAGGGGAGCGAGATTTGTCTACGCACAAACCCACACGCTATGGGACTACGCGCTGCACGTCAAAAGGGGTGCGAGTCTTTCTCCAAAGGGGTGCGAGATTTGTCTACGCACAAACCCACACGCTATGGGACTAAGCGCTGCACATCTAAAAGGGTGCGAGTCTTTCTCGAAAGGGGTGCGAGATTTGTCTACGCACAAACCCACACGCTATGGGACTACGCTCTGCATGTCAAAAGGGGTGCGAGATTTGTCTACGCACAAACCCACATGCCATTGGCCTACGCGCGCAGGGCTAAAGGGGTGCGCTTCTTTCTCCAAAGGGGTGCGAGATTTATCTAGACACAAACCCACACGCTATGGGCCTACGCGCGCAGGGCTAAAGGGATGCGAGTCTTTCTCAAAAGGGGTGCGAGATTTGTCTACGCATAAACCCACACTCTATGAGCCTACGCGCGAAGGGCTAAAGGGGTGCGAGTCTTTCTCCAAAGGGGTGCGAGATTTGTCTACGCACAAACCCACACGCTATGAGCCTACGCGCGCAGGGCTAAAGGGGTGCGGGTCTTTCTCCAAAGGGGAGCGAGATTTGTCTACGCACAAACCCACACGCTATGGGACTACGCGCTGCACGTCAAAAGGGGTGCGAGTCTTTCTCCAAAGGGGTGCGAGATTTGTCTACGCACAAACCCACACGCTATGGGACTAAGCGCTGCACATCTAAAAGGGTGCGAGTCTTTCTCGAAAGGGGTGCGAGATTTGTCTACGCACAAACCCACACGCTATGGGACTACGCTCTGCATGTCAAAAGGGGTGCGAGATTTGTCTACGCACAAACCCACATGCCATTGGCCTATGCGCGCAGGGCTAAAGGGGTGCGAGTCTTTCTCCAAAGGGGTGCGAGATTTGTCTACGCACAAACCCACACGCTATGAGCCTACGTGCACAGGGCTAAAGGGGTGCGAGTCTTTCTCCAAAGGGGTGCAAGATTTGTCTACACACAAACCCACACGCTATGAGCCTACGCGCTGTAGGGCTAAAGGGGTGCGCGTCTTTCTCCAAAGGGGTGCGAGATTTATCTACACACAAACCCACACGCTATGGGCCTACGCGAGCAGGGCTAAAGGGATGCGAGTCTTTCTCCAAAGGGGTGCGAGATTTGTCTACGCACAAACCCACACGCTATGAGCCTACGCGCTGCAGGGCTAAAGGGTTGCGAGTCTTTCTCATAAGGGGTGCGAGATTTGTCTACGCACAAACCCACATGCCATCATCAAACGCGCTGCAGGGCTTAAGGGGTGCGAGTCTTTCTCCAAAGGGGTGCGAGATTTGTCTACGCACAAACCCACACGCTATGGGACTACGCGCTGCACGTCTAAAAGGGTGCGAGTCATTCTCCAAAGGGGTGCGAGATTTGTCTACGCACAAACCCACACGCTATGAGCCTACGCGCGCAGGGCTAAAGGGGTGCGAGTCTTTCTCCAAAGGGGTGCGAGATTTGTCAACGCACAAACCCACACGCTATGCGACTACGCGCTGCACGTCTAAAAGGGTGCGAGTCTTTCTCCAAAGGGGTGCGAGATTTGTCTACGCACAAACCCACACGCTATGAGCCTACGCGCGCAGGGCTAAAGGGGTGCGGGTCTTTCTCCAAAGGGGAGCGAGATTTGTCTACGCACAAACCCACACGCTATGGGACTACGCGCTGCACGTCTAAAAGGGTGCGAATCATTCTCCAAAGGGGTGCGAGATTTGTCTACGCACAAACCCACACGCTATGAGCCTACGCGCGCAGGGCTAAAGGGGTGCGAGTCTTTCTCCAAAGGGGTGCGAGATTTGTCTACGCAC
Organism: Luidia sarsii; assembly: GCA_949987565.1. Taxonomy (NCBI): domain Eukaryota; kingdom Metazoa; phylum Echinodermata; class Asteroidea; order Paxillosida; family Luidiidae; genus Luidia; species Luidia sarsii. The sequence continues at coordinate 5,675,008 of OX465102.1, forward strand.
AAACCCACACGCTATGGGACTACGCGCTGCAGGGCTAAAGGGGTGCGCTTCTTTCTCCAAAGGGGTGCGAGATTTATCTAGACACAAACCCACACGCTATGGGCCTACGCGCGTAGGGCTAAAGGGATGCGAGTCTTTCTCAAAAGGGGTGCGAGATTTGTCTACGCACAAACCCACACTCTATGAGCCTACGCGCGAAGGGCTAAAGGGGTGCGAGTCTTTCTCCAAAGGGGTGCGAGATTTGTCTACGCACAAACCCACACGCTATGCGACTACGCGCTGCACGTCTAAAAGGGTGCGAGTCTTTCTCCAAAGGGGTGCGAGATTTGTCTACGCACAAACCCACACGCTATGAGCCTACGCGCGCAGGGCTAAAGGGGTGCGGGTCTTTCTCCAAAGGGGAGCGAGATTTGTCTACGCACAAACCCACACGCTATGGGACTACGCGCTGCACGTCAAAAGTGGTGCGAGTCTTTCTCCAAAGGGGTGCGAGATTTGTCTACGCACAAACCCACACGCTATGGGACTAAGCGCTGCACATCTAAAAGGGTGCGAGTCTTTCTCGAAAGGGGTGCGAGATTTGTCTACGCACAAACCCACACGCTATGGGACTACGCTCTGCATGTCAAAAGGGGTGCGAGATTTGTCTACGCACAAAACCACATGCCATTGGCCTACGCGCGCAGGGCTAAAGGGGTGCGAGTCTTTCTCCAAAGGGGTGCGAGATTTGTCTACGCACAAACCCACACGCTATGAGCCTACGTGCACAGGGCTAAAGGAGTGCGAGTCTTTCTCCAAAGGGGTGCAAGATTTGTCTACGCACAAACCCACACGCTATGGGACTACGCGCTGCACGTCAAAAGGGGTGCGAGTTTTTCTCCAAAGGGGTGCGAGATTTGTCTACACACAAACCCACACGCTATGAGCCTACGCGATGTAGGGCTAAAGGGGTGCGCGTCTTTCTCCAAAGGGGTGCGAGATTTATCTACACACAAACCCACACGCTATGGGCCTACGCGAGCAGGGCTAAAGGGATGCGAGTCTTTCTCCAAAGGGGTGCGAGATTTGTCTACGCACAAACCCACACGCTATGAGCCTACGCGCTGCAGGGCTAAAGGGTTGCGAGTCTTTCTCCAAAGGGGTGCGAGATTTGTCTACGCACAAACCCACATGCCATCATCAAACGCGCTGCAGGGCTTAAGGGGTGCGAGTCTTTCTCCAAAGGGGTGCGAGATTTGTCTACGCACAAACCCACACGCTATGGGACTACGCGCTGCACGTCTAAAAGGGTGCGAGTCATTCTCCAAAGGGGTGCGAGATTTGTCTACGCACAAACCCACACGCTATGAGCCTACGCGCGCAGGGCTAAAGGGGTGCGAGTCTTTCTCCAAAGGGGTGCGAGATTTGTCAACGCACAAACCCACACGCTATGCGACTACGCGCTGCACGTCTAAAAGGGTGCGAGTCTTTCTCCAAACGGGTGCGAGATTTGTCTACGCACAAACCCACACGCTATGAGCCTACGCGCGCAGGGCTAAAGGGGTGCGGGTCTTTCTCCAAAGGGGAGCGAGATTTGTCTACGCACAAACCCACACGCTATGGGACTACGCGCTGCACGTCAAAAGGGGTGCGAGTCTTTCTCCAAAGGGGTGCGAGATTTGTCTACGCACAAACCCACACGCTATGGGACTAAGCGCTGCACATCTAAAAGGGTGCGAGTCTTTCTCGAAAGGGGTGCGAGATTTGTCTACGCACAAACCCACACGCTATGGGACTACGCTCTGCATGTCAAAAGGGGTGCGAGATTTGTCTACGCACAAACCCACATGCCATTGGCCTACGCGCGCAGGGCTAAAGGGGTGCGAGTCTTTCTCCAAAGGGGTGCGAGATTTGTCTACGCACAAACCCACACGCTATGAGCCTACGTGCACAGGGCTAAAGGGGTGCGAGTCTTTCTCCAAATGGGTGCGAGATTTGTCTACGCACAAACCCACACGCTATGGGACTACGCGCTGCACGTCAAAAGGGGTGCGAGTTTTTCTCCAAAGGGGTGCGAGATTTGTCTACACACAAACCCACACGCTATGAGCCTACGCGCTGTAGGGCTAAAGGGGTGCGCGTCTTTCTCCAAAGGGGTGCGAGATTTGTCTACGCACAAACCCACACGCTATGAGCCTACGCGCTGCAGGGCTAAAGGGTTGCGAGTCTTTCTCCAAAGGGGTGCGAGATTTGTCTACGCACAAACCCACACGCTATGAGCCTACGCGCTGCAGGGCTAAAGGGTTGCGAGTCTTTCTCCAAAGGGGTGCGAGATTTGTCTACGCACAAACCTACATGCCATCATCAAACGCGCTGCAGGGCTTAAGGGGTGCGAGTCTTTCTCCAAAGGGGTGCGAAATTTGTCTACGCACAAACCCACACGCTATGGGACTACGCGCTGCACGTCTAAAAGGGTGCGATTCATTCTCCAAAGGGGTGCGAGATTTGTCTACGCACAAACCCACACGCTATGAGCCTACGCGCGCAGGGCTAAAGGGGTGCGAGTCTTTCTCCAAAGGGGTGCGAGATTTGTCTACGCACAAACCCACACGCTATGGGACTAAGCGCTGCACGTCTAAAAGGGTGCGAGTCTTTCTCCAAAGTCGTGCGAGATTTGTCTACGCACAAACCCACACGCTATGGGCCAACGCGCGCAGGGCTAGGGGTGCGAGTCTTTCTCGAAAGGGGTGCGAGATTTGTCTACGCACAAACCCACACGCTATGGGACTACGCTCTGCATGTCAAAAGGGGTGCGAGATTTGTCTACGCACAAACCCACACGCTATGGGACTACGCGCTGCACGTCTAAAAGGGTGCGAGTCTTTCTCCAAAGGGGTGCGAGATTTGTCTACGCACAAACCCACACGCTATGAGCCTACGCGCGCAGGGCTAAAGGGGTGCGGGTCTTTCTCCAAAGGGGAGCGAGATTTGTCTACGCACAAACCCACACGCTATGGGACTACGCGCTGCACGTCAAAAGTGGTGCGAGTCTTTCTCCAAAGGGGTGCGAGATTTGTCTACGCACAAACCCACACGCTATGGGACTAAGCGCTGCACATCTAAAAGGGTGCGAGTCTTTCTCGAAAGGGGTGCGAGATTTGTCTACGCACAAACCCACACGCTATGGGACTACGCTCTGCATGTCAAAAGGGGTGCGAGATTTGTCTACGCACAAAACCACATGCCATTGGCCTACGCGCGCAGGGCTAAAGGGGTGCGAGTCTTTCTCCAAAGGGGTGCGAGATTTGTCTACGCACAAACCCACACGCTATGAGCCTACGTGCACAGGGCTAAAGTAGTGCGAGTCTTTCTCCAAAGGGGTGCAAGATTTGTCTACGCACAAACCCACACGCTATGGGACTACGCGCTGCACGTCAAAAGGGGTGCGAGTTTTTCTCCAAAGGGGTGCGAGATTTGTCTACACACAAACCCACACGCTATGAGCCTACGCGATGTAGGGCTAAAGGGGTGCGCGTCTTTCTCCAAAGGGGTGCGAGATTTATCTACACACAAACCCACACGCTATGGGCCTACGCGAGCAGGGCTAAAGGGATGCGAGTCTTTCTCCAAAGGGGTGCGAGATTTGTCTACGCACAAACCCACACGCTATGAGCCTACGCGCTGCAGGGCTAAAGGGTTGCGAGTCTTTCTCCAAAGGGGTGCGAGATTTGTCTACGCACAAACCCACATGCCATCATCAAACGCGCTGCAGGGCTTAAGGGGTGCGAGTCTTTCTCCAAAGGGGTGCGAGATTTGTCTACGCACAAACCCACACGCTATGGGACTACGCGCTGCACGTCTAAAAGGGTGCGAGTCATTCTCCAAAGGGGTGCGAGATTTGTCTACGCACAAACCCACACGCTATGAGCCTACGCGCGCAGGGCTAAAGGGGTGCGAGTCTTTCTCCAAAGGGGTGCGAGATTTGTCAACGCACAAACCCACACGCTATGCGACTACGCGCTGCACGTCTAAAAGGGTGCGAGTCTTTCTCCAAACGGGTGCGAGATTTGTCTACGCACAAACCCACACGCTATGAGCCTACGCGCGCAGGGCTAAAGGGGTGCGGGTCTTTCTCCAAAGGGGAGCGAGATTTGTCTACGCACAAACCCACACGCTATGGGACTACGCGCTGCACGTCAAAAGGGGTGCGAGTCTTTCTCCAAAGGGGTGCGAGATTTGTCTACGCACAAACCCACACGCTATGGGACTAAGCGCTGCACATCTAAAAGGGTGCGAGTCTTTCTCGAAAGGGGTGCGAGATTTGTCTACGCACAAACCCACACGCTATGGGACTACGCTCTGCATGTCAAAAGGGGTGCGAGATTTGTCTACGCACAAACCCACATGCCATTGGCCTACGCGCGCAGGGCTAAAGGGGTGCGAGTCTTTCTCCAAAGGGGTGCGAGATTTGTCTACGCACAAACCCACACGCTATGAGCCTACGTGCACAGGGCTAAAGGGGTGCGAGTCTTTCTCCAAATGGGTGCGAGATTTGTCTACGCACAAACCCACACGCTATGGGACTACGCGCTGCACGTCAAAAGGGGTGCGAGTTTTTCTCCAAAGGGGTGCGAGATTTGTCTACACACAAACCCACACGCTATGAGCCTACGCGCTGTAGGGCTAAAGGGGTGCGCGTCTTTCTCCAAAGGGGTGCGAGATTTGTCTACGCACAAACCCACACGCTATGAGCCTACGCGCTGCAGGGCTAAAGGGTTGCGAGTCTTTCTCCAAAGGGGTGCGAGATTTGTCTACGCACAAACCCACACGCTATGAGCCTACGCGCTGCAGGGCTAAAGGGTTGCGAGTCTTTCTCCAAAGGGGTGCGAGATTTGTCTACGCACAAACCTACATGCCATCATCAAACGCGCTGCAGGGCTTAAGGGGTGCGAGTCTTTCTCCAAAGGGGTGCGAAATTTGTCTACGCACAAACCCACACGCTATGGGACTACGCGCTGCACGTCTAAAAGGGTGCGATTCATTCTCCAAAGGGGTGCGAGATTTGTCTACGCACAAACCCACACGCTATGAGCCTACGCGCGCAGGGCTAAAGGGGTGCGAGTCTTTCTCCAAAGGGGTGCGAGATTTGTCTACGCACAAACCCACACGCTATGGGACTAAGCGCTGCACGTCTAAAAGGGTGCGAGTCTTTCTCCAAAGTCGTGCGAGATTTGTCTACGCACAAACCCACACGCTATGGGCCAACGCGCGCAGGGCTAGGGGTGCGAGTCTTTCTCGAAAGGGGTGCGAGATTTGTCTACGCACAAACCCACACGCTATGGGACTACGCTCTGCATGTCAAAAGGGGTGCGAGATTTGTCTACGCACAAACCCACACGCTATGGGACTACGCGCTGCACGTCTAAAAGGGTGCGAGTCTTTCTCCAAAGGGGTGCGAGATTTGTCTACGCACAAACCCACACGCTATGAGCCTACGCGCGCAGGGCTAAAGGGGTGCGGGTCTTTCTCCAAAGGGGAGCGAGATTTGTCTACGCACAAACCCACACGCTATGGGACTACGCGCTGCACGTCAAAAGTGGTGCGAGTCTTTCTCCAAAGGGGTGCGAGATTTGTCTACGCACAAACCCACACGCTATGGGACTAAGCGCTGCACATCTAAAAGGGTGCGAGTCTTTCTCGAAAGGGGTGCGAGATTTGTCTACGCACAAACCCACACGCTATGGGACTACGCTCTGCATGTCAAAAGGGGTGCGAGATTTGTCTACGCACAAAACCACATGCCATTGGCCTACGCGCGCAGGGCTAAAGGGGTGCGAGTCTTTCTCCAAAGGGGTGCGAGATTTGTCTACGCACAAACCCACACGCTATGAGCCTACGTGCACAGGGCTAAAGGAGTGCGAGTCTTTCTCCAAAGGGGTGCAAGATTTGTCTACGCACAAACCCACACGCTATGGGACTACGCGCTGCACGTCAAAAGGGGTGCGAGTTTTTCTCCAAAGGGGTGCGAGATTTGTCTACACACAAACCCACACGCTATGAGCCTACGCGATGTAGGGCTAAAGGGGTGCGCGTCTTTCTCCAAAGGGGTGCGAGATTTATCTACACACAAACCCACACGCTATGGGCCTACGCGAGCAGGGCTAAAGGGATGCGAGTCTTTCTCCAAAGGGGTGCGAGATTTGTCTACGCACAAACCCACACGCTATGGGCCTACGCGCGTAGGGCTAAAGGGATGCGCGTCTTTCTCCAAAGGGGTGCGAGATTTATCTACACACAAACCCACACGCTATGGGCCTACGCGAGCAGGGCTAAAGGGATGCGAGTCTTTCTCCAAAGGGGTGCGAGATTTGTCTACGCACAAACCCACACGCTATGAGCCTACGCGCTGCAGGGCTAAAGGGTTGCGAGTCTTTCTCCAAAGGGGTGCGAGATTTGTCTACGCACAAACCCACATGCCATCATCAAACGCGCTGCAGGGCTTAAGGGGTGCGAGTCTTTCTCCAAAGGGGTGCGAGATTTGTCTACGCACAAACCCACACGCTATGGGACTACGCGCTGCACGTCTAAAAGGGTGCGAGTCATTCTCCAAAGGGGTGCGAGATTTGTCTACGCACAAACCCACACGCTATGAGCCTACGCGCGCAGGGCTAAAGGGGTGCGAGTCTTTCTCCAAAGGGGTGCGAGATTTGTCAACGCACAAACCCACACGCTATGCGACTACGCGCTGCACGTCTAAAAGGGTGCGAGTCTTTCTCCAAACGGGTGCGAGATTTGTCTACGCACAAACCCACACGCTATGAGCCTACGCGCGCAGGGCTAAAGGGGTGCGGGTCTTTCTCCAAAGGGGAGCGAGATTTGTCTACGCACAAACCCACACGCTATGGGACTACGCGCTGCAGGGCTAAAGGGTTGCGAGTCTTTCTCCAAAGGGGTGCGAGATTTGTCTACGCACAAACCCACACGCTATGAGCCTACGCGCTGCAGGGCTAAAGGGTTGCGAGTCTTTCTCCAAAGGGGTGCGAGATTTGTCTACGCACAAACCTACATGCCATCATCAAACGCGCTGCAGGGCTTAAGGGGTGCGAGTCTTTCTCCAAAGGGGTGCGAAATTTGTCTACGCACAAACCCACACGCTATGGGACTACGCGCTGCACGTCTAAAAGGGTGCGATTAATTCTCCAAAGGGGTGCGAGATTTGTCTACGCACAAACCCACACGCTATGAGCCTACGCGCGCAGGGCTAAAGGGGTGCGAGTCTTTCTCCAAAGGGGTGCGAGATTTGTCTACGCACAAACCCACACGCTATGGGACTAAGCGCTGCACGTCTAAAAGGGTGCGAGTCTTTCTCCAAAGTCGTGCGAGATTTGTCTACGCACAAACCCACACGCTATGGGCCAACGCGCGCAGGGCTAGGGGTGCGAGTCTTTCTCGAAAGGGGTGCGAGATTTGTCTACGCACAAACCCACACGCTATGGGACTACGCTCTGCATGTCAAAAGGGGTGCGAGATTTGTCTACGCACAAACCCACACGCTATGGGACTACGCGCTGCACGTCTAAAAGGGTGCGAGTCTTTCTCCAAAGGGGTGCGAGATTTGTCTACGCACAAACCCACACGCTATGAGCCTACGCGCGCAGGGCTAAAGGGGTGCGGGTCTTTCTCCAAAGGGGAGCGAGATTTGTCTACGCACAAACCCACACGCTATGGGACTACGCGCTGCACGTCAAAAGTGGTGCGAGTCTTTCTCCAAAGGGGTGCGAGATTTGTCTACGCACAAACCCACACGCTATGGGACTAAGCGCTGCACATCTAAAAGGGTGCGAGTCTTTCTCGAAAGGGGTGCGAGATTTGTCTACGCACAAACCCACACGCTATGGGACTACGCTCTGCATGTCAAAAGGGGTGCGAGATTTGTCTACGCACAAAACCACATGCCATTGGCCTACGCGCGCAGGGCTAAAGGGGTGCGAGTCTTTCTCCAAAGGGGTGCGAGATTTGTCTACGCACAAACCCACACGCTATGAGCCTACGCGCTGCACGTCTAAAAGGGTGCGAGTCATTCTCCAAAGGGGTGCGAGATTTGTCTACGCACAAACCCACACGCTATGAGCCTACGCGCGCAGGGCTAAAGGGGTGCGAGTCTTTCTCCAAAGGGGTGCGAGATTTGTCAACGCACAAACCCACACGCTATGCGACTACGCGCTGCACGTCTAAAAGGGTGCGAGTCTTTCTCCAAACGGGTGCGAGATTTGTCTACGCACAAACCCACACGCTATGAGCCTACGCGCGCAGGGCTAAAGGGGTGCGGGTCTTTCTCCAAAGGGGAGCGAGATTTGTCTACGCACAAACCCACACGCTATGGGACTACGCGCTGCACGTCAAAAGGGGTGCGAGTCTTTCTCCAAAGGGGTGCGGTGTTTGTCTACGCACAAACCCACACGCTATGGGACTAAGCGCTGCACATCTAAAAGGGTGCGAGTCTTTCTCGAAAGGGGTGCGAGATTTGTCTACGCACAAACCCACACGCTATGGGACTACGCTCTGCATGTCAAAAGGGGTGCGAGATTTGTCTACGCACAAACCCACATGCCATTGGCCTACGCGCGCAGGGCTAAAGGGGTGCGAGTCTTTCTCCAAAGGGGTGCGAGATTTGTCTACGCACAAACCCACACGCTATGAGCCTACGTGCACAGGGCTAAAGGGGTGCGAGTCTTTCTCCAAATGGGTGCGAGATTTGTCTACGCACAAACCCACACGCTATGGGACTACGCGCTGCACGTCAAAAGGGGTGCGAGTTTTTCTCCAAAGGGGTGCGAGATTTGTCTACACACAAACCCACACGCTATGAGCCTACGCGCTGTAGGGCTAAAGGGGTGCGCGTCTTTCTCCAAAGGGGTGCGAGATTTGTCTACGCACAAACCCACACGCTATGAGCCTACGCGCTGCAGGGCTAAAGGGTTGCGAGTCTTTCTCCAAAGGGGTGCGAGATTTGTCTACGCACAAACCCACACGCTATGAGCCTACGCGCTGCAGGGCTAAAGGGTTGCGAGTCTTTCTCCAAAGGGGTGCGAGATTTGTCTACGCACAAACCTACATGCCATCATCAAACGCGCTGCAGGGCTTAAGGGGTGCGAGTCTTTCTCCAAAGGGGTGCGAAATTTGTCTACGCACAAACCCACACGCTATGGGACTACGCGCTGCACGTCTAAAAGGGTGCGATTCATTCTCCAAAGGGGTGCGAGATTTGTCTACGCACAAACCCACACGCTATGAGCCTACGCGCGCAGGGCTAAAGGGGTGCGAGTCTTTCTCCAAAGGGGTGCGAGATTTGTCTACGCACAAACCCACACGCTATGGGACTAAGCGCTGCACGTCTAAAAGGGTGCGAGTCTTTCTCCAAAGTCGTGCGAGATTTGTCTACGCACAAACCCACACGCTATGGGCCAACGCGCGCAGGGCTAGGGGTGCGAGTCTTTCTCGAAAGGGGTGCGAGATTTGTCTACGCACAAACCCACACGCTATGGGACTACGCTCTGCATGTCAAAAGGGGTGCGAGATTTGTCTACGCACAAACCCACACGCTATGGGACTACGCGCTGCACGTCTAAAAGGGTGCGAGTCATTCTCCAAAGGGGTGCGAGATTTGTCTACGCACAAACCCACACGCTATGAGCCTACGCGCGCAGGGCTAAAGGGGTGCGAGTCTTTCTCCAAAGGGGTGCGAGATTTGTCTACGCACAAACCCACACGCTATGGGACTAAGCGCTGCACGTCTAAAAGGGTGCGAGTCTTTCTCCAAAGTCGTGCGAGATTTGTCTACGCACAAACCCACACGCTATGGGCCTACGCGCGCAGGGCTAGGAGTGCGAGTCTTTCTCAAAAGGGGTGCGAGATTTGTCTACGCACAAACCCACACTCTATGAGCCTACGCGCGAAAGGCTAAAGGGGTGCGAGTCTTTCTCCAAAGGGGTGCGAGATTTGTCTACGCACAAACCCACACGCTATGAGCCTACGCGCGAAGGGCTAAAGGGGTGCGAGTCTTTCTCCAAAGGGGTGCGAGATTTGTCTACGCACAAACCCACACGCTATGAGCCTACGCGCTGCAGGGCTAAAGGGGTGCGAGTCTTTCTCCGCACAAACCCACACGCTATGGGACTACGCGCTGCACGTCTAAAAGGGCGCGAGTCATTCTCCAAAGGGGTGCGAGATCTGTCTACGCACAAACCCACACGCTGTGAGCCTACGCGCGCAGGGCTAAAGGGGTGCGAGTCTTTCTCCAAAGGGGTGCGAGATTTGTCTACGCACAAACCCACACGCTATGGGACTACGCGCTGCAGGGCTAAAGGGGTGCGCTTCTTTCTCCAAAGGGGTGCGAGATTTATCTAGACACAAACCCACACGCTATGGGCCTACGCGCGCAGGGCTAAAGGGATGCGAGTCTTTCTCAAAAGGGGTGCGAGATTTGTCTACGCATAAACCCACACTCTATGAGCCTACGCGCGAAGGGCTAAAGGGGTGCGAGTCTTTCTCCAAAGGGGTGCGAGATTTGTCTACGCACAAACCCAAACGCTATGAGCCTACGCGCGCAGGGCTAAAGGGGTGCGGGTCTTTCTCCAAAGGGGAGCGAGATTTGTCTACGCACAAACCCACACGCTATGGGACTACGCGCTGCACGTCAAAAGGGGTGCGAGTCTTTCTCCAAAGGGGTGCGAGATTTGTCTACGCACAAACCCACACGCTATGGGACTAAGCGCTGCACATCTAAAAGGGTGCGAGTCTTTCTCGAAAGGGGTGCGAGATTTGTCTACGCACAAACCCACACGCTATGGGACTACGCTCTGCATGTCAAAAGGGGTGCGAGATTTGTCTACGCACAAACCCACATGCCATTGGCCTATGCGCGCAGGGCTAAAGGGGTGCGAGTCTTTCTCCAAAGGGGTGCGAGATTTGTCTACGCACAAACCCACACGCTATGAGCCTACGTGCACAGGGCTAAAGGGGTGCGAGTCTTTCTCCAAAGGGGTGCAAGATTTGTCTACACACAAACCCACACGCTATGAGCCTACGCGCTGTAGGGCTAAAGGGGTGCGCGTCTTTCTCCAAAGGGGTGCGAGATTTATCTACACACAAACCCACACGCTATGGGCCTACGCGAGCAGGGCTAAAGGGATGCGAGTCTTTCTCCAAAGGGGTGCGAGATTTGTCTACGCACAAACCCACACGCTATGAGCCTACGCGCTGCAGGGCTAAAGGGTTGCGAGTCTTTCTCATAAGGGGTGCGAGATTTGTCTACGCACAAACCCACATGCCATCATCAAACGCGCTGCAGGGCTTAAGGGGTGCGAGTCTTTCTCCAAAGGGGTGCGAGATTTGTCTACGCACAAACCCACACGCTATGAGCCTACGCGCTGCAGGGCTAAAGGGTTGCGAGTCTTTCTCCAAAGGGGTGCGAGATTTGTCTACGCACAAACCTACATGCCATCATCAAACGCGCTGCAGGGCTTAAGGGGTGCGAGTCTTTCTCCAAAGGGGTGCGAAATTTGTCTACGCACAAACCCACACGCTATGGGACTACGCGCTGCACGTCTAAAAGGGTGCGATTCATTCTCCAAAGGGGTGCGAGATTTGTCTACGCACAAACCCACACGCTATGAGCCTACGCGCGCAGGGCTAAAGGGGTGCGAGTCTTTCTCCAAAGGGGTGCGATATTTGTCTACGCACAAACCCACACGCTATGGGACTAAGCGCTGCACGTCTAAAAGGGTGCGAGTCTTTCTCCAAAGTCGTGCGAGATTTGTCTACGCACAAACCCACACGCTATGGGCCAACGCGCGCAGGGCTAGGGGTGCGAGTCTTTCTCGAAAGGGGTGCGAGATTTGTCTACGCACAAACCCACACGCTATGGGACTACGCTCTGCATGTCAAAAGGGGTGCGAGATTTGTCTACGCACAAACCCACACGCTATGGGACTACGCGCTGCACGTCTAAAAGGGTGCGAGTCATTCTCCAAAGGGGTGCGAGATTTGTCTACGCACAAACCCACACGCTATGAGCCTACGCGCGCAGGGCTAAAGGGGTGCGAGTCTTTCTCCAAAGGGGTGCGAGATTTGTCTACGCACAAACCCACACGCTATGGGACTAAGCGCTGCACGTCTAAAAGGGTGCGAGTCTTTCTCCAAAGTCGTGCGAGATTTGTCTACGCACAAACCCACACGCTATGGGCCTACGCGCGCAGGGCTAGGAGTGCGAGTCTTTCTCAAAAGGGGTGCGAGATTTGTCTACGCACAAACCCACACTCTATGAGCCTACGCGCGAAAGGCTAAAGGGGTGCGAGTCTTTCTCCAAAGGGGTGCGAGATTTGTCTACGCACAAACCCACACGCTATGAGCCTACGCGCGAAGGGCTAAAGGGGTGCGAGTCTTTCTCCAAAGGGGTGCGAGATTTGTCTACGCACAAACCCACACGCTATGAGCCTACGCGCTGCAGGGCTAAAGGGGTGCGAGTCTTTCTCCGCACAAACCCACACGCTATGGGACTACGCGCTGCACGTCTAAAAGGGCGCGAGTCATTCTCCAAAGGGGTGCGAGATCTGTCTACGCACAAACCCACACGCTGTGAGCCTACGCGCGCAGGGCTAAAGGGGTGCGAGTCTTTCTCCAAAGGGGTGCGAGATTTGTCTACGCACAAACCCACACGCTATGGGACTACGCGCTGCAGGGCTAAAGGGGTGCGCTTCTTTCTCCAAAGGGGTGCGAGATTTATCTAGACACAAACCCACACGCTATGGGCCTACGCGCGCAGGGCTAAAGGGATGCGAGTCTTTCTCAAAAGGGGTGCGAGATTTGTCTACGCATAAACCCACACTCTATGAGCCTACGCGCGAAGGGCTAAAGGGGTGCGAGTCTTTCTCCAAAGGGGTGCGAGATTTGTCTACGCACAAACCCAAACGCTATGAGCCTACGCGCGCAGGGCTAAAGGGGTGCGGGTCTTTCTCCAAAGGGGAGCGAGATTTGTCTACGCACAAACCCACACGCTATGGGACTACGCGCTGCACGTCAAAAGGGGTGCGAGTCTTTCTCCAAAGGGGTGCGAGAATTGTCTACGCACAAACCCACACGCTATGGGACTAAGCGCTGCACATCTAAAAGGGTGCGAGTCTTTCTCGAAAGGGGTGCGAGATTTGTCTACGCACAAACCCACACGCTATGGGACTACGCTCTGCATGTCAAAAGGGGTGCGAGATTTGTCTACGCACAAACCCACATGCCATTGGCCTATGCGCGCAGGGCTAAAGGGGTGCGAGTCTTTCTCCAAAGGGGTGCGAGATTTGTCTACGCACAAACCCACACGCTATGAGCCTACGTGCACAGGGCTAAAGGGGTGCGAGTCTTTCTCCAAAGGGGTGCAAGATTTGTCTACACACAAACCCACACGCTATGAGCCTACGCGCTGTAGGGCTAAAGGGGTGCGCGTCTTTCTCCAAAGGGGTGCGAGATTTATCTACACACAAACCCACACGCTATGGGCCTACGCGAGCAGGGCTAAAGGGATGCGAGTCTTTCTCCAAAGGGGTGCGAGATTTGTCTACGCACAAACCCACACGCTATGAGCCTACGCGCTGCAGGGCTAAAGGGTTGCGAGTCTTTCTCATAAGGGGTGCGAGATTTGTCTACGCACAAACCCACATGCCATCATCAAACGCGCTGCAGGGCTTAGGGGGTGCGAGTCTTTCTCCAAAGGGGTGCGAGATTTGTCTACGCACAAACCCACACGCTATGGGACTACGCGCTGCACGTCTAAAAGGGTGCGAGTCATTCTCCAAAGGGGTGCGAGATTTGTCTACGCACAAACCCACACGCTATGAGCCTACGCGCGCAGGGCTAAAGGGGTGCGAGTCTTTCTCCAAAGGGGTGCGAGATTTGTCAACGCACAAACCCACACGCTATGCGACTACGCGCTGCACGTCTAAAAGGGTGCGAGTCTTTCTCCAAAGGGGTGCGAGATTTGTCTACGCACAAACCCACACGCTATGAGCCTACGCGCGCAGGGCTAAAGGGGTGCGGGTCTTTCTCCAAAGGGGAGCGAGATTTGTCTACGCACAAACCCACACGCTATGGGACTACGCGCTGCACGTCAAAAGGGGTGCGAGTCTTTCTCCAAAGGGGTGCGAGATTTGTCTACGCACAAACCCACACGCTATGGGACTAAGCGCTGCACATCTAAAAGGGTGCGAGTCTTTCTCGAAAGGGGTGCGAGATTTGTCTACGCACAAACCCACACGCTATGGGACTACGCTCTGCATGTCAAAAGGGGTGCGAGATTTGTCTACGCACAAACCCACATGCCATTGGCCTACGCGCGCAGGGCTAAAGGGGTGCGAGTCTTTCTCCAAAGGGGTGCGAGATTTGTCTACGCACAAACCCACACGCTATGAGCCTACGTGCACAGGGCTAAAGGGGTGCGAGTCTTTCTCCAAATGGGTGCGAGATTTGTCTACGCACAAACCCACACGCTATGGGACTACGCGCTGCACGTCAAAAGGGGTGCGAGTTTTTCTCCAAAGGGGTGCGAGATTTGTCTACACACAAACCCACACGCTATGAGCCTACGCGCTGTAGGGCTAAAGGGGTGCGCGTCTTTCTCCAAAGGGGTGCGAGATTTGTCTACGCACAAACCCACACGCTATGAGCCTACGCGCTGCAGGGCTAAAGGGTTGCGAGTCTTTCTCCAAAGGGGTGCGAGATTTGTCTACGCACAAACCCACACGCTATGAGCCTACGCGCTGCAGGGCTAAAGGGTTGCGAGTCTTTCTCCAAAGGGGTGCGAGATTTGTCTACGCACAAACCCACATGCCATCATCAAACGCGCTGCAGGGCTTAAGGGGTGCGAGTCTTTCTCCAAAGGGGTGCGAAATTTGTCTACGCACAAACCCACACGCTATGGGACTACGCGCTGCACGTCTAAAAGGGTGCGAGTCATTCTCCAAAGGGGTGCGAGATTTGTCTACGCACAAACCCACACGCTATGAGCCTACGCGCGCAGGGCTAAAGGGGTGCGAGTCTTTCTCCAAAGGGGTGCGAGATTTGTCTACGCACAAACCCACACGCTATGGGACTAAGCGCTGCACGTCTAAAAGGGTGCGAGTCTTTCTCCAAAGTCGTGCGAGATTTGTCTACGCACAAACCCACACGCTATGGGCCAACGCGCGCAGGGCTAGGGGTGCGAGTCTTTCTCGAAAGGGGTGCGAGATTTGTCTACGCACAAACCCACACGCTATGGGACTACGCTCTGCATGTCAAAAGGGGTGCGAGATTTGTCTACGCACAAACCCACACGCTATGGGACTACGCGCTGCACGTCTAAAAGGGTGCGAGTCATTCTCCAAAGGGGTGCGAGATTTGTCTACGCACAAACCCACACGCTATGAGCCTACGCGCGCAGGGCTAAAGGGGTGCGAGTCTTTCTCCAAAGGGGTGCGAGATTTGTCTACGCACAAACCCACACGCTATGGGACTAAGCGCTGCACGTCTAAAAGGGTGCGAGTCTTTCTCCAAAGTCGTGCGAGATTTGTCTACGCACAAACCCACACGCTATGGGCCTACGCGCGCAGGGCTAGGAGTGCGAGTCTTTCTCAAAAGGGGTGCGAGATTTGTCTACGCACAAACCCACACTCTATGAGCCTACGCGCGAAAGGCTAAAGGGGTGCGAGTCTTTCTCCAAAGGGGTGCGAGATTTGTCTACGCACAAACCCACACGCTGTGAGCCTACGCGCGAAGGGCTAAGGGGGTGCGAGTCTTTCTCCAAAGGGGTGCGAGATTTGTCTACGCACAAACCCACACGCTATGAGCCTACGCGCTGCAGGGCTAAAGGGGTGCGAGTCTTTCTCCGCACAAACCCACACGCTATGGGACTACGCGCTGCACGTCTAAAAGGGCGCGAGACATTCTCCAAAGGGGTGCGAGATCTGTCTACGCACAAACCCACACGCTGTGAGCCTACGCGCGCAGGGCTAAAGGGGTGCGAGTCTTTCTCCAAAGGGGTGCGAGATTTGTCTACGCACAAACCCACACGCTATGGGACTACGCGCTGCAGGGCTAAAGGGGTGCGCTTCTTTCTCCAAAGGGGTGCGAGATTTATCTAGACACAAACCCACACGCTATGGGCCTACGCGCGCAGGGCTAAAGGGATGCGAGTCTTTCTCAAAAGGGGTGCGAGATTTGTCTACGCATAAACCCACACTCTATGAGCCTACGCGCGAAGGGCTAAAGGGGTGCGAGTCTTTCTCCAAAGGGGTGCGAGATTTGTCTACGCACAAACCCAAACGCTATGAGCCTACGCGCGCAGGGCTAAAGGGGTGCGGGTCTTTCTCCAAAGGGGAGCGAGATTTGTCTACGCACAAACCCACACGCTATGGGACTACGCGCTGCACGTCAAAAGGGGTGCGAGTCTTTCTCCAAAGGGGTGCGAGATTTGTCTACGCACAAACCCACACGCTATGGGACTAAGCGCTGCACATCTAAAAGGGTGCGAGTCTTTCTCGAAAGGGGTGCGAGATTTGTCTACGCACAAACCCACACGCTATGAGCCTACGCGCTGCAGGGCTAAAGGGTTGCGGGTCTTTCTCCAAAGGGGAGCGAGATTTGTCTACGCACAAACCCACACGCTATGGGACTACGCGCTGCACGTCAAAAGGGGTGCGAGTCTTTCTCCAAAGGGGTGCGAGATTTGTCTACGCACAAACCCACACGCTATGAGCCTACGCGCGCAGGGCTAAAGGGGTGCGAGTCTTTCTCCAAAGGGGTGCGAGATTTGTATACGCACAAACCCACACGCTATGGGACTAAGCGCTGCACGTCTAAAAGGGTGCGAGTCTTTCTCCAAAGTCGTGCGAGATTTGTCTACGCACAAACCCACACGCTATGGGCCAACGCGCGCAGGGCTAGGGGTGCGAGTCTTTCTCGAAAGGGGTGCGAGATTTGTCTACGCACAAACCCACACGCTATGGGACTACGCTCTGCATGTCAAAAGGGGTGCGAGATTTGTCTACGCACAAACCCACACGCTATGGGACTACGCGCTGCACGTCTAAAAGGGTGCGAGTCATTCTCCAAAGGGGTGCGAGATTTGTCTACGCACAAACCCACACGCTATGAGCCTACGCGCGCAGGGCTAAAGGGGTGCGAGTCTTTCTCCAAAGGGGTGCGAGATTTGTCTACGCACAAACCCACACGCTATGGGACTAGGCGCTGCACGTCTAAAAGGGTGCGAGTCTTTCTCCAAAGTCGTGCGAGATTTGTCTACGCACAAACCCACACGCTATGGGCCTACGCGCGCAGGGCTAGGAGTGCGAGTCTTTCTCAAAAGGGGTGCGAGATTTGTCTACGCACAAACCCACACTCTATGAGCCTACGCGCGAAAGGCTAAAGGGGTGCGAGTCTTTCTCCAAAGGGGTGCGAGATTTGTCTACGCACAAACCCACACGCTATGAGCCTACCCGCGAAGGGCTAAGGGGGTGCGAGTCTTTCTCCAAAGGGGTGCGAGATTTGTCTACGCACAAACCCACACGCTATGAGCCTACGCGCTGCAGGGCTAAAGGGGTGCGAGTCTTTCTCCGCACAAACCCACACGCTATGGGACTACGCGCTGCACGTCTAAAAGGGCGCGAGACATTCTCCAAAGGGGTGCGAGATCTGTCTACGCACAAACCCACACGCTGTGAGCCTACGCGCGCAGGGCTAAAGGGGTGCGAGTCTTTCTCCAAAGGGGTGCGAGATTTGTCTACGCACAAACCCACACGCTATGGGACTACGCGCTGCAGGGCTAAAGGGGTGCGCTTCTTTCTCCAAAGGGGTGCGAGATTTATCTAGACACAAACCCACACGCTATGGGCCTACGCGCGCAGGGCTAAAGGGATGCGAGTCTTTCTCAAAAGGGGTGCGAGATTTGTCTACGCATAAACCCACACTCTATGAGCCTACGCGCGAAGGGCTAAAGGGGTGCGAGTCTTTCTCCAAAGGGGTGCGAGATTTGTCTACGCACAAACCCAAACGCTATGAGCCTACGCGCGCAGGGCTAAAGGGGTGCGGGTCTTTCTCCAAAGGGGAGCGAGATTTGTCTACGCACAAACCCACACGCTATGGGACTACGCGCTGCACGTCAAAAGGGGTGCGAGTCTTTCTCCAAAGGGGTGCGAGATTTGTCTACGCACAAACCCACACGCTATGGGACTAAGCGCTGCACATCTAAAAGGGTGCGAGTCTTTCTCGAAAGGGGTGCGAGATTTGTCTACGCACAAACCCACACGCTATGGGACTACGCTCTGCATGTCAAAAGGGGTGCGAGATTTGTCTACGCACAAACCCACATGCCATTGGCCTATGCGCGCAGGGCTAAAGGGGTGCGAGTCTTTCTCCAAAGGGGTGCGAGATTTGTCTACGCACAAACCCACACGCTATGAGCCTACGTGCACAGGGCTAAAGGGGTGCGAGTCTTTCTCCAAAGGGGTGCAAGATTTGTCTACACACAAACCCACACGCTATGAGCCTACGCGCTGTAGGGCTAAAGGGGTGCGCGTCTTTCTCCAAAGGGGTGCGAGATTTATCTACACACAAACCCACACGCTATGGGCCTACGCGAGCAGGGCTAAAGGGATGCGAGTCTTTCTCCAAAGGGGTGCGAGATTTGTCTACGCACAAACCCACACGCTATGAGCCTACGCGCTGCAGGGCTAAAGGGTTGCGAGTCTTTCTCATAAGGGGTGCGAGATTTGTCTACGCACAAACCCACATGCCATCATCAAACGCGCTGCAGGGCTTAAGGGGTGCGAGTCTTTCTCCAAAGGGGTGCGAGATTTGTCTACGCACAAACCCACACGCTATGGGACTACGCGCTGCACGTCTAAAAGGGTGCGAGTCATTCTCCAAAGGGGTGCGAGATTTGTCTACGCACAAACCCACACGCTATGAGCCTACGCGCGCAGGGCTAAAGGGGTGCGAGTCTTTCTCCAAAGGGGTGCGAGATGTGTCTACGCACAAACCCACACGCTATGCGACTACGCGCTGCACGTCTAAAAGGGTGCGAGTCTTTCTCCAAAGGGGTGCGAGATTTGTCTACGCACAAACCCACACGCTATGAGCCTACGCGCGCAGGGCTAAAGGGGTGCGGGTCTTTCTCCAAAGGGGAGCGAGATTTGTCTACGCACAAACCCACACGCTATGGGACTACGCGCTGCACGTCAAAAGGGGTGCGAGTCTTTCTCCAAAGGGGTGCGAGATTTGTCTACGCACAAACCCACACGCTATGAGCCTACGCGCGCAGGGCTAAAGGGGTGCGGGTCTTTCTCCAAAGGGGAGCGATATTTGTCTACGCACAAACCCACACGCTATGGGGCTACGCGCTGCACGTCTAAAAGGGTGCGAATCATTCTCCAAAGGGGTGCGAGATTTGTCTACGCACAAACCCACACGCTATGAGCCTACGCGCGCAGGGCTAAAGGGGTGCGAGTCTTTCTCCAAAGGGGTGCGAGATTTGTCTACGCACAAACCCACACGCTATGGGACTACGCGCTGCAGGGCTAAAGGGGTGCGCTTCTTTCTCCAAAGGGGTGCGAGATTTATCTAGACACAAACCCACACGCTATGGGCCTACGCGCGTAGGGCTAAAGGGATGCGAGTCTTTCTCAAAAGGGGTGCGAGATTTGTCTACGCACAAACCCACACTCTATGAGCCTACGCGCGAAGGGCTAAAGGGGTGCGAGTCTTTCTCCAAAGGGGTGCGAGATTTGTCTACGCACAAACCCACACGCTATGCGACTACGCGCTGCACGTCTAAAAGGGTGCGAGTCTTTCTCCAAAGGGGTGCGAGATTTGTCTACGCACAAACCCACACGCTATGAGCCTACGCGCGCAGGGCTAAAGGGGTGCGGGTCTTTCTCCAAAGGGGAGCGAGATTTGTCTACGCACAAACCCACACGCTATGGGACTACGCGCTGCACGTCAAAAGTGGTGCGAGTCTTTCTCCAAAGGGGTGCGAGATTTGTCTACGCACAAACACACACGCTATGGGACTAAGCGCTGCACATCTAAAAGGGTGCGAGTCTTTCTCGAAAGGGGTGCGAGATTTGTCTACGCACAGACCCACACGCTATGGGACTACGCTCTGCATGTCAAAAGGGGTGCGAGATTTGTCTACGCACAAACCCACATGCCATTGGCCTACGCGCGCAGGGCTAAAGGGGTGCGAGTCTTTCTCCAAAGGGGTGCGAGATTTGTCTACGCACAAACCCACACGCTATGAGCCTACGTGCACAGGGCTAAAGGGGTGCGAGTCTTTCTCCAAAGGGGTGCAAGATTTGTCTACACACAAACCCACACGCTATGAGCCTACGCGCTGTAGGGCTAAAGGGGTGCGCGTCTTTCTCCAAAGGGGTGCGAGATTTATCTACACACAAACCCACACGCTATGGGCCTACGCGAGCAGGGCTAAAGGGATGCGAGTCTTTCTCCAAAGGGGTGCGAGATTTGTCTACGCACAAACCCACACGCTATGAGCCTACGCGCTGCAGGGCTAAAGGGTTGCGAGTCTTTCTCATAAGGGGTGCGAGATTTGTCTACGCACAAACCCACATGCCATCATCAAACGCGCTGCAGGGCTTAAGGGGTGCGAGTCTTTCTCCAAAGGGGTGCGAGATTTGTCTACGCACAAACCCACACGCTATGGGACTACGCGCTGCACGTCTAAAAGGGTGCGAGTCATTCTCCAAAGGGGTGCGAGATTTGTCTACGCACAAACCCACACGCTATGAGCCTACGCGCGCAGGGCTAAAGGGGTGCGAGTCTTTCTCCAAAGGGGTGCGAGATGTGTCTACGCACAAACCCACACGCTATGCGACTACGCGCTGCACGTCTAAAAGGGTGCGAGTCTTTCTCCAAAGGGGTGCGAGATTTGTCTACGCACAAACCCACACGCTATGAGCCTACGCGCGCAGGGCTAAAGGGGTGCGGGTCTTTCTCCAAAGGGGAGCGAGATTTGTCTACGCACAAACCCACACGCTATGGGACTACGCGCTGCACGTCAAAAGGGGTGCGAGTCTTTCTCCAAAGGGGTGCGAGATTTGTCTACGCACAAACCCACACGCTATGAGCCTACGCGCGCAGGGCTAAAGGGGTGCGGGTCTTTCTCCAAAGGGGAGCGATATTTGTCTACGCACAAACCCACACGCTATGGGGCTACGCGCTGCACGTCTAAAAGGGTGCGAATCATTCTCCAAAGGGGTGCGAGATTTGTCTACGCACAAACCCACACGCTATGAGCCTACGCGCGCAGGGCTAAAGGGGTGCGAGTCTTTCTCCAAAGGGGTGCGAGATTTGTCTACGCACAAACCCACACGCTATGGGACTACGCGCTGCAGGGCTAAAGGGGTGCGCTTCTTTCTCCAAAGGGGTGCGAGATTTATCTAGACACAAACCCACACGCTATGGGCCTACGCGCGTAGGGCTAAAGGGATGCGAGTCTTTCTCAAAAGGGGTGCGAGATTTGTCTACGCACAAACCCACACTCTATGAGCCTACGCGCGAAGGGCTAAAGGGGTGCGAGTCTTTCTCCAAAGGGGTGCGAGATTTGTCTACGCACAAACCCACACGCTATGCGACTACGCGCTGCACGTCTAAAAGGGTGCGAGTCTTTCTCCAAAGGGGTGCGAGATTTGTCTACGCACAAACCCACACGCTATGAGCCTACGCGCGCAGGGCTAAAGGGGTGCGGGTCTTTCTCCAAAGGGGAGCGAGATTTGTCTACGCACAAACCCACACGCTATGGGACTACGCGCTGCACGTCAAAAGTGGTGCGAGTCTTTCTCCAAAGGGGTGCGAGATTTGTCTACGCACAAACACACACGCTATGGGACTAAGCGCTGCACATCTAAAAGGGTGCGAGTCTTTCTCGAAAGGGGTGCGAGATTTGTCTACGCACAGACCCACACGCTATGGGACTACGCTCTGCATGTCAAAAGGGGTGCGAGATTTGTCTACGCACAAACCCACATGCCATTGGCCTACGCGCGCAGGGCTAAAGGGGTGCGAGTCTTTCTCCAAAGGGGTGCGAGATTTGTCTACGCACAAACCCACACGCTATGAGCCTACGTGCACAGGGCTAAAGGGGTGCGAGTCTTTCTCCAAAGGGGTGCAAGATTTGTCTACGCACAAACCCACACGCTATGGGACTACGCGCTGCACGTCAAAAGGGGTGCGAGTTTTTCTCCAAAGGGGTGCGAGATTTGTCTACACACAAACCCACACGCTATGAGCCTACGCGCTGTAGGGCTAAAGGGGTGCGCGTCTTTCTCCAAAGGGGTGCGAGATTTATCTACACACAAACCCACACGCTATGGGCCTACGCGAGCAGGGCTAAAGGGATGCGAGTCTTTCTCCAAAGGGGTGCGAGATTTGTCTACGCACAAACCCACACGCTATGAGCCTACGCGCTGCAGGGCTAAAGGGTTGCGAGTCTTTCTCCAAAGGGGTGCGAGATTTGTCTACGCACAAACCCACATGCCATCATCAAACGCGCTGCAGGGCTTAAGGGGTGCGAGTCTTTCTCCAAAGGGGTGCGAGATTTGTCTACGCACAAACCCACACGTTATGGGACTACGCGCTGCACGTCAAAAGGGGTGCGAGTCTTTCTCCAAAGGGGTGCGAGATTTGTCTACGCACAAACCCACACGCTATGGGACTAAGCGCTGCACATCTAAAAGGGTGCGAGTCTTTCTCGAAAGGGGTGCGAGATTTGTCTACGCACAAACCCACACGCTATGGGACTACGCTCTGCATGTCAAAAGGGGTGCGAGATTTGTCTACGCACAAACCCACATGCCATTGGCCTACGCGCGCAGGGCTAAAGGGGTGCGAGTCTTTCTCCAAAGGGGTGCGAGATTTGTCTACGCACAAACCCACACGCTATGAGCCTACGTGCACAGGGCTAAAGGGGTGCGAGTCTTTCTCCAAATGGGTGCGAGATTTGTCTACGCACAAACCCAAACGCTATGGGACTACGCGCTGCACGTCAAAAGGGGTGCGAGTTTTTCTCCAAAGGGGTGCGAGATTTGTCTACACACAAACCCACACGCTATGAGCCTACGCGCTGTAGGGCTAAAGGGGTGCGCGTCTTTCTCCAAAGGGGTGCGAGATTTGTCTACGCACAAACCCACACGCTATGAGCCTACGCGCTGCAGGGCTAAAGGGTTGCGAGTCTTTCTCCAAAGGGGTGCGAGATTTGTCTACGCACAAACCCACACGCTATGAGCCTACGCGCTGCAGGGCTAAAGGGTTGCGAGTCTTTCTCCAAAGGGGTGCGAGATTTGTCTACGCACAAACCCACATGCCATCATCAAACGCGCTGCAGGGCTTAAGGGGTGCGAGTCTTTCTCCAAAGGGGTGCGAAATTTGTCTACGCACAAACCCACACGCTATGGGACTAAGCGCTGCACGTCTAAAAGGGTGCGAGTCTTTCTCCAAAGTCGTGCGAGATTTGTCTACGCACAAACCCACACGCTATGGGCCTACGCGCGCAGGGCTAGGAGTGCGAGTCTTTCTCAAAAGGGGTGCGAGATTTGTCTACGCACAAACCCACACGCTATGGGACTACGCTCTGCATGTCAAAAGGGGTGCGAGATTTGTCTACGCACAAACCCACACGCAATGGGACTACGCGCTGCACGTCTAAAAGGGTGCGAGTCATTCTCCAAAGGAGTGCGAGATTTGTCTACGCACAAACCCACACGCTATGGGACTACGCTCTGCATGTCAAAAGGGGTGCGAGATTTGTCTACGCACAAACCCACACGCTATGGGACTTCGCGCTGCACGTCTAAAAGGGTGCGAGTCATTCTCCAAAGGGGTGCGAGATTTGTCTACGCACAAACCCACACGCTATGGGACTAAGCGCTGAACGTCTAAAAGGGTGCGAGTCTTTCTCGAAAGGGGTGCGAGATTTGTCTACGCACAAACCCACACGCTATGGGCCTACGCTCTGCATGTCAAAAGGGGTGCGAGTCTTTCTCCAAAGGGGTGCGAGATTTGTCTACGCACAAACCCACACGCTATGGGACTACGCGCTGCAGGGCTAAAGGGGTGCGCTTCTTTCTCCAAAGGGGTGCGAGATTTATCTAGACACAAACCCACACGCTATGGGCCTACGCGCGCAGGGCTAAAGGGATGCGAGTCTTTCTCAAAAGGGGTGCGAGATTTGTCTACGCATAAACCCACACTCTATGAGCCTACGCGCGAAGGGCTAAAGGGGTGCGAGTCTTTCTCCAAAGGGGTGCGAGATTTGTCTACGCACAAACCCAAACGCTATGAGCCTACGCGCGCAGGGCTAAAGGGGTGCGGGTCTTTCTCCAAAGGGGAGCGAGATTTGTCTACGCACAAACCCACACGCTATGGGACTACGCGCTGCACGTCAAAAGGGGTGCGAGTCTTTCTCCAAAGGGGTGCGAGATTTGTCTACGCACAAACCCACACGCTATGGGACTAAGCGCTGCACATCTAAAAGGGTGCGAGTCTTTCTCGAAAGGGGTGCGAGATTTGTCTACGCACAAACCCACACGCTATGAGCCTACGCGCTGCAGGGCTAAAGGGTTGCGGGTCTTTCTCCAAAGGGGAGCGAGATTTGTCTACGCACAAACCCACACGCTATGGGACTACGCGCTGCACGTCAAAAGGGGTGCGAGTCTTTCTCCAAAGGGGTGCGAGATTTGTCTACGCACAAACCCACACGCTATGAGCCTACGCGCGCAGGGCTAAAGGGGTGCGAGTCTTTCTCCAAAGGGGTGCGAGATTTGTATACGCACAAACCCACACGCTATGGGACTAAGCGCTGCACGTCTAAAAGGGTGCGAGTCTTTCTCCAAAGTCGTGCGAGATTTGTCTACGCACAAACCCACACGCTATGGGCCAACGCGCGCAGGGCTAGGGGTGCGAGTCTTTCTCGAAAGGGGTGCGAGATTTGTCTACGCACAAACCCACACGCTATGGGACTACGCTCTGCATGTCAAAAGGGGTGCGAGATTTGTCTACGCACAAACCCACACGCTATGGGACTACGCGCTGCACGTCTAAAAGGGTGCGAGTCATTCTCCAAAGGGGTGCGAGATTTGTCTACGCACAAACCCACACGCTATGAGCCTACGCGCGCAGGGCTAAAGGGGTGCGAGTCTTTCTCCAAAGGGGTGCGAGATTTGTCTACGCACAAACCCACACGCTATGGGACTAAGCGCTGCACGTCTAAAAGGGTGCGAGTCTTTCTCCAAAGTCGTGCGAGATTTGTCTACGCACAAACCCACACGCTATGGGCCTACGCGCGCAGGGCTAGGAGTGCGAGTCTTTCTCAAAAGGGGTGCGAGATTTGTCTACGCACAAACCCACACTCTATGAGCCTACGCGCGAAAGGCTAAAGGGGTGCGAGTCTTTCTCCAAAGGGGTGCGAGATTTGTCTACGCACAAACCCACACGCTATGAGCCTACCCGCGAAGGGCTAAGGGGGTGCGAGTCTTTCTCCAAAGGGGTGCGAGATTTGTCTACGCACAAACCCACACGCTATGAGCCTACGCGCTGCAGGGCTAAAGGGGTGCGAGTCTTTCTCCGCACAAACCCACACGCTATGGGACTACGCGCTGCACGTCTAAAAGGGCGCGAGACATTCTCCAAAGGGGTGCGAGATCTGTCTACGCACAAACCCACACGCTGTGAGCCTACGCGCGCAGGGCTAAAGGGGTGCGAGTCTTTCTCCAAAGGGGTGCGAGATTTGTCTACGCACAAACCCACACGCTATGGGACTACGCGCTGCAGGGCTAAAGGGGTGCGCTTCTTTCTCCAAAGGGGTGCGAGATTTATCTAGACACAAACCCACACGCTATGGGCCTACGCGCGCAGGGCTAAAGGGATGCGAGTCTTTCTCAAAAGGGGTGCGAGATTTGTCTACGCATAAACCCACACTCTATGAGCCTACGCGCGAAGGGCTAAAGGGGTGCGAGTCTTTCTCCAAAGGGGTGCGAGATTTGTCTACGCACAAACCCAAACGCTATGAGCCTACGCGCGCAGGGCTAAAGGGGTGCGGGTCTTTCTCCAAAGGGGAGCGAGATTTGTCTACGCACAAACCCACACGCTATGGGACTACGCGCTGCACGTCAAAAGGGGTGCGAGTCTTTCTCCAAAGGGGTGCGAGATTTGTCTACGCACAAACCCACACGCTATGGGACTAAGCGCTGCACATCTAAAAGGGTGCGAGTCTTTCTCGAAAGGGGTGCGAGATTTGTCTACGCACAAACCCACACGCTATGGGACTACGCTCTGCATGTCAAAAGGGGTGCGAGATTTGTCTACGCACAAACCCACATGCCATTGGCCTATGCGCGCAGGGCTAAAGGGGTGCGAGTCTTTCTCCAAAGGGGTGCGAGATTTGTCTACGCACAAACCCACACGCTATGAGCCTACGTGCACAGGGCTAAAGGGGTGCGAGTCTTTCTCCAAAGGGGTGCAAGATTTGTCTACACACAAACCCACACGCTATGAGCCTACGCGCTGTAGGGCTAAAGGGGTGCGCGTCTTTCTCCAAAGGGGTGCGAGATTTATCTACACACAAACCCACACGCTATGGGCCTACGCGAGCAGGGCTAAAGGGATGCGAGTCTTTCTCCAAAGGGGTGCGAGATTTGTCTACGCACAAACCCACACGCTATGAGCCTACGCGCTGCAGGGCTAAAGGGTTGCGAGTCTTTCTCATAAGGGGTGCGAGATTTGTCTACGCACAAACCCACATGCCATCATCAAACGCGCTGCAGGGCTTAAGGGGTGCGAGTCTTTCTCCAAAGGGGTGCGAGATTTGTCTACGCACAAACCCACACGCTATGGGACTACGCGCTGCACGTCTAAAAGGGTGCGAGTCATTCTCCAAAGGGGTGCGAGATTTGTCTACGCACAAACCCACACGCTATGAGCCTACGCGCGCAGGGCTAAAGGGGTGCGAGTCTTTCTCCAAAGGGGTGCGAGATGTGTCTACGCACAAACCCACACGCTATGCGACTACGCGCTGCACGTCTAAAAGGGTGCGAGTCTTTCTCCAAAGGGGTGCGAGATTTGTCTACGCACAAACCCACACGCTATGAGCCTACGCGCGCAGGGCTAAAGGGGTGCGGGTCTTTCTCCAAAGGGGAGCGAGATTTGTCTACGCACAAACCCACACGCTATGGGACTACGCGCTGCACGTCAAAAGGGGTGCGAGTCTTTCTCCAAAGGGGTGCGAGATTTGTCTACGCACAAACCCACACGCTATGAGCCTACGCGCGCAGGGCTAAAGGGGTGCGGGTCTTTCTCCAAAGGGGAGCGATATTTGTCTACGCACAAACCCACACGCTATGGGGCTACGCGCTGCACGTCTAAAAGGGTGCGAATCATTCTCCAAAGGGGTGCGAGATTTGTCTACGCACAAACCCACACGCTATGAGCCTACGCGCGCAGGGCTAAAGGGGTGCGAGTCTTTCTCCAAAGGGGTGCGAGATTTGTCTACGCACAAACCCACACGCTATGGGACTACGCGCTGCAGGGCTAAAGGGGTGCGCTTCTTTCTCCAAAGGGGTGCGAGATTTATCTAGACACAAACCCACACGCTATGGGCCTACGCGCGTAGGGCTAAAGGGATGCGAGTCTTTCTCAAAAGGGGTGCGAGATTTGTCTACGCACAAACCCACACTCTATGAGCCTACGCGCGAAGGGCTAAAGGGGTGCGAGTCTTTCTCCAAAGGGGTGCGAGATTTGTCTACGCACAAACCCACACGCTATGCGACTACGCGCTGCACGTCTAAAAGGGTGCGAGTCTTTCTCCAAAGGGGTGCGAGATTTGTCTACGCACAAACCCACACGCTATGAGCCTACGCGCGCAGGGCTAAAGGGGTGCGGGTCTTTCTCCAAAGGGGAGCGAGATTTGTCTACGCACAAACCCACACGCTATGGGACTACGCGCTGCACGTCAAAAGTGGTGCGAGTCTTTCTCCAAAGGGGTGCGAGATTTGTCTACGCACAAACACACACGCTATGGGACTAAGCGCTGCACATCTAAAAGGGTGCGAGTCTTTCTCGAAAGGGGTGCGAGATTTGTCTACGCACAGACCCACACGCTATGGGACTACGCTCTGCATGTCAAAAGGGGTGCGAGATTTGTCTACGCACAAACCCACATGCCATTGGCCTACGCGCGCAGGGCTAAAGGGGTGCGAGTCTTTCTCCAAAGGGGTGCGAGATTTGTCTACGCACAAACCCACACGCTATGAGCCTACGTGCACAGGGCTAAAGGGGTGCGAGTCTTTCTCCAAAGGGGTGCAAGATTTGTCTACACACAAACCCACACGCTATGAGCCTACGCGCTGTAGGGCTAAAGGGGTGCGCGTCTTTCTCCAAAGGGGTGCGAGATTTATCTACACACAAACCCACACGCTATGGGCCTACGCGAGCAGGGCTAAAGGGATGCGAGTCTTTCTCCAAAGGGGTGCGAGATTTGTCTACGCACAAACCCACACGCTATGAGCCTACGCGCTGCAGGGCTAAAGGGTTGCGAGTCTTTCTCATAAGGGGTGCGAGATTTGTCTACGCACAAACCCACATGCCATCATCAAACGCGCTGCAGGGCGTAAGGGGTGCGAGTCTTTCTCCAAAGGGGTGCGAGATTTGTCTACGCACAAACCCACACGCTATGGGACTACGCGCTGCACGTCTAAAAGGGTGCGAGTCATTCTCCAAAGGGGTGCGAGATTTGTCTACGCACAAACCCACACGCTATGAGCCTACGCGCGCAGGGCTAAAGGGGTGCGAGTCTTTCTCCAAAGGGGTGCGAGATGTGTCTACGCACAAACCCACACGCTATGCGACTACGCGCTGCACGTCTAAAAGGGTGCGAGTCTTTCTCCAAAGGGGTGCGAGATTTGTCTACGCACAAACCCACACGCTATGAGCCTACGCGCGCAGGGCTAAAGGGGTGCGGGTCTTTCTCCAAAGGGGAGCGAGATTTGTCTACGCACAAACCCACACGCTATGGGACTACGCGCTGCACGTCAAAAGGGGTGCGAGTCTTTCTCCAAAGGGGTGCGAGATTTGTCTACGCACAAACCCACACGCTATGAGCCTACGCGCGCAGGGCTAAAGGGGTGCGGGTCTTTCTCCAAAGGGGAGCGATATTTGTCTACGCACAAACCCACACGCTATGGGGCTACGCGCTGCACGTCTAAAAGGGTGCGAATCATTCTCCAAAGGGGTGCGAGATTTGTCTACGCACAAACCCACACGCTATGAGCCTACGCGCGCAGGGCTAAAGGGGTGCGAGTCTTTCTCCAAAGGGGTGCGAGATTTGTCTACGCACAAACCCACACGCTATGGGACTACGCGCTGCAGGGCTAAAGGGGTGCGCTTCTTTCTCCAAAGGGGTGCGAGATTTATCTAGACACAAACCCACACGCTATGGGCCTACGCGCGTAGGGCTAAAGGGATGCGAGTCTTTCTCAAAAGGGGTGCGAGATTTGTCTACGCACAAACCCACACTCTATGAGCCTACGCGCGAAGGGCTAAAGGGGTGCGAGTCTTTCTCCAAAGGGGTGCGAGATTTGTCTACGCACAAACCCACACGCTATGCGACTACGCGCTGCACGTCTAAAAGGGTGCGAGTCTTTCTCCAAAGGGGTGCGAGATTTGTCTACGCACAAACCCACACGCTATGAGCCTACGCGCGCAGGGCTAAAGGGGTGCGGGTCTTTCTCCAAAGGGGAGCGAGATTTGTCTACGCACAAACCCACACGCTATGGGACTACGCGCTGCACGTCAAAAGTGGTGCGAGTCTTTCTCCAAAGGGGTGCGAGATTTGTCTACGCACAAACACACACGCTATGGGACTAAGCGCTGCACATCTAAAAGGGTGCGAGTCTTTCTCGAAAGGGGTGCGAGATTTGTCTACGCACAGACCCACACGCTATGGGACTACGCTCTGCATGTCAAAAGGGGTGCGAGATTTGTCTACGCACAAACCCACATGCCATTGGCCTACGCGCGCAGGGCTAAAGGGGTGCGAGTCTTTCTCCAAAGGGGTGCGAGATTTGTCTACGCACAAACCCACACGCTATGAGCCTACGTGCACAGGGCTAAAGGGGTGCGAGTCTTTCTCCAAAGGGGTGCAAGATTTGTCTACGCACAAACCCACACGCTATGGGACTACGCGCTGCACGTCAAAAGGGGTGCGAGTTTTTCTCCAAAGGGGTGCGAGATTTGTCTACACACAAACCCACACGCTATGAGCCTACGCGCTGTAGGGCTAAAGGGGTGCGCGTCTTTCTCCAAAGGGGTGCGAGATTTATCTACACACAAACCCACACGCTATGGGCCTACGCGAGCAGGGCTAAAGGGATGCGAGTCTTTCTCCAAAGGGGTGCGAGATTTGTCTACGCACAAACCCACACGCTATGAGCCTACGCGCTGCAGGGCTAAAGGGTTGCGAGTCTTTCTCCAAAGGGGTGCGAGATTTGTCTACGCACAAACCCACATGCCATCATCAAACGCGCTGCAGGGCTTAAGGGGTGCGAGTCTTTCTCCAAAGGGGTGCGAGATTTGTCTACGCACAAACCCACACGTTATGGGACTACGCGCTGCACGTCAAAAGGGGTGCGAGTCTTTCTCCAAAGGGGTGCGAGATTTGTCTACGCACAAACCCACACGCTATGGGACTAAGCGCTGCACATCTAAAAGGGTGCGAGTCTTTCTCGAAAGGGGTGCGAGATTTGTCTACGCACAAACCCACACGCTATGGGACTACGCTCTGCATGTCAAAAGGGGTGCGAGATTTGTCTACGCACAAACCCACATGCCATTGGCCTACGCGCGCAGGGCTAAAGGGGTGCGAGTCTTTCTCCAAAGGGGTGCGAGATTTGTCTACGCACAAACCCACACGCTATGAGCCTACGTGCACAGGGCTAAAGGGGTGCGAGTCTTTCTCCAAATGGGTGCGAGATTTGTCTACGCACAAACCCAAACGCTATGGGACTACGCGCTGCACGTCAAAAGGGGTGCGAGTTTTTCTCCAAAGGGGTGCGAGATTTGTCTACACACAAACCCACACGCTATGAGCCTACGCGCTGTAGGGCTAAAGGGGTGCGCGTCTTTCTCCAAAGGGGTGCGAGATTTGTCTACGCACAAACCCACACGCTATGAGCCTACGCGCTGCAGGGCTAAAGGGTTGCGAGTCTTTCTCCAAAGGGGTGCGAGATTTGTCTACGCACAAACCCACACGCTATGAGCCTACGCGCTGCAGGGCTAAAGGGTTGCGAGTCTTTCTCCAAAGGGGTGCGAGATTTGTCTACGCACAAACCCACATGCCATCATCAAACGCGCTGCAGGGCTTAAGGGGTGCGAGTCTTTCTCCAAAGGGGTGCGAAATTTGTCTACGCACAAACCCACACGCTATGGGACTACGCGCTGCACGTCTAAAAGGGTGCGAGTCATTCTCCAAAGGGGTGCGAGATTTGTCTACGCACAAACCCACACGCTATGAGCCTACGCGCGCAGGGCTAAAGGGGTGCAAGTCTTTCTCCAAAGGGGTGCGAGATTTGTCTACGCACAAACCCACACGCTATGGGACTAAGCGCTGCACGTCTAAAAGGGTGCGAGTCTTTCTCCAAAGTCGTGCGAGATTTGTCTACGGACAAACCCACACGCTATGGGCCAACGCGCGCAGGGCTAGGGGTGCGAGTCTTTCTCGAAAGGGGTGCGAGATTTGTCTACGCACAAACCCACACGCTATGGGACTACGCTCTGCATGTCAAAAGGGGTGCGAGATTTGTCTACGCACAAACCCACACGCTATGGGACTACGCGCTGCACGTCTAAAAGGGTGCGAGTCATTCTCCAAAGGGGTGCGAGATTTGTCTACGCACAAACCCACACGCTATGAGCCTACGCGCGCAGGGCTAAAGGGGTGCGAGTCTTTCTCCAAAGGGGTGCGAGATTTGTCTACGCACAAACCCACACGCTATGGGACTAAGCGCTGCACGTCTAAAAGGGTGCGAGTCTTTCTCCAAAGTCGTGCGAGATTTGTCTACGCACAAACCCACACGCTATGGGCCTACGCGCGCAGGGCTAGGAGTGCGAGTCTTTCTCAAAAGGGGTGCGAGATTTGTCTACGCACAAACCCACACGCTATGGGACTACGCTCTGCATGTCAAAAGGGGTGCGAGATTTGTCTACGCACAAACCCACACGCAATGGGACTACGCGCTGCACGTCTAAAAGGGTGCGAGTCATTCTCCAAAGGAGTGCGAGATTTGTCTACGCACAAACCCACACGCTATGGGACTACGCTCTGCATGTCAAAAGGGGTGCGAGATTTGTCTACGCACAAACCCACACGCTATGGGACTTCGCGCTGCACGTCTAAAAGGGTGCGAGTCATTCTCCAAAGGGGTGCGAGATTTGTCTACGCACAAACCCACACGCTATGGGACTAAGCGCTGCACGTCTAAAAGGGTGCGAGTCTTTCTCGAAAGGGGTGCGAGATTTGTCTACGCACAAACCCACACGCTATGGGCCTACGCTCTGCATGTCAAAAGGGGTGCGAGATTTGTCTACGCACAAACCCACACGCTATGGGACTACGCTCTGCATGTCAAAAGGGGTGCGAGATTTGTCTACGCACAAACCCACACGCTATGGGACTACGCGCTGCACGTCTAAAAGGGTGCGAGTCATTCTCCAAAGGGGTGCGAGATTTGTCTACGCACAAACCCACACGCTATGGGACTACGCTCTGCATGTCAAAAGGGGTGCGAGATTTGTCTACGCACAAACCCACACGCTATGGGACTACGCGCTGCACGTCTAAAAGGGTGCGAGTCATTCTCCAAAGGGGTGCGAGATTTGTCTACGCACAAACCCACACGCTATGAGCCTACGCGCGCAGGGCTAAAAGGGTGCGAGTCTTTCTCCAAAGGGGTGCGAGATTTGTCTACGCACAAACCCACACGCTATGGGACTAAGCGCTGCACGTCTAAAAGGGTGCGAGTCTTTCTCGAAAGGGGTGCGAGATTTGTCTACGCACAAACCCAGACGCTATGGGCCTACGCTCTGCATGTCAAAAGGGGTGCGAGATTTGTCTACGCACAAACCCACACGCTATGGGACTACGCGCTGCACGTCTAAAAGGGTGCGAGTCATTCTCCAAAGGGGTGCGAGATTTGTCTACGCACAAACCCACACGCTATGGGCCTACGCGCGCAGGGCTAGGGGTGCGAGTCTTTCTCGAAAGGGGTGCGAGATTTGTCTACGCACAAACCCACACGCTATGGGACTACGCTCTGCATGTCAAAAGGGGTGCGAGTCTTTCTCCAAAGGGGTGCGAGATTTGTCTACGCACAAACCCACACGCTATGGGACTACGCGCTGCACGTCTAAAAGGGTGCGAGTCATTCTCCAAAGGGGTGCGAGATTTGTCTACGCACAAACCCACACGCTATGAGTCTACGCGCGCAGGGCTAAAGGGGTGCGAGTCTTTCTCCAAAGGGGTGCGAGATTTGTCTACGCACAAACCCACACGCTATGGGACTAAGCGCTGCACGTCAAAAGGGGTGCGAGTTTTTCTCCAAAGGGGTGCGAGATTTATCTACACACAAACCCACACGCTATGGGCCTACGCGAGCAGGGCTAAAGGGATGCGAGTCTTTCTCAAAAGGGGTGCGAGATTTGTCTACGCACAAACCCACACGCTATGGGACTACGCTCTGCATGTCAAAAGGGGTGCGAGATTTGTCTACGCACAAACCCACACGCTATGGGACTACGCGCTGCACGTCTAAAAGGGTGCGAGTCATTCTCCAAAGGGGTGCGAGATTTGTCTACGCACAAACCCACACGCTATGGGACTAAGCGCTGCACGTCTAAAAGGGTGCGAGTCTTTCTCGAAAGGGGTGCGAGATTTGTCTACGCACAAACCCACACGCTATGGGCCTACGCGCGCAGGGCTAGGGGTGCGAGTCTTTCTCGAAAGGGGTGCGAGATTTGTCTACGCACAAACCCACACGCTATGGGACTACGCTCTGCATGTCAAAAGGGGTGCGAGTCTTTCTCCAAAGGGGTGCGAGATTTGTCTACGCACAAACCCACACGCTGTGGGACTACGCGCTGCACGTCTAAAAGGGTGCGAGTCATTCTCCAAAGGGGTGCGAGATTTGTCTACGCACAAACCCACACGCTATGAGCCTACGCGCTGCAGGGCTAAAGGGTTGCGAGTCTTTCTCCAAAGGGGTGCGAGATTTGTCTACGCAAAAACCCACATGCCATCATCAAACGCGCAGCAGGGCTTAAGGGGTGCGAGTCTTTCTCCAAAGGGGTGCGAGATTTGTCTAGGCAGAAACCCACACGCTATGGGACTACGCGCTGCACGTCTAAAAGGGTGCGAGTCATTCTCCAAAGGGGTGCGAGATTTGTCTACGCACAAACCCACACGCTATGAGTCTACGCGCGCAGGGCTAAAGGGGTGCGAGTCTTTCTCCAAAGGTGTGCGAGATTTGTCTACGCACAAACCCACACGCTATGGGACTACGCGCTGCACGTCTAAAAGGGTGCGAGTCTTTCTCCAAAGTCGTGCGAGATTTGTCTACGCACAAACCCACACGCTATGTGCCTACGCGCGCAGGGCTAGGGGTGCGAGTCTTTCTCAAAAGGGGTGCGAGATTTGTCTACGCACAAACCCACACGCTATGGGACTACGCTCTGCATGTCAAAAGGGGTGCGAGATTTGTCTACGCACAAACCCACACGCTATGGGACTACGCGCTGCACGTCTAAAAGGGTGCGAGTCATTCTCCAAAGGGGTGCGAGATTCGTCTACGCACAAACCCACACGCTATGGGACTAAGCGCTGCACGTCTAAAAGGGTGCGAGTCTTTCTCCAAAGTCGTGCGAGATTTGTCTACGCACAAACCCACACGCTATGGGCCTACGCGCGCAGGGCTAGGGGTGCGAGTCTTTCTCAAAAGGGGTGCGAGATTTGTCTACGCACAAACCCACACGCTATGGCACTACGCTCTGCATGTCAAAAGGGGTGCGAGATTTGTCTACGCACAAACCCACACGCTATGGGACTACGCTCTGCATGTCAAAAGGGGTGCGAGATTTGTCTACGCACAAACCCACACGCTATGAGCCTACGCGCTGCAGGGCTAAAGGGGTGCGAGTCTTTCTCCGCACAAACCCACACGCTATGGGACTACGCGCTGCACGTCTAAAAGGGTGCGAGTCATTCTCCAAAGGGGTGCGAGATTTGTCTACGCACAAACCCACACGCTATGAGCCTACGCGCGCAGGGCTAAAGGGGTGCGAGTCTTTCTCCAAAGGGGTGCGAGATTTGTCTACGCACAAACCCACACGCTATGGGACTAAGCGCTGCACGTCTAAAAGGGTGCGAGTCTTTCTCCAAAGTCGTGCGAGATTTGTCTACGCACAAACCCACACGCTATGGGCCTACGCGCGCAGGGCTAGGGGTGGGAGTCTTTCTCGAAAGGGGTGCGAGATTTGTCTACGCACAAACCCACACGCTATGGGACTAAGCGCTGCACGTCTAAAAGGGTGCGAGTCTTTCTCCAAAGTCGTGCGAGATTTGTCTACGCACAAACCCACACGCTATGGGCCTACGCGCGCAGGGCTAGGGGTGCGAGTCTTTCTCGAAAGGGGTGCGAGATTTGTCTACGCACAAACCCACACGCTATGGGACTAAGCGCTGCACGTCTAAAAGGGTGCGAGTCTTTCTCGAAAGGGGTGCGAGATTTGTCTACGCACAAACCCAGACGCTATGGGCCTACGCTCTGCATGTCAAAAGGGGTGCGAGATTTGTCTACGCACAAACCCACACGCTATGGGACTACGCGCTGCACGTCTAAAAGGGTGCGAGTCATTCTCCAAAGGGGTGCGAGATTCGTCTACGCACAAACCCACACGCCATGGGACTAAGCGCTGCACGTCTAAAAGGGTGCGAGTCTTTCTGGAAAGGGTTGCGAGATTTGTCTACGCACAAACCCACACGCTATGGGCCTACGCACGCAGGGCTAGGGGTGCGAGTCTTTCTCGAAAGGGGTGCGAGATTTGTCTACGCACAAACCCACACGCTATGGGACTACGCTCTGCATGTCAAAAGGGGTGCGAGTCTTTCTCCAAAGGGGTGCGAGATTTGTCTACGCACAAACCAACACGCTATGGGACTACGCGCTGCACGTCTAAAAGGGTGCGAGTCATTCTCCAAAGGGGTGCGAGATTTGTCTACGCACAAACCCACACGCTATGAGTCTACGCGCGCAGGGCTAAAGGGGTGCGAGTCTTTCTCCAAAGTCGTGCGAGATTTGTCTACGCACAAACCCACACGCTATGGGCCTACGCGCGCAGGGCTAGGGGTGCGAGTCTTTCTCAAAAGGGGTGCGAGATTTGTCTACGCACAAACCCACACGCTATGGGACTACGCTCTGCATGTCAAAAGGGGTGCGAGATTTGTCTACGCACAAACCCACACGCTATGGGACTACGCGCTGCACGTCTAAAAGGGTGCGAGTCATTCTCCAAAGGGGTGCGAGATTCGTCTACGCACAAACCCACACGCTATGGGACTAAGCGCTGCACGTCTAAAAGGGTGCGAGTCTTTCTCCAAAGTCGTGCGAGATTTGTCTACGCACAAACCCACACGCTATGGGCCTACGCGCGCAGGGCTAGGGGTGCGAGTCTTTCTCAAAAGGGGTGCGAGATTTGTCTACGCACAAACCCACACGCTATGGCACTACGCTCTGCATGTCAAAAGGGGTGCGAGATTTGTCTACGCACAAACCCACACGCTATGGGACTACGCTCTGCATGTCAAAAGGGGTGCGAGATTTGTCTACGCACAAACCCACACGCTATGAGCCTACGCGCTGCAGGGCTAAAGGGGTGCGAGTCTTTCTCCGCACAAACCCACACGCTATGGGACTACGCGCTGCACGTCTAAAAGGGTGCGAGTCATTCTCCAAAGGGGTGCGAGATTTGTCCACGCACAAACCCACACGCTATGAGCCTACGCGCGCAGGGCTAAAGGGGTGCGAGTCTTTCTCCAAAGGGGTGCGAGATTTGTCTACGCACAAACCCACACGCTATGGGACTAAGCGCTGCACGTCTAAAAGGGTGCGAGTCTTTCTCGAAAGGGGTGCGAGATTTGTCTACGCACAAACCCAGACGCTATGGGCCTACGCTCTGCATGTCAAAAGGGGTGCGAGATTTGTCTACGCACAAACCCACACGCTATGGGACTACGCGCTGCACGTCTAAAAGGGTGCGAGTCATTCTCCAAAGGGGTGCGAGATTTGTCTACGCACAAACCCACACGCTATGGGCCTACGCGCGCAGGGCTAGGGGTGCGAGTCTTTCTCGAAAGGGGTGCGAGATTTGTCTACGCACAAACCCACACGCTATGGGACTACGCTCTGCATGTCAAAAGGGGTGCGAGTCTTTCTCCAAAGGGGTGCGAGATTTGTCTACGCACAAACCCACACGCTATGGGACTACGCGCTGCACGTCTAAAAGGGTGCGAGTCATTCTCCAAAGGGGTGCGAGATTTGTCTACGCACAAACCCACACGCTATGAGTCTACGCGCGCAGGGCTAAAGGGGTGCGAGTCTTTCTCCAAAGGGGTGCGAGATTTGTCTACGCACAAACCCACACGCTATGGGACTAAGCGCTGCACGTCAAAAGGGGTGCGAGTTTTTCTCCAAAGGGGTGCGAGATTTATCTACACACAAACCCACACGCTATGGGCCTACGCGAGCAGGGCTAAAGGGATGCGAGTCTTTCTCAAAAGGGGTGCGAGATTTGTCTACGCACAAACCCACACGCTATGGGACTACGCTCTGCATGTCAAAAGGGGTGCGAGATTTGTCTACGCACAAACCCACACGCTATGGGACTACGCGCTGCACGTCTAAAAGGGTGCGAGTCATTCTCCAAAGGGGTGCGAGATTTGTCTACGCACAAACCCACACGCTATGGGACTAAGCGCTGCACGTCTAAAAGGGTGCGAGTCTTTCTCGAAAGGGGTGCGAGATTTGTCTACGCACAAACCCACACGCTATGGGCCTACGCGCGCAGGGCTAGGGGTGCGAGTCTTTCTCGAAAGGGGTGCGAGATTTGTCTACGCACAAACCCACACGCTATGGGACTACGCTCTGCATGTCAAAAGGGGTGCGAGTCTTTCTCCAAAGGGGTGCGAGATTTGTCTACGCACAAACCCACACGCTGTGGGACTACGCGCTGCACGTCTAAAAGGGTGCGAGTCATTCTCCAAAGGGGTGCGAGATTTGTCTACGCACAAACCCACACGCTATGAGCCTACGCGCTGCAGGGCTAAAGGGTTGCGAGTCTTTCTCCAAAGGGGTGCGAGATTTGTCTACGCAAAAACCCACATGCCATCATCAAACGCGCAGCAGGGCTTAAGGGGTGCGAGTCTTTCTCCAAAGGGGTGCGAGATTTGTCTAGGCAGAAACCCACACGCTATGGGACTACGCGCTGCACGTCTAAAAGGGTGCGAGTCATTCTCCAAAGGGGTGCGAGATTTGTCTACGCACAAACCCACACGCTATGAGTCTACGCGCGCAGGGCTAAAGGGGTGCGAGTCTTTCTCCAAAGGTGTGCGAGATTTGTCTACGCACAAACCCACACGCTATGGGACTACGCGCTGCACGTCTAAAAGGGTGCGAGTCTTTCTCCAAAGTCGTGCGAGATTTGTCTACGCACAAACCCACACGCTATGTGCCTACGCGCGCAGGGCTAGGGGTGCGAGTCTTTCTCAAAAGGGGTGCGAGATTTGTCTACGCACAAACCCACACGCTATGGGACTACGCTCTGCATGTCAAAAGGGGTGCGAGATTTGTCTACGCACAAACCCACACGCTATGGGACTACGCGCTGCACGTCTAAAAGGGTGCGAGTCATTCTCCAAAGGGGTGCGAGATTCGTCTACGCACAAACCCACACGCTATGGGACTAAGCGCTGCACGTCTAAAAGGGTGCGAGTCTTTCTCCAAAGTCGTGCGAGATTTGTCTACGCACAAACCCACACGCTATGGGCCTACGCGCGCAGGGCTAGGGGTGCGAGTCTTTCTCAAAAGGGGTGCGAGATTTGTCTACGCACAAACCCACACGCTATGGCACTACGCTCTGCATGTCAAAAGGGGTGCGAGATTTGTCTACGCACAAACCCACACGCTATGGGACTACGCTCTGCATGTCAAAAGGGGTGCGAGATTTGTCTACGCACAAACCCACACGCTATGAGCCTACGCGCTGCAGGGCTAAAGGGGTGCGAGTCTTTCTCCGCACAAACCCACACGCTATGGGACTACGCGCTGCACGTCTAAAAGGGTGCGAGTCATTCTCCAAAGGGGTGCGAGATTTGTCTACGCACAAACCCACACGCTATGAGCCTACGCGCGCAGGGCTAAAGGGGTGCGAGTCTTTCTCCTAAGGGGTGCGAGATTTGTCTACGCACAAACCCACACGCTATGGGACTAAGCGCTGCACGTCTAAAAGGGTGCGAGTCTTTCTCCAAAGTCGTGCGAGATTTGTCTACGCACAAACCCACACGCTATGGGCCTACGCGCGCAGGGCTAGGGGTGCGAGTCTTTCTCGAAAGGGGTGCGAGATTTGTCTACGCACAAACCCACACGCTATGGGACTAAGCGCTGCACGTCTAAAAGGGTGCGAGTCTTTCTCCAAAGTCGTGCGAGATTTGTCTACGCACAAACCCACACGCTATGGGCCTACGCGCGCAGGGCTAGGGGTGCGAGTCTTTCTCGAAAGGGGTGCGAGATTTGTCTACGCACAAACCCACACGCTATGGGACTAAGCGCTGCACGTCTAAAAGGGTGCGAGTCTTTCTCGAAAGGGGTGCGAGATTTGTCTACGCACAAACCCAGACGCTATGGGCCTACGCTCTGCATGTCAAAAGGGGTGCGAGATTTGTCTACGCACAAACCCACACGCTATGGGACTACGCGCTGCACGTCTAAAAGGGTGCGAGTCATTCTCCAAAGGGGTGCGAGATTCGTCTACGCACAAACCCACACGCCATGGGACTAAGCGCTGCACGTCTAAAAGGGTGCGAGTCTTTCTCGAAAGGGTTGCGAGATTTGTCTACGCACAAACCCACACGCTATGGGCCTACGCACGCAGGGCTAGGGGTGCGAGTCTTTCTCGAAAGGGGTGCGAGATTTGTCTACGCACAAACCCACACGCTATGGGACTACGCTCTGCATGTCAAAAGGGGTGCGAGTCTTTCTCCAAAGGGGTGCGAGATTTGTCTACGCACAAACCAACACGCTATGGGACTACGCGCTGCACGTCTAAAAGGGTGCGAGTCATTCTCCAAAGGGGTGCGAGATTTGTCTACGCACAAACCCACACGCTATGAGTCTACGCGCGCAGGGCTAAAGGGGTGCGAGTCTTTCTCCAAAGTCGTGCGAGATTTGTCTACGCACAAACCCACACGCTATGGGCCTACGCGCGCAGGGCTAGGGGTGCGAGTCTTTCTCAAAAGGGGTGCGAGATTTGTCTACGCACAAACCCACACGCTATGGGACTACGCTCTGCATGTCAAAAGGGGTGCGAGATTTGTCTACGCACAAACCCACACGCTATGGGACTACGCTCTGCATGTCAAAAGGGGTGCGAGATTTGTCTACGCACAAACCCACACGCTATGAGCCTACGCGCTGCAGGGCTAAAGGGGTGCGAGTCTTTCTCCGCACAAACCCACACGCTATGGGACTACGCGCTGCACGTCTAAAAGGGTGCGAGTCATTCTCCAAAGGGGTGCGAGATTTGTCTACGCACAAACCCACACGCTATGAGCCTACGCGCGCAGGGCTAAAGGGGTGCGAGTCTTTCTCCAAAGGGCTGCGAGATTTGTCTACGCACAAACCCACACGCTATGGGACTAAGCGCTGCACGTCTAAAAGGGTGCGAGTCTTTCTCCAAAGTCGTGCGAGATTTGTCTACGCACAAACCCACACGCTATGGGCCTACGCGCGCAGGGCTAGGGGTGCGAGTCTTTCTCGAAAGGGGTGCGAGATTTGTCTACGCACAAACCCACACGCTATGGGACTAAGCGCTGCACGTCTAAAAGGGTGCGAGTCTTTCTCCAAAGTCGTGCGAGATTTGTCTACGCACAAACCCACACGCTATGGGCCTACGCGCGCAGGGCTAGGGGTGCGAGTCTTTCTCGAAAGGGGTGCGAGATTTGTCTACGCACAAACCCACACGCTATGGGACTAAGCGCTGCACGTCTAAAAGGGTGCGAGTCTTTCTCGAAAGGGGTGCGAGATTTGTCTACGCACAAACCCAGACGCTATGGGCCTACGCTCTGCATGTCAAAAGGGGTGCGAGATTTGTCTACGCACAAACCCACACGCTATGGGACTACGCGCTGCACGTCTAAAAGGGTGCGAGTCATTCTCCCAAGGGGTGCGAGATTCGTCTACGCACAAACCCACACGCCATGGGACTAAGCGCTGCACGTCTAAAAGGGTGCGAGTCTTTCTCGAAAGGGGTGCGAGGTTTGTCTACGCACAAACCCACACGCTATGGGCCTACGCGCGCAGGGCTAGGGGTGCGAGTCTTTCTCGAAAGGGGTGCGAGATTTGTCTACGCACAAACCCACACGCTATGGGACTAAGCGCTGCACGTCTAAAAGGGTGCGAGTCTTTCTCCAAAGTCGTGCGAGATTTGTCTACGCACAAACCCACACGCTATGGGCCTACGCGCGCAGGGCTAGG
Organism: Luidia sarsii; assembly: GCA_949987565.1. Taxonomy (NCBI): domain Eukaryota; kingdom Metazoa; phylum Echinodermata; class Asteroidea; order Paxillosida; family Luidiidae; genus Luidia; species Luidia sarsii. Next base: position 5,716,869 of record OX465102.1, read on the forward strand.
GGTGCGAGTCTTTCTCGAAAGGGGTGCGAGATTTGTCTACGCACAAACCCACACGCTATGGGACTAAGCGCTGCACGTCTAAAAGGGTGCGAGTCTTTCTCGAAAGGGGTGCGAGATTTGTCTACGCACAAACCCAGACGCTATGGGCCTACGCTCTGCATGTCAAAAGGGGTGCGAGATTTGTCTACGCACAAACCCACACGCTATGGGACTACGCGCTGCACGTCTAAAAGGGTGCGAGTCATTCTCCAAAGGGGTGCGAGATTCGTCTACGCACAAACCCACACGCCATGGGACTAAGCGCTGCACGTCTAAAAGGGTGCGAGTCTTTCTCGAAAGGGTTGCGAGATTTGTCTACGCACAAACCCACACGCTATGGGCCTACGCACGCAGGGCTAGGAGTAGTATGTTGTGACCGATGTGCACCCCTTTTGGTGGTGCAAAAATGTGCAGGTGGTGCAGGTGGTGCAGGTGGTGCGGGTGATGCGGGTGGTGCGGGTGGTGCGGATGTGCGGGTGGTGCGGTTGGTGCGGGTGGTGCGGATGTGCGGGTGGTGATGTACGTGGTGCGGTAATGGTGGACGCATAGGCCTACGGCTATTTTGTATTGCATTGTTGCCTTTTTAAAACTATTATTATTATTATTAATTTTTTTTATTTTTTTTTATTTTTTTCCCCAGCGTTTTCTAACAAACAAACAAACAAACAAACAAACAAACCACACCCAAACAGACAAAGGAACAAAAAAGTCAAACAACAGCTACGAATTGCGACAAGGGAGTTGGGTTAAATAACGGTCGAAACGGGTGCCTAAAACCAACCGGAACTCACCAGAACATTCCTTATGTGGTCAACGGGCGATATACGGTTTGAATTATTTTATTGAACTCTTTCATACTTCACAAATCTTTACAAATCAAGGTAGGTGGTTGTTCTGCCGTCATAAGCAACTCTTTCATACTTCACAAATCTTTACAAATCAAGGTAGGTGGTTGTTCTGCCGTCATAAGCCACTTTCTTTCTTTCTTTTTGGATATAAGTATGAAAATGCAGTTTTCAACATTACGTTACATACGTTTGTATGGTTCAGTTTAACTAATAAACAAACAAAAAAGCTACCAGTGGTAGTATCTATCTAATGGTAGTCGTTATCAAATGTACATTTAAATTAGACTACTAAGTAAAAAACAAAAACAAAACAACAAATCAATGTGTATTGATACTAACTTGATGACAAAGCAAAAAGTGAAGCCGGTGCAGTTGTGTTCAGTCCGAAGATGGAACGCGTAATGATCGTCTGCGAGGGTGACAGGGCACGTTGAATCGGTGCTAGGTGAGTTGTTACTACAAGTCCGAGTCAAGGGGACATTAGTCTCGATCGAACAAAACAAAGAGGGCTTAATCAGGGACCTGCGCGTCTCTATTGGAAAGAACGATGAGGGGGTAATGAGCGACCTGCACGTCTCTATCGAACCAAACAAAGAGGGGGATAATCAGGGACCTACACGCCTCTATTGGACAGAACGACGAGGGGTAATGCGCGGCCCGCAAATCTCTCTCGGGCAGGACAAAGAGGGATCTGTGAGTGTCTATCGGACAGAACAAAGAGGGAATCTAGAAGGCTGAATGTTATTGATGTCGGTTCAATGCCGGCCACGAACAGTGTCAGTAATTCTAATGAAGGTATATTGTCCGATTGACGTATTTGAGCGCGGTCGTGGAAGTCTTCAAGAGACTTGACTGCTTGCAGTCGGCAACGTACTCATCGTCATCTGTGCATCCATCTAAAAACATCAAACAGGAATCGGGACCTGCTCATTGTACTCATCCACCTGCTCATGTTGCTCATCGACCTGCTCATTGTACTGGTCCACCTGCTCATTTTGCTCATTCACTTGCTCATTTTGCTCATTCACGTACTCATTTTGCTCATTTCCTGCTCATTTCCTGCTCATTTTGCTCATCTTGCTCATTTCCTGCTCATTTTGCTCATCGACCTGCTCATTTTGCTCTCATAAAGAAATAGGATTCTCTAATCCTTACCATCTCTAACTTTTTCTTCCGCTTTCATCATGTTGGAACAAGCCGAGAAATTCGGCATGGTGTTTAACCATTACCCTGTCCAGGGCCTTGTCAACTTCCATGCCTTTATCTAGTTTTTCTTTGAGATCTGCGAGAATAACTTGGTGGGTTTCATTTTCTTCAAGATGCAAGTAACTTGACAGGAAATCCTTGTAGTTGTCAAAGAAGATTCTCTTGACTGCCCAGCAGGTTTTCCTATTGGCTTTGTCTTCGGCTTCATCTTCGTCCATACCATTGTCGATGTACTTCTCGTGTTTCTCATTCCACATATCTTTGGTTGCCTCTTTGGCCTCTTTCAACCAGTCTTGGTAAGCGATATTATCTTCCAATTCAGAGCTGGACCCATCTTCTTCCGACAAGTCATCGTCAGTTTCTTCCTCTGATTCGTCATCGTCAGTTTCTTCCTCTGATTCGTCATCACTCTCCTCCAAATCGTCACCATCATCCTTAGATTCAGTCCCGTCACCATCAATTGTAGATTCAGTTCCGCTGCTGTCTGTTTCTGAATCCTGACATCTACGCCTTTTAAATCCCGGTTCATAATCTTCTACGTTAGAATTGGCTGATCGAAATGTTCTTATGTTACGATCATCGTCAATGTCGTCCATTTTCGATTCACCCGCAACGTGTGCATTTTCTTCATGTCTTCGAAGGTTATATCGCCGACTATAGCTTTTGCTGCAGCGATGACAAGCATAGCGTTTTAGCCCAGAAACAGTATTCATGATGTTTACTCGTGGAGTGTCGATCTCCAAATGGGAAGACATGTTTAAAATTGGGCAATATATAAATGTCCTGTTTTCTGTCCTCATTCAGGTGAAATGAGCAGAAATGAGCAGAAATGAGCAGAAATGAGCAGAAATGAGCACAGACATGAGTAGAAATGAGCAGACATGAGTAGAAATGAGCAGACATGAGTAAAAATGAGCAAAAAATGAGCAAACATGAGCAGAAATGAGCAGACATGAGTAAAAATGAGCAAAAAATGAGCAAACATGAGCAAAAATGAGCAGACATGAGCAAACATGAGCAGACATGAGCAGACATGAGCACAGACATGAGCAGACATGAGCAGACATGAGCACAGACATGAGTAGACATGAGTAGAAATCAGTAAAATGGGGGAATGCCCGGGGAAAAGAGAAATTCTCGCTCCCCATTATTTTATGGGTTTTCCCCCGAGCATTCCCCCATTTTGCTGATTTCTACTCATGTCTACTCATGTCTGTGCTCATGTCTGCTCATGTCTGCTCATGTCTGTGCTCATGTCTGCTCATGTCTGCTCATGTCTGCTCATGTCTGCTCATTTTTGCTCATGTTTGCTCATTTTTTGCTCATTTTTACTCATGTCTGCTCATTTCTGCTCATGTTTGCTCATTTTTTGCTCATTTTTACTCATGTCTGCTCATTTCTACTCATGTCTGCTCATTTCTACTCATGTCTGTGCTCATTTCTGCTCATTTCTGCTCATTTCTGCTCATTTCACCTGAATGAGGACAGAAAACAGGACATTTATATATTGCCCAATTTTAAACATGTCTTCCCATTTGGAGATCGACACTCCACGAGTAAACATCATGAATACTGTTTCTGGGCTAAAACGCTATGCTTGTCATCGCTGCAGCAAAAGCTATAGTCGGCGATATAACCTTCGAAGACATGAAGAAAATGCACACGTTGCGGGTGAATCGAAAATGGACGACATTGACGATGATCGTAACATAAGAACATTTCGATCAGCCAATTCTAACGTAGAAGATTATGAACCGGGATTTAAAAGGCGTAGATGTCAGGATTCAGAAACAGACAGCAGCGGAACTGAATCTACAATTGATGGTGACGGGACTGAATCTAAGGATGATGGTGACGATTTGGAGGAGAGTGATGACGAATCAGAGGAAGAAACTGACGATGACGAATCAGAGGAAGAAACTGACGATGACTTGTCGGAAGAAGATGGGTCCAGCTCTGAATTGGAAGATAATATCGCTTACCAAGACTGGTTGAAAGAGGCCAAAGAGGCAACCAAAGATATGTGGAATGAGAAACACGAGAAGTACATCGACAATGGTATGGACGAAGATGAAGCCGAAGACAAAGCCAATAGGAAAACCTGCTGGGCAGTCAAGAGAATCTTCTTTGACAACTACAAGGATTTCCTGTCAAGTTACTTGCATCTTGAAGAAAATGAAACCCACCAAGTTATTCTCGCAGATCTCAAAGAAAAACTAGATAAAGGCATGGAAGTTGACAAGGCCCTGGACAGGGTAATGGTTAAACACCATGCCGAATTTCTCGGCTTGTTCCAACATGATGAAAGCGGAAGAAAAAGTTAGAGATGGTAAGGATTAGAGAATCCTATTTCTTTATGAGAGCAAAATGAGCAGGTCGATGAGCAAAATGAGCAGGAAATGAGCAAGATGAGCAAAATGAGCAGGAAATGAGCAGGAAATGAGCAAAATGAGTACGTGAATGAGCAAAATGAGCAAGTGAATGAGCAAAATGAGCAGGTGGACCAGTACAATGAGCAGGTCGATGAGCAACATGAGCAGGTGGATGAGTACAATGAGCAGGTCCCGATTCCTGTTTGATGTTTTTAGATGGATGCACAGATGACGATGAGTACGTTGCCGACTGCAAGCAGTCAAGTCTCTTGAAGACTTCCACGACCGCGCTCAAATACGTCAATCGGACAATATACCTTCATTAGAATTACTGACACTGTTCGTGGCCGGCATTGAACCGACATCAATAACATTCAGCCTTCTAGATTCCCTCTTTGTTCTGTCCGATAGACACTCACAGATCCCTCTTTGTCCTGCCCGAGAGAGATTTGCGGGCCGCGCATTACCCCTCGTCGTTCTGTCCAATAGAGGCGTGTAGGTCCCTGATTATCCCCCTCTTTGTTTGGTTCGATAGAGACGTGCAGGTCGCTCATTACCCCCTCATCGTTCTTTCCAATAGAGACGCGCAGGTCCCTGATTAAGCCCTCTTTGTTTTGTTCGATCGAGACTAATGTCCCCTTGACTCGGACTTGTAGTAACAACTCACCTAGCACCGATTCAACGTGCCCTGTCACCCTCGCAGACGATCATTACGCGTTCCATCTTCGGACTGAACACAACTGCACCGGCTTCACTTTTTGCTTTGTCATCAAGTTAGTATCAATACACATTGATTTGTTGTTTTGTTTTTGTTTTTTACTTAGTAGTCTAATTTAAATGTACATTTGATAACGACTACCATTAGATAGATACTACCACTGGTAGCTTTTTTGTTTGTTTATTAGTTAAACTGAACCATACAAACGTATGTAACGTAATGTTGAAAACTGCATTTTCATACTTATATCCAAAAAGAAAGAAAGAAAGTGGCTTATGACGGCAGAACAACCACCTACCTTGATTTGTAAAGATTTGTGAAGTATGAAAGAGTTGCTTATGACGGCAGAACAACCACCTACCTTGATTTGTAAAGATTTGTGAAGTATGAAAGAGTTCAATAAAATAATTCAAACCGTATATCGCCCGTTGACCACATAAGGAATGTTCTGGTGAGTTCCGGTTGGTTTTAGGCACCCGTTTCGACCGTTATTTAACCCAACTCCCTTGTCGCAATTCGTAGCTGTTGTTTGACTTTTTTGTTCCTTTGTCTGTTTGGGTGTGGTTTGTTTGTTTGTTTGTTTGTTTGTTTGTTAGAAAACGCTGGGGAAAAAAATAAAAAAAAAATAAAAAAAATTAATAATAATAATAATAGTTTTAAAAAGGCAACAATGCAATACAAAATAGCCGTAGGCCTATGCGTCCACCATTACCGCACCACGTACATCACCACCCGCACATCCGCACCACCCGCACCACCTGCACCACCTGCACCACCTGCACATTTTTGCACCACCAAAAGGGGTGCACATCGGTCACAACATACTACTGCTAGGGGTGCGAGTCTTTCTCGAAAGGGGTGCGAGATTTGTCTACGCACAAACCCACACGCTATGGGACTACGCTCTGCATGTCAAAAGGGGTGCGAGTCTTTCTCCAAAGGGGTGCGAGATTTGTCTACGCACAAACCAACACGCTATGGGACTACGCGCTGCACGTCTAAAAGGGTGCGAGTCATTCTCCAAAGGGGTGCGAGATTTGTCTACGCACAAACCCACACGCTATGAGTCTACGCGCGCAGGGCTAAAGGGGTGCGAGTCTTTCTCCAAAGTCGTGCGAGATTTGTCTACGCACAAACCCACACGCTATGGGCCTACGCGCGCAGGGCTAGGGGTGCGAGTCTTTCTCAAAAGGGGTGCGAGATTTGTCTACGCACAAACCCACACGCTATGGGACTACGCTCTGCATGTCAAAAGGGGTGCGAGATTTGTCTACGCACAAACCCACACGCTATGGGACTACGCGCTGCACGTCTAAAAGGGTGCGAGTCATTCTCCAAAGGAGTGCGAGATTCGTCTACGCACAAACCCACACGCTATGGGACTAAGCGCTGCACGTCTAAAAGGGTGCGAGTCTTTCTCCAAAGTCGTGCGAGATTTGTCTACGCACAAACCCACACGCTATGGGCCTACGCGCGCAGGGCTAGGGGTGCGAGTCTTTCTCAAAAGGGGTGCGAGATTTGTCTACGCACAAACCCACACGCTATGGCACTACGCTCTGCATGTCAAAAGGGGTGCGAGATTTGTCTACGCACAAACCCACACGCTATGGGACTACGCTCTGCATGTCAAAAGGGGTGCGAGATTTGTCTACGCACAAACCCACACGCTATGAGCCTACGCGCTGCAGGGCTAAAGGGGTGCGAGTCTTTCTCCGCACAAACCCACACGCTATGGGACTACGCGCTGCACGTCTAAAAGGGTGCGAGTCATTCTCCAAAGGGGTGCGAGATTTGTCTACGCACAAACCCACACGCTATGAGCCTACGCGCGCAGGGCTAAAGGGGTGCGAGTCTTTCTCCAAAGGGGTGCGAGATTTGTCTACGCACAAACCCACACGCTATGGGACTAAGCGCTGCACGTCTAAAAGGGTGCGAGTCTTTCTCCAAAGTCGTGCGAGATTTGTCTACGCACAAACCCACACGCTATGGGCCTACGCGCGCAGGGCTAGGGGTGCGAGTCTTTCTCGAAAGGGGTGCGAGATTTGTCTACGCACAAACCCACACGCTATGGGACTAAGCGCTGCACGTCTAAAAGGGTGCGAGTCTTTCTCCAAAGTCGTGCGAGATTTGTCTACGCACAAACCCACACGCTATGGGCCTACGCGCGCAGGGCTAGGGGTGCGAGTCTTTCTCGAAAGGGGTGCGAGATTTGTCTACGCACAAACCCACACGCTATGGGACTAAGCGCTGCACGTCTAAAAGGGTGCGAGTCTTTCTCGAAAGGGGTGCGAGATTTGTCTACGCACAAACCCAGACGCTATGGGCCTACGCTCTGCATGTCAAAAGGGGTGCGAGATTTGTCTACGCACAAACCCACACGCTATGGGACTACGCGCTGCACGTCTAAAAGGGTGCGAGTCATTCTCCAAAGGGGTGCGAGATTCGTCTACGCACAAACCCGCACGCTATGGGACTACGCTCTGCATGTCAAAAGGGGTGCGAGTCTTTCTCCAAAGGGGTGCGAGATTTGTCTACGCACAAACCCACACGCTATGGGACTACGCGCTGCACGTCTAAAAGGGTGCGAGTCATTCTCCAAAGGGGTGCGAGATTTGTCTACGCACAAACCCACACGCTATGAGTCTACGCGCGCAGGGCTAAAGGGGTGCGAGTCTTTCTCCAAAGTCGTGCGAGATTTGTCTACGCACAAACCCACACGCTATGGGCCTACGCGCGCAGGGCTAGGGGTGCGAGTCTTTCTCAAAAGGGGTGCGAGATTTGTCTACGCACAAACCCACACGCTATGGGACTACGCTCTGCATGTCAAAAGGGGTGCGAGATTTGTCTACGCACAAACCCACACGCTATGGGACTACGCGCTGCACGTCTAAAAGGGTGCGAGTCATTCTCCAAAGGGGTGCGAGATTCGTCTACGCACAAACCCACACGCTATGGGACTAAGCGCTGCACGTCTAAAAGGGTGCGAGTCTTTCTCCAAAGTCGTGCGAGATTTGTCTACGCACAAACCCACACGCTATGGGCCTACGCGCGCAGGGCTAGGGGTGCGAGTCTTTCTCAAAAGGGGTGCGAGATTTGTCTACGCACAAACCCACACGCTATGGCACTACGCTCTGCATGTCAAAAGGGGTGCGAGATTTGTCTACGCACAAACCCACACGCTATGGGACTACGCTCTGCATGTCAAAAGGGGTGCGAGATTTGTCTACGCACAAACCCACACGCTATGAGCCTACGCGCTGCAGGGCTAAAGGGGTGCGAGTCTTTCTCCGCACAAACCCACACGCTATGGGACTACGCGCTGCACGTCTAAAAGGGTGCGAGTCATTCTCCAAAGGGGTGCGAGATTTGTCTACGCACAAACCCACACGCTATGAGCCTACGCGCGCAGGGCTAAAGGGGTGCGAGTCTTTCTCCAAAGGGCTGCGAGATTTGTCTACGCACAAACCCACACGCTATGGGACTAAGCGCTGCACGTCTAAAAGGGTGCGAGTCTTTCTCCAAAGTCGTGCGAGATTTGTCTACGCACAAACCCACACGCTATGGGCCTACGCGCGCAGGGCTAGGGGTGCGAGTCTTTCTCGAAAGGGGTGCGAGATTTGTCTACGCACAAACCCACACGCTATGGGACTAAGCGCTGCACGTCTAAAAGGGTGCGAGTCTTTCTCCAAAGTCGTGCGAGATTTGTCTACGCACAAACCCACACGCTATGGGCCTACGCGCGCAGGGCTAGGGGTGCGAGTCTTTCTCGAAAGGGGTGCGAGATTTGTCTACGCACAAACCCACACGCTATGGGACTAAGCGCTGCACGTCTAAAAGGGTGCGAGTCTTTCTCGAAAGGGGTGCGAGATTTGTCTACGCACAAACCCAGACGCTATGGGCCTACGCTCTGCATGTCAAAAGGGGTGCGAGATTTGTCTACGCACAAACCCACACGCTATGGGACTACGCGCTGCACGTCTAAAAGGGTGCGAGTCATTCTCCAAAGGGGTGCGAGATTCGTCTACGCACAAACCCACACGCCATGGGACTAAGCGCTGCACGTCTAAAAGGGTGCGAGTCTTTCTCGAAAGGGGTGCGAGGTTTGTCTACGCACAAACCCACACGCTATGGGCCTACGCGCGCAGGGCTAGGGGTGCGAGTCTTTCTCGAAAGGGGTGCGAGATTTGTCTACGCACAAACCCACACGCTATGGGACTACGCTCTGCATGTCAAAAGGGGTGCGAGTCTTTCTCCAAAGGGGTGCGAGATTTGTCTACGCACAAACCCACACGCTATGGGACTACGCGCTGCACGTCTAAAAGGGTGCGAGTCATTCTCCAAAGGGGTGCGAGATTTGTCTACGCACAAACCCACACGCTATGAGTCTACGCGCGCAGGGCTAAAGGGGTGCGAGTCTTTCTCCAAAGGGGTGCGAGATTTGTCTACGCACAAACCCACACGCTATGGGACTAAGCGCTGCACGTCAAAATGGGTGCGAGTTTTTCTCCAAAGGGGTGCGAGATTTGTCTACACACAAACCCACACGCTATGAGCCTACGCGCTGTAGGGCTAAAGGGGTGCGCGTCTTTCTCCAAAGGGGTGCGAGATTTATCTACACACAAACCCACACGCTATGGGCCTACGCGAGCAGGGCTAAAGGCATGCGAGTCTTTCTCAAAAGGGGTGCGAGATTTGTCTACGCACAAACCCACACGCTATGGGACTACGCTCTGCATGTCAAAAGGGGTGCGAGATTTGTCTACGCACAAACCCACACGCTATTGGACTACGCGCTGCACGTCTAAAAGGGTGCGAGTCATTCTCCAAAGGGGTGCGAGATTTGTCTACGCACAAACCCACACGCTATGAGTCTACGCGCGCAGGGCTAAAGGGGTGCGAGTCTTTCTCCAAAGTCGTGCGAGATTTGTCTACGCACAAACCCACACGCTATGGGCCTACGCGCGCAGGGCTAGGGGTGCGAGTCTTTCTCAAAAGGGGTGCGAGATTTGTCTACGCACAAACCCACACGCTATGGGACTACGCTCTGCATGTCAAAAGGGGTGCGAGATTTGTCTACGCACAAACCCACACGCTATGGGACTACGCGCTGCACGTCTAAAAGGGTGCGAGTCATTCTCCAAAGGGGTGCGAGATTCGTCTACGCACAAACCCACACTTTATGGGACTAAGCGCTGCACGTCTAAAAGGGTGCGAGTCTTTCTCCAAAGTCGTGCGAGATTTGTCTACGCACAAAGCCACACGCTATGGGCCTACGCGCGCAGGGCTAGGGGTGCGAGTCTTTCTCAAAAGGGGTGCGAGATTTGTCTACGCACAAACCCACACGCTATGGCACTACGCTCTTCATGTCAAAAGGGGTGCGAGATTTGTCTACGCACAAACCCACACGCTATGGGACTACGCTCTGCATGTCAAAAGGGGTGCGAGATTTGTCTACGCACAAACCCACACGCTATGAGCCTACGCGCTGCAGGGCTAAAGGGGTGCGAGTCTTTCTCCGCACAAACCCACACGCTATGGGACTACGCGCTGCACGTCTAAAAGGGTGCGAGTCATTCTCCAAAGGGGTGCGATATTTGTCTACGCACAAACCCACACGCTATGAGCCTACGCGCGCAGGTCTAAAGGGGTGCGAGTCTTTCTCAAAAGGGGTGCGAGATTTGTCTACGCACAAACCCACACGCTATGGGACTAAGCGCTGCACGTCTAAAAGGGTGCGAGTCTTTCTCCAAAGTCGTGCGAGATTTGTCTACGCACAAACCCACACGCTATGGGCCTACGCGCGCAGGGCTAGGGGTGCGAGTCTTTCTCGAAAGGGGTGCGAGATTTGTCTACGCACAAACCCACACGCTATGGGACTAAGCGCTGCACGTCTAAAAGGGTGCGAGTCTTTCTCCAAAGTCGTGCGAGATTTGTCTACGCACAAACCCACACGCTATGGGCCTACGCGCGCAGGGCTAGGGGTGCGAGTCTTTCTCGAAAGGGGTGCGAGATTTGTCTACGCACAAACCCACACGCTATGGGACTAAGCGCTGCACGTCTAAAAGGGTGCGAGTCTTTCTCGAAAGGGGTGCGAGATTTGTCTACGCACAAACCCAGACGCTATGGGCCTACGCTCTGCACGTCTAAAAGGGTGCGAGTCTTTCTCGAAAGGGGTGCGAGATTTGTCTACGCACAAACCCACACGCTATGGGCCTACGCGCGCAGGGCTAGGGGTGCGAGTCTTTCTCGAAAGGGGTGCGAGATTTGTCTACGCACAAACCCACACGCTATGGGACTACGCTCTGCATGTCAAAAGGGGTGCGAGTCTTTCTCCAAAGGGGTGCGAGATTTGTCTACGCACAAACCCACACGCTATGGGACTACGCGCTGCACGTCTAAAAGGGTGCGAGTCATTCTCCAAAGGGGTGCGAGATTTGTCTACGCACAAACCCACACGCTATGAGTCTACGCGCGCAGGGCTAAAGGGGTGCGAGTCTTTCTCCAAAGGGGTGCGAGATTTGTCTACGCACAAACCCACACGCTATGGGACTAAGCGCTGCACGTCAAAAGGGGTGCGAGTTTTTCTCCAAAGGGGTGCGAGATTTGTCTACACACAAACCCACACGCTATGAGCCTACGCGCTGTAGGGCTAAAGGGGTGCGCGTCTTTCTCCAAAGGGGTGCGAGATTTATCTACACACAAACCCACACGCTATGGGCCTACGCGAGCAGGGCTAAAGGCATGCGAGTCTTTCTCAAAAGGAGTGCGAGATTTGTCTACGCACAAACCCACACGCTATGGGACTACGCTCTGCATGTCAAAAGGGGTGCGAGATTTGTCTACGCACAAACCCACACGCTATTGGACTACGCGCTGCACGTCTAAAAGGGTGCGAGTCATTCTCCAAAGGGGTGCGAGATTTGTCTACGCACAAACCCACACGCTATGGGACTAAGCGCTGCACGTCTAAAAGGGTGCGAGTCTTTCTCGAAAGGGGTGCGAGATTTGTCTACGCACAAACCCACACGCTATGGGCCTACGCGCGCAGGGCTAGGGGTGCGAGTCTTTCTCGAAAGGGGTGCGAGATTTGTCTACGCACAAACCCACACGCTATGGGACTACGCTCTGCATGTCAAAAGGGGTGCGAGTCTTTCTCCAAAGGGGTGCGAGATTTGTCTACGCACAAACCCACACGCTATGGGACTACGCGCTGCACGTCTAAAAGGGTGCGAGTCATTCTCCAAAGGGGTGCGAGATTTGTCTACGCACAAACCCACACGCTATGAGCCTACGCGCTGCAGGGCTAAAGGGTTGCGAGTCTTTCTCCAAAGGGGTGCGAGATTTGTCTACGCACAAACCCACATGCCATCATCAAACGCGCAGCAGGGCTTAAGGGGTGCGAGTCTTTCTCCAAAGGGGTGCGAGATTTGTCTACGCAGAAACCCACACGCTATGGGACTACGCGCTGCACGTCTAAAAGGGTGCGAGTCTTTCTCCAAAGGGGTGCGAGATTTGTCTACGCACAAACCCACACGCTATGAGTCTACGCGCGCAGGGCTAAAGGGGTGCGAGTCTTTCTCCAAAGGGGTGCGAGATTTGTCTACGCACAAACCCACACGCTATGGGACTAAGCGCTGCACGTCTAAAAGGGTGCGAGTCTTTCTCCAAAGTCGTGCGAGATTTGTCTACGCACAAACCCACACGCTATGGGCCTACGCGCGCAGGGCTAGGGGTGCGAGTCTTTCTCAAAAGGGGTGCGAGATTTGTCTACGCACAAACCCACACGCTATGGGACTACGCTCTGCATGTCAAAAGGGGTGCGAGATTTGTCTACGCACAAACCCACACGCTATGGGACTACGCGCTGCACGTCTAAAAGGGTGCGAGTCATTCTCCAAAGGGGTGCGAGATTTGTCTACGCACAAACCCACACGCTATGGGACTAAGCGCTGCACGTCTAAAAGGGTGCGAGTCTTTCTCCAAAGTCGTGCGAGATTTGTCTACGCACAAACCCACACGCTATGGGCCTACGCGCGCAGGGCTAGGGGTGCGAGTCTTTCTCAAAAGGGGTGCGAGATTTGTCTACGCACAAACCCACACGTTATGGCACTACGCTCTGCATGTCAAAAGGGGTGCGAGATTTGTCTACGCACAAACCCACACGCTATGGGACTACGCTCTGCATGTCAAAAGGGGTGCGAGATTTGTCTACGCACAAACCCACACGCTATGAGCCTACGCGCTGCAGGGCTAAAGGGGTGCGAGTCTTTCTCCGCACAAACCCACACGCTATGGGACTACGCGCTGCACGTCTAAAAGGGTGCGAGTCATTCTCCAAAGGGGTGCGAGATTTGTCTACGCACAAACCCACACGCTATGGGACTACGCGCTGCACGTCTAAAAGGGTGCGAGTCTTTCTCTAAAGTCGTGCGAGATTTGTCTACGCACAAACCCACACGCTATGGGCCTACGCGCGCAGGGCTAGGGGTGCGAGTCTTTCTCGAAAGGGGTGCGAGATTTGTCTACGCACAAACCCACACGCTATGGGACTAAGCGCTGCACGTCTAAAAGGGTGCGAGTCTTTCTCCAAAGTCGTGCGAGATTTGTCTACGCACAAACCCACACGCTATGGGCCTACGCGCGCAGGGCTAGGGGTGCGAGTCTTTCTCGAAAGGGGTGCGAGATTTGTCTACGCACAAACTCACACGCTATGGGACTACGCTCTGCATGTCAAAAGGGGTTCGAGTCTTTCTCCAAAGGGGTGCGAGATTTATCTACGCACAAACCCACACGCTATGGGACTACGCGCTGCACGTCTACAAGGGTGCGAGTCATTCTCCAAAGGGGTGCGAGATTTTTCTACGCACAAACCCACACGCTATGAGCCTACGCGCTGCAGGGCTAAAGGGTTGCGAGTCTTTCTCCAAAGGGGTACGAGATTTGTCTACGCACAAACTCACATGCCATCATGAAACGCGCTGCAGGGCTTAAGGGGTGCGAGTCTTTCTCCAAAGGGGTGCGAGATTTGTCTACGCACAAACCCACACGCTATGGGACTACGCGCTGCACGTCTAAAAGGGTGCGAGTCATTCTCCAAAGGGGTTCGAGATTTGTCTACGCACAAACCCACACGCTATGGGCCTACGCGCGCAGGGCTAGGGGTGCGAGTCTTTCTCAAAAGGGGTGCGAGATTTGTCTACGCACAAACCCACACGCTATGGCACTACGCTCTGCATGTCAAAAGGGGTGCGAGATTTGTCTACGCACAAACCCACACGCTATGGGACTACGCTCTGCATGTCAAAAGGGGTGCGAGATTTGTCTACGCACAAACCCACACGCTATGAGCCTACGCGCTGCAGGGCTAAAGGGGTGCGAGTCTTTCTCCGCACAAACCCACACGCTATGGGACTACGCGCTGCACGTCTAAAAGGGTGCGAGTCATTCTCCAAAGGGGTGCGAGATTTGTCTACGCACAAACCCACACGCTATGGGACTACGCGCTGCACGTCTAAAAGGGTGCGAGTCTTTCTCCAAAGTCGTGCGAGATTTGTCTACGCACAAACCCACACGCTATGGGCCTACGCGCGCAGGGCTAGGGGTGCGAGTCTTTCTCGAAAGGGGTGCGAGATTTGTCTACGCACAAACCCACACGCTATGGGACTAAGCGCTGCACGTCTAAAAGGGTGCGAGTCTTTCTCCAAAGTCGTGCGAGATTTGTCTACGCACAAACCCACACGCTATGGGCCTACGCGCGCAGGGCTAGGGGTGCGAGTCTTTCTCGAAAGGGGTGCGAGATTTGTCTACGCACAAACCCACACGCTATGGGACTACGCTCTGCATGTCAAAAGGGGTTCGAGTCTTTCTCCAAAGGGGTGCGAGATTTATCTACGCACAAACCCACACGCTATGGGACTACGCGCTGCACGTCTAAAAGGGTGCGAGTCATTCTCCAAAGGGGTGCGAGATTTTTCTACGCACAAACCCACACGCTATGAGCCTACGCGCTGCAGGGCTAAAGGGTTGCGAGTCTTTCTCCAAAGGGGTACGAGATTTGTCTACGCACAAACTCACATGCCATCATGAAACGCGCTGCAGGGCTTAAGGGGTGCGAGTCTTTCTCCAAAGGGGTGCGAGATTTGTCTACGCACAAACCCACACGCTATGGGACTACGCGCTGCACGTCTAAAAGGGTGCGAGTCATTCTCCAAAGGGGTTCGAGATTTGTCTACGCACAAACCCACACGCTATGAGCCTACGCGCGCAGGGCTAAAGGGGTGCGAGTCTTTCTCCTAATGGGTGCGAGATTTGTCTACGCACAAACCCACACGCTATGGGACTAAGCGCTGCACGTCTAAAAGGGTGCGAGTCTTTCTCCAAAGTCGTGCGAGATTTGTCTACGCACAAACCCACACGCTATGGGCCTACGCGCGCAGGGCTAGGGGTGCGAGTCTTTCTCAAAAGGGGTGCGAGATTTGTCTACGCACAAACCCACACGCTATGGGACTATGCTCTGCATGTCAAAAGGGGTGCGAGATTTGTCTACGCACAAACCCACACGCCATGGGACTACGCGCTGCACGTCTAAAAGGGTGCGAGTCATTCTCCAAAGGGGTGCGAGATTTGTCTACGCACAAACCCACACGCTATGGGACTAAGCGCTGCACGTCTAAAAGGGTGCGAGTCTTTCTCCAAAGGGGTGCGAGATTTGTCTACGCACAAACCCACACGCTATGGGACTACGCTCTGCATGTCAAAAGGGGTGCGAGATTTGTCTACGCACAAACCCACACGCTATGGGACTACGCGCTGCACGTCTAAAAGGGTGCGAGTCATTCTCCAAAGGGGTGCGAGATTTGTCTACGCACAAACCCACACGCTATGGGACTAAGCGGTGCACGTCTAAAAGGGTGCGAGTCTTTCTCCAAAGTCGTGCGAGATTTGTCTACGCACAAACCCACACGCTTTGGGCCTACGTGCGCAGGGCTAGGGGTGCGAGTCTTTCTCAAAAGGGGTGCGAGATTTGTCTACGCACAAACCCACACGCTATGGCACTACGCTCTGCATGTCAAAAGGGGTGCGAGATTTGTCTACGCACAAACCCACACGCTATGGGACTACGCTCTGCATGTCAAAAGGGGTGCGAGATTTGTCTACGCACAAACCCACACGCTATGAGCCTACGCGCTGCAGGGCTAAAGGGGTGCGAGTCTTTCTCCGCACAAACCCACACGCTATGGGACTACGCGCTGCACGTCTAAAAGGGTGCGAGTCATTCTCAAAACGGGTGCGAGATTTGTCTACGCACAAACCCACACGCTATGGGACTACGCGCTGCACGTCTAAAAGGGTGCGAGTCATTCTCCAAAGGGGTGCGAGATTTGTCTACGCACAAACCCACACGCTATGGGACTAAGCGCTGCACGTCTAAAAGGGTGCGAGTCTTTCTCCAAAGTCGTGCGAGATTTGTCTACGCACAAACCCACACGCTATGGGCCTACGCGCGCAGGGCTAGGGGTGCGAGTCTTTCTCAAAAGGGGTGCGAGATTTGTCTACGCACAAACCCACACGCTATGGCACTACGCTCTGCATGTCAAAAGGGGTGCGAGATTTGTCTACGCACAAACCCACACGCTATGGGACTACGCTCTGCATGTCAAAAGGGGTGCGAGATTTGTCTACGCACAAACCCACACGCTATGAGCCTACGCGCTGCAGGGCTAAAGGGGTGCGAGTCTTTCTCCGCACAAACCCACACGCTATGGGACTACGCGCTGCACGTCTAAAAGGGTGCGAGTCATTCTCCAAAGGGGTGCGAGATTTGTCTACGCACAAACCCACACGCTATGGGACTACGCGCTGCACGTCTAAAAGGGTGCGAGTCTTTCTCCAAAGTCGTGCGAGATTTGTCTACGCACAAACCCACACGCTATGGGCCTACGCGCGCAGGGCTAGGGGTGCGAGTCTTTCTCGAAAGGGGTGCGAGATTTGTCTACGCACAAACCCACACGCTATGGGACTAAGCGCTGCACGTCTAAAAGGGTGCGAGTCTTTCTCCAAAGTCGTGCGAGATTTGTCTACGCACAAACCCACACGCTATGGGCCTACGCGCGCAGGGCTAGGGGTGCGAGTCTTTCTCGAAAGGGGTGCGAGATTTGTCTACGCACAAACCCACACGCTATGGGACTACGCTCTGCATGTCAAAAGGGGTTCGAGTCTTTCTCCAAAGGGGTGCGAGATTTATCTACGCACAAACCCACACGCTATGGGACTACGCGCTGCACGTCTAAAAGGGTGCGAGTCATTCTCCAAAGGGGTGCGAGATTTTTCTACGCACAAACCCACACGCTTTGAGCCTACGCGCTGCAGGGCTAAAGGGTTGCGAGTCTTTCTCCAAAGGGGTACGAGATTTGTCTACGCACAAACTCACATGCCATCATGAAACGCGCTGCAGGGCTTAAGGGGTGCGAGTCTTTCTCCAAAGGGGTGCGAGATTTGTCTACGCACAAACCCACACGCTATGGGACTACGCGCTGCACGTCTAAAAGGGTGCGAGTCATTCTCCAAAGGGGTTCGAGATTTGTCTACGCACAAACCCACACGCTATGAGCCTACGCGCGCAGGGCTAAAGGGGTGCGAGTCTTTCTCCTAATGGGTGCGAGATTTGTCTACGCACAAACCCACACGCTATGGGACTAAGCGCTGCACGTCTAAAAGGGTGCGAGTCTTTCTCCAAAGTCGTGCGAGATTTGTCTACGCACAAACCCACACGCTATGGGCCTACGCGCGCAGGGCTAGGGGTGCGAGTCTTTCTCAAAAGGGGTGCGAGATTTGTCTACGCACAAACCCACACGCTATGGGACTATGCTCTGCATGTCAAAAGGGGTGCGAGATTTGTCTACGCACAAACCCACACGCCATGGGACTACGCGCTGCACGTCTAAAAGGGTGCGAGTCATTCTCCAAAGGGGTGCGAGATTTGTCTACGCACAAACCCACACGCTATGGGACTAAGCGCTGCACGTCTAAAAGGGTGCGAGTCTTTCTCCAAAGTCGTGCGAGATTTGTCTACGCACAAACCCACACGCTATGGGCCTACGCGCGCAGGGCTAGGGGTGCGAGTCTTTCTCAAAAGGGGTGCGAGATTTGTCTACGCACAAACCCACACGCTATGGCACTACGCTCTGCATGTCAAAAGGGGTGCGAGATTTGTCTACGCACAAACCCACACGCTATGGGACTACGCTCTGCATGTCAAAAGGGGTGCGAGATTTGTCTACGCACAAACCCACACGCTATGAGCCTACGCGCTGCAGGGCTAAAGGGGTGCGAGTCTTTCTCCGCACAAACCCACACGCTATGGGACTACGCGCTGCACGTCTAAAAGGGTGCGAGTCATTCTCCAAAGGGGTGCGAGATTTGTCTACGCACAAACCCACACGCTATGGGACTAAGCGCTGCACGTCTAAAAGGGTGCGAGTCTTTCTCCAAAGTCGTGCGAGATTTGTCTACGCACAAACCCACACGCTATGGGCCTACGCGCGCAGGGCTAGGGGTGCGAGTCTTTCTCAAAAGGGGTGCGAGATTTGTCTACGCACAAACCCACACGCTATGGCACTACGCTCTGCATGTCAAAAGGGGTGCGAGATTTGTCTACGCACAAACCCACACGCTATGGGACTACGCTCTGCATGTCAAAAGGGGTGCGAGATTTGTCTACGCACAAACCCACACGCTATGAGCCTACGCGCTGCAGGGCTAAAGGGGTGCGAGTCTTTCTCCGCACAAACCCACACGCTATGGGACTACGCGCTGCACGTCTAAAAGGGTGCGAGTCATTCTCCAAAGGGGTGCGAGATTTGTCTACGCACAAACCCACACGCTATGGGACTACGCGCTGCACGTCTAAAAGGGTGCGAGTCTTTCTCCAAAGTCGTGCGAGATTTGTCTACGCACAAACCCACACGCTATGGGCCTACGCGCGCAGGGCTAGGGGTGCGAGTCTTTCTCGAAAGGGGTGCGAGATTTGTCTACGCACAAACCCACACGCTATGGGACTAAGCGCTGCACGTCTAAAAGGGTGCGAGTCTTTCTCCAAAGTCGTGCGAGATTTGTCTACGCACAAACCCACACGCTATGGGCCTACGCGCGCAGGGCTAGGGGTGCGAGTCTTTCTCGAAAGGGGTGCGAGATTTGTCTACGCACAAACCCACACGCTATGGGACTACGCTCTGCATGTCAAAAGGGGTTCGAGTCTTTCTCCAAAGGGGTGCGAGATTTATCTACGCACAAACCCACACGCTATGGGACTACGCGCTGCACGTCTAAAAGGGTGCGAGTCATTCTCCAAAGGGGTGCGAGATTTTTCTACGCACAAACCCACACGCTATGAGCCTACGCGCTGCAGGGCTAAAGGGTTGCGAGTCTTTCTCCAAAGGGGTACGAGATTTGTCTACGCACAAACTCACATGCCATCATGAAACGCGCTGCAGGGCTTAAGGGGTGCGAGTCTTTCTCCAAAGGGGTGCGAGATTTGTCTACGCACAAACCCACACGCTATGGGACTACGCGCTGCACGTCTAAAAGGGTGCGAGTCATTCTCCAAAGGGGTTCGAGATTTGTCTACGCACAAACCCACACGCTATGAGCCTACGCGCGCAGGGCTAAAGGGGTGCGAGTCTTTCTCCTAATGGGTGCGAGATTTGTCTACGCACAAACCCACACGCTATGGGACTAAGCGCTGCACGTCTAAAAGGGTGCGAGTCTTTCTCCAAAGTCGTGCGAGATTTGTCTACGCACAAACCCACACGCTATGGGCCTACGCGCGCAGGGCTAGGGGTGCGAGTCTTTCTCAAAAGGGGTGCGAGATTTGTCTACGCACAAACCCACACGCTATGGGACTATGCTCTGCATGTCAAAAGGGGTGCGAGATTTGTCTACGCACAAACCCACACGCCATGGGACTACGCGCTGCACGTCTAAAAGGGTGCGAGTCATTCTCCAAAGGGGTGCGAGATTTGTCTACGCACAAACCCACACGCTATGGGACTAAGCGCTGCACGTCTAAAAGGGTGCGAGTCTTTCTCCAAAGTCGTGCGAGATTTGTCTACGCACAAACCCACACGCTATGGGCCTACGCGCGCAGGGCTAGGGGTGCGAGTCTTTCTCAAAAGGGGTGCGAGATTTGTCTACGCACAAACCCACACGCTATGGCACTACGCTCTGCATGTCAAAAGGGGTGCGAGATTTGTCTACGCACAAACCCACACGCTATGGGACTACGCTCTGCATGTCAAAAGGGGTGCGAGATTTGTCTACGCACAAACCCACACGCTATGAGCCTACGCGCTGCAGGGCTAAAGGGGTGCGAGTCTTTCTCCGCACAATTCCACACGCTATGGGACTACGCGCTGCACGTCTAAAAGGGTGCGAGTCATTCTCCAAAGGGGTGCGAGATTTGTCTACGCACAAACCCACACGCTATGAGCCTACGCGCGCAGGGCTAAAGGGGTGCGAGTCTTTCTCCAAAGGGGTGCGAGATTTGTCTACGCACAAACCCACACGCTATGGGACTAAGCGCTGCACGTCTAAAAGGGTGCGAGTCTTTCTCCAAAGTCGTGCGAGATTTGTCTACGCACAAACCCACACGCTATGGGCCTACGCGCGCAGGGCTAGGGGTGCGAGTCTTTCTCGAAAGGGGTGCGAGATTTGTCTACGCACAAACCCACACGCTATGGGACTAAGCGCTGCACGTCTAAAAGGGTGCGAGTCTTTCTCCAAAGTCGTGCGAGATTTGTCTACGCACAAACCCACACGCTATGGGCCTACGCGCGCAGGGCTAGGGGTGCGAGTCTTTCTCGAAAGGGGTGCGAGATTTGTCTACGCACAAACCCACACGCTATGGGACTACGCTCTGCATGTCAAAAGGGGTTCGAGTCTTTCTCCAAAGGGGTGCGAGATTTATCTACGCACAAACCCACACGCTATGGGACTACGCGCTGCACGTCTAAAAGGGTGCGAGTCATTCTCCAAAGGGGTGCGAAATTTTTCTACGCACAAACCCACACGCTATGAGCCTACGCGCGCAGGGCTAAAGGGGTGCGAGTCTTTCTCCAAAGGGGTGCGAGATTTGTCTACGCACAAACCCACACGCTATGGGACTAAGCGCTGCACGTCTAAAAGGGTGCGAGTCTTTCTCGAAAGGGGTGCGAGATTTATCTACGCACAAACCCAGACGCTATGAGCCTACGCGCTGCAGGGCTAAAGGGGTGCAAGTCTTTCTCCGCACAAACCCACACGCTATGGGACTACGCGCTGCACGTCTAAAAGGGTGCGAGTCATTCTCCAAAGGGGTGCGAGATTTGTCTACGCACAAACCCACACGCTATGAGCCTACGCGCTGCAGGGCTAAAGGGTTGCGAGTCTTTCTCCAAAGGGCTACGAGATTTGTCTACGCACAAACTCACATGCCATCATGAAACGCGCTGCAGGGCTTAAGGGGTGCGAGTCTTTCTCCAAAGGGGTGCGAGATTTGTCTACGCACAAACCCACACGCTATGGGACTACGCGCTGCACGTCTAAAAGGGTGCGAGTCATTCTCCAAAGGGGTTCGAGATTTGTCTACGCACAAACCCACACGCTATGAGCCTACGCGCGCAGGGCTAAAGGGGTGCGAGTCTTTCTCCTAATGGGTGCGAGATTTGTCTACGCACAAACCCACACGCTATGGGACTAAGCGCTGCACGTCTAAAAGGGTGCGAGTCTTTCTCCAAAGGGGTGCGAGATTTGTCTACGCACAAACCCACACGCTATGGGACTACGCTCTGCATGTCAAAAGGGGTGCGAGATTTGTCTACGCACAAACCCACACGCTATGGGACTACGCGCTGCACGTCTAAAAGGGTGCGAGTCATTCTCCAAAGGGGTGCGAGATTTGTCTACGCACAAACCCACACGCTATGGGACTAAGCGGTGCACGTCTAAAAGGGTGCGAGTCTTTCTCCAAAGTCGTGCGAGATTTGTCTACGCACAAACCCACACGCTATGGGCCTACGTGCGCAGGGCTAGGGGTGCGAGTCTTTCTCAAAAGGGGTGCGAGATTTGTCTACGCACTTTTAGGCGCTGCACGTCTAAAGGGGTGCGAGTCTTTCTCCAAAGGGGTGCGAGATTTGTCTACGCACAAACCCACACTCTATGGGACTACGCGCTGCACGTCTAAAGGGGTGCGAGTCTTTCTCCAAAGGGGTGCGAGATTTGTCCACGCACAAACACACACGCCATGGGCCTACGCACTGCAGGGCTAAAGGGGTGCGAGTCTTTCTCCAAAGGGGTGCAAGATTTGTCCACGCACAAACCCACATGCTATGGGCCTACGCGCTGCACGTCTAAAGGGGTGCGGGTCTTTCTCCAAAGGGGTGCGAGATTTGTCTACGCACAAACCCACATGCTATGGGACTACGCGCTGCAGGGCTAAAGGGGTGCGAGTCTTTCTCCAAAGGGGTGCGAGATTTGTCTACGCACAAACCCACACTCTATGGGACTACGCGCTGCACGTCTAAAGGGGTGCGAGTCTTTCTCCAAAGGGGTGCGAGATTTGTCCACGCACAAACCCACACGCCATGGGCCTACGCACTGCAGGGCTAAAGGGGTGCGAGTCTTTCTCCAAAGGGGTGCGAGATTTGTCCACGCACAAACCCACATGCTATGGGCCTACGCACTGCACGTCTAAAGGGGTGCGGGTCTTTCTCCAAAGGGGTGCGAGATTTGTCTACGCACAAACCCACATGCTATGGGCCTACGCGCTGCACGTCTAAAGGGGTGCGGGTCTTTCTCCAAAGGGGTGCGAGATTTGTCTACGCACAAACCCACACGCTATGGGACTACGCGCTGCACGTCTAAAGGGGTGCGAGCTTTCTCCAAAGGGGTGCGAGATTTGTCTATACGCACAAACCCACATGCTATAGGACTACGAGCTGCCCGTCTAAAGGGGTGCGAGTCTTTCTCCAAAGGGGTGCGAGATTTGTCTACGCACAAACCCACACTCTATGGGACTACGCGCTGCACGTCTAAAGGGGTGCGAGTCTTTCTCCAAAGGGGTGCGAGATTTGTCTACGCACAAACCCACACGCTATGGGACTACGCGCTGCACGTCTAAAGGGGTGCGAGTCTTTCTCCAAAGGGGTGCGAGATTTGTCTATACGCACAAACCCACATGCTATGGGACTACGCGCTGCAGGGCTAAAGGGGTGCGCGTCTTTTTCCAAAGGGGTGCGAGATTTATCTACACACAAACCCACACGCTATGGGCCTACGCGCGCAGGGCTAAAGGGATGCGAGTCTTTCTCCAAACGGGTGCGAGATTTGTCTACGCACAAACCCACACGCTATGAGCCTACGCGCGAAGGGCTAAAGGGGTGCGAGTCTTTCTCCAAAGGGGTGCGAGATTTGTCTACGCACAAACCCACATGCCATGATCCAACGCGCTGCAGAGCTTAAGGGGTGCGAGTCTTTCTCCAAAGGGGTGCGAGATTTGTCTACGCACAAACCCACACGCCATGGGCCTACGCACTGCAGGGCTAAAGGGGTGCAAGTCTTTCTCGAAAGGGGTGCGAGATTTGTCCACGCACAAACCCACATGCTATGGGCCTACGCGCTGCACGTCTAAAGGGGTGCGGGTCTTTCTCCAAAGGGGTGCGAGATTTGTCTACGCACAAACCCACATGCTATGGGCCTACGCGCTGCACGTCTAAAGGGGTGCGGGTCTTTCTCCAAAGGGGTGCGAGATTTGTCTACGCACAAACCCACACGCTATGGGACTACGCGCTGAACGTCTAAAGGGGTGCGAGCTTTCTCCAAAGGGGTGCGAGATTTGTCTATACGCACAAACCCACATGCTATAGGACTACGAGCTGCCCGTCTAAAGGGGTGCGAGTCTTTCTCCAAAGGGGTGCGAGATTTGTCTACGCACAAACCCACACTCTATGGGACTACGCGCAGCACGTCTAAAGGGGTGCGAGTCTTTCTCCAAAGGGGTGCGAGATTTGTCTACGCACAAACCCACACGCTATGGGACTACGCGCTGCACGTCTAAAGGGGTGCGAGTCTTTCTCCAAAGGGGTGCGAGATTTGTCCATACGCACAAACCCACATGCTATAGGACTACGAGCTGCCCGTCTAAAGGGGTGCGAGTCTTTCTCCAAAGGGGTGCGAGATTTGTCTAAGCACAAACCCACACTCTATGGGACTACGCGCTGCACGTCTAAAGGGGTGCGAGTCTTTCTCCAAAGGGGTGCGAGATTTGTCTACGCACAAACCCACATGCTATGGGACTACGCGCTGCACGTCTAAAGGGGTGCGAGTCTTTCTCCAAAGGGGTGCGAGATTTGTCTACGCACAAACCCACATGCTATGGGACTACGCGCTGCAGGGCTAAAGGGGTGCGAGTCTTTCTCCAAAGGGGTGCGAGATTTGTCTACGCACAAACCCACACGCTATAGGACTACGCGCTGCACGTCTAAAGGGGTGCGAGTCTTTCTCCAAAGGGGTGCGAGATTTGTCTACGCACAAACCCACACGCTATGGGACTACGCGCTGCACGTCTAAAGGGGTGCGAGTCTTTCTCCAAAGGGGTGCGAGATTTGTCTATACGCACAAACCCACACTCTATGGGACTACGCGCTGCACGTCTAAAGGGGTGCGAGTCTTTCTCCAAAGGGGTGCGAGATTTGTCCACGCACAAACACACACGCCATGGGCCTACGCACTGCAGGGCTAAAGGGGTGCGAGTCTTTCTCCAAAGGGGTGCGAGATTTGTCCACGCACAAACCCACATGCTATGGGCCTACGCGCTGCACGTCTAAAGGGGTGCGGGTCTTTCTCCAAAGGGGTGCGAGATTTGTCTACGCACAAACCCACATGCTATGGGACTACGCGCTGCAGGGCTAAAGGGGTGCGAGTCTTTCTCCAAAGGGGTGCGAGATTTGTCTACGCACAAACCCACACTCTATGGGACTACGCGCTGCACGTCTAAAGGGGTGCGAGTCTTTCTCCAAAGGGGTGCGAGATTTGTCCACGCACAAACCCACACGCCATGGGCCTACGCACTGCAGGGCTAAAGGGGTGCGAGTCTTTCTCCAAAGGGGTGCGAGATTTGTCCACGCACAAACCCACATGCTATGGGCCTACGCACTGCACGTCTAAAGGGGTGCGGGTCTTTCTCCAAAGGGGTGCGAGATTTGTCTACGCACAAACCCACATGCTATGGGCCTACGCGCTGCACGTCTAAAGGGGTGCGGGTCTTTCTCCAAAGGGGTGCGAGATTTGTCTACGCACAAACCCACACGCTATGGGACTACGCGCTGCACGTCTAAAGGGGTGCGAGCTTTCTCCAAAGGGGTGCGAGATTTGTCTATACGCACAAACCCACATGCTATAGGACTACGAGCTGCCCGTCTAAAGGGGTGCGAGTCTTTCTCCAAAGGGGTGCGAGATTTGTCTACGCACAAACCCACACTCTATGGGACTACGCGCTGCACGTCTAAAGGGGTGCGAGTCTTTCTCCAAAGGGGTGCGAGATTTGTCTACGCACAAACCCACACGCTATGGGACTACGCGCTGCACGTCTAAAGGGGTGCGAGTCTTTCTCCAAAGGGGTGCGAGATTTGTCTATACGCACAAACCCACATGCTATAGGACTACGAGCTGCCCGTCTAAAGGGGTGCGAGTCTTTCTCCAAAGGGGTGCGAGATTTGTCTACGCACAAACCCACACTCTATGGGACTACGCGCTGCACGTCTAAAGGGGTGCGAGTCTTTCTCCAAAGGGGTGCGAGATTTGTCTACGCACAAACCCACACTCTATGGGACTACGCGCTGCACGTCTAAAGGGGTGCGAGTCTTTCTCCAAAGGGGTGCGAGATTTGTCTACGCACAAACCCACACTCTATGGGACTACGCGCTGCACGTCTAAAGGGGTGCGAGTCTTTCTCGAAAGGGGTGCGAGATTTGTCCACGCACAAACCCACACGCCATGGGCCTACGCACTGCAGGGCTAAAGGGGTGCCAGTCTTTCTCCAAAGGGGTGCGAGATTTGTCTACGCACAAACCCACATGCTATGGGCCTACGCGCTGCACGTCTAAAGGGGTGCGGGTCTTTCTCCAAAGGGGTGCGAGATTTGTCTACGCACAAACCCACACGCTATGGGACTACGCGCTGAACGTCTAAAGGGGTGCGAGCTTTCTCCAAAGGGGTGCGAGATTTGTCTATACGCACAAACCCACATGCTATAGGACTACGAGCTGCCCGTCTAAAGGGGTGCGAGTCTTTCTCCAAAGGGGTGCGAGATTTGTCTACGCACAAACCCACACTCTATGGGACTACGCGCTGCACGTCTAAAGGGGTGCGAGTCTTTCTCCAAAGGGGTGCGAGATTTGTCTACGCACAAACCCACACGCTATGGGACTACGCGCTGCACGTCTAAAGGGGTGCGAGTCTTTCTCCAAAGGGGTGCGCGATTTGTCTATACGCACAAACCCACATGCTATAGGACTACGAGCTGCCCGTCTAAAGGGGTGCGAGTCTTTCTCCAAAGGGGTGCGAGATTTGTCTAAGCACAAACCCACACTCTATGGGACTACGCGCTGCACGTCTAAAGGGGTGCGAGTCTTTCTCCAAAGGGGTGCGAGATTTGACTACGCACAAACCCACATGCTATGGGACTACGCGCTGCACGTCTAAAGGGGTGCGAGTCTTTCTCCAAAGGGGTGCGAGATTTGTCTACGCACAAACCCACATGCTATGGGACTACGCGCTGCAGGGCTAAAGGGGTGCGAGTCTTTCTCCAAAGGGGTGCGAGATTTGTCTACGCACAAACCCACATGCTATGGGCCTACGCGCTGCACGTCTAAAGGGGTGCGGGTCTTTCTCCAAAGGGGTGCGAGATTTGTCTACGCACAAACCCACATGCTATGGGACTACGCGCTGCAGGGCTAAAGGGGTGCGAGTCTTTCTCCAAAGGGGTGCGAGATTTGTCTACGCACAAACCCACATGCTATGGGACTACGCGCTGCCCGTCTAAAGGGGTGCGAGTCTTTCTCCAAAGGGGTGCGAGATTTGTCTACGCACAAACACACACTCTATGGGACTACGCGCTGCACGTCTAAAGGGGTGCGAGATTTGTCTACGCACAAACCCACACTATATGGGACTACGCGCTGCAGGGCTAAAGGGGTGCGAGTCTTTCTCCAAAGGGATGCGAGATTTGTCTACGCACAAACCCACATGCTATGGGACTACGCGCTGCAGGGCTAAAGGGGTGCGAGTCTTTCTCCAAAGGGGTGCGAGATTTGTCTACGCACAAACCCACACGCTATGGGACTACGCGCTGCACGTCTAAAGGGGTGCGAGTCTTTCTCCAAAGGGGTGCGAGATTTGTCTACGCACAAACCCACATGCTATGGGACTACGCGCTGCACGTCGTCTAAAGGGGTGCGGGTCTTTCTCCAAAGGGGTGCGAGATTTGTCTACGCACAAACCCACATGCTATGGGACTACGCGCTGCACGTCTAAAGGGGTGCGGGTCTTTCTCCAAAGGGGTGCGAGATTTGTCTACGCACAAACCCACATGCTATGGGACTACGCGCTGCACGTCTAAAGGGGTGCGAGTCTTTCTCCAAAGGGGTGCGAGATTTGTCTACGCACAAACCCACATGCTATGGGACTACGCGCTGCAGGGCTAAAGGGGTGCGAGTCTTTCTCCAAAGGGGTGCGAGATTTGTCTACGCACAAACCCACACTCTATGGGACTACGCGCTGCACGTCTAAAGGGGTGCGAGTCTTTCTCCAAAGGGGTGCGAGATTTGTCTACGCACAAACCCACACTCTATGGGACTACGCGCTGCACGTCTAAAGGGGTGCGAGTCTTTCTCCAAAGGGGTGCGAGATTTGTCCACGCACAAACCCACACGCCATGGGCCTACGCACTGCAGGGCTAAAGGGGTGCGAGTCTTTCTCCAAAGGGGTGCGAGATTTGTCTACGCACAAACCCACACTCTATGGGACTACGCGCTGCACGTCTAAAGGGGTGCGGGTCTTTCTCCAAAGGGGTGCGAGATTTGTCTACGCACAAACCCACACGCTATAGGACTACGCGCTGCACGTCTAAAGGGGTGCGAGTCTTTCTCCAAAGGGGTGCGAGATTTGTCTACGCACAAACCCACATGCTATGGGACTACGCGCTGCACGTCTAAAGGGGTGCGGGTCTTTCTCCAAAGGGGTGCGAGATTTGTCTACGCACAAACCCACATGCTATGGGACTACGCGCTGCACGTCTAAAGGGGTGCGAGTCTTTCTCCAAAGGGGTGCGAGATTTGTCTACGCACAAACCCACATGCTATGGGACTACGCGCTGCAGGGCTAAAGGGGTGCGAGTCTTTCTCCAAAGGGGTGCGAGATTTGTCTACGCACAAACCCACACTCTATGGGACTACGCGCTGCACGTCTAAAGGGGTGCGAGTCTTTCTCCAAAGGGGTGCGAGATTTGTCTACGCACAAACCCACACTCTATGGGACTACGCGCTGCACGTCTAAAGGGGTGCGAGTCTTTCTCCAAAGGGGTGCGAGATTTGTCCACGCACAAACCCACACGCCATGGGCCTACGCACTGCAGGGCTAAAGGGGTGCGAGTCTTTCTCCAAAGGGGTGCGAGATTTGTCCACGCACAAACCCACATGCTATGGGCCTACGCGCTGCACGTCTAAAGGGGTGCGGGTCTTTCTCCAAAGGGGTGCGAGATTTGTCTACGCACAAACCCACATGCTATGGGCCTACGCGCTGCACGTCTAAAGGGGTGCGGGTCTTTCTCCAAAGGGGTGCGAGATTTGTCTACGCACAAACCCACATGCTATGGGACTACGCGCTGCCCGTCTAAATGGGTGCGAGTCTTTCTCCAAAGGGGTGCGAGATTTGTCTACGCACAAACCCACACTCTATGGGACTACGCGCTGCCCGTCTAAAGGGGTGCGAGTCTTTCTCCAAAGGGGTGCGAGATTTGTCTACGCACAAACCCACACGCTATAGGACTACGCGCTGCACGTCTAAAGGGGTGCGAGTCTTTCTCCAAAGGGGTGCGAGATTTGTCCACGCACAAACCCACACGCCATGGGCCTACGCACTGCAGGGCTAAAGGGGTGCGAGTCTTTCTCCAAAGGGGTGCGAGATTTGTCTACGCACAAACCCACACTCTATGGGACTACGCGCTGCACGTCTAAAGGGGTGCGGGTCTTTCTCCAAAGGGGTGCGAGATTTGTCTACGCACAAACCCACACGCTATAGGACTACGCGCTGCACGTCTAAAGGGGTGCGAGTCTTTCTCCAAAGGGGTGCGAGATTTGTCTACGCACAAACCCACATGCTATGGGACTACGCGCTGCACGTCTAAAGGGGTGCGGGTCTTTCTCCAAAGGGGTGCGAGATTTGTCTACGCACAAACCCACATGCTATGGGACTACGCGCTGCACGTCTAAAGGGGTGCGAGTCTTTCTCCAAAGGGGTGCGAGATTTGTCTACGCACAAACCCACATGCTATGGGACTACGCGCTGCAGGGCTAAAGGGGTGCGAGTCTTTCTCCAAAGGGGTGCGAGATTTGTCTACGCACAAACCCACACTCTATGGGACTACGCGCTGCACGTCTAAAGGGGTTCGAGTCTTTCTCCAAAGGGGTGCGAGATTTGTCTACGCACAAACCCACACTCTATGGGACTACGCGCTGCACGTCTAAAGGGGTGCGAGTCTTTCTCCAAAGGGGTGCGAGATTTGTCCACGCACAAACCCACACGCCATGGGCCTACGCACTGCAGGGCTAAAGGGGTGCGAGTCTTTCTCCAAAGGGGTGCGAGATTTGTCCACGCACAAACCCACATGCTATGGGCCTACGCGCTGCACGTCTAAAGGGGTGCGGGTCTTTCTCCAAAGGGGTGCGAGATTTGTCTACGCACAAACCCACATGCTATGGGCCTACGCGCTGCACGTCTAAAGGGGTGCGGGTCTTATTCCAAAGGGGTGCGAGATTTGTCTACGCACAAACCCACATGCTATGGGACTACGCGCTGCCCGTCTAAATGGGTGCGAGTCTTTCTCCAAAGGGGTGCGAGATTTGTCTACGCACAAACCCACACTCTATGGGACTACGCGCTGCCCGTCTAAAGGGGTGCGAGTCTTTCTCCAAAGGGGTGCGAGATTTGTCTACGCACAAACCCACACGCTATAGGACTACGCGCTGCACGTCTAAAGGGGTGCGAGTCTTTCTCCAAAGGGGTGCGAGATTTGTCTACGCACAAACCCACATGCTATGGGACTACGCGCTGCACGTCTAAAGGGGTGCGGGTCTTTCTCCAAAGGGGTGCGAGATTTGTCTACGCACAAACCCACATGCTATGGGACTACGCGCTGCACGTCTAAAGGGGTGCGAGTCTTTCTCCAAAGGGGTGCGAGATTTGTCTACGCGCAAACCCACATGCTATGGGACTACGCGCTGCAGGGCTAAAGGGGTGCGAGTCTTTCTCCAAAGGGGTGCGAGATTTGTCTACGCACAAACCCACACTCTATGGGACTACGCGCTGCACGTCTAAAGGGGTGCGAGTCTTTCTCCAAAGGGGTGCGAGATTTGTCTACGCACAAACCCACACTCTATGGGACTACGCGCTGCACGTCTAAAGGGGTGCGAGTCTTTCTCCAAAGGGGTGCGAGATTTGTCCACGCACAAACCCACACGCCATGGGCCTACGCACTGCAGGGCTAAAGGGGTGCGAGTCTTTCTCCAAAGGGGTGCGAGATTTGTCCACGCACAAACCCACATGCTATGGGCCTACGCGCTGCACGTCTAAAGGGGTGCGGGTCTTTCTCCAAAGGGGTGCGAGATTTGTCTACGCACAAACCCACATGCTATGGGCCTACGCGCTGCACGTCTAAAGGGGTGCGGGTCTTTCTCCAAAGGGGTGCGAGATTTGTCTACGCACAAACCCACATGCTATGGGACTACGCGCTGCAGGGCTAAAGGGGTGCGAGTCTTTCTCCAAAGGGGTGCGAGATTTGTCTACGCACAAACCCACATGCTATGGGACTACGCGCTGCCCGTCTAAAGGGGTGCGAGTCTTTCTCCAAAGGGGTGCGAGATTTGTCTACGCACAAACCCACACGCTATGGGACTACGCGCTGCACGTCTAAAGGGGTGCGAGTCTTTCTCCAAAGGGGTGCGAGATTTGTCTACGCACAAACCCACACTATATGGGACTACGCGCTGCAGGGCTAAAGGGGTGCGAGTCTTTCTCCAAAGGGATGCCAGATTTGTCTACGCACAAACCCACATGCTATGGGACTACGCGCTGCAGGGCTAAAGGGGTGCGAGTCTTTCTCCAAAGGGGTGCGAGATTTGTCTACGCACAAACCCACACTCTATGGGACTACGCGCTGCCCGTCTAAAGGGGTGCGAGTCTTTCTCCAAAGGGGTGCGAGATTTGTCTACGCACAAACCCACATGCTATGGGACTACGCGCTGCCCGTCTAAATTGGTGCGAGTCTTTCTCCAAAGGGGTGCGAGATTTGTCTACGCACAAACCCACACTCTATGGGACTACGCGCTGCCCGTCTAAAGGGGTGCGAGTCTTTCTCCAAAGGGGTGCGAGATTTGTCTACGCACAAACCCACATGCTATGGGACTACGCGCTGCCCGTCTAAATGGGTGCGAGTCTTTCTCCAAAGGGGTGCGAGATTTGTCTACGCACAAACCCACACTCTATGGGACTACGCGCTGCCCGTCTA
This sequence comes from Luidia sarsii, assembly GCA_949987565.1. Taxonomy (NCBI): domain Eukaryota; kingdom Metazoa; phylum Echinodermata; class Asteroidea; order Paxillosida; family Luidiidae; genus Luidia; species Luidia sarsii. Next base: position 5,748,867 of record OX465102.1, read on the forward strand.
AAGGGGTGCGAGTCTTTCTCCAAAGGGGTGCGAGATTTGTCTACGCACAAACCCACACTATATGGGACTACGCGCTGCAGGGCTAAAGGGGTGCGAGTCTTTCTCCAAAGGGATGCCAGATTTGTCTACGCACAAACCCACATGCTATGGGACTACGCGCTGCAGGGCTAAAGGGGTGCGAGTCTTTCTCCAAAGGGGTGCGAGATTTGTCTACGCACAAACCCACACTCTATGGGACTACGCGCTGCCCGTCTAAAGGGGTGCGAGTCTTTCTCCAAAGGGGTGCGAGATTTGTCTACGCACAAACCCACATGCTATGGGACTACGCGCTGCCCGTCTAAATGGGTGCGAGTCTTTCTCCAAAGGGGTGCGAGATTTGTCTACGCACAAACCCACACTCTATGGGACTACGCGCTGCCCGTCTAAAGGGGTGCGAGTCTTTCTCCAAAGGGGTGCGAGATTTGTCTACGCACAAACCCACATGCTATGGGACTACGCGCTGCCCGTCTAAATGGGTGCGAGTCTTTCTCCAAAGGGGTGCGAGATTTGTCTACGCACAAACCCACACTCTATGGGACTACGCGCTGCCCGTCTAAAGGGGTGCGAGTCTTTCTCCAAAGGGGTGCGAGATTTGTCTACGCACAAACCCACACGCTATGGGACTACGCGCTGCACGTCTAAAGGGGTGCGAGCTTTCTCCAAAGGGGTGCGAGATTTGTCTATACGCACAAACCCACATGCTATAGGACTACGAGCTGCCCGTCTAAAGGGGTGCGAGTCTTTCTCCAAAGGGGTGCGAGATTTGTCTACGCACAAACCCACACTCTATGGGACTACGCGCTGCACGTCTAAAGGGGTGCGAGTCTTTCTCCAAAGGGGTGCGAGATTTGTCTACGCACAAACCCACACGCTATGGGACTACGCGCTGCACGTCTAAAGGGGTGCGAGTCTTTCTCCAAAGGGGTGCGAGATTTGTCTATACGCACAAACCCACATGCTATAGGACTACGAGCTGCCCGTCTAAAGGGGTGCGAGTCTTTCTCCAAAGGGGTGCGAGATTTGTCTACGCACAAACCCACACTCTATGGGACTACGCGCTGCACGTCTAAAGGGGTGCGAGTCTTTCTCCAAAGGGGTGCGAGATTTGTCTACGCACAAACCCACATGCTATGGGACTACGCGCTGCACGTCTAAAGGGGTGCGAGTCTTTCTCCAAAGGGGTGCGAGATTTGTCTACGCACAAACCCACATGCTATGGGACTACGCGCTGCAGGGCTAAAGGGGTGCGAGTCTTTCTCCAAAGGGGTGCGAGATTTGTCTACGCACAAACCCACACGCTATAGGACTACGCGCTGCACGTCTAAAGGGGTGCGAGTCTTTCTCCAAAGGGGTGCGAGATTTGTCTACGCACAAACCCACATGCTATGGGACTACGCGCTGCACGTCTAAAGGGGTGCGGGTCTTTCTCCAAAGGGGTGCGAGATTTGTCTACGCACAAACCCACATGCTATGGGACTACGCGCTGCACGTCTAAAGGGGTGCGAGTCTTTCTCCAAAGGGGTGCGAGATTTGTCTACGCACAAACCCACATGCTATGGGACTACGCGCTGCAGGGCTAAAGGGGTGCGAGTCTTTCTCCAAAGGGGTGCGAGATTTGTCTACGCACAAACCCACACTCTATGGGACTACGCGCTGCACGTCTAAAGGGGTGCGAGTCTTTCTCCAAAGGGGTGCGAGATTTGTCTACGCACAAACCCACACTCTATGGGACTACGCGCTGCACGTTTAAAGGGGTGCGAGTCTTTCTCCAAAGGGGTGCGAGATTTGTCCACGCACAAACCCACACGCCATGGGCCTACGCACTGCAGGGCTAAAGGGGTGCGAGTCTTTCTCCAAAGGGGTGCGAGATTTGTCCACGCACAAACCCACATGCTATGGGCCTACGCGCTGCACGTCTAAAGGGGTGCGGGTCTTTCTCCAAAGGGGTGCGAGATTTGTCTACGCACAAACCCACATGCTATGGGACTACGCGCTGCACGTCTAAAGGGGTGCGGGTCTTTCTCCAAAGGGGTGCGAGATTTGTCTACGCACAAACCCACATGCTATGGGACTACGCGCTGCACGTCTAAAGGGGTGCGAGTCTTTCTCCAAAGGGGTGCGAGATTTGTCTACGCACAAACCCACATGCTATGGGACTACGCGCTGCAGGGCTAAAGGGGTGCGAGTCTTTCTCCAAAGGGGTGCGAGATTTGTCTACGCACAAACCCACACTCTATGGGACTACGCGCTGCACGTCTAAAGGGGTGCGAGTCTTTCTCCAAAGGGGTGCGAGATTTGTCTACGCACAAACCCACACTCTATGGGACTACGCGCTGCACGTCTAAAGGGGTGCGAGTCTTTCTCCAAAGGGGTGCGAGATTTGTCCACGCACAAACCCACACGCCATGGGCCTACGCACTGCAGGGCTAAAGGGGTGCGAGTCTTTCTCCAAAGGGGTGCGAGATTTGTCTACGCACAAACCCACACTCTATGGGACTACGCGCTGCACGTCTAAAGGGGTGCGGGTCTTTCTCCAAAGGGGTGCGAGATTTGTCTACGCACAAACCCACACGCTATAGGACTACGCGCTGCACGTCTAAAGGGGTGCGAGTCTTTCTCCAAAGGGGTGCGAGATTTGTCTACGCACAAAGCCACATGCTATGGGACTACGCGCTGCACGTGTAAAGGGGTGCGGGTCTTTCTCCAAAGGGGTGCGAGATTTGTCTACGCACAAACCCACATGCTATGGGACTACCCGCTGCACGTCTAAAGGGGTGCGAGTCTTTCTCCAAAGGGGTGCGAGATTTGTCTACGCACAAACCCACATGCTATGGGACTACGCGCTGCAGGGCTAAAGGGGTGCGAGTCTTTCTCCAAAGGGGTGCGAGATTTGTCTACGCACAAACCCACACTCTATGGGACTACGCGCTGCACGTCTAAAGGGGTGCGAGTCTTTCTCCAAAGGGGTGCGAGATTTGTCTATACGCACAAACCCACATGCTATAGGACTACGAGCTGCCCGTCTAAAGGGGTGCGAGTCTTTCTCCAAAGGGGTGCGAGATTTGTCTACGCACAAACCCACACTCTATGGGACTACGCGCTGCACGTCTAAAGGGGTGCGAGTCTTTCTCCAAAGGGGTGCGAGATTTGTCTACGCACAAACCCACATGCTATGGGACTACGCGCTGCACGTCTAAAGGGGTGCGAGTCTTTCTCCAAAGGGGTGCGAGATTTGTCTACGCACAAACCCACATGCTATGGGACTACGCGCTGCAGGGCTAAAGGGGTGCGAGTCTTTCTCCAAAGGGGTGCGAGATTTGTCTACGCACAAACCCACACGCTATAGGACTACGCGCTGCACGTCTAAAGGGGTGCGAGTCTTTCTCCAAAGGGGTGCGAGATTTGTCTACGCACAAACCCACATGCTATGGGACTACGCGCTGCACGTCTAAAGGGGTGCGGGTCTTTCTCCAAAGGGGTGCGAGATTTGTCTACGCACAAACCCACATGCTATGGGACTACGCGCTGCACGTCTAAAGGGGTGCGAGTCTTTCTCCAAAGGGGTGCGAGATTTGTCTACGCACAAACCCACATGCTATGGGACTACGCGCTGCAGGGCTAAAGGGGTGCGAGTCTTTCTCCAAAGGGGTGCGAGATTTGTCTACGCACAAACCCACACTCTATGGGACTACGCGCTGCACGTCTAAAGGGGTGCGAGTCTTTCTCCAAAGGGGTGCGAGATTTGTCTACGCACAAACCCACACTCTATGGGACTACGCGCTGCACGTCTAAAGGGGTGCGAGTCTTTCTCCAAAGGGGTGCGAGATTTGTCCACGCACAAACCCACACGCCATGGGCCTACGCACTGCAGGGCTAAAGGGGTGCGAGTCTTTCTCCAAAGGGGTGCGAGATTTGTCCACGCACAAACCCACATGCTATGGGCCTACGCGCTGCACGTCTAAAGGGGTGCGGGTCTTTCTCCAAAGGGGTGCGAGATTTGTCTACGCACAAACCCACATGCTATGGGACTACGCGCTGCAGGGCTAAAGGGGTGCGAGTCTTTCTCCAAAGGGGTGCGAGATTTGTCTACGCACAAACCCACATGCTATGGGACTACGCGCTGCCCGTCTAAAGGGGTGCGAGTCTTTCTCCAAAGGGGTGCGAGATTTGTCTACGCACAAACCCACACTCTATGGGACTACGCGCTGCACGTCTAAAGGGGTGCGAGATTTGTCTACGCACAAACCCACACTATATGGGACTACGCGCTGCAGGGCTAAAGGGGTGCGAGTCTTTCTCCAAAGGGATGCGAGATTTGTCTACGCACAAACCCACATGCTATGGGACTACGCGCTGCAGGGCTAAAGGGGTGCGAGTCTTTCTCCAAAGGGGTGCGAGATTTGTCTACGCACAAACCCACACGCTATGGGACTACGCGCTGCACGTCTAAAGGGGTGCGAGTCTTTCTCCAAAGGGGTGCGAGATTTGTCTACGCACAAACCCACATGCTATGGGACTACGCGCTGCACGTCGTCTAAAGGGGTGCGGGTCTTTCTCCAAAGGGGTGCGAGATTTGTCTACGCACAAACCCACATGCTATGGGACTACGCGCTGCACGTCTAAAGGGGTGCGGGTCTTTCTCCAAAGGGGTGCGAGATTTGTCTACGCACAAACCCACATGCTATGGGACTACGCGCTGCACGTCTAAAGGGGTGCGAGTCTTTCTCCAAAGGGGTGCGAGATTTGTCTACGCACAAACCCACATGCTATGGGACTTCGCGCTGCAGGGCTAAAGGGGTGCGAGTCTTTCTCCAAAGGGGTGCGAGATTTGTCTACGCACAAACCCACACTCTATGGGACTACGCGCTGCACGTCTAAAGGGGTGCGAGTCTTTCTCCAAAGGGGTGCGAGATTTGTCTACGCACAAACCCACACTCTATGGGACTACGCGCTGCACGTCTAAAGGGGTGCGAGTCTTTCTCCAAAGGGGTGCGAGATTTGTCCACGCACAAACCCACACGCCATGGGCCTACGCACTGCAGGGCTAAAGGGGTGCGAGTCTTTCTCCAAAGGGGTGCGAGATTTGTCTACGCACAAACCCACACTCTATGGGACTACGCGCTGCACGTCTAAAGGGGTGCGGGTCTTTCTCCAAAGGGGTGCGAGATTTGTCTACGCACAAACCCACACGCTATAGGACTACGCGCTGCACGTCTAAAGGGGTGCGAGTCTTTCTCCAAAGGGGTGCGAGATTTGTCTACGCACAAACCCACATGCTATGGGACTACGCGCTGCACGTCTAAAGGGGTGCGGGTCTTTCTCCAAAGGGGTGCGAGATTTGTCTACGCACAAACCCACATGCTATGGGACTACCCGCTGCACGTCTAAAGGGGTGCGAGTCTTTCT